>CM071846.1:1347500-2685000 GCA_036507275.1 Sicyos edulis
ATTTCAAAAATAAACTTGAAAATGTCAACATTATTTATTTATCTTTTTTTGAAAACAATGATTACAACATTTTGCTTCACCTATTATGATTATTGTTGTGGTGATTTTTTGAATCTATGAACATTAAAATGGCAACTTTGTAAACTTTGACCTTCGTTCCATTATGGTTGCTAAACTTTCAAAATTATAATTTTAATTTTTAAACTTTGATATTTATTCTATTTTAGTCTTTGAATTTTAAAAAATTCAATTCTAGTAACTAAACTTTGAGGTTTATTTTATTTCTGTCCCTGACATTTAAAAAAAATCATAAAATTGGTCCATATAACTTTTGTTTTCTTTAAAAAATTTACCATCTTCTTCTATAAGTTTTAAAATGTGATCATATTACATCTTTGATTGCATTTAGATTATTAACATTTTTTAATCAATTTCGATTAATATTGACTTCATTTGTAAGATCAATTAAGTTTTTTTTTAAAATATAAGAATTAAATTAAACTTTTGAGAGTTTATAGATCAAAATAAAATAAATTTCTAAGTCCATAACTAAAATTAAACTTTTAAAAATTTATAAACTAAAATAAAACAAATGTCAAATTTCATAACCAAATGGTATTTTACCCTTAAAAAAGTAAAAGTTCAACAAAGGCGGATTTGGACAACGACAAAAAATTGAAAGTCTCAATCCCATTTAAAATAAAATGATAGTCTTTTAACTTTTCCCCACTTTTCATCAGAGTAAAAAGCATATGCAGCAAAGATCAGACTCAAAATATGTTTGAATCAATCAATCAATCAATCAAATTTACTAAAGTAAAAAGCTCTCAAACACAATTCGTTTACTAGCAGTGATATTTCACTGCAATTGTTATAAATAAAAAATTTAAAAAAATGAACAAATCACTGCAATTCATTGGCTTGCTATTATTACATTACCATTGCACAAAGTTGCAAAGCCACACTTTCTTTTTTCTTTTCTTATAATTCATTAATATTTAGGGTGAAAACGATTCAAATACATAACTTCTTGTATCACGTAATATATCGTGCAAGTTGACCTCAGCTCCTGTTTGCAAACCAGCAATAATGAAGATCATACATCATGCAAGTTGAGCTCGGCTGTTATTAGCAAGCACACGATAATCAAGGCGGCGATTGGGTTTTACGACCACTAAGAGCCTGCCTGCTTATTCCTCCCTTCATTCTACCAGAATCAGCGCCTGGTTCTCGTCGTCTTGTACAACTTCCGGTTCCTGCACCATAAATTGCTGGCAGTATCTAACTATAACTAGAGTGATAAAACCTGTAACAAGAAAATTTGGCACAGCTAAAGAATCATTCCATATATGCTCTGATTTCTGTTAGTAGAGACTTGAAGTCTTTCGAGTATCTTTTAGAGGTCTCAAAGTTCGAAATTCATGAGTGATCTTAATTTATAAGTGAGCTTAATTGTAAAATCTCCCGGATCTGAGTTTCAAGATGGATTATGCTCTAATTCTCGGTTATTAAAAAAACATATTTTTTAAGATCACTTGTAAATTAAGGTTATTCGTGAATTTCAAAATTTGAGACCTCTAAATTCCCATATCCAAGTCTCAGGATGGATTATGCTCTGATTGTCGGTTATTAAAAAACATTTTTTTTTATGACCCAAGAATTTGAAGCTCCGCTCCTCTAAACTTGGGGCACCATTGGCCCGTCCATTCCTAGATTGTGGTACCAAGATATATCATAGGATCAGCAGCGAAATTCAGGGTCGCCTGAGAATTCTTTCCCCACAACAGACTGTGGTACCAAGATACATCATATGATCGGCAGCGAAATTCAAGGTCGCCTGCCCCACAACTGCCTCGAGAACCTAAGATCTTGAAGGGAGCACACGCACACCCCCAAAGTCTAGACACTCAACGACAGCGCCCATAGAAGACCAAAAAAAAGATATCCTTATACTGATGTTAATAGACATTGACAACTTCTCCAAGAACATTACCTGTGAAAATTCGGGTCTTTAAAGAAGAAAAGTTCCAAAACACTGTGGCTGCTGATCCTACCACAACCTTCTTATGTGAGCAAGCTCTCCATGCTTCAAACACCCGTCTCTTTGCCGCATCGACTGTAAAAGTTCGAACCCCGTGATCTTCTCCAGCATCACATCATAATACAAAATGCAGAAGCAGGTATGTTTAAGTGGGTGTTCCTAGAACTTCTACTTACCTTTGTTGTTTATCTGAATTTGGTAACATGAGTATAGCTTTGGCACAGAGAAACTGGTAAAGAAGCCTGTAAAAATGGGAGATTAATGTAAGTGGTCATAAACCCAATTGAAGATCTTAAGCAAGTTTTGAAATGATATTTGTTGTAGTTTATACCAATTGCAAATAGTCTTCTAAGGGTAATAAGATGTCCATACTCAGCACCTAAAATGAGGAGGGGAGCTACCTGTAAACCCAGAAAGAATATATCATTTAAACAAACAACCACACAAGTTACCCCACTTTGATAACGATTTAGTTTTTGAAAATCAACTATACAACAACTATTTCAACCTATGGTTTTCCTTACTTTGATATCTACTTTGACTATATTTTAACCAAATCAAAATTTGAAAACTAAGAAAAATACGCCTCCAAAGACTTCTTCAATTTTTAAAATTTGGTTATGTTCAAATACTTGCTCAAGTGAAGATGAAACTGTCTAAAATATGAGTAAAAACAAGCTTAAATTAGTAAACCAAAACAAAAAATAAGGTTGATAATCGTTTGATTTTTAGTTTTTGGTTTTTGAAATTTAAATTTATTTTCACTTAAATTCTCTAATAAGAGTTCTTCTCATCTTCTCTTAAAGTAAATATTTAACTATTTGAGCCTAACAAAATTTCAAAAACCAACTCAAAATTTTGAAAGTTACAATTTTTTTTTAGTTTCTAAATTATGGTTTGATCTTTAAAAATATAGGTAAAATGTATATATGAAATCGTAGACCCGTAGACCGAAGTACTTGTTGTAGGTCGCCAAAAACAAAAAACAAAATGGTTAAGAAATAGAGTCTAAATGATAATCAAACCGCCTAAAATGATTGAATGATCATAGATGATGAGTTTTGTGGTTATACTTTCAAGGTCATCTCTGCCTCTCCACAAAAAAGCTCCCTTATCTTAGAAATGGCTAAGTTTGTAGCTGGAAGAATCAGTTTCACCAAACGTAGGATATCATCTTCTTTAAGCTTGAACCCATTATGTTTCTCTTCCACATTGTTCCTACACTAACAAATGTCATCTTCAAAACAATTGATGGGGGTTTTTATGCAAGTAAAGATAATCTAGAGACTAATACCTTTGACAGATTGTATTGGCGACAAATGCAAGACCCAAAATCAAAAGTCCGAGCTGAGAAATCGCCGAGAAAATGCTGCAATTTTCGACATTAGAACCATTATCGAAAGATCATACAATCGGAACAAGCTATAATGGTTGAGGATTGATCTAGTTAGAGAGGCAGACCTAAAGCTAACTTCTCTAGCATAGCATGTGGATAAGAAAAACAAAGAGCCTAAACCAAACCAAAGGCTGGATTTTGCTGCATCTTTCCACATAATCAGATCAGTTATCAGCTGCCCAATTCGATCAAGACCACCATTTTCGTCCCTATCAAGTTCTATAGTACAGACACGAAACAAATAAGAACACAGAGAAAGAAAATTCAAATTAAAGGGTAGGGATGTACAAAAATAAAACCCGAGAATTCGGAGTTTACAACCGAAACCGTAATGGGTTGAATTATAATTTTCGTTGAATTGAGTTGAGCTATGATCCGATAGTTTGGATCAATTCTTGAGCTAGCCAATTTCGACCCAAATTGTATATAGGTGTGATAAGATTAATTAATAACATTATCGTATACCTATATACATGTGTGTAAGATTAGTTAATAAGATATCCCCATATCCATTAACTTAAAGTTTAAGCATCATCTTATTTGTCTTTCTTAGAGAGGAAAAAGAAAACTAACACAACCCAAAAATCGAACTCCACCCAAGTTTTTGGTTGAGTTGATCTAATATATAGTTGGTTGGACGGGTTGACAAATTGACCAACCCAAAAAAAAGGTTAACCTAAATGAACCCGGACCATATACACGCCTATGAAAGAAAACAGAGAAGTGTTTGAATTACTTGGAGCTGAAGTTGTAGGCGTAGTTGGAACTGGAACTGGAACTAAACTGAGCTTCTCCTTCTTTGACCTCCCACTCTGCCTTCGTTTTCTAGTCTTCAGAAACTCATCCGCCAAACAAAAATCCCTCTCTTCTCGAATCTCGGCCTCCGATCGTCTCCTCGACCTTCTTGCACTCCTCGGAGAAGCACAGCTCAAAAGGCCCAATTGGGATTTAGTCCTTCTACGAGTGATGGCAGCCTCGGGGACCTCGTCGTTCATTTCGAAGCGATCAACGAGACGAGACCGGGACTTCCTGAGAGTGGAAGGGGAAGGGGAAGGGGTGGTGGTTTTGGAAATGGGGTCCAGTGAGAAATGGGGTGTTTGGGATCGGTGAGATGGAGGAGTGAAATCCATGGACCAAAAATGGGGTTTTGGTTTCGAAAATGTTGAAGTTTGGAACTCTGTGTTTTGGTTTTGAATTTGAAGGAAAGGTTTTCTTTTAGGGAGAAAGGGGAGTTTGGAACTGTCCGCCCACTCAACCCCCTTTCACCCGTTGGAAGGGAATGTTTCTACGTTACCCGTTTGACATTTGTCTTTCAAATTTTGAGGGACCCACCTCCAACGGTAACATTTTAGTTCATTGGAGCATTTTTTAAAAAAAAACTTAATTGAAACTTTAAGAAAATTATAAAGAATTAAAATTTTTCCTTTTTTTTTTTTTTTTACTAAAGTTTTGTCCCGTTTGATGTTACAATGTTTCGATGTCAAAAAAGTTTGTAGAAAACTAATTCTTCAATAGATAGTTATCATGAAATAAATTTATTATCTCAATTTCTTAATGTCTTCTTGATCATTAAACCATTCCATGATGATTTATTTATTTCAATTATACACTATTCATCTTAAATTAATAATTTTTTTAAAGTACCTTTTAAAAAAAATAATAATAATAATTACAATAATAATAATAATAATAAACCCCACAAAGAATGTCTCGACCAAAAACAGAGAAGAGAACTGGAAACCCAAAAACATATTTGAACTATAAATAAACCCTTCTCTTCCATTTCTCTGGATTCATCTCTGTCAAATCTTGAAATCTCTAATATTCAAAAATCAATTTCCAATTCCAACGTCAAATCCCCCTAAAACTCCTTTAATTTTCTATTTCTCTTCATCTGATTTGGTTCCATCAAAGTTTGGATGACGTTATTTTTTTTATCATTTTTCAACTTTTTGGATAGTCGAAATCAAAGAACTAAAATAAAATAAATGTGATATTTGAAGGATCAAAATAGTATTTTAACTTTGAACATATTCCTTTTTCTTCCCTTTAATTCAACAACATTTAAGACGAGATTTTTGAATCTTTTGTGTTAAAAATGTATTTTCTCTGGCAGTTTAGGAAATGTCTAACATGAAACTTAAACATACCAATGGTTTGGGGGAAGTGGAGAGGAAGAGGAAAGAGGTTGTAGGAAAACCTTATTTGAATATGAATGTTTGAAAGAGAGGTTGCACGACAACTTTGTTTGAATATGGATATTTGAAGGGGAGGTTGTTGAAAATCTTACTTTGAATATGGTTGTTTGAAAGGGAGTGTTAGAATTTTTTTTTGTAAAATTAATATTTAAAGTTGATATTTTTTAATGGGCTTTTTTCATAAATAGACCCTATTTGAAAAATATTTGCAAATATATATATCTACAAAAATATTAGCAAAAGTAGATTTTGTTTTAATACATTATAAAATCCGAAAATAATGAATTACAATCATACCCTCATATTGGTTGTTTTTTAATTTTTGAAGAAAAATTTCAAAAAAGGAAAACTATTTCACATTCCAAAACCACAAATCTCAAATTTATGGGCATTAATTGTAGAAAAATATATCATTTGAAATCACATTTATTAGAGACGTTTCATCTTCCTTTTTTAATACCTTATAAATTTAAAAAATAACGATCAAATTATTGGTTTTTCATTTTGGGAGTAAAATTAAAAAAAAAGGAAATTCGTCTCACATTCCAAACCAGAAATCGCCAATTTATGGTGCATTAATTGTAGGACGAGAGTGGCGACAATACATTGTTAGATGTCTTGTGTTGTGATTTACATACAAAGTATAGTTCAGTAATGTACATGTTATTTGATTCTAGTAAGTTTATTTATAAATAAACCGTATGAGCTATTTGAACGTTCAATTTCGTTGATTGAAACTAGAACACGCGTTTGATAACCACACGCATATTGAAACAACTTAATATGTACGGTACAACCATAATATATCATGTATCATACCGTATTTTTAAAACTTTGTGTTTTTTTTAAAGTGTTTAATTTGGTTGATATGGATACTTGTAGTGTGATTTAATATGTTTGCGATGAACAAGTAATTTTGAATGTACAATACCGTATAGTAAAACATTGAGAAATAACATATGTAATATTTGTGAATTGATAGAGATTAAATCTGATGTTGGAACAACTTCACACAAAATTACTATTCAAAGTGAGATCAATAGTAAATAAAAAAGGTCTCATGGGTTACAAAATTGAAATTGAAAGCATTAGACATAAAAAAAAAGACTGTAATGTAAAATCATCATTGAGTGAATGCGTTCCTCAATATTTATGTGACGCTCTTCAGCTACTTCACGATTATGGTACATCTCATTTTCATCCTACTGACCATTATGTGCAATACAGATTGAAATGCTTGTTGAACCTATAAGGAAAAGTTGTATAGTATTACAAAAATGTCCAAATAATATTGCTCTATATTATAAGTCGTACAATATACATGTATAAACAATACCGTATTGCGGAATGAAAATTTAATGAATAGTAATATGAGTACGAAAAATGTATTATACATGAATCAAAAAGAATAATAAACCATAAATGTATTGTGTAATTATACAATATGTATAATGAAATAATGAAACATATAGAATTTTGTATAGTTTATACAGTAATATAACGTACGGTACATGGAAAGCTACAGTAGATAATACTCAAGTATACAGGACTTGAACATTTTAGTATGTAGATATCTTCGTTTCTACATATGATTTAAATACATTTCTAAACAGAAATATTGACATTGTAAATAACACTATGTGCAATTTCAAATGGAATGATTAATGAATCTATAAGAAAAAGATGTACAATATAACTAACCTAAAAATATAGTATGAACTAGGGGTGATTTCGGTTCGGTTTTTATCGGTTTTGTACCAAACCGACAACCGAACCGATATCTTCGGTTTTCAAAAAATGGATCCGATCCAATGTCCGATAAAGTATAGAACCATTGGTTCGGTTTTTCAATGTCAAAAAATGGATCCGATCCGATCCAATGTCCAATTATTTTTAATATATAAAAAACAATATTTCTCATATAAAAATAATATTCTCATAAACTACTATTTTTTTAAAGGTTAGAAGTATTTTTAACTTATTCAAAATTATCTAAGGATGTTTTTTTACTTAAAATAAGAGTGAATTAAAGAAATATTAATGAAAGGAAGATGACTTTATATGAATTATTGACAATATATATATATATTTCGGTTTGGACCGGTTTTTTAAAACGAAAACCGTAACCGATCCAATATTTTCGGTTTTTTCAAATTACGAACCGATATGTCCAACTTTGAGCTAAAAAACCGATCCGATCCATTGGATTGGATTGGTTCGGTTCGGTTTTTCGATTTTTTGTTGCACCCCTAGTATGAACATACGATATATAGTCAATTATACAATTTCTTTGACTATATAGAAATCGAGAACGTGTGAATATACAGTATATACTCAATTATACAGTTTTATAGATGTATATACAGTCAATTATACCACAATATGAATTGGAAAGTACGAAGATACTACTGTTCTACATATGATTTTACTACATTTTCTAAACATGATTTTTGACATTCTAAAGATTGGAATATAAATGAATTAAATGTACAAAATTGACATAAATAGAAATAAAACATATCATACTAAACAATCTGAGACATATCGAATCACGACTATACTGAAAATGAGCAGTAACATGCTAATGTTGATGGATAAGTAACAAAAACATGATACAAATACTGTGAAAACGGAGATTATTGAGAGAATATGACTTAACTTGCATGATTATACCATCCGATCGGAGCTTTGTGGTCGAAGAAAATTTACATTTTACGTGGTGGCCGGAATGTGAAAAGAGAGAATGAATAGAGCTGAAGAAACGAAAATGAAGGAATGGAGAATGGAGGAAGAAGAGTGAAACAGAAAAGGAAAAAGAAGAAAGATGGAAGATAAATGAGAAAAGGAATTAAAATCTTTTGCAGAGTTGACAATTAAATATGGTATGTTTAAAAAGAATGGAAAATATGTTTAAATGAGTGTTTTAATTCAAAAATTTAGTATTAAGTGTGATAAAGGGCAAAATGGTATTAATGAAAAATTAATAATTACGAATTTTAATAAAAAAAATTAACTTTCCAAAAAAAAACTTGGGCACCTATATTTACAAATACTTTTCGAATGTAGTCTAGTTACTATAATTTCCCTTTTTTAATTAATACAATAATTAACCTTTTCTCATAGAACGTATATTTTTTAAAAAAACCGTTTATATATTAATTTTATTTATAAATTATTGATATTTATAAATAAAATTAATTAAAAAATATCAACCTTAAATATTAATTTTACATATGAGAATACCTATAAAATGTATTAACTTAAATTAATAAATACCAATATTAATATTTAAGGTTGATGTTTTTTAATTAATTTCAATTATATTTTTTTTTTTTAGAAACTTAATTTCAATTATAAATACCTATAATTTATTAACGTTAAATTAATATATAAATTGTTAATACTTATAAATATATTAATAATACCGTATAATTATTAATTATTATGACTATGATTATTTGAAAAAAAAAACTATGACTATGATTGCTTTTTTTTTTTTTTTTGCCTAGTATTCTAAATACTTTTTCGGCTTATTTTCTAAAAAAAATATCAATAATATTCATATGTAATTATTCATCAACTAATTTATTTATATTAATTTTTTAATCATAAAATTTTTTTGGTTTGTTCTAGAAATGAAATATTTTTCTATTAGTTGGCAACTTAATATGTTAATAAAATTTTTATGAAATGAGTTAGTGTCATTAAATTTTGGTTCTTAAATTTTTATTGTCTAAATTCAATTTCAATTTATAATTAACGTTATTTTATTTTTTTCTTCGTCTTAACCTATTTTTTCTCTTACTTTTATTCATTCTTTATTTTTTTATTCCTTATATATTTTTATCTTGTTAACTTTTGATATTTTTGTTCATTTTGTTTTATATATTTTTAATAAATTTATTTACCTTACTTTTTCATTATTTTTTAATTCGTTATATACAATTATTTTATTATTTGCACTAATTTTACATTTTTTTTCTTTCTTTATTTTATTTTTTCTTTGTATATTTTATTTATTTATTTCTCACTTTTTATATGAATTTATTTATTTATTTTATATATATATATATATATATATATATATATATTAATATAGTGGAGAGTTGAGAATTTGAATTACTTTCTAAATATATTCAATATACAAATTGAGATATATTTATTATACAGATGAGTTTTTTTTAAAACAAATTTTTTTATAGAATCTCTTTATTTTATTGATTTAATTTTTAAAAAACTTTTATAATTTTATATAATATAAATGATAAATTTATTTTCTTGAAAAATTTAAATCTACAAATTACTAACAATTTATAAATATTTTTATATAATATAAATGGTAAATTTATTTTCTTGACAAAATTAAATCTACAAATTACTAATAATTTATAAATATTTTTGAAAGATTAAAAAGTTATTTTTATTTATATATTTATTTGCAGTACAATTATTTTTAATTATTAATTTTATAAAAAAAAATTATAATAATATATCACCCATATTTATTTATAAAAAATATTGAAATGAAGAGTTTGAATGGGAGGATTAAAAATAGGGGGCTGTTTGTTTGACATATTTAGGTAGTTTTTGTGTTAAGGAGTTATATTGAGGAGTTATGTTGAGAAGTTAAAAATTGGAAGTTGTGTCAAAAACTCGTTTGGGTGTAATTTTTGTATAGAGGAGTTAGAGTCAAAACCTTGTTTGGATGTAGATTTAAAAATGAGTAGTTATTTTTAGTAGTTAAAAAATAAATGATTAAAAATAAATGGTTGAAAATGAGTTATTTTGATTGATTTGAAAGTAATTAAAAATAAGTGGTTAGAAATGATTGAGTAGTTATAAATGAATTATTAAAAATGAGAGTTATTTAATGAGGAGGAGTTAATAAAAACTCGTTTGGATGCAGGTTTTTAAGGAGGAGTTAATAAATCCTAAAAATAACTCCTCCCTAAGGGCGTGTTTGGTGGGGGGCTTAAGTTAATCTGGATTAACTTAGCCCCCCTAATTCTTGTTTGGTCCACAGATTTTCTACATCCGTATGTTGGGTTAAGTTAATGCGGATTTGATACAGTTGTTACGGTTCAAATCCGCACAATTTCCGATTTTCACTCGGATTTCATTCACTTTTTCATTTTTCTCTCTTCCCCTGGTGCGTCTCTTCCGCTTTCCCCCCATTTTCCCCCAATTTTTACGTTTCTCTTCTCTCTGGTTTCTTCTACGCCTTTTCAATTTTTTTTTTAATTACTCCAACCTTGGAGTTTTCTGGTTAATTTCTCTAGGTTTCCTTCAAAATTTCGATTTTTTTATATCTGTTTCATTTGGTAACATTTGATTTTGTTTTGGGTTTCTTATTTTGTAGATCTGAAACCCCTCGTCGCTACAAACCTTGTCTTTTGCCTCCGTTTGTCTTTCGTCTTTCTTAATTGAAATTCTTGTGGTTGCATGCGAAGATCAACCACACGGCTTGGTAGGGGACGGTGGTTCACGACATGGTGGGGGGTTCAAATGAAGGTAAGTTTTCTCTAACTCACAACCGGCCGATGATGAGTCATTTAACATAGTCTATTTGGTTATGCATCTAATTTTTCCAAATTTATTATGAATACCGACTTATTCTTATTTTATTCAATTATAAGTTTGGTTTTTTTTTCTTCAAATCTTCTGAATTTCTTTGTTTGATTTGACCTACTCTGTTTCATTCTTAGGGTTTGAAGATTTCACCAATGGTTATGATTTTCTCTAAAAGCTTGTTTGTTTTTGTTCAATGGTAAATTTGTTTGTTTGGGTTTAAGATTTTTTTTTTTTTTTTTTAATAATAGAAGTCTGCTGGAAGATCGATTTAGCATAATCCATTTTGTTATGATTCTAAATTTTATTTGTTTTTTTTCACCAAAATGATTTCTTTGATTGTACTCTTTTTATTGTGAAAATTGTATGATGGAATGAAACATAATGACCTGAGGCTGGCTGATTAATTTTTACTTTTTAAACAAATTATCATGTGGGTGCTACTAATGTGACATTTATATTTTTACTCAATACTAATTATTTTGAACTTCATCTTTGTCTTTCATTATTGATTATCTGAAATCAAATTTGATGACATGAAGAAGAGGAAAAGTCATTAAGGTAATATCAATGATTCATTTAAATTTTTATTTTGTTTGATTAAACATAGTTACGTTAACAATTCTTTTTTTGTTTTTTTTACAGATTCAAACTTTGGATTCAAACTTTGGGTTGACAAAGAAACTTGAAGTTGATAATTTGTAATTATATATTTTGATAGTTTTGTACTATTTAAATTTTATATATTTTTACAATTATTTTTTTTTCTTTTACTTTATAGTCTCTCATAATGTATATATATTTTTTCTTTTAATTTATATTTTTACAATTAACTTGTAGTACTCTCTGAGTAGGATTTTTGTATTGAAAAAAAACTATTGAAAAATTGTTCCTATTATAAAATAGTTCAAATCGAATATGATTTATTTTTTACCAACTTTCATTTACTTAGCAATTGATCAAATGAATGTGATATACTTCAAAATAATTTAATTCTAATTTCTATGTACTAAGAAACTAATCACACTCGATTTTATGTTTTGATTATTTTAGGACTTAGTTTTAATAGTTAATTATATTTTGAATTAAAATATAATCTAAATTCCAAGTAAATCTTAACAACTATACAAAAAAAAGGTAAATCAATATATCATAGATTAGGGTGTACGAAATAAATTAAATTGATCTTTCAAAAAAATTAAACTTATACTAATCTTGTAATTAAGGTTGTGCTTGATAACTATTTGTGTTTTCTTCAAATTTTGGTTTGGTTTTTAAGAACATAGATAGGATGTTGATACATAAATAAGAAAAAAACATGTGATTAGGGAGTTGTTGTAGCTTAAATTAAAAAAAAAAAGAATTATCAAACGTTGCCTAAGTAATTAAATTAAAATGTTCGTATATATAATTTAGATTTTTCCTAAATTTGTTAAATGGATATAAAACCTGTTTTTTGTTTTTTTTTAATTTAAATATTATATTAAGTTAAAATTGAAATAAATAATGAAACATATATTGATGAAACATATTTACATTAAAAAAAATGTAAGAAAAATATCAAATAAAAATTCAGGTTAACTTAATCCTTGCACCAAACAACAGTCAACTTAACTTAATCCAGTTTAACTTAATCTGTCCACCAAACATAGATTAACTTAATCCTCAGCTTAACTTAATACTCAACTTAACTTAATACCGATTAACTTAATCTTAATCCCTGCACCAAACACGCCCTAAATATGTCAAACAAACAGCCCCTGGGAGTCTGAGGATGGAGAAAGAAGTTCAAAAGAGAGGATGAAAAAATGAGTTGTTCTCCTTTCCCCTTCCTCCTTTCTCTTCCTCCCTCAAAAACCCATATTCAAACAGCCACCAATGGTTGAAAACTTCAATTTTAAGGGTATGCTCGTCCTAAGTTCGAGACTCACCTATGACATTACTTCTTCGATATCTTCAATGTCTGACTTAGGGGCGGACGTAGTTGCCCCTTTTTAAGGTTACTTTGCCCATGTTTGTGACAAATACGAAAGTAAATTATTGGCTAAGGGTATCTTAGCCTCTAATCTATTTTCATATTTTTTTCACAATTTTCTCAATTTTTTAAAAGAAATTTTTTACATGGGCTAGGATTCAAACCTCTAACCACACATGTCCTCATCAACAATACTCAAACATTAACCAACACCAGAATATTTCTGTACAGAAAAGAAAAATAAAACTTGCATATCAGAAGTACTTCGAGAGATATTAACAACTGTATGATCTCTGTTTCTGTAATTATTTCAAATCTTATGGTCATGTTTTGATTGAATTTAATGAAGCTTAACTGCCTCTAACATGCCTTTGGCAGAAGGCTTTTAGCCTCCGAAGGCCATCTTTAAGAGCTTCAATATCAATTGCAAAAGATATTCGTAACCAGTTCTTCAACCCAACCGCAACGCCTAAATTTGTAATAAAAAAAAATATTTAGATGAATTATGATTAAAGTTTCTGTAACAAAACTGAACTACAAGTTTCATTATAAGATCCTTACCGGGAAGAATAATGACGGATTCCTCTTTAGCCAGCTGAACACAGAACTCACAATCGTCTTCGATGCCTTCCAGAAGGGACAGATCAAGTTTCACCTGCAATAAAAGAAATTCTTAAGATGATCATGAGCTGTGATCAGCTTACACCCAACTCGAAAATTGGAAAACCGCGTACACAAACATATGATCGCTTCCATAATCCATTACATTCAGATATTTGAATTTATTGTCTTTCAACTATAACTGTTGATTTTGCCGTTGATAATCCTACCGATATATTGAACTTACTAAATGTTTATAGTTGTCGATGGTCCCTATGGGGACCATATGAGACGGAATAAGAAGTATGAGAATAGCTTATGCATATCGGTATGAGAGTTTAAGTCAAGGTAGAGATTTGTTGAAATGTCTTTACCTAGCATTTGCATTCTTATCTTTTAATAAAACATTTACTTATTTCTCTCCTCTGTCGGTGGATGTAGCTAACATACTGATAGTGTGTTCTTTGTCTCGTGTTTTTGTATTCTTGCTGTTTATGACTCTTTCATAACAAAAAATAATGCTTTAGTTTGGGGCCTTACTATCATGAACATGGAACCTTCTGGTTTTTTGGGACAACTGATGCAGGGGATCTGATTAATCTCCTCATAGCATGTATCTGCAGCCTCTCTTAGCATGTTGTTCATTCTGGAAAAGAAATCTTCCTTTGTTGTTTCCAAAATTTGAGGAATGGCTGCCTGATAAACACACATAACAACTATTACAAACCAAGGGAGTTTTGATTTACATCTTAAATTCTTGTAACAAATTAAACCTGAATGAATGTTGCTGGGACCATTGTGAAAGTGATATAGCTCTTGATGCGCTCAACAATCTAAGCATAGAATAACAAAAAAGAAACAGATGAAAACAGGAAACAAGATTTTGATTCTTTCTCATAAACAAACAGGTGGGTCATGACTCATGAGCTCAACAAGATTTTAATTCTTTTTTTTAACCGGGACATAAGCCAAGGGGCACACGATGGCAACAAAAATTTTTACAATTAAAGCTCACTCGAATAGCTCAAACCTAAGACCTCTAAGAAAAAGTGCCTTAAAAGCCCCAAGTTTCAACCAACAAGAATACCCCTCTGGGATTTTGATTCTTTCTCATAAACAAACATGATAAATAAAAAGATCATATATACCTTAGATTGATGAAGAATCCCATGTGGATCATGAGCCACAATCCAACCAAATCGCCATCCGGGCACAGCCCATCTCTTAGATATTGATCCAAGAGTAATAACAGGTGCAATTGATGAAAATACTCCCATTGGGACAAATGGGTTACACCCAAAAGTAATATTGGCATAAACTTCATCACAGATTACCATAATCCCAAGTTTTCTTGCTGTTTCTGCAATCTAAAAGCACAAAACGAATTTCATTTCATTTCATCTTTTATATTCTTCAATCAAATTATAATTAGCCAGAAAACGTATATACACTACACTAACCTTCTGCAGATGTTGTCTAGTGTAAACACTCCCGCAGGGATTTCCAGGATTAATGACGACCAAAGCAACAGTTTTCTCATCCGCCAGAGCTTCAACGGCGTCGAGGTCGACCTCCCAATCCCGATCAGGAAGAAGGTCGAAATAGCGAGTTTTGATATGTGCGAAATCGGCTCGCATCTCATAGATTGGGAACCCCGGCTTGGGAAGCAACACATTGGCGCCTGGGCCAGAGAAAGATAGAGCCGTTAATACGGTTTGAATCCCTTGTACACATCCAGCTGTTAGATAAACATCATCTGGCGATAAACTATACGGAAGATCACGAGACAGATAATCCGCAACTGCCCTGAAATCACCATTTCGTAATCGATTAACTCAATGTCATGAATAATCCGAACAAGAACAAAAAAAAATAAAGAAAAACACAAAACAAAACAAAGTGATGAACGAGGTTCACTAACGGTGCTTTAGCTACGTCCATAGACAGAACAAAGAAACAATATAATATCAAAGAGATCCTCGCTCGATGAATGGATAGCAAGACTCCAACTAAGTAATCGTTTATTGAATTCAACAACAATTGAGATGAAGGGATTCAAACTCATAACATCTCAGATACTAGGTCATAGACTCATAGATGATGCTACAGCTTATTTTGGTCCGACCTAAGTAAACGTAGAACAACATTATTCAAGACATTTCAACACTCAACAAATCAGTCCTAAAGGAGCCAACCCCAGTGGCAAGAATGGAAACAATCTACAAAACAATCCAAGCAAGAAAACGAAGAAAAAGAGAGAGAAATAGAAAGAGATAGACCTTCTTGCTTGGGGAATACCTAGACTGGGAGAGTATGAATTAAACACAGAAGATTGAACAGCATCGGCAATGGCGTCTTGAGCGGCGGAATCAGTACGAAAGCAAGGAAAAGTGGAAGGATCGCCATAGCCGAGGGGAACGACGAGTCTCTGGTCGCGTTTATCGAGGCTGTGCCGAATCATGTCTAGGGCTGCGTACATTGAGAGATTCATGGGCTTGTTCGGCTCAGAACCGCCATGGAAACGCCATTTTCTTGAATCGATTTCCATGGATTCTGGCAGCGAAGAAGGATGAAAGATTGAAGAAAGGATAATATTGTGCGTCAGGAAGAATGAATGAACGGAGTGAAAAATGAGGGGTGAGCCGGTGCTGTTCATTCATATTGTCTTTCAAAAATTAGCTAAATTATATTATATTTTCCGAACCTACCGACCCAATTGGTTATACGTTAATTCATTTTAGTTTTACGGTCACGAGTTTGAGTCTCAAAAATTGGTATTTGGCTGCATATTATTTGAGAGTAGTTGTGTACTTTATGCCGGGTTTATTTTTTTTTAGTATATATTAAAACTGTGACGTTGGTGTTGAACTGGATAACAACGAAACAAAAACCATTATGCTACTGATCCATTTGATAAATTCATTAATAATAGAAAATTAGAATATTAAAAGATAGAAAAAAAATCATGCGTTTGATGCTTCAATTAGTGCCCATGTAGTCTTTCTTCACAAGGGGACTGTTCGTTTGACATATTTAGATAGTTTTTGTGTTAAAGAGTTATATTGGAAAGTTATGTTGAGGAGTTAAAAATTGAGAGTTGTGTTAAAAACTCGTTTGGATGTAGTTTTTGTACAGAGGAGTTAGAGTCAAAACCTTGTTTGGATGTAGATTTAAAAATGAGTAATTATTTTTAGTAGTTAAAAAATAAATGATTAAAAATGAATAGTTGAAAATGAGTTATTTTGATTGATTTGAAAGGAATGATTAAAAACAAGTGGTTAGAAATGATTGAGTAGTTATAAATGAATGATTAAAAATGGATGGTTAAAAATGAGTAGTTAATAAAAACTCGTTTGAATGCAAGTTTTTAAGGAAGAGTTAATAAATCCTAGAGCTAACTCCTCCCTAAATATGTCAAACAAACAGCCCCTAAGTGTTACCGACAATAGAATAGGTATGATTATGAATAAAATATTTCTAAAAAATTATTATAATTAAATAGACAAAAAAAGATGTCACCATCTCATGACTCATATTTTTGTAATAATTTTAAGATAATTTGTGCTATTAGTATTTAGTCATGCAATTTGATAATAATTTTTTTTTTTGAGAAAGGCAATTTGATAATAATTAATGCAATTTAAGTTAGTTATAATTACGAGGATTTTTCATAAATAGAAGAAAAGAAATTAATTTAAAAATTCAAATATAGCAAAAGTTGATTCACTCAGGAAAAACAATCAAAGTTGAAATATTTTGTTTTAAATAATGTATTTTGTTTAATACACTAATAAATAATGGGCTTTGTGCAAAACTAAGCTAAGTTTAGAAAATAATTGTAAATGTAATCAAAGTAAAAAAAATTAGCAAAAGTAATTTTGTTTTAATTAAAAAAATTCGTTTTAATAATAAATGACAAAAGTACCCCCTTCACCAAATCTCTCCCCTTCTTTCACTATGCGTAAGAAATAAATCCATCCGTCATGTCATCACTTCTTTACCAAATCCTTCCCCCTTCTTACTGGGTACAAGAAACCCACTTATGCCACATATTCTCCAAAGCAAACCCATCAAATTCTTGCCGAAATGCCATTTGCGCCACTGTCGTTAGATTTTCGTCGGAATAATATTTTCACTGCCGTCATTTGCAACTCAAACCCTAAAATGAAGATGAAAATATTTACAAAAATACCCTCCAGTTTACATTAAGTTATACCGTATTAATGATTAATACAATATTAAAGATTAATACAATATTAATGATTTTTTTATCAGAACAATATTAATGATTAATATATATATATATATATTTTAGAGTAATGATTAATATATTATTAATATGTTTTAAAATTGCTACATTTATTATTATTAACTGTATTAATTACTGAGAATTTAACATTAAATGTTCTCTAATAAAATATTAATAAAATATTTATTTATTAATACAGTATTTATTAATATAGTATTTATTCAAATTTTTAAAGATGAAATTAGGGTTTTGCAGTCTTGACGGCTATGATTTTCAAAGAGAGAAAATCAACTAAAAAATTGTCAAATCTAAACTAATTTCGACTCACCATCTCCCAAAATCTCAAATCTTAATCTAATTTTGACTCCCATCTATGGAAAAACACTGCTAGAGTTGTCGATTTGGACAAATTTGACAAAAATGGAAGAGAAAAAACAACGAAAATTAAAGAAATCATTTTGGATAGATGCGACAACAATGGAGGTGAAAAATAACGATGACCAATGATGATGACCAGTGATGAGAGGTGCGGGTGATAATGGCAAATAGAAAATAAAAATGGTCTGAAGAAAAAAGGGCAAACAGAAAACGTAAGGGAGAAGCAGGGTAGAAGTAGAAATATTAAAATATATTATTAATAAAATTAAAAACAAAAAATAGATTTGCAAATACTTTTCAATATGACTAACTTTGTAATTATTTTCCTAAAAGTGGTTATCCACTACAATTTCCCATAAATAATTGCTTGCATAAAAATCTAAGTTATTAATTAAAAAAAAACTACATTAAATTGCTATTTTTCTTAATATATTTTAGGCTATTAATTAGTTAAGTTCAGAAATTATTTGTTAGATGCCAACAAAGGCATATCATCCCACATAGTACGCTCCCTTGGGCTTAAGTTCCACCTTTTGTGCCTCATTTGTCCCAGACGAGGTGCGTGTAATAAGGCGCATGTTTTATGGTGCCTTATGTAAAGCCTCCGGCACCAAAAGGCGCGCGCCTCATGAGATTTTTTATTTTCTTTTACGTTTTTTTTGTTTTAGATTCTCGTACTAAGTCATTCGAAGTATGTGAAGGTTGATAGTTGAATATTATGTATATTTTATATATTATTCTTGGTTAAAACTTTATTTATGCCCATGAAAAGTGTTTTTATTATATACACACACACACACACATATATATATATATATAATTTTTTTGTGTTTTTTTTATATAGTGCGTCTTAAGTAATAAAAAATTCACTTTTTGATGCGCCTCAGCTCCAGAGGGCCATTGTGCCTTAGTAAGCCTAGAGCCTTTTAAAACACGATTTAAAAGAAGAAAAGAAACTATTGGAAAAGTGCATTAGTCACTAGTCTTTTCTTACGGTTATTTTAATGAAATTTCAATTAAGACAATGTTACATTATTATTTAAACACAATACAAAGATTTAAAGTAAGAAATCACCCATTTCTATTACCTACTGAACTACAGATATTGTATCGATGTACAGAAAAGATATACATTATACAAACAATAATACAGATCAGCTACTGGATGTGTTTGCCGAAGCCCATCCTTTTCTACATTACATTTTATAGCTGCTTCCAATCTGCCCTTGTTTTCCCAACCTGAGAATAGAAAGAGCAAAAATTGAAGATGAAACAACTTTCAGTTTGAAGAAAATTAATTTTAGGACCTGAAATTATATAAACACCCTTACAAAACAGGGCACCAGTCGAGTTAATATAAACGACCGATTATTATAAAGTATTTGGAGTGCAAAATATTATAACATACGATGCAAGCTGTCCTGAACAATCACGAATATCAAAAAAAAAATTATAACATGGATTATGATAAATAAATGTTTAGGATGTAGATTATTATAACATGAAAATGATGTTCAAAATGAGAAATGGTTAAGTTCAAACGGAGGCATGAGTTATGTGGAACGATGATAAAGGTTTTGTGAAACGGCGGCTTGGATTTAAGCCAACCCGTCGGCTTTTATAACTGGTGGGCCAAATGTTGGTTGGCTTAAATAACCCAAGCTCCCATTTCATAAACGGTCCCCCAAACACGACCTTGAGTTTCGACAAAAATGTGTGCCTGGAATCCATGCTTTTGAAGTATCAAACCAACAAGATTATACATACCAAAATTTGGGGGCAAGGAAATATCAGTTGATTGTAAATACATGTATACAACTAGGTGATCAGGCAGGTGGCAGCAAACGGCGGCAAGTCGGGCATTCCATCTTTATATCCATCCATCTTTGCAAGCAACCAGAATGGAAGAAATGATCACATGGAGTAATCTATATGATATGGGGCACCGAGTTAGAATTCATCACGTATAGAGAAGCTAATAGGCTAATGAGAACTATGTCGAAAAGACGTATAGACATACCATGCAATCATTAGGGCGTGAAACATCAATGGCAGTCATGCAAATGACACAATCTGTGGCATGACTCCCATCTTGATCTAACCTCCGGTAATAGCTGTATTTCTCAGGTAGAATCTGCAAAATCAATGATACAGAATCATAAACCATAAACACCACTGGCGTGACACCGACAGCTGCCAAGTATATTGGATAACACCAAGGGAAGAGGGTACGACGAGATGTACTTATTTACGTAGCAGTTAATGCAGAGAGCGAGAAAATATTCATCGACCCTAACCTGACGGGGTATGAACCACCGGGAACCCAAATAGTGCTGAAGAAGAAGAACGGTCACTTGGAGAAAAGTAAAGATGCCCAAACAAATGCACCAAGTTTTATCAGGCTGAATACGCATAAAATTGTGAGGGCAGCTGAAGACATATAATGGAATGGCAAGCCGAGTTATAGCTATTCCTAAGATGTAATATATATGCAAAGGTTTCCTCGAGTCGCGAATAACATTGGTGACAATTTGAGGTAGCCAGAAGGAGTACATAAGGAAAAGAATCGGTTTCATAAATCGATGCAACTTGTACATCAGAAAAATGCCTCCCAAAAGGATTCCATCTGCAGAAAGTTATGAAAAATTGATTAAAAGGTCCAAATATTTAAACAGGATAAGCAATCAGGTAAATTTGCATATGAGAAGAGATATATCTGGCCATAATTTGATATCTAAATGGCCCAAGTCACACAGGAAAAGTTAATCAAATTTTCAGTCAAAGTCAAAGATTGCATTCAATATGCAGATTAAAGAAATTTTGGTTCAGATATAATACTCACAGAAACGGCTATATAGAACTGAAAGTTCCCGTCTCATGGTTTCCCAACCTTCACCATTATTCATAGGCCTACTGGCTTTCCATATTGCAAGAAGATATCTCATCTCAAAAATTGAGAACACAACAAACTTGAAAAATGCAGCAGTTGCAAAAGCATTAAATAAGGATTCTGGAAAAAGACAGCAGAAATATCAAATTAATAAGATGTACCGGCAGAAATCGTAAATAATTAATAATAAATGGTGAATTACACATATGTCTAAAAAGATAGTAGCTTTCACATGGTTCTGCATCTTACCCTCTTGAATATCTTCACTTCCTAAACTCAAGACCCTCTTGCATATATTTTGTACCAGGAGAGATTCTTGGTTTATCACTATAGCAAAATGTCTCCGAGGGGCAGCCTCGTTGGGAGAGACTTGGGTTCTCTAAGGTATACTCCCTTGGAGGTACGAGTGAGCTTAATTGCAAAATCGTTTGTTGTCTTTTGGGTTCTGGCCTAGAGATAGACGCAGGTAGTGGTGTCCGGATTGGGTTAGAAATTTTTTTGGACCAGCCCAAATTTTCGGATCAGTCAATCTGTAATGTCAACTCGTCTAAAACTATGTATTAAAGCAACCAACCCATATATTTTTTAGTTGGGTTCTTGGATTGTGTTAATCACCTTTTTCCTCTTTTAAGACTCAATTCAGGTGCCCCAAGTACCAGGTATGCAGTGACCAAAGCTCCGATTTCCAATTATAAAAAAAGAAGAAAAAATATTCTATAGCAAAATCCTAATAACCAGTGTCTGCATTCAAACCACTCCTTGCCTAAACTGAAAAGTTCTTTTACCCTCGTATCTGCGGTAAGAACATTGGATACCCTTCTATCTCCTCAGGGAGCTCTCTTGGTAACATTTCACTTATCCTCTCTTGTCCAGAGTTTTCTTAATCCACAAAACATAATCATTCATCAGAGTAATTCCCTAGAAAGTAGGTTTCCTCTCAATATCACCCCCACCAAATTAGAACTTCATTCCATAATAGTCTTTACCAGTAATTCTACAGGACAGATTATAATTTACATGTCATACGAATAAGTTAGGGGCGTATTATAATACACAAGTAACAAAAAGGAAGCTGTAATTCATAATTTAATTCAAACTCACCGACTAAAATTCCTGCTGTCAGATGCAGCAGACATATATAAGCATCCATAATAGCCTGTTGGCCGATCATTAGTATCGAAACTTTGGCAGCACCCTGCAAGATGTAGATGAGTTCAGCGACCCAGCAGCGGGCTAATAGAAAGTGATACAGGTACAGTATCAATATGTGCACATCACCATATCAGAATCTATGGGAGCTCCCCAAAATGCAAGTAAAAGTTCTTACCGATTGAGTGTTGCTATGTTCCATTTGCCGAATTAAGAGAAGTACTTGAAGGAAAGAGATCTAATGAAATTATGTTAAGGAATCTAACTAAATTTTGGAATATGTCAGTTTTTTTTTTTTTTGAGGGGGGGAGGGGGGATTGTTGTCAATACAAATGTAAGGGAAAGGTCCAAAAATCATAATAAAAGGATACAAAAGTGACCATCAAGGTATAATTCACTGCTTTGTTGTAGTAGATTTCGATGTTGACAGAAGTGGCATTTAATACCAAGGGTGAAAAGCAATCTCCATCATCATCTACTGCAGGACTCTCCATTAACCCTTCGATATTGTAATGGTCATGTTCTCCATTTGCTGCAAGGTGTTATAAGTCGTAAGGTGAAAAACCAAATAACAAGTGAAGTAAAGGATTACGAAAGAAAATATCAAGAATGGTGGAATCTACTCCAAGACTCCTTATTAATCTCATACTTTCTTTTTAATAATAAATCAAACTTTGATTGTGAAAAATGAAAGAATAAAATGGCATTACAAATAGAAAGGCCCACAAAATAAGAAAGCAACCTACAAGAACAGCCTCCAATCAAGCGAGATCAAACCTAAACAATAAATACAAAAAGGCTTCACCACCGTGACCCAAAGAGAAATACATAATCTAATAAGAGACCAAATGTCATATAAAGACCTCTAAACCCCTCAGAAGATTCTATTGTTTCTCTTTCAAAGCCCCCTCTTTCAAAGCCCCCGCAACGTAGCATACACCCCTCCCACTGCTTACCCCAAAATAAAGCACTCCACTAACATCTCCATGCACTCCCCTGCCAACTAGCCAAGGAAAAACCAAACTCCACAAAAGCCTATTACAGACCACAGAAGTCGTCTCGCATTTGTTTATGTGGCCCATTTAATTTTTGTCTTTGTTTGACTCTGGCTTTTGTATTTCCTAGTATTTTTCAATTTTTTCCATCAATGAAAGTTCGGTAAAATAACTTCCTCAAGTTTCTCAGTGGTTAAAGAATGGAAATTTGCAAATTTTCTGATCCAACTCTGTAAATCATCATATACAAGCAATCGACCAGCTTTCTGGGTACATGATAAAATGCTAGAACTCTCCACGGCAAGTTACATAAATACTCTCTGTTGGCAAGTTCTTACATACTAGACAGAACAAATATAGCTACGTACACAATGTTGTCTTTTTTATAGATAAAAAAATTGAAGCACACAATATTGCCTTTGAGACAAACATGATTGGGAGAAAGCAGACAGCGTATAAGAAAGCACAAATCATTCGCTTAGACATCAAGTACCATTTTGAGCAGAAGAGAAATGCGATATTTGAGCTGCTATTTCAATATTGCAATGCTTCTCCATTTCATAAATTGGTGCTGCAATATGGAAAGATAAATCAGTACAAAAATAATTGAATGTGGGTTGAAGTCCAAGACAGAAAATTACAGTGGCTTCTTTTCCGCATTTTATCTTGTGGTGATTCTTGGAACACCTGGGAGGAGAAAACTCCAAGCTGTTTCAGAAGTTATTACGAAGCTTCATCAGTAAGAATAATTCAACATGATAAATCATATGTACTATTTCAAGAATAACAACATTCGTCCTCAAAAGAGAAAATCTTACTAAATGATAAGGATTGGATAGGACACTGTCAACTTCTTGTCTATAATCTCTTCCCTTTCCACTGTAAATAGAAAATGACTAAGATTGTGGTCAAAATTCAAAGGACAAAAGTAGACAATCAAAGCGATAAAGGCAACACAATTTTTTTCAATATAAATAAATAAAAGCATGATAACACAAAAACCACCGACGTAATTATTGAATTATGTTAAACCATCAATCAACCCAAAAGTTTAAGCTGGTGGATTAAGGTAAATTTAATTATATCAACCAACACTCCCCTCACTTGTGGCAAATTTGAGAAATGCCCTACAAATAGAATTCAATTTTAATTGGGGATGAAATGACTCGAAAGGGGCTCGAACTCAGGGTTTCCTGCTCTAATATCATTTTTTTTTATATCCGTGACTGTGCGGGCCAACTTTCGCACACCTCGACTAATGTCACGGGACATAGCGCCTGACCCTACAACATTTGGATGCCAAAGAAATCCATAGGAAATTAATTCCTAGGTAGGTAGCCACCATGGATATCATATTGAATTATGTTAAACCACCAATCAATACAAAAGTTTAAGCTGATGCGTTGGTATAAATTTAATTAAATCAACCAACAGGAATAAACTAAACAAAATTAGAAAGAGGATGTTCTGAGTAGTTGGAAATGTTATAATAAGGTCACATGGAGAATATGAAGATGACAATTACACACACGAAGTTGAGGAATGCCAATTTTTTAGGCTAAAGGTGAGTAGCTGGAAATTTACCTGTTAGCTACCATGCGAAGCTGTCTAAAAGGCCAAATGTATACACCCTCAACCTTAATTTGAACTCGACTAACATCGTGTTCATTACCAATTACATCATGAAAAATAACAACCCCCTGTCATCAGCAAGTTAAAAGCGAGCTCTAGATTAGAAACAATGATGCAATAAAATAAAGGTCAAAAGAAAAAAGAAACTGACATACATTCATATCATCTAAGCTCTAGAGGCATGTGTACAAACGTGAGATGTATACAGTAAAGAAATATCATGACAAGGGAACGCCATCAATGGTGCTGACAATATGCAACAGAGTGTCTATTGAGCTGTAACATTAATTTCAATTTTTGAACAGAGAGCTGAAACAAGAAACACCTTTGGCTGGATGCAAACTAGATGACATCAAATTCATATAGTAGGCATACAAGAGGAACTCCCAGAAGTAAGCTGGCATATTCCACTATAAGTCTAATCAACTTCAACATGGAAAATTGAAAGAAAAAGGTGTAGAATCACAGTATCACTTAGCTCAGATTAGTATTTGTGAGATGACTTTCTAAGCGCCAATCTAGTCTAAAGTCTGAATTTAGGAAGTTCAATACCAAAGCAATGAAACAGATCCATTTAGAATGGAAGAGATTTATAGGGATAAATAAGGGAAAACAAGGCACGGAAAATCTTGTGTGCCAAAGCCAGAATGTTTGCAATAATTTACCAATCTTAGTGACTTAAAAAAACATGAAGTTCAATTTTGAGTACATAAATACATAATCAGATTTGTCACTACAGCATCTACACAAGACATAATTGAATCGCCTAATGTATCATTCACACTGAATGTCCTCACCTGAACATAATGTACACCAGATATTTTGGTTGGTGTACTAATTAATTCAATGATTGAATTTCCATTGGAATTTCTGAAATCTGGAAACCTGGATGAGTTATTCGTGGAATCTAGAAAACTCCAATTGCCTGCAATTTACATTTCCATGCAAGAAATTAGTTCTTATTATTATTTTTTTTTTTTTTGACAAATAACAGATCTTTTCATTGAGAAAATGAAGAATAAATTACAAATTACAAGGAAAGAAAAATGCAAATGAAAGCAGAAACAAGACAAATCAGATGATCTCAACAGTAGATCTACAAAGACTAGAAAACAGAGACAAATTTGACTAAAGATTATAAAAAGGCCCCCCAATTCTAGCTGATCTGTTGAATAGAGAACCCATCAAAATCCTTTGAAGAAGAAGCCCATAAAGAGACATTCATACAGGCTGAATTCAATCTGGAATGCCATGAAAAACAAGAGTCCTGGAATACCCGCTGGTTCCTTTCCCACCATAACTCGTACAATAAACTTTTAATGGAGTTTACCCATAGAAAGTGACCTTGCTTGCAAAATGGACCTCCAAGGAGTAGCTGAAATACATTCTGCTTTACAGACTTAGACAAAACCCAAGAGATCCTGAAAACCGAGAATAAACTATTCCAACAATGAGTAGCATAAGAGCAATGAAACAAAATATGGTTGCTGTCCTCAGCTTTGGATAAGCAAAAAAGGCAAATAGAAGCCTGCAAAGAATAGTCATGAAGCTTGCGTTGGAGGACCTCTGCTGTGTTCAAATTTCCATTCAACAAAATCCAGATAAAGACATTTACTCTCTTGGGGCTTTTAGATTTCCAAGTGACCTTAAAGACATTTCTGTCAATAGGAGTATTCGACCCCAAAAAGGCATTGGCTGACTTTACAGAGAAACAGCCTGAGGTCTCAGCTGACCAAATCAAGGAATCCGGGAAATTATTGAGCACTTTTTGGGAGGTCAGACCAAGAAAGGAGACAAAGGCAGCAACTTCATCTTCTTTTAGGCTTCTTCTAAATTCAATATTCCAAGATAAGGAAGTGTGATCCCAGCAAGAGTTGATTGAGCCATTTTTGTTCAAAGATAATGAGAACAAATTTGGGAAAGATTGCTTTACTGACCCACGGGCTACGAAGGCTAGAGGATGCTCTGGTTTTTAACTTCCACCCAAGAGGATTGTTCCCATGTATGCTAGTGATAACTCGAGCCCATAATGAATTAGGCTCCTTGAAGAATCTCCAACCCCATTTGGCCAGCAAGGCTGTATTCTTGTGATGAAATGCATCCAACCCAAGACCTCCCATTGCCTTTGCTTGGGAAACTTTACCCCAACTAACCAAATGGTTCAAGCTGTTGTTTTCAGCACTGGCCCAAAGAAAATTCCTAATCATTCTTTCCACTAGAATAGACACTTGGGTAGGCATTTTGAAAACAGACAAATAGTATAGGGGTATACTTGATAAAACAGAGGAGCAAAGTGTCAACCTTCCCCCATGGGATAAGGTAAAGTGCTTCCATTTGCCCAGTTTTTTCTGGAGCTTATCCAATACTGGTTGCCAAAAGATCAAGTTCCTGGGGTGCCCTCCCAGTGGAAGACCAAGATACAAAAAGGGAAGTGATTCCACATTGCAATGAAGTTTTAAAGCTTGTGCAGCCACCCTTGCATCATCCATATTAATCCCACAAATAGTTGATTTGTCCCAGTTAATTTTCAATCCCAAACACCATTCAAAGAGCTCGATTGTGTGAATCAGATTGTCCAACATATTATCATCATCTTTGCAAAAAACCAGAGTATCATCAGCAAATTGCAACAGTGGCACATGAATATTGTTTCGTCCTACCATAAATCCTTCATAGATTCCTTTTGCATAAATATTGTCAATCATGGAACTAAATACTTCACGAACTAGTCGGAATAAGAAGGGAGAAAGAGGATCCCCTTGCCTTAAACCCCTTGAAGCACTAATTCTCCCTTTTGGATTCCCGTTAATAATCACCGAGTATTTAGGATTTTTGATACAACCCATAATCCATTGAATCCATTTCCCATGGAATCCTTTTAGAGATAGAACTCCTTCTAAGAACTCCCAATCAAGACAGTCAAATGCTTTCTCAAGGTCAAGCTTAAGAATCCATCCCTTTTTCTTACTTAACCTATAGTCTTCAACAACCTTGTTAGCAATTATGATGGAGTCTAAGATCTGCCACCTATGAACAAAAGCACTCTGGTAATGGGAGATAAGATTGGGCATTACAAACTTCAATCTCTCATTCAAGACCTTTGCCACTATTTTGTAGACAGAATTAGTAAGACTAATAGGCCTAAAGTCCTTAACACGACATGCATCCTCCTTTTTAATTAGACAAATGATATTCTCTTTTAAACAAGCATTCAAATGGCCATTTTGATAAAATTCATCAAACAGTCTCTTAAAATCAGATTTGATTTTAGGCCAAAATGCACAAAAAAATTCACTAGTATAGCCATCAGGACCAGGGGCTTTGTTTTTGCCAAGGGAAGAGATTGCCTGACTGATTTCAACGAGGGAGAAGGGCTTGATCAGGGTGATATTCTGATTTGCAGAGAGCTTCAACCAAGCAATATTGTGAGGAACCCGTCTTTGTCCTGGGAGCTTCTGATATAAAGTTGAGAAAAAGGATATGATTTCCACTTCAATATCATTAGGAGATATGAGGTTTTGATCAGTACTTGTTTGCAACTGCGTGATCAAAAGCTTCCTTCTTTGAGCAGCCAGAAATCTATGGAAGAAGTTGGTGTTCTCATCACCCTCCCTTAGCCAATTCAACTTGCATTTCTGAATATTATTTCGTTCTTGTATAGAATACAAACCCAGTAATTCACATTTCAAACCATTTCTTCTAGTGACTTCGGGTGAAGACAAAGTAACCAAATCAGCCTTTTGATCTAAGGCTTCCAATTCATCCACTAATGAGGATTCTAATTGAGAGCGAGCAGCCTCAACCTCTAAAAACCAGGATTTAAGGATCTCCTTAAGGTTTTTTAGTTTTGAGAAAAATTAGTTCTTATTATAGCTGTCACTTAGTGTGAGAAATAGAGCCCCCTTAGAAACTATTGTATTTCTACTTTTTGCATTAATTGGAAAAGCTTTTTCATAACTTTCCTAATAAGGGCTCTGTTTTGTTGTACATTTCATTTATTCAATGAAATTATCAACATAAATATGCAAATTGACATGGATCAAATTATTCCACAGCCACAGAGCAACAAGTAAAGCATTATAGAAGGTTCAGTGGGCATTCTAACTCGTAAGACAAGATTATTGATAGGGATTTGAAGAGTTTTTTTTAATAGGAAACCAAACTATTCATAGTCATAGATAAGTGAAAAGTACCTAAACCTATTGACAAGAGAATGATGAAAGAAATACACAAGATAAGGTGGGAGGCCGAATACAAGGCCAGAAAGATGAACAAGATAAACACAATAGGATGCTATCCTAAGGTTAATACAAGCTCATAAAGACCAAGGGGATCAAAGGAATCAATTTAGAGGGATTTGTATAGGAACACTATGGGGGTGTGCCTTTCCAAAACCCTTATACATTCGCAGACTTCTTTAAGCAATAAAAAATAGATAATTGATCACAAATTTTCTGCAAGAAACATTCCTAACAATTCATAGTGACTCATATTACACTTTTTTTGTACAGGAAACGAAAACAATTTCATTGAATGTGAAAAAAGTTATAGAGAAACCTATTGAAGCGAAAAGATAAACGGGATGAGAAGCGGATAGGACGTGCCAACCAAAATACATTACAAAATAATGCTTAACTCGAGTGACTTCAAGTACAAACCTTTATACGTTCCTGTGATATTCCATTCAGAAAATGGGCCCAAATCACTCTTATCTTTTTTTACAAACAACCACTGAAAAAAAAAAGAGAGAGAGTACAATATCACATAACATATTAACAATGTTCACCAAGCCAAATTGGACAGAGCCAAATGGTAATTGGCATCTATCTTCGACCTATGTTTCCAAACTACGTATAGGCATATGAAAGTTTAGCACAACAGAAGCAAGTAGGCCGTCTCTCGATTTTGATGCGAGGTTACCAATTTCCTATAGCCACATCCAAATATTGTTTGAGTAGTGAATCTCAGCCACTTTTTAAATTATGGGTCACACTAACGGACTTCTTGAATGGGGATATAGCATTCAGAAAATCCTTCAAAAATTATTTTCAGAAAACAATCTTTCTCATAGCTCATGCCTCTACATCTTATTGAGACATTTCTAGGAAAGCAGATATCATCTAAAGCTCACTAAATCAAAGTCAAATTGCAACGTTTATAGCTAACCAAATTTTCAACACATGAAACTCTACCGATTTTATTTTAATATCCTCGAGTGTCGAGCCATCTTAAGCGCACCTCCACTCTTTGACCCTACGGTATTTGCGGTCAAGAAAAACTCATAGGAAATAAATTTCTAGCTAGGTAGTCGCAATAAATTGAATTAATCATCACTTAAATCCTCAACGTCCTCTTTGACCATAGGATCAATATCTAGTTAAGTGACCACCATAAGTTAAACTCCGAACAACCGAATTTTTCAACAAACTTAATCTAGAACATTAATCAAAATCAACAAACGAACCCATTAAGCCAAAAGAACATAAAAAGTGAACAATACCAATTACCAACCTCGTCGCCCCATGATCGAGCACTCTCCCGCAACGGTCTCAAACCATCCACAGACTGAGAAACCAAAAAACAAACAGCCCACAAAGTAAAAATAGACCTGCAAAAACATCCAAATCCACTTCTCCGGTACTCCAAACAACCAAACCCTTGTCTGCTCACCATATCAGGAAAATATGCCCAAAATTCAACTCCAATAATTAACCATAAATCTTAACGATTCCAATCGGCGACAAATACCCAACGGAAATACGACAAAACCCATTCGAGAACAGAATTGGTTGCTTCAATTGGAATCGAACCCACAATCGGATACGGATGGTGAAAGCTGAACGACTAATTAAGCTTCTGAAACAAGAGCAAAATCAATATCAAAATCGAAGCCCTAGGGTTTACCCAGATTCTGCTGAAGATCCAATTTTCAATTTCTAAACAAATGTAAATATTAAATTCGAGCCCCGTCCCAAAAATGTTACCAGCCAGGCCTTGCAATTTGTGTAAAAATACAGTAATTCAAAAAAATAAAAAACGTATAAAAATACAATAATTTGTTCCTCCATTATTTTAATATGTATTAGGAGCCTGAGTTCAAGTTTCTCTTTGATTGATGATGTGAAAAGGGTGGATGGAATGGAGGCTCCATTAATGGTTGAGCCTTTCTTTTAGTTTGAGAAATCAAAACCTAAATTCAACAAATGCAAGTGATTTCTCTTCGGTTTTTGTTAATTTTGTATTACATCAATGGTCGAATGGATATATTCAATCTTTTCAAAAGTTAGATCTAAATTCATATCCAATTAAAAATAAAATTCATTAGTTTGATTTTCATTCACTTTTGATTTTGATTTCAATGAGAATTATATTTATTGTTTGAATTTTGTTTCGTTTTAATTTGATTTTTTTTTTATTAGAGTAAAAAATAGCATTTTCCATCAACAATGTAATATTTAACATTTATAATGTTTTTACTTCATATTCACATTTAAATTTGTTTCTTCATTCAATTTTTATATTTAGGGTCAACAAATTTAAAATTTTCAAGTTCACGCTCTAAATGGATCAATAAATTCATAATTTTCATTTCCTACCACCAATATTGTAAAAAAGAATGACTTGGTTAGAAATTATTTCATATTCTGTTGAAACCAATTTGTTTTTTAAATAATTGAATTATTTTTGTTGTTACTATTTGGTTTAGAGGCTGCTAAATGAATCTTTCCAAATGTAATTAAACATGATAGGTTGACTAATCTTCATTTATCTATTTGATTCATATCATTGTCGATTTTCTTAACCGTCAATCTTATGTCTTACATTCAACTACCATGGTTAATCGTTGAAAACTTACTTAATAATCAAGAATGTTGTTTGAAAATGTTTATGATAACAAAATTTAAAGGATTAGACGAGATTTATCGTATACAAATACAAATAATTAAAGTGTTTTGGAAGTTGGTTCGAATATTCATACATACAAAACAATAATTACAATATGTGTCTGTGTCTATACAAAATGAGCAAAATTTATGAAATATTTATCTTGCAATTTTGATTGAATATCAGGAGAAGAATAATTTGAATTTTAGTATTTTTTTTTTTTGTTTTTGATATTGTTATTTATTTTTGTTGATTGTATATAGAATAAGGGAAAATAGTTATAAATTATGCTAAAGTTTATGGGTATAAATTAACATATAACTGAAAGTATAGGATCTTTGTTTAAAAGGTCTAAGTTGGAATTTTGAAGTTAAAATTAAAAAAAAAAAAAATAGAGATATTGAAAAATTGAGTGGCTGAAGCAACTAGATTTGAATCTTTATCCTTTATTAAACTAATAAAAAAAATTATATCAGTATTTTTACTCTTATAATTGTGTTATTTTTTAGAAATAAAAAAATCACAGTTTTTTTAGTTAATACTTTTCATTAAATTATTTATTCATATATGCCTCTACTTTACGGTATTAAGTCTCCTAGTTATTTTTTTTTTTGAAACACGAAGTCTCCTAGTTCAACTACAATAATTTAGGGATAAAAATTAAATTATTATAATAATTTGTTTTGGTGTTAATCCATTTCAACTCCACGATTTGGTTCTCATATTATTTGAGAGTAGTTGTACCCTCCATGTAGGGCTTGTTGGTTCCCCTTCCTCCGCTATGTACTAAAAAAAATTATAATAATTTGTTTTTAAAAAAACTATTACAATAATTGAAGTTTAAATACAAAAGAATATATTAACACTATGCCTAATACATGAATTATCAATATAAATTGAAGAAAAACATTTCTTTTTCATCTATTAATTAAAACACAAGCACCGGCAGAATCACTTACCTATTACTTATAACCAACCAATATTAATTATAAAGATGCATGCAAATGAGATTGTATTTCCATTCCTTAATATAAAATTAAAATAAAATAAATAAAATAAAATAAATCGTATTTCCAAGACATTCAACTTTTGCTATCTTCCTAATTTTCACCAAATATTTCATTACACAAATCTTGCGTTCACAATAAGTTTTAAATTTAGCCCTAGTCATCGGTGAATAATTAAAAAGTCAAATGACTTTAAAATAAAATTGATTTTTTTAATAAGCAGATTTGAAAATTAATAATTTAATGTGTGTTTAGTATAGCTTTTACATAATTACTAAAAAAGTATAGCTTATGCAGTAAGTAATAATGGTTTGAACCTTGACATTTTTAAAAACAAACTAGTCATATAGTTCTACATATTTGTATTTAGCACAATAAATGTACCAGGAGCAAGTTATGATGATTTTGGAACTCAACATCAAATGAAGTTCATGTCACTAAGTTATGCATGACTCATTAGAAGACATATTTATTGTATATATTAAAAGAATAATTAATCATAATAGATTCATCTGATGGTCAATATAGATTTTAGACAAATAAAAGATTATGAATTTAATTTTTTGTAATTTAAAAAAATAAATCGTGATCATCCCTCTAAAAATTAAATTATTATGAATTTTCTTAACGTTTAAACACTAAAAAGTTAAATCATATATCCCATAAAATAATTAAGATGCACATTTTTTTTTTGAAGTACATTAAGATGCACATTATTATATGAACACTTACCCTAATATATATATATAATATGTTAATACATCATAAATCTATATATGAAAGAAAAGTCAGAAAACTAGCTGGTGTGGTGTCAGCTATGTTAGTTCTAAAAAAAGGAAAATGTAAAATTACCAAAAATAAGAAAGAGAAAGGAACCAATTTCTATTTATGAGCAGACAAGTTTTTATGCTTATTTATGAGCAATATATGATGCAGTTACAATTAAAAAATAAAAATAAAACCCAACAATTTTATTTATGGGCTTTTGCATGTATATTACAAAATAGATAAAATATTATATGAATAGCACAATAATGAAAATATTTGCACATATAGCAAAACACTACAAGAAAAAAGGGGTTAGCCGACGTTTTTTTATCGTCGCCTAAGAAACGTCGGTTAATAGTGGTTTAACCGACGGCTTTATAAACGTCGGTTAAACTTTATTTTAAGCGACGGTTTTAAAAAAACGTCGGCTAAACATATTCTTAGCCAACGTTTTATGGAAACGTCGGCTAAGTTTTTATTTTCCCTCCTAAAATTCATTTTTCCGCTTTTATTTTAAAATAATAGCCGACGTTTTTAAAAAACGTCGTATAAACTTTATTTTAAGCGACGTTTTTAAATAATAGCCGACGTTTTTAAAAACGTCGCCTAAGGTTCGAGTAAAATTCGAGTTCCTCTTTTCTTTTCTTCTTCTCCTCTTTTCTTTTCCTTTTTCTTTCACTCTCTCTCCTCTTTTCTCAATCGCCTCCCGTCCGCCGTTTCTCCCCCGTCGCCTAAGGGTCCGCCGCCGCTCGTCTTCTCTCTCGCTCACTTCCAAATCCCTAACTCTAGGTAAATCTTCAAATCCCTAAATTTATTGAATCTTTCTTTTATTAAACTATTTCTTGTTCTTTATGTATGTGAAGTTTGATTAAACTATAAAAGTAAGCAATTTAATTGATTTTTCTTGTTCTTGTTCATTTGAAGATGGGAGTATTGCTTGGTTTTAGAGATGTTGAGGTGTTGGTTTTAGAGCATTTTTTCAAATTAAAGTTCTAATTTGTTTTTATATCCAAGTTTGAATAATTCTTGATTTGAAAATTTGTTGAGATGAGAGTATTGCTTAAAGTTTGTTACTTAGAGAGTAATGCAAAGATGAGAGTATTGCTTAAAGTTCCATATGTTACATTGCATTTGGGTAAAAAGAAAATGGAAAAACTTTTATTGAATTTCTCATGTTTGGTTCTTTGTCAATATCAAAACATAGGTAATTGGTGGTCATGATTTTTGGAAAGGAAAAATAATAAAAGGGGGTCGAGAAGAGAGATGGTGGATGTGAGTAAAGGGCATCTAAATACTTTGATTTCTATTGGAAAATATGTACAACTTAAGAAGAATCTCTATTGTATGTATTTTCTATTGGAAAAATTGTGTCTTTCACTAATATTCCTTTTAGTGAAATTTTCATAATTTGATAATTGGGAGGGGAGTTATTTACCACTTCCCTTTTGTATTGTCAATTTGTAGTTGGTTTTCCCTTCCTCCTCTTTTGTACTTTAAATATTAAATTCAACATTTTCCTTTATACTCTTATAGTTAGAAGGAAGATGTAGTTAAGATTTTATAATTGGACATAATATACATACGCCTTCTTTTATTATTTTATTATTTATTATTTTATTTTATAATATTGAATATTAATGAAAATCTTATTATTTTATTTTATAATATTGAATATTATTTATTATTTTATTTTATAATTCGTCTAAATCCTGTAGGATAGTTCGACATTAGAATCTGAGAGTGGTTATTGAAAGAGATTGAAGATGAACAATATTAAGGTTCAAGAGCGTCGAACAACACAAAATAGTGGTGTTAGGGTGCCGGGCGAAGGGGGAACCAAAGATGACCCCTTGTACTATTACGGGGTACTAAAGGAAGTGTTTGATCTTGTGTGCGTTAATAGGAGCGAGTTATGATTTTCAAATGTGATTGGTACAACAACGACAAAAAACCGGTAGATCTCATTTCGAGCTAGGTTTTGCGTTCAATTAACACGTCTCAATTTTGGTACAAAGATGAGCCATTTATCCTTGCCACACAAGCGAGAACAAGTGTTTTATATAAGCGATCCAAAGTATGGTCGCATAATCGGAAGGTAGTGCAATTAGTACCTAATAAAAAGTATGGGATGTGCCGAAGTGGAAGAGCAAGAAGATGAAGAACACGATGAAATACAACTAGAAGGTCGAACGACTGTCGATGAGTGTATAGAAGAAAGTATATTACATAGGATTGATGTCGAACTGTCATAGTCGATTTAACACGGAATAGGATACAATCGTCAAATAATTTAGATGATTTCATTGGCGACCATGAGATCCAAGATGACCAAGAAACGTCTTACGAGAGCTCTCGTTGGATGATTGTTATTCGATTGATTAGTATACTTAATTACTTATGGACTTGATTACCTCGCATCCCGATTTCATATGATAATGATTATCTATTTTCTGCAGGTAGTAGTCATGCCCGCTAATTTGTCGGGGATGTCTAGCACATTCTTTGATGAGAGCACTCGATGATCGGATATTGTTCCTTCCACTTTGCCTTACGAGGAGACCCAACCATCGGGTATGATTTCATTTGTTTTGTTCATTCACATTTTTTTATTGGTTTCTAACATTCAACCACGTGCGAGTAGTACATCTAGACCTCGGCGGGGTCGAGGTATTTCAACGAGCTCGAGTTGGAGAGAAATGTGAATAATCACGGCCTTTTGAGCGTTGAATTTAATCAGAGTATGGAAAATTTGTTGGACGAAATGCAAACGGCTTGAGTAAGCAAATCGGGGTGCTTGTCGGAGGGTCGTTTCCTTTGACTCTTAATAAATGGAAAGAGGTCACTCGAATTGAAGAACCTAGTGAAACAGAGACTCTGGTATGTTTAAAAACACATAGTTCGTATTTTAGGCACTATTTTGTTGTATTAATCTATACATTCGTATTACAGTCACACTTCAACTGGACCTCGGTAATCCTAGGGTCAACAAGCATATAGAGGACGTGATGCAAACCACGATGAAGGAGTATAGATGCACGTTGCACAAACATTACAAGTAAGTAATATATTAACTTATACTTATGTTGTTCCATTTCTAATGCATCAAACTAATCATACATTATCATTTTTCAGAGTTTGGATCCTGCGGTTCGACGATCGAACCCACATACTTCCATAACGAATCCAGCTGATTGGGAATATTTGTGCAATAAATGGGAGGACCCAAATTTCAAATCAAAGTCAACGAAGGCTGAGGAAAGTAGATCTCATGTTCAATACCATCACGTGGCTGGGAGTAATTCTTTTTTTACTATACGGGAACAGGTAATACTTTATTGTGTAATACTTTATTGCGAACGATTCGTACAATATACTAACGACTTTATTTTATGTTTCTAGAGAAAGAGGGATGGTCAGCTCATGGGGTACATCGACCTATTCAAAGAAACACACTTCAAGGAACAGACTGGATGGGTCGACAAGAACTCTGAGGAAGCTTATGTAAGTGTGTTGATTTTGCTTTATTCATTCAAATTTTATCTTGATACTAATGTATGTTTAATTTTTGTATAGGAACAAATGATAGAGATTAGAACGACGGCAATTGCCGCTGAACTCCCATATGACGAGTTAGAGATCACTGGCAGAGTTTTAGGTATTAGGGGAGATAGCATAAAGGGCCTAGGTGGGGTTTCTTATGAGGTTCGGTCTGCTGCGAGAGGAAAGAGGGCGTTCTCATCAAGTTCCAGTGCTAGTGAATCCATGCCTTCTCAGCGTGAGTTACAATTTCAAGAACAGTTGGATTTTGAAAGAGAGCAGAGGGCAAAATTAGAAAAAGCGCTCGTCTTGACTCGCGAGGAACTAATGAAGTCCCAAGAAGAAACTCGCGAAGGCATGAACCAGCTTCGAGAGATGATGGAGTCATTCAAGAAAGCAAGAACGTGACGTTACACTTAGGTAATTAATTAAATCTCTACATTTATGCATATTTTATGTCAACTATGGCTACCCTGCAGCAAAGGTAGCCATAATAATGTAGACTATATGATTTTCATGGTTAAAACAGGTGTAATTTATTTTTTGTTAGTCATAGGGGTGTTGTTATGCTGCCGAAAATTCAAATTTTCTTTTATATGAGTTTTTATTAGCTAACTCATGGTTCATTTCATTTTTTCAGATGACGTACGGACTTTGGTTTAGGAAAAGGAGACACAGTGTCTGGATTGAACCTTTTTTTAAGATCTTTTTGTATTGTGCTACTTTTTTAAGAACTTTGTATTGTGCTACTTTTTAAAAAACTTTGTATTGTGCTACTTTGTATTTTGTTATAAGAGGTTGTATTATAAATTTATAATTTCTATTAGATGTGATTTAGTTTACCTTTAACTTGTTTTTTACGGTTCAATAGTAATATCATATGCGCACACAAAAAAAAAAGACAAATAAAATTATATAAAAAAAAACCAAAATATACCCTTATCCGACGTTTTAATAAAACGTCGGTCATTATATTCTTAGGCGACGGTATAAAAAACGTCGGTCAAAATACCTTAGCCGACGTTTTTTAGACCGTCGCCAAAGTATATAATGACCGACGTTTTAGAACACCGTCGTACAAAGTCCGAATTGACGACGGTGTCGCAAAAACGTCGGCTAAGGCTCTTCCGACGCGGTTTTGCCGACGTTTTGGGCGACGATTTGTTTACCGTCGCATAAGCCTTATGCGACGGTTTTTTGGTCTTAGGCGACGTTATTTGCCGTCGGCAAAGACCCTTTTTCTTGTAGTGAAAATTGTAAATTGATAGATTTCATATTGATAGATTCTATCGATAAAGGGTAATGGAATCAATTAAGTAAATTGATAGACTTCCATCACTAGAGAATGATAGATTCTATCAAAGTCTTCTATAAAAAAGGTAAATAATTTTTTTTAAATGACAGAATTTGCTATAAAAGAATTATTTTTAAAAATGTGCTATAATTGTAAATTGTGGTAAAAAAGTTGTTATACAGCGCAAATTCCCTTTTATTTATTTAATTTTTGTATTTAGGAAATGAATTATTAGTGAATGATTCCTTAGAAAGTGTTTATTTTGACCTAATGAATGACGAAATCAAACCATTTAATACATTCAATCTTTTTGGTACCACACATTAATGACATTTACAACTTTGCTTTGCATAGAAATTATAAGGAATGTAGCTGTATTTTACTCCAAATAATAATAATAATAAGGAATGTAGTATTTAGTTAGGGGTTTTTTTTTTTTTGGAGAAACAGTATTTTGTTAGGGTTAAAACATATAAATCAGTTAGGGTAACGCGTTTTCAATTAAAAACACATATTTTTTTAGGTTAAAATATTGTTTGATCTTTTATTTTGGTTAGTTGATTTATAAATATCCAACTTTTATCCTTGCAGTTGTCAAAAAAAAAAAAAAAAACTTTACCCTTGAACTTAAAAAAGCGTAAAATGGACCCTCAGTAAGTTTTTGTTAACTTATCTTAAAATAACTACTCTACTTTTCTATAAGTTTTTAAAATGTTTTTTTTCTCTATAAATATATATGTTATTTTTAAAAAAATAAAAACTACTTACATAAATTTATTTAAATTGTTGAATCGATTTAATTAATATTAATTTTAAACAAAAAGATTTAATATTAATTTAAAATTTATCATAACACAATTCATTTTTTGTTTTTTAATGTTTAAAATATAGAGATTAAAAATTTTAATGTACTTTATTAAAATCGATTAAAAATTTTCATTTGGAATCAAAATAAACGTTTTTTTAATCAAGTTTCAATCTATCTTTTTACGTGCTAAACTAAAGTCATATGAAATGTTTAAAATTTTAACTATCATTTTTTTTGTGGAAATATAACAACTAATTTAATTGATTACAAAACAAATTTATTTAATATGACCTTTTTTGCTCAAGAAATAATCATTATTATTACCAATTAAGTCAACCGATTTCATTTTTATACTTGTACAGTTGTATTACTGTTTTACGAACTCGAAAAAACGGTCATATTAGATTTGAATTTGGAATTTTTAAGAGGAAAGATATTTTATATTACTACTAAACAAGATATTTACATTAAAAATTTGATTTATTTTTCGGAACAAAAGATTCTGTAAGAACAGAGATTTATTTACTTTGTTAGATAAAAGATTCTTTAACAACAAAGGTTTGAATATTTAACTTGATAAATGCTATTGATATTTGTTTTTTAGTACGTTATTGATATTTTTCGGCTTTGTTGAAAAAAAAATTGTTTCTGTAAAAAAAAAAAATTGTTAACTATGGATGCAAGGGGGAAAAAAATTTCATCGGGGCATTCTCAAAGGGGGGAAAAATCATCAAGGTGAAAATTAAAATAAATGAAAAATAGTCATATGAGGGAAAAAATCGTAAAAGGAAAATTATATTTTCAGAAATAATCTTGAACTTTTAGGAATAAAATACTTTTTTTCTTTTGCAATAACTGTATTTAATTGAGATACTTTTAGTTCTAAGAGAAAGATTGAAATCTATAATTTCTTTAAGAGTAAAAAATATCTAAGATCGAATTCGTGATCATGATGTTGAACTGTATTACTACTAAACAATAAAATTATTAAACCACTAATTCTTAAAAAAAAAATCGTCATAAGAAAATATAGTATAACAAATATAGGGAAGTGCATACTTTTTAAGTGAAAATATTAATTAATCCCATTGAATTTATTTGATTTTAGTATATATATTTGTATCACAATAATATTTAGAATAAAAAGATTCAAACTTGTGACCTCTCATTAAATGATATATATTAATTATCACTAGGCTCAACATTGGATTATTTTCATGTTAACTTTTTTTTCATTTTTAAACAAAAATTTTGAAACTATTGGTTTTTTTTTTATGTACAACAATTAATAGTAGAATAAAAAGAAAAATAACAGACCTTAAAAAAATTAAGTTCCAAATTTATACAATATGGAAATATTTAAACCTCCAACACAATAATATACACGCCTCGAGTTTAGAACGAACTAACAATCTTTGAGATGATACAATAATTTATGCAACTTATTTACCAAACTATGATCTAATTGACAATATTAGGTGTTATTATTATATATTATATTGATTTTGTCATATAAAATAAATAAATAAAGGTTGATAGAAATAAAAGCAAAGAACACGAAAAGAAGACAAGCCCGAATCGTTGCATGTTGTCAAGTGTAAGACATTCACAAGAATCTGTCTTTAAATTTTTATATCCCATCTGTTTTAAAACGCATAATTCCCCAATTTCATAACGTATATCTCCCAATAAAATAAAATAAAATCATTTCCAATTCTTTTTAAATATATGCTAATTAGTATTTAATCATTTTCCCTTATATATATACATTTGAATTTTACACCAATTACTCATCATTGTCTAATTTTCTCTCTTAATTATTTCTGTAAAGCTTAGAATATTGTCAATGGGGTCTCAAAGCTTTGCTGGTTTAGTGGCTGTTGTGGCTGTTCTTGGAGCCATGGTTTGTTCTTGTGAAGCTTACAATTTCATTGTTGGTGGCAAAGATGGATGGAATTTGAACCCTTCTGAGGCATTCAATCATTGGGCTGAACGTAATCGATTTCAAGTCAATGATACTCTTTGTAAGATCATCTCTATCTTTGTTCTCTCGAATCTTTTTTATCGGGTCGAAAACATGTCTTTAATCCTTCAAAATCAACATTTGAGGGTAAAATTGGAACATGAAAATGATTTCGGATAAGTAAAGACATGTTTTGAAGTGATTTTGAATGCGAATTCAAAATACCTAAAAAAAATAAGGGGTAGAAACACCTTTAATTTGTTGAGACTTCATGGCTTTGGTATTGTTAATGTCAAATTTATGATCTTTTAGTTTATGGGTACATACTTTTTTCTTTTTTTTAAAAAAAAGATCAACAATAAAATAATTAAAAGTGGAAGATTCGAAACCTATAATTTTTTGGTTAGTGTATGATATGTTAGCTTTGTTTTCTCTTAAATCTATTTTATCCTGACCAAACATGTCTCTAATTCTTCAAAATCAACATTTTAGGGTAAAAGTGAAATATGAAAATGATTTTGAATGAGTAGAGACATGTTTTGAAGTGATTTTGAACGCGAATTCAAAATATCTAATTAAAAATAGTGTTGGAACCTGGTTGAGACTTTGAGCTCTCTGATCTTCAAGCTCATGGCACCGATATGGTTAATTTCAAATTCATGATCTTTTAATTTATGACCCAGTTTTTTAATCCGAAAGTTTCGAAATCCATAATTTTTTTGGTCTTGAAGCTTTTTTTTTTTTTTTTTACATATGGGTGCACACTTGTGTTGCTGATCTATTGGTTTTTTTTTTTTTTTTTTGAGGTTGAAATATTGAATCATGTGTTATTTTTGTGTGGGCAGATTTCAAGTACAAAAATGAGACAGATTCAGTGTTGGTTGTAAGCAAGGAAGATTATTTCTCATGCAACACAAAAAGCCCAGTAATTGCTCTAAAAAATGGAGAATCATTCTTCCAATTTGGTCATTCAGGTCCATTTTATTTCATCAGTGGAAATGGTGATGCCTGTCAAAAGGGCCAAAAGCTCATCGTTGTCGTTCTCGCCGTCACGCACCACCAGCGCCGCGCTCAGCCGCCGACTTTTCCTTCTTCTCCGGCGAGTCTGCCGCCGCAAGCTCAGACTCCGGCTGCAGAGTCGCCGGAATCCGACGTCGGATTCAAAGCGCCGGTCCCGGCTCCGGCCAAAAACTCTGCCTTTGGAAGTCCAGCTATTACATTCGGATTTGGTGTTGGGATAATTAATGCTGTTCTAATTTTGAGCAGTGTGATTTAAATTTGATTAAAGTTTGAATTTTTGGTGATGGGTTGTTCTTAGTGTTTGTGTTGGGTTTAGATTCTGTGTCCATTCAAGAACTTGTTTCGAATTTGTATTTGTCTCTTTTTTTTTTCCCAACTTTTGTTATTTGATGGTGAATTATTATTATATCTAAATTCCCTCTATGTCATGTTCTTTTGGTTTGTTGTGATTTTCAGTCCGAGTTTTCAATAATATCGAATTTGTTTATTATTGTTATTATTATTTCATAGAAGATCAGTTTTTCAACTAACAAAAAAAAAGTAGCTTCACGATCATTGGACATATACTAATGACTAGGAGGGTCACCACCCCTAAGTTGTTATAATCTCAAAAAAAAAAAAACCAAGCACTTTTTCACTTTATCAATTTGATTTAAGAATAAATTGTAATTTGAATGTCAATAATCACATATCATGATATAAAATATATGAGTTCAAATTTGTTAGGTTTAACTAAAAAACGTGGTTATTAAATAATATTGTGTAAATGAAAAGAATATATATTATAAAAATATTAACAAATTGATATTGTGAAAGATTTTGTACCAAGGAAAAAATCATTTTGAAATATGGACAAAATAATTATTCCTTACATGAAAAAATAAAAAAGGAATAGAAATATAAAAGTAAAAAAGAATCAAAATATTAAAATAAATCTTTTTAAATGGAAACATGACGCTATAAAGTGGGGCCACATGTATAGTTGTTTATATATATATATATATATATATATATATATATATATATATTAAAGTAATTCTTTTTATGAAAAATAAAATAAAATATTTTTTTCAAGTAAAATAAAAGGCAAGGCTTAAATAGAAAACAAAATACCGTTGATATCTTAAGGGTAAGATATATTAGGTTTGAAAAAAGTTACTAGCTTAAGTTCTCATGATTTCAAAAATTAAATTTTAATTCCCATAGTTTGAAAGAAAAAAAAAATTAGAATTCAAAATTTAATCCTTATATTTTTAAAAATTAAAATTTAATCTGTATGATTTCATAAAACCTAAAATATAATTTTTATAGTAAGTAATCATTGGCGTATTAAATACATGTAAATTCATAATTCATACATAAATTATATAATTTTTTTTGTTAAATCATCCATTAATTCATATTTTATCACTCATGAATAATTAATTTTCAAATACTTAATTTGTAAACGATTAAAAATGACAAGACTATATTTTAGGTTTTATCAAATCATAGGAACTAAATTTTAGACACTAAATTCTATATCTCTTCAAACAATAAGGGTTAAACTCTAATTATTTTTTAAATCATTAGGACTAAACTCCATCTTTCTTTAAATCGCAATGATTAAATTTTAACTTTCTTAAAAAAGCATAAGAACTAAATACATATATTGATTTTTTGTTATATTAATAATAAAGAACATAAGGCAAATATACTTCTAATATTATAGTGATAAAGAGTAAAATTTTAAGAAAATTTAAGAGATCAAATTAATGTTTTATTGTAAATAAAATTAAAATTAAGAAATAATTAGGTCGTCTATACATAATTTAAATATTAATGCACACTTATGTGATTCAGTATAAACTACATTCTACTTTATTTTGAATTCAAAAAATAAAAAAATAAAATAAAGAAAGATAGAATGTACTAATATTAGACCATATAAGTAAGCATATTTATCGTACCCGAACATTGACCTAAATATTTATCATTAAAATTTGAGAAAGTACAAGAATCAAATAAGAGTATAGGGTTCAAAAATCGTCAAAGTACAGGATATTTTTCATTTTCGACCCTGGCATGTGATTTGATAGGAAGATTGTGAAAAGGATTTAGTGGGTGGATTTAAAGTTCTATTATTACAATATTTTGAGCAAATGAGAATTACCTACAAGAGTAACATAATCTTTTTGTTCACGACATGGTTTGCCTTGATAAATATTTTCCTAAAGCTTGAAGAAGTCACGTTATATGTATTTCAAAAAAAAAAAAGCACGCCATATGAAATGAGTATTCATACTTCCGTTCTAGAGAAGAACACGCCATCGTCTTAGGTTACGTTCTTTTGTATTTGAGGGATTTGCTTTGTCCTTAATTGCTTGAGATTTTATTATTATTATTTTTTTAGTACAAGTTGGGAGAAGGGAGATTACAAATACTGATTTCAAGGATTAACCTTGGAAATGGATTAACACCAAACCAGACAACCAACCGAGCCATTGACCCATTCGGTCTTAATTGCTTGGGATTTAATTGAAGGAATAACCTAGTTTATATATATATAATCTTTTTCTTAAGATTATAGCAATTGGGGTTAAGGAAATTCGAACTCATGACCTATTGATCATTAGATGTTTGAGGAGTATATCGATAGGTTTTTTTTTTTTTTTTTTTTTTTTCGAATTTAACAATCACTGGGTTATCAAAACAAGCTAGACTAAAAATAGAGTTTATGATTTTGTTTAATACCAAACATGCATCTAAATAACTGCCGACGAAAAGCAAAAAAGTCATGAGTTTGAATTCTCCACTTCTGATGGTCGTCGATGAACTAAAAAAACATGAATCCAAATAACTAGGCTGTACTGATGCTTGTGCAGGTGAGGAAAAAAAGGATGGCAGAAGCATACATTTTTACAGCATTCAGGAAATTAGGTTAACCAGACAGGTAGCACGAAAAAAACGTAAATAAGTAGCAAACTCGTAACTGAAAAATGCATACCTCACTGTGTTCAAAGTATGTACGTTTAACACTCCTAATTCAAGCACATTGCTATTAGTTGTTTCAGCTGCAGGAGCTTTCCCCTTCCCAACTGCAATAAATTCAAGGTAAACAGATTATATGAACCCCTAGGCGATTAAAAGAATACTTTTGTTGAACAATTCTTGATTATGTACATGATATATGTGTTAAGGAACAATTCTTGATTATGTTCACTTTGGACATCAACTTTTATGGCTTTGTATTTTGACTTCACTCAAAAGGTCTTATGCCAGTGGAAATGTTTGTCTTCCCTTGTAAACTCATGATCGACTTATTTAACTAATATGGGACTAGATTAATTTGTATTCTCAACAATATGTGTTGAATCGTGGTAGTTATATCAACTAATATTTCTGTTCACTTGTGAGTTTGAAAATTTGAGAATGTTCATCAAATGAAAATCAATATTAATTGGAGATAAAACAAGATAGTAAAGATTTGAATACATGACCTTCTACTCTAGTACTATGTGGAATCGTGTTAAATCATCAAGCAAGCTGATGAGTTGGAATGAATTTAATTATATCAATCATATGCATGAAATATAATTAAGCACTCACTCAATTATCAGCCAACGTCTCTAGTCTACACAATAAACATACGAAACTGAAAGTTTACATTGGTACATTTAACGTGCATATGATGTTAAGATCTTTTAGTAGATCAATTAAACATTATACAGTTTTCGTGATGACAGGATGCAAAACACTAAATATTTTTTAAGAAAATAATCTACATGAACTTTTTTGTCTCCCCAAAATACTTGCAGAGAAATTGTTTCGTTCAAAAGTATTTTTCCTAAACAAATTTCCAAACTCACTTTTAAGTAGCCATTTTTTTTTCTAACAAATGTGAACCGTGTGAGGTATATCTGACCCGTGGTATGACTATGTGTCACAACGGAGCCATTCCAGGATGGAGCTAGAAATTTTCTTGAAAGACAAAATGATAACGTACCTTGTGGATGGCTTCTATTTTCATTTGAGAATCCTTGAGTTGCATGCCAACTGCTTCTTCCACTTGCAAGAGATTATTACGGTGTGATGCTTCTATAAATTCAAAATACCGTTAGAAGTGTCCAGATCCTTCAAAATTTATGTGTAATAATCCAAGACATTAAATTTTAAACGGAGAACAATTCTTTTTTTGAAAGAAGGGTAACCACGCTTGTCTCTAGGCCAGGCACCGGAGACATCGAAGGAGTGCTGTCACAAGTAATTGGTCTAATGAAAGTGTTCCATTTTGCAGCCGCAACAGCAGACACTATTAGAAATGAGGTTGTACCCACAGCAGCAAGGATCTTGAGATATAAGATAAGCTCTATTCACGTAAACTATTGTCATAATTACATCGCTTTTTGTTTCTCCTGACATTCCTTATTAAAATTTGTATTGATAATTTACAGAAGTAAAAACAACATTGAAATAATCTCAAATAATTTGAAAAAAACAATACCCCTTCTCAATAAACTAAAATCCAACAGTAAAATTGTTCGCGTTTAGATGCCCATTCTAGAAGTTCAAAAAAAACCAAGAAGAAAAATGATGCAATGGAAACATTAAAAAGTCCCTATATCATTCATAACATCAAGAGGGTATCACCAGAGTTTTTTAGAACACCAAGCACACTACACACTACACACTACAGTATAATGCCTCCCTAAAACAATATATTAAAAGTAAACATTACTAAATATGAGTGTGTATATATATGTATATAATAAGAGCAGGATGAATAATGATCTCATGACAAACAAAAGAAAAGAGAGCCTTTTTAAAAGATTCTTCGGGTATAGGATTTAATATCTCTTTTAAAAAGTACTTTCAAGACACCGAGAACCAAACATGTATAAGAGCCCCAAATCATAAATAGTGGGCATTGGCGGAAAACAAACAGGTTAGGCGTGGGCAATGCAATTCATGTAATTGAGAAATTTAAAGCAACATAATAGAACATACTTTGCTTTTCCATAGTTCCCTTTAACTCTATTTGTTGTGCTTCCAATTCTTGTAGTGAGTTCCTACAATCCTGAAGATGCCGATTAACCTCCTCCTTGAACTTTTTATTAATATGCTTCAGTTTTTGCTGTTGTTCTGTGGAAATAAATAGAGCTTAATAAAAACTGTTGAATCTTCCAAGTTACAGAACTACAATGTTGATGCCCAAGCATATACGCAGAAAAGTAATGATCAACTCATGCAAAAGATGGAAAAATTACTCCACAAAACAAACGTGAAATTAATCTCTAAAAGAAATGTAAATATCATAAATAAAATAGCTTAGTGTAAACAAACCATTGGCCAGATTTGTGCAGCAACTTGATATAACAAAGAGCTTATAAAAAAATGCCAAACACACCATGTATACTGGACGCTCATGTGTTACCAGTTACCGTTTTATCTGTTTCAGAAACAAACAGAACGCCTGAAGGCACTATTCTGTACAGCTGGAAAGTTCATTTGCGAGCAAGAAAATGGAGTTCATGATTTATGAATTCAGATTCCATAAATATAAAAAATTTCAAAGCTCTCAAAAGTTTGAATATGTTTGAGTTGGTTATCCAAGCAAGGTGGAAACGAACAAAATCTAAGAAGTAATATTTAATCCAGGCGACGAACACGAACACCAATAAATATCAGATGGTGAACAAGGTCCAGACCAGAAGAAGCTTGCACATGCAGTTAAATAAAACTATTTCATAAAGCTAATTCTAACAATTGAGATTGAGATAATATATATATTACAAACCCATAAAAAATTAAAACCTTCAAATTTTGTCTCTAGAACCTTTTCTCTTGATTTCCCAAAGCTCAACAGCTTTACCCTGAAATGCCATCACGAGTCAGTTTAAAAATTTATCTTGTAAACACCAATCAGAAACGTGAATTGATAGACTTACATGTCCTTTTGGAATTGAGACTCGACACTCTGCAATTGCAAATGGATACTATCCGCAGCTGACAACAAAATCCCTGAGGATTTTTCAATCGATATGGATGATATTTTACTTTTCAGCTTCTCAAGTTCTGAGAGGAACAGTTTCACGGCCCTACAAAGAACATGAAGGAGAAAACTTATTTGACTTTCACTTGATACATTTATTGAGTTGATTCCTATCTCTCCCAGATAAGAAGAGGAAGATACTTCCATTCTGTTAGGAAGAAGGGGGAAAATTACCTTGCAAGGGCATCCTCTTCGTTCGATACTAAAATTTCCTCGGCCCAACTACTTTCTCCAGGCCCTGCCCGATTAAATGTTTGTCTACTTTCTCCAGGTCCTGCTCGTTTATATTTTTGTTTACCTTCTCCAGGCCTTGCCCATTCAGGCAATTTATATGTTTGTCTACTTGTTTCTTTTGTGCTTGTGTCTACAAAAAAAAACATGAATATGCAACCACAATGCTGTGAGACAATTAAACAAGCTCGTCAACCAAAAATCATGTTATTGCAAGTAAACCAATTTTCTTTTAAGAGCAAGAACGTACCATTTAAATCAAATTCAAGGTTTTCTAGGTTGCGGGCCCTCTTAACTGGACGCAGCAAGGCCTGAAACTTCTTAACCGCACCAATTTCTGGAGAGAGTGAATCTCTGTGGCTTGAACCTACAGTTCCACATGGAAATTTCATATAAATGAAAACAAAATGGAAAAAACAAGCATTAGTTCCTGAACATACAAGCGCTCTGCTCAAAGTGAAGAATAATTGTGACACGAGCTGAACCTATTAACATAGATGAGCCATCTATACATTAGACTATGGTTTTAGTTTTAGTAGCATGTTCAAGTTCATATTAATTTGTTTATTCCTCAAGGAAATCAGATATATGCATAGTAACCTAGGAGAACTGAAACGTGCATGCATACCAATCACAATCAGATCCCTAAAGTAGTTAAGGAAAACAGAATTTGTACTTGAGTAAAAGCTTGCTGAGTTAACTACACATATTCATCAGAACAGTCAAATGGTATGTTATTTCGGTTTTCCAGTGGTATGAACCACAAAATATATCAAACTTACTGTATGAGCAAATCTAAATCAGAATAGGAAAATCCATAAAAACAAAGCATCGGTAAGTAATTTTCACCAAGGCAGAGATAGTCTAGAGTTGATTAACTTCAATATAGAACTAACTAACAATGAAACTGAAAGTAAGGTCTATATTAATTTCGAAGCAGGACTAAGAAGCAGGCAAACCTTCTGGAGAGTTCTCATAGCTGTCGTCCTCGGATGATGAATCAGTAAACCTATCATCTGCTACTTCGGTTGAACCAGATGCTGCTTTTCCGACTGGAGATTGCTCAATCTCCTGATCATCTTCCTGAAGGTCAATAAGGAAAGACAAAATATGGATGCATGACAATGAGGCTCAAAGACTGCTGCAGACAAGACACTCTCAAGAAGAGTATACATGATGATAAACACTAAACCTAGTAAACAAGGATACTGAAAAGTGTGGTTTTACATTTGATATGTCACAATCCTCTTCTGAAGCTCGAAACTTCCTGAAGCTACAAATATTTCTCGTAGAAAACATTTCCTCTACTGAGCCAGGACATGGAGACTCGTCAACTATCTTATCATCCACTTTTGGAGTTGAACTAGGTGAACTGCAAACAGGTGTCTTTATTCTGAATGTTGGACTTTCTATTTGACTCTGTGGGTCCATATTCTTCTTCAGGAATGAATTGTCAATATCTCCTTGTTGGTCATAATCTGCTGGGCTGTGAATATGCTCTGGAAATTGTGCCTTTGCTAAATGTGGAAATTGATCGAGTTTATTTTGTTCATCTTTTTCATTAATAGCATGGTTAGCGGGGGAGCTGTGAAAACCCTGAACTTCTCTAACGGAAAAGGGTCTGTCTCGAGGTGCCATTTCTTCAATCACAGTTGGTGCAGGAAAAGTACCCATTCCATCTTCCTTTGGGGGAAAGGAAGTTTTTCGTGGCTGAAATTTGGAACTCCTTTTGCCACTCTTCTTTCTTGTACACATTGATGAAGCCCCATTGGTAACAGCATGAGCGCCTTCAGACCATCCTTCAAAGACAAAAATATTTTCCTCTTGATGTTTTCCTTTGTTGCATGAAGGCGTCTTAGACTTTCTTGTCTGCACAGAAATTCGTGATCTTTTCTGTCGAAGAGAACGAAGTACAGGCCTCTTCAAAGCTTGACTAGGACCTTCAGAATCAGTTTCGATCGTATCTGAATTCTGTCTGAACCTGACAGCTCTATCATGCTTCTGCACAAATACTTCTTCAGTTACTAAATTATTGGCATCTTGCTCATGGTTCTGACATTTGCTGTGTTGGTCGCTAGGTACAGAAGTAGTTCCAAGTATCTCAAAAAGCTTCATTTTCAAAGTTTCAGTTCTATTTCCTGATTTATCTGTTTGATCCCCATTGACCGCTACGTCTGACCGGACCTCTGCCATGGTTGCAAATGTAAATTCATGTAATTGCTCATTGGTTCCATCCCTCCTTCCTTCCATTTGATAGTTGGCCTCATTAAAGTTCTCCTCCTTGCTGTTTCCAGACTTGAACACTGAACTTTGGTCTGCAAACAAACGAACAGAATATGAAGCTGATGCGTTCTTTAGTCCATGACCCTTATTCTGCCTCCCACTACTCGTTGGGGAATGGAACACTTGTTCTGCTCCACTTATAGTCTCCATAAGAGATGCCTTTTGTTTAAAGGATCGAGTTGAAACCCATGGTGAACTCACTTGTTGAGGAGCTTCTGATGGCTTTGATTTAACATTAGTACCAACGGCGGCTGTATCTTTTTCCTTCCAATTCCTTTGTGTGGCTAAACTGGAATAAACAACTTCTGCATTTGGCACCATAGATTTTAGTTCTTTTGTGCCTCTGGATCTCTCATTGCCTTGTGGCTCTACCATAACACCAATTGAGATCTTTCTCGATTGGCTTGATGGGTGACAGTTGCTACCCAAACTTCGGCAATCGCCCATTGGATCCTGAAATATATGTATGACAACACAAGGGGGAATTAGATTGCAATTGGTCCAAATAATTGAGCCCTATAAGTTTTAGCACATTTCTATTCATCGTTTTATATAATCCCCGAGTGAATTCAAAATTGACAAACTTAAGAGTTGCCAATGACTTCATAAGCAATGATTTAAAGGATCGAATAACTTTTTTTTACCAACATTTCCCACAAAAAGAATATAACACCAAGTGCTTTGCTTATCATAATTCCACACAAGTAAAACCTAGTATTTCAACGGCATAAATTACTTAGGCCCCATTTAATAATCATTTTGTTTTTCGTTTTTTGTTTATAAAATTTAAGTCTACAACAACTAACTTATTATACCTTTTTCCTTATTTGGATATCTACATCTTACCTATATTTTAATAAACAAAACCAAAATTTAGAAACAAAAAGAAGTAGCTTCCAAAAACTTGTTTTTGTTTTTGAAATTTGGTTCGTATTAACCTACTTTCTTAAGGAAATATGGAACACATGGTAGGAAATTTGAGTAGAAATAAGCTTAAATTTCATAAACAGAAAAACAAAATGGTTATCACACGGCCTTAATCTTCACTTTAATCAACAACCTTCAAAGAATGGCGAGTAACCAAAAAATATCCTATGGGCAAAAAAGAAAAGAAATCTCTAAAACAACAAAATACCCCAATATCAATTCTATAATCCATACCCAGTAAACAATTAGAGAATAATAAGCAAGTAACATGAGAGTGGAAAATTTTGTAATGTAACAAGGAACATGAATGTCGAGTACACAACTAAGAATTTCACCGCTTACATCTCGTAAATTCGGCTGGCGACCAACCTCCGCTTCCATCATTGATTGTTTGTTTCTGGGACAATATCAAACAGACACCAACAGCTGATACAATATGAATAATGTAGGTATCAAAATGAATGCCTCCATTTGGTTTGATACACACAATCAGAGATTCGCGATCTTCGTACGTAGTAAGATCTATTCATTTACAATACTAGCAGAGCGGATTGATGAAACGATCAACAGATACAGTAAATTCCTCAAGAACATTGCAGCTATAATCAACATCCTAGATCGAATTAGGTTTTAACATTAACAAGGAAGAATCTAAAGACGAAATAAAAGCGCTACAAACCATTTGATCGTGAAATCGATCATGAAGAGGCACGATCATCGGAATAACTTCGTGGTAACAAAATCGAATTTGATAGCACAAATTTGAAGTGAATAAAAAGACGAATCTGAAGAATGAACAGTTTCTTACAGCTTGATCGACGCCGATTGTCGGATCTCTGAAGGATGAGAAATCACCTCATTCTGTTCTAAGTACGGAGAAATTGCAGTGCGCAATGAACAAAATAGCATAGGCGGGAAAAGTGCGCCAGTTTGGATGATGTTAATTATTATGGAAAATGTTAAATTGCAATTTTAGTCCTTTCAAATTTTAAATTTAAGTTTCTTTCTTTCATTTTAACTCCACAGTCAGGGTAGGAGTATTCAAATAAGCCGACAACCGAGTAATACAAGCATAATCAACCCAATTTTACGGATTGAGTTGGGCTGGATTCAAAATCATCAAACTTTTATGGATTAGATTGAGTTAAGGGTCGGCGTAAAATTAACTCAATCTAAATATATTATTTATTTTTTATCTATAACATGTTATTTAATTATTATTGTTAAAATTTTTATTTTGGGAATTTACACTATATATCAACTTTTTTATCACAGTTTACAAAAATAATTCGTTTATAGTAAATTCGGCATATTTTTTAAAAATATCTCTATTTACCCTTTTTGATCGAATAAAATCTATCATTCTCTAGTGATGAAAGTTTATCAATTTTATCAGTAATTAATTCTATCAACCCTTATTCATAGAGTCTAATGAAATTCTATTAATTTGTTTTATTTATTAATAATTGATTATATCCGTCTCTATCAAGAGAATCTATTAATAGGGAAGTGGATCAATTTACATTTTTTGCTATATGTGCAAATATTTTCATTATTATGCTATTCACTTTAGTCATTTTGTAATATACCTACAAAAGCCGCTTTTATTTTCTTAATATTTTTTTAACATTTTTTAAATCTTTATAATTTAATATATGACGACGGTCAGTGTAGTGTCCAGATTTCAAGTTAAATATTTTTATATTTTGCTTTATATAAAATATTATTGAAAAAATTGTTATAATTATAATATACAAATTTTCATTTATTTGAACTGTTTATTTTCTTTTCAACTCTAACCACCTATTAACAAGTACTTACATTCTTAATTTCTATATTACTTAGATGGCAATTTTTAAAATGACATACATTGAAAGCCTCTACCACGTTCAGATATTTCAATTTTTTTATAAAGTTGTATCATTGATTTTTCCTAAATGTTTAAATATAACATTGTAGTACAAAAAAATAATAATTGGATGTTTTTTTTTAAAAAACAAATATTTGAGTGCTTAATGAAATGCGGAAGGTCTACCTATACTTCATTTGACTTAATCTTTTTTTGAAAATATGTAGATAGGGGAATTGAAAATAAAATCTTGAAATCACTAGTACAAGACGTCAGTTGAATTATGTTCGTTTTAACATTTTTCAACTCAATCCAAACAAATATACTAATCATACCTATCACAGTGTGATCTTTTTTAGTCATCACCATTTCATTCAAGAATCATACTAGTGTTAGTTTTTAAATGTTTATGAAATATCAAGGATGATATTTCAGGTTTTGAAAATAACGACGATGTTTTAAAACAATGAGCAACATTAGGGTACATTTTAAACTTATTTAGCCTACAATTTATTTATTTATTTTAAATAAACTAACTTATTGTATATAAAATTGTGTAGGTGTGCCTTATGAGAGTCCGAACTCAGTATTGTTAGTAGGTTCAAGAATTTTAATCTATTAGACAAATTTGATAAATCTACATAATGTCTATTTTAAACTATACACATACACAAAAATATTTAAAAAATGAATCAGTAAATTTCTATTTATTCAAATTTAGTGACCTTCAAATTGTCTATCTTAATTCCTCATTTCTTTTCATATTTTTGTTTAAACCATAGGTATGGAATTGGATTTCATTGAACGTTTAAATCTCCATTGTGGATTGATATAGTTAGAGGGTTTTAGAGATTTAAGAAATTATGAATTTGATCCATTGTAATCATATACTTAGGAATTAATTTTCTATAATTTTTTTTAATAAATATGTATAAATGTTGTAGCGTCATACGACAAGTGATATGGGCATAAGCTTGTCCATGACCCAAAAAAAAAAAAATTATTTATCAAAAATAGGAAAAGTATATACAACAAAATCTGTGGTTGTTAATTCTATACACATCATTGTCAGAATCTAAGAACAACAAGAATGAATTGAATAACACAAATGGCAAACACCACTGCAAAATTGGGTGCACTGAAAAATCAAGTAGTAGGGCTTCACAACCACCCTTTGTACAACATTTTTAAACAAAAGTCTATACAAGCCAAATCTCTTCTCCTCTGTTGTTGAGCGCAAGCGATCTCGATAATCTATCTCACATGTCGTGGCTTGACATGAGATGATTTCCAATTGTTGTTCTTGCAAACTTCGACTGACTATTACCAGCTTTACCGTGCCGTGCTTGTCGAGCGTATTCTTGAATTTGACGGTCACGAACCTTCATTATATCATCTAAGTCATTTGATGGGCCAAGGATTGGACCAGAAGTGTAAAGCTTGTTCATGTCTGTCCCATGAGCAAACTGAACCACACAATGAACAGATATCAGCATAACATTCATTATTTCATTCATTGACTAAATATTGTATTATGATTTAGAAAAAAGCTCAAATATTTTGATTCATGTAACATAACTAGAGGAAAGCAGAAACAAACCAGGGGCAGGGACTGTTCTTTAGAACAAGTTTTTCCATTTTCGATTCGGTATGAATCTGCAACTCGATTTGTATAAAATATTTGATCCTTAGTTCTCGTTGACTTTGACTCCCTAACAAAGTCAGGGAATCTGCCTACTTCTGAGTGTGACAGGCCAGGTCGATCATAGGGATGATCGGATGTATTAGATCTTGATGCGACTAAATGGGATAACATCGAGCGATTGGATCTGTCGAGCGCGATTGAATGGTCATCGAGTTGATTTCCAGATTTCATCCAATCTGGTTTGCTAACTAGCGGCCCTGAATGTGAAATTCTGCCTGTATCTGAGCAAGATTCTGTGACATATTGGTTTTGTTTGGGTGGAGGAATAAAAAAACCAGAATCTGTTTGATCCCCGTGTGGATTGAACACTCCACACTGTCCCTTTAAACTTGAACATCCTTGCCTTGTCTGTAATCAGATTTAGAACTTAGTCAAGATCAAGAAAATAATTAAAAAAGACTGCAAAACAGAAACAAATTAACAGATGTGTGAAATTTAAACGTGTTTTTAGAATACCGTGTTAGCTTCATCCTTGACATTTAGAGCAAGATTTGTATGTGCTTCTTTAGATCGTCTGCCTTCCACCAAATCCTTAGGACCTTTGCCCTCAATTCGTGATTGCCTGCAGTCGAAAACGAGCAGGTTAAGAGGTTATTTATCTAAGATAGTATCCCATACAATGAATATATCAGCCTCAAATACTTGAATATAACTATGTTTTGTATATATCTTCACCCTCACAACAAAATAATGATTTCTAACAGTTTGGTTACTTTTGAAATGCCTTGTACTATGCTGTGCTACGATTACTTATTCAAGACCCCTACCTGATCAGCGAACGTGGATCTCTTAAAACCCTAGCACCATTTGATCAAGCATTTGTATTCTGATCTCCTAAATAAAACAGTTTCTCTCCTTTATCCATGGACGTAGTTGACACGATATTAATGAATAACATAAATCATTAAATTTTTTGTCTCGCATTTTCTTTAATTATTGATTGTCGTTCCGGTTATTCATAATAGTTACCTTTTGCATACGTGGATTTTTGCATCGATCTCTTTGCTGGGAGGATATTTTGGCAAATTCGAAGGTTCGCAAGGGAGAGGATTCGACATAAAGAACTGGGGAAAATATGTTTGTTAATATCATTATTGTGAGATTGAGAAGCTAAACATCAGAGTAGTTTTCAAATGATTTCATAGGAAGGTAGCTATACCTCACTCTTTAGAGCAGCAGCTGCAGTTCCTCGATGAGCAGGATCGATAGAAAGAAACTTATCGACGAGAGCGACCGCAGCAGGGGGGAATTCCTTGAGCATTTCGACGATACATCGTCGGTATGGCTGAGCCGTCTTGAATCCAGTTGAATGAGGTAACTGCAATTGCCTCCAATAATCCTCAGGTGGCGATCCACAAAGTTTAAATATCTTATGCAGCTGTTCGACCTGTAGAAAATAGCTTCAAAAGTTCATATATACTGAAAGAAAAATAAAACCATAAGATTTTTTAAGATACCAAAATCACTAGTAGCCTTAGATAGATCATGAATAAGGAGACAAGTTTCTTATATGGAATAGTAAGTGCTGAAGTTGAGAACACATAACTTAATGTTCTCTACCTCAGTTTTTCCAGGTAAGATGGGCTTCCCAGAATATAGCTCAGCTAGTATGCAGCCAGTACTCCACAGGTCCACTGCAACCCCATAATGAGAAGCTCCAAGCAGAAGCTCGGGTGGTCGGTACCATAGAGTCACTACACGGCTAGTCAGGGGAACACGATTATTCGGGTCAAAAGGGCTGGCTAATCCAAAATCTGCAATCTTCAAGATACCATTATCGTCGATTAGGAGATTTGAGCCCTTTATATCGCGGTGGAGGACACCACGACTGTGACAATAATCAAGCCCCCTTAGAAGTTGTTGCATATAGCATTTCACCTGGCATGGACACAACGATACAGTTAGATTCTTGAGAATTGGATTGATGTCAATTCTATGCGAAATTGCATACTTACATCCCTCAAGTCTATAATATTAAAAAATAGTATCCTAAAAGGAAGTTTATATGATTACCTGCGGTTTGCTGAACTTGACCCCAGGCCGAGATGCAAGCCCAGTAAGATCATGCTCCATGTACTCAAAGACGAGGTACAAGCTACATGAACGCGGAGACGTAATCAAGCTTTCCAATTTGATAACATTTGGATGATCCAGCCTACGTAGGATAAGGATTTCCCGGGCCATAAACTTGACACTCTCTGCATCAAGATTGTCGAATCGAACTCGTTTAAGAGCGACTAGTTTACCGTTAATGATATCACGAGCCTTGTAAACACTACTATATGTCCCTTGTCCTATCTATGCAAATGAAACCACACACCAAAGCAAACAAACAGCAGGAAACTCAGATTGATCTTCAGACTCTCAATCACATCTACAATCTCAGATTCACAACTTGTACATACCTTGTCTAGTTTCTCGAATGTTTCGGCTTTTCGAGGCAGCCATCCCTCGAGCGCTTCCCCAGCCACAGACGAGAGCCAGCTCGGCCAACCAGCTGCAACTTGCTCTGCTTCCACAGCCTTTGGAATACTCCATTTTCCAGGATAATTAGCAGAAATGGCTGCTTCCAATCTCTCCCTCTTCTTTCTCTCAATTTGATCATCATATACCCTGTTTGACCCATTGGCTTTCTTATCATAATATGCAACTTTGAAGACACTTCCATCTGTTTTCACCCTATCTGCTCTCATTGAGGCATTTTGTCGAACACCTTCAGCTCGTTTCAGAGAATTCAATCGCATATCCTCTTCTTCAACAGATAGCTTCGAATAATGGCAACCCATTTTTGCAGCAAATAAACAAATTACAAAACTCAAATATCTTCAGAAATTCACAACGATAAAAATCCCATAAAATACGAACCAAAAATCGATCAAATGCAATCAATTTTTTTTTAAACCACTGGCGATTCCTTTAACAAAAACCCATTACATGAAACAAATCGGCGATCAAAGAAATAACATAGAGGAAATCAACTTTTGAACACCAAACGGGTAATCGTAAATGTATTTTGGGTATTAGTTTATAGGATTATGATATTCAGACGGCCAATGCCGGCTGTTTAATAAGTCAAAATTAATATCCAAAACTACAATCATAGAATTGAGTTGAGGATTTGGATTAGAATTTGAATTCTAAATTAGCAAAATTGAAACGGATTAAATTAAAGTCAACGAAAGTGAAATGGCAGAATCGACTCAGAAATAGTAAGCTTTGTTTGAATTCTCAACTGTTCTGTTTTCATTTTATCTTTCAATCTTTGCCCTGCCTTAAATTTTCTTCATTAATCTTGTTTTTCTTTTCTGTCATTTTTATGTTTTTTTTTATATATAATAAATTTCTGTCATTTTATGTTAATTCTATATTTAATCATATATGTGATGTCATTAGTGAATTTAAAATGAATGAGTTGGTTCTATGATGATGCATTTAGTAACTGTTGTACCCAATTTGAGCTAACTAATTACCATCTTCAAGGTTATGGTTTGGCAATCTAACAATTGTTGAAAAACAAAAAAAATAAAAATAATGATACATGGAAACAAAATGTAATAGGAGAATGCCTGCACAATGTAGTTAATTGTTTTAAGTTAAATTATAACTAACTTTTTTTTAGAGAAAGGATACTTGTATTAAGTCAAGAGAGAGAACATACCCCTCCCAAGGATAAGAAGAGATTTTTCGAGTAGAGATAATAATATTAACATCATAGTGTTTAAATAAAATTGGATTTAAGCACCAAGTTACTGCACAAACGACGATCTCATCTCGTAGCTGAACTGCAACTAACTATAAATTTGGTCTTAGTGTTTAAAAATTATACTTTAACTAAGATGTATTGGTTTAATTGTTCGATATTACTTCAAATCAATATCATGGTCATAGGTTAAATCATAAGACTCTATTGTTTATGTAAGCTTCACGAACAAATTCTTAGATTTTATTAAATAGTAGGGACTATATTTTGATTTTTAAAATTATTGAAATTAAATCTTAGCTTTCTCTCGATCATATTGATTAAATTCGAATTTTGAATTATATGAATTAAACTCTACTTTTTTAATCATTTAGACAAAATTTATAATTTACCATAATTGTACGAGATAAAATTGAAAAAGATTAGGCCCTCTTTGAGGTTATGCTCCCATCAAAGTATGATGTTCGAGATTTACATGTGATATTACTCATTCGATGTCTACGGTGCCTAAAGTAGAGACGGGCCTGCTAACCCTTGTTTCAAAAAAAAAAAAAGACTATTTTGTTCTTTACTTTTGTTTTTAACTTTTTTTAAAAACATGTGGGTTTGGTAATCAATTTTGATTTTGATTTTTAAAATTTTAAAAATGTTTTTAAAATATTAAAGGAATTCTAAGAACTAAAATAAACTTTTAAAAACTAATTTTTAATTTTTTTTTCATGGTAAAATATAAAAAAATGATAAAATATGCCACAAATAAAACTCGTACCTGCAAATTTGATGCTTATTAGATTAACAATATTTTAAAATTGTTTTATTTGATTTTATTAAATAACAAAAATAATAAATTTTGATTTTTAAAACAAACCAAAAACAATTGTCACACGTAATTTTAGTTTTTAATTAAAAAAAAACAAATTGTACTTATCAACATATATGATTTTTATTTTTTAAAATTAAAAATTAAAAATTAAAAGAAAAATGATTATCAAATGGGAAAGTATAGAATTGGTTTATCTAATTCAAAGAAAAGTATAATTTAATCTCAATTATTTTAAAAACCATCTTCTTTAGAATGTGACAAAATGGCTTTGCAGATTTTTTTGGTTGCGGGACCAATCTGGTTTATGGCGTATGGGAATGGAAGTTTTTCGTCAATTTACCATCATCACTAGTTTTGTGTTTATATTTAGAGTGTGTTTGAACTCCGTTTATGTAAACGGTTGAGTTGGTTATAATAACCCAACCGAGATTTACCCTACCGTTTATTATAAATGATGTTTATCTAAGCTTGCGTGTCCGTTTATCTACCCCTTACATATATTACTTTTTGTTACATAATTAGCCCATTAAACACCATTTATAATAATTCATCATTTATCATAACTTACTATTTATTATAACTCATTATTTATCATAACTCACCGTTTATTATAACATTCCGTTTATAATAATGGTGTTCCAAATACACCCTTAAAGAAAACCCATTTGAAACAGATTTATGAAAGGACGTCACTAATTTGGCTTAATCTAGTGGTAACAAATTGTAATTATCACCAAAAGGGTCGTGTCATGATTTCCATAAGAAGTTTTGTTTCTAACTTTTTTAGTTATTGTAGTATTTAATTATTTAATAATTTTTTTAATAATTTCAAATTTTCAATTTTCCTTTAACATTTTAATTAATTAATTTATTTATTTATTTTATTCGAACAATTTCTTAAATTAAGAATTATCATTAATATCATCAACTAATTCATCCATTTGCCAATAAGAGCAATAGTTAAGCGACATAGTATATTCAATGACTAAAAGGTCACGAGTTTGAATCTCACCTCTCCAATTGAATTGTTGTAACTCAAAAAAACTAACTCATCTATTTAACTTATTTTCAAAAAAAACAAAAACTCAAATCTCTTTTAACTTATACGATTGTTTTATACATTAAATTTTATTTATTTATATATCTTTTCTTTAAAATATATTAATTTACCATTTTTTTTATATATCATTTTATTTCTTTGGTTATCAAAAAACCAAAAACGTAATTTTTAAGGTTGAACTACTTTGGAAGATAGGTAAAATTTATGATATCAGAATGAACAAAATTTCATACTACAATTAAAGAATTCAAATGTAGAAAACAATATTAAAAACAAAATTAAAAATTAATAAAAAATATATATTTGAAAAAAAACATGAAACATTATTCTATATTTGTATGAGAAAAACTTTCATAAATAAATGGGGTAGGAAAACTCTCAATTTTGCACGTCTCATTTTATTTTTTATTACGCAATAGCATGTTCTTTTGCGAAGTATTGAGATTCATCGTAAGAGCTAAAACACAATGGAAGAAGTCTCGAACCTGAAATTTTTGAGGAATATATATTTTCAAAAGTCTAAATTTTTAATAAATTGCGCCACCCATAGACCACAAAATGTTTTTTTAAAAGGTTGAACTTCAAATTTTTCTTATTTTATGTTGCTCCTTTATTTTCTATAAGCCAAATTGAGTACTTCTCAGTTAATTTTCCGTCATTATGGAGAAAATTGCTTAATTCCAAGTCTTTTTTATATATATACATTATTGAAGGCATTATAATTTATATCCTGGTTCACAAAATTTTGACCATAATATTGTTGTTGAGTTTTGCTTCTTTTTTTTTCCTTATATATAAGAATATTGAAGAAGAGAGATTCGAATATATGATCTCATGATTACTATATATATATATATATATATATATACAAGATGTTGTTAGAGTTGGCTTCTTTTTGGCTTTTTTTTTTTTGGAAAATTTACTCTTTTTGGCAATTTTGCTCTAGCTTTTAACTTGAAAAGTAATACCACCTTGTTTTACGCCAAGAGCAAAAATGTTAGTATTACGGTTCCTTTGAAGAGATAATCATGGTCTAATTGCTTGCTCATAATTTAATTGGTTATAAAGATTTCATTATAGTACTTTAATAATCCCCAAGCAATGTAAGTTGGAATTTTTAGGAATAAAAAATATTAATATATTGCTTAATTAAATGATAATTTTATATTTTTCCTTTTTATTTTTTGACCTATGTATTTAGTTAATGGGCTGATTTAATACTTCAAGATTAAAAATTAAAGATTTAAAATCCATCCAATCGTAAAATTAATATTTGAAAAGTTTTAACTAACAAAAACACAGCTTTAACATACATCAATTATATATCAACTAGAATAGTAGTTAATATTAATGTATATTCAATGAACGATAGATCATGGATCTGAATCTCCTATTCCAAATTATTGTATTCTAACAAAAAAACTAGAAAATTTACCATCAGCAACACATTTTACCTTTTGTATTACATTTACAACACAATTTCTAAAATAGTTCCATCTATATTATATTAATTTCTATCAGTGATAAAATTCAATTAGTGATAGAACTCAATTTGAAATTCTATCACTAATAGAAAATTCAAGCGGTGATAGAAGAAGTCTTTCATTGATTGAATTCTATCACTAATAGAACTCAGCTAGTGATAGAATTCAATTTGAATTTTTTGCTACAAATGAATTAGTTTCGATTTTATGCTATACATGAAAATATTTTGTCTTTTTTTGTTATACATGCAAAACCTCAAAAAACTATATAAATTATGCTTATGATTTAATATAATAAATTTGAATATGTCATCCTCATACATAAAGGGTTTTATCATTAATTTCTTTTATAGAACCAGACGATAACAAATACGAATTCGAAATCGTAGAAATATGTTTGAAGTTTTCAATTCTTAGTTTCTATAGTTATCCCATCCAGAAGGGATAGTTCTGTGGGGAAAAAATTTGGCTAAAGATCTTAAAGTTACGTGTTTAATCCATGTTCTCTCCAATTTTGTAACATATTTCTTCATGATGATAAATACTCACTCAGAGTTATAGAAATATGTTTGAAGTTTGCAAATCTTAGTCTTTGAGTTATGGTTTATGCATTTGAGATTTTCTTCAACATCAAGTGGGGATATTTAGTTGGGAGAGCGTCAGATTGAAGATCTGAAGGTCACATGTTCGATCCACGCTAACTGCATTGCTTTTAACATATTTTTTCTTCTAAAGAATGTGTTCTATACGAAACTAGATAGATGAGTAGTTTTGTCTTTTCATAAATTTTGGCTTTGGAACTCCATTTATTTATTTCGCATATTTGTAGGAAACAAGCGGAGGTAGCTCAGTTGGGAGAGCGCCATACTGAATATTTGAAGGTCGCGTGTTCGATCCACGCTCATCGCATTGCTTGTAACATATTTTTTCTTCTAAAGAATGTGTTATGTACGAAGCTAGATAGATGAGTAGTTTTGTCTTTTCATAAATTTTGGCTTTACAACACCATTTATTTATTTCGCATGTTTGTAAGAAACAAGCGGGGATAGTTTAGTTTGAAGTTTTTAGGTCGCGTGTTTGATCCACGCTCACCGCATAATAGATTTTTTCTTCTAAAGATTGTGTTCTCTACGGAGCTAGATAGATGAGTAGTTCTGTCTTGATTCATAAATTTTGGCTTTGGAACTCCATTTATTTTCTTTGGCATGTTTGTAAGAAACAAACCATTATAGAACATGATGATGATAAGTACTCACTGAATTATAGAAATATGTTTGAAGTTCGTAAATCTTAGTTCTTGCGTTATGGTATAATATGCATTTGAGATTTTCATTAACAACAAGCGGGGATAGCTCAGTTGGGAGAGCGTCAGACTGAAGATCTGAAGGTTGCGTGTTCGATCCACGCTCACCGCATTGCTTCTAACATATTTTTTCTTCTAAAGAATGTGTTCTGTACGAAGCTAGATAGGTGAGTAGTTTTGTCTTTTCATAAATTTTGGCTTTACAACTCCATTTATTTATTTCGCATGTTTGTAAGAAACAAGTGGGGATAGTTTAGTTTGAAGTTTTTAGGTCGCGTGTTTGATCCACGCTCACCGCATAATAGATTTTTTCTTCTAAAGATTGTGTTCTCTACGGAGCTAGATAGATGAGTAGTTCTGTCTTGATTCATAAATTTTGGCTTTGGAACTCCATTTATTTTCTTTGGCATGTTTGTAAGAAACAAACCATTATAGAACACGAGGATGATAAGTACTCACTGAATTATAGAAATATGTTTGAAGTTCGCAAATCTTAGTTCTTGCGTTATGGTATAATATGCATTTGAGATTTTCTTTAACAACAAGCGGGGATAGCTCAGTTTGGAGAGCGTCAGACTGAAGATATGAAGGTCGCGTGTTCGATCCACACTCACCGCATTGCTTTTAACATATTTTTTCTTCTAAAGAATGTGTCCTATACGGAACTAGATAGATGAGTAGTTTTGTCTTTTCATAAATTTTGGCTTTGGAACTCCATTTATTTATTTCGCATATTTGTAAGAAACAAGCGAGGATAGCTCAGTTGTGAGAGTGTCAGACTGAAGATCTGAAGGTCGTGTGTTTGATCCACGTCACTGCATGCTTTTAACATATTTTTTCTTCTAAAGAATGTGTTCTCTACGAAACTAGATAGATGAGTAGTTATATCTTTTCAGAAATTTTGGCTTTGGAACTCTACTTATTTTCTTTAGCATGTTTGTAAGAAACAAACTATTATAGAACACGATGATGATAGATACTCACTTAGAATTATAGAAATATATTTGAAGTTCGCAAATCTTAATCTTTGAATTATGGTTTATGCATTTGATATTTTCTTCAACATGTGCTGGATAGAGGAGTAATTTTCTCTTTATTCATAGATTTCACTTTGGAACTCCCATTTTATTTTCTTTGATATGTTTGTAACAAACAAATTCTATATAGAAACAAATTGGTTGTGGCTATAGATTATGTTTTTGAGAATTTATTGGACATCAAGCTAGCTCAGTTGGGAGAGCTGAAAATCATCAAGTAGCTATTGGTTTTTTGACACAAACCCATCATTATTCAATGTATTTTCTATAGTTTAGCCTAGAAAAGTAAGCTAAAAATTACAAAAGTGACCCACGGGTACACAAAGTAAAAGCCTAGAGCCGCCATTACAGTTGCAGTAATGAACTATTATTCCCCAATTCCAAAAACCAATTTATCGTTTTCTGTTCTGTTCCTATGCAACATCAACTGCACCAATCAATTATAACCACACACAATTAATTATTTCTTCACTCATTCCCACACTTCAGTATTCACTTTACAATTTCATATACCCACTTCCAAATTTCCCCTTCCCCAATTACATTAAAAAAAAAAAAAAAACCCAAAAATAAGAAAAACAATTTCTTGCCTCCTATATGAAAAAGATTTATAATTTAAGTGCTTTCTAGCCGTCTGAAATTTTATCGATGATGGCAGGCAAAATCCGACCGTGGTTTTTTAGACCAAAGTTGTGGGCAGTGGCGTTTGGATGCGGAGTAATTGTTTTTTGTTTGGTTTGGAGTTGCGGTGCGGTTATGGTGGTTGGGTTGTTGGTTTGGTTCGCGATGTTGTTGGGTGCGGTAGGGGTGGCTGCTGCGGCGGTGGTGACGTGGATCACGGTGGTGGTGTTGCTGGCGTTTGTTGGGAGGTCGAGGAGGAGGTTGGTGGCGATGAGTAAAGAGATAATGGTGGGGTTTGTGGTCAACGTTTTGTGGAAGGAAGTCAACGTTTTTGCCGTGCTGTTTTGGGTTGGATTGCTTGGCATTTGGCTTGGGGTTCAATAATTCCGGTCTGTTTTGGTTTTTTTTGAGATGGGAAAATGGAATGGGATTGGCTAACGGTTCAACTTTTGTTGGCGTTTGTGGTCCATTAGATCGATAAGTTTACTATTCTCTATCATCTCTATCATTTTTAGGAATTATTGGAGTTGGCTGCCACAAATTGATCTCTTTTTTTAAAAATAATTCTTAGTAGAGATTTGAAGTCTAGGTATATTCTTATTTTTGAAGTTATTGGGGTGTCATCTTTTCTTCTTCTAATATCTTCTTAGATTTTAGTGTGCTTAAACTTTATTATTTTGATGATTAGTTGAAGTAGCGACATCATTTTGGATGGTAAACACAATATAATGTTTGAATACTTTTCAATGATATATATATATATATATATTTATTTTTATTTTTTATTATTTTTTTTTTTTGGATATTCGTGAGTGTGCAGGTTAATTTGTGGGCACCTCGACTAATGTCATGAGACATATCGCTTGACTTTACAATATTTGGATATCAAGGAAATATGTAGGAAATTAATTATTAAGTAGGTGACCATCATGGATTGAACTCATCATATTAAGTATCTTAGGGCTCTCTTTGACCACTAGGTTATATCATATTGGTTTTCAATAATAGTTTTTGCTTAATAAACTTTTCAAGATGTTGAGATATGCCTTGAACACATCAATGCCATGCGATTAGCGCAACCAGCATTCGCACCTCGTAGCGCTAGCACTTCCGCATTATGTTGTGCGTTCCGCGTGTGTGCTAATGCATTCACATTCTGTTTAATATTTACACATTCTGTAATAAGGTTTAATGAGAGTGTTAATATAAACTTGAATTGAACTCTAACTGTATTATGACATTCACTATGTAATCTCTGTAATTTTTGTTCGTCACTCCTTGACAAAATATCGTCTCCTCTCTGCCTGTGGACTAGTTAACACTACGTTAGTGAATCACATAAATTTATGTGTGTTTGTGCTTCTTCTCTCGCGTTTCTTTATTCTTCAATCAATTTGTTGATTGTCGTTTTTATAACCGTTTTCCATGATTCTTGTTATCTAAGAAGTCAGACACAAACTTCCCCAATTCTGCCAATTGATACATGAGAAATTATTAATATTATTGAGCTCAATTGAGAGAGCATGAGATTGAGAAATCTGGCACCACATTTATTCTTTGTTTTCTCTAAATCCAATATATTAAATAGAGTAAAAAAATAGACGAGTTATTTTATAGACAATTAGGATTTATATTGTTTGGAGTTTGCAAATCCTTGTTTTTGAGTTATAGTTTCTAAATTGGGGATTTTGGTTGTATAACAAAAAAAAAGCAAAATATTTCTATCTATAACACAAAATCAAAATTAATTTATTTATAACAGAAAATTCAAATTGAGTTCTATCACTCGTTGAATTTTATTAATGATAGAATTCAATCAATGATAAACTCATTCTATCACTACTTGAGTTTTCTATCGGTGATAGAAATTCAAATTGAGTTTTATCACTAATAAAAATAAATATGTTATAGATGAATTATTTTAAAAATTCTGCTGCAAATATAATATAACAAGTCGAATATGTTATTGATGGTAAATTCTCTTCTAATTTGTAACTATGTTGAACATCAAGCAAGAATATCTTAATTGCTAGAGCGTTAGATCACATTTGGTTTCTGTTTCATCTAAATCCAATATCAAATTGAGTGAAAAATAAAATAGACAAGATAATAACAAAATTAATTAAAAGAACAAGAAATAGCTAATTGTTATAGTGGCATTACAAAGATGCAATGCAATGATATAATCTTCTTTAGTTCGAGAACAAATTTCGAACGGTTAATTTCGAACTTATAACCTCTTAGTAGGAATATATATTTGTGTCATTAAATTATTGTTTTTATGCATCATACCCGAATTCGACATCATTAAGAATATTTTTTATTCACCTTCCACTTAAGCTATGCAAAAAAAAAAAAAAAAAAAAACTTAATCTAATCTAAAATAATAGTAACATAATGTAAATAGGCTTTCTTTCTTGGTTTCAAAAAAAAAAAAACTTTATGTCTTAGTTTAGTAATCTTTTTACCAACCAATATTAGACAGGCAGACCTAAGAGTAGGGCCACCACTTATTTTATGATTAAATCTCTGACCTAATTTTTGGAAGAATGGATTATGATATTTTAGCCAGTAATGCACATAATTATTAAATCTGAGATTCAGCAACCAAATCTAATAATTGTTTTGGTTAATTTCAAAAGGGTTGCCACAAAATAATTTAGAATAAAGTTGTTACAACTTCTATTTTAATTATATATATATATGTACTTCCCCAATTCGTTATAGATGCAGTTGGTAGCCTTAATTTAGCCATTAACAATTACTGCCTTCATTATGAATTCAATATTATCAATATTATTGTTGCATTATTTGAGCATTAACAAGCTGGCCTTCAAGATCAAGTAGATAGAAGGTAATTGATAGCATTTTCTTGTTTCAGCCACAAATAATTATATCATTTGAATAATAAACATTAATCATCATTCATTTTTAAATGTGGCTTTTAAATTTTATTACAAAAAATAAAAGAGTCTTCTTAAGTACATATCCATAGAGAGGAGACAAATAACAATTCTCATGATCAAACCCGTGACACTGGTGTTGAACTGACTTACTAACAAACAATAAAAATAAAAAGTTTCTTAATAGAATTAATTATTTTAAGTTGTGAAATCTTTAAAACAATGGTTAGAATTAAACTTTTGAATTAATTGATATTTTAATATATTTCTATATGGTATCAGAGTGTGAGATATTGAGTATGAATTCCTAATTAACACGCCACTGACTTATTCAGTGTTTTCATCCAAAATTAGCGATAATGTAGTTTTGAAACATTTTTAAAAGTTTAAAGGTAGTTTTGAAACTTTTGATATTTTTTAACACAAATTCCATAATTTAGGCAGGATTTTTTTTTATACAATTTCCAATTACTTAGAAGAAGAAAAACTCCCATTTTTTCAATCAATAAAAGCTGAGTAGTCCAGACATTAGTTTTGCGTTAATCAGCAATGGCCAGATTTTACTAACCTACTCGGGCAACCACTAATGACAACATTAATCATGACAATCTCTTTTCTAATTAATATGAAAATCAAAACCTCTTTTCTAATTAATGTTCTTCTTTGATTAGTTTCACAATTATTAGCAATACTTAATAATTTACCAAATAAAAGCCTATTGACTCATAAATGTAGATTGTCAATGTGGCATCTTAAAAAACCCTATTTAATTACTTCGCCGTCTACCTTTGTGGACTGCAAATTACAATTGCACTAATTGCTAACCATTTTTTATTGCACATAAGTACTATCGACTTTTTGTTATTAGATATGGTAAAGTTTATATTTAATTTATAAGTTTCAAAATCAAATATTCTTATTCCGGTATTTTAATAAAATCGAATTTTAGGCTTGGACTATTCTTTAAAATGTGTCATATTTTTTAGGTTTCATTTTTTTACTTAGTTTTCAAAATAAATATTTTTAACAAAGCATATCCATGATAAAATGAGTGTTTACATAGAAATGTGAAGATCCATTTGAAAACTAAGAGCTCGTTTAATAACGTTTATGTTTCCTGTTTTCTGTTTCTTATTTCTTAGTTCTTATTTCTAGTTTCTTATTTTTTGAGAATAAGAAACAATAATATGTTTGATAACCGTTTCTGATTCTTGTTTCTTAAAAGATATAAAAAACAGAAACAAACTTGTTTGATAACTATTTCTTGTTTCGTATTTCTTGCTTTTTGATTATATATACACACACACACACATATATATATATATATATATGTATGTATATATATGTATGTATGTATATATATTTAGACTTCTAACAAAATATAAGATGCATTAAAATATGATCATTGAAAGTTTACATTTTCTAGTATTATTAAATATTTTATAATTAAAAAAAAATTAATATAGAACTAACCATAAATTTAATGTGTTATCTCTCACATAAATTATTTGTCACAAATGACGTGTTTAAAAAATGTTGTGAGTGTAAAATATTAAGGTAGTGCCAATTGTATATTTTAGTGAACAAATTTTTCATAATACCAAATTTTTTACCGATTCCGAGTGTATTATTAACTTAAATAATAAATAAATACACAATTCCATTAAAAATATAAACAATAAAAGATTACAAAATTTAAAGAATTAAAAATTACAAAATATAAATATTGCAAAAATGATTTGAAAAAAAAATACAAAGTTGGGAGTGAACATGGACTTGGTCAAATTCTGGAAAAAAAAAATTGACATCACAACCATCACACCATAGGCAAATATTATTATTTTTTTGGAACGCATAGTATAAAACTAAAACAATACTGGGTTTCAGAAAAAAAAAATGGAACAAGAGAAACAAGTTTTGAGAGTTTCTCATTTTTTCACATAATTTGAGAAACGTTTCTTGTATTTTTTGAAACAATAAACGGGAACAGTTATCAAACAAGATTGTTTCTCAATAAATAAAAAACATAAACAATAAACAGAAAACGGGAACGTTATCAAACGAGCCCTAAGCAACCCCTTTAACACCTCTTCAATTGCCAAGAACATGGGTCAAAGTCAGCAAGTAAGACAATAGAGAATAAGCTACAATAATAAGAGAAAAACAATTTGAATCATCAATTAAGGCCTTAAGTAATCACAAAATAATATCATCAATCTATTGTAATTTAGGACGCTCATATTATTTGAGAGTCAAATATCAATTTTCGTGATCAATTATGTGATGGTAAAGTTAAAATGGATTATTACCGATTAAAATAACTAATAAACCATCAAACCATCTAATTGATTTAAAAGCAGTTTAGTCATCGAGAATTAAAATTGAACATTAGTCTTTCAAAAAAAAAAAAAGAACATCTTTTGGAGTACTAATTTAGTTATTATAGACGGAAGATTATGATAAACGATGTTTGAGGGGCTTCTTATGTAACAAACAGTAATATATGTAAGGTGTAGATAAACAAACACGTAAATTTAAATAAACGGATACACAAATTTAAGTAACCATTATTTATAATAAACGATGAAAAAACATCTATTGAATTATTATAATCAATTCAATCATTTATTTAAACCGGTCCAAACACACCCTCAAATGGAAAGCTAATGTAAGTTTTCTCAAAAAATGAAAAAAAAAACTAATACGTAAGAATAATAAATAAATTAAAAAAAATGTGGGAGACAAGGAAGAACTCTAACACGTGTATAATTCAGATTTCAGTATTTTTTTTTTCTCTCTCTGTCAGACTACAGTGTTAATGTAATATTTGTCTGTTTATTAAGAGAAATCAATGGCGATTATCAAGCAATTTACCTGGTATTTCTTCTTCAAATCAGAAAATGGTGAAAATGAAAAGAAGATTAGTTTAATCTGCAGGTTTTGTTGAAAATTTGAAAGCAGCCCATTTATTTACTTTAGGGGAAAGAAAAAAAAGAGGGTTTACAGATTGAACCATTGAAAGAAAGATACCAACATTCCACCATACTCATATCTAATCTCAACCCCTTTTTTGCTCATTTTGCTTAATAATCTCTCATTACTCTCTCTTCAAAATCACATCCTCTTTGTTATTTCTCTCCTTATAAATTCCCCAAACCCCAAGAATCGTTACTAGCCCATTACACTTTTCAATCTTCCCAAAGAATCATTTGCTTACAATTTTTTTGGAATTGGGGATCTGGGTTTACTGTAAGATCGGCTGATTTTGCCGACATTCTTCTTCCTTGCGATTTATTGCTCTGAAATCGCATCTGGGTATGATCGATTTGTTGATTTTTCTTGTTAGATTTCAATAAACATTGAGATTTTTGAAGAATCGTCCTCACTGGTTTGTGGGCTTGCAATAAGATCGGCTGATTTTGCCGACATTCATCTTCCTTGCGATTCAGTGTTCTGAAATCGCATCTGGGTGTGATCGATTCTTTGATTTTTCTCTATAGATTGCCATAAATCATTGAGATTTTGAAGAATCGTCGCTACTGGTTTGTGGGTTTTCGATTTCTGCTAGTTTTGTGTTCATAGATTGAGTATTTGATGGCTGGGAATGGGCTGTTTTACCCGATTTTGGGGTTTGTATCTTGTTTGGCTTTCATTTACTTGTCGTTTGGGGATTTCAAGATTGTGGATACCAAGCCACCGAAAATGGAGTTTGTAGAGAGAAATGGAACGCAGTTTATGGTGAATGGGAAAGCGTTTTATATCAATGGATGGAATTCTTATTGGTTTATGGACCATGCGGTTGAGGAATATAGAAAGCCTAGAGTTAGAGCCATGCTGTTGGCGGCGAGGAAGATGGGGCTTACAGTTTGCAGGACTTGGGCTTTCAATGATGGCGGCTATAATGCCCTCCAGGTTTCTCCTGGCAGGTTTAATGATCGAGTCTTTAAGGTATTGATTTTTTACTTTGAGCTGCTTGTTTTGGTACATCTGAGATTATTCCTGTCGTCTTTGTGATTGATTTTCTTTTTGCTTCTTGTGAACTCTTGTTTTGTTTTCGCTTTCCTTTGCTTTGGTTGTGTGTTTTTGTTTGTTTTTTTGGTTCGAGGATAAAGAGAATGAGAATGATTATGGGATGATAAGACTACCGAAAGAATATGGATACGGAGAGGATACGTAAAAAATGATTATTAGTGACTATGAATAATTATCTATCTTTAGGTGAAAGAGAAGATTATGCGCAAACCATTGCAAAAAATGATTGTGGGATATATTACCTGTGTGTTTGAGGTATGAGGAACAAAATATTAACTAATGGGAACCATCAAAAGTTGGTCTAGGGGTTAAAGAGGATTAATCATTTTTTACGAGTTTTCTTGATATCTGAATGTTTGTAGAGTCTGGAAAATCGTCTCGTAAGAATAGTCAAGATGAAGATAGGCTGGTACAAATACTCACATATATTACAAAATAATATATTACTTTTAAGAAGAATAAAAAGTAATTTTGGAAAATGAAATTACGAAGGAAATGAATAATTATTATGAGATAATGATGGTCGGTGGCCCAAACGTGGATAAAAGAAATTGTTCCTCACTCGGGTTTGATCTTTGCCCCAAATACCCTATCTGTTTTAGAGAGCAATGAAGCGGTTCTGCTGTGGTTGAAAGGCTTCATTGGCCAAAGAATGGAAGCTGTGTGTTTCCACCGACAGAGAGCTGTGTCGGTAGTCATTAAACAAGATGGAATGAGTTTTGAAATCGCATAATGTTTCTTGGAAAAGGAACAGCAAACTTGGCCATTATGATTTATTTAAGAAACATTAATTAGACTGAGGACAATAAATCGTTGGTCAGATTCTTGTTTGGTACTGGTATCTTTGCTGTTTGAATTTAATGTTCTCACGTGCTGTAAGCCGATTAAAACGCATTATAACTTGTAGTTCTGTCAAGGGTCAACTTGGTTTTGTTTGTTTACTTGACAATATAGTTTTAAGTTCGTAAATTGAGGACTGGAACTAATTGAAAAACCAGATATCTTCCTTTTACAATGTCAACGAGGGAAAGGACACACTATCCAAATTATACACATGAAAATATACGTATAAGTATACATGTTTTCTTTATATTGTAGGGGCGAGTATATATGAAATACAGCTTGAATATTGATTGGCTAAGGAAGTGTTTGGGTGAGGAGTTATTTTGAGAATTTTTTTTGAATAGTTAGAAAATTGAGGTTTGTAATAGCTCGTTTGGATGTATATTTTTATGGAGGAGTTACAACAAAAAACTCGTTTAGATGTGGTTTTTTTTAGAGTAAGAGACAATAGCTTGTTTGGATGTGGATTTGAAATGAGAAATTTTTTTGAGTAGTTAAAGGATTAGAAATGAATGGTTAAAAATGAGTTATTTTGATTAGTTAGAAATGAATGATTATAAATGAGGAGTTAAAAATGAGGAGTTATTTTGAGTAGTTAGAAATGAGGAGTTGTTTTGAGTAGTTACAATAACTCATTTGGATGTGGTTTTTTGAGCGGTTAGTAAATGCTCAATGTAAATCTTCTTTAAAATTTACAAACAAACGTCCCCTAAGGGACTAACCAACTAACTACCCTAACTATTATCCAAGGGGTTTAGGGATAAGTAACATAGGGTAAATAGGTCCTACCACAAGCGGTATGTTCCGTGAGGATAGCTGAGTGTGTGTAACCTAAACCAAACACTCACGAATATATAAAAAAAAAATTGCTATGTTTTAGTTGACGATATTTTTCGATTTGCTCAAATGCCTATGTGAAGTTGAACTGTTACGAGCTTTAAGTTTTAATAAGCTCTTTTTGATGCAGGCTTTGGATCATGTCATTGCAGAATCAAGACAACATGGGATAAGGCTTCTCCTTAGCTTAGTCGACAACTTGCAGGCATATGGTGGAAAGACTCAGTATGTGAAGTGGGCATGGCAAGAGGGTGTTGGTTTAAGCTCTTCCAATGATTCCTTCTTCTACGATCCATCGATACGGATTTACTTTAAGAACTATGTCAAGGTACATTCCATATTTAAGAATAAGTTTGTCCAATACTTTTCATAACATTGATGATTTGGCAATTCATCCTAAAGATATGCTATGGATTCTAAGTTTATGGATCCTATAGACAGGCTGTCCTTATAGCGCAGTATATCGATAATTTTATCGTACAAGGCATCAGTTTTTTGGACCTATATCTGGCTCTAATTGTGCACTATACTTTGCAGACTGTCCTGACAAGAAAGAACTCTATCACTGGAATTGAATATAGAGATGATCCCACCATCTTTGGATGGGAACTGATTAATGAGCCACGTTGCATGACCGATGCTTCCGGCGATACACTTCAAGTAAGTTGTAAGCTTTTGATTAATGAGCCAAATGAGAGTTTGAAATAATTGGGCTCTGGTTCAAATCTTAACCTCATTGAACCTACAACACTCCAGTGTGAGTGTTTTGATAGCTCAATTTTGACAACTTTTGAAAGTTATCATTTCCCTGTTTATATCTATGCATAAACTTATTTTGAGGAATGAAATTGTAGGAGTGGATTGAAGAAATGTCAGCTTACATCAAATCTATCGACAAGAAGCATCTACTAACTGTTGGATTGGAGGGATTTTATGGTCCTAATAGCCCCAAGAAATCGACTGTGAACCCGGAAGCGTGGGCATCGAGACTCGGATCTGATTTCATCCGCAACTCTGAGATCCCATATGTCGATTTTGCCTCTGTTCATATCTATCCCGACCACTGGTAAGCATTGAACCACAGCTGCAAAATATGTAGTCTGTCATTGTGTTGTTCATGCCAGGTTCAGTTGCACATATTCTGTCTTCAACAGCATCCAATTCTTAATATCTCAATGATTCAAGTCATGTCTATGCTCCTAAGCCTGTTTTTTATATGACGAAATTAATGTTCTGCATCGATTAGGTTCCACGATCAAGATTTTGAAGACGAGCTGAGATTTGTCTCCAAGTGGATGCTCTCTCACATTGAAGATTGTGACAAAGTGCTGAAGAAACCAGTCATGTTTACTGAATTTGGATTGTCAAACCTGAACATTGGCTTCACCCCAGAGCAGAGAGATAGATTTTACAAAACTGTTTATGACGTCATTTACAAATCTGCGAAGAGGAAACGATCGGGAGCCGGCTCGTTAGCATGGCAGTTCCTCGTAGAAGGAATGGACGAGAGTAATGATGATTTCGGGATTGTCCCATGGGAAAGACAATCGATATATCGGCTTATTATAGAGCAGTCGTGCAGGTTGGCAAGAATTGGGGGAGATACCCAACAACTAAAAGCACTGAAATATGTGTGCTGAGAAATGGTGATCTGACCATATCTTAATATTTGAGAAAATTCAATTTGTTCCTGCGCTATATTTTGCCTCTCTACCCTTTGCTTCTTTTGTTGATACATATTCAGAATAGATTAGTTAGTTTAACCTATAGTATTGAATTTCAAAACCATACTATACTTGAACTGGTCGATACCAGCTATAATGTTTTTGAGCAAATATATGCCATAATATATTTACCTTTCAAGTCCTCTAACATGCAGAATTTAGTCAAAATTATTATAGCTAGTGCCTTGCTTCTTAGCAACCTTCTCTAGCTTTGGAGACTCGAGGGCTCGAATCGTGCTAACCGTCGTCTTCATGATTCCGATAAGGAATGAGTTCGAGGGCCAAGATTAGCTAAGAAACGATGGATGCTAAAGACATCGTAACTATTTGCTGTGAGGATTTCTGAAGAATTTTTCTGTATCTGTTTAGCAACTTATTCAAGGGTGAATCAGTTTACTAGACGTGAAATTGACCTGATGTAAGGAAAAACAGTAGGGGCTGCTTTGAAGTTCTTGGTAAAAATTCATTTAAAAATGTTTTTAATCTGAATTTGTATATGTTTTTCTCATGGTAAAAATGGTAATATTCATTCTTTGGAACTCGTGAAATGTCTAAAAGGTTAATAAAAACAATTTTCCAATAATAATAAAAAATTATAAATTTAGTAGAAAGTTAGTTTAATTCATATAGACTTAAATGTTAGAATTTAGTTTTTATGATTTCAAAAATTAAAATTTGGTTCAAACTATATATATCAATTGTAATTGAGAATGTGGATGTAACTGCAAGGTTTTTTTGTCCAATTAATCATTCAGCTCACTTTGCAATTATTGACACATGGGTAACTTTCATGTTTAATTCACAAATGATTATCGTCACAAAAACTATTCAATTTTTTTTTATCAAATTATAGAGAATAAATTTTAGTTCTATTTTCTTTAAAAAAAACTCAAAAATTCTAATTTTTTAAATTATATCAACTAAATTTCAACTTTCTCTATACCATAACCATATGACCGAATTCTAAATTTTAAGACCATAGAAATTGAATTCTAATTTTCTTGAATGCGTAAAACTAAATTTATAATTAACCCTAAAAATAATATTTACACAGAAAGAGTGGTCTATTTTTGTCTGGATGGTGTGGGAAAATCAGAGAAAATTTCAAATGGGGTTTTTTTTTTCTTTGGAGAAACTCAGATGGGAAAAGAAGCAATGGCGACACATTGACTCTTCTTCAAGAAAGGGTTGAGAAAACAGAGATTTGCTCTATTTCAGGGCAGATGCCAGGATTTACTGCAAAATTGTATGTAAAATCTCAATAAGTAGAAGCATTGTGAAAAGCTACAAGCCTGCAAGCATTGTGTTCATTTTTACATCAACAAATCACTGCATTTTCCAAAGAAGAAAAAGTTACAATAACTCGAGCAATCATCAGATAATACGAATCTATTACAACGAATTCTTCCGTATCGGTGTAATCGTGATGTGGGAGGATATAATACATAAAACTTTTCCAAAATTACCAACAAAGTTACCTATGAAAAGCTGATTGATCCATACACGAAAATATGAAACGCAAACCAAATATCATCATATGAGAGATATCAAACCTGCCTAATGAGGCAACATGATACCTCGATCGATGAAGGACAAACATGGGCTATCGTGTCGTTTGATTTTTCTACATCTTCTAACGTTCTAATCCTGAAATAGATAAAGAACTTTTCATGACCAGTTATCATTTCAAAAATAATTGTCTCAACTGAATAGAGATGAATTCTATATCAATGCAGCCTATTGGCAATTGATTACGCAAACGATGAAGAGAAAACAATTACCTCAATCTTGATCAATCTTGGATTTTTTCCCAGTAACAATCTGGAATATTCGAAGGCCTCTACTGAAAGCTTCATTGAATAAGATCCTCGTCTGCATTGACTGAAACCCAGGTAGCCATGATAGCACGGCCACAGGAACCATGACGAGAACTCCAAACAATATATCGTAGAATCGAGCCACAGCAATAACAACTTCCCAAAGTATGGTCGACTGGAGGAAGGGTCGGAGTACTTGGGCAATCAGCAATAATCCCCATCCCGTAGGAAGAAACGCCAACAAACTAGTGAAGATGTCGAGGAATCTAAATGATGTGAATTCTAGCAAGGCGACAATAACGACTATCGCAAGTATAATAACGAGAAATTGGACAAGCCGAAAGTAGATGTGCTCTTTTGCAGCATATTTGTCCCGAGCATATGCTACAACCACGTAAGTTGCCAAGGCGACAAACACATATATCCATGAAAGCAGGTAAACAGCAATACTCGTACTGCCAGCAGAAATTCCAAGCTGATAAACAATACCATACTGGAAAAAGAAGAATCTAAGGTCTAAGATTACCTCCATAACCTTTCCCCAAAACCCAGTTGTCTTTAAATGATCCTGCTCTTCATACCACCATCTTTCCCAACTCTGTTCAGCTTTTGCAAATATGCTGCCACGGTACCATATCCAGCTTATGAACTCATCAAAGTCATACACAGTCTTCAACCAATCAAAACCAGAAGGATTGAATACAAACGGGGCCAACAACCACGAAGCTACGAGGAACCAACTTGTCAAGGTCATGGCAATATAAACAAATGTGTCAGAAGATACTGCACTATGTGATGCATAAACAATAAGAATCAAACCAAGTTCAATTGCTTTAATGAAATGGCTACGAGCATAAAGCCTATAGTTTTCTGCAAAACTCTTGTGCTGCACAACAAAACCACGGCCTGTGGCACGATACTTTGCACCACCATGAAGAATTGTTCTTCCAAAATAATGAGCACGAGTTCCCATTGAAAATGTGTAGAAAATAGATGAAAGCTGGAGTTGCATGGTCAAAAAGTCCCAGATTGATTCAAGGAAACCATGCTCAAGGGAGTTCTCTACAATCATTGGCAGTGCAGTGAAAAGACCAAGTTGGATGATAAACTGCTGGTTCAAAATTGTAGCAAGCGCCCCATTATTAGATTCACTTGCGATAGCATTTTCGATACCACTTAGAGCAAGATAAAGTCGACCCCATAAGAACGCATATACAGTTAATGTCACCATCATTGTGTTGAAAAAGAATCCAACGGTAGTGTAAAAGAACGATAGCATACGGAAGAAGTCGAGCCTGTGGCCCAACCTGTATACATCTCTACTGAGAACTTGCTCCCCATTTCCACTAGCAACCTTGGCTTCAAACATGGACACCTGATTCAATCCAACATCCCTACCCTTGCCTACTTGAATGTATTCATGGTGTGTAATATTACCTCCACGCAACGTACAATTAAAGCCAGCAAATATGTCCTCACTGATGTTAATCACTCTGGATGCTTTACTGATTCCACCTCTAGTCATGAACCAGAAACGATCAAACACATCCGGATGACCATAATGCATACGAATCTTTAATGGGTTAGCTAGAACCCGTTGACCCAATGTGACAAAACTAGTTTCCTGAGCTGACATAAACCACGCAAGTGATGAAACAGAACCGGTAAAAATATGCTCTCTAACTCCCAAGATAGTGGGCTTCCTGATTCCATAATTGCGCCCGAATTCTTCCAAGAGATTTCTCATTTTGAGTGCCTCTTCAAAATAATTGTCTTGGTTCATATCAATTGTTTGCAGTGCATCACCACGTGTAAAGATAATAGCATGATTTTGGTTCTCCGGCTTACCCTCTCCAAGCTTCAAGGGACCAGGCAACTTTATCCTGTAAATCTCCACTTCCCTCTCTAGTTGATGATCATATTTTACCAGAACGGAATAGTAATCTTTCTCTTCTCTCCCTGTAGAAACCTCGTCAACGTAGGCAACCCGCAGGGCCTCGTTGCTTTTCATCAAATATAAAATTTCCTCAGCGTGAGGATCTTTTTTGGCTTTTTGTGTCCCATAGATTTGACAGGCAACCACGTAAGTATATTTCATCAAAGCAGTCCCATACTCATGGCCTTTAAAAAGCAAACTTACTGAACTGCCTGTTCTACTTAAGCTCCTAGATGAAGGTATCCTTTCTGAGCCAACACCATCAATACTACCTTCTTGTCTCATAGAACCAAGTTCTTGCGATCCTTCCCTAATGTCCACCTCTGAAGCAGAATCCAAATATGCGAGCATCTTGAGGGCTCGATAATAATACATCATTCCTCTCACTGTTCGGGTTAGTGTCTGACCCCTGAATGACGCCCAAAGCCTAAGATCTCTTAGCTTGTCTGTCCAAATTTCACCGTCTTTCACCATCCCTTCTCGATGCATACGCTCCAAGAAATTTTTCCATTCATCAACATAAATCGTTTGCAGATAATACAGAATTGATATTCCATCTTCATTTTCAGTGCGAAGCTGTTCTTTGCTGTATAATACTTCCTCGGTGTAGTAAGGGGTCAGAACACTGAAAGCCATCATTTTCTCAACTTGAGGTGCATGAGGAATGTTCATGAATAAGGAGTTACTAAAAAAAGCAAGCCGACGCCTAGCCTCAAGATTTATTGGTATGTTATGCATCGAGTCCCGAGAGGTAAGAATAGTATGCAAACGGCGAACCTGACGGTAAAAGTTCTCATTACTAACGTCAGGAAACTTAACAGCATTTTCAAAGAGAAGCCCAGTGGTTGAGGTTGAGTTACGGAGAGCCAATCCATCAGCTCTTAGTTGATCACCGCTTCGCTTCTCCTTGAAAAAGTCTCGAGTAGCAATTTCGTAAAGAGCTTGTAGAGTGTTCACAACTTGGTTAGTGTCTTTCTTAGGTTTATTCAATAGCTCAGCAAATTTGATCAGCTTGGTATGAAGCTCTGGTAATGCATTCATGTTGAATGTTTTTGTGAACCTCTGGTCTTGGATAGAGTGATCAATCTCTTGGAATAAAACTGTCATAATTGATTTCTCTTCAGAATTATGCTTCAAAATCTGGAGTAGAAAATGCCTGATGGATTCATAGGCTTCAATGACTGCACATCGTCTATACTCATTCTTGCATATCTTATGCCAGAGCCATTTGTCAGGAGCATCTATTAATTCTTTGGCTTGACTGAGCGCAAGCAACAGCTCATTGCAAAGAAGAAAACATGGCCAGCGAACAACTTTAATGTTCCAAGAATTCAGGGGCAACTCCAATAGCTCAACCTCACGGTCCGAGACAATATCTTCTTCCCTGAAAATAGTTATTATCTCATTCCATATAATAGCAAACCTGGTTGCCTCAACTTGGTTAGATTCAAGCTTCTTATAAGAGTGGCCAAGACCATATCTAAGCTTCAACCGATGAATAGCATCTTTAAACTTGCTCTTCAGCGTCCCCCTAGCATTAAGAAGTTGTTCTTCAGGCATTAGATTAAACTGAATTGCACTGGCAAAGAACTGGAACCTCAGTCTCAACTGTGGGATATTTCGTATTTCACCCAAGTGATCAAACAACCCAACAGCTGCCCCAACAAAGGAGGAGTAGATTGAATACCAAATCTGCAAATCCATGAGGTAGATCAAGACAACAGGAAGCCAAAGTAAAACGACGGCAAATCTGTTACTCCTCGAAAAGAACTGATGCCACTCATAAGTCACATCCCTCAATGGCAACAATGCTTTTGTTGGGGCCATCATGGGCCTGATCTGCAAGAAAAAACTGAAGGTGAATTTTGTAGCAAGCACCAGAATCCAGAACAAGCTGTACTTAATATTATCCACCAGGCCTTCCCTCAACCCACGACCAACAAAAGTCCTGCTCTGAAACCACCAGGATAACATATAAAAGATCCTCCAGTTGGTCTCTTCCATAAAATTCCTAATCCATGGAATGATAAAAAGAGCCATAGCCAGAACCTCTGGAACAACAAAAACGGCTGCAGCAATAAGAAAATTGCTCACGTCCTTGTTAGCCTGTCTATCTCGGCTCCTCTGCGTCCAAATCCTCAGATAAAAAACTACGAACAAAATAGTCCATATAGCAGCAACAATGGATTTCATCACCATTCTCACTCCAAGGCCCAAAGTTTCCCTAGAAACCAAACTATACTGCATCGCTGCGTCTAGCAATGACTTCAGAAACCTCAAGCCACTCCAAGTGAAAAACACACTCAAAAGCTTGATTTGGACATCTCGCTGTCTCAATGTAACCCATGGCTGCCTCCCGTCCCAAGCAACAATAATTGCAGCCTGAAGAAACAGAATTAACATGATCCATACGCGATCAAAACTTCGAAACAAGTTCCAAAAAGACCTTTGCTCAACAAATCCAGTCTTGCCCACATGCTTACTCGTACTAGAAGTCACAAAAAAGTTACTACCTACATCAATGGGCCATTTCAGTTTCTCAAAACACCTCTTACTCCAAAAGTATTCGTTAATATCATCATAGTTCCTCCAAACACGATGGGCCGCAGTACCATTTTTGCTACACTCAACCTCAGCTTTTATGGTCTCGTAAATAGGTTTAACGACACGATTCAGGAAAGCATTTTCACCAGAGAAAGAGGGCAATATAGGCTGACCAGTATTTTCATCAATATAATCCTCCAAAATCTTATTCAATTCCATAGCCATATTATGGAAAATGTAACAAATACATTCAGGAACAAAGCGTAAATTCGCAGACTCACCCCAAATAAGCAGGAACAACGAAACGTACAGCAACTCGCGGCGCTGATCCGCCTCGCGACGATCCGAGATCCAAATGTTGGATTTCTTCCCCAAATACGAGCACCAATTGGAGTAATTCTTCAACAGCTTCCTCCTGAAACGCCGCAAAACGGTAGCGTCGAGAGTGTCGATGTTATCAGGGGGAGGCGTTAAGCGCATCTGAGCATTAGCCAAATGAAGAACAAGATGCTCCCGCTGGTTCCGAACGTTATCCTTCTGAAATCCAAAGAAAAACGCAAGCCAATCGAGGATGTCCAAGTTATTGTGCCATTGAACATACGGCGGCATCCGGAGGTTACCGACGGCGCGTAGAGCAGCGGTGGCGGCGCGTACCTCAGGGAAACGAAGTGAAGGATGGTCGGCGAGGAGATTGTGGATCGGTATTATGTTGTAGGGTTCGTTTTCGTCGGCCAGCGGAGGGCGCTGACGAGTACCCATGGCATTAAAATGGCGGCCGGATTCAATACAGCAACTCCGATTTGGTTCTGAATCGGTTCAGATTTCGCCGGAGAAGAGAGGTTTTGGAAGAAAAAGCTTTGGGAGTAGCGGATTCAGAAATGGAGGCTGAGCAGAAGAAGAAGACGAGTCCTGGTTTTAGGTCGTCGTTTTGTTCGTATCATCTCGTCGTTTCGTATCGTTTTCATCCTCTTGTGAACTTCAAAATATCTAAAATTAGTATATTGTTTTTTTTTTCCCTAATTTTGTTATGAAGTATTGAATTAAATGTTCGGAGTCTTTGCCAAGGTAACAAAAAAAAATCTCATAAATATAGTATTTTTTAACAAAATTGCAAATATAGAAAAGTGTGTTAATTTTGTGAAGTAATCAAAATGTTTTATATTAGTAAGACTTAAGTAACATACTAAACTTTTCAAAAAAAAAAGGAAAGAATTTGAATTTCACCTTTCAAAAAAAAAGTAACTTATTGATTGGAAGCATTATAATTTACTTTAACAATTAAAATTAATTAACAGTATTCATTGAAATTTTGATTCAGTTGAAATGAATGTCATAGAACTCTAGTTACATATGATATACTTCTCTTCGTGGAGATAAATGTGAGTAATTTGTAAGACACTTTAGTGTGCAGCATCTAAATTATTTATGAGCGTTATTAGGCTCACGTGAGCATTTTAGAGCTTTTTGTGAGTGTTTGTGGAAGTAGTTTTGAATTGTTTTGGTGTTTCAGTGGAGTTGTTGAAGCTACTCGATGCGAGCTCGACTTTAGTCATTATTGTTTGTAATGATGGTCGTTGGAGTGCTTCAATTAAGGTAAACGGTGTGTATTCTTCGTTAGTTTCTCTTTGTTTTTTTGTTAGTCTTCGCTATTTGTGGATTTGTTTGGGTTTTCTTGACGTTGCATTTCACTTCTATAGCATTTAGTTTGTTAACTATTGCATATTCATTTTTCTGTTGTGTCAAGTGTGTCTCTTGGTTGGCATGTTGAAGAAGAGTGCATGTATAAATGAGTGACTAAGTGTACTGGTTGAGTTTTATTTTCGTAGGTAAGCTTTGGATTCTAATGGTCCAAAATTTCTTCTTATGTTCTACGTAGATGGTATTACTACTCTCAAATAAAATGAGAGTTAAATAATTATTTTCAGGAGAACTCATAATTATGTAGTTGAATTGAATTATAATTTATAACGATAAATCAAATCAATACATCACCAACTATTTCGATTCTCAATGATTTAATTTAACATAATGTTTTGTTTAGTTTTTTTTTTTTTTGGAAAATAAAAAGTAATTTATAATTTGCAATTTAACATAAATTAAAATACTTTAGGAGAATGTGGGTCCTTGCCATCCTAATTCTCACCTACATGATAATCCGAGGTATAGACCATATTTTTGGGTGCATCTGCAACTATCGGTTTTAACCCATTCTCTAAATAATTTATTAATGTATAAATTTACAATATACAATGGACTTTTTTTTTTATTCAAAATATCACTTAAAATATATAGAGAGAATTCTGGTAATTGAAATTTGCTCTCATTCTTAAATTGATCTTTGGAGTACAATTTCCATGTATTTTTTCTCTTTTTTTTTTCTTTTAAATGCATGTATTTTGTGTTTATAAGAATTTTTAAAAAATAATGATAATAATAACATTCTCCGTTTCTTACAATTTTAAGGAATCAACAAGTTCAATTATTACCATTAAATCTTAGAAAATATGATATATTTTTCCCTAGTATAATAATAAATAAATAATCTTAAAAAATTAGGGGGATCAAATTCAATCATGACTACTAAACTACTTAAAATTTAATTTTTTAAATTCTTTTATCAACCAAACATAATAAAGGCTAACGATTGTCTAGTTTGGACCGTCACCATCAAAAGATATAAAGATAATATACAAGTTTAAAATAATCATCATAAATTAACCTATAAACCAAGAAATCTTGAAAATCAAAATATTATAAATTTAATTTAGAATAAATATTTAACCAAAAATTATTTTTTATATGTTTTTTGAATAAGATCATATAATTTATGGCTATAATCAAGTATGTAAGTTGTAAGTTGGTCTCAACTCTCTAAAAAGAAAATAGATATTGATCTAAAAAAACTGTTTCAAAATAATGGTATTTATTTATTTTTTTGGTTTTTTTTTTTTTTGAATAATTATTTTGGTCGATAATTTATACTTTAGTGGAAATGTCTTAAATAAAAGTAAAAGCAAAAGCGAGTTTTGGAAATGGAATAAAAGTATCCTAAAATTCGAAACGAAGACGAATTCAAAGCCTCGAAATTGAAAATCACATGTCTTTGTTTCGACATTTGAGAAAAAAAGGTCGTTTATATATTTGTTTTATACAAAAAGGAAATATCCAGCTGTCAAATGAGCATTGGCCACCTTTGTTTGGAGTTTGTGAATTAATTATTTTTTTTTAATGAGGGAAAGGTTGACCAAACGACCCGCTTGCTTTGAAATTGAGCCACATTTGCAACCCGCAAGTTTTCTTTTTATCTTTTTTTATTCTTCCTCAAATTTAGCTTTGTGATTAAGTAATATTATGTGGGACCCACGCACGATCCCTCGTGGAAATATTAAATTTTAAAATATTATTACAAAGTTTTTTTTTGTTAAAAAAAAAAAGTCAAAAGCATCCATCCAGATTGCCTTTTACAAATTTCATAATACAAATTATAACTTAAAAAAAGAAAAGAAAAAAAAAAGTTATGACTGAATTAGTATTACCGTAAAATATAGGTAAACCCTAATCAATACTCTATTCCAATAAAATAATTATACATGTAGTTAAATTTAAATATTTATATTCATAATTATAAATACAGTTTTTTTAAAGTAAATTTATAAATATAGTTTAATATTATATTATTAATACATATTAATATATAATTATGTATTATTAAAATATTATGTATTACTCAATATTATATATTATTAATATCGTATTATTATTATTATTATTAATACGTGTGATTATAGTTGATGTTTTTTTAAGTGGCCATATTTATAATTAATATTTGTATTTGACTAATTTTGTAAAATTTCCTAATCATTTGATTTTACAATATTTGCATGTAAATGAAATTCATTATTAATTAGATGAGTATTGTTGTTTATTAATTAATTTATTTATATTTATTATTTTAATGCTAGTGTGTTTCTAGTTTTTAGGTCTTAATGGGATCTTACAACAGTGGCAGACTGGATCCTAGATTTTAGGCAGTGGGAATATGCAAAGTATTTTTGGGATTTTTATTTAGCTATATATTGCTAAATGTAAAATCGATAACATGAAGAAGAAAAGTTCTCCAATTAAAATATATTTTTTCTGCACAGGTGTTTGTCACAAATTATCTCAACCTCTCTTCTTCTGTATTGTTAATTTTCCTACAAAGTGGTATCAGAGCTAAGTTCTCTTGTTATCATGAACAATTCTATCCAATTGTCAGTCACTATCTTGATGGGAAGAATTATAATCGGTGGTCTATACAGAGGAAAGTTATATTCGATTATTATAGGATATCGTGGAAAGTGGAGTTTTGCATTAGCTGAAAATGCAACTGATGTGCAACGAGTAGCGCATCGTGAACAGAAGAAAAAGGACAAAAAAGCGTTGTATTTCATCCACCAAGGATGAATGATGAGACATTTGAGCGGAGCAATGAGCTCAAGTGAGGCCTGAACCATTTTGTCAACCTCTTATAAAGGTGATGACAAGATCAAGAGGGTGTGTCTTCAAACTTTAAGACGTCAATATGAGTTGTTGCAGATGGAGACTACAGAAACTGTTCATGAGTATAACGATAGGATTCTTGCCCTGGCAAATCAAATGAAGACCAATGGTGAAACACATTCAGAGCAGACAAAGGTGGAGGAGATTTTGAGATCTTTAGCTCCTATATTTGAACACGTTGTTGCTGCAATTGAAGAGGCCAATGACCTGTAAAAAATGACAGTAAGGTTATTGTCTGGTTCTTAAAGGCGCATGAGCAGCGGATGAATGACAGTAAAATTGAAAAACCAATTGAACAGGTTTTACAAGCACAAGCCTCAATTAATAGCTTAAGTTCACCAGGTAGATGTCGTGGACATGGTCGTAGCTATTCCAACAAAGGTCGTGGTGGCCAGAATCACGAAGATGGTGACCAAAATAATACGGGTTCCAACAACAATCCAAATTCAAATTCCTATTGGCAAAGAGGATGTGGTCGCAGTGGATATAGAGGTAAATACAATAAATCAAATGTGGAATGTTATAATTGCAACAAGCTTGGCCATTATGCAAATGAGTGCAGATCAAAAGGTGATAATCAAATTGCCAATTGTGCCAACAAGAGGATTATGGCGAAGAGGATCATGCATTATTAATGGTAGTCAAATCAAATGAAACTCCAAACTACTAGACTTGGTATTTGGACACTGGTTGCACAAATCATATGTGTGGCCATAAGGAGCTGTTTGCAAATTTTGATGAATCGTTTCGCACAAGAGTGAAATTTGGTGATGGAAGGTTCGTTCCGGTGACTGGAAAAAGACGAATTCTTATAACATTGAAGAATGGTGATCACAGGTACATCTCAAATGTTTTCTACGTATCGATATGAAAAGTAATTTGTTGAGTATGTGACAGTTGGCCGAAAAGGGTTATGTGATGCACGTCTTTGGAAATAAATTCTCAATTTTTTATAAAGAAGGTAATATGATTCTTGAAACCTTTTTATCAAAAAATCGTATGTTTCCAATAGATTTTAATATGGGTGATTTCAAGTGCTTGAATGCAATAGTGAATGATGAATCATGGTTATGACATTTACGTTTTGGACATTTAAATTTTCAGAGTTTGGAAAATCTTTCCAAACATAATTTAGTGAAATGTTTACCCAATATTCATCACCCTGACCAATTGTGTGAAGCTTGTATTTTTGGAAAGAATCACAAGATAACTTTTGTTAAGCAGCCTTGGAGTGCGAACTTTCCTTTGGAGTTGGTTCATACAAATGTTTGTGGCCCAATGAACATATCATCAATTGGAGGGAACAAGTATTTTCTAACATTTATCGATGATTTTTCAAGGAAAACTTGGATTTATTTGTTGAAGAGCAAAGATGAGGTATTTTACTGCTTAAAAATATTTAAAGCATTTGTGGAAAGACAGAGTGGCAAATTAATCAAGATGATGCATAATGATGGAAGAGGTGAGTACAACTCCATTGATTTCATAAGTCACTGTGAAAAGCTTGGATTGCAACATAACATTATTGTTCCTCCCGAACACAACGGAGTGGCTGATGAAAAGGATATGGCTAGGAGCATGTTTAAAGCAAAATGAATGCCAAATTATTTTTGGGTTGAAGCTGTATCATGTAGATCATCTACCAGAAGTCTTCCCAACACAACTACTGAGCATGGAGTGGATTTAAACCCAATGTCCAACACTTGAGGATATTTGGATCAGTTGCTTATGCTCATGTTCATAAGGCAACAAGATCCAAGTTGGATGATAGGGGAGTGAAGACAATTTTCATTGGATATAAGCAAGGAGGGTACAAATTGTACAATCCAATAACAAAAAAGGTGATGGTAAGTCGTGATGTTACATTTGCAGAAGACGAGATATGAGATTGGAATACAATAGGTGACATGGACTCAACAAAACGTTACATTTATGTTTTGAATGAGGATGCAGATGTAGAAGATAGAGTCAATGAAGAAACACATGCAGTTCAAGCAGAAGTTGCAGCTCCAATTGCAACTACTATAGAAAAGCCTGCAGTTCAAGCAGAAGTTGCAGATCCAATTGCAACTACTATGGAAAAGCAAAGAAGGGATTATGAGGTTAATGTTGATGATAGAGAATTAGTAATTTTACTTTTTTTGCAGATTCAGAACTCAACGAAGATATCATCAAAAATCCAAAATGGCAGTTGACTGATTTTCCAAAACGTCCAAAATGACCCAAATCAATTGATGTGAAGTGTATGGATAAAATCAAAGTGAAATTGGCAAACATAAAAGCAAGGTCGGTGGCGAAGGGATTTAAGCAAAGAGAAGATTTTGATTATGAAGAAATTTTTTTGTTTTGTAGCCAGAATGGGAGTTGTGAGATTAATTATTGATTTGGCTACACAAAAGTAATGAAAAATTCATGGAAGATTGCAAATATTTTTAAGCGATTAAACATTGGGACTATTCGAAGATCATTACAAATCAGAATTAAGGGAGGATGTTGTTTATTAATTAATTTATTTATTAATTCTGATTTATTTATATTTATTATTTTAATGTTAGTGTGTTTCTAGTTTTTAGACCTTAGTGAGATCGTGCAATAGTGGCAGAGTGGATCCTAGATTTTAGGCGGTGGGAATATGCAATGTATTTTTGGGATTTTTATTTGGCTATACATCGCTAAATGTAAAATTGATAACATGAAGAAGAAAAGTTCTCCAATTAAAATATATTTTTCCTGCACAGGTGTTTGTCTCAAATTATCTCAATCTTTCTTCTTCTGTATTGTTAATTTTCCTACAATTATATCATAAATGAATCATATCACCTCTTAATTATTCAAAATTCAATATGTTACCCCATGATGATTATTGGTTTTTTTTTATTCGACAGTATTTAGAGCGGGTGATTCAAACTTATAACTTTAACTATGATCTAATGGTTACTGATTTATACGAGACGTTGTTTAAATTCTATTTTTATTAGCATAACTTGTTTATCGTCAAATTATATATTACATAAATTGGCTTTAACTTTTGTTGACGTATATGAATGAGTAAATAGCCTATCACGATTTGATAAAAAAAAAAAAATAGCCTATCACGATGACGTGGAAAAATATATAAGATTTTTTTTTTTTTTTAGATTACAATAATTGGGGGTAGGAGGACTCAAACTCAAAACCTCTAGTCATATTGGGTAAACACTACTGCCGCTGAGCAACTGCTCATGTTGACAAATATATAAGAAATTAATACACCAATTTTGGTACAAATTGTCATTGTTATTGGGCAAGTCAATTGAAAAGCTATAAAGAGACATTTCAAAAAAAGAAAAAGAAAAAGAAAAGCTATAAAGAGAAAGAGCAAAATAGCAACTATTTGGGGGTGTTTGTTTACCCTATGTATATGGAGAATTTAGTTTTGGGAGTTATATTAAAAAATTATTTTAAGTAATTAAAATAAGAGTTATAATCAAAAACTCGTTTGAATGTAATTTTTGTGTAGAAAAATTAGAATCAATACTGTGTTTGATTACAAATTTAAAATAAGTAGTTATTTTGAATAGTTATTTTTATTAGAAATAAATATTTATAAAATGATTGAATAGTTATAAATGAACTATTTAAAAATAAATAATTAGAAATGAGAAATTATTTTAAAAATAAAATATAACATTAGCAAAAAACTCATCTTAATATAAACTATGGAGGAAGAGACAGTAAATTCTCTATGTAAATCTTCTTAAATATGACAACTACAACAAAAATTGACGATCTTCACAATTTACAAAAAGAAAACCCACATACTCAAAAAAAAAAAAAAACACACCAAATCCAATAGATTTCAAATTTAAAAATATTATATTATATTGATCGAAATCGTTGGTAGCTGCAACAACTAAATCTCTGACCTCGGACTCAAATTACCAATAAGAAAAATTAGTCATGGCTGAAGCTCCATAACTCGAACTATCAATAATTATTTTATTTTTTATTCTTGAAATTTAACATAATAACAACTAATTTTTCATATGATTTTTTTTATTTGATATTTACATTTTATCTAGAAATCAAAATTTGAAAAAAAAACACTTAACCTACATTTTTAAAAGAAGATGAATTTTTATAGAGCATTTGAATGAAAATAAATTTAAACGTAAAAAACATAAATGACTTTTATCATAAGTAACTTGTTTTTGTAATACAAGTACGAGGAGAGAAACCACAAACCCTACATAAAATATATTGTTAATATCGAATAAATAAGAGTAAAATATCGTTTGTCACGACTAAAACTGTGATCGTAATATTAAACTGGATTACCATCAAGCAATGAAATCAATATGTCACCAAACCTTTCAATTATTATAAGTAGCTTGTGAACCCATTCATCTGAATTGATTGTTATCTAAAAAATAAAATTGATGCCCGCACTTTTTCTAAGACAAAAGGAAGTGATGCCACTTTAAACAACATGGTTTTGTATATATATTTTGAACGGTAAAAATAGCTTAACTCAACCATTGGAATCTCTAACTCTAGTGGTAATATTAAGCCTACCACCCAAAAGAAACTATCCTCACAAAAGTTATCACAAAAAATCAGCATCAATCCTTTGAACCATGAGGCCACCCATTACAAAGTTCAAATGTTGCAGGGTCAATCGATATATCATAAATTCTATTAATAAATTAGGATAGATCGTTTTTTATGAATTAATTTTTTATAAGATTTTTTTAATAGTCAATCGTTATAGAGAAAGACGATTTTTCTATGAAAATAGTCTAAATCAGTGTAAATTACTTGTCTAAAAATTCAGTGATGTCCAAAAAAAAAATCTACTTAATATTAAGGCAATTAAAAAAAAAATCCGAAAATTGGTTGTAGTCAACTTCCAATTCCCCAACTTGGAGAATTCTTCCACATATATCCATCAGAGTTCAACATCACAGCAATATGAAATTACAAGCTATAAATATGCGCGTCACATATCCTTCAAATTTCCAGCCATGATATGCCTTTTTTATATATATAAACAAAAGTAGAAATGTCCATTTTAGTGTCTAATTAATTTGAATTGTTATGATCTCTCGTTTTAATTTTTTACCAATAAATTCATAAGAGAGTGTAGTTGAATGCACATAGACATTGCATAAATTACTTTTATAATGGATATTACAGAAATTTAAACTGGGAAAGGAAAAAATAAATTATATCGACAACAAAATGAAAATAAAATAGAGTTTACAAATTTCAATTGGCCTATTAACTCAGTTGGTTATAGCGTCGTGCTAATAACGCGAAGGTTGCAGGTTTGAGACCTGCATAGGCCAAATTTTTTATTTTTAAAAAATTTTATACCTTGATCCTCTATATTCCCTAAAAAAACAACATTCTCTACCCATTTTTTATACAACACAAGGACTATCAGTCTTCAATTTTTCCATTCGACTCTGAAAACCTCTCATCTTTTTAAAGAATATCTTTAATCTTCGAGTTGTATTTCCCATGAGTATGTAATTAATCTATCTATGATAATTATATGCTCCAAGTTTTTTTATTTATATACTCCTAAAAAAAAATGATTTATATAGGGTGAAATGTTCCCTAAAATTTGGAGTGTGCATAAATTTGAACACAATACAATAATTTGTTAACGTGATTGTTTGATTACAAGGCAGATTTGACAAACGATGGGTTGTTTGATCACAGTGTGTTGGGCCGATAAGATATAACCTGGCGGCCCATATTCTTGTTTGTGGCCACGCACAGTATAGTTTATGCCGCCCACGCCACTCCCACTCCCTCGAACGCAGCCCTGCTTTTCTCGAGACCTGGGTATGATTTACTAATTCCTATTCGAAAATCTATATGCAAATGAGTTTTTATTAATTCTTTCTATTTTTTATTTTTAAAAATAACTTTTCATTTTTAGTAATTTATTTCTAATCATTCATTTATAATTATTCAATCATTTTTAAAAATTTATTATTAATCATTTATTTTTCAAATCAAACAAAATAATTTAACAATTTATTATTAATTATTCATTTTAAATCTACATAGAAATAAAGTTTTGAATTTAAAGTTTTGAATTTAACTCATTTACACAAAACAACACTCAAACGAGTTTTTGATTGTAACTCTCAATTTTTTTTAACTACTCAAAATAAATCATCAATATAAATCCTTAAGTTAAATCCTCCCTAAATACGGTAAATAGACACTCCCACCCTTACAAATATATATATATATATATATATATATATATATATATATATATATATATATATATATATATATATATATATATATATATATATATATATGGCTTGTTTGTGTGTGTTTTTTTTTTACCCATTATGCTTTGTTTATTGAAATTACAATATTACTTCTTTGGGTTTGTTTGAGTCCATTTATGCCCACTTTAATTATTTTAAAATATTTGGAAACCAATTAAATTCAAGGGAAATTAATTTTTATATAGGTGACTCTCATGAATTGAAGGAAATTAATTTTTATATAGGTGACTCTCATGAATTGAACAATCTTCTTGATCAAGGTCACTACGCGATATGATTACAAATATTATATGGAATTTATTATTTCAAAAATTTATTATTATCTATTATTAAATATAAGAAAAAGAGAAATAAGGTCGATGACAACTTCCATCTCTATAGTTGAGATGTATTTTGTTCAAATGAGATCTCATAATATTTTTTAATGTGGTATCGAGTACATTAAATTCAAATAAGCATTTCATTTAATTTTTATTTAAAAAAAAGAGTAAACTGACATATGATTAAATAATAACAAATCCAAAAATATATCACACCTTGACAAAGTAGGTTAAAGGTATCAAGTGATAAAAAGTGAATAGGTCCAATCTTAATAAAATAAAAAAAATTATTTTTCTCATAAATTGTTAAATGAATTCTCATATAGATTTCTAATAATCATACTACAATGACTTAAGAGAAGATTATTTTTGGACGATTTTACCCCTTAAGTCATATTCTAAATTACAAACATGTCATCTATTGGATTTTTTTTTAAATGTAGAAAATATTTTAAATGCAAATAATGTAGAAAATATTTACAATATCATTTAGATTTTCATAAGATAAAATATTTTTATCACATGTCATAGATTTTATGACTAAGTTAGAGGATAAGAGATTTCAACAATCAAATGAAAATATTTTCAATATCATTTAAATTTTCATCATGTATAACCTAGAAAATAAGATATCTTTACCAAATCTCATAGATTTTATTTAACATTTTATACTATAATTAAAATAATAAATTGAATTTTCCAATCCTATAAATATATAGGTCTTTCCATTTTGTTTAAAAGAACCGTTTCTGTTTTGCCTGGACGTACTTTTCTTTTTTTTGTTTTTTATTTTTTGTTTTATAATAATTTATCATATTTTTATTGGATTATTTACCTTAAATTTTTGTTTGAAGGATCTTTTTTGCATAATTGTTGCCTTCCAAAAAACGGCTTGAAGATCTTGAGAAAAAAATGTTTAAAGACTGAGGCTAAGTGCATGAATTCTTCTGTTTCAAAAGTTTGGTAACAATGATTTCCTACTATTATTGTATATAGTTCTCTATATTTTCTTTACAAACACATTTGAAATTTTCTCTTTGTTTGGGCTTACCTTTCTTGGTTTCTTTTTATTTTATAATAAAAAATTTAGTTATCTTATTTTTGTTCATCTAACATTTCTTTTGTTGCTTAATTGTTCAGACTTGGAGATGTGGATTTTTTTTCTTAAGAGTGATAAAATTATCATTTGAGGTTAAAGGTAAGTTCATAGATATATACTAATAAATATATTTAGCTTATTTATATTTATAATCATAATAATTTGGTCTATTAACCTGGATCTCGTCGCATACAAATTCCTTTCTACCTTTTAATTGAATTCCTTTTGATTTCAATTCCTTTATATTTAATTGAAGTTTGTAATTCAAATTCGGCTCCATAATTTTCAAATTCAATGTTCCAATCTAAGTCTTCTATTTAATCGTTCCAATCCAATTCAAGGTTTGTAGTTGATTGATAGAATTTAAGTCTCATTAAATCTATGTTTGTAATGCTCTGTTTTGAAAATGAATTCTATGTTTGTAATACTCTGTTTAAGGAAGAAGGAAAAGAAGAAGAAGAAAGAGAAAATGTTTTAAAAAATGTAGTCTAGGTTTATGTTCTATCAGTTAAACTGATAGAAATCACTTTGAAAACTTATTGCAGTGTAGGTTTATGTTCTATCATTGACATCAACCCATAGTGATAGAGTCTATCACTTTATTGTTTATTAGTAATTGATTTTATTAGTCCATATTGATAGAATCTATCATTCTTTAGTGATGGTAGTCTATCAATTTACTGTTGATAGAAGTATATCAATTTTACTATTGATTGAATCAACCTCTCATTCTAAGGTTTTGCTTACTTTTCAAAATGCTTATTCATCAGTAATGAATTCTATCAACCATTATTAATAGAATCTATTATTCTCTAATGATGGATGTCTATCAATTTACTATTGATAGAAGTCTATCAATATATTATTAATAAAAATTTATCAATTTTATTATTGATTGAATCAATTTCTCATTCAAAGATTTTAGTTACTTGATCTATATGTCTAAAAACTATGTGTCATCGAGATTTCCAAAACAAAAAAAAAAATTAAGAAAGATTTTTCAAATTTTCTACTTATTAGTAATTGATTCTATGAGTCTCTAATGATATATTCTATCAGTCCCCTAATGATAGATTGGACTGATAGAATCTATCAATTCCTAGTGATAGAAAGCTATCAGTCCATAGTGATAGAAGTCTATCGGTTGTAAGAACAGAAAAATGTAATAAATATTTGATAAAAAGGCAAAGCCCAATACGAGCGGATGGGTAAAAGCGTGGTGGACCAGATCTCATAGGCCTTTTAGTCTTTTTAAATGGCCGATTTTCAGATTTTGCTATGTGTGCAATTATTTTCATTCTTGTGCTATACATATAATTTTTTTATCCCATTTGTAATATACCTGCAAAATCCCGTATAATTTATTATTTAAAAAATTATCACGTGCAACGCCGTGTTAAAATTCTAGTAGACTAAAGTGGGTAGGCTTTTATTGAGTCATTTTATTGCGTTGTGAGCCGATTTTGAAAGTAGTTTATATCATGAGACGAGGAAGAAAAAAGAGAGAATAATTTAAGTTTTAAGTTCTAAAAGTAATTGTTTAGTTAAAAGTGTGTGTATATACCATAAACAGAAATAATTTTGTTTTAACCAAGATATTTATATTTGTGTATCCACCATAATAATTCAAATAGGTAATAAATACGATCAAATAATCATTGAAGCATATGTGGATGAATAGTTTATCGAAAGTGGTTTTGAAAATTATTAAGAGTCGTATTAATGCAGAATTAAAATTGTCAGTAACTCATTATTTTATAGTTGAATTTCTTCCATTCTATTATTTCATTATATTTAGGTACCTAGTCAACCCTTCTCTTCTATAGACCTGCAGCAATTAATTATAAAATTAGAATAAATAAAAAATTTGGTGGTACGTACAAGAAAAGTATATGAAAGTATAATAATAAATACATACAGTTAGTAATATAAAAAATCAGTAGTCTCATACTTTCATTGTTGGCTAAAAATCTAATCCAACTCTAAAATTACTAGTTAAATCTAAATAATGGATATTTTACTCTAATTTATTTGAGAGTATTAGTGCTATTTTATAAAATATATAGATCAAAATGATATTAAACTTTGAATTTAAATATTAAAAGTATAATTTTTAAAAAAAGAAAAAGAAGTATGAGTTGATTTAACGACGTGTCGTTTGTAGAAGGAGCAAGTCATGACCGACTTGTCGGTCGTTCGTGGGCGGTGCATTATCCTTCGCCGTTTTATTTGCTAGAATACTTGCATGCCACGTGTGCGCATCTCTTTCCGAGAAATTTGGTATTTCATACCACCCCTTTTTTGACCGTTGATTTGTGGCTTATTTGAAAAATGAACGGCGATGATTTGATTGCACGGTATAAGAGACTATGAGACCGTTAACAATGGAACATGATGAGTGGATGGGGATCAACCGTCAATGGGTAAATAAAGATTCAAGATTGTTACAAAAATATATAGTTTTTTTTTTTAATTTATAATTTTAACTTTTATATACTTCTTATGAATGTTTTCTCATGCATTGTTTTCTTTTATTTATAAAAACGGCTGCCTATTATTTTTTTAATTTCCATAAATGACCTCTTTTTGTATTTTAAATAGTAGAGAATTTAGGAAAAGAGTAAAAGAAAAAAACAATTCACTACTTTATCGTTTTGAAAGTTTTGGCTAGTAGTTCTTTTATTTGTTTTTAGTCATCGTATAAATTGTTATTTTATAAATAGCGATTTCTAAATTCCCAATTAAAAAAAAAGTTAATAGTTTTCTTGATACATTAATAGAGAAGGGAGGAAAATTTAAACATGTAACATGATAATTACTAAGTTGTATAAGATGTTATTAAAACTTTATTTTTGTTAGAAAAAAAAAAAAGAATAATAATCTTTAAAATATGTAACAAACATTACATAACATTAACTTTATATCAGTTGAATTGTTTTTTTAGCTTTAATGCTTTAAGAATTTAAGAAGAAAAAAAATGTTTTGGCGTTTTATTAATAAAATCCATTCATTAGTAAAGAGATTGACCACCATATTGAAGGTATGTCAAACAAACAATACAAATTTTGAATATAAAAATTAAATATAAACTTATTGAAAATGGGCACAGACTAAAATTATACATATGTGTTTTAATATGTTTCAAATAAAAAACAAATTTTTTAATAAATTGACTAAATCAAACATTTGTTTAAAAGAAATGTGATATACTTATTTAATTTTAAAATACTATGAACTAAATAGTAACATCACCTAAAATTTATGATTAAAAAAAGGTCAAAATACTATTCTGTGATGAGTATTTTATTTTGGTCTTTAACTTTTAAAAGTGGAGTTCTAGTTTCAAAATTTTGATATTTATTACATTTTAATCTTTAAATTTTTTTAAAATTAAATTTTAGTTTTTACATTTTAAAATTGATTATTGTATTTTTATTTTTATTTTTCTTTTAAAAGTATTATATACTCCCTCCATAAATTTTATTTTTAATTTATTAAAATTATTGAATTAATTTCATTTCAAATTTACTTCAATTTTATTATGGTGTTTACTTTTAATCTTTATCTTAAAGTACATAAGTTAAAATTATAGTTTTAAAAGTTGAACTACTAAAATGAAGACATAAAAATGAAATAAAATTAGGTTTTGAGGGGTGTTAGTTTGTTGAACTTATGAATGATTTAAAATAATTATTTTTCAACTCCTTTAAAAAAAATGAGTTATTGTTAATTATCACACTTTTTATTACTAATCAATTTTTTTTTAACCAATCATTTTAAATCTACTTATTTATTTCTTTATTGTCTCTAAACGCATCAAAAAAAAAAAAAAAACTCTGAAATTTTTATTTTGAAATTCATTATGAACAACAATTTCTAACCATAAAAAATAATTATTGGAATTAACTCTTCATCCAACTCGTCCCAACAATTCCCGGACAAAAATGCAATAAATGTCAAGTTGAGTACCAAAATATTATTTTACAAAAAGAAAGAAAGAAATAAATTCGATTAAGAGAAACCACAGTTTGAAATGCGGCATTGTCATCGTCATCGTCTCATTATCTTCCATTTTCTGTTCCGATTTCTATTTACAGAGAATCACAGATTCCCCTTTTCTCGCCCACTCTCTTTTCCTCTTCAAAATCAACGCCAATTCTTCCGCTCCTTTACTCAAATCCTCATACTAATCCCGCGATTCAGCTTTGGTACGTTTTCGATTTCTCTCTGATTATTGCTTAATGATTGACGTGCGTTTCTCGGTATGATTGAGCTTTTTAGATCTGTTGTTAATGGAGGTGGGGTTTTGTTAGTTCGTTTTTATTTTCATCGATTCATCCCTTGTTCTCGTGGATGAACTTTTTTGGGTTTTTTTTTTGTTTTTGTTTTCTGCGAATGGATTACTTGCTGTGCTGAAGAAAATGTTCATGCTCTGTTTTCCTTTTCAATTTGTTTTGTTCTTGTTTAGGAACCTATGCCAATATAGTGATGAATGATGAAGATTTTGTTTTATGGGTGTTCTTATTGGCTTTTTTGAATTGAAAGTTTGTTTAGTTCGTTGTGGTTTGTCCAACTCTCTGGAAAATTGAAGAGCGGCTGTTGTTAGATCGATTCGAGACTCTGTCTTGTTGAGGAGTTTTGATTTCGATTGCAACTTGGGTTTGGATTCACGATTGTTAAATTTATTTTTGATAACTGAGAATCGGAGGCTCGCACTACTATATAACTGGGAACCGAAGCCCTGTCTCAAGGCCCAAACTCGAGAGACAATAAATGATCTTACAATTAAGCTCCTGATCGGCGCTTACCTTAGCAAAAGTTTTTAGTTTTTTTTTTTCTTGAATTCGATAATTGGGAGTGGGAGAATCGAATCATTTGTTGCCCGTTACCGGTTATCGTCTCATATAAGATGTCATTAAGGCTCTTGCTTTTTCTAACCGAAAATTCGTAGTTTTCAAGTTTTTTTGGTTTCTTCTAAGCATAGTTAATGACTCATTGGATCTCGTTTTCCAAACAGGGATTCTGGATTTATCTGTATTCATAAAGATTGAAAGATTTTTTCACTTTTCAAGTGGTTTGTTTGCTTGCTCATGTATTTATCCAATTCAAAAGATAGCCTTGTAAACGAAGAAAATTTTGAATCTTCATCTTTCATCATGTTCTGTAGTACACATGAAGTTTTAACCATTGTTTTAGCATAGCATAATCTAGGGTGGCTCTGGGATTGATTGATTGATTTATTAATGAAACTCCATTACTTGATTTTGATATTATCAAACAAATGGAATCCAATGGATAATATATTGTAACCAATGGATTAAGATAATTTGTTTGGTTGTTTATCTTATGTACATGAAGGAATGTAATTTTGCTCATTGCTGAGTTTCTTGTACAACGTGACTACAGAGTTTCATCTTATCTAAATTGCTGATTCATTTGTCTGCTTCTATGCAACCTTGTATACTTTGATTTTCTAAACAAGTTCTGCAAGATTTCATTGATGTTTTCTTGGAATTTAGTTATATTCTTCTTGTTTTTATCTGTTGATGTTATCTTGAACTATGTTGAGTAGTTAGCACAGGGCCTCACTGCCCGGTCAGCTGGTCGGCGGGTCCAGTGACGAAGCGTCCAGTTTAGAAAATATGTTAATTGTTTTTTATATTTTCATATTGGATTTTTATGTAATTTGTGCCAAATGATGCATTAGGATTTTATTGGGAGGTGTGCAGTATAAACTCTCTTAAAACACTCACCCCTTTTATCTCTGTTAAAAGAATGTTTCTTTTGCGTTGATCACGTAAATCTGTGTATTCTTTGTCTAACATTTTCTTATTCTTGATTGTGGTTAACGATTCTTTCATTGTTGGACATGTTTCTCAGCTTGAGGCATTAGAGGGGAAAAAAAGACTGATGAAACATAAACCTGGCCATGGAGCAGCAGTACTTTGAACAAAGTTTTATGCAAAACAACAATTCTTTGCCTTTAGATAACAAGGCATCAGGTTCAGATGCTGATAATGGAGCTTCCACCAATGGCTTTGAATGCAACATATGTCTAGACTCAGTTCAAGATCCAGTTGTAACACTTTGTGGTCACCTCTTCTGTTGGCCCTGCATTTATAAATGGCTACACTACAACAACCTGTCAGCACAACAACAATGCCAACCAGAGGACTGTCATTGTCCCGTTTGCAAGGCCGAAGTCTCTCACACGTCTCTCGTCCCGCTTTACGGAAGATTCCAGGCGACAAATCCCTCCAAAACTAAAGCATCACATCTCGGCCTAGCCATCCCGCGCAGGCCTCTTGGTCCGGGTTGTGGGGCAGAGACACCCACATCTCCAAGGCCACAACTTCATCCCCACAACTACTATCCTAATCAGTCACACTCAAACTACCCGCAAACACACAACTATATCGCCTCGTCGATATTCAGCTCGAGCAGCATAACAATGAACATTATCCACCCAGTGATTGGAATGTTCGACACAAGCACGTTCGGGAACACAACAGCGAATCTGTATACATATCCAAATTCATATGGTCATGTAAGCAACAGTAGTGCCAGGCGGAGGAGGCACTTAATGCAGGCTGATGAGTCTCTCAGCAGAATCTGTTTCTTCTTTTTTTGTTGCTTTGTAGTGTGCCTTTTATTGTTCTAAGTAGCTTCCTTTAGAACATTTCTAGCCATTGGATTTGATATCTATATATATTTGTATATGTATATATTTGTATATGTATACACATATAGCATGTAATTATGATTTTAGAATAAAAAATCTGTGGATTCGAACTATAATACATTTAATATGCAACTTTCATTGAATTTGTTTAGTGGAGTTTCAAATAGTGGGAATTCAATTTGTTAAATTCTGGAGGACCCCATTGTCTCGAAAAAATAAATAGATGATAATACAAGAAAAGAATAAAATTTGGAGGGAGACTTTTACTTTTTGGGCTAAATTAAAAAAATGGTGTCATTTGTTCTAAAAATATTCTTATTCATCCCTTCCAAAGTTTCAAATGTTTCAAAAATAATCTTGGAGTAAAAAATTGTCAAGAATGGGACAAATATGTCTTTTAACCTTACAATTTTGGCTCATGTACTTCAAATTTTATTCTATTTTAATTCATCAACTTTCAAATATTAAATTTTAGATACTTTGTTAAATTAAAAAAAAAACTTAAAATTAGTTTTTATTTGTTAATTTTTCTTTTTAAAAAATTGCACTATTCTCTAAATCTTTTAGAAATATGTTCACATTTTATTTTTGTTTTTTTCATAATTATTAATATCATTAAATCAATTTTAATTAATATCAACTTTAAATTTTTTTTTTTATATGAATAATTTTTAGAAAGTATAAAGACTAACCTTAGATATCTACAAATTTAAAAGACAAAAACGAAAAATAGAACAAATTTCAAACTAAAGGACCAAAATGCCCTCTATTGCGTTTGCCCTTACTGTCTTTTTCATATTGTATTGAAGTCACTGTACGGGTCCACATTTTAAGCATCTTTCCCAAAAAACAAAACTCGTAGAAATTTGAAAAAAAAAAAGGTTTTGGAGTATAAAGTGCTATCTGAATTCTAATATTCAGGTTTTATAATATTAAATCGCCATCACACACCACATCAATTGATGTCATGAAATTTTTTTTGTTGACCATATATGTTAAATAAATTTTTAGTAAATTAATTTTTAAATAGGTTGACACATAAATTAAACTCGTCATTTTTTAATTTTTCAAAATTTTTTTGACGAGTAGATTGTTATTATTGTTAAGCAAATAACCCCACGAACATCTCTATGAAAATATCTAGATTTTTTTTTAAATCATCAATAATTAGGGTCAAAACTTAAACCTATACTCTTTAGGTATGAATTATGTGTAATGATGGTTTAAGTTACACTAAACTATTGCTCGAGTTTAGGTCAAATTTGATAATTATTATAAATAGTGAATTAAACATTGGTTAAATTATAATAATCCAATTCTCATTTGCATATATTGACCGTATAAATATATGATGACATAACAAAGACATAATGACATTATTTTTTAAGCATTTAAATATTGCACAAGTTTATTTAAAAAGATGTATAACTTTAATACAAAAATTAAGTCAATGAATTTATGTATAATTTTTTTTTAGATAAATGATTTTTTGTATAAATATTTTAAAACGAGTTTGATATACTTCACTATCAAATTTTATTATTTTTGTCTTGTATTATTATGGCTATTTTTATACACCTTATAATTGTCACATGTATATCAAATTTAGATCTATACCATGACTTTGTACAAAAAAATGTCCAACGCATATATCTTGTGGTAGTAATTACGAACACAAGCCAAACTTTTTTTTTTTTTTTTGAAAGCGACACAAGCAAAACTAGGTTGTCAACAAATAAATAAATAAATAAAATAATCGGTACAAATATGTGCTCGTGGTTATAAATTTTAATCTTTCATCTCTAATTATTGTCAAATTATAATTATTTTTTAAAATTACTTTTAAGAGAATGATTTTAATTCAAATTTGTGTATGCTTACATTTTCTTAGAAGTGATTTAGCCATAAGTTTGTTTAGCTGCATTTCATCTCTGTGATGTTAGAAACTCAAAAATTAGTAAAAAGTGACATAAAATGAATTTCAGTCAACCACTTTAAATTATTATTATTTTTAAAAATAAACTTTAAATCAATTTGATTACTTAACGGACAAGTTTACTCGTTAGTTGTTACCAACTTACCTAAACTAGTTGTTTAGTCTGACAAAAATTCTTTCAGTCTGCCAAAAATAACTTTAATAAATTAATTTCATAGTTTTATTCCTAGGACATAATTTTTAAATGAATTTCAAATATGGTAAGACAAACATATATTCCATGAAAATAATAAGTATTCATGGATATATAAAAAAGATCATTTAATAATATAGGCGGATCATTTATTTCAATATTTGCACTAAAGATGTATACAAATTAGGGATGATTTCGATATTGTTTTTGTTGGCTTTGTGTCAAATTTAGAATCGAATCAATATCTTCCATTTTTCAATAATTGGGTTTGAACGTTCAATAAATGATAAAATTGTTGGTTCGATTTCATTCCATTTGATTTTAGTTTGGTTTTTTTGGTTTAATTTCAATGAAAATTTGATTACTTTTTCACTTTTTTTTTTTTTCATTTTCAATTTGATTTAAAATTTACTTTTTGGATGTTTCTTTTATCGACCAAAACTAACATTTCTCACAAATAACATGATATTTATATTTATAGTGTGTTTGCTTTATATTTCATATTTTAATTGCTTCTTAGGTTAAATTTCAATTTCAATATATTTTGATTTTCCATAGTATTTATATACTTGTTTCGACTTTTATATTGATTCTTTCATAAAAAAAACAAGTTCGATTTCGTTTGCTTTTGATTTTTGCTTTCACCCTTAATAATACAAATAAAATTAGGTTATTGCAATGGCAGGATTTAACAAGCTTTTATTTTTCTTTTTGGTTTAATCCACATATTAATTTTTGGAAACATAACAACGAAACTATGCCTTCAATGGAAGGAAGCAAAATTAAGGCAATGGCCCTTCACACCACATTCATAACTTCAACCAGAAATTGACTCATCCACAAACTCCAACTAATTCCAGCTCAAAATGTAACTTCATTTTCATAAAAAAAGATTGCTTAAAATATAATACTTATTAATACACTATTATATTTGATGATTCAAAAAAATATATTATATATATACAGTATTATATTTTAATAATAGATAACCTTGTATTAATAAGTATTTCTCATGCAATATTAAAAGGTATTAATGATTATAAATGCAAATATTTCAAAAACCTGCCTACTATATTTTAATTATTTTACGAAAAAGTTCATCGAATACAATTTCTTTTTTTAAAATTTTACATGGTCATAATTTTTTAACTCTGCAATATTTAGTTGTCTAAAAAATAAAAAATCAATTCATATGGCTACTAGGAAACTTTTGCCAATTAAAGAAAATTTAGGGACCAATTCAGATTTTCAAGTTGGTAACAGATATATTTTTAAGTTTAATTATCGAGTTATTTTTTTAAAATTCATATATATATATATATATATATATATATATATATAATCTACTTTCTATGTAAATCGACATAATAACTTCTACTCAATTGTTTAGGTCGGTGAAATAATAACCTAACACAGTAAAAAAAATATGTTCTAATAAATAAATAAATAAATCACAACCAAGAAATATTAAGGTTGAGTTTGTTGGTTTGGTTTGGGTCATATATTTATTTTTGTAATAAATATTACATATTAATTGGTGAAACATTTATTTTATAATGTGTAGTACGGAAGTCTCATACAAATTGAACTAGTTCATTTTGACCTAAAAGCATTTATTAACTATATTTTTTCCATATTATAAAAAATAGATTCTAAAGAAGAAAAACTTAAAACAACATTTTGAAAAAAAAATTGGAGAACAAATAGTCCTAAAATTATAATAAAATTTAAAAAATAGTATATATAAAATTAATAATAAGTTCAAATTAACTCCAATCAACCTAAACTAATATTAGTTAACCTATGAACCAACTTAGCCATGCACATTTTATTTATTGGGTAACTTAACCCAAGCTGTCCAATCCACAGTTGGATTGGGTTGATCCATTTTTTTTTAACATCCATAATATTTACTATAGGAATCCATGACCTTTTGATTTTGGTTCTTCAAGAGATGTGATTAAATTCAAAGATAAACCAGCCTAAATTCTAAGTCTAGACAAAGCAGAGAGCTGTTCAAATCCCAAGCTACAAGGAATGAAGCATGGTAATAACAAAAACTTCTTTGTAGACAGAAAAAAAAAATCATTCAATTACAATATCCATGAGATGAAGTGTTAAAAGTTTTCTTATTCTGCAGAAGGTGACACCAACAGAATAGGTTGCTCAGAATCAGCTGCAGTAGTAGCCTCAACCTCTACTATTTTGGGTTGATCATTAGCATTCTCATTTTTAGCAGATGTTAATGTGTCAACTGGTGAAGAAGCTTTCTTGTCCAAAACTTCCTTCCCTTCTTCCTTGGAGTCTTTGGTCTCTGTTCCTTCCTTTGCTTCCTTGCCGTCGTTTGCGTCTTTGCCGTCCTTGGCATCTTTGGTGTCTTTGGCGTCCTTGGCCGGTTTGGGGGGAGGAGGCATCATATGAGGAGGAGGAGTCTGTTTCAACTTCAAGAGAATCCGTCTCATTCGTGACAGATCGGTTGGTTTTCCAGGTTTTGGACCTTGAACGACCACGATAGAAGGTTTATTTTCGGCGTCTTTCTTTCCTCGCTTCTTCTCAATATTAGGGACCTCTCGTGGGATGATCTCTGCAATTGCTTTCCAGTAATGTTTGTCAGCTTCTTTGTGGAATTTTTCCTGGTTTGCATGGTAAAGCTGCAAGAAATTGGATGGAACATGAATGACAATACATAGAAAGGAGATCTTAAAAGGATTCAGGGTAAAGAATATAAATATATACAAATTTCTTCAAATGGTTTCACTCACCTTCTCTCTTTCTCTATTGTGAGCCTTGTTTGTTTCACAATTGACCCTCCTTTTCTCATAAAAGGAAGCTTTATACTCCTCAGCTTCATTAATTATTTGATTTCTCATCTCCTTTTCTTTCTTCTCTTTCTCCTCAAGATCTATGGCATTTTGACTGCAACATGAAGTTTTTCATTTATTAACAAATAGCCAATGAGAAGTATGGTTTCACTTGAAAAGAAAAGAAAAGAAAAGCAGAGAAATATGGTTCCCAAACAATTCGGTTACACCTCAGTTGACTCACTTTGTTCAACAAGATAGAACATTCAGAGGAACACAGCACCAAAATTTACAATTAGCCAAGGATCAAAAAAGAAATTTCAAATCAAATAGAACTTGGGTAACACTAACCATTACTTCCCTGAAACTTGAAAATTGAAACTATTGTTGCTCATGAGTTGAAGCCAGCTCACAAAAAAGCTACATAATTGAGAATAATTTTTGACAGCATCAAGGTGATAACTTTTTTTTAAAAACAAGAAAACCACGCCAGTCCTTAGGCCAGGCACCGGAAACAGAAAGAATGTCACAAGTGAGTTTTGAACCCGGGATCTTGAGAAGAACATATTCTCAAAGCCCAAGTCTTCAACCACTGTGCCACTCCTTGGTGACAAATAAGGTGATAACTTCTTCAAGCAAACAGAAATAAGCATGTCCCTTTTGTCAGTGTTTTAAAAGGCGCGCCTAGGCTCAAGTCCCACCTTTTGCGCCTCAATTGTCTCAGGCCAGGCGCGTATAATAAGGCGCGCGCCTTATGGCGCCTTACGTGAAGCCCCAGGCGCCAAAAGGCGCGCGCCTCGTGGGCTTTTTAATTTTCCTTTGCGTTTTTTGTATTTCAGATCCCCGTACTAGGTCATTCGAAGCGCATGAAGATTGATAGTTGAATATTATGTATGTTTTTATATATTATTCTTGGTTAAAACTTCATTTATGTCCATGCAAAGTGTTTTTATCGTGTATACACACATATATAAATTTTTTGTGTTTTTTTATATAATGCGCTTTAAGTAAAAAAGCCCTCGCCTTTTGGTGCGCCTTGCGCTTTTTAAAACATTGCCTTTTGTTAAATTACATAAAATACTGCAATAAAATTGCATCTATTTGATCCTACTAATATGTTGGACGCTTGTGGATACACGTAGTTGTAGGACAAATCTGCTGCAAATATCTGTCTGCTAAGTTATCCCATGCATAGTAAACTATTATTTGGACATTCCAGAATTGGATGAATTACAATATTTCTCCCAATTCTACATCTAACCTTAGAATATTTGAATATTAGAGAAACGCGTAGAAAATTAATTTCTAAGTATATGACTAACTTATAATCTCTTAGTTTCCAAGGCCTTGATCACTAAGCCAACCAATGATGGTTGATGTCAAACATATTGCAGAAAATAACTATATTCAAAGTTCCAGAAGCAAAGGAGACGCCAGAAATTTACCCAGTAAGAGATGAAGCAATTTCAATAGTGAAAACTGAAAAGCCACAATAAACCCAAGTGGAGCCAGATTGGTTGAGGCTTGGGGTCTTCAACATATACCTTTTTGGAGGTTGCAGGTTCAAAACCGCCAAGTGAGTTTAATTGTATATTTCTTTTTTATTATTGTTTCTTGGACCTGGACCTTTGGACAAGTGTTAGTGTCAGTAAAAACTCGTTTGAATGTAGATTTTTAAGGAGAAGTTAATAACTCCTACCTGAATGTGCCAAACAAACAGCCCCTTGGGCTCTCCAACACATACTTTTCTGGAGGTTGCAGGTTCAAAACCGCCGAGTAAGTTTAATTGTGTGTATATATTCTATTATTGTTTCTTGGGTCAGGACCTTTGGACGGGTGTTAGTGTCTCGAGTATGAACTCCGATTTACGATTTAGAAAAAATAAACTAAGAAGCCTATGTAAATACTAAATCATAAGACGTCACTTGAGCAGTATTAAGACAGAGCTCTACAATTGGCAAGCATGGGATTGGCGAAATGAAAAATTTAGAAATAAAGAAGATTAGAACCATGTTTCAAAAAAAAAAAAAAACCATGGGTAGATTTTTATGCAACTATACAAAGAACGAAAAATCTCTAAGCGTTTCAATTCAGATTTGACCTAAAATATATAAACAGGTTCCATTCAGGCAGGCCATACAGCGAGACATTTCAATCCAGCACCAAAATGATAAAAAATCGCAGATCTAAAACCAATTCAATCTCATGAACAAACAACAACAACAACAAGCAAACAAACAAAACTCACCGTCGCCATTCGCGTCGTACAAAGCCTTCCTCCCGCATTTCGTACGGGTCGGGGAGAACTGGACCGTCGGAGGCAAAAATCACATCGTCAATAACACCAGCACCGGCGGCGGCATTGTCAGTAACTCCATCGGTTTCGACGGAATCAAAGGGAGAAGCATAGCCCGGATTAGGGTTCGAAACTCCGAAATCGTAAGCGTCGGACAAATTGGGATGATTCGTGGAACCGACGTCGTCTTCGAAGAAGGAAGGGGGAGCATGGGGGAGTTGGGCGGCGGCAGAGAAATTGGTAGAAGATTCGTCGTAGCCGCCGATGAAGCCATCGCCGTCGTCAAAGGGTGGCGAAGTCGGCGAATGGTGGTGGTGTTCTTGGTGTTCGTCGTTGCTGAAAGTGTCGAAGGAAGCCATTGTTGTGGATTTTGTGAGCTCTGTAACGATTCGTGTTTGATTGATTTCTGAGATTGTTGAGGAGAAGGGAACGGAATTTGTTCTTGGCGGTGATAGTTCGGATCAAGGAGTAATCCGGAAATTTCCCACAATAAAGATTAATGGGACATTTTTCGACATGTGAGCGCAACGTGATATGCATTTCAAAAAATAAATATACATTAATATATTATAATATTCGTAAATATATGGTTTCATTTTTTTTTTTTTAACATAATACATATGCTTTGATGCATTGTAACACAATTTGACTTTTTTTTAGAGCAAAGTACCCTTAACAACTTTTTTTTTTTAAGAGTAAACTAAACTTTTTTTTTTTTGTTCTAATTGAAAAAAATATTCAACCATCATGGAGTGGCTCAATTGGTCATAGAGAGTCTTGGGGTGCATAAGGTAATGGGTTCAATCTATGGTGTCCACATACCTAGGAATTAATTTCCTACGAGTTTCTTTGGCATCCAAATGTTGTAAGGTCAACTCTTCTAAAATATACAAATATTTTTTGAGTATATATTGGGAGGAAGGGACAAATATCGATTATCGGGATCGAACTTACAACGTTGAATTAATTTACTACCAAACAATAAAAATGTTGCGTCATTGACTCATTCGATCTAAAATATATGAATGTGGTTGAAGAATAAATCCAATTGCAAATTTTCATAAACTTTGGCATTAGTGTAATAAGTTCTCTTATTCGGTCTATAAATAGAAAAATTTATATAACTATTTAATTCTAGAAAATAATTACAAGATGATCATTTAAAAAAGAAAATATAATTATTGATATTAATAAATATTTTCACATATTTGTTTATAATTTTAATATTAATGAAGATTTACAATACATAGTTTTAGGGCTAATAAATATTTATTATTTTATTATTGATTAGGAAGGCAAATACTTTAAAATTTACCTACATTAATTATCATTATCATCCCATGGCTTTTTCCAAAAAATGTGTACAAAATATATATGTAAAAAGCCCGATAATTATTTATACAAAGCCCATTCTCAGATGAAGGCCGAATCTCTCTACTTTAGTTTCAGCCCAATTTCCTGTTGATGGGCTTTAACTGGGCCGAGAATATTGAGCCTTAATTTCATCTGATTGAACTCTCTCAGCTTCGGCCGTGTAGCTCATCAACTGCGACTGGTTCGAACCACCGTCTTGTTCATTCGAGAAAAAAGACTCGAAGAAATTTTGCGACGATGCTTTGGTTTGGCCACAGAAACTAGGATACGATGGCATTCATCTGTAGGTTAAACCAATCCAAGCTCAGGCATCTTTCGAATCAATTCAAGCGACAGTATTTTCAAATCTCCTATGCTTCTTCGCTCGATTCAACGAAACGTGTTTCTGAGTATATTGGGCGTCTAATTACTCCCCGCGGACCAGCTTATTTTGGCGACAAAATCAGGTTTTATGCTGTTCCGGTTCAGGTACTGATTCTGGTCCTTATTGACGAGTAATGGTGCATTAATGTTTGAATTTGGGCTATGTTATTATCGGAACCTGTGTAGTATGATTGTTTTTAAAGGTTTCAAATCATGTCCTGTTGCTCAAATTTCATGCCCTTGACCTTCCAAAGTTACAATTTAGAATTGGGAACAAAATAGGTTTTTTCAATTTTTATTAGTATTATTTAATTTATATCTTTCTAATGTTACACTAAAACCCTCATCGTTAGCTTGTTAAGTTTGCATGCTCACTACTGGTTTTAAATTGGACAGCTTATTTATGAAGTACAGGATGCTTATTTCATCAATGGTGAGACTGATTTTGTTCACTTTTTGATGATATGTTATTATAGTTTCAGGGAAAGGAGAAGAAGGAAGAGAAGAATACAAATGGACCACGAATTAATGATAAAATCAAAGCTGATACTGTGAGGCTTGTTTCCGATGATGGTAGGTTGGATTAAAATATATTGAATTTTTGTTAGTATTATAGTTTGAACTTTGAGATTCATAAGTTTCGGTAAGTTTGTTAGCACGTTCATAGCAAAGTATCTACGCGGATAGCATAGCTCTCTCCCCTTTTGACAAAATGGGAAGGGTTTATTGAACAATAAATCCTCATATTTTGGGAAAGAAAGGTGTGTGGTTGAGAACGGATTTAGTTTTCTTCACGTCTGATATTTATTCATGTACAATTAACTACATGGAGTCGGCTAATGGTCATGAAGGGCCTTAATTATCTAAGCGGTGATGAATTCAATTCATAGCGGCCACTTACCTAGGAATTCATTCCCTACGGGTTTCCTTGACATCCAAATGTTATATGGTTAGACGGCATGTCCCGTAATAATAGTCAAGGCGTGTGCGAGCTGGTTAAAGTTTGTTGCATGGATAAAGTTTGCTAGAAAACAAGTACTCTATCTATTGGAATGTGTTACAGGGTGTGCTATCGAAAACTAATGCATTTTTTTATTGAATAAAGGAAACATTATAGATAGAAAGATTTTTTAAAAAAAAAGGTAGAAAGGAGGGTTTCTTCTCTATTGGCCAGTTGCACAACATTGTACATTTCAATTGAATGTCAAAAGTATGATAAGTACACAAAATTCATATGGGAGATGCCATCGACAAAAACCCAAAAGGCTGTTCTATCAAAATTTCTTTGTCTTGGAAGTCTGAGTTTTGAAGTTGTAACTATCTCTATATGCCAAGTAGCTCAAGCAAGAACTAATGCACCTACCATCACCATAGTCAAGCGAGAATCTATGCATCCCCCGTCTCCAAATTCTTTTTGTAAATGAATTTTCTCGGGTATAGAAGTTTTGTAATAATGTAGCAGGCTTTCACCATGAATGGGGATTGTGTTTATTACTTGTTGATGTGTTTTACACGTATTTTTGGTAGGACATACAATTCTTTCACTACGTGAAGCTCTTGCTCGTGCTCGTGAGCTCGAGCTGGATTTGGTTGAGGTAAACTTCCATTTTTCATGTTGCCAGATATGTTGTCTTTTTATATTTATTATTCTACTTTAATTACTTTCAGTTATTAAAATAGTCTTCCTTATTTATTATTAGGTCATTGCAGAATTTGATTCTATGTGTAATATTTTTCAGGTTCAACCAAAAGCCAATCCACCTGTCTGTAAAATTATGGACTTCAACAGAGAGAAGTACAAAAAGCAAATTAAGGAAAAGGATCGTGTTAAAAGCAAGGTGAGTTCTTTTAGGCTCTGTACATATGGGTTAGCATCTTCTAGATAGCGACAATGCTTTTGGTCTGGATATTGAAATGAACAATATTTCTACAACTTTTGCTACTTGTTGCTATGTCAGTGCTGATCTGTATCTTATTATAAAACTAAGTCAAATTGGTTTATGTTGTTTTGTTTCATTTTGATAATGATTGGAACGGGTATAATACAGCTCCAAACTTGGGTGAGTGAACTTCTTACAAGTCACATCCTTGCATTTCCATCGTGGTTTCATAAATTAAACGAACAATCATGTCTGATTGTCCGAGCTTCATTGTGGTTGACCATTTTAAAATTATTCCAGTTTTAGTTGATCTTTTCTCAGGAAAACCTGCAAGTATTTCAGGTCAGGTTTTCAGAAATGACTCATTAAAATCTGTGTTAGAAAAAGTGTTGGATATACTGTGAAACCGATTCATATTTTTGCAGGCTGAAGTTAGTTTAAGAAAGGGAGATCATAAAGAAGTCCGCTTCACTGGAAAAACTGTAAGTAATTTATTTTTTTAACGTTCAGACCTTTTGGTGCCATGTAATTTGAAGACTCTCTTGTGGTGATATGATTGAATTTCTTACGGATGAAGCATTATTTTCTTTTCTAGCCTCTACTCTCTCCACTGCATTAGGAAAGCAAAATTGTGTACAAAAGTCCAACTATGACCATGGATATTGTGGGGGAGGGGGGCGTACTGCATCTTCCTGTCTTTTGAAGAAATCTTATGGCTTCATAATATTCGGTTGGACTTTGCCTTGACCCCATTACTAACAAATCCTGCAAAAGATTCAGGGAAACAACTATTGGGTTCAGAGTGTCCACCAGAAGAGTTGTAGCAAAGATAATGAAACTCGAGGGAGTGGGAAGGAATAGTTTATAAGACATTATCATGTCTTCAATAAGGTAGGTTGCATACATGATTCATGAGTTTCTCTCCAGTGGTAGTCTTGACTTTGAAATGATGGGGCCCTCGAGTTCTTAAAGTCAGAGAAGCAGGGACTTTCGCTGAAGTGATTGCTAGTGGCCATCTTTAGAAGGAGAGTACGGTTTTTTAGAGATAAAGTGGGGGATCCACCGTTGTGCTCACTAGACAGAAATTCCACGATGACTGTTTTAAAATCAATATCAAATAGACCTTGTTGGGGCTTACTGATGATATGAGTAACTTTAAGCCCTTTCCAACCTGATAAAACCCTCTTGACATGCCATGACCCGAAGAAAACGCATCTTTTGTGTACGAACAAAGGGTGGGCGACTATGGGTTCTTTTACCTTGAAATTTGAACGCTTGGATATAGAGAAGCATGGGAAATGGGAAGTGGTCCCCTCTTACGGAGGATGGATTTTGCCAGAGTAGACATGTTTGAATTTGTTTCTGGACTCAAAATTAATAGAAATAAAATTAGCATCTTGGGTATCAATACGATGGAAGGTGAAGAGCAGATGGCTACCATGCATTGGGGTTGTGAGGTCGAGAATTGGCAAAACACTTACATGGGAGTTCCCCTTGGTGGGAACCCTAGATTAAATGCCTTTGGCCTTTGCTGAGGAGAAGATTAGCGCTATGCTTTTGTGTTGAGGAAATTTCCTTTGTTTGGGAGGTGGTAGACATAACCCTTGCTAAGGGTGTTCTGTCCAACATTTCCATTTATTTCCTTTCTGTTTTTGAATGCTTTGGGAAGGTGGTGGAAAGATTGGAGCTTCTCATTCGAGACTTCTTTTGGTAAGAAGCTTTCAAAGATCGTTGTAGCATCTTAGTTAATTGGAGAACCTCCTGTCTTCACATTGCTAATTGAGTCTTGCCTTAAGTAACCTCAAAAGCAAGACAAGAATACAAGTTCACTAGCCGAGTAGGGTGGAGGTTCTTGAAGGAGGGTTAATCATTAATGTCTTTGGAAGTGAGTCATAGTGAGCAAATATGTGACCAATGTGTGGAGTGGTTCTCAGCCCCGAGCATGCGGTCTAAAGTACCTTGGAAGGCCATTTATAAAAGCTTGGAGCGTTGCTTATAGGTGGTATACACTCTATCCTGGGCGAAGGAGACAAGATTCAATTTTGGGAGGGTAACTAGATTGGGAATAGCACCCTAGTAAATTCATTCCATTGAGTCTCCAATGTAATTGCTGCTAGGAATAGGTAGATTGTTGACTGTTGGTTCAGTCCCCCTAACAGGGTTGTACCGTTTAAGAGGAATCTAATGGATGTGGAAGGCCTTACGTGGGCAACTTTACATTGCCGTCGGGAGATGATAAGGCCAATGGGAGAGTGGACTCTAAGAGATGGCCCTTCTTAAGGGATGGATGCTTCCCGGTTAGCTGCCTTTCTTTTGCCTTTAGTGAAGCTAAAGCTTCCATCAATATTGATTTGAATAATTAAGATTATTTGGAGCGTGGGAAGTAAATTTCTTCATTTGGATTTTGGTGCAAAAGTAACTCAATTCAGCTGAGTTGTGGTATTTTGTCAACACCCAATGAATTATGAAGGGTTTGATTCCTTTCTCGTTACAGAAACATTTTGTCGTAGTATTCATGATGTTAAAAGCCTATTCGTTCACATGTCCTTAGGCTGTTCTTTTGTATGATGTTAAGACTCTTGAGTTGAGATCAAATTTCTTTTCCTTGAGCTCCTAACTAACGGAGTTTTGACCAATACGAGGGTTTATAGTAACACTCTTGGGTGATATTAGAAAGAAAACTATTTAGTTTATTTACTTTATTGTCTGCAGGAAGAGAAGGACCTAAGGATGAAAGCTGACATGGTAAAGCGATTGATGGATCGTGGTTACCGTGTGAAGGTATTATATTTAAATTTACAAAATGACTACAATTTCTGTTTTTTTAGTTTCTTATTTTTTCTCGAGGTTAATTGTCACTTATTTGTGTATTTTTCAATACAAAATGGCTACCTTATCTGACTTTTTTTCTGCTTATTTAGAATTGCCGGCTGTTACAATTCCCTTTAACAAACTCCAACCTTCATTAACCATAGATCTACCAATCAACTCTTATCCAAAGCCTGATCTAAGAGTTTTATTATGTTCTATCCTTTATTAATTTCCTGAAGTACTCTCATGAGCTGCCTCGAGGTGGTAAGAGTTTCAATTTTGTTTAAAAATATTATTAAAATTCTAAATTTGTGTGAACATGTATGGTAAAACATAATACTTATGCAAAAATAAATAAAACATCACACCTACACTGAAGAATTGAGTTTTTATGGAATAAGAAACAATTTCATTGATGAATGAAACATAAATAAAGTCTCCAAGCACCTATAGTGAATTCAACAAAGAACTCTAAAAGGAGATGCGAGAGAAAAATAAGCCCACAAATGATCAAAACTAAATTGAATGGTCTGCAATGTTTATGTGCCTAGCAAAAGAGAGAAAATTTGTGATCTAAATGAATGACTAAACAATTCCTATGAATGAGATCATACCACGTCCTCTTATGTTTCAAAGCTTATATTATCAATCAACTAATAATAGTTATAGGGTTGAGTTGTTTTATAAAACACTAAAGATAAAAGTTTATAGGATTAAGTTATTCTATATACTTTTTGTAATCAAATTTTTAATGGTTGGCAATAATTCATATTTAATGCCATTCTTCTAGTTATTCACGAGGGGTAAGGGCTTCAAGATTCAATGTGATATCATAGAGGCGTAACCGCGTAAGCTTCTTATAATCCAACAAAGGTATAAGAATCAAGGCTAAAAGTTAGAGCCCGTGTCTCAAGGTGTAAGCCTCAATAGTCATTTCAAACAATGCTCATGACTCATGAGTGGTGTTTTATAGGACACCGACATGCCATTTGTGTGTAAGGGGGTGTTTGTTTGACATATTTAGGTAGTTTTTAGGTTAAGGAGTTATATTGAGTAGTTAAAAATTGAGAGTTGTGCCAAAAACTCGTTTGGATGCAGTTTTTGTGTAGAGGAGTTATAGTCAAAACCTTGTTTGGATATAGATTTAAAATGAGTAGTTAAAAATAAGTTATTTTGATTGATTTGAAAGGAATGATTAAAAATGAGTGGTTATAAATGATTGAGTATGATTAAAAATGAATGGTTAGAAATAAGAGTTATTTTCAAAAGTAAAATTGAGGAGGAGTTGATAAAAACTCGTTTGGATGTAGGTTTTTGAGGAGGAGTTAATAAATCTTAATCTAACTCCTAGCTAAAAACGTCAAACAAACATCCCCTAAAGATCATGACCATTTGCTTCCTCTATTTGTACTGTTCTTGCAATCTCTTTCTAAGACGTTTATGAAATGTTCTTGCAATCTCTGTCTCGTTAACATTTTTCAAACCGATGTTTACGTTGTAAACATCATACTGTTCAATGGTATCTTACTTCATATGTTCTCTGAACAGTGTACTGCCAAGGGCGGTGCTGATCAGGACTTGGGCGCCTTATTATCTCGTCTCTCTGCTTTGGTATTGCCTCATGGATACTTCATTATCCGACGATTCTAATTTATCAATTTCTTTGAAGTTTCATACTTTTTTCACTGGGTATCGTGAACGATCTTTTTGCAGATAGAGGATGTGGCAGTGGTGGAAAGTGCACCAAAATTAGACAAGGGACAGGCGTATATTATAGTCAGGCACGTTAAATTTGGTCCCTCGAAGAAAGGGGGTGGTGGAAAAGTGTCTAAAGCTGTTGCAAATGCAAGACAAGAGGCTAAAAATAGCACCACCCCTCTGGTTTCAACTACTCGTTCTTCGAGCCCCGGCAAAGAAGAAATGGATCCTGAGGAATCAGATTCTGAAGTTACCTGGTCAGTAGATGGTAATGATGATCTTAATGAAGTGTTTAACTTTAAAGATGATTCAAATGAGATTCCCTCAGAAACCACTGCCAAGAAAATGAATGTCGTTTCAGACCTTCCGCAACCAAGAAGGTCGCCTGATTCTGGTACAACCAGCTCAGTTCCGCCCTCTCAACAAGATTCTTCAATCAAAGCCGAAAATAGATACAAAAAGATCGAACCTGCAAACCGGTTCCAACCACCGAATGCAATGGACAACAAGCGCCAAGGTGTTAGAGATACATTTCGACCAGAACCCCAGATTCGAGATCAGAGGAGGCACCCTCCAAACACAAACTTCTCGCCCCCGATGAGAGAAACTAGAAAAGAGGACAACAATACTTTCACATCAAGAAACATTACACAACCTTCCAATGAGACACCCAAGCCTGGCCCTTCACATCATCCCAATCCAGTTCCATCCAGAACTAGCTTTGGGATCTTCAGTTCTACTAATGTCCCAGGAAATTCAAATTCAGGAGCCACAAGTTATCGAGGCAATCAAGGACCTTCGTACACTCCATCGGTTAACCCTAATGTGCCCGGAGCAAAATCTGATGACAGTTTGAACAAGGGACAGAAAAGCTGGGGAATTTTCAGTAGGGAGGGTTCAAATGATTCCCAAAACAGGATTTCAAAACCTAACTAAGGAAAAGGAAGCATTATATGTTTGACAGAGCAGAGATTTTTGTTTCAGATATTATATGGTAGGCTGAATTTTCATAAAAGGATATTTATTTAGACAGGTACTGTTGGCCCATGCCCTGTTTTAAAGGGGCAACATATTTAATTTCTTACCCACCAAATATGTGTAATAAGTAATTTTCTTGATATTGGAAATGCTTGGCAGCTTGATGATTCAGGTATTTGCTCATGTGGTTAAGAATTTTAAATTATTCCCTATTTGTGTTGATGTTGTGTTAAAAGTGTTGGACATGAGGATGAACAATTTGAAGAATTCAGTAAGTTAATCATCTTTGAAAATGATTTAAGATGTTCTATTTGATTTAAATTATGTTTTAAAGTAAAACAGATATTAGAAAGAGTTATATTATTGTTGCTTGATATGGCTAAACCTAAGTTCATGATAATGACTCATAGTGGGTGTGTATAGTTGGGATCGAAGAGTGTATACCTCACTTTGTAACAACTTTTTAACCTTATTAAGTATGAACCATGAATTTGATTTGGTAGGTTAGCAGCCTTGTACAAACTGACCAACTTAACAAATGGTTTACATTGGTGTTGGCCTTTATTATTATTATTATTTTAATTTTTTTAATTCATGATTGTTGATATCAACTTATGTGCATCTCGATTAATGGCACGAGACATACCTTCGAACTTTAAAACATTTGGATGTCAAGAAAACTTGTAAATATATATATATATAAAAGTAAATAGTCATTATTGATTGAAAAAGTGTCTAGCCTAAGGAGTCTAACAGAAATTAAGTGTGGAATATTGTCCTTCCATGCCAGACAAATTCCCAAATCCCATATTTATAGCTTGAGTTACATGGGTAATGATGTTTGTAGTTTTAATCTTCTTGTTGAGCTCAACTGATATGATTTTTTTTTTCTCTCGATTTTCAAGTAGAGTCTACGAGTAATAATCAAGAGGTTATAATTTTCAATTTCCTCACCTCCAAAATATTGTTGAATTAAAAAAAAGAAGATAGTTTCAAACTTGGGTGAAAGAATGTTTCTCGAATGGTTATTTGGCTCACTCTAGTGACTCTATTATCGAGGTAAATGTTTGGACTTTTTGGTATAGTTAAAATATGCATTTAGTTTCTATAGATTGAGACTTGTTTCATATTGCTTTAACTTTCGAATGTTTATTTTTAACATATTTTAAAATTGTTCATTAGGGTAGATTTTTATTAAATTTTCTTAAATAATTACTATTCTTTTAATTTACTTTCCTCTTGTTCTATAAATTTTAGAAATATGTTCCGATTAGAGTAAAATCATTATTATGGAACAATTTCTAATTTATTTTCAAACTTATCATATAAATAATTTTTTTAAAATTTTTTTGAAATTTCGACTAAAATTGAATATTTGAATTAAAATAAAACAAAACATAAATTATAAGAATAAAAAACGATATTTTAATATTTATTATTTGTTTGAGTTCAAAGTTATATGAGATGAACATTTGAATTTTTTTGATTGAAAATTTGCATATTAACGAGTTAAGTTATGATATGGTGGTTGACAAATTTTATTAAATTCATGTTTTTTTAGTCGAAAAGAAATGTTAACTTGCCTTGTGAATATGAATTATGAACTTCATTTCAATATTCAAGTCCCCCAAGAAAGGCACCTTTCATTCCCTTTGCTTCAAATCCAGGCTTACAGAAATATATGTATATTAAGAATATTTATTCCACTTTTTATATTGAAAACAAATGAGGCAGGTAAAAATTAAAGTTAATGGATATGTATATCTTATTAGTTATAAAAGATTATATACTTTTGTATGAAAAAAGAAAAAATAAATAATGTATGCTTTTTTCTTTTAAATTTACCATCGCAATTAAATTACTACTAAATCTTACATTATTGTCACTGAGCTCAACTCCTTTAAATCCATATTTCATATTCGTTTATTTATATCAATCGACATATTTAAAAATTGAAATAAATAATTTTTTCAAAAGAAAAAAAAAATCCAAAAAATGACTTAAATAAGCTCCAAAAAATAAACATTAAAATATTTGTATTTGTAAAGTAAGATTTTCGACCTTTTATTTAAAAAAAAAACAAAAAAACATGTATATAAAAGTTAAAGTTAATGGGCATGTACAAATATTTTATGTTTATTTTTTAGGAGCTTATTTAAGCCTTTTTTTTTGGATTTTTTTCTTTTGAAAAAATTGTTTATTTGAGTTTTTAAATATATCAATTGCTATAAATAAAGGAATATGGAACATGGATTTAAAGGAGTTGAGCTCGAGTGACAATAATGTAAGATTGAGTAGTAATTTAGTTGCAATTGTAAAATTAAAATAAAAAATCATGCATGATTCTTTTTTTCTTTTTCTCTATAAAAATATATAATCTTTTATGACTAATTAGATATACATGGCAATGTAAGAATTTCGACTTTTTATTTTTCAAAAAAAAAGAAAAAAAAATTAAACACATGTATAAATAGGGTAGATAAAAGTTAAAGTTAATGAACATGTATATATAATTAGTTATAAAAAGATTATATATTTTTGTAGGAAAAAAGAAAAAAGAATAATGCATGATTTTTTTATAAAAAATTTACAATCGCAATAAAATTCGTGTAAAATCTTACAATCGATATATTTAAAAACTCATGTTAATAAAATTTTCAATAGAAAAAAAAGTCCAAAAAAAACTTAAAGCTCTCAAAATATTTGCGTAAGAATTTTGACCATTTATTAAAAAAAAAAAGTAAAAAAAGAAAATTTTCTTAATTTATTAAAAAAAAGAAATGATAAGCAATCAATTTTTCTTAGAAAAAGAAATTATAAATATAGATAAATTTTAAAATACTTATGTTTATAATTTATAATACGTTTGAATATTGTATTATAAATATTGATGGGTATTAATATTATATAAAAGTATATGATAGTATTTATTTACATAATGAGCCTCAAAATTTGAAGGATTTAGAAAAGGCACCCCGAAGGAGCTCTCATTTGCAGCTCTTCCTTTTTCCAATTCTTCTCTCTGTCAATATATTCTCTGCTTCCAAAACGGTGTTCCAAGGAACCCTCCGTTCAAAATCAGAGACCTCCGTTTTCTTCTTCTTCTTCTTTATGCTTCTTAGCTCAGGTTCTCATTTCATCTCCGAATTCAGCTCTTGGATTGAATACTTGTTTGTTGTTTGTTGTTTGTTGTTTGGATAACTTCAATTTTGCTCCAGGGATTGATCTGTGAAGGTACGGAATCTCGTTTCGTTAGCTCCTTCGTTTTTGTTTCTGTATTGAATTCAGCTTTTGGATTGAATGGTTGTTGTTAATTATTTGGATGACTTGTGCGGTATTTGAATTTAGCTCCAAGGATTGATCTGTGAAGGTTTTGAATCGTGAGCTTTGGCTTTTTTTTTTTTTTTTGTTTTCATTTCGATTAATGGTTTGAACTTCTATGGACATTTGAATGCGAGAATAGGATTGGTGTCAATGGTTTTACCCATTTTTCCTTCTTCATTGCATCGCCTTTCTCGATGCCGTTCCCTTTTGTCTCCCCTTCCGAAGCTCAGGTTCTCATTTCATTAGCTCCTTTGTTTTTGTTTCTATATTGAATTCAGAATTGAACTCTTGGATTCAATAGTTGTTCTTTATTGTTTGGGTAACTTGTGCGGTATTTGGATTTCGCTCGAGGGATTGTTCTTTTGTTTGTTTTTTCATATCGATTAATGGTTTTCATGGTAACTATGAGCTCCTATGAACATTTTAATGCCAGAATAGGATAGGTGTATATGGTTTTAGGCATTGTTCCTTCTTGTAGCATCTGATTCAAACCAACTTGATGATTTATTGAAATGGGCGTTTTCATCGTTAGAAATCAAAAGGATGTCGTTTCAATCTAGGGTGGCCTACTACCAAGGAATTAGTTTCCTTTCGGTTTTCTTGACATCTAAATGTTGCAGAGTCAGACAGTATGCCCTGTGAAAATAATCAAGGTGTGTGCAAGCTGACTCGAATACGATGGATATATAAAAAAAAAAAAAAAAATCCGCAGGCTTCAATTGGATGCCCTTTTATGTGTAGTTTGATGATTACCATTTAATGTTGGTTTCATTGAATGAATGGATGATTGTACCTATCAATAACAGGGCTCCTTTTCACAACGTTCTTACAACCCAAAATTTTTTCTTTTGTGTTTATGTTGGTCACTCTTCTTTCCATTGTTGTTTTTATATCTTTGAGTGTACGGCTAGCTTATGCATATCTCGATTAATGGACATCTTCTTGTCTCTATTTCATTTTGTTGTCTAGGAAACTCTAGTAAATTAATTCTTAGGTAGGTAGGCACTATGAATTAAACTCTTTCCTTTTAAGTACTTTTTTTATTTTCAAGGCCCTTATTGACATCTAAGCTAACTCGTGATGGTTTCTTTCCGTTAATTTCTAGTGCTTGTTTGTTTGTTTTGGAATTCTAGAACTGAGTTAACATGGAGATGACTGGAGTATACCAATGGAAATACATTTAGTCACGGCTCTAAGTAGCAACAAAAAGCTAACTGCAAAATATCTAAACCTCCTGATTCTTTATTCCAAAAATATGCTTTAAATATCCTCCTCGTGCTGCTTTGTTCATCCAGTAACTTTTCCCTGCTTGATGAAAATATCGATGAAAAAATAAGTAGTGAGCTTATTTGACTTATGGCTTCCAAGATTGGCCATTTAGGAAGCATGAATGCTCTTTTTACGCGTGGAGTTAGGTACTTAACTTGAACATTTATATTGGAACTTTGACAAAAGTGTACAAAATATTTCTATTCAATGTGCTCCAACCATGTTCATGGCATCATTCTTTTAAAACTGAGATGTTGCCAGTCCACATTGCTTCATGTAAGTTTCCCATTTCTGTTTGCTTACATTGAACTTCATGTAAGTTTCCCTTGGTGTTATAGCTTGTATTTACTTCTTTTTCTTATATATTTCTCCCTACTTATTGACTTCCTATATGTAGATCGCATATCTCTACCCATTTCTCCTCTCTCTTTCCCTCCCCTTAACTTTCTTCTTTGTAACTCTTTATATACTTTGACAAATGTATTTTACAGGATTGAAATGAAAATTATCTTAATGTACTTGAGTTACATTGGTAAGTGATTGCTTTACTCATCCTTCTCCCTTCCTTCTTTTCAGATGGAGCAACAGAAATCTGTGGACAAGGAGTCTCTTAATGGTACTTGCAATAGTTATAATAATACGGATGGTGTTTCTCCAAGTGGAAATATCCACTTGCCAAATGTAAATCATGATGAAGCTAGAAGACCAAATGAGAATTCAAGCAACAAACCTATTATTTTAGATATATACAGACAAGATATTGTAAAAAGCAAAGGCAGTGGTATGGTAGGGATAGTGACTGAAGTTGCTGGTGATGCTGATTCAGATAGTGATATTACTGATGATGAGGATGACGATGATGACGGCATGAATGGTGTTGATGATGATGGTTGCGATGATTATGATGACGATGGTGAGAAAGAAGATCAAAACATGGAAAATCATGGCGATGACAATTTTGCTAAGAATTCCAACAAAGATAATTATAAGAGCCAACCCCTTCCTCTTGATGAAGCTCGAGTCCTTTGGATGGATGAGAGTGAGACAACTCAAAATGTTAACGATTTAACAGTTATAGACAGGGGATTTATACATGGTGATTTTGTTGCTACTGTCTCCGATCCTTCAGGGCAAGTGGGTGTTGTGGTAGATGTAAATATTTCTGTTGATTTGTTGGTTCCTGATGGATCAATTATGAAAGATATATCATCTAAAGACTTGAAACGCGTAAGAGATTTCACTGTGGGGGATTATGTGGTCCTTGGTCCATGGTTGGGTAGAATTGACGATGTCTTGGATAATGTGACTGTGATGTTTGATGATGGCTCTAAGTGTAAAGTCACAAAGGCAGAGCCATTGCGGCTCAAACCAGTTTCTAAGAATATCCTTGAAGATGCAAACTTCCCTTATTATCCTGGCCAGCGTGTGAGGGCGAGTTCTTCAACAATTTTTAAGAACTCTAAATGGCTTTCTGGTTTATGGAAACCTAATCGCTTGGAAGGTACTGTCACTAAAGTTACAGTTGGATCGGTGTTTATTTATTGGATCGCATCTGCTGGATATGGACCAGATTCTTCTATCACACCAGCTGAAGAACAGACTCCAAAAAACTTGAGACTATTAACTTGTTTCAATCATGCGAATTGGCAATTGGGGGACTGGTGTCTTCTTCCCTCATCCTTCTCCTCTGGCTCGACTAAGGAGTCATCGCAAACTGAACTTCTTGATTCTGTGACCAATACATTAGATTCTGCACAAATGGTGGGTGCATGTGATTCAGAGGATACTGTAATAGATGAATTAAGTGGGGCAACTGAATCCACTGATCTCGATTCTATTAGTGCATGTGATGGAGATTGTAGGAATCCACAATGTAATATTTTTCCTGAATCTAGTAGTTCTAGAGCTCCAAAGGAGCATACCCATGACCATGAGACTTGGCCTCTACATCGCAAAAAAATTCGTAAATTCGTCGTTAGGAGAGATAAGAAGGCTAGAAAGAAAGAGGAAAACTTCGAGAGGGCCCTTTTAATTATCAATACCAAGACAAAAGTTGATGTTGCATGGCAGGATGGCCGGACAGAACTTGCACTGGATTCAACAAGCTTGATTCCAATTGATAATCCAGGTGATCACGAATTTGTTCCAGAACAGTATGTGGTTGAGAAGGCCTCTGATAATGATGATGATGTTACTGAAACCAGGCGAGTGGGAGTTGTGAAAAATGTTCATTCAAAGGAGCGAACAGCGTGTGTAAGGTGGTTAAAACAAGTCTCCAGGGCGAAGGATCCTCGAGAATTTGACGTAGAAGAAATTGTTAGTGTGTATGAGCTAGAGGAGCATCCAGATTATGACTACTGTTATGGTGATGTTGTTGTTCGATTGTCACCTGTTTCTGATTCTACAGAAGCAATGTCTTCTGAAAACAATACTGGGGGATTAAATCGGCAAAGTTCAACCAATGGGTCAATGGGCTGTTTGGAAAGTGGTCCGGGAAGCCCAAAAATAGAAGATCCATCATGTAGTGAAGATTGCATTGACTTCACAGATCTCTCATGGGTTGGAAATATAACTGGTCTTGAGAATGGGGATATTGAAGTTACTTGGGCTAATGGCATGGTTTCAACGGTATGTTTCATTTTTTAATATTATGATATTCTTGTAACAATGAAACCAACTGGTTTATGATCTTCAGCTTTTTCTATAAAGAAGAATGCCTTATGATTGAAATGAAACGAATTTGTTATAAAGGGCAGGATTGGGAGGGGGTTATATTCCTGTATTTTCGTAGGAATTAGATGTTATTTTTAAGGTGTGATATCTGCTTCTGGGCTTTTAAGTAGTTGATCAGGAAATATTAAAAATGTTCGAGACTTTGGGGCTATAATCTAACACTTCTATGTGGTAACTGATTTTGCTTCTTTTTTCTTTTTTCTTTTTTTTTTAATGGTTTTCACTTTTCTCACCCCAGAGTTTAGAACTTAAATGCCAAAATGTTTGTATTATTGCTAAGGTTGGCCCGCAAGCAATTTATGTCGTTGGTCGTGATGATGATGATGAATCAATTGCTGCTGGAAGTGAAGTAAGCAACGGTGCTGCAAGTTGGGAAACAGTTGATGATGATGAACTGGACTCTGTTGAGAATCCTAAGGAGGTAACGTTTTTTGATTCACTAAAGATTGTTCTCGTATTTACTTAGTTTTGAATGTTCTTCAAATATAATCTCTATATTTTTTGTCAGAGAAACTGAAGAATGAACAAGTAACATGTAATGATGAGTGCCACTATAGAACTTTGTTTTAGTTATGTGTATTAGTTTTTTTTAATAATAAATTATGCCTATTTGTTGCATAAGGTCAATGGTTCTAGTTGTCAAAAGGTTCAAAGAATGAGTTCAGTTCCATGGTGTCCGCTTACTTAAAAATTAATTTTCTATGAGTTTACTTGACCACCAAATGTAGTACGGTCAGGTGGTTGTCTCACGAGATTAGTCTAGTAAAAAATTCCCATGTATTAGAAAAACGTTGAACATGGTCATGGTCAGAATTTTGTAAGGACCTCAATTCTATTGAATATTTTAGAAGGGCAAATTGGGGAATTCCATAATAGGTTATTATGGGGAAAATGGAGAGAGACTCTTGGGGTATAAATATTGTAATGAAAGGAGAATGAGGTGGGTATTATTTTGGAAGAAGGTATGAGGACTTATTGGGAGAGATACCGGAGCTCTCGAACTCTCTGGGTCACGTTGTTTGGTTTACTTTCTATTCTTGTATTGTTGTCTGTTCTTTCCATTAATGAAATCTGCTGGTGTTTGAAGTTTTATCTTTGTTTTGGTGACTATTTCCATTTTATTTTGTATTTGGCATTTTATTGTGAATTGTTGAAGTAAGGTATTGGATACCTTACAAATTCCTGTTATTCTTAATTGCAATTTTCTATGATGGGATTTAAAATATATTGTTATAGATAGTATATTACATCTCATTTTTTTCACTCTCTATAATATCATTTATTTTTCAGTTTCTGCGGCCAAGGTTTTGGCAAAAAATTCGATGTCATTTTTTTATTGATATCCCGTCCCTCCCTATGTTATTCATCTTAATTTTTTTAAACTTCTTCGTTCTTATAAATTGAAATCTGATGCTTATTGGTGCCCTTAGCCCTTAAATGTTCGTTTGTTTGGCTTTGCTTGTAACGTTGTTATCTTTAGTCATAAGAAAAATTGCGCCTGGTATATATTAAGGGCTAGGCTTCTCTTTCAAAGTAAAATAATGACCCGTGTCAATTTCTCTAGGATATTGAGCTGCAGGATACTGGTGTGGATTCTGAAGAGGAAGAGAGTGAACAGAATAGACCAGGAAGAAATCTAGTTCTTTCTGTTCCACTTGCTGCAATTCGATTTGTTACTAGATTGGCTGCTGGAATATTCTCACGAGGACCAAGAAATCCAGATTCAATGGATGTGGATTCCCACAGTGAAAGTGAGACTCGATCCTTGATAATTCAAGAGTCAGAGGAAAAAGATTCTGGGCTTCAGTCTAGCTCTCTTAAATCTAATTCTTTTGATGCTTCTGATATGAACTCTGATTATGGAAGAGGAGAGGATGATGATGCTTCAGAGCCATCAAAAGTGTTGGAATTAGCAGAGGCTTCAAGCAACGTGAGGGTTACAGAATCAGATGGGTTAGCTTGCCATGAGGATGGCACCTGCACCTTCAAAGGCTTTGATATAGCTAAAGATCCTTTAGATCATTATTTTCTTGGTACAAATGGACAAGTAAGTCATTCATTACAAAATTCTCCGAAACTTGATATATTTGTAACGCTTCCATACACCAAGTTGATGATGATCTAATAACAATAATTCTGCGTCTGGTTTTGTTTTAGGGTCTTTTTCTTTCCTGTCAATCAATATTTTGATGTTTCTGGCTGTCCTGATTGGTTTACACGTTCTTACTTGAAAGATTGTTGCAAGTTTGAATGATTTAACTTTGTTGCATGCAGACTAATAGTGGACGGAAATGGCTTAAGAAAATCCAGCAAGATTGGAGTATACTCCAGAATAATCTGCCAGGTAAACAATGCCTATCTTCGCTTCATTATGTCATATCTGCTGAGATTGACGTCCATGTATCTGCTTGCTGAGCCATGAATGAATTCTTGTGACAGATGGAATATACGTTCGAGTCTACGAAGATCGAATGGACCTTTTAAGAGCAGTCATTGTTGGGGCCTATGGGACCCCTTACCAAGATGGCCTCTTCTTCTTCGATTTTCACCTCCCGCCAGAGTATCCCGACGTTCCACCTGTAAGCAATACTTACCTTTTATTCATTCCACCTGTCACAGCATTAGGTCGCTCCTGTCTGTTATCTGCTTATCTCATATATAACTCACTGATGGGAATTGTTATGATGCAGTCAGCATATTATCACTCAGGTGGGTGGCGTATAAATCCCAATCTTTATGAGGAAGGCAAAGTCTGTCTTAGCCTGTTAAATACTTGGACTGGCAGAGGAAATGAAGTATGGGATCCAAAGTCCTCTAGCATCCTTCAAGTGTTGGTCTCGCTTCAGGGATTAGTGTTGAATTCTAAACCATATTTTAATGAAGCTGGATATGACAAGCAAATTGGAACAGCCGAAGGAGAGAAAAATTCTCTGTCGTACAATGAAAACACTTTCTTATTAAGCTGCAAGACAATAATGTATCTTATGAGGAAGCCTCCCAAGGTGAGTAGTCTTATTATTATTACTACTATTACTGTTATTATTATTCTTTTTCATTTTATATCTTTGTTGTGAACTTTTTCTAGTCCACATAGTCTCCAAGCATCATACGGTAAGAAAGACTAGAGATCATTTGAATAATAAGTGGAACTGCCAACCATCATAGTCACGACTCACCTATCTAGAAAACAATTTCCTACTATTGTGGGTTCAACCTACGGTGCACCTACCTAAATTTTTTTTTTAATGAGTTTTCTTGACATTAAATGTTATAGCGTCATGTGGTATTTTAGGTGAGAATAGTCGAAGCATCATGTTCAGACGATAGTTCTTTATCACATTTTAGATCCATCCTGTCAGTAGTTCAACATTAAGTCGGTTACTTCTTTCCATGCTTGATAGTATTTCCTTCTTACCTAATTTGTTTGTTGTTTGACTGGATTAAAGACCGGACATTTTGGACTCCAATTAACTGTACAATATCATTTTCAGCAAATGGTTAGCTTATTTGATTGTAATTTCATGCCTGATGCCATAGAAAATGGTTTTAGCTCTTTTCCACGGGTTCAGATATTTCATTGCCTTAATGCTTGCTCAATCGTGTTTGGCTTACAGTTTTGTCTAGAATTGGGTTTGTGTAAGTATGTGTTTGTGATATTAAGTTCAGACAATTTAGAAAGTTCAAGATGTAATTGCTGGTAGTGATATTATATTGACTTAATGAAGTTTGTTCATGCGTAGGACTTTGAAGAACTCGTTAAAGAACATTTCAGGAAGCGTGGATATTACATCCTGAAGGCTTGTGATGCATACATGAAAGGTCACTTAATTGGCTCTCTCACAGAAGACGCCTCTATCAGAGAAGAAAGCGATCCCAACTCCACGTCAGTCGGGTTTAAGCTTATGCTCGCCAAGATTGTTCCGAAGCTCTTCTCGTCGTTGAACGAAGTCGCAGCTGATTGTCACGACTTTAAGCATTTCCAACAGTTGTAGCATATAAAAAAAAAGAACTCCAAATAACAAGTCATCATCATTTACATAACAAGGTACATTTTATTTTCGTATTTATTCCCATTCATGCTAAGGCTGCTTTTCTTTTATCCATTGTACTCAATGGTACACCTTGTTTATAAGATTTGAACTCTGGGGGCCTCATGCCTAAAGCTTCATAGATTTCTAGGACTGGCTGTGTTTTTGGGACAACTCTCTGGTCTATGTGATCCCTTTTTTTCCTTAAAAAATGAAAAAGAAAGGCAGATTTGTGGATATTGTTTAGGTTGTTTGTGTCGAAAATGGACTTTACTCTGATTCAGTTGTTGTTGAAGTATTACTCGAAGAGAGTAAATAAGTAACCAAAATGAACATAGCTTCAGTGACATGATTTATGGTCTAGTAAAGATTGGTCAAATTTTCGAAACCCGTCAATTCTAAATGTTGTTGAATTCCAAAAATGAAAATTAAATTAAGTATGGTATCTTGTGCTGCATTTTATACATTGTGACTTTCTGTTTGAGTTGATGGGAACTTTAGGATATGGTCAGTCATTTCATTTCTACACTTGGAATAAAATTGTGGTTCACTTCCAAACCAATATTTATTAATGAGGAGAAAAACTAAAATGAATCAATAAAAAATAAATTATAAAGCATGTCAATTCGAGGTCGAACATCGATAGGTCACTCCTTACTATAGGTTTATTTGTTAGATACTTTGGCTTCCTCAATCTCACTCCTTATACTCCCTCTCCTTTGGTTAGTATACATTAAATAGAAATAGTTGATTTCATCTACCCACAAAATTATGATTGGGCAAATCTTCTTATTACAATTTGTTTAATTTTTCCTTACAAGAGAGCATTATAGGTTTTTTAGATGGTTATATTGATTTGTTAAATGTTAAATTATCATTCTGGTATGTAATTGGTCCATTTTGGTTCATGTTTGATTTTGATCATATTTTTTTAGGGAAATTATAGTAATGTGCTATTCTCATAAATGTAGATACATTTTAAAGTATTTACAATTATAGTTATTAATATTAAATTATAAATATGTAATAATATAATATTAATAAAGTATTATGTATATTAAAACAGTATTATATGAAAATTTTATTAATATCAATAACTATCCATGTTATTCTCAAAAAAAAAAAAAAAACTATCCGTGTTAATTCTTTTAAAAATGATCATATTGTTGCAAGTTACTCTGTTTTTTATATAGCAAGAAATAGTCCCAACTAATCTTGAGATATACAAGAATGACGAAGTTATAAAGATTGATGTTTTTTTTTACTTCATGATTAATCTTGTTGATTCATAAGAATCCTATAAACAGCACGCATCAAATTAAAGTTAGAACCAAAGTTTAAACTTCACAATACTACAGAATTATGTGTAATGGTTGAAGACTTGGACTTTGATAATATGTTCTTCTCAAGGTCTGGAGTTCAAAGACTCACTTATAATATTATTCTCTCGAAAGAGATATGTCAATATTCCTCGAATATTAGAGAGCAAAGCTTCGACTCTTCGTCATAAAAAAATAACATTACATTATTTTTATTTAGTTGCAAAACAAAACATGAATCATTTGTGATTCTGATTTCTATGGTAACATATCATCCCGTGATGTTAAACCCCAAAAAATTTAGAGAGATACGGATGATAAAAAAATTAAAAAATTAAAAAATAAATAAATAAAACAATTGCATTTGATTTAGAGAAAAATGAGGTAATTTTTTAAGAAGATCAAATCTATAACTTTTTAGTTCACATTGATATTATTGAGCTAGATTATTACTAGAACCTACAAATCTCATCCATAATGTTAAAAAGAAAACTGATTTCTTCAAAACCCATTCACATTCAACTCACAAAAAAAAAAAAAAAAAAACTCACCAAAACTTTCCTATAATTTCTTCATATTCCTTATTTCTAAAATCACAAAAAACGAAAATGAATAAGAAACCTTTAAAGTTTGTATAGAAAAACAATTATTTAGTTCTTATTCTGCTTGGTAATATTTCTATTAATTTTTTGTCAGAATCAAAACAAATATAAGGCTACCTCTATTTAATGGTTAACCTATTTAATGTTTAATGTTACCTATGTTTGAAAAAAGATGAGTATAGGTTGGATAAATGAACAAAAATAGGTTATAGTTCAATAATTTAAAAAATTCTCTCAATTTTTTTTAAGTTCAAAAAAAAAAAAAAAAAAACAATTAATAACAAAACCATTAGTAAATGTGTATTATTGTCCATTAATAAATGTGTTGTCTATGACGGGAAAAACTCAAAAAAGGGATTTTCCTGAGTAGCAAAAAAAGAAAAAGCAAAAAAATTCTACCACCAATGCTTCAAGCAATCTAGGTTAAATCTTTTAAATATTTCATATTTTATGGGTATGAAAATATTAAAAAAAAAACTATTTATACAATTTCCTAAAAAAATTTATATGAAAAAAGTGATAAATAATAATTTTATAAACTTCGAAATTTTATTTAAGAAAGAAATGATAAATAATGGTTGAGAGCATTGATCTCAGAAAAAGAAAAATAATTTCTGCAATTCAGTTCAATATCTCATCTTTTTTTTTTGGCAGGACTAAATACTTAAACAGAGAGATTTAATTTGTTAATCTGTAATCTAATTTCAAAACTGGAGCTCCTATGAACAGATTCATATAATTCAATTTCTTGAAAGCACGATTGAATTTTTCACAGTTTGTTCAAACGAATAACGAAATGGAAGAACTAAGGGCCAGATCTTATTCATTTGCTTTTTTTTTTGACAATGTGAGCAGATATATCTGTTCTGAATGTGTGTGTTAAAATCAACACAACTACAAATCTTTCTTGAAAAAAAAAATTCTCGAAAGGAAGTAGAAGATAGATAGATAACATTACTCTGTTGATTGATTTGCGAGAAGATGCAAAGCGATGAGAAATCAAAACTCGAATTCGCCATCGCCGATCCAACGTAGAAGTAAGATGAAGAAGAAAAACGGATTCAGTTCGTTAACCACTTCTCATGATCCCTCGCCTGGCCAGAATCCTCGCGATCGGCGGAGTGAGCGCAATCGTGATCGGAACCCGAATCGGAAACAATGCCTTGTTGCAAAGCACGGCCAAAGCCAACGCGCCGCCAGTCGACGCCGCGAGCTCGGCCGTACGATTCCTCGTCCTCGGATCCTGCGGCGTCGTTGATTGAATTTCCGGTTTCTCGATCGCGGATCCATCGTCTACGGACGATGTGATTTCGGAAGGACTCGTCTGCGGCTGATCTTTGGAGGAGAATCCATCCATGTGGAGCTTCTCGAGAAGCGATTCAACATCGACATTGTTCTTGATTGCGACGTAGAGGCCGGTGATCGAAGCCGCCGAGACCGAGAAATGAACTCCGATCGCGACCTTGCCGTACTTCCTGAGAAGCTCGCGGAATCGGCCGCCGCCGGAGAAGAAAGCCATGGATGAAAGTGAAGGGAAAATTTCCGGGAAAGAGCGGCGGCGAATCGGAAACTTGGCGGTGCAGGGCGGCGGCTAGGGTTTCGAAGTTTCAAAATCTGCGGTTCTATTAGCAATTTATTTTCCTGAGGGAATGTCAATACGACCTCGTTTTGAAGTTATATTAAACTCAATACTCAACAGAATCTGGTTCAGTGGGCCAGTCAGCCCATCATAGGAACCCCAGTTAATGGGCCAAAAGCCCATCAAGTTCGACCCAAACACGTATAATATATATTTTTAATGTAACAATGTTATATTATGATATTTTAGAAAAAATGACTCCTAGTTTGGGCAATGTTTTAATTTGGCGTTGTTCTTTTAGTTTCGGTTAGAGTATTAATACAATGGTTAGATTAGTATAACATTAATAGCATTAATGTTCGTTATGTTATTATCAATATTAGTGTATAAAAGTCCATTAGATTAGAATGTCTTTCTCTATATATAGTTAATTATTAAGTTGTAATGTGTGAGTTGTTACAATGTAGCGTCCACTTTCTTTTTCCTTAATAATATACTTTTTATATTTTTTCTCAAGCTTTATTAATTGGCTTCTCACCTCTTCTTTGCTGCTCTACTCAAACTATGATAGTTTCAAAAGTTTTAATTTAATCTTTTAATTTCAGAATTTTCTATTTAATCTATAAATCTCAATTCAGGGACAAGTTTTCTTACTCAAACTTTATAAATTAAATTAGAACTAAGCTCAAACGGTAGGAACATAATAAAATAAAAAGATAAAGTGAAAACTTTTAAAATTATAGCGATTAATTACAACGACTAAGAACAAATTTTTATTCTCATAAAATAATTAAATAATCATATTTTACGATTTAATTTTCGTAGGCAGCAACAATAATAATGGGTTTATGATGAATAAGTCATGAATTTAAATTTTCGACTAAAAAAAAATTGATTTATTTTTTCTAACTTAAAAATTGCTGTTTTGATAGGATGGATTGTGAGATAAACACTATATTTTAAAATTGGCATAAAGATTGAGTAGTCAACAAAGCTAAGTCTTCATCTATCATTTGAGATTTAACAAATAAATAACATTTTAGAGACAGAGAAAGGGGAAGAGCTTTGATGGCTTTCCAAGCTGTACCACCTAAAACATGTTGATTGCAATTTTGCTTCAACATCAAATTTACTTATATTCTCTCTCTCCTCTCTCTCACATTTAGAGAGAGAAACAATTATGGCCATGAAGTTATATCAATATTGCAGATTGATCCTTTTGTTCATGTTAGTTCTGAGTTTTGTTGAAATGTCAATGTGTGAGGTTTTTCTTGTTGGTGATGAAGATGGCTGGAACTCTGGCATCAATTTTGCTACCTGGTCCCTAAATCACAATTTCACCAAAGGAGATTTTCTAGGTATTCCTTTTTTTTTCTTCTTTTTTTTTCACTTTTTGTCCAAAGTTTTATAGCTTATACACCTCATTGAGATATACTTTTGTTAGCTATTATAGTGTTCTATTTAATTTGTGTGATTAAGCTAGTTAAATTTTAGCCAGCAAAAACACATCTCAACTTATATAAATGTATATCCATAACTATCAAATTAAATGAAGTCATTGAATTTAGAGTGAAACTAAAACCATGCATGTGTGTCTAATTAATTGCTATACTCAGTAAAGTTTGTTCAATGTGCCTACTTTTCATGTTTTATCTCGAATTTGACATGACCGAAAATGTTGGTGACTTGATAGTTCATTATTCGGTAATAGTCATTTATTTTTTCTTAATGATATAACTAATGAACCCTTTTGTTTCTTGTTAACTATGATTTAAGAATTTAGTTCGTCCTCATCTTATTTATTTATGATTTTTGAGAAAAATTACAATTTTGGTCTCTATTTTGAGTGTAGTTTCATTTTAATCCAATAAATTTCAAAATGTTATATTTTATTTTTGACCTTCGCTGTTAATTTTCATTAGTTCCTTATGTTTCAAAATGTTACATTTTGACAACACTAGCAATATCTCAAGTGACACGAATATAAATCTCGTGACTTTAAGATTATAAGTTCAAATCTTCCCATCACATATCTTGTATCCTAAAAAAAAGGTTACATTTTAACTATTTAAATTTGTGATATAAGGACAAAATGAAGATTAAATTTAAAAATCAACGGTAAAATATAAAAACAAAACATAAACCATATTCATGATTTTTTCACTTGATTAATTTTGTAGTTTTCAATTATGCAAAGAGCGTACACAACGTATATGAAGTCACCGAGGAAACATATCGATCGTGCGATATAAGCGACGGGTCAGTTTTGGGTGAATATGACAGTGGAAATGACAAAATTGAAGTTAAAGAAGCTAGGAAGTATTGGTTCATTTGTAATGTGGCTGGTCATTGCTTGGGTGGAATGAGACTTAGAATTGATGTCAATGAAGCCAATTCTAGCAACCATGTCCCAATTAAGCCTGCTGAATCTCCTCTTCCCACCACCAACCATGGTTTTAATGCAAGGTATACGACATGGGACCATTTGATTTGCATCGTAGCTTTTCTATTTCTATTCTATTGAGATACTGATATTCGGTAAAAAACACATAACTTTACTCTTATAATGTATAACTTTTTATTTTTTCAGTTTTCAAAAGTCTAACATAACACAATGAAAAAGGTCTTGGTTATTAAATTTTATTTGAGTTATGTTATTCTAATTATTGTGAAAATGTAGAGAAATGCACCTAATTTTTGGTTAATGACATGTGGATTGATGAGGTGAATTATTTGAGATAGTTTATTTTGTTGAAAAACTTATTTGAGATAATTCTAAAAAATAGTTTTTAATTAAATTTGTTATGGATGGAAATTGATTTTATAAGTTGTAACAACTTCAAGTTGCATATGTTTAAATTATTTCGTAACTTGCATTATTGTTCTTTTAATGAATATCAACTTTCTGTAGAGTTGACTTTATAATTAGTTATAATGAGCACAACTAAATTATCTAAAAAAAACATTCCTATACTTCCAAATATATTGACTTTTATAATTAGTTAATAACAAGTATTGCTTCCGTGTATGTAATTATAATCGATTAGTTAAAGATTCTAGCTTTGTTGAATATATATATATATATATATATATATATTTTATATCAATGTGATTTAAATTATATCCTTAAAAAAAATGTGATTTAAATTATAAAGTTTAGCTAATGTCATTGGAATGGTTTCATTTGAATTTTTTTTCTTTTGTAAAGTGTTTTTAAACATCTATGGCCGTCTACATTATCAATATTGTTTTATGGGTATGAATATTTGTTTATTAAAATTTAAATGGTTGGGCTGATAAATGTCGGCATTTGAATATGCAGATAATAATTTAATTTAGTTAAATGTTTTTTTTCTAATGGTGCAAACAATAATTAACAATGAATTGTCCATTCTGATAATTTAATTTATGAAATTTATATTAGATAATAATCAATGATACGAATGAAATGAATAAACTTGTAATATGTTATTTTTAGATCAAACTTGTGATATATGTTACATGTTGCCTATTCGTATATACAAATGAAATTATAAAAATAAATTACCAAAAAATTAAAATGCCCTTGAAGATAGAATTACACTAATATTTATATTATTAACACATTATTATTATTATTATTTTTATATAGTTATTAACAATTCGGTAGTGCATGAAAGTAGGAATTTTTTTTTTTGACAGGAGAAAGTGAGATATTCAAACTTCATACATTCTATTGATTTATCGATCTTTCTCTCTATATATAATGATATTATTTCATAAATTTTAAAAAGTGTAATAATCTCTATCCTAAACATTAAAAAATATCATAAAAATTCTTAAACTTTCTATTATTTGCCTGATAAATTATTGAAAAATTTAAAATTTAACCAATTGATAAATATAAATTTTATATTTAGTTAAACCTTAAAATTTCTATTTTTGTTAGGTAGATTCGTGAATTTAAAAAAAAAATACTAAAACCAATTTAAAAGTTTATAAAGTAGGCATAAACTTCACCCATTAAATGAACCAAATTTTTTTTTTTAGTACGACCAAAATTATATTAACAAACCATTAAGTTAATACATTTTTATTGGCTATAAATATGATAGTGGTATTATGGTAAAATAATATGATTCCTATTTTATTTTAAAGTTTCTTTTGGATAAATATATGATTCTAATTCCTTCTTCCTTCCTCTGAAAAGGAAAAAAAAAAAAAAAGTCCTATTCTTCCTCTTCCTAATAAGAAAACAGCCTGAAATAGAATAACAATATACTTTTATTCCCCATTATTTCGATTTCAGATTTGAATTATACGATTGTAATGACGTGACCAATAAATATTGAATATAGATTTTATTTAGTTAAAAAATAAAGAATATAGATTATAATACCAATTTAGTCTCTACTTTACTCTTTATTTCATTTTACTTGATTTTAAAAGTTAAAATTTAGTTTGATTAAAATTGGCCAATAAATAAAAATGATAGCTCAGTGGCAACCATGAGTTTGATTAAAATTTCATGAGTTTGAGTCTTAATTTTTAGTTATGGTTCAATTCCATAAAAAAATAAAATTTGTTTACGTTGACGAATTAAATATTTATTTTTGTTCAAATAAAAATTAAGGAAGACCATAACTATTGCTCCAGAATCCGTGATCATGATGTTAAAGTAAAGTATTACCAAACAATAAAATCAAATTACTACCAACTTTTAGCTTATTTTTTAAATTTTATTGACATTTGTTATGCTATATTCAAGGACTTGTTACAAAATGAACTACTAAAATTACTATTTAAAAAACTTCATTTAAACGAATTATTATAATCATCCATTTATTTAAATTAATCTCTTATTTTAAATCACTCAACATGCGATCCATCTTTTAAAATATCCATTCAAACTAATTTTTCTATATAATTCCACTAAAATCTTCATCCTATCTAATTATTATTTGTAACTTCACAAAAAAATTTAATCCAAACAAATTATTGTACAAATTTTAATTTTTAATCATACTCATCATTCTAACTACTCTCGCAAATCCTGATACAAAAAATGAAATATTTATAATCGACTCTTTTTTCGTAAAATGAAATATTTATAATTGACCTTTTAATCATTAATAATAATAATAATATGTGAGAATTCTTTTGTAATTTTCTTGTTCGTTGTTTCTTCGAGTTGTACCTACCCACAGCCAAAACCCTAGCTTTCAGGTACAGTTCTACAGGCTGCTCTCTTTTAGCGCCACTCATTCTTATAATTTCGAATGAATTTTGGTTTTGATTAATTTCCAATGAATTTTGGTTTTGCTTAATTCCCAATGAATTTTGGTTTTGCTTCCCAAGTTTCGACTGGAATCAATCGCTGATTGTTTTTGTGCTCTGCTATTTCTTGCTCGGTTTCTGATAATTTCAACAAACAAAAAGATTATGCGTTATGTTGCTGTTCGTGGTTATCTTATTCTTACCCAGAAGTTGAATTCTTGCTTATATGTATAAAGAAAATCAACTTTCTTTTGGATGCCCTTTTTGGGCATTGTATTGTATGTTCGGAGAAGTTAGAGGATAATTGTTGTTGTTGGTTTGTAAGAGGTGGCACTGTGGTTGAAGGCTTGGGTTATGAAGGTTTGTTCCCTTCATGATTTCAGGTTTGAGACACACTTAATTTGTAGACACCTCTCGTGTCACCATTCGATTGAAACCTAGGAATGAGCGTGGTTATTCCGTGTATAGTCAGCAAAGCTTTGATTTCCGGTTTCTAAAGAAAACAATTGTTGTTGTTGGTTTGATATATTTGGTTATTTTAACAAGATTCAGATGGAACTTTGAATGTTTTACTCCTTTGATTCATCATAACCTTTGTTTTATGGCTTTAAGAATTCAGATTTTTTTTTTTTTTTTTGTCGATTTTTTAGCTCCGTTTAATTGTGGCAGTTCGTTTGCAGTGTGTTGTTGGAGTAAGAGAAGTTGTTGCAGAGATGTCTGATGAAGGAAGAGTACACCCTGATTGTAGAAATGCTTCTAATCCTTATCATGAATGTAGCGAGTACTGCTTTAAAATAATTGCTGAAGTCAAAGCCCGGAATCAGCAAAATCAGCCAGGTTTTTTTTTTACATGTTTCGTTTTCCTTGCAATTACCTTGAGCATCATGACATTCTCTAATTGTAGCCGATAAATTCATCACGTATCTGTCTTAGTGAGTTTGCTTAGCGGTAATTGACATGTATCCTTGGTTAAGATGTTGCAGGTTTGAATACCACCCTAAATATTGTTGTATTGTTGAATTCAAATAAAAAACCATTCCCTATATCTATTTACCCTTTTGTCAAATTTGTTGATGTTCTCTTTGAATTACTTATTTCTTCAACCATGCTAAAAATTGGCTCTATAAATTGCTTAATCATTGTCGATTCCTTCTTACTCCTTTTGAATTTGGATGATGTCATTTGCTATCTCTCTCTTATCTCAAATAAAATTTTCTTATGAATTGTGGTTACAGTTCCTATTTCATCAGAACCTTTTCAAGGTGGTCGGATCGGTGGTCCTTCCAACTTCATGCATCCTAAAGAGTTTAAAGATCTTCAGGATGAAAAGCCTGACGAAGAAGGGAATAGTGACGGTGACACTGACAAATTTAGTGATGGGGAGAATGTGGAAGTAGACTTCACAAAACTTACGGGGAGAAAAAAGAAATTGTTTGAACTTAGGCTTAAAATGGTAATTTTGTACCATATTTTTTAAAAGTAAATATGAATTACTATAAAGTATTTTACAATGACTTGTTGATGAATGAATGAATGAATGTAGAATGAGGCACGCAAAGCTAATCAGACAGCAATAGCTGCTGAAAAGAAGAAAATGGAACCTCCATCTGAATCAAGAGGCGTTTCTAAACAAAAGTGGCTCGAGGATCGGAAGAAGAAAATCGGGAAGCTTTTGGATGCAAATGGCTTGGATATGACAAAAGCATATATGTTAGATACACAAGAGGCAGCAGAGTCCAAATATAAGAAATGGGAGAAGGATCCAGCTCCCCATGGATGGGATGGTGAGTCTCTATCTGCCAAAATTGAACTATGCTGATCTTAGCTGTTTTTTTTTGTGGCACACGCATTTTGTAATATGCTGATTGATGACGAAAAAATGATTTGGTTCTAGGTTATAGATATTATATGTTGAGTTGTCAATGGTATGTATGCATGCTCCTACTGTAATTGATTCTATTTTTTCTGTTTGTAGTTAATATGTAATACTTGTCTAAAAATTTGGGATGGGTGTAGGTGCCCTGTGTTATGTAGTGGGGTGAAGCTCCAATTCCTGTTATAAAAAATGTAATACTTATCTAATAATGATAAACTGCATTGGTTTTAACAGTCTTTAACCAGAAAACGTTGTACGATGCATACAAAAAGCGGACAAAGAATGTAAATGTCGACCTTGAGGAATACAATAAAATGAAGGAATCTGATCCTGAGTTCTACCGTGAGGCTTCAAGTCTTCAATATGGAAAGGTACTGTTAGTTCCACGTATACTTTTTTAGACCATATCTGTTATCACTAGCTTTGAGGATATAGCTCTTGGGCCACTACTCTGCAGGCACCTAAGATTTCAGAGGATAAGATCGACAATATGGTGAAAGAACTTAAGGACCGGGATGAGAAGCGGAAGTCGTTTAGCCGTAGGAGGAAGTTCCACGACGACAAGGATATCGATTCTATCAATGACCGCAACGAGCATTTCAACAAAAAGATTGAGCGGGCCTTTGGTAGATACACTCTGGAGATCAAAAACAATCTTGAGCGAGGAACTGCTTTACCTGATTAAGGTAGTGTTTAGATGAGACATGATTCTTCTTATTGTACGGTTTTACCCTTACCCACCCTTTCTCTGCTATGCTCTGAATATACATTTCATGATGAGAGACTTCAAAATGTGTCTTCTATGCTCTTCTGTTCTGAAATTACATATTTCTTTCTTACCATGGTTTTCTTGACTTGATTGAATTTTATTTTGTGATTTTTCTTCTTTTTCTGTAGGATTTTGGACAGCTTATTTGGAATCCTAGTTGTTTGAGCATTTAGAGCTTTTCTCCTTGAATTTGGAAAGAGTTTAGGGTTTTAGTGGTCGAAGATTGTATGCACATCTCTTAGATAACTTACCATAAAGCAATATGTGTAACAATAGCACCAACAGCAGCTAAGCTCAATTACATAATGTATGATCTGACAATCAAGAAGGTTATGATATCGAATCCTCTTACTCTCAAATATTGTTGATTTTTCTTTTATTATATGTATAAAAGAAGTGTAACAACAGCATCTCACTGTTGATTGCGGTTTGCATCATTGTGAATACCTTCAATTTACAACAAGAGAGTACAGAGGATCACTGATAAGCTCTCATGGGCTGCTTCCTTTATAGCAATTGCTCTTGGATTGGCCATTCTCACCAGTCAGTATTTGGGGTTTAGCCTCTACTGAATTTCAAACATTTGACTTTTTTTTTTTTTTTGCTTTCTCATCATTGTTAGAAGACTAAGCTTAGTAATAAAAGGTTTGTTTATTGTATTTTGAGCAAATTTTCTGAAGTTTCCCTTCGCAATGCTCCCAACTCACTTCTTAAAGGCCATGTTTGAGTCAATGGTTAAATTATTATAAACCATTGGTGATTGAATTATTATAAATTGTGTTTGAGGTATATGTTATATTATAATAGAAGTTATACTAAACAATATTTTTTAATACACGCTAATAATATGATAAATGGTGTTTAGGATGTTAGGTATTATAACAAAGAAGAGGCAATTATGTGAAACATCGACTTGAGTTTGAGACAATCTACCCATTATTATAACCACTTAGTCAATAATAATCCAACCCTATTAACATAAATGTCTGCATCCAACCACAACTTTTTTAATAGTAGGAGAGGAGATGATTTTGATCATTATTTGTTTTTTTGGATAAGATATAAATATCCAAATAATAAAAAACATATGACAAGATAATTATTATTAGCTTAAATTTCAAAAACCAAATGATTATTAAACAAAGTCTAAGTTTTCCCAATACAAATAAGAGTGCAGATTTGAATCTCTAATGAATTCTTGATCGACTTGAAAAATATATTGATTTGGCGTCACAGAGATTTTCAACCTTGAGTAATTTTCCTCAAACTCAGTTATAGAACGTTCATTCAGTAGTAAAATATGAAGTGCCTTTATTTATTTATTTTTTTTTGAAAAATAGAGTGCCAATTTTATAGAGGATAAGAATGATTACTCAGCTATTTTTATATGGTATCAGCTAGCAACTAAGAGGGGCACATTTCTAAACCAAAAAAAAAAAAAAAGCAGTAAACTTATAGATCACATCCAAAAGAGAAAGGCTGCATCAATTATTTTGAAATCAATATTAATTAAGCTACAAAATATTTGACATGGGAGAAGACACATGAGTGTTTTACTGAAACAAATTTTACAAAGGTCTCATCATGGCTTCTGTTTTTTGTTGGCATCGTGAAGGACACAAACATCTGCCGCCGTTTTCATCTGAAACAAACAAAAAACGTTGATATTAGAAATGGCTTCAGTGTTTTGTTCACACATTCAACTTGAAATTGGATAATCAATAAAGAAAAAAGTCCATGTGATGAGAGGGAAAAGGCATCAAGGTATACAATACAGCATAGGCAGGTCGAGAGCTCGAAACAGGTGGACAGCGGCAGGGGCATGAATGAATTGGAACAACGTAGGTTTAGCGCCTTGAGTGTCCCAAGTAAAAAAGGTGCACACCTTCTTGTTATCAATTATAAAGTAATAGGTTTTAGCAACTCTAAACACAAATCTTTGTGTTTAGAAGTTTTTTTTTCCTAATTAACTAAAAAATTAAAACTACCATGGAGTGACCTAGTGGTCAAGAGGAGTTTTGGAGAACTAAGAGGTGATTAGGTTCAGTCCATGGTGGCCACCTACCTAGATATTAATTTTCGACAGGTTTCCTTGACATCCAAATGATGTAGGGTCAAGCAGTATGTCCATTGGCATTTTTCGAGATGCGCAAAGGCAAAAGGTAACCTAGACAGTCATGGACAAAGAAAAAAAATTGACTAAAAAATAACTTTTAATAATCTTTAAAATATATATTTTTTTTCATATTTCCATGCTATCTTCTTCTTTATGAATGTTCTTATATAATGCAGTTCACAAAAACAAACAAAAAAGTCGGCACGTTTTTTTACGCCTAAGCCTAAGTAGGCTATTGTAAGTATGCAAAATGACAGCAGTCTAGAGTATAAGATTTCACAAACATGGTGACCTAAGCGAGTAGAAAGAGGACCACGCCAATAGATATATAGTCCATCGTATGGTGACTTGTACTAACCGAAGCTTTACTCATAAAATTTGAATAGACATAAAAATGTATAAAATTTTGACGAAAAAATGATGCGCGCCATTTCAGTTACTTCCTTCGGTTAAATAATAACACTATGATTACAGTACCATGGATCATGTACTACAACTACAATCAGAAAAATTCATCCTGATTTTTTAATACATGGGGGCACCCGCATCTCACCTGTCCCAAGCCCCACTATTTTCACAGGACAACTGCCTCACTTTACTATATTTAGTTGCCAAATAGTTCGTATGATATTAATTTTATGTAGGTAGCTATGTGACTCGAAACAATTACCTTTCGATCTTTAATTATTTACATGTCCATTATTTTAGAGTTTAGACCAACTCATTCCCAAGGAGTAGCTTTGTTGACAGAGGTTTGGGAGTAGGTTTGTTGATAGAGTCCAGGTTCAAAACCCATGAGTGACCTTGATTGTAAAATTCCTTGTCTCGTGCCTTGGGACAGAGGTGAGATGTGGGTGCCCCCACGTATATAGTAGGGCAAAATTCCGATTCTCAGTTTTTTTTTTTTTTTAAAAACAAGGATAACCAGGTCCATTCCTAGGCCAAACACCGGAAGACATCGAAGGAGTAATGTCACAGGTGAGTCTCGAACCTGAGACTTTGAAGGGAGCATACCTTTAAAGCCCAAGTCTTCAAACTGTGCCACCCCATGGAGACTTTGTTTGGGACAACCCCAATTCTCAGTTATTAAAAAAAATTGTTTGGGACAACTCATGGTGATTTCATCTAAAGTTCCTACTTAAGCTTGGGCATTCATGTCTAAAAGAAGCATTCATGCAGAGACATTGTTGAATCTAGCCATTTACAAAGAGATAAAGGTCTTGCAACATGCGTTACCTGTATGACATTAACAGCTTGCTTCACTGCCCATCCGAACAAACTAATTACCACCAAAAGTGAGAGGAGTGTCTTTTGTTGTATTGAGTGTAATATAACCTGAAAAACAGTTGCAAGATCGAACCACTGAGAGATTGTTCTACAACCAACAATCTGAAATTAATACCCTAATGACAAACTATACTTACATCCATCAACTTCTCATTTTCCTTCTCTGCCAGAAGAAATAGAATAATGTAAAGAACCTGCAGATGGGAAATAGGAGTTGAGAACGGGAGGTGGCTCACCAACGAGTGTTCAAAGTAGAGTAATTATAGAACAGAATATCAAATTACCTCACATGACACGCAACAGTATGCCATAAATGTCCTATTTCCGTAATATGCCTTAAACAACCAATTGGTGCTGTCTTTGACATCTTTATGACTGGCTTTGCCTATCAAAAAGGTACTGAGATAATAGTAAACCAAAAAAAAATATATCAGAGACATGTAGCAATATAATTTTGCAGAGTGAAAAAAAAATGTAGACATGATCGAGCAGAACTAAAGAAATACAATACCTGTACATTTGAAACCAGTGGCTAGCAATATCCAAGGCAAGCAGTGATACGAAAGTCAAACCAGGCCTGCATTACAATCCTCTATAATATTTACGACTAATTTCTTTTAGTCTTTAATAAATCTTCTGGATCTAGCAAAAATAATGTGTGTATATATATGATATCCTTACCTGTATACTTGGGATAGAACTACTAATAGACAAGCAGTGCTAATCCTGTGATACAGAGATTATGAGCAACACGAAGCATAAAAAATCTAGTAGTATACCAAATTTTCATATTTTACTTTCTAGATGTCAATATAGAAACAAAGACAAAGGTTAAAGAAGATTATACCGGTCTGTTACCATGTCCAGCACAGCCCCAAAGGTGGAAACTGAATCATTGGAGAAAAAGAATTACATTTTGCAGATAATTGTCCAACTTAAGAAACTATTAAGAGTTCAAGATATGGAGACTGGAGAGCACTTAAAGCATTCTTTCAATAAAAATACACAGAGGTAACTAGGTAAAGGCTTTCCAACATAATTTTCTTCCAAAAATTATATATAGTTTGATACCAGAAAAAATCAAACTGAAAAATCATTAAATACATGTTATTTTTATATCTATGAGTGTTTAGCATGCACCTCGTCTAATCTCGCAGAACCATCTGACCCTTCCATGTTTATTCTTTTACACTTGGTTGAATTGAAGTACACAATACTGGGTGTCCTCAAGGGGCGGCCTCATTGGTAAAGACTTTGGGTCTCCAGGGTATGCTTCCTGGGAGGTCCCAGGTTCGAAGGCCACGAGTGAACTTAATTGTAAAATCCATTATTGTCATTTGGGTTTGGGTCTTGAGTCAGGCTATCCCTAAGTATATAGTGGGACGAAACTTTGATTTACCAGTTATAAAAAAAATATTCAACACTGGGTATCATAGAACCATACAGATTTAATTCTGTTTAAACTTTAAATTTTTCAAAGATTGACAACAGAAAAAGGGATAACAAAAAGAGAATAGCAAAAATCATAACAGTGAAGATGAAAATTGGCTAAAAGTATTATTGATAATAACCAGAGAACTGCATCTAATATATGTCTTTCCACGAGTATTTGCTCGTATGTCACAGGAGGCAAAACACAAAGTTGATTGTATGTACCTTGATTGAATTTGCGAGCACACCAACCATCTATACCATCGCATACAAAGCTGAAAACATGAGTTGAGTCAAGAAAATGTCCAATTTCCCCCATTTGGCATAAAGACATTGCTAGAAAAGAACACGAAATCTGAGAAATTAAGCACTCACCTAACAAAATAGAGGACTGAGAAAACTATTTTATTTGAGAAGCATAGGGCAAAGGCAACAATGTTCATAAGAACCCTAATATAACCTGCATTTCAGTTAAGAACATACTTTAAAACACCTAACCTTCAGCCAAAGGCATTCAAGCTAATTGAAACAATTTGAAAACGAACATGAATGAAATAAGAGAAACTTTAATACCCACCAATAATATTGGGAACGTAAAGGTACACAGACAATTTACTTTGTTTCCGCACCAACTTATCAGCCATTGAAGCTTCCCAAGGAGTTTAAAAGTGAGTCAAATTGAATAGCTCAATCAACCAATTTATAACTCCTGCATCCAAATCCATCGATATTTCCATGAATAAGTACTACCCCAAATCCGCACAAACATGGAAGAAAAAAAACTTGAATCTAACAATAAAAATGAAGTAATTAAGGAAAACAAAGTAGGAAGAAGAACCTCAGGGAGGAAAAGCTATCCGGCTGCAAACCAAAAACCCTAGGCTGGCAACCCTTTAGTCGATTTATTTCGGATTCTTCGACGAACAGTTGAGCAAAACAAACGAATAACTGCAAAATGTGCAAAGACAGAATTAAATTAAACTTGACAAAAGATCGTGGGCCAAAACGGGGACATCCATAGTTGGAATCTAAGAAATTTGAAGGCATAATCAATGGAGGCATAAATCGAAGAAATTAGAGATGAAAAAGGTTGAATCGTACCGGTTCTAAGAGCAGAAAGGAAAGAAACAACGGCGAAGTAGATTGTTGAGAGGCTGTAACGGCGGTTGAGAAATGGAGGCCAAGTTGATGAGAAGGTGAGCAGTGGTGCTCCAATGGCGGTTTTATGCATATGAAAAACCTTTGAATCTGACTGCCACACAAAGGAGGAAGAAGAGATGGAGACTCAAATCCAAACTAGGGCATTTGTTTTTTTTTTTTTTTTTACCATTTTTCAATTTCATCAAATTCAAGGGTGTTTTGTAGAATGACCTACAGAGTTGTGTCTAAAACTTTGGGGGGAAAAATTTGTAATATATATTTATAAGTTTGTAGTTATATTTCAAAATTCAACTTTCGTTACTATATTTTAATCATCCTCACTTTTTTTTTTATAAGTCAGAAGAAAGAGATTTATAAATACCGATTTTAGTGATCGAACTTGTAACTGTGGAGTGGAATGAATTGAAAACTTTAGTGATTTCATTTTTTGTCATTAATCCGAGTTCAATAACATGTTACAAGTTCGATTTTAAAAAGTGTTCAATTTTGAACATAAGAACCAAATTTAAACTAGATCTCGAATTTAAACACTAAATAGTAATTTGGGCTTTTTGCAGGTGTAGGTTGATTGAAGAAAAAATTTGCACATATGTCTACATTTGGAAAATTTAACAACAAGGAATCTACTGTTTTTAATTAAAAAAATATATATTGACAAGACAAAACTACCCTCCCCATTAAATTAGCATTTTAAAACATGAAACTCACCAAATTGTAGACTTTTTTTCCCTTCCGCCTAAAATTTTACTATGACAAATGGTTTCCTTTAAAATCTCGTAAATTGTGGGATTTTACCAATTTTTATTTCGTCCGTTCTTTATTTTGATAGAAAATTTATTAGGTTGTTATTTTTATTTTTTTTTCAAAATACCTAAAACCTTTAATTATGTATTAATACATAAATATGAGTTTCAAATAAAAAAATGGTTTATAGATTATTGTTATTTTTGTGGTATTGATTGTGTTATGTACAAGTATAAAGTTAAATACTGAATTAGTATCGTTTTTCACGAATAATATATATATCTTTTGTATTTTTATGTATTTATCTCACACATAAGTATTAATTTATCAAACTTTATATTTGTTTGTATTTTTTATTAATTATTTAACAATAGTTTTGTGAACACAATGCCAAAGGTGCAGTATATATATATGGCATTTATCTTTTTTTTAATATATAAAGTATTTATCTCACGACTAATATTTATCTTTTTTAAAATATAAATATATATTTTTTAAAATATAAATACAGTTTTTATATTAAATCGATAAATCAATACAGTATTTGTCGATTTAAGATTAAACATATCCAAATACACCCTCAAAGATGATAAAAAAGAAAAAATTACGAATATAGCAAATTTGAAAATATTTGTCATAATGGTCATAAATACGATTCAATACTATATTATTAATATTCATTAATACATTATTATTCATTATTAATATAATATTATATGTTATTAATACAGTAGTGTGTATTATTATATTATTATATATTACTAAAATCGTATTATTAATAATACATTTGACTATGATTGCTATTTTTTAAGTGATAATCTTTGTAATTATTTTAATTTTGTTTTCTTTATTTACAGATTTAAAGAGGAAATTTTATTACTTATAAATCAAAGGATCATGATTTCAATGGGTAGGAAATCTTGAAACCGTGACTTTTTTAGTTCACCCACCTACATTGATGCCATTGAAGCTCTTTTCGGAGCTGATTTTCGAGGTAGTTGTACATTTTTTTCTTTTTTTTAATTTTAATTCAATCAATTTTTTTAGTATTCAATAATGAGGGTGGATGAATATTTCAAATGAGACAGTTTTAAAATATTTATTCAAATAAATATTCTTACCGTTCTCTTTTAAAGTTTTTTTTTTACGAAAGATCTCTTTAAATATTAAATTGATAAACATTCTACCATAAAAACAATATTTTATACCAAATTATATAATTATACATGCATATAGTTAAAAATAAAATTATCTTCTATTTTATACAAAATATCAAATTATCTAAATAACTGTACTAAAAAAAAAAAAAAAAATCTAAACCATTAACAATATAACCTTTTTTATCCAATTTTTTTTTTGCAACATTTTATATATATTGAAAATATAATAATATAAAGGAGACAACAAAATAAGGATGGAAAAGGAAAAAAAAACGTTTTAGTTCTTAAATTTGAATTTTCGTTTTAACTTGGTTCCTAAGTTTCAAAATTGAAACCTTTTAGCCCCGTTTGATAATCATTTTGTTTTTTGTTTTTTGTTTATGCCTATTTCTATTCAAATTTCCTATCATGCTCCATCTTTCCTACGATGTATCCATCTTTCCTTAGAGAAAATAGGAGAATACTAATCAAATTTTAAAACCATAAACAAGTTTTTTAAAGCTACTTTTTTTTTTTTACAAATTTTGGTTTTGTTTATTAAAATATAGGTAGAAGTAGATATCGTAGGCTTAAATTTTATATAAAAAAACGAAAAACAAAATGGTTACCAAACGAGGCCTTAATGATTGACATTTCAATAATGGTGTGTTTTTCACATTACTTTTATTTATTTTTGTTTAAAAATTAAATTCACATAAAAACTAAAATAATAAATTCATCAATATATTTAAATTTAAAATTAGTTTAATCATAATTGTTTTTAGTACAATCATAATTTTAATCAATATTATTTTATATAAATGAATAATTTTGTTTTTTCAAAATTAAATACCAGTATTATTGAAATGTAAAAAATAATAATATTCAAATCAAATTGAAATTAGACTTGAAAACGTATAACTAAAAAGATATTTTTCGCATTTTTAAAGGGTAAAAAAATGTTGTTTTCTTCTACTTTTCTCCGTCTTTTAAAAAGTGAATTTCAATTTTGATGTCAGATTTAAAAAATAAAATTGAAAATATTTCTGTTAAGATAAAACTCATTAATATAAAGAAGATAATTACCATATTAATGAACTTCAAAATAAATAAGTGAAAAAAGTGGTAGTGCCAGGTTTGAATTTTCTAATCTCAATTATTATTTCTGTACTAAAAAATAAATGGTATAATTAGCTTTCAGTGCTTCACCAAATCACCAGGCCAATAGCCTCTGTTGTTGTTTAATTCCTATTTTAATTACACAATTTTCCACATTTAAATTATTTAAACAGTCAAATTTTTAAATATTCGATTTCTTACATTCACCGAAACCAAGCTTGTTATAAAATGACCTAAGATTTATGCAAATATGAATTCAAATTTGAGAATCAAGACATTTTGAGGAAGAAAACAAAATTAGTTTCATATAAAAAAGGAAGAGAACAAAATTTAAATAATGGTATATGTATTCAACAATATACCAAAAGTCACAAATCTAATTGAGAAATAATGCAATTAAAAAACAGCAATGAATCGAGTCAAATCAGCCGACCTGCAGCAAAATCTAAAAATGGAGTAAGCAATCACAGAAGAAGTTACAAATCAAAACAATAATCCAGCAAAGTTTTTTTTGGATGAATTGATCTGTATAGTTTTTGATTTCGAAAAAGGAAAACACAAGAAATTCAATGAATAAAAGGGAAAAAGAAACGGATATAATTCCAAAATCCAACGAAAAGCGAGATTTGAAATTGTTCATGTGTTCGTTTTGAACTTCACCTTTTTGCCGAAAATTTAGCCTAGAAAATCACAGCCTCGATGCTGGCCTTCTTCGTCGTGTTGCAGACGGGGCAAGAATCGAGATCAATCTCGCATGACTTACACGAACAGAGATGCCTGCAAGGTAAGAACAGCATACACGAAATTCGAGAGTTGCAGATTCGGCAAATCATCGTTTTCTTCTTGATCCGCTTGTTTCCGCAATCAATGGCGTCGTCTTCTCCGATTCTGTTGTTGTTTGATTCGGCGTCGTTTTCGCAGGATGAACGCCGATCTCTGATCTGATCGAGCGCGTGGCTGAGCGACGCAACCTTCGCTTGATTCTCTTGTACGGATCTCATCCGTTCTTGATTCTCCATTTGAAACCTCGTCAACAACTGCTCGAGATCGATTCTCCTCCTCTTCGCAACCGCAATCTCCTCGTCCTTCTGCTGAAACAGAACGCGCGTTCTCGCTTCGATCTGGCGCAGCAACACACCGAACTGTTGATTCCTTCTGTATTGCAGGAGGAATCTAAATCTTTCGCTCTGGAACAGAAAGAAGCAAAAGAAAATCAAGAATCAAAACGAAAGCGATGTAAACAGTAAAACACCTTCCGATTGAAGTAAAATCGCAGAGAAAAACAAAGCGCACATACAACATACCTGCAATCGGAGGAACCGATCGATCTGATCGGTCGACATTTCCGCCATGGAAGAGGCGTTATTATTCTGAGGCTGCACAGATTGAGTGGACATTCCGTCTACAGGTTGAAGACGGTGATCATCAGAATGAAGATGATGAAACTCGGCGGCGGAGTTGCAAGGAAGGCCGAAATTCCGGCGCTGCCACTGCAATTGAATGGCCATTTCAAACGAATTAACCGATTCAGATTCCGATTCGTTTGGTGTGAAGAATATGGTGATTCTCTGATATTTAGTATCTGTTGCAGAGAGTACGGTGAGAATTATGAAATGGTTTAGAAGGACGATAAGGAAAATAAAGTGGGGTCAGGGGGTATTTATAGAGAAAAGAGGAGAGAGAAAGCTGTGGGGGGTTTCTCTCTCTAGAATTGGAGTTTAATGAGGGAGGCGGTAAGCACCGAGGAGTGCATGCAGATTTGGTGCGTAAATAATCGGGTGGCTCAGAGATTTTAAGTGGGCACAGCGTTTTTCTTTAATATATTTACAATTTTGAATTTAAATTTCTTTTTTTCCTTTTCTTTTTTTAATTTTAAAAAGTTTTATTTGGTCAACTTTTTAATTATGTGAATGTATCTTTGAAATTTAAAACAATATTTAAGAAAATCTGAATAAGTGTTAATTTTGCATACAATAAACATATTAACATTAAAACATGAATACACACCGAATGAGTCAGTGGCGCAATAATTTTATTATTTATTTATAAACTAGTTTAATACCAGCGTCGGAGGTTCGAACCCGATAATCGGTATTTATTCCCCTCCCTTAATGTGTACTAAAAAAACATTAAAACATGAATACAAATACTTTACAAATTTAACTAAATTTATAATTAATTTGTAAGAAATCTAAATTAAAATTGTAATTTAATCATATATATATATATATATATATATATAAATAAATGGTTGGGATGACAAAAATTAGTAGGATTTCATATATAATACAGTAATGAGTCGGTTACTGGACATTCGAATTTCAAATATAGTTGAATGCAAATAATAATAGTTAGAATGATTTGAAATATATTTCAATTTATACCTAGAAGATTTTATCAGTTTAAATTTGATCTTTAGAGTTTAAATATAGCTTTATGTAATGCTCAAGTTTAGCAGGATATATAAATAAATCATCACTACTTTCTCATGAGATGAATCTTAGAGATATGCAAATTATTAAGAATGACATCTAATATATATCCAACAAGTTGCACATTATTTATACGATTCGATTCCTAACAAGCACCTTTGGCTCGAAAGAATCTTATATATATTGAGTGGCTTCAATAATTTTTTTTTTTTTTTTTTGCATGCAAGAGAATAAAATAAGTTGAAAATATAAATGAATAAAATAGGTTGAAAATATAAATGATTTTCTTACTACAAAGGGGAGCCGGAGGTGTTATTTCTGTGTTGTCATAGAATTTAGAGAGCAAAACTCTAAATTCTTGGGGGAAGGGGGATTCGAACCTGTAATCTCATGGTTACTAGGTTATACAAGATGCCAGTAGAACTCTGTTCTGGTTAACATATTTGTTCATGTTAATAATGGGTGTAGCTAGGAATATTTATTAAAAAAAATAAAAGTTGATGAAGAATACGTGAATAAAATTTGATTTAGAGATTAGATTTAAGAAATTGCACTAAAATAAAAATAAAGACTAAAATAAAATTTTGAAATATAAATACTAAAATAAATTTATAAGAAATGCACGTTTTTTTTAAGATTTCAGGTTCAAAATTGACCTGTAACATTAATTTAACGTAAATTATTTCCCTCACTTGCCACATTTCGATTTTCCACAATATTAGGATCTAATCTAAACTTTCTACCCTTTTTTTTTCCTTCCAACCCTATATTAATAATAAATTACGGATACTTTTTTTAAAAAATAAAATAATAAATCATGGGTAATTGTGGAGTTGATCGAACGTTTTGATTTTGACTTTCATAAGTTTTTTTTTTCCAACATAATTATGATAATTATCGATTGTCAACTTCTCAACCTTTTATTTTGGTTAATAATTAATAATTGGTAACCAACAAGTTCAAAATAATAATAATTGGTAATCAACAAGATCCTTTTTTTTTTTTTAATTTATCATGAACAAATTAGTAAATATATTTATCATCTAACATATCTAGATTATTATGGGAAAAAAATATATATGTCTGGATTATTTGTTTGTTTTTAGTTATAAGGTTATGCATTGTTCTCAAGCTTTCACTTTTCTTTTTATGCTAATATATATTTAGCAAGGACCGATAAATTGATCATTTGAACTAAAATAAATAAATTGAACATTTAAAAGTGATCAAATTATATATGTGAAAAAGGTCTATAAAAACTAAATATATTTATCAACATAAGCTTAGAAATAAAGGTTCAAATCTTAAATATATTCCCACCCATTTCAACCAAGTAAACTTCTATGTAATCTATTTTATAAAACATAATGAAAAAAAAAACTTGATAAATAGTACTTAATTCCTCTTTCTAAAAATGCATAAATCATGTCAACCCCACTTAAAACCAGAGGTTAAGAAGAAGGGGAAAAAAAACAATTGTTTTTCATTACATTCTCAACTAAAAAAAGAAAAACATTTGCTCTCTCAATCACGGGCCCTATTTTAGAACAAGAAATTTATTTTTTTAAAAATAAGTATAACCGTCTCTAAACAAATAAAAAGGACGTCTCAATTTACAAATCTTAGAAAGTTCAAGCTTTTATAATTGTATAGGATTATTTTTGTGCATCCTTGACTTTCAGGGTCCAAAATAATTTAATAGAATCTCCAACTTTTTTTAAGATATCTGAAATTACAATATTTAGTTGTAAAAAAAATCAATATTCGAACCATACAAAAAAAAAGGGATTATTGTATTATGTGTATATATAGTTGTTATGAACTCAAAGTCATTATTGGCAACTTCCAATCTTGTTTTTTAAAGAAGGAGCTTTGGAAAAAGAGGCAAAAAAGCTTAGAGCTTTATTGTTCCCATTGTGGAGGCCAGTGGCCAGCCCCACCAAAAAAGCAGCCCTTTCTTTGCCTTATGCTAAATTGCCAGTTTTTTTTTTCATCTTCAAATTAAAATTATTTTATATTAGGAAGATGAATTCATCTTCAACAATGAAATCATTCCGCCAGTCACGGTTCAATAACTAGGCCAGGTACTGGAGACACCAGAGACATTGAAGGAGTACTATCATAGGGAAGACTCGAACTTGGGACCTTGAGGGGAGCATACCCTCATGCCCAAGTTTTCAACCACTACGCCACCTCTTGAGGATATGTTTTTTGTTTTTTAAAAAATCAAACCTATAATCACAGACCCACATAAACTCTCTTGTTTATGTTTTCAAAATCTTTCTAAAGCTAAAAATATAGTTTTTAAAAATATATTTTTATTTTTAGAATTTGACTGAGAGTTCAAATGATTTCTCAAGAGAGATAAAAACACTTATTGATAAAGAGAAGAAAACAAAGCTTAATTGTTTAAACAAACCAAAAAAATACATGGTTATCAAAGTAGATTCTAGTTTTAAAATTTTGGCTTGTTTTATTAGAAACATAGCTAGAAGGAGATCACAAAAACTAAGATTTGTGTTCTATCTCAAAATTAATTTGACAAATGAACATTACCTTTTTAAAATGAACATTACCTTTTTAATAGGAGTGATATTCGTCCTATTTTCTTCAATAAAATCGAGAATCCAATTGATCCAATCAACTTGAAAAAAATAGGAGCTGAACTAGTATAAAGTAAAATTATTTGTTTGTTTTTCTCAATTTTAGGCCAAATCGAAAACCTATCCGATCCAATTGATTTGACAAAAAGAAAAATCAAATAAATGTCCAATAATAAACAAAATTATTGGCTCAAATTTCTTTGATTCAAGTCGCTACGATTTAACTTTTTTTCTATTTTTTACTATTTTACTTCCAACCCCTATTTGAATCTTTTCCTTAAAAAAAATTCAAAATTTATTATTAAATTAAACAAAAATAATTATTCATTTACCAATAAAAAATTTTAACTGACATATAAAAAGAAAAATGAGAGTAAATAAATCAATATTGGTTCAGTTGGTTTTTATGTATTTTTACAAATAGAAACCAAATCGATTCAATAACTCTCAATTTTCTCCAAATAAAAATAATATATCAAATATTATGTGAAAAGTTGGTTTTTGCCCCCTACTTTTTAAGGTAGAATCTACAATATGACCTTCAAGATGATGTTTCTTTTATGTTCACGGTTGTTAAATTATTCAATTTCTTTACATTGGACTAAAATGTTTGTTTGAGTTTTGTGAATTCTAATAAAATATATAAAATTAACATGGAGTTAAAAAAATTCGACAAAAAGAGTAAAATAGTTTAGATATCTTATAAATGTTATGAAAGTGAGATCCTCAACGACTTGGTTTTTTAAGATATTAAAGTGTTCTACTTTTTTTTTTCTTCACTTATTTTTGTTTCCATTTGTATAGCAGCCATATCACTATTTTGTGATTTTGTTTCCTTATAATATATATATATTTTTTTTTTCTTGCTTCTCTTTTTTTGGTTGATCACTGTCCAAGTTCTGGGTCAAGTCTAAGTTATTCGTAGTGGTGTTTTTCCCTCCTATCTATTTGCTTGATTAGTAAAAGTTTATATAATTTCAAAACAAGAAAATACATCCATTGATTTTATTTTTATTTTTATTTTTTTAAACAAAATACATGTTTGATATTATGATTGTTTGCATCGAATAGAGCAAGGTCGCAGCTAAAAGAGATTGAGAATAACATCAATAACGAAGAAGAAGAGAAAGAACGACACAGTGATTTTACGTTTCCACCCCTAACAAATTAGGGTAAAAAACCACATGCAAGGATAGAAGAACTTCATTATAAAAATAAGAGTTATAAACTTTCTCTCTTACAAAGTAGCAACAAACTCTCTTATAAGGAGAAACTCTCTCTATTTTTATCTCACACTCTTACTCACTTAGATTTGGGATGTCTTCGAAGATTTTGGGATGGTTTGCCAACTAATGACATCACCTATTTATAATTCTCATAAACTTGGGCTCCAAGTATGATCAATGGTCCACATTTTTCCTTGGTGATCAAGTAAATCATGTGGCCATGATTTTGCCACAACTTTATTTGGATAAGTATGAGTAGATATTTCTTCAAGTTTATATCTAGATCTTTCTTCAACAATCTTAGACAAAGTGTGTTCTAGAATTCTCTTCATCATTATTAGACCAATGATGTTATAGAATTCTCTTCACCAATTTTAGCCAAATAGTATTCTAGAATTCTATCCACAATTCTTAGACTAATGGTGTTCTAGAATTCTCTCCACCAATCTAGAACATATGTGTGGATCTAGAACCTTTTTTGGACATCTAGAAAAGAGTTGAATGATCTAGAATCTTGCAATATTATTCAACATTTGATTGTATGCATCCAGAGTTTGTCCTTATATTTGTTTTTCTTGTCATTCACAGTCCTTAAATAAATCACTAATTTTTTTTGTCAATTAGCTTGAGATGCCAAATTCATATAAAGTTAGCCTAAAATATCAAACATACCCTCAAATTATTACATTTTTTTCAAACTTACCCATGAATTTTGAAAAGTTTCAAAAGTATCCCTGAACTTTAAAAAATGTTTAAAAAATATCCTTACCGTTAATTTTGGATGGAAACCGTTAAAGTTTTGTTTAAAAAATGCTCCTAAATTTTAAAAAGTTTAAAAAATATCCTTGATTTTAATATTTATATATATATATATATATATATAATAGAAATAATTTAGCTTTTCAAATATTTGAATTTAATGTGTCAAACTTTATCAAGGTGAACTATAAATTTTCGATGGCTCATTAAGGATTTCAAATTGAGATGGTAGGTTATTGTTTGCGATATCGCGAGATTTCCCAAAGATGTGCAAGCATACATGACCTTGTTGTAGTAAGTTTAAAAGTAAGTAAGGATCGTCTCCATAGGGAATTATAATTTATTTGTCACTGTTACTATGTACGAGTAAGGATAAAAATATAATGTAATTTGCTGACAAAATTCAATTACTAAAGGTATCAATTAATTAAAATCAGAATCCACAAGTTTTGTATTTTGCTACATAAAAAAGAAAGCAGCTCGGATTAATTTGTAGAGGTTCTCTCAAACTTGTCGTTCTTAATGCAAGCCACACCCTATTACTCCTTATCTCTAAGCGAAAATGAATTGCAAATGCTAACTTACAAGACCTAGAGCAGATATATAAATTAGCTTAAACTTAATCTTTCGAAGCAAGTTTAAATTGCAAGCAACCTCTCGGTCACTCAATAATTGGTATACAATTAAACCGTTCTTTACACATCGAAATACAATAACTTGTAAATTCTGATAACAAAATTAGCTACTCATACTTGAGATTGAAAGCACAAACATAAACATAATGATAGATATTTCCATAATCAAACATTAAATTCAAATATTTGAAAAGTTCAATTATTTAAATTTATGTTTTAAGACTAAGGGTATTTTTGTAATTTTTTAAAGTTCGGGGGTATTTTTGAAACAAAAATTTAATGGTTTCCATCCAAAATTAATGATAAGGGTATTTTTGAAACATTTTGTAAAGTTTAGGGGTATTTTTGAAACTTTTCAAAATTCAGGAGTAAATTTGAAAAAAATGTGATAGTTTGAGGGCAACTTTGATACTTTAGCCTATAAAGTTATGGTTGACCTTGAACTTAAAATATATATATATATATATATATATATATATATATATATATATATATATATATATTGTTATTAGTTTGAGAATTCCCGCTCAAGAATCGAATGAGTCGATGCACAATAGTTTTATTATTTGGTTTTAAACCAGTTCAACACCACTATCACAGTTCGATCCAAAAAACTGGTATTTGTCCCCCTCCTCCAATATTTACTCAAAAAAAAGAAAAAGAATTCCCATTCAAGCAAAAAAAGAGACATATGTTATTTATGTTAATTTCTAAAAAAAATATTTATGATAAAAAACAAAAAGAATAGGATTTAAAAAAAAAAAAAAAGTAATAGGATTATAAATTATTTGGATTGAAATTGGGAAACCAATGCAAACCAAGGTAACTGAAAAGTTCAGCTTTATCCCACAAAAATGGAAACCAATGCTAAACAAGGCAACTGAATCACAGCTCCAATCAAATGAAGCACATTTTAGTCTAATCTGTTGCATAAATTTCAGAACTTTATCCCATCACACACTCTTTTCTTTGGTAAAAAACACATCAACACCTTATTGCCTTCAATGACTTTTTTAAATATTAAAATTTGAAAGTTTCTTTAAAAAGAATATGAGACGATTTGAAATTTAATCTTCATAGATTAAACTCATTACTACTATTTAGATATTTTTAACTTCTTTTTAAACATTAGGTCACTCTAATATGTTTGACTTTTAAAATCTAAATTTGACAATTTCTTATATCGATTATATAAAATTATACTTCGAACATTTCGTATGCTTTCTTTGTTGTTTTATTTGTCTTTTCTTTTACAACAATAAAAAAGTCAAACGTTTGATCTTTTAAAATAAAAAAAAAGATGTATTTAACCATCCAAATTATATTTGACCTACTGCTTCTTGATATAGTTGTTTAGGCATAATTTAGAAAGTAAAACACTTTAATTTTTCAAAAAATTATCTATATCATTCTCCAAAATATGTCCTACATTCAAAAGTTAGTATCCCAATTATTATTTTTAAATTTTTTTGGATATATCATAGACACATCGTTGACACTTCAACAAAACCGATGTTAGTAGAGGCCATCGGTGACATCTATCAAGTAGATGGACAAAAGATTACAAGAAACAAAAAAAAAAGAAGAGAAAATGGAAAAATATGCTGACAAGAGAGGGAGAGAATAAGGGGCATTTTGCTTATTTTATTTTTAATAAGCAAGACTTATCTATAAATAAATAGGTTTTCGGTGAGGTAAACCAACTTAAACACTCACAAATATATATATACATATATATATATATATTTAAAGAATATATTATATAACTATGATGAAATTGAAACATAATGCATCATATATCTTCCATAAAAAAATAGAACACAAACAATGTAAGAAGATGAGGAAAATGCCATTGGAAATGAAAAAAGAAGAAAGACAACTTCTTAAGTACAAAAAGAGAATAATTTGTAAATCACTAGAAAAGAAAGTGGAGGCTTGGCATGCCAAGCCCCTTATATTCCTCATTAGTTTCACTTTCTCTACCATTTGCATATATTCTTTCATTGGACTTCTAAACAGATCTTTCCAAAAAAAAATGCCAAAACAGCATTCATCCAAACAACTTTTACTTTTATTTTAAAAGAGTGGTCACAAGCATTTCATATAGAAAGTCCTCCACAATGCCATAAAATGTTCAATTACACCTTGAAAAAAAAATCAAAGGCCACCAAAAAAAAAAAACGACCTAGTGGTCAAGAGAACCTCCAAAAACAAAAAGGACTAACTTTCTATGAATTTATTTGACAACCTAATGTGTTATAAAGGTAGACGGGTTACTCCACAAAAAATAGTGGAGATATTCATAAGATGACTAAGACACTCACAGATATCGATAACAAATGGTCATACATTGTCTATTCTCCAATGTCAAACACTAATTAGAAGAGATGGCGCCAATTATTCAATGTTCCCTAGACATTTATACATTTGAATTCTTTAGCACAATATTCTTTTGAATAGACTTTGTCGATCTTCAAAAGTTCAACAAAAATTATCCGTAGAAACAAAGGAGACGAATAATTATGTATGTTTCATATGTCATTGAAGTGAATGGTTAAACAAGATATGTGACAAAGTTCTCAGAAACTTTCATTTGCATCTTGTAAATCTCCCTTGTGATACAAAAGATTCATAATTCACTCTAAATAACAGAACCAAAGGCTCGTCTTCTGAAACTTACCTATTTGTTCAGCTTTAGAAAGACATACTCATAAAATCTAGTGGAAGTGAATACTTTATCAGAGACCTAAAAAAATAAATACTGCTTTTCAAGCATTTTTCACGCAGCAATGGTGAACCCCACTCGGTCGACACGGATGACTCGGGAGTCGGGATGTAAATATACAAAAGTCCTTTGCTTTGGTAGAGTCTTGTCCCCTTTCTTCTTAGACTGTACATGCTACTCAAAGTTCTCTAGCGCATTGAACGCAATTTCCATGAGAAATTTTGAGATAGCTAAGGTCCTGATATCTCACCATTTCCTAGTTCTGTAATTTCAATACTCCATGAAATTTCTTGGCTTAGAAAGAGGGAAAGTTTGCTAAAACTACGAACAATATAACACATCGGAAACTCAGCTTAGCTAATATATGTGTGCTCATCGTAAACTACGAAAGTCGATGATTCTACATAGCCGTTTTCTAAATTTTAAAAAGTGCCCTTGTGCATCAGCTTCACTTTTTCATTCAACATAATTGATCATCTCAGACAACCCAACATGTTTTTAAATAAAGAGGACGAACGGGTTGTAGAAAACCTGTATGACAATGTCGATGCTGCACTGAACAAAACGGGGACGGGCGTGGCGGAGTTGTATACACAAAAGGATACCATCCGCAATTAGCTCTTCATATTTTTTGTCTTCTTACAGACCCTTCCTCCTAATTGAACCGCGAACATCATATAAATAGTTGTTAGTAGCTGAAGACAAAAGGAGGCAACTCCTTGTGCTATATCAAACTCTTAAAATCTTAAATAAATGTAAAGGAAAGGTAAAATAACACAGGAAAGGAAGAAAAAGTTGTAGAAAACACTTATTTATGGTTATGGAACACATGAAAAACTTGCATACAATTTTACGTCCCAATGGAAAATGAAAGTTTACAATTCTCATATCAAATGATAGAATTTATGTATTAAATTTGAACACCCAGAAAATGAAAGTTGCCCAACTAGCAAGAGTCTTTCAGTAAATATAAAAAGAACATAAGATGATAGAGAGATCTTCAAGAGCCAGCCAGGTTTTGCTTCAAAAGGGAAGATCGAGTTCGAACTTTTATAACACATAACTTGGACAGAATCTTTCATATACACCTGAGGTTAAGACATGATTACATACACATGTAATACATAGAGTGAAACAAACTACTACAGGAAATTGCTCCATCAATATCCTTTATTCATAAACTGTCAAGAACTAAGATTTCGATAAAGTCGATCATTCATTAAGTGGCTTTTATTGTAACATATATGGATTACCCACATAAAACAGAACCATGCACAAATCAGCTCAGCAGGAAGATCCATAGATGATATACTAATTTGCAACAGAAATCAAATATCCTGAGAACCATTTTCTCAAAACTGCAATGTGTAGTCTAGGAAATTCTAAAAAAAAAAGAGAGGATAATCTTGGTCAACGCATCAGGTCTCATAGCAAGTTGATAAAGAAACAAATTTAAGAACCCACAAAGTATATAAGTCAGAAATATCGATATCAATCAACTGAATTGCCCTACACTGCGCCAATCATAAATGATAAAACTGAAAAGATTAAGAGTTATTTCTCAGGTTTCACCTTTCTTTTGATTCAACTCTGAGCAATTGATGTTAGAAATTGTGTCCCCTAATCCACAGTCAGGAAGCTCCTGCGCTCCTGCATTATGATTTGCAAAGCACTGAAGATTTTCAAAGTCGCACCCACTAAAACTTTGCCCATTCAACAGAACGCTCTCTCCGCTTTTTCCACCGTCCCCTGGATGAAAGCAATATGCCTGATCAGTGCACTGCACATTACATGGATTTATCATGTAACTACCAGACACATTTTGATTGGGAAGATTCGAATTGGCTGGTGTCTGATATGGAAATGATCCAATCTCCCCTTCAATTCTTCCCCGGATATCCACAAGCAAACATTTGAGCCTGGAAATCTCAGCCTCCAATGCAGCCTGACCTTGCAATCTCTTCAACAGTTGCTGATTCAGGGCCCTCAACCTCACAACTTCATCTTCCAATGATGCAGCTCTTGCCTTTTTCTTCTCGCGGTATTTACGTACCGCTTCACGATTACCTATCGGACGTTTCTTAGTCTTTTTATCCACAGAGTCCGCTGTGTCATCGGTCGAAACCTTTTCTTCCATGGGGGAGGATACAATTTTAGTATGAACATGAAAACAGGTGTGTGTATGAGAATAATCAGGACCAGGAGGGTTGCAAGTATGAGCATGTGTGCAAGCATGAGTATCCTTCAGAATTTCATCAAAGAAACTCTCCATCGAGCAACTGGTTGGAAGCTCAACGGCATTCGAACCCGAAAACACTTCCGGATTCGAGGATTCAAGCTCACCGTCTTCCATTAAAAATCACAGCCTAAGCAGCTAGAGCCTAGAAAGAGTACTTTAAGACAGCAACAATGCTTATGAACCAAACCAAGATCCTAAACAAACAGGATAGACAGAGTTTCAGCACAACTCAATCAGCAGAACAGAACAACAAGAACCAGCAAAACAATCATCATCAATGAATGAATTCCACAGCAAAAGATGGGATTTCTAGGTCACTAAACCTGAAAAATTTCCCAATCTTCAGGAACACTAAACAAAAGAAACGCTAATATGAATCAAACACCCAGTGGAGAACTTCAAATCATGATATAACTATGAGAATAACCAGAAATCATAAAAAAAGAAGGAAAACCCAATAATCAAAATAGAAAACCCAATACAGAAATGACAACTGAACGGTAAAGAATCGTAGGGGGCGAATCGAAAGCGAGGGAGAACAAGATACGAAACCCTTTTGGAGAAGATGCTGGAATTTCAAACTTCGATCATGGAAAAGAAGAAAGAATAGCAACAACCTTTCCTGGCGTGAAAAGTCAAGGAATCTTGCTGTAATCATCTCTGCCCACCAAAACTCATCTCTTTTGGTTTTCGATTCATATCATCCGTTTTTGGGGGGGTGTTTTCAAACGCCATTGAATTGGAAATCTTTTATCTTTCTTCAACATTTTCACTCTCTCTTCTTCCAAGAATCCAAAGAATGAACTTTGTTTAGTTTAATAAAATTGTATGTTTAGAGATGTAACAATCACATTAATTAGTGAGAACTTAACACCTAAAGAGTGTTAGCGTGTTGGTTACATTATTAACTACAAATTTGATTCAATATAATGCTCACCTATTCAATTCACAAATCTTTATTTGACTCTCATTTATTTAAAAAAAATAATATTTTTTTATGTTAAATGATTTAAAGATTTAAACTCACAACTTCAATTTAAAATTGATCAATTCAAATCTAATATTTCTAATCATTGTTGGATTAAAAAATGTCATAATAAAAATAATTGTCACAAGTCCGAGGTGGTTATAAGGATAAATTACTTACGTGACTACTAATTTCGCTTTCCGATTCATTATATATTTTGGTGTCACGGACTAGAGATGGGGCAATGACCTCTTTATCATTGAACATGTAAATTTTAAGCACACTTGGATAAATTTTTATCAATTGATCAAACAAAAACTCAATATGAAAATTTTGATTGCAACACTTCCTACAATATAGTGACTGATTGCAGCACTGAACAAAGTACAAAAGATTGATTGATAAAATAAAATCTCCATAATTAGAGTCAGTTTGTACAAGATTTATAGTTTAATTAATATTGTAGGTGTTGATCTTTTAATTTATAGAAAAGTCTGTGAAGACACCACTTGTAATCCTCTACACCATAATGATTGAACAAAAAAATATATTAAATTTTAATACAATTTACCTTTGTCATCTAAACAAACTTCAACGAAAAGAATCTTAACCATAATGAAAATTGAATTGGGACTATTTAAAAAGTGGTTCATCCCTAGTTTTTAAAAATGGGTTAATGTTTTCAAACTAATTCTAAAATATAGGGAAGAATTAGACAATTTCTAAAATACCCTTAAAAAGAGAAGTGAACAAGGGCAACATCATTGTTCATAGATGTACAATCAAAGTTGCATAGAACTTTTTGGCTTAATATATAGTTAATTTGATTATAGCATCTTTCAAGAAGCTCCTCTTCTTTTTTTTTGAAAATTGGAGAATCAAAGCTTTGTTCCCCTATACCTCGGGCACAACTAGCCCGCCCCTAGGCTGTGGCACCGAGATACTTCAAACAGTATTCTAGCTTAAGCACTTCCCATCAGCTTCGAGCAAGGGTTCTCTTAAAGAAGCATACCTTGGGATCCTTAGCCTCAACCATTAGGCTACCCCTTTGAAACATCTTTCAAGAACCTTCTCAACAAAACTAAAACACTAAATCCATACAAAATTTAGTCCAAATCAGATAATATTATACAAAGTTAAGTCTCAATATTACATACAAACTAATGGTAGAAATTCAGTTCATAATACAAGCCTATGTATATACTAAACTGATAAACCAAACTAAATGTCAATCAATAGAAAGCTTTCTTCCACAGTCACCCACCTTTCTGGAAAGATGATTCTAGATGAAAAGCTTCCAAGAGCACTAAAATATATTGAATTCGAAGCCAACGACATATAGAGCTACATCGTTTGTAACTTGAGAATCAGACTCGAACATATACTATCATCATGCATACTACAAACAGACGACTTTAAGGATTATGTGAAAAATATAACTCATATAGAGAAAGTTAGGGGCTAAATGATGAGTAGCTTACGAATATGTCTTCAAATTCTAACCAGTCGTGATGCTACTAATTTTGCATCATAATATCGAACAGGTCTTCTGTGCATTTCTATTCTTTCGCTTCTTCCGCTTTGGAGGCTGGAGAACCACTTTGATTGCTGCGTCGAAGACCGCTTTCACATTCTGCATTTGGATGATGAAAGAAACCTTGTTAAGGAGTGAGGGCTGGAGAAAGTATAGAGAGAAGAATGTGGTTTGTTCATACTTGCTGTGTTTTTGAACTGCATTCGATGTAAACTGGGGCACCAATGAGTTTTCTAAGTTCCTCCCCCTGCAAGAAGAGTTGAAATAAGGGGAGATGAGAAGAAGGTTACTAAATCGGACTGTAAAAGACGAACAGAACTACAACAGTGGATGGATATTGTCATATGGAAGTCATACTTAGTAGGGTACATTGCAAAGATACCTGGGCAGTGGTAATGGGCACAATCCCTGGGTGTTCCATGAGGTACTGTTTATCTTCTCGAAGATCTACAGAAAACATGTTGATGCTCTTGAATACCGACAACCCCACATCGAGTACAAATGATAGTACAATATTTATCAACTGAACTACTTTTCCAAACTTAAAGATGGAACTTGGACTATTTAACTGACTTCTTCCAGGTATATGATGGGATCCATATTAGAGGCATAGTAGTAAAAAATTAGGAAGTTTGCTAGGTTTTTTTATTAATAGGGGATGGGTGAATGAGTATTTTGGTAAATGTCTTAGGGCTTTGAGAGTGGTTCTCAAGATGAGGAGGGAAGTCCAAGCTCCTCTAAAGCTTGGTTTATCTTGTATTCGATTTCTTTTATTTCGTAATACAATCCAATCCAAGTTCTACCAGTACATTTACTTTTATGGGGCTAGCTAGTCAACTATGATACCTAATAAGCCAAATACATAATAATAACTGCATTTTTGTTACATAACGAGTAATCTGATCGGTTGCTTAGGTAAAAGAAACCGTATAAACCAAACACAATCTTGTCAACAGTATTTTTGTTCATAGTGAGTTGCTAGCATTGAGAAACAATCATTATCAAACAAATAAAACAAGAAAGTTTATCAAATGCAGCACTTGGAAGGTGAAAATTAGAAAGGTAGTGAAGAATATAACCGAGCTTAGTGCCGACGAGAATAACTGGTACACCAGGAGCATAATGCCTAAGTTCAGGAATCCACTGTTGTGGAAAAGAAGTATATTAGCTAAAATAGGAACCAGAGACATTAAAACAAACAGAATGATAAGTTCAACCAACAAAGATAAAGCTGAGGCACACTTTTTTGGCGATGTTTTCGTAGCTAGCCCTGCTGAGGAGAGAGAATGCTAACAGAAATACATCTGCTCCGCGGTAGCTCAAAGGCCTCAATCTATTGTAATCTTCCTGGCCTGGTTCATGATTCATACATCAGATACTCAGCAAGAAAGCAAGTTATGTAATGACTTGTTTTTAACATACCCGCAGTATCCCACAAGCCTAGGTTGACTGTGTTGCCATCCACAACTACATTTGCGCTAAAATTGTCGAAAACGGTTGGCACATAATCCTGTTTCAGAGCATTCACCAGTCATCAGAGATGGATAACAATTTCACAGAATTTAAGAAAATCCAAAACATGCAAAGTCTTTTGTATATTAATAGTTACAATCATCAAATCAAGACAACTTTTTGAACAAATTTTGAAGAGGAAAACGAGCGATACAATCAAATTATCAAGATTTCTACATTGCAAAACTTTTCCCCAATTCAGAACGCATAGGGACACGGATGAAGTTTTGTGATAGAACCCGAACTCTATTACAATATCAAAATAACGAAATACAAGATAAATCAAGTTTAGAGGTTACATGCATCCTCTCATTCTTGAGCTCTCACAAGACCTAAATCAAATTGGCCAAAATATTTCATATCTTCCCATGCACATCACCTTTATTCATACTTAAATGTCCACAAACTCTCTATGTATTTACTAAAATACGCTATTGAAAACTTTTGAACCATGTCGCCCCCTTTGCCGAACATTTTGCAATCTTCACGATTTCCTAAATAAGACAAGTTCTCTCCTATGTACATGAACGTAACTAATACAGCGACGTAAATTGTATTTTGTATCACGTGTTTGTACAATTCCTGATTTTTTTTCACAATTTCTTCATAATATTCCCCTAATATAAATCATATCAATCTGATACCAGACAAAATTACAGTTTCATGGAGAATATGTTTACAGGTGAAATGGAAGATTTCGTATTTATATTTGGAACACCAAAATGTTTGGATAGCTCCAATATAAAGAGCAAGAAATCTGCCATAAGTTCACAAACGAGCAGTTCACTCTCATTTGGTTGTTGGAAGACGAAGACCTGGTCAAAAGATCAGAATTTAGACATCTCCTTGTGTGGGATCTTCCTGCAACAACTAATAGACCCAGAAGGGGCTGAAATTGCTCAACAGAACCTCCAACACCAACAGATTCATTCATGTTCCACCAAATATGTGGATGAAATTTTCATTGCTTCAATTAGTAAGCTACCAAACAAAGACACCAAAAATGACAACAGAACCACAACAGATTTATTCACCAAATGAGAGATTCACTTAAAAACAACAAAAACCCCCAACACAGAGGAGCCAGAAAAAGGGTTCACTGAAACAAAAACAAAAAACAATGAGCACAAAAACCCATTACAGAAACAAGCATTCTAAGCTAAAAGAAGTGCAGAAACTAAAGTCAAATCAGCCAACAAAACAGAACCCTATCAGAAACCAAACAAGAAGAAGAACAAAAGGGTATGAAATTAAAGCTCTCACAGTGGGGAAAGTGTTGCTGGTGTAGGAAATAAGCATACAAGTTTTCCCAACAGCACCATCACCAACAGTAACACACTTGATAAACCTTGAAACACTCATTTTCGTCGTTCAAAAGTGTCCCAAAATGCAGAAAAATCAGCAACACGGAGAGAAAAAGAGACGATTGTGGAGTTGACCCACAAATCCAGGCACATTTACAAAGGGAAGAGAGAATTAGTGTTGTAAAGAGAAGGCAAATGGGGGCCTATAAAGAAGAGGGGAAGGTCCAGCATATGGCCAGCTATGGCAGAGTAAAAATCACCTCTGAAAATTGAAATTGAAATTGAAAGAATTTTTTTTTTCAAAAAAATAAATAAATATGAAAGCACTTTTTCATTCTTACCGCTTTTGGGTTTGAAGGAAATTGGGAAGTTTTAACCTGTTGAAGTGAAACTTGTGGCTTGGGGAACTATTTTTCTTTATAAATTATAGAGATTTTCCATGTATAATAATAATAATAATAATAATAATAATAAAATTAAATAACATTTTTTAGAAAAATTTATGTATACTGAAAAGAGGAATATTTACATTATGATCGGGCATGATGTATAGAATAATGTCTACTTATGTGCCACAATCTATTTTTGTTTATTTTATTTCTTTTATCTTTTGAATTTAAAAGGACGGTTAGCAGGCTAAATATATAAACAATTTACAATAATAGTCATATTAATAAAATTTAGCAAAAGTAATCATCGACTTTTCAACAAAAATGTTAAAAAGACACAAATACCCCCACTTTAAAGTAACATTTTAAAACTACTGCATAAGATATATCAGCCTCCTAACAAATCTCCCCAAAATCGTGGAGGGTTTTAAAGATTTTTTTTTTTTTAATTTGGTACTCGTTTTTATTTATTTATTTGTAGAGAGTTGTTTTGATTTTTTCAATATAATTAAAACCTTCAATCATGTATTAATAAATAAATACGAGTATCTAATTCTCAAATAAATAAATAAAGAGGTTTTTTTAGGAATGGGTCAAATTGGAAAAATATTTACAATTTTAGGCAAAAGAAATAATAATAATAACAATCATAGTCATAGGTATTAAAAAATAAATACATGTTTTAAACAAATAAGGATAATGAATATTGTTTTTGTTGTATCTATCATGTTATGCATAAGTATTGTAATATTTTTTTTAAAAAAATTATATTAGATGAACTTTTCTCACGATTTAATTACAAATGTAGATAAATTCTAAAATATTTTTATCACTATTATAAGAAAAGTAGGTGACAATACTTAATAATATCAATGACTTCTCTTGCTATTTTTTAAAAGTTGTGGTATTTTTGTAGAAAAGATAGCGAACAAGTAGCGGTATGATTATTAAATTATATAAGATGTCATTATAATTTAAAACTGTATTTATTTTTTAATACCAAAGTTTTAATGTAAATACATATTTTATGAATATTGTTTTGTGGTATTGATTATATTTTTTATAGGAAAATTGAATTTTTTCTCATAACTTAATTACAAATGTAGAAAAATTCTAAAATATTTGTATTCATAATCATTAATATATTTTAATATTCCATTATAAATACTCATTAAAATGAGTATTATAAGCAAAGTATGCGACAATACTCAGTAATACCAATAACTTCATTTGCTATTTTTTTTCTTTCCAAAGTGACTATAGTTTTAGAAAAAAGATGAACAAACTAGTTGATGTATGTTTTTAAGATTATCGAAGATGTCATTAAAATCTAAAACCTGTATTTATTTATTAATTCATAAGTTTTAATATAAATAGATATTTATGGATATTGCTTTTGTGGTATTGATCATGTTATGTATATGTACTCGAATTCTTTTTTAGAAAAATTGTATTGCTTCTCCCAACTTAATTACAGATGTATACAACTTCTAAATATTTGTATTCATAATCATTAATATATTTTTAATATTGTATTATAAATACTTATTAAAACGTGTATTATAAGAAATTTTTGTGATAATACTCAATAATATCAAATACTTATTTCACTAATTTTTTTAAGTGACCGTATTTTTAGAAAAAAAGATAAACTAACAAAAAGTCGTATGGTTATTAGGTTATGGAAAATGTCGTTAAAATTAAAAAACTGTATTTAAGTTTTAATATAAATAAAGATTTATGCATTTTTTTTGTGGTATGGAAACGTTAGGTACAAGTACCATAAATTTTCTTTAGAAAAATTGTATTGCTCCTCACAACTCAATTACAAATGTAGGCAAATTCAAAAATATTTGCATTCATAATCATTAATATGTTTTAATATTGTATAAACCTTTTTTTTACCTTAGGTTTCAAATCAATTCAACTCATTAAATAAAATTATGATATGAAATTTAAATGTCTTTTCATTATTCAATAATCACCGTAGTTGATTCAAAAAAGGAAAAAAGTCATCGCTTTGGAAACATTAGAAAAAATTGAGAAAATGGAAATCCATCCCATAGCAGATAAAAAATATAGAACAAAATAAAAATGAAGATTTGAAAAAAAAAAGAGTTAAATTCAAAGAGAGATGGAAGTGAAGAGAATCCATATATAAATTTGGCGGCAGAAGAAAGAAAAAAAGCGTGAGAAGAAAGGGTATAATAGGTATTTTCAAAAAATATTATTAATTAAATTTAAAAGAAAAAATAGATTTACAAATACTTTAAAAGATGTCTAAACATGAAATTATTTTGTTAAAAGTGACTACCCACTACAATTTCCCAAAAATCAAATAGATTGTGGCTCAAATTGAACCACACGGGTAGTCATTATTTTATCCATCATGCCCGGATATGATGTAAATATACCTCTACTAAAAAATTAGGGCAGGTCTAATAAAAAGATGAAAAAATGCATGCATTTGATAATTTTGATAAACAATCTTCTATCGGTATACATATAATTCTCGATTAAAAAAACAAAAAACTTTCAAATTCTGTTATAAATTAAATATTTCTAAACAAATGCTATAATTATAATAGACAACAAAAAAAAAAAAAAACTAGAGAAAATTTTCTAAATACAATTCAATTCAAAATTATAATTCAATCTATCTCTAATCATTGGTTTGAGTAATTTGAGTTGTTCTGAGTGGTCGATTTTGCTTACTCACTTAGAAAGTGTAGGTTGCTGAGCAATGATTATATTTGTAAAATGTTGATATTTTGTTTCAATTTATGAAAATATTTTAGAATTGGAGCAAAAGAAAAATGTCTTTTATATTTGATTTGGTTTTTACCAACCTTTAGATTCTTGAATGTCAATTTGAATTGAATACAAGCCTCATCACAAAAAGTAATGAAAAAGAAGTACTAAAGAGAAATTTAAGAAAAAAGGAGCCCACAAATTTGAAAATGGAATTGGGATTCTTTGCTTTGTTTTCACAAAATCTCATGGGTTCAAAACGAACATTGTTCATATTTCTCAAGATTGGGAGATTCGAACCACGAACATTTAGATCTTAATACGTTTAAAATGTCACATAGCCGTTAAAGTTTGAATTTCCACCCTAACAAGTTGAACAACAAATAAAACTCTATTTTAAAATTTAACATCTATTTTATTTGGTTTAGAACACTTATCTAGACACTTCATCTTTTCATTGAATGAAAATAATATTTTTTTTATTCAACAATTATAGAAAATGGGGAATCCAAACATATTATCTCTTATTACGGTAAATATTTAAGAGATGGTAGATTCGCATTTGGCCCCGTTGGTGAAGAATACATGTTAATTTTCATTGAGTTAAATTCACTATAATGTATGACTAATTACAACTAAAGTAGTGTTTGATCCCAAGATCACAAAAGCATATATACAATAATTGTACAACAACAAAAGTGTGGTCCATTTAAATTTCAAACAGGTTACGAAGAAGATAAAAACATCTTGAAAAATTAAGAGATGATGAGTTCAATTCATGGTGTTTATCTACTTATGAATTGATTTTTTTAATAAATTTTTTTTATATCTAAACGTTATGTGATTAGATGGTATATCTCATAACACTTTAAGTGCGCACAAATTAGTTCGAACAATCGTGAAAAAATAAACTATGTGCAATTCATTGTTTGCTAAACAAAGAAATGGAAAGTTTTTAATGAGTACATAAAGAAAGTGAATTCCAAAGACAAAAAAGGTTATTTCAAACCTGTTGATGTTGGAAATTGATTCATGATGTTTCAGCTAATTTGTTGATGAGGAGCATTTAATCCAAAAAAGAAAAAAGAAAAAAAATGTGAATTAGGAAGGGTAGTTTATTAAGTTGGTGGGAAAGGGTAGGGTTTGGACCAAATCCTCTTCGTATACTTTTATTCAATAAGGTTATAAAGTTTGGACAGTATAATTATCAAATCTATTTAGTTATTACATTTTTAACAAGTTGGTGAATGAAAGTACCATAAAGTTTTGTTTTCATACTACAGGATTTACTCTATTTGGTTCAAATAACTCATGTTATTATAAAACTATTTGTTATAATAATTTGATATAATAGTCTACATTTTATCTCGAGAGATGTCGTAGTTGGTCGAAGATTTAGGCTTTAAGGATCTGCCTTACTTGAAGTCTCGAGTTTTAGTCTCGCTTATAACATTAATTTATGGACACCTTCCAACCGTGTCACCACTATCCGATCTATCCCGATATTGCAGCCAAATCTCATATATATATAGTCTACATTTTAAATAGAGATTTACATAAACTATGTTTAAATGACTTGCACCACCGAGTATAGTAAAACAACTCTCGTATAGTAAAGCTCAATTAATTTGTAGATAGTTTCGGTGTCTCCATTTCTTTAAAGTTTTTCGATACCAACTTAAGAATGGACGTAGTTATCCCAAGTATAGTAAAACAAATCTCCGATTGCTCAAGAAAGATATAATTTCCAATAATAGAATCGGAAGATATAATTGCCCATGATAGAAATAGAATTACATAGTTCACTAACCTAATGTTAACTAGGTCTATGGCCAAGAAACTTATTTAAAATAAGATAAAAATGTACAATACTAGGTAAATGGGACAAGAATTTTATGAAAGTTTATGAAGTGTATCTATCATAAAATCATATTACTCAGCCAATACAAAAATATAAAGCAAGAGCCCATATTGAATATTTGCAACACAAAATTGATAAAAAGACATTTCTACATTACAAAACAAGCATGATTATAAGAGCAAAAAATACAATGGAACAAGAATATTGAATTGTTTATTTCCCTTTCAATCATATTTTATGACATACATGATGTAACAGCCAATAGCCACCACCCAGGTGAAGAGGGGAACCCAAGAATTCCTATTTATTTACATATTCTAAAAGTTGAAACCAAGAAAGAACTTGGAAAATGCCCTCTACGTTTTCCTGAAAATGTGGCCAATAGTTCGACCAAACATTAACCAGACTGTGATACCATAAACTCTAATCAATAGAGCAAAATAAACAGCGGGTACAGGATGAACCAGAATGGTTGAAATATGAATGTACAACCCCAAAAGGAAAATACGAACTGCTCCGTGACGGCGTCTGCCAAAAGTAAGCACCTTTCTCCACCAAAACTATTGCAGACAAACAGGGTTCGTTGGCTCGAGTATTGCAAGTTAAATAGTATAAACAATTTGTGGTTAGTCCCCAAAAACTCATGACAAATCAAAGGAACCTTGCCCCTCATTGATGGCGTAGATTAGTTTCTTGTACATTATTTCCTGTTCGCACAACACCAATCATTCATATACCAAGATAGATTAAACGAAACCGCGTCGAGTAAAGGTTTTATATAATTAGGTTATGAGTAAGTACCTTGGTTGAGTACGGAGGAAGCTTAAGGTAATTGGCGCATGTCATGACACTAGGCAAATCATCATCTGCTAGTTCGGACGCCCCGGTCCCACTGGTTGCTGCATTAGTTGCAGTTGATGAGTGCTGCAAAGATTTTAAAAATGTATATATATATATTAAGCCTTCAAATGGAAAAAGATCATAACAAATGCCAACCAGACCAGATAACGGATAACTAAAAGCTTATGAGTTTGAATAAATGTTATTGAATTTAAAAAAAGAAAAAACAATCAAAACAAATACGAGCTAAGACATAGATTCCCTGTTGAAAGAGGAAAGTAAATTCATCAATACGACCTTATTTATCGGAAACATTAAAATGAATTTCATACTTATTAGAAATGAACAAACGGACTAATAAGGAATGTGTTATACGCTGCAATCCCAGTAATTTCTTTCATATGTACAATGTACAATGCAACTTAAAGAAATTACTGAGCATATGATAAAACTATCCAAGTATAAACTATTGCTTCCTTCAATACCTTTCTCACAATGGTCAATTTTGGGTTCAACACTGCAAGGCCACCTGGTGGAAGCCTAGGTGCACCTGTAACGAACTGGCAGAATGATCGCTGCTGCTCCGGCGTGAATTCACCCATAATCTCGAGAAACTAAGAATGCCATTAGATAGAGAGCGTATGAGAACCATGCATTAATAATCGACAATCTCATAATCCAACATGTGATTCCTCAAAAGTTCTGAAAATAACTTACATTGACTATTGCAGGACTCTTGGCAGTGTATCCATGATCAAATTTAATATGATCGACCAGCGTGTCAGCCTAGAAAATGTGATATAATGTTACTATTGTTTTGACAAAGCAATTTCACGACAAAATAACATAATTCCAAATCACTTTTTTAGTAATAGGTAACAATGTAACATGAATATTTGACAGTTTACCTTCCACAGTTCTCTACGGCCACATAGTAAATTATCCAACTCGTGAGGAATAAATATGCGTAATGCTGAGATGTCAAAAACCTGAATTTTAAACATAAAGAATCAGAAATAAGGACAGGACCAAGAGAACGCATGCACATCTAAAAATGGGGCGAAGAAAAATATGTTGAAGTTGTAGAAAATAGACTAGTAAGTAAGCTGATAACTCCCAATTCCCATCGAGCACCTCTATGGGGTAACTTGATTTGCAAAAAAACAAAAAAACAAACTACGGCCAAACTTTGTTTGAGTCCCCTCAACCAAGTTTCTTTTCAAAAACACAATCTATGAACAATAATATAGGCAACAAAAGTGCAGTTTTTAATTAGTCTATGAACGTATATCAATAAAGCACAATTGGAGACAGAATTTTAACCTGTGTATGTTTGGAAAAGCCACAATCCGCAATAAGAATGCAAAATACCCAATTCAGTAGGTTTGCCAAAGACTAATACAAGATTTCACACACAACATGGGAATTTGATGACCAGAGAGATATTTAACAACTTGGTCAGTGTCTTAAAGCCTAATAAAGGTGTTTTAATATCAAGATTGAACCCAAAGACCTCCCTTCAAAACTACGCCCATCTAATGGAAATGTACAATACCACATTAAATAAAGAGCAATACTTAAGTAAGGGTAGGTAAGTATTCTTAGAGCCACATATTTTTACTTTTTTAAAAAAAACTGGCTTTGATTGATGGAGAAAGAAATGTTAAAGTGGTGAGAGAAATGCAAAAAAGTAAAAAATATGTGGTTCTAAAGGTGGGTAAATACTTACCCACCCTTACCTAAGTATTGCTCTTAAATAAAATATATGATTGGTACCTGATTGAATCCGGCAGTAAATGCTTCCATTTGCCGCATTATTCCAGTCTTCACAGTTGCATCTAGTACAAGGGATATGTACTCCTCCAAGTTGTGAATATCAACCTGAAAATTTATCTAAGGTTACAAGGTTTATTTAACCATGAAAAAGGGAAATTGATAACTAAAGTTTTTATAATATACAGTTTCATCTCCTGGTTTCAAAATGTAGTCCGGATAACCAGGAAGTGTAAAGTCCAAAGAGAGATCTTCTACTGCAACCCCGTGGAAAGACAAGTTGGAAATTGTACTATGATTATCACCATTTGTCAATTCTAAAAACTGTTTCCGGCATACAAGAGCCTGAAATTCTTGCAAGTTCTTCCCAAGCTCGGGATCAAATGAGAGGATATCATGTAAATCTAGATCCTGAAAATTGAATTTGCCACACAATTCATCAAAATTAATAAAAAAGAACAATGTCCAGACAATTTCAACCATAAAGTGTGAAAAGAGAAAGCAAGACATATCATGCTACTGGCTTACGTGACCAAGAACAAGCTTATAAAATGCTGTTGAGAGTGGTAGATCCAATAGTCTTCCATCTTGCAGAGCTTTTGCCATCACACGACCAACAAGCCGGAAATATTCAATCAACTTCACGAATTGGCTGCCCTCAGAAGAATCGGCATTTGGTGGCCAAGGTCGTGGAAACAAACCAAGAGAAGTTTGGATGATATCAACATTGCCTGCATCAGAAAAAAGCCTAGAGCCACCTTTAGCCTTCCTAAGCTGCCCATCGTCACCACCTACTGTCGACTCTGGTGAAGAATTAGACCTCCACATCCCAAGTCCAGCCCTCTGCAATTCATGACTTAGAAGTGTGTAGAATTCAAGGGTAGGACCTAATCCAGTTCCCACTTCACCAAAATACTCTACTTCAAGAACGGCCTTTTGGCTAGAATACATCTCCATAACTTTTGCAGCAGAATCCAATATACGATTACGGGAGACACGAACTTTTTGGCGCTGCAATCTTCCAACCCTTCCCTCTCGTTCATTTACAGTTCCATGACCATCAGCTCCTTGTTGCTGATGTAGCCGATATAATGCGCGTGACAGCCCAAATGCAGTTGAATAGAAATACTGTCGCCGAGTCTCAAAAGGAAACAAGAATGGACATGCCTTAGTCAATTGGTAACACCATGAGGGAAGACTTCCACTGCATAGTGCAAGAGCATCCTGTATTTGACGAGCCAATTTGGGAGTAAGCTTACTGTTGATGAACTCCTCATGAGGAACCTTTCCACCAATTCCACCCAACTCATCAGCTGTAGTGATCTTTCCCTCTGCAAAATGGTCTGACACTATCTGTGCTCTTAAGCGTGGAGCAAGCTGATTCAATCCCTCAAGTACACGCAGTAAGGATAATATATCATATGTAGAATTAGATTTGTCCAAATCACATGGAAGTTTTCCTTGTAAAATACTATCTAAAAGTGACATTTGATGGAACTGAGACTCTGAATTTGAACTGGAAGTCGATACACATTTGGTAGATTTAGATTTAGAGGAGCTTGATGCCCCAGCTAAAGCTCTTTCGGATTGGTTATCTAACCTCTGATATGTAATAGTATATATGTCACCCCATAAACTGCTCCCATCATTAGATAAGAAATCACTGCCAGTACCAGCAAACCTCTCATCATCATCCTCATTCAAAACAAGCTGCCGTTGAACAGCTTGGTATATTGTCAAATGCCTATCAAGCTGCTTCTCACCAGAAGAGAAGACTAATTTCTGGTTATCATTGGAGCCACCAAAGAGGGGACGTCCGTGTGGATCCCGACCTCCACGGAAAGCTCTACCATTAGCTGCCCCAAGCCCAGCCATTGCAGCAGCAGCAAATGACATGCCTCCCCTTGAACTATAAGGGGTGCCACTCCTATGATCAGGAGAACTAGAACCCCTGACTGTAGCAGCTTTACTGCTAGAGCCAAATGTTGAATGAATCTGGCTATCACTTGTAGCTGGACCAGCGCCACCATCTTCAACTGAGTCACCCAATTTGACATCATGCACCTTTTCAGGCATACAAAGAGGAAGAGAGTCATCCTGCAGCACCTGGAATCAAAAGAACCAAGGTTAAAGAAAAAAAATCCAGTAGAATGACATGCCAATCAGGCCTCTCAGTAAAAAGCAATAAGAAGAAAGGGAAAATACAAAAGCAATTTATTTGCGATATGAATGAAAAAAATACATATATAAATGCAACAAGTTGTGAAAAGAAAAAAAATCAAAGTAGTGTACATCATCGTGGTCATCATCTTCATCATCAGAAATATCATCATCCTCAATCACTAAAGAATCATCAATCTGGATGGAGGATAGATTCAATTCTTCATCCTACAAAGAGTAAGAAACAGACCATTAAAACGAGGTTGACAAAAAAGGTCTAACATAATTATTAATACTACTATCAAGAAAGTTTTAGATTTTGAACCATATATAGTGAGAAAATTAGGATCCATTGCAACAAAATCATTGCATTAAGAACGTCATAAATAAATACTACTGATTTTTGCATTTAGGGTTAGGAAAATTTGATTTTTTTTTTTATAACTAATCACAAAAGAGCATACGCACGCCTTTTTACGTGAGCCTTGCCTATCCAAGGTGAATCAAGGTGCTAGACTTAGAGCACACACCTAGGTAAGCCTTTTTTTTTAAGGGTAACCACGCCCGTTCCTAGGCTAGGCACCGGGAGACATCAAAGGAATAATGTCACAGGTGAGTCTCGAACCTGGGACCTTGAAAGGAGCATACCTTCAAAGCTCAAGTCTTCAACCACTATGCCACCCCTTGGGGACCTAGGCGAGCCTTTCGAAACACAGCTCGCAATCACTACATAACACAACAATGCACTCAAAAGGGTTAACACCAAAATCACTCAATACCACAATACGTCTGGCTCCATGAAGAAGGGTCACACCCATTTAGCCAAGAAGGCCTCATTTCATAATCTCAATCTCCCAATACCTAATCCACCAAGCTCCCCAGGTTTTACAACTGCTTCACACTTATTCAGGTTAGGTGTAAGAACACACTCACAAACATGACATTTTCAAAACTCCATTTAAATTTTGTCTGCTACTACATTTACAATATTACAGTGTCCTTGGATTATTGATTTATATTGTTCCCTCGTTGAAAAACAAAAAATACCTCGGAAGTGGTCTCTCCATTTGCAGGCTTCATTTGAGAATCCTTGTCCGCAGCTGCTTTTCTACGAGTAGAACTTCTAGTTTGTAGGCCTCTCTTCTCCTCCCAAGCAGGCTTTAGAATAGCTTTGCCCTTGCCCTTTGAAGTGCTTTTCTCCTGTGAAGATTCATTCCCTGCCCTTTCTCCAATAGTCATCGATGATCTAGACCTAGTAGAGTATCGGCGAGTAGTTGAACCAGGAGTTGGCGTTAACCCTGGTGAAGCAACAGCTCCTGTAGGCATTGTTCCGGAATCTGAGTTTCCACCAGATGCTGAAGGTTTCTGACCAGATTCACTTTTCTGAACTCTAGGCCACAGAAATTCTTCAACAGCAGCTAAGCTTGCCAATGGATCAATCAGAACAATATTCGATGAATAATCACGAAGCATTTTTTCTCCTTGGGCTCGACAAAGTCGTAACTTAAATGGCTGAGATAATACACCGAGTCCAGAGGAAAGGCGTGCACTACCATTGGATGATCTAGAAGATTGACTCAGGACAACAGGAAATCGCTCCAACGAGGATAAAGAACTCTGTAGCTTTTGAACTAAGACTGTCATAGGAGCTACTCTCCCCCCATTAGTGCTTGCAGGAAGGGAAACAGAAATAAATGATTTAAATCTTTTAAGTACTTGTTGTCGAAGCTTTGGCAACTCAGCTTCAGAAATTCTTCCTTTAGAAAAGTATCCGCAAGAAAAGTAGTTAAGCAGAACTCCAACAACGCCACTACCAATAAATTCAAAAGTGGAAACACCATCATCTTTGCCTAATTCAACAAGCATTTCAGATATTACACCAGTTAAATGATCTTCCTTGTTTGCAATAATATCATCTAGGCGGGACCCTGAAGCTTTTGACTTTCCTTTTGACTTAGTCTTCTGATCATCAATGCCAGCACTTAACTTGACACAGAGATTCTTCAAACGCAAGAGATCATCTGTAACTCCAACTTCAACGTCTCCTGGATCTAAGGGAAAGTACTTGGTTTTAAAAGCATTGGCACAGGCACTCACAGCTGTTCGAATATTAGAGTTATTCGGAGCCTCCACCGAACCCTGTGAAACACCACTTCCAGAAACAGGGTTCTTGTTTTCATCTAGTAGACTTGCATCCGGATTCATATTTCCACTGCGCCTTCTATGACGTCGCGTGCGTGATGAAGTTCCAGATGCAGTGTTATTATCCTTCTCAATAGAATCGGCTTGGGAAGCTGTATTTTGGTTATTAGCTAAGATAAGCTGGTCAACAGCATAAACAACACCCTCTCGAAGAAACATCTTGGAAAATGTTTCATGAAGCTTTTCCATAAGAATCTCAGCAATTTGGAGAGCAGGAATCAGTATGTGTGGATCTTTCCATGCCAAAACACCAGCTAGAAAACTGAATCAATAAATGAAAAGTTGAGTACCACATCAAAGCAAGAATGGAAATCTAATGCAGGCTGAAGTTCAATACCTTGCGATATTAGTCACATTCAATAATGATTGTATCATCTCTGGAGTGCTGAAGTACATCAATTTACCAATTCCTGAGAGACATTTATGGCGTACTGGACCATTCACACTGGACCCGTAGATCTGTTTGACCAAATAGCACAATTTCAGTACTAAAAGAACCAGAAAAGACGTCTAATAAGGCTATAAAAGAAGTATAATACTCTGTACAGACCTGTATTAAGATAGGAAGGAGATCCATTCCAAACTGGTGGAGGAGCTCAGGCTGATCCTTTAAGAGTTTCTCACGAGTTGAAACCTCTGGGGCACTATCAGATGGATCTTCTTCATTCACAGAACCGCTAGTAGAAGGCTTCTTGATGACGGGTCCTTTAACAAATGAATTAAAGTTGGGCGGAAAGGAAATGGCTCCTTGAGGTAGAGGGGGTAGAAGCTCATTTGCCAAGTTGACTATCTCAAAAATCTGGACAGCAAAAAGTAATCAAACTGTTAAAGGAGGAAAGGAGGTTAAAATCTCAGCAGTTTCCAAAATAAGGAATATAATGACCTCCATTATAAGATACTAGAGTTCAGTAGATAACTATTGATGAAAAAGAGGAAAATTATAGCCCATTAACATTTTTATTCAAAAAACTATATCGTGGAAATAAAAAGAAGTTTACACTATTAATCAAGACCCTGGACTCTTATTTGGCGACCCTTACATAACAACTAGTTTTATTGCTTGAACCAAATTTGTTTTCCAGTGCTATCGTACGGAACAATGATTTATCATAAAATTCAAAATTTTCCAGCATGTTGTTCAGTTATTACAAAATAATGAGTAATCATCCCTAAAAGCATTGACAACAAAAACCATTTTCTGCAGATCAAGCACTTTCGCAAGCAAAAATTAGTCACCTCAACATAAATACCAACTTTAGAGAAAATAATCACACCATCATGTGTAGTACATACGTAATGAAAATTTACAATATATATACAAAGCTTTGAACATACATATTTTCAGTTAGTTCTACATTCAACCTTCCAATTCTACTGATATTTTTAAAATATTCTTCCCGTTCTTCTTCTTGAAAGTGAATAATCACACAATCATGTGTAGTACATACGTAATGGAAAATGAAACCTAGGACATGCATTTTCTTTATCTCTCATTTTCCATTTTTCTTCTTGAAAGTAAAAATCTTTTATCAAGTATAAAGAAAAGATACAATAGAGAGTACAACAAAAAAGCATGGACGTGGACACAAGGCAGAGACAACAATACGCTAATTTCTGAAAATGTAGGAAACGAACACGTTATTTTTAAAATTTAAGATAGTATATATGTATATATTGTCATAGTAATACTTCAAAATAAATTAACCATATAAATTGAGCATATACAATATGTGCTTTATTTATACACAAATGACCATACTTAGAATTTATCCAAAAAAATTACAATACAAATTAATTGCAATTATAAAAGCCCACTAAATGCCCACTTTTAATGATCACTAAAATCCCACTTTAAACAAAAATAAATACAATACAAACAAGAAGTAATTAAAAGAAACGTGCACCTCGACTATTCTCACACAAGATCACCCACCTGATCCTACAACATCTAGATGTCAAGAAAACTCATAGAAAATTACTTCTAAGGTGGGTGGCTACCATGGATTGAACCAATAATCTTTTGGTTCTTCAATGCCCTTTCGAACACTAAGGCAACATGATGGTTCATTTTATTTTAATTACAAACCCTAAATTTTTTGACCTCGATACTTTCATCCTTTCCTCCCTCAACCCCTTTGCCATAGTCCCGCGGCAAACTCCGCCTTTTACTGCTGATCAACTTCATTTCCAACTGCTGCAGCTCAAAGGCTTTTTTTTCCTTTATTCATGTTTTCCATAGTTACTGTTAGGATCAAAAAATCTTTTGGGTTTGTTCTTTTATATGTATTTTCCCGTCAACTAAATACAGCATATCCAAACCATGTCTGGGCGTGTCGAAATTTTTTTAAGAAAAAGTTAATTAATAAACATGCAATTTTGAGCATCGGACTTGTGTCCAAATGTATCAATGTCCAACACGTGTCTGACTCAAACATTTTGGCTACACAAGCGTGTTCATGCTTCCTAAGAGACGAGAAACATAATTTCTGTAGTTTCGAGAAACATAATTTCTGTAGTTTTTTTATTTCCTTTCTACTGTTTTGGTGGGAAATCTTTCAAATGCCTAAAGAAATCTATCTGGTTTAACACGTGTCTGACTCAGACATTTTGGCTACACAAGCGTGTTCATGCTTCCTAAGAGACGAGAAACATAATTTCTGTAGTTTATTTTATTTCCTTTCTACTGTTTTGGAGGGAAATATTTCAAATGCCTAAAGAAATCTATCTGGTTGGCAATTGTCGGGGCTTTCTCATGAAACCCTGGTTGGAGAAGAACATAAGAATTTTCAGAGAGGTATAATTTAATTTTTATTCTCTGTTTGACGATGTTCTTTCTTTGGTGCAGTGCAAGCACATTTATCCGTCAAATCTTTTAACTTATTTTTCTTCATCTCTAATTGGAGATCTTTCTTGTAATCACTTTTAAGTGTTTGGTTTTCTCCTTCATTTCATTCATCAATGAAATTGCTACTGATTTTTTTTTTTAAAAAAGCCGTGCTATCTACAAGGGGAAAAAATCAGTATCTGGGGTTGAGGCTTGGAATTCTAGAACTGAGAAGAAAATTGTAAGCCAGAAAAATATAGAAGTTGAAAAGGTCGAAGAATATGACTTATGAGGTTAAGAGATGTACCAGTCACATCTCAAATGAGTATTTAGCTGTTACTGTTAGAACATAAACAAGACAAACCCAAGGAAAATGATTACCAACTATCGATTATGATAGCCTAGAAAATTAGCAGAACCTACCTGCTCTTGTGGTCTATTTAATGCAGGCGAAACAGATGTATTAGTAGACACGCCAGAACCAGACAATATATCTTTAAGAATCCCACTGATCCCAAGAAGCAGCAAAGTTTTTGCACCTAAGGCAGACCCACTTGCACATGTGGAAAGAAGTCGTATTAATCCCTGCATTTTTGTGAAAATGAAATCAATAACCTCAAACACACAACCCTCAAAAGATAAAAGGGCATCTAGAACTTACAGTGTAAGTAGCTGAGCTGAGAGTTGATTGTCCACCTCCAGTACTACTAGTGGAAATAAGTGAGGCAGCTTGTGTAACAAGTCCATGGTTACATAATTCATCTAATTTTTCAGGAGATGATGCAAAGGCCTCTGCAATGCGAGTCAAACAAGCTGAAGCATGCTCTAACACCTACCAACAAGAAATACAGATAGATTCAAACTGATGAAAAAACAAAGAGTATTTCACATTTCTGACTGTTTTCCCTTTTAAAAAAAACCTAAAAGGACAAAAGAAGCCAAGTAAAAAAAAAAACAGGCATAGACCACCAAAAAGTAGCTCCAAAAACTTCGAGGACTGAGCTTCAATTATCATTAAAAAAAACGTTTAAAAAGGCTTAGCAGCATAATCTCACAAAGTTGTGCAAAAAATGAACCGAACTTCAGAAAAACTCTCCAAGGGTAAAACCTCTCTCATTTCTCTCTTACTTAACATACACCATCAAAAGCAAAGAGTTCTATCTACCAAGGAAAACTCCAATCTCAGACACTTTAACTAAGATCGACACAACTTACCTTTGCATCATGATACTGAAGAAGGTTTGTTAGCAAGGGAACAGCTTCCATCACAAAGTCGGCTGCATCTGAAGGAAGCTTCTTGCACATATTAGCAGCAGTTGACAATGCGACTCGCTATAATACAGTTTCAACAAAATGATAATAGTTAACAAGTAAACTATATTAACTCGGATGAAAATCAAGATCCAATCTTTGACGGCATCCAAAATCCTAAGAGCAGTAGGGTCTACTGCCCTCAATTACCTGAACTCCTGTGGAGAAGAAATCTAAATATGAAAGCACAGCCATAAGAGCTCCTGCTCGCAGGCAGGCAGTGGGGTGTTCCTGGGATATCTTCTTTAAAGCTTGCAGGGACTGTTGACAGAAACCAACTACTATTAGTACCATCATCTCAGACTTGAGAAAACATGAATTTACAGAATTTTGATGCATAACATACAAGCAAAGAGTGCATGATACCACCCAGTATTAAGTATCAGAATGAAGATATTTGCAGTTCTGAGCAGAAAACGACTACTGTGAGTACATATCAGTAATTAAAATGTTCACCAAAGTGCATGAGAAGTACTAGCATTATTAGCTCCATTCACTTATCACGGTAAAGCTCACTCTCAATTGGTACCCAATTCTACTCCCATGTTTAACAAGGATGAAAATGAATGCAAAGAGCAAACCTGTTCAGCTAAGTCCATGTATTCTATAGTCAGCAATCTAGCACAGAAGCAGGAAACAGCACCATAATGCACAACAGCAGCACATGAAGAAGGTAGAACATCACACAGATGGGTTAGTGCCCTGGCCGCTAGAAGCATTATATCAGCATTGCTTTCGTGATTAAGTAACCCGACAAGGACAGGGACAAAGGAATCCACAGAGAAAGTACTTAGAGATTCCTCAGTGCCAATAGAGAGCATCTCACAAAGTTGTGTCAATGCCTCAACCTGCTTCCCTTCTTCTCCATCTGCTCTCAACCCAGATAAGATTTTCTTAAGCCGTCCTCTCTGCTGCGAGGATGAAGCCGATGCAATTGCAGAGGAAGGAAGCAAATCATCCAGTCCAGCACCGAGTTTCCTGAGAAGTCCTTGAAGGGCACTACTTGCTGTAGATAAATTCTGATGCAAAACACCCAATCCTACCTCACTATCATTATCATCATCCTCCCCACCGCCACTGCCTTCAATATTCATCCCAAAGCTATGCTCCACATTTCTTTCTCTATCCCCAATTCTAACCTCATGTTCCTTCTCCTTCCCCTTATCCGAGTTTTCTCTATCCGAATTCTTCCCACGTCGGCGCGAACCAGAAGATTCATTAGTGGAGTCCATTGGAGTACTGGTGTTAGATGGTTCCTGGGTTCGAAAATAGCGAGAACGAGTCAAAACGGGAAGATCCAAGGAAGAAGTACCAGAGAAACGAGCACGCTTGGTGGAACGGGTAGTAGGACCAGAAGACGAAGAAGAAGAAGGGGCTGATGAAGAGGCCTCCGCCCGCTTTCTGCTACGAGTTTCCATACAAAAACCCAAACCCTCAAATCGACGAGCCGCTCGCCACCGAGCGAGCAATCACACAGTCCAAGATCTGAATCTACACCGCATCTGACCAACGACAAAAGAAATCCTCGATATAGAAAAATACAACAGCGAAGTAGCTGAAACCAGCTAACTCCTCTCACAGAATCCCCCAATTCGAAAACCCTAGATTCCCTTTAACCCAATACAAATACAAGAATGTTGAATCAACACAGCCAGAAACAACGATTCAGGAATTGCTCAAAAACCCTTCAGAGTACAGAAAGTAAAGAAAATCATGAGCCAAATTTCAACACCTAGAAGATGGCGACCGGGGAAATGACATCGAGAAATCGGTGAAACGCCGGTGACCGGAATGAAGTAAGGATTGAATTGAAGCCCTTTCGTTCAAAATCGAATTACAGAACAAAGGGATCCCTCGAGAAATGGAGAAGGGGAGATTCAATGGTAAGCCCTGGGGACGAAGGAAACCTAGAAAGAAGGAGAAACGGGAACTAATTGTTCTTCTTCTTGTAATAGTTACTTTCAAAACTAATTTATTTTATTTTCATGAAAGAATATGTAATTTTTCGGACAATTTGGTCTGAACATTTTTTACCCCAAACTTCTCATGGCTGAGTGATTTTGACTAAAATGATCATTACATCAATTTTAAATTTTAAGTGGTTATTTTATGCTTTATACTTATTTAAATTTTAAATTTATTTTTGGGGATTTAGCAGGAATATTACAAACAAGTAAAATAATTCTCTCCACATCACAATTTTAAAAGTTATACATATGTGGCAAAAAACTTGTGAAATGACTAAAGTACCCCCATATAACTCTATACCCTAACTAATTTCTTCCCCCACGATTTCTCTCTACCGCAAGCTCTCCGACTTCCCTCTATCGGCGACCTCATCAATTTCTCATATACCCATTCGCATTACGATTTCTCTATACCCGCGAGCTGTCCGACTTCCCGATTTCTCTCTACCCATTCGCTTCACGATTTCTCTCTACCCATCACTCACGACCTCTTCGACTTCACGATTTTGGGGTTTTTTTCCTTGCTACTCTTACCTCTACAACCATCCACTCTCAATCCACACCGACCGTCTCTTCAAACTCCGACTTCACGTTTTGGCTTTTGCAGTTTATATTTCTTATTCCAATGGAACTAGGGGTGTTCATGGTCCGGGTTGGGTAGGGTTGGATGAATTTTTTGGACCAACCCAATTTTTTGGGTTGGTCAATTCGCCAACCCATCCAACCCTATGCTATGCAGCGCAACTCCAACCCAACCCAACCCTATATTTTCGGGTTGAGTTGGGTTGGGTTCTCGGGTTATATTACTATTTTTTTTCTTTATGATTCAACTCATAAACTCATAATTATGTAATAAAAAAAACATTATATTGTATACTTCAATCTATTACCTATCCTATTAGTGCATATATATATTTTTTAGAAGGCTTACAAGTAAGTTAAGAACCTATCTTATTAATTTATCTTACATACACACATATAATATGTATAATATTCTTAGTTCGGGTTGGGTTGGGTTGAACGAGCCAAAAATTAGTCAACCCAAGAACCAACCCAACCCAACAAAAACTATAAAATCATAACCCAACCCAACCCAAAAAAATTATAACCCAACCCAACCCTTACGGTTTGGGTTGGGTAGTCCGGGTTGCTCGGGTTGCCGGTTTTTTTGTACACCCCTAAATGGAACCATAATGAGATGTCTATCAATTCCACTGATAAAAGTCTATCAGTGGAACCGATAGATGTCTATCAGTGGAACATTGATAGACTTCAAAACTAATAGACTTTTATCAGTGGAACTGATAGACTTCTCACGATTTTTCTCTACTACTCACACCTCTACAACTATCCACTCTCAATCCACTCCGACCATCTCTTCAAACTCCGACTTCACGTTTAGACTTGTCACTGTTATAAAATTTGCAGTTTAGACTTCTTCTATCAGTGGAATATTGATAGACTTCAACACTGATAGACTTCTATCGGTGGAACTGATAGACTTCTATCAATGGAGTGGTCTGACGTAGCTGGAATTTCACAAAGAAATCGCAAGAAGAAATGGTAGAGCACGCAAGAAGGAACCAACAAATCGCAAGAAGAAATGGTAGATGAGCATGCAAGAAGAAAGACTTGAAGAGGAACTTCAAGAAAAATGGTATGAAAATCGGAAGTTAAAGAGAAGGGTAAATTTAGAAATGTGTAAAATTATCTTAAAAATGTGCTATAGATGAATTTCTTTTAGTTTTGTGCTATAGTTGTAATGGGAGGGCCAAAATATGCTACTTGTAGCAAATTCTCTTTATTTTTAGTCAAATTTTTTAGATTTATTCCATCTTTATTATATTATATTGTATCTATTTTGTATTTAATTTTTAAAAATATAAATAAGATAGAAATATCTAATTAAAAAAATATATGATAAAATAGTTATTACAAATTTAAATTTCAAATTCTAAAAAAAAAAATTAAAATTTCAAAAAACAAAATATTTATTAAATGAGATCTTAATTTTTACCTTATTTTAATTTTTGAAAGAAAATAAATTTAAATAAAAAATTCAAAACCATGCAAAAATTGGAACGGTGTAAAAAGGTAATTTTTTTTCGTTTTTTTTAATTATTTTATTTGATTTTGTGTGCGACATTGAGATTAATTGAACATTGTGTTTGTAGGGCAATGATGATGAGTTCAACCACTATAATATACCAATTTACTGTTTTTATTAATGACACGTGTATTATGATATAAATTTTGAAAAATAAATAATTTAAGGAAGAATACTCTTGCATTTGCTAGCAAATATTAGAGAGTGGAAAGATTAATGAAATTAAGTATTCGAATTGATGAGGTAATTAAACTCATTTACATATTAGTGTTTGCCAGTTTTAACGCGGCTAAACTATTTTAAAGAAGATTAATTTAGGTTACGATTTAACACCCACAATTAATTGTTCTTCAACCAAAAATAGAAAGAAAAAAAAATGAAAATTGTACTAAATGAATTATTGTCACATAATATTTACAAATGTAAATAAAATTTATTTACATCAATAATTAATAATACATTTTATTATTGTATTAAAAATAAAAATATGATGACAATATTTATTAATAACAGCGACTACAATCACTATTTTTCTTAAGGTGGTTTCATTTGTAAATATGTTATAGATTTGATTTATAAGATAAATTTTTCAAATAAATTAAAGAAAAATAAAATGTGACTAAATTGAAATTAATTTGTAAATATGTTATAGATTTGACTTATAAGATAAGTTTTTCAAATAAATTAAAGAAAAATAAAATGCGACTAAATTGAAATTAAAAAAAGATAGACATATAGAAAGTAAAAAATAAGATAAGATTCAAATTAGATCGTATATATAAAAAGTTATGCATGTGTGTTATTTACAACCAATTTTAAGTATAAAACCGTAACTTGTTAATGATTAAATTCATATTTTTAAACATGATAAAGGTTATTTTAATATTTTAAAAATATCCTCAACCATAAACATTTCTTGGCTCAACCCTAGTTCACGTTAGTATTTAATTATTATATTTCTAATCAAAGAATAACATGTTTAGTTAGTTTTTACCAAAATAAATAAAATAGGGACAAAATTTACCATTGGTACATTTTTTTATTCTCATTCCTTATTATCACACAATTTTATTTATTTTGTACCGATTACACTATATACTTTTAGTTTAATAATTGGTGGCGAATTATTCGATAATACATTTTGGTTTGTTGAATTATTAACTTCGTTAACATTTTATATCATCTATATTATTTTTTATGTACCATTTTAACCTTTTCGTTAACTCTTCCTTCTCACATTTTTTATAAATCTCAAATCCTCTCCTTGGCATTGATCTTTTTTTTAATCCACGTAATTCCAATAAAATATGACACATAAAAATTAAATAGACGAATGTTGTTATTATACATATTACTGGATTGAATTGATAATGCATAGGCTAAGTTCAAAGGATGTGACCAAAAGAGGTAGAGTAAAGTAAACTTCAAAAAACAATTCTCCTACTCTAAAAATATTGTTGAGTAAAAAAACAATATTCGACTATGTAATGAGAAGACTGCACCCCACCATGATGTTAAATGTGTCACACATCTTTTTTTTTTTTTTTACTTCATATTTATTATAAAAAAGTTTTTTAAAAAATGTGTGGCTTCACATGAGTGACATCATGGTGCGGGTATTCCAAGCTCCACCCAAATTCTTCTCATGTGTAATATATATTTCAAGTGTATTTAATTTTGATTCCAGACAACCCATAATAAACGATATCAAAATAAAATCTATCTATGCAGAAGAAGTGGTTGTGGTATGAAATTAGTTGTAGAAAAAATTGGGTGCAGCTTGGGCTCCCCCGTCATCGATAATGTCACTCATGTGGAGTTATTAATTTTTTTATAATAAATATAAAATAATAATTAAAAAAAAAGAGATGTATGACATTATAGATGACACATGAATGACATTATGATAGGGGTACATCATAGGATGCACCTGAATTCTTCTCAATTAGTCGGTAGAGGATTTTATTTTTTAAAAAAATCAGATTTTGTAGGCTAAATGTCCAATGAGATATTTATTTAAATTATGGAGTATTTAGAAACTAAGCCATCTTTTTTACTTGTCTTTATAATCATATATTTTTCTTTTTATTTATCCATATTTTTCTAAATTTAAAAATGTGCGGGCATAAAAATGGATAAGATAACCTCGATCCTTACTAATAACTATTTCTCAAAAAAATTATATCAAAACGAGCTATAATAACAATTCAAAAGAACTTCTCATTTTTACGGCTCAAAATAACTTATTGTTTTTAATAACTTATTTCAATTATTAATTTCTAATTATTCAAAATAACTCACAATTTCTAACAACTCATTTTTAATCATTCATTTGATCTATTAAAAAATAACTCATTTTTAACTAATCATTTTATTAATTCATTTTTAACTATTCAAAATAACTTTTCATTTCAAATTCACATATAAATAAGTTATATCTCTAAATAAGGGTATGTTTGAGACAAGGGGAATGATAATGATTGATAAGAGAATGAGAATGAGGAGAAGAATGAATTATGAAGAGAATGATTATTTGTATTTGGATGAAGGTAATGATTATGAGAGAACCATTATTTGTGTTTGAGATAACGGTAATGATTACGAAAAAATTAAAATAATGAATATGCTGAGAGTAAAAAATAGTACGTGATGTAATGTATAAAAAATTATTGAAAATAAGATAACAAATAGTTAAGGGAATGAGAAAAGTGATTTTTGAAAAACGCAATTATGAAAGAAATTATTCCTAGTGGTCCAAATACAGAAAATCACTCAATTCCCACTCTCCCTCTAATGCTTGGTGGCTTACAAAATCCCTAACTCATCTTAAAAAACAACTACATCAAACGAGTTTTTGGCTGTCACTCTTCTATTAAAGATTAACATTTCAAATAAGTTATTATAAAAGTCTCAATTTCTAACTACTCAAAATAACTTATCGTCCAAGCATCTCCGAATAGAAGACGATAGGAAAAAGTTGGATCTTTATCGTAGATGGGACCCCGATTGTTCTACTTATCATGATAAAATTGGATGCTTCAATGATCATCCATATTATTAGTGAAAGATTCTCAAAACTTTTTAGAACTCAACAACATTGTTCGTGATGTTAAATGACCAATCCCTTGTTTTTGTAAAGTTGTCTTTTCTAATTGTAATAGATCTATAAGGGCTTGTTTGGCTAGGGTGGGAAAGGAAAGGAAGGGAAGGGAAAGGAAGAGAAGTGAGAGTAAATTGGTGTTTGGTGGGAAGGGAAGATAAAAGAACTAATAGTAAATTGGTGTTTGGTGAGATGGGAAGGGAAGATAAATGAAATGAAGTGATAGTAAATTGGTGTTTGGTGGGATGAGAAAAGCAGTGAAAGTGATGTTTTTTTATTAAAAAAAATAGATATTTAATATTTTTAATATAATGTTTATAATATATCATTTTATATTTATTTTATTTATTATTTAAATCAAATTTAAAAATTTAATAACTTTCATTATCAAAATATATAAATTTCATAATTGTTAAAAAAATGAAAATAAGAAATCAAAATAAATGGATAACATAATTTTTATAATAAAAATTAAGTTTAAAACCTCAAAATTGAGATGGATAAAATTAAATTAAAAAAACTAGTTTAATTATTTTGAGTATTATATATTAGATTTATGTAATATAAATTTATATTCGTTTACAAAAATGTCTTAGAAAAGTTTGAAAATAATAAAATCTTAATATATTAATATATATCTATGTATAACAAATGCATACATTATTTATTATTTTATTTTTTTGAAAACAAATGCATACATTATATATTGATAATTAAACCTGCCACACCCATTTCTTTTTGTTGGTTCAGCAATGGAAAAGGTAAAACCTCAAAATCCTGAATAATTTGAAGCTTAAAAACCCTAAATCAACATTTGAAAATTGACTAGAAAGCCCTAAAAAATCACTCATACAATAAGCCTAAAACCCTAAAAGTATACGCTCCACCGAAAAAGAAGAACTCTATGAACACTAAAACCCACGAAGTGTCGCCGTGAATGGTAGCGAGATTATGAAATCAATGGTGGTTCTTTTCTTTGCGACCGAAATTTCCCGATCCACCCGATAAAGAAGCAAGAAAAAGAACCGATCAACGTGAGAAAGAGGAACAGATGGAGAGAGATCGAAACAGAGTTAATAGATTTATGCTCGGAAACAAAAAAAAAATAGCGTGAGAGAGAAGCGAGGAAGAACGATGGGTTACTCGCAGGGATAGAGAAGGGTTACGCGCCGGATTATTTTCGGGAGTGTTGTAGACGCGCTGGGATATCCTAACTCACCCGGGTTATTTTAACCCGATGGGCCAAACAAAGGGTAGGATCACTTCCTGACCCAACTCGGCCCACCAAACGTCCCCTAAGTTATTTGTCGATTTCTTGTCGGACTGATTGTCTTCTTAAAAGATTTGATGTCTCTTCTAAAACACTCTTAAAAATATATGGTTTAGGATGTAAAAAAACAAATGTATAATTTATTTTATTGGTTTACATTTAAAATTGATTGTCAATAACCCAACCACATGAATGTACACCCACCAAGAAGTCTTGGGTTCGAATTCCCGCCCCAAATTATTGTAATCTAAAAAATATATATAATTCAACGACATAAGTGCATCCATGATTAAGAGATCTATGAAACAAAAAATTAAAATATATAGACCGAAATTCTATTTTGACCCATTATATTCACTACTAGAAAAATGGGAATAGATGACATTTATCCCAAACCAAATTTATGAAGGAAATGCGATTAAAGTGTCATAAATGAAAACATGCGTTTTATGACACTTTTTTAGAATCATCAATTAACTCCCGTTATATGACACTTTATTACAATCATGTAATAGTCATTTATTAAAATAAAATAACCCTCACTAAAAACCCTAGCATTTCTAATTCCGCCTCATCGAGCTGTAGCACCTTTCAAAATTGTCTTCTTCGAAGCTCCAGTGCCTCCGATGTACCCATTCCAAACCACCTTTCTGTCAACGACCATGTGTTTAGGTTCACATCCTTTCATTCTTTTCTTGTTTAGATTTAATATTAATTTCTTTCTGTGTTTTGTTTATCATTTTATCAACATGTTTCTTATACTAAGTCCAAGGTAAACTCATGGGAGCTTCATAAAATTTCTCAATCCCACAACAATCACAAGCCCTAATTTCCATAATCCTCAAATTCAACCCCACCAAAAACTCTAATCCCTAGCTCCATTCTCCGTTCCCAATATAATCAAAACCAATCCCATTTTCATCTACTTCATGTAATGCGTTCGGAGACCTTAGATTTGAGTGTTCTTGTATATATATCCATGTTTTGTGTTTATTGATATTCTTGGATGTTTTATGTGTTATAGATTATGGAGAAATTTGCTGATGCTATTAAAAATGGAGCTAGAAATCAACAATCTGATGCATTGGTAAAAATGTTGTTTGTTTTTCACAATTTCCCTAAAGATTCGTTGTATTATTGTTTACACTAATAATTGGTTTTGTATCACATTGTTATTTCCAACAATTATTAAACTATGATATCTGAATCAATGAGTTTCAAAGGCTATGGTATGTTGGAACTCTTTTTAGTTGTGCTCTCATGTGCTTGGCATAATAAATTCATTGTTGCGAATGAGACATACCTAGTTGAAATATAGATGTTTATTCTTTTTAAACTTATTCATGATGAGGATCTAAATGCTAGAGATGATGGTTTCTAAGAACAAAAGTTTAAGTAGGACACAATAGTTCTAAAAAAAGGGAAAAAAAAGTAGGACATAGTATGTAATTTGGTTTCAAAAGATGATGGTTTCAACTCTTGTATGAAGGAGATGAAATAATATGTAATTTGTATTAGTTAACTCTTTACATTTTGCAGGGTCATTGGGACACCATCAAACTATGCATTGCTTTTGTATAGGCTTTCATGATAAAAATCCATTTGAAGATCTCGTGTTGCTTTGCCCTCCATTAACATCCTGCTCTAGTCAAGGTCTCACCCCATTTTTTCAACCATCAAAGATAATTCTTTGTGATTAGACTCATTGAATTCTTTAACTTGGCTTTGTAATTTTTTGTTGTATAAACAAATGGTTCCAAGCCATCAATGAGCTAGTATAACTGGGATGTCATAACTGGTTTTCATCTTGGCCATGTTTTAGTATTTCAATTAACTACCATCATGCCTTAAAAGTATGCATCCAAAGTATGGCTTGAAAGTTTGTGTTTAAGCCATTCATGCCTTAAAATTTGTTTTTAGAGAAATTAGGATATCAGTAGAATTTTATTTAGCCAAAATGACAAATTAACTTAACTAGTGTTTGAAATTTTAATGCTTACTGATTTTTTTTTAATTTTTATTGTAACTCTTAATCTAAGAAGCACATACGCTTCTATTTTGGCAAAGTATCTATACTTTAGATACAATTAGTCCATTGTAACTATTAGGACATTATAACTCCATTTTCCCTTGATGATAAGAATCATCAAGTTGGTGATCTTTAAAATTTGATTGATCTTGAAAATTGTCGATTAGTATTTGTTTAATGTTGTGGAATATTATTCTATATTGTTGAACTGGTTGAAGGTAGTAGACCCTAGTAACCAAATTTTAATTACTAACCAATTTTAAGATAATTTTGATGGAAAGGACATGTATGTCATCTTGCAGATAATTTTGATGCTCCAAAGGTTATTGATTTTCTTAATTTTCCCACTTTGCAATAAGTTATACGTTGGGTCTATTTTGGTACCCTAGTAAATATGTGTGTGGCTAACATATCAGGAAGAGTAGGATACAATTATAAAAAATTATGTTATTGTTTATTGAGTTTATTTTGCAAGTACATCTCTGCAAATCTTGTGAAAAAATATTTAACTAATTTTTTTTTACAGGGGGCAAAATGTGGTATATATGGAACCAATTCTTAAGAGTGGATAACGAGTACGGAGGTAAAGTTTTACTCTTTTATATTATGTCTTTTTTATATAAAAAAACACATTTGTTCTACCATTAAAGCTAGTTATGATAGATGGGGTATTCGTCATTTACTTTCTCTGGTTTTTCTGGTATGAAGTTTGGTCCTTTGGATAACACTATTGAAGAGTTTAGTAGATTCACTCTTTTTAATTCTTTGTTTATCTAAGGTTATTGGCTTGGTTTGTAGCGATTAATTGGCTACAAATTAATTGGAATGTTTCTATAAATCATTACTTGTTAGTATGGTCAAGTAGTTGTCTTGTTAGAATGGTTGAAGTATACGTAAGTTGGCTCAAACGCTCATGAATATGAAACAAATGATTCACCCATAATTAATAATGTTCTTAGCTGCAAGTTTCCATTATTTTATATAACAATTTTTCATGAGCTACTGAAAAAACAAAAGAAGCACAATCATGTGGTCTATGTGAATGACCTTGATTGGGTTTTGATTAGTTATAAGAGTAGAGTCTAAAGTGATCTTACGATTCCATGAGCTTGGTAGTGATCTGTCTTCTCATTTCATTTTATTAGATGCTAGACAGGCTCATTTGGGATGGCATCTATCGTCTTATGTATTCATATCTGATGATAATGATCTAGGTTTCCATCTATTTTCAAATAGATAAACCTCTTTAATTGATCATATGACGAAAATGTTGTTTATTCTTCATGTTTTTGGACATTGAGTTAGAAAGGATGTAAAAAAAAAACTAGATAAGTCTCATTATTTTTTAGGGAATGTAAAAATTCTCTTTAGCTTCATTTTTCCTAGGTTTGAATCTTCTCTTATTCCTAATGATATTCTTCTTTTCTTTTCAAAGGGGGCACAAACGGTTCTTTTTTAAATCGGAGAAATTGCAATTTGATGAGAGAAAGAAAGCAAATTCAAGAAGAGTATAGTTTCTTTTCAAGATGATGTTTTTTTTCTTGTCACATTTCCTCTTCTGATTATTTATTTCCTCTTAACCTCTTCCTCTCCATTAGGCTTTGATGTAACACAAAACAAGTAGGGGAATAGCAAGGAAAATTGACTCATCAAATAGGTAACTAACTTAACTTAAATGTTTCTCAAGTTGTTTGATTATAACTTTCATCTCTAACTTTTATAGCTAATTTTTATACCTTATATTGACAACTGAACTTGGATTTTGTTTTAGAAGGGGCTAACTCTAAAATCATTCAGCTCAATCTCTTATTGAGTTGCAATCTTTGTTTGTTTTTTTTTTTCATTTTACATTATGTTCTGGGATTTACCCATTATAATTTATAATCTCATATTATTTTAGAGTATCATTTATTAGTCTCAAACATTTTAAAGTAGAACGAGAGTTGTTAGTTTCTTAACTCTATTATGCTCTAGGCTTTCTGTATTATCACTGTTAGTGCTTTTTTTAGAAGAATCATTTACTTATGTGCTTGAATATACATATCAAATGACTATTTGTTGTTCTTTGCTCACTACTATAAAATGGACCTACAATGACTATTTATTGTTATGTTAGTTTGTAATACCATAATTGCTCTCTATATTTACTAATTATGTAAGGATAGTATGCACAGCCTGTAGGATTTATATTCAATGACTATCATACACATATATGTGGTATTTGATATTTGAATGCTCGTTTAATCTCAGATATTGTCGATGTGATTGGAGATACTTTGAAGATAGATATGTTGCAGCAACTTTTGGATTCATATTTGCAACATGGAGGTGAATCAATCCAATAAAGAAGTCACATCTTGTCTTGGTGTAACCATGAATATTTTTCAATTTATATTATTGATGTCATGAACAATATATTTTTTTCATTTAACTATATTTACGATACATGTATAAAGTACTACCTTGATTGATACTTATATACAAATGAATATTATGAAAATAGTTCTTATATTGGATCAAATTTAGAGACCATTTAATTTTAATAGTTGTATGTACTATTATAGAAATAAATAGGAAAAATAGTTGACAATAAATATTTGTAAAGATTGGAGATATATGATTAAATAAATAGTCATATTTACATATTTAGTGATTACAAAAAATGTCAATTAAAATTTTTTAATGATAAAGTTTAGGTGTCATAGATAAATTATTAATGATCAATTTTATATATCATCTATTGTTTTTTATGTGACAACAAATTAATGTCATCAAAGAAAAATCGATGATTGTAAAAAAACATCATCTAAAGAGTTTCAATGATACTTATTAAGAAGTGTCATCTATAAAGAATAGATGATGTGCGATACAATGATTGTAGAAAAGTATCAACTAAAAAGTTTTAATGACACTTCTAAAAAAGTATCATCTAAAGAGAATAGATGATGTGCGATACAATTATTGTAAAAAAGTATCATCTAAGCCGTTTGTGACACTTTTTTATAATCATCATACCCCAATTTTGTAGTAGTGATTTTAAGTTTTTTAAGTACAAAAGTTAAAATTGGACATTTAAAAATGTCATTAACCAAAATGAAACAAAACTCATGCAAAAAATGGTAATTCTTTTTATTTTTACCATAAGCTTAATCACTTGACTTTGAAACTAATATGAAGGTTTCAGGGAAAGAAATATAAGTCATACAAAAAAAAAGATTACATTTAGGAAAGAAATGGTGGTGAAAAATCGCACCATGAGTCACACACTACATTTGAGATATAAAAAACAATAATTAGTAAATGAAGAAATTATTTAAGATATCTAATATAGACATTTGAGATACAAAAGACAATAAATAGTAAATGAAGAAAATATTTAAGATATCTAATATAAAATCTTAAGCCCCATTGAACTTTACATCGGGAAAAATATCAAAAGACATTGAAAAAAGATTAATTAATCTAATTTTATGTTACTTTAGGTGAAAAATCATAATTTTTGTTAGTGTATTATCATAGTTATTTTTTTTATGCAAGTGTATTTTCATAGTTGCTTTAAATGTATTAGAATGTACAAACTAATTAGTACAGAAATTGGATTAGAAATGTGGAATTAATACCATTTCATTAAAATGTACACCCTTGATTTTATAAACTTGTAAACTATTTTATTTCTACATAAATAGCTAGACTCAAGTTAAAAAAAAGATCTTATAAAAAATAATAATAATAATAAATTTGCGTATCTCACCCATACACGTCTCTAAAAAGATTAAATAGATAATAATAACGCAAACAAAAAATACTTTCGAATTTGGAAAACGATAATTGCTTCCTTAGAGGGACAGATTTGGAATATCGCAAAGCCAATTACGTCCGTACTACCGTTATTTGACAGTTATCCAACTGGTCCCCACGACCGATTCTTTCACCCGCTAACGTGGATGCCCAAGAACCCGCCACGTTCTAACAAAATTATTTTTTTTTAATATAAAATTGTGAGAGGGGACGGACAAATTTGACACAAAGGCATATTACTCTAAAATAATATAAAAATAAGATACCGATCTTTATGATTGAGATTATAACAATTAGGGGTGAGAGACTCAAACCCCTGACCTCTGATGATTGGACATACACTAGTACCGCTGAGCAATTGCTCACATTGACTTTGTTGGCTTACAGGGTTGATATGATACGTAAATTTTATTTTTTCTATTTTTTTGCTCATTTAAAAATTGTTTTCTAATTCAAATTTTCGATTTTTTTTAAACTAAAAACTAACATTTTTCATAATATATATATATAAAGTTTTTATCGAAAATTTACCTATGTTTTATATATCTCTATATATAGAATTTTATACTGTAAATTTAAATTGTGTTTCTGTAAACCTTATATTTAATTGTCCTCAAAGGGTGGTACAGTGGTTGAAGATTTGGGCTTTGAGGGTATGCTCTCCTCAAGGTCCCAGATTCGAGACTCCAACTGTGACATTATTCTTTCGATGTCTTCCGGTACCTAGCCTAGGGACGGGTGTGATTAACCTTTAAAAAAAAAAAACCTTCTATTTAACTAACTTTTAAATTTTGATCTTAAAAAAAACCAACTTTTAAATTTAAAATTGAAAGATTTATAGTTACTTTTTAAAATTGATGGTTTAATTATCAGAGGCAAATTTTAAAAATTACAAATATAAATATTGAAGTTGTTTTTTTCGTACATAAAACCTATTGAAACATTTCAAATATTCAATGAAAACTTGGAAAATTGAGCAATGCCCAAATTGGGTACAAACTTGAAAACTAATAAAGAAAGCCTGTAATTTAACAAAAATATATATTCGAAACGTGAATCAAATCATTTTTTTAAAGGTTAAATAGATTTCAAACAAGTATAGGATATTCATGTGCCAATCCAAATAATTTCTCTTATTTTCTTTGAAAATGCGGATTTTATGGGCCACGTGTAAGCATTTCTTCAACTCATAGGTCTGATTAATCCTCTAATGTCCTGAAAACGTGACAACGAATCACGGGCGTCTGTGGATTAACAAACAAGGAAAGAATTTATTTTGTTTTCAAAAAAAAAGATGAAAGAATTTATTTGTTTAACTTAAAAAAACTTCTCAATCAAACTAAAATAATTATAATTCCCTTCGGAGAAGCGGGCTGATTTCCCAACTTTCCGGCTCCGACACGGCGGTTTCCGGCGAAAGGGAGAATTCCGATGGGTTTTTTGAACGCCATTTGGAGCATTTCCGGATTCTTTGTCGGAATTTCAGTTGGCCTTGTTGTTGGATATTTCGTCTTTATATACTTCAAACCCACTAATGTTAAGGTATGTTATTGTTCGATAATTATTTTATTTTTTATTTTTTAATTTTGAAATTTAAGTTTTTTTAAAAAAAAAATTTCAAAATTTTATATCTATATAAGGAGTGTTAGTTGATATAATTAAATTTACTTCAATTCATTAGCTTAGACTTTTGGATTGATTAGTGGTTTAACCTAATTAAAAAATATATATATATATATATATATATATATATATAAACATTTAATATAACAATATTAGGAATGGGTGGTTGTAGGCTTAAATTTAAAAAAAACAAATGGGTGAGGCCAAAATTTTTAATTTGTTAGGTGATTATATTTAAGATTAATTTTTGAAATTTTAATGTGATTTTGTGTATTGATGATGCGACTACAGGAACCTGAGATTGAGCCGTTGACTGATCCAAACTTTGAAACTACACAGCGAATGCTCCCTGAGATGCCACTTTGGGTTAAGAATCCTGATTATGATCGTGTAAGAATAATATGGAATTTTAATTTTTGTTCCATAGTTACCTTATTAATTAATATGATATTCTACCTTAAATCAATGGGTAGTGAAAAGAGGACACACGTGCCTCTTATGTTAAGACTCCCCAACTTTTCAATGTATATCATAAATGTCCGTTCAATAATGAGGTCACTAGTTCGAATTCTTCGCCCCTAATTTTTGTAGAACTAAAAAAAATTACAATGTTTATAATTTTAGAGTAGAATTATGTTATAATGTATGGAAAGTCGACATGATTGTCACGAGAATACTTGCTCGAGTTCGGTCTAAAATAACAGTGTCTTACCATACCGAATTTTCGTTCAACATTCTAACGAATTTCTACTTCAACCAAAAGTTTGGAAAGTTTTAACTTTTGAAAAGAATGACAATACTTTTCAAACAAAGAACAAAGTTTTGATGTTAAGTGATGGTTGGGTTTAGGCATTTTAAAGCTTGGTTAATCATTGTCTGATTTATCAGTTAGTTTTTTGTTGTAAGGATCTTAATGGCTGAATGTACTAACTATTTTTTGTATCCTTATCCTAAAGATGGACTGGCTAAACCAATTTATTGATTATATGTGGCCTTACATTGATAAGGTAATTGTTTATTTCTCCTCCTTTCTGTTACTTCATTATGATTTTAATTGATCTCAGTTTATTGATTATATGTGGCCTTACATTGATAATTAACTTCTCTGGCTTAGGCAATTGCCAAGACAGTAAGAAGTGTTGTTAAGCCAATAATCGCGGAGCAGATTCCCAAGTATAAGATCCATTCCGTCGAACTCCAAGAGCTCACGCTTGGATCGCTCTCTCCAACTCTTCAAGGTCTTGAAAGAATTTACTTTACTCCTTGTCTCTTTGCTCTTCTTTAAATGCAAATTCTTTGCGTTTTCGTTAGAGTACGATCGTTGGAAGTGATTAGTCGAACATAACCGTTTGCCATTAAACACTGATATGCTATCCGCCCCCTCCCTCCCAATCACTCATTAGGAAAGAAGGAAGTATGGTTCTGCTGCCTTTTCTATGTTAAGAAAAATGGAAACAACAATCAAGAAAATAAACACGAGACAAAGAACACAACGATGTGTTAGCTTCGTTCATGGATGGAGGAGAGAACTATTTTATTAAAGAGATAAGAAAACAAATACTTAGTGAAACGGGCTAGGATTTTAAAAGAGCTTACATAGTACACTCATAAAATTCTTTTACAATATATGACCGAAAATACATAAAAGTCCATACGAAAATATAAATCCAACTACAGACCCCCCGAACTAAGTAATCGTAGGGTAATATAGTTTAAAGGTACTTCAACATGCTGTTTGTCATGAGTCTTGAATTGCTGGTGTTTTCTGCAAACATCATTAGTTTTACTCTGTTCTTAACAGGTATGAAAGTCTATGAAATGAATGAAAAGGAGTTGATGATGGAACCTGCAATTAAATGGGCTGGAAATCCCAACATCATGGTTGCAATTAAAGCATTTGGATTAAAAGCCACTATCCAGGTGACAATACATTTTTAGACCAATGAAATGTTGTGAGAACAAGTTCTTATTTCCTGGTTTTTTTCGCCTTCTTGTAAGGTGGTGGATCTGCAAGTTTTCGCCGTGCCACGGATTATCTTGAAGCCACTGGTTCCGAGTTTTCCTTGTTTTGCAAACATTTCTGTTTCTCTTATGGAAAAGGTTTGTGATTGTTTTTTTAGTTTTTGTATGGATCCTGCAATATTTTTAGCCTTTGCAACTAGTTTGAATTGTCAGGTGACGTCGAGTTCATTTTCTCGAATGCATAGCTTTGAAAAACCACACGAATCTGGTTACATTGAGGAGGTTTAACATGGTCTCGTTTTAATACGATTAATGTTGAGTTGGACTGATATTTTGTCATGTTTAGTTGGACCGATATTTTGGTGTGTCGTCGTTCACGTGTTAAACTATCTACTTAGCTAAAAAAATGCTTAGTTGTTTAATGTTTTGTCTAGTTCTGATGGATCTTGTTAAGATGCTAATTTGGTGTTATTTTTATTTGAATTTCTTCTGTCCGTTAACTTCGTTGTTCAAACATAACTACGATATTGGTGGAAGATAATATTTCATTATTTATTCGAATTCCTTGCACAATTTTCTTTTCGTATCCATTTGAATATTCCTGTTAGCAATCTTATATGATTTGCAGCCACACATCGACTTTGGACTGAAGCTTATGGGGATAGATCTTATGTCAATACCTGGTCTTTATACATTCGTTCAGGTACGATAATCATCGACATATGCATCATGAATTTTATTTGCATCTCGGATGACTTTTGAATCAATCCAGCATTCAGCACTGGAAATGCTTTCTGCTTGGTTTCATGAACACCTTGATTGATAGAGCGGCTTTACGAGTTCATTATCTCTGGATCTGTTACATAGTCATGATTTCCCCCCCCCCCTTAATTTCTTAGGAACGTGTAAAAGATCAGATTGCAAGCATGTATCTATGGCCGAAGACTCTAAAAATACAAATTCTGGACTCAGCTAAGTATGTTTAGCACTCGTGAAATTTATCGAAAATTTTGTTCTATGTTTGGACTGGTCTAATTGAATGCAACTTTATAGAGCCTTTAGGAAGCCTGTGGGAATTCTCCATGTGAAAGTTGTGAGAGCAATGAACCTCAGAAAAAAGGATCTTTTAGGTGCATCAGATCCATATCTGAAACTAAAGCTCACTGAAGACAAGTTACCGTCAAAGAAGACGTCGGTGAAGCACAAAAACTTGAACCCCGAATGGAACGAGGAGTTCAAGTTAACCGTTAGAGATCCCGAGTCCCAAGTCTTAGAACTCCATGTTTACGATTGGGAGCAGGTACTTATTCTCACAACTCTCACCATACTTCTTAAAAAAACAGCACCTCGTGTTGCTAAAAACGTCAACATTAAATATCTCAGATTGGGAACCATGACAAGATGGGCATAAATATGGTACCTCTGAAAGATCTTCCTCCTGATGAGGCGAAAGTTTTTACTCTGGACCTTAAAAAGAACACCGATTCTGGTAGCGACGAAAATGTGAAGGACCGCGGTCAGGTTGTAGTTGAACTTAAATATAAACCGTTTAAGGAGGAGGAGATATCAAAGGGCTTTGACGAAACACATGCTGTTCCGAAAGCACCCGAAGGAACACCGGCGGGCGGCGGTTTGCTCGTGGTCATAGTTCATGAAGCTGAAGATGTTGAAGGAAAACATCATACCAATCCATTTGTAAGGATTTACTTCAGAGGGGATAAGAAAAAAACTAAGGCATGTTAGTGTAATTTCGTTCCTTATGATTGAACAAGATTGTTATCAAACATATTATGCTAACTAGTCGACTTAACGATGTTGAACAGCGGGTGAAGAAGAACCGAGATCCAAGATGGGACGAAGAGTTCCATTTTACGGTAGACGAGCCGCCCACGAAAGACAAACTACACGTAGAAGTTATCAGTACTTCATCAAAAATAGGCTTGCTGCATCCAAAGGTAATATGCAATAACATTGCCAAGAAAACCAAAATCCTAAACTCTGTACTATGTTGTTGAATCAAAGTTCTTAGGATTTTTATTTGTACTTCAGGAATGTCTTGGTTATGTGGACATCAGCCTGTCCGATGTCGTGACGAACAAAAGGATAAACGAGAAGTACCATCTCATCGACTCGAAAAATGGACGAATCCAGGTTGAGCTGCAATGGAGAACTTCCTAATAGAACAAACACCTTTTCCTTTTCCCTTTCCCTTTCACATTTGTTTGTGTGTTTTGTGAGGTGTAAAATTCAGGCATGTTTTGTGTAACTTCTGGCATACTAAATATCAATGTTAATAATGTAATAAGGAAAAAATAAATGATGCATGCTAGTAGCAGTCAAGTTCTATTGAAAAAATAGGATATTTATGTACTTTGTTCTACGTTGATTTTTGTGTGCTTTGTTCTAGGTTGTTCTTATGTTTTTTTTTTTAATCTATGGTTAACATTAAGATTTTTTTATCATAGAAAACATGGCTGCACTATGACTTTCTTTTTGGGCATCGTGCAGCTAGCCCGAACTCTAATGAACCTAACCTTTGAAGCATACTATAACTGAAGATCTAATTTCAATTGAAATGTACCAAATAGGAGATGGTAGAGATGTTCACGGGGACATGGATGACTTTACTGTCCCATCTCCGCTACTCATTTCAATTTTTATGATATTCATTGTAAAAATTTGTGAAGAATGGGGCAAGGATTCACCGCGGGGTGACATCGCACCTCTTCCTCGTAAACTAGGGCGGGGATTCACTGCGGGGAAATTACGGGGATCGAGTTCCTCACGAGGAATTATTCTCCATTTAACTTTCTTCTTTTCTTTTTTTATTCTTTAACTTTCTACAAACTTTCTCAATTTTTAACTCAATTCACTAAATCTTTGATAATAAGTATTTTACACCTTTTATGTATATAAATGTATTTAGAAAAATTTAAAAATATAATAAAAAATATGAACCCACCTTTGTTATATATATATAAAAAATTTAAACTAGATACATGTTATGAGATCTTCCTTTTATATAAGGATAATGATAAACTTAAAAAAAAAAATAAAAAGAAAAATTTAAGTGAAGTTTTAAAAAATGTAATATTTAGGAGGAACCTATTTTTAAAGTATAAAATGATAATCTAATTCTACAACTCCGTCTATTCAATTTTTAAATATTCAATTCTCTTGCAAAAGAGATTTTATTTATTGATTTTAATTTTAATTTTTACATATATTTGTATAAATACATTAATATGTTGACATGAATTGTAGGATTAAAATACTTGTATTAATTGATTTTTAAAAAAATACTTGTATTAATTATTCAACATAAATGAGTTTTTAAATCAAATCACGGAAAGAAATATTACAAATTTAAATATAAAATCTTGAATTTTAAAAAACTGATTTAATGAGATAGATTTTGTTAGCTTGGATTCTAAGAAATATGATGCCTGAAATTTCTCAGTTATTGAAAGTTTATCCTCTCTTTCTCTCTCTCTCTCTCTTTTTTTGTTGGTTTGAAAAAAACAATATAAAAAAAGGATAATATTGCAAATTATCACTGGCTCAATTTACCCTTAAATTTATTAAGTATTTCAATAAATCCTTTAAATTAAATTCTGTATTTTTTTTTTCTGATGACTTTTATAATCATCTTTGGGTAGACAGTTGATTAGAAAGATACAAGAATACCTATGAACTACTACTTTTACTAGTTAAATCCGTCAATAAAAGCAAAGATGCTACATAGAAGTTAAACATGATACAACATTAAACATATTGGAATATGAATTGAGATAGTGGCTACAACATTTGTCTTTTATCATACAATAAAATAAATAAGGGCGGTTTGCAAAAGTTAGCTAAATATAGATTTTTTTTTACGGCAATAGTCATATTAATAAAATTTAGCAAAAATAATCACCTGCTTTTAAATATAAATTTTAATTAAAAAAAAACACAAATACCCTCTTAAATTAACATTTTTAAACAAATCTCTCCCGATTTTTTCAACTGCCTCCTAACAAATTTTCCTTTTTTTCTTTGAAAATGCTTATTTTATATGCCACGTGTAAGCATTTCTTCAACTCATATCCGATTAATCCCTAATGTCATGAAAACGTGACAGCAAATCACGTGCTTCGGTGGATTAACAAACAAGGAAATCGGTATCGGTGTTAATCCATTTCAACTCTACCGTCATGAGTTCGAGCCCGAAAATTGGTATTTGACACTTATATTATTTGAGAGTAGTTGTGCCCCTCTACGTAGGGTTTGTTGGTCCCCATTCCCCCACTATGTACTAAAAAAAAACAAACAAGGAAAGATTTCTTCAAACTCAGTGATTTTAAGGTATGTTATTCTTTTTCTAAAAAAAAAAAAGGTATGTTATTGTTATGAATGGTAATTTGATAACTATTTCATTTTTTTTTTTTTTTTTGTAATTAAAACTTAAAGTTTTACAAGAATTTTCTAGGATGTTCTAAATTTGATTTGTTTTTAAAAGCATCGTAAAAATGTAATGAACCCCTTTCTTAAACATTTCATTTTTTTTTTTGCTTTTCTTTTTTGTTTTTAAAATTGAAACTTACAACCACTATTCCTATTCAACCTATGATTTTCTATTTTTTTATGTATATTTTTAAAAACAAAATTAACCTTTGAAAACAAAAGTAGCTTTCAAATTATTGTTTTTGTTTGATAAAAAAAATTAAATTGTTATAAATCGAATGGAAGTTGGTGTAAATTTAAATTTCAAAAAAGAAAAAAGAAAAAAATTGAATTATTATAAAATGGCGTAGGTTTAAATTTCAAAAATAAATTGGTGGCAAACATAGCCTAAATTTATAATTGAATTTTCGTTTGATCTCTGAAACTTTGGAAAAAATGAGGTGATAATATTCAAAGATTAATGTGATTTTGTGTGTTGATGATGTGACAGGAACCTGAGATTGGGCCTTTGACTGATCCAAACACTGAAATTATACCGCGGATGCTCCCTGAGATGCCACTTTAGGTTAAGAATCCTGAATTATGATCGTGTAAGAACAATTTCGAATTTTATTTTTTGTTCCATAGATACTTTATTAATTACTCCATTACACACGCTAATAGTTCAATAACATAAGTGTGCGCTAAAAAACGGCTCAGGAGTTCTAGTTCCCCACCCTTTTACATTATAATATTATGATCGGGTTATGCCATGTCCAAGGTCTAATTTGTATCACATTTTATTTTATTTAAAATCCCATAAAATAAAATGTGGCCTAAATTCGACAAAGTGAGCATGCAAATTTTGGTCAAGCTTTGGCATGAACTTTTTCTCTAGATAGAATGTCTTTTCTTTCTTCAAATTATTAGAACTTAAAAAGTAAATTCGGTGAGAAATGTTCACAAGTAAAACTAAACTTAAAGGCTAAATTATAAAATACTCATATACTTTCAAATTAAAGTTGCAACATTATCGTTTCCAAGGGGCAGCCCAGCGGTTGAGGGTAAAGACTTCAAGACACGCTTCTTTGAGAGATTCTTTCACAAAGATAGTTACTCGAATTTGGTCTAAATCTTGAACTCTTGTTTTGACATCGCTCATAGAAAACCTGTAAAAATAGAAGCACAGACATCTGCATACATTCAACATATTCAAATCCTCCCAATGAGCCTACTTACAAAGTCTCATTTGGAGTCAAACTGAAAAAAAATAAAATTCTAAAACATCACTTTCAACTATAAGTTATAAAAAAGAGAATCAAATCAAACCCATCTTCTCGTTGAAGGCTGGAAACAATTTAGTCTTCTCCATATTACTCAAATTGGATCAATGATATATTCATCAAGACAAACTCTTTCCATTCACGATTCAACATTTGACACTTTATTTAATGGTATACTATTTTATTTTATGAGCTCACACAATTATTAAATGCTTCTAGGGGTAATTTTCCATACAACCTAGTAATCCAAAAATCAATGATTTGCTTATCGAAACTCTAATATCAAAACACAATAGTATGTGGCTATGTGGCACAAGCAAATATAGTCATAAATTGAGTAATTAACGAAAAACACATGTGCCCATGCATAGTTGCCCCATCAACAACTTCAGTTGTGCATCTTAAGTTTTCCTATATAATTATTGCATCATTAAGATAATGTATATATGTCATGATCATAGTGGATGTATTTGTATCTACGGTGTTATTTGAATGACATACATATATATATATATATATATATATATATATATATATATATATATATATATATATATATATATTCATTCCTATCATAATTGATCCTTAGTGTATCCATATGTACTACACATATCGAATGTCTAAAATCTTTTGTTTTGAAGGTAAATTTGAAGGACAAATTTGTGTTTTTGTGATGAAGACATTATGATAAGGTACATTCAATGTTGCACAAAATTAAACACATAGTTGTTCAATTTGAAAGGTGTAAGCGTGGAAGGCCATTAGCCACATCCCACAAAATTATCAAAATTATATGGGTGGAGATAGCAAAATATCAAATGCCAAAAGGACTGATCAGCAAAAAACAAAAAATGTCAATTTTCAACCCATTTCATTTCTCACTTCCTTCCATTGGAAGTAGTTGAATTGGATCCAATTTCTCACATGCAACCCCAGTTTGAAAATAATTGATCTTTACACCCCTTGTTCTTAACTAAGTTCATAGTTTCTAACTTTCCACCAACTACCACTGTCCTTGAATTACATATATATTGTTACCTTTTACCTGACATGTCAGTTAATGTCTTCTGTTTCCACCAAATCCCCATTTCAGTTTTCATCATCAAAATTCTTTAAATATCATTTTTTATCTCTAAATTTGATGTTTGAAGGAGCCATCAAAGTATGATGAGGAAAATGGATTATTTTTTGACTTTGACGTTTGAAAATCAATCGATCAAAATAGAACAAAAATGAAAGCCTAAGCATTAAAATTGAATATGTCATATATCTTATCAAGAATGCAAAGCTTTTCGATATTTTTAATGTGGGATTTATAAAATGTCTCTTAAGATTGTGTCTTTTGCATTTACATTCTTAAATTATTATTATTTTTTTTTATCAACTACGCATTTTGGTTTTATGGATTCTTGTATTATATTAGATAATCATGAGTTTCATGCTTGAACTAATAAACAAATGAGAAGAATAGGTCATTCGTTTTATTAAGAAGGTAAAATTTGGGATTTTCAACTAAAATTTTTTGAGTTTAAATTACATATTCTTTTCTATTTACATGAGGTTGTCCTAGGATTCCTGAGTCCATCCTTACTAAATCATATTGACACCATGAGACTCTTCCTAAGCTAGCCTATGAACCACCATGACCCCTTTTTCGGTTGAGGGATTGCCTAGCCAAGGCTTGATCGACCCATAGTCTGTCCAAGGACCATCTTCCATCTCGAACTCTTAGCTAATTACTATGTGGCTTTGACCTTCTAGAATTCCTCGTGTAGGTATTTTTATTTTCAAAATCTAGTTCAACCCATAACATCGACAAAACCATATAATCCTTATCTCTAAAATCGCAATCGACGTGGAAGCGAGTCGAGCAAGCAAATGCCAAGTTGAGGGCAAAAGAAGATGAGAGTTTGAAAGTTACATTGTTTGACAACTACTTAAAAGAAACCAATTTGATTCAAATTCAATGTGTTTATATATATATATATATATATATATATATATATTTTATTGGGGTCTTGTGATGCTTTTGGGAACAAAGAGATGAGATTAGGTTGGTAGAAAAGAGAAGGCAATGGCATGTGGATCTTGAGAAATAAAGAGTGTCAAATTTAATGCCCAATCTCCAAACATTGCACATTTTTCTAGCTGCGGTAGGTGCTTTTGTCACAAGCTCTATGGTTCCCCTTTTTTCTCTCTTTGCATACTTTCACGTCTTCCACATTGTGCTTTTCTATGCCCTCCTTCATTATTTGATATATTTTTCTATTGGTTCTTTTTGATAGATTGTAACATTAGGTAACGTTGGGAGATACATAAACGAACTGTACCACATTCGAATGAGAGGCCTTTTGAGATATGAAAGTCATGGTTAAGATAGACTTAAATAGAATTGATAATTACTCTTTATTTCAACAATGTACACCTTTATTTTGGGTAGCTCCATAGTAGGAACTCCAAAGTTAATCGTCCTAAACTTAGAGCAATTCAAGGTTAAAGTAATCTCTTTAAAATTTTCCTACAAAGTATGTGAGTGAAGACATAACACATGTTGAAAGGACTTGTATTAGTATGCGGAGATAATCTCCACTCTTAAAAATAGTCAAGATAAGTAGGTTGTAATGTGGCCAGTTTGCAAGGAAATTTTGAGGCTAAATCTAGATTCTGAATCATGATCCGATTCTAGAGTCTGAAGCATTAATGTTGAGGATCCCACATTTAAAAGGTGGAAAGACTTTCTAGCATTTATAAGATAGGTGGATTACAAAACTCTCTCTCACCACCAATTGGTTTTGAGAGAAATGATCACACTATCTAATATAGAATAGAGCCACTAACCCAAACGACTATTTAGTACTTTAGATTGGTGAACCCACCATGAACTATTTTTTTCATTCCGAATTGACTTTAAGATAGATGCCTACTCCATCTAAAATTTACAGTTTTGTGTGTGGATTTTGATCTTAAATTTTAGTGTCTTTTAAGTAATGGTTGACATTTCATATCTATTTTAGAAATCTAATTAGAAAGTTATATAGATCATTTAAGAGGTCAGACTCGAAGTTAGATGTGAAAGTGCTCGGTTGTTATATCTTAATTAAAATGAGTAGAAAAGTTAGAATCTAATAGTACTTAATGTCAAAATTCATAGTCTCAAAAAAAAAAAAAAAAAAAAAATTGTGCTAGTTCAACCCATTTTTCTTTTTTAATTAAGAGTTCAACCTATTAATTAAATACCATATTTTCAAATTCTCAATCTTATTCGCAAAATAAGTTTTACTCATGATAATTAACATTCACATGCATTCTTGATTAAGAAATTATAAATTTAAAGTTTGCAACTTCAAATATTGATGTGAACTTATATATAAAAAAAATGTCTCACTCTTATTTTAAAAAGAAATGAAAAGAAAAGCAAGTGACCATGTTACCTACCTAACTAACAGTAGATATTCAAACTTGATAATAGAAACTATTTGCAATTGTTCCAAATCACGCGTATTAAAGAAATGACAAATGAATATTAACCCTAATGATTTTAAGTATATGAAAAAACATTTTAAGGGATTCAAAATCTACCTAGTTTTTGGGTTAGGGTATAGAAATTAAAAAGAAAATTGTTGCAATATCATTTTAAGGATTGTTTTGTTTTATAAATAAAACTTAAAATTAGTACTTATAACAAAGTTTTTTTTTTGTTAATTTTTTTTTTAAATTTCTATTAACTTTTTTTAATTATAAAATCTAAATTTGAACCCTTTTTTTTTTTGGAAGGGGGAACAACAAACCCTACATAGAGTGCACAACTACTATCAAATATATGAGAGTCAAATACCGATTTTCGGGCTCGAATTCATGACCATGAAATTGAAACGGATTAACACCGTACAAGATAACCAATTGCACCACTGACCTTCAGTATCTAAATTTGAACTTTAAATTTAAGGGTGTTTGTTATGAGTGAAGTGAGGTTTGTAGTGAACATTTGATGGGAAGGGTAAATGATACTTCTCCCAAACACCAACCACTTCCTTTTCCTCTTACTAAATAAGATTTTTTCTTTTCTTTATAGCAAAAACATAGATCTCTAATGATATTATATGGTCAATAATTGAGAAGTTATAAATTTGAATGAAAATGATTATGAAAAGAATGAAAATTCCTCAAATAATAAAGGGTAAAATGATAATCATAGAAAATAATGATTCGAATTAGGGATGCATTAAATAATTATGATGCGAATGATTTATATGTGTTTGAGGTAAAAATAATTATGAGGAAAAAAATAGTGAGTACGAGAAAATAAAAGTGTTCATAGGTATATAAGATTAGAGAGAAAATGAATAGTAATCACAAGGAGATAAATAATAATATGAAAAATAAAGACTGATTATGTGAGAAATGATTATTGATAAGCCAAACATGAGCATAAAAATTATTTTCTCATAATCATTATCTAAATATGCGATTTAAATTTTATTGTCTTAAACCAAAATGCTTGGTTATATGTTATTTGGTTGATTGATTCTAATCGATATTTAATTTTCATCATATTTATAAACGTTTATACTTTAAATAAAATTTGTGATCACTAATCCAATTTCAAATAATGAATGAAAAAAAGAATATATAGTTGCCTCAATCAATCATATTACCAAACTATTAAAAAAAAGAAAAAGAAAACAATATTATTAATTAGAAGGAAGCTAAAATTAAAAGCTTTATCCACCATGGTGGGGGCCAGTCCCATGTATAAACTTGCTTTTTGAAGGGTAGGTGCCCCACATGTGGAGGACAGCCAAAGAGGTAGGTAAGGGCTTTGAGGATCACTTTGATTAGTCTTTTTCAATACCCTTGCACATGACTTCCACGTGCTCATGTGCTGGCCTTACTCCTATTTATAATAATTAATCCACCTAATTAATTGGAGTTTCTCTTCCAATTCATACTACACATTCTTCCTTTTTTTTTCCTTACTTTATAAAATTTTGTTTGACTTTGTATTGATCTATCTATATATATAGCAATTTTATCAATTGAGTTTGTGTCATTTTCTTAGTTATATTCAACCCAATAAGTAAATTCTTATATAGAATATTAGAATTTTATTCTTATTCTACTTGATCATGCCTAATCTATAAAGCATCTCATAAAAGGTTTGATTTTAAATAAATATTTTTTTTAAAAAAATACCAATGACAAGTATTGATAATATTCTTAAAAAGTTAATGATATCGACGACTCATTAAGATAAATATCCCAAATTCAAGTAGCTAAGTTGTTGGATGCAAATTATCTACTTAGTTCACTATTTGAGAAATAATCCATTAATTAAGATTAATTAGTTAGGGCTTGTTTGGCCCGCCCATATCAGCCCGGGAAGGGAAGGGGCGGGCCCTGCCCGGCGTTTGGGCCGCCGGGTTTACCCGGCCGGGTTAACCCCAATACAGAATCCGGCTAACCCGACGCAAGTCGTCTTTTTTTTTTTTTTTTTTTTTTTTGCTTTATTTCTTTTAAATTCACTTTCCTTCTTTCTTAATTTTTTTTTTCTTCTAAATACAAACTTTCCTTTATTTCTTTAGGGGATTTTGCATGTATATCAAAAAATGACAAAATATTTCCATCTATAGCACAAAATCCAAAATAATTTCATTAGTAGCAGAAAATTCAAATTGATTTCTATCACTTATCGAGTTCTATTAGTGATAGAATTCAATCAATGATAGACTCATTCTATCACTGCTTAAGTTTTCTATCAGTGATAGAAATCTAAATTGAGTTCTATCACTAGGTAAGTGATAGACTATCATTAGGTGAGTGATAGAAATAAATATGCTATAGATGAATTATTTTAAAAATTATGCTACAAATATAATACAAGAGGTAGAATATGCTGCTGATGGTAAATTCTCATTTCTTTATTTATTTATTAGTATCAATTTTTTTCAAAATACAATATTTATCTATTTTTTTCTTCTAAATACATCCTATTTTTTAAAACATATTTGTAGTTTGATGTTTTTATAATTATAATTTGATGCATTTGATTTGATCATAAACTTTATTTTAAATAAAATAATAAGCTTGTTAACTTTTACTAATTCATTCATTTAAGTTAATGGATTTTTTTTAGAACCACTTAATTGATTAAATTTATACTATATGCTATTTATATATATTTTTTATTTTAAAATGCAACAATTATTATTATTTTTTTTTTATAGATATATCAAGTTCTTTAAACAATATTTGTAATTGTTTATATATTTGACTTTTTATGGACAATGTATGCATTTAAAAAAATTTATATACAAATATATATTAATTTTATTATTTATCAATTTTTTTAAAATTTATACATTTTATAAAATAAATAGAAATATATATTTAAATAATCCTAAAATAATTACTCAAAATAATTAAAATAGTTATCTTTTTATTACATCTATCTTGATTTGAATTTCTAAACTTAATTTCATTATAAAAAATTATATTTATCTATTTTTTTTAACAATTATTAAATTTATATATTTTTATAATGAAAGTTATTAAATTTTTAAATTTTATTTAAATAATAAATAAAATAAATATAAAATGATATATTATAAACATTATATTAAAAATATTAAATATCTATTTTTTTAACAAAAAAACATCACTTCACTACTTTTCTCATCCCACCAAACACCAATTTACTATCACTTCTTTTATCTTCCTTTCCCACCAAACACCAATTTACTCTCACTTGCCTTCTTTTCCCTTCTCTTCCCTTCCCGTCCTAGCCAAACAAGCCCTTAGTTTTCTGGTCAAATTTCTGTTTAGTTATATATATCAATCAATCATTTCATACACGTCTAAATTGTAAACACCTTATTCTCAAATTAAATACGAAACTCTCATGTTTTGCTAGTTTACTTTCATAATTGAACTTGTATGTATTCGAGTTTATCTTGTAGGAGAGTTTTATGAGAGTACTTTGTACAAACTATTTTAAAATTTTAATTTCATTTGATCAACATTTTGTGTTTTACATTCTTCTTAATAAAGGCGTTCTCTCATTTGTCTGTAGGTGTAGTTAATACATCGTTAGTGAACCACGTAAATCTCTCTATATTTTTTCTCACGTTTTTTTTACAGTTTTCGATGATTCTTGTTTCTGATTTTGTAATACTACAAATTTATTTAACATTTAATTATTATGAGATTATATGGTATGTTCTATGACATTAGTCGAGCTGGCACAAAGAATCACACATATAAAAGAAAAGAAGGAATAATTCGAAAACCTAAAAAATTAGGATGGGGTTGTGTATTTGTTTCCTTAGGTGGTAAAAGGCATGTGGTGGTAAGGAAGTGGAATTCTGTTAAGAAGGTGTGGTTGGGACAGACATAATGTGGTGGTGACTATATACAAATTAATATTGATAATAATTATAATGTTAAATTAGACCTAACTGATTAAGACAAACAACACAGTCCAGTTTCCATGGAAACATCTCGCCTTTGCTACAAATTTTGCCCATACTCTTTCATTCTCTTCTTTATATATTTTTTTAAAGTTTGTATTCTGAATTATTGTCGTTACTATTCTGGAAAATAAGTTGTAATTCTTTTGAGTGTGTTTGGCTGCAGGTGAGATGAGATAAGATGTTGATAGCAGAAAATCTTGTTTGGGGTGAGATGAGATGACAGAAAAACTTTGTTTGAGGTGCAGGAAGATGAAATGAGATGACAGAAAAACCTTATTTGGGGTGGAGGGAGAGGAGATGAGATATTAAAATATGTTTTTTTTTTATTTTTTAAATCTGTTTTTATATATATTTTTTAACAATAAAATTGTTCTTTTTCTTTTTTAAAAAATAATTCTTCTTAAATATTTAGCTATTAATATAATAATTATGTAAATATAACTACTATCATAAATAAAATGTAAGTAATATAAATTTAATATTAAACACCTTTCATCATATTAATGTTTTTATTAAAAAAACATAATTTCAATGATATTATGTACGACATAATAACCATGAAGTTAAAAGTTTCTAATATTTTATACTTAAATATTGTTTAATTAAAAAAATTATGAGAAAAAAAAATTTTCACACCACCAAAATAAAGTTTGACTAATCTAAAATATTTGAAAATCGTTAATAACTTTTTTTAAAAGATTTGTTAGACTTAAATAATAAAAAAAGTTAAAAAATACCAAGATTCTATTTATTAAAAAATAAAAATAAAACCATTTGGTTAAACTAGTCATTATAAAATCTTTGTAACAATTTTTATTTTATTTAAAAAAAATTATTTTCTTATACCCTTTATACATTCATATTCATATTCATAGTTACCGAATGTCAAAGAATTGTTAATAAAATACACTAATTAATAGGTAATAATAAATTAAATATATTTATTTTATTAGTCATTGATACTTATAGGAAACCATAGACACCCCTAAAATTAATTATTTATTTTTTTGTAGTTAAAAGAGAACTGGGTCACATTTTGATAATAATTATACATGTAAGTAATAAAATATCCCTCAAATTTTGGAATTTATTGTTTTTTTTATTAGGTAAAATAGATCTCAATCCCTATGACTCATATGATTTCAAAAAAAAAATCTCTCTTACTCATACAAGTCTTGAAATTTATAGTTGTTTTTGTATATACAATCAAGACTCTCAAAATTATTTAAATTAATTTATCCTTTCAAAAAAAAATCCACTCTTACTATTATTTCAAAGTGCAACGCACAATACAAGAGTATAAATTTGAATCTCATTTTTTTAACAAACAAGATAAGTTTAATATTTTTAAGTTTATTGAAAATAAGTTCATACTTTTAAATCTATTATAAACTACGAATAAAAATTCAATGGGTATAAATTATTTAAATTTAATTTTTATTTTAATAATAAATTGATATATTTATTGTTAATATTAAAAATAAACACATAACTTTTAATTATTAATTTTTAAATATGATATTTATAATCTATCTCTAAACAATTGAAGTTTTATAACTTTTTTTGTTATTAAAGACGATTAAAAAATGAATAAAAATATGAAAATTTAAAATCATATATTAAGAGATAATATATATATTTATTTTTTTTAATTTTTAAAATTCAAATATATTTAAATAAACATTTGATATAATAATAGTATAATTATTATAATTATATATGGATATATTGACATATTAAAATAATAATAATATTATAAAAAAATATATCAAACCTAAAATAATAAAATAAGCAAATATATATATAAATAAAAAGATGAAAAAAATTTAAATTTGAAAAAAAAAAAGAGAGAAGATGAGATGAGATGAGGTGAATAACACCTTGGGCCAAACAAGGTGTTGGACTTCAACAACTCATCTCATCTCACCTACTCTTAAAACAAACACCCCTCGAGTGTAATTAGGTGAACTATATTATTGTTAGTTTAAATTAAGAGATTAAAGTCAAATGGGTTGGTAGTGCATTAATTATTTTGATTGGTGATAATGTATTTAAACTCGAGAGTATCTTTCTATGTAGTCTATATTTAAAGTTAAAAATATATTGGTTAAAAAATTGAAAGCTTAAAAGTCTATATATATAATTTTCAGAATTCAATCTACAATAACCACTTATTTCATGTCAAACAATGATATATCTTCTCCATACATTTTTTCAAATTCCTTTTTCTTCTCCTTTCTACTTATATCAAACAATCTTTTACGTATTTATTTAACAACTAAATGTTATATGATCATGCTACTGTTATGTAAAGATAATTGAAATTTTCGACAGCGGGTGAAAGCATTAATCTAACTTTATAGATCTTGTAATCTAACTTTATTCTTATCATGAACATATGGTATTTGTGTCATTTGAAGAAAGAAGATAGATGATGTTGGCAGGTAAAAAGGGGCACAAGTTGTGATGTGGGAATAAAGATGATAGCTCTTTCACATATGAATGTAAAATTGATTTGTTTTGATGGGTTTTGGTGAAGAGCAAAGAACAATAGGAAAAAGGTGAAAATGGTAGGTGAAACCATATAAAGCTTTATGCACAAGTGGCCATCTTTCTCTTTCTCTCTCTAGTAAGTAAAGTACACTGATTTGCTTTTATAACCATTATCTCCTACCTTAAAACCCCCATATAAAAAACCTTTTAAATGAATTTTCATTTTCTTAAGATATGCTTAACTTCAAAGTTTTTAAGTTAGAAAAACATAAAAGTGAACTTAATTATAAAATTTCATCTAGTTTCTTGAGTATAAAAATTTAAAATGACATAGGTGCTCACTATTAAGTAAAATAGTTATTTATAAATGAACACTAATTCTATTTTTTTTATCATAAAAAAATTGATTAAAAGAAAGAGAAAACTTAAACTTGAGTGTAGAAGAAAACAAAGAAATGAAAAATATCTTTCCCAACTCACTCTACTCATGTTGCACAAACTTGCAACACAAGGGATTTTGAAGAGGAGAGAAAAGAAATGAAAAAAAAAGAAGTGGAAGTTGAACCAAAGCCCACACACAACCACAACTCATATTCAATATATCTTTTTACTATTTCCTTCCATCATCATACCAAACTCCAAACTCCAAACTCTTCTAGAAACCATTTTTCCCCTACCCTTTATTTTATTTTACTTATAAATTTTTTTGGTTCTCTACCAAGCTTCTCCCCTCCTCTTGTTCTTTGGTGAATGATAGTGTACCTAAAGAAAAAGAATCACAACAACCATACCATATTATTTTCATAAGGATAGTAAAATCACTCATCACAATTCCTCTTGTGTACCCACCATTCCTACCTAAAATTAACAAATTTATTTTTCCACATCCGTTGACTAGTTCATCAGTCTTTGAATCAAACATTTTGCATTCCTATTTAGTAATTTTACGACAAATCTTATCCTTATAAGTTGATTACACCTTTATTCAAAACTCTATTTTGAATATTGGGTAACAATTTATATTAATAATTTTATATTGATATAATATAGTCTATCGATTCTTAACCAATAAATAAAAGCTCATTAAATGTTTTTAAAAATATTAGAACCCACTTAAAAAAAAAGTTAAATCTTTACCCACTTTTGCTTGTCTAGGATGCAAAGGCCACTAAACAATGTGGGGGTGGGGCATGTGTGGAAAATAATTGAGCAAAATTATAAATGGGGTTAGTTCCCTTATGTCATTTATAGAATATATAAGCTGTGAATGTGCATGATAGTACATGTTGTCTGGTGACTGAAGCAAGATTTGGAGAGGCAAATGAAACTAAAATACAAAACTAAACCAAACCCACAATTTAATACGCAATAAAGTTATGGCCTAATAGACACTTTATTATATCTAAAAAGAAATCAAATTGAGAGAACAAAAATTAGGATAACTTTTTTAGGTTTGAAATACCAATAATAATCATTCACTCTATAGTTAATTTTATTATATGATTGAAACTTTAAAGGACTCCACCAGCCATTCCCCTCTCTAACCTACTCACCAACTCGCATCTAGAAGCAATTACCCCTTTCTTTTTTCTCTCTTTTCTTAAGAGTCAAAAGCCTATAAAGGTACACACAAATCCCCCTGACAAGGCCCGGCTTTACTGTTTCTGCACCTACACGAAAAGCTAAACCGCCATTTTCAGCAACCAAAAAAGGCTCTGAAAAAAAACGAAAAACGGAGAGGAAGAACAACTGGGTTTCACTTGATTCTTGCTGTAGTTGTTGTTTTTCAATTTTTCTTTGTACCCTTTTCTTGTTTCTCCGTTGTCTCAAATGGGTAGATCTCCGTGCTGCGAAAAGGCGCACACAAACAAAGGGGCGTGGACCAAGGAAGAAGATGAGCGGCTGATTTCTTACATTCGTGCTCATGGCGAAGGCTGTTGGCGGTCACTTCCCAAAGCCGCTGGCCTTCTTCGCTGTGGAAAGAGCTGTCGATTGCGGTGGATTAACTATTTACGCCCCGATCTTAAGCGCGGCAATTTCACTGAAGAAGAAGATGAGTTGATTATCAAGCTTCATAGCCTTTTGGGCAACAAGTAAGTTTGGGGGAAATTTCGATTTGCCTACAATTGAATTGTGTTGTGTTTTTTTTAGCGTTTTAGTTCATGGGGGGTTAAATTCTGGTTTTAAGTGGTCTTTGATTGCAAGGAAAGTTCAATTAGCCGCTAATTGAAACTGTTCAAGCGTTTTAGTTCATGGGGTTTTGATTTTGAGGGTTAAATTCGGCTTTAAGTGGTCTCTGATTGCTGGGTAATTTCGATTAGCTACTAATTGAACGTGTTGTTGTGTTTTCTTAAGCATTTTAGTTCACGGGGTTTTGATTTGGGGGCATAATTCTGGTTTTATGATGTCTTTGATTGCTGGGAAATTTCGATTAGTCACAAATTGATAGTGTTGTAGTGTTTTTTCAAGCATTTTAGTTCATGGGGTTTTGATTTTGAGGGTTTGATTTTGATTTTAGGTGGTCTTTGATTGCTGGGAGATTACCAGGAAGAACAGACAATGAAATAAAAAATTACTGGAACACTCATATTAGAAGGAAGCTTATGAACAGAGGAATCGACCCAGTTTCTCATAGGCCAATCAACGAGCCAGTTCAAGAACTGGGTTCAACAACCACAATCTCTTTCACTGCTAATGATGTGAAAATCGAAGAGAAATCGGCCATGGCTGTTGTTGATGAAGCTTCAATCGAAGAACGGTGTCCAGATTTGAACTTAGAGCTCAGAATCAGCCCACCCTATCAGCCAAACCCTGAGAAAATTGGAGCCAGAATCCTCTGTTTTGCTTGCAGTTTGGGATTACAAAACAGCAAAGATTGCAGCTGCAAAATTGGGCATAACAGCAATAATGGATATGATTTTCTTGGCATGAAAAATGGGATTCTGGATTATAGAAAGCTTGGAGATGAAATGAGAGGCTAGATTGGTAAAATATATATTAATTTGAAATCTCTCTTTAAGTTTCTAAGTTTCTCTGATTTGTAAGATTTATAGTGCATATTGGTATGGTATATAATTATGAGTATAGTTAGAAGAAACATAGTTTGAAACTTCCCTTTTTTTCTTTCAGAGGTTTTCATTTCTCTGTAGAGAAGAAGTATAAACTTTTTTTGCTTTTTGTATCTTATTTTGGCTAACTGAGATGAAGAAGAATGAATTAAGATCCACTTTAGGATCTATTTCTTGTTGGATTTGAAGTTCAATTACCAATCCATTTACAAAACCAGTCTTGAATTATGAAGCTTTGATCCACATAGTAAAGGGAATAAAGATGGCAGTGTGGCTAAGAATGGAATCCCCATTGAGACTGGTTAGCCTGAAAAGACATTGATGTTGTGAACTAAAACAGTGTTATTAATTTTACTGTCTGAAAACCAGATTTTAAGGTTATGTTTGAAGTGAAATTTTATCTTGGAAAAAGAACCATGGGTTATTTATTTTTGTCATTTTCTGGATAAAGGGATTCTTTTATTTTCTTGTTTGGATATCAAAAAAATTTCTTGCCCATGGTCAAAAGGGTTTTAAGTAGCCCAAACCTAGTGAGTGGATTTGGGAAGGAATTACAAATAAATCATTTTTAGTCTAAATAATTCATCATTTTAAGATCATTCTGTTTTAAATCACTTATTTCTAAAACTCTTTTATAATATACACATCCAAATCCAAACAAGTTATTGATTATAATTCATTATAAAAAATTCCACTTAAAGAATTGAAGGTCTTAAAGTATTTGAGATGATGAGTTTAATTTATAGTGACGATTTATTTAGAAATTAATTTTTTATGAAATTTTTTAGTATTCAAATGTTGTAGGGTTAAGACGGTAAAGGTGGTATGTCCATAATATTAGTCAAGATGCAAACAAGTTGGCATAAATAGTCACTATTATATCACTAATTGTTTGTCACTTAAAATAATTTATCTCACCACTCAAAATAACTCTTTGCCTTTGAATATTTGATCCATGACCTTTTTTTACATTTAAACATTATACTTTCAAGCTACAAATTTAGAGTATATAAAAAGAGGGGAAAATATCTATTTTTTTTCATTGAAGGCAATGGATAAGCAGTGAGAGGAGGAGAAAAGAAGAGATATGAAAGTGGTGGGTGACCCATCTCCTCCATAGTTAAAGTTTTTTTTTTTTTTTTTTTAAAGTTTGAATTTATATAATATAAAAAGGTGTGAAGGAATTAACAAGTGTGTGCAGTAGACCATATTTTCTCTACCAAACTTGTTAGCATTTATATCTATCTACTCCATCATGACTCAACCTACCATATATTTCCACTAGAATTTGGCATCTGTTTGCATTTATCTTGTCCCCTTTTCCCTTTTTTGGCTTATCATGTAACTCCCATTCCACACCCCCAACTTTTCCTTAATAAAGCTCTTCTTTACCCTTTTTAACTTCTAATATAAGTAACCATTCAAGGGAACTTTGTCTCTTTATTATTTTAGGTTATTGGTTGAGTTATTATAAATTATATTTGAAGTGTAAGTTATTTTAATAGAAGTTATAATAAACGGTATTTGTAATGTAAGTAATTATTATATGGAGAATGAAAAGATCAATCTAATACTTTGAAGTATGTTCTATGTGAAAATGGATATTATATAAATGATTGTCCGTCCCTAAGCACAACTCAATTAATTTCAATATGTAACATGATCAAAAAGTTATAACGTATGACTATAGATTGTCGTGAGATGACACAGTGGTTAATATTAACTATGTAAATAATAAAGACTAGAAAAGATAAATTGAAGTCATATCTCTTACTTATGATTTAATATCTTACAAATTATTTTAATAATTAATCATCTTGAAGTGATCTAGTGATAAAAAAAACGTTTGAATTATTAAAAGCTGCTCAACTGGTATTCACAAATATAAAAAAGTGATTAAATGTGGCAAGATTTAATAATTGTTTTGAAAGAAAAATTGAGTGACAAACTTTCTTTAACACTTGTAAAGATATATAAAATAAAAATGGGTTCAAGTTGGTGTATAGATTTCTGATCAATCATGATAAAATGGATAAGAATACATGTAAAATATTTATTCACAGGGGAAAAAAGCTTCACAAAAAAAGTGAGAGAAATCCATTTGGTTTTTCTTGCTCTTCATCATGTTGCTTTGTCTTTTTTTCCCCCTCTTTTTTGTTAATGGATTTCTTGTTTGACATTGGGAATTTGAGAAATTTCATGGAAAAGTGACCCTTTTGATTACTTTAGACATTAGAACCAATGAGCAAAAAAGCTATTAATACCTTCTCATTTATTGACTATTAAGTTTCTATATCAAAGATTGACAAAGTAAATGAACTCCACCAATTAGGCCACTCCTTAGCTCCCAAAACTTTGCATTTGTGATAAAAATCAGCCATTATTTTTCCTTCAATGATGACCTACATGTTTTTTTTTTTTGGGGGTTTAGCATTTTGATAAACTTCCTCCAAAAAGGGTAAACCTAATATATTGACATTGACAACTAGTATAAGGTGTGTGTATGTGTATTGTAAGAGAATTGAGTTGTCCAAATTTGACCAATGAAAATTACTCAAAAATATTCTTTATAAACTATATATTTATATATTTATATTTGTCTCATTTTGACTAGACTAGATGAGCCAGGCTCACCATCCAAATCTTATCCATGATTTCACTAACTATATTTATGTTTTGATGGGTCGAAATGAGCTAATTATGTGTGCGCTTTTTTTGGATTTTTATGAACATTATTATTATTAAAAAAGTGATATAGAATAACATATTTAATTAAGTTTATCATATTGAGTTGAACATGATTTTAGGTAAGCTGTTAAGGGCCATTTGTTTGGTATATTCAGGTAGGAGTTAGTTATAGTATTTATTAACTTCTCGAAAATCTACCAACTAAATTTTATTAACTATCATAATTTTTACTTTTAAAAATAACTCTCATTTCTAACCATTCATTAATTCATTTATAACTACACAATAGTTTCTAACTATTTCATTTCTAATTATTCATTTCAAATCAATCAAAATAACTCATTTTTAACAATTCATTTGTAATCATTTCTTTTTTAACTACTAAAAATAACTACTCATTTTTAAATCTACATCCCAACAAAGTTTTAAATTCAACTCCTCTACACAAAAACTACATCCAAACTAATTTTTGATACAACTCTTAATTTTTAACTACTCAATATAACTCTTTAACCCAAATACTATCTAAATACGTAAAACAAACACCTCTAAACTTTTAAGTTAATTTTACTTTCGGCTTTAAATTATTATTATTATTTTAATTAAAAAAAGAACCATATTTTATTATGAAAAAAAAGTAGTGGATGAGGAGTTTAAAAAAAAAATAGTGGATGAAATAGAAAGTTTTGAAATACAAGAATTAAATCGGAATATTTCTAAAGGTAATCAAGGACAAAACGTTTCATAATCTTTGTTTTGACGGCAATAATGCTTTTTGATAAGTTTTATTTGTTTACTCTTCATTGTTAAGAGATTTTTGAATTCCTACCAACTTTTAAAAGCTCCAAAGGGACATAAAAATTTCCCCTCCTCATAGCTTTTGAATATTGATTAGGATTTAAAAAATAGACCTCAAAGCAAATAAAATTTTTATTTAACACATAAGATTTTTTGTTTTAAATGGGTATATGTCATATTAGGCTACAACCAACTTTATTTTTTGGATGGGGAAAAAGGAAAGAGAATCCAAGATAAATGAGAAAAAGGGGATCTACACAAAGCTAAAAGATATGAATTTCCATACATGAAAAGCAAAAAAGACACAAAATGGCCATGAGTAATCAAGCAAAAGAACCAAATATGGTGGTGGCCACTATGGAACTATGCAAAAGTGAAAAAAAAAAACAACAATAATAATTTAAAAAATAAGTAGCATTTTGAAAAAAATGAAATAAGTATATGATTAGATGAATGAATGAGAAATTGAAGATGGGCCTAAAAGAGAGTCACTTTTTCAAGTCTTCACCCTTTTTGTTCTCTTTTTCTAAAGGGGTTAGGTTGAGACAATAGAAGCTTCCACGAGATATTTTTCTCCTTCACTCCACACCCCAAAAAGATGTGTCTATCAAGACTTTATCAACATTTCATCTTCTTTCAAAGTTATATCACTTATTTCTACATTTTGAATATGAATTTTTCTATACCGGTGTCTATTGTCGTCTTACTTTTAAGTAACGTTAACTTCATACTTTGATTTACTTTATCTTATATTTCTTATGAATTGATGTGATGCAACACAATATTGACATTAAGTAGACATATAATTAATGTTATAAACAGAATTTAATATTAAATTGTGCTTGATATTAAAATTAAGATACTAAAGTAAAAAGAGGAAGATTTGGGTGGAGCAGAGGCTGCACCTACCATATATGTCACCCCTTTAAAAATCACCCACAACAAAAAACCTTTTATAAACAAAAAGAAATTTGTTATTTTTAAAGGGATGGCATATGTGGTGGGTGCATCCTTAGCTCCACCCAAATCTTTCTCAAGTAAAAGTAAATTAATAAGTTAAAATATCATTTTTATTATATATATTGAGTTTTGTTAATAATTAGTAGGTAAGATTTGAACTCTTCACATCTTTAAGCCAATTCATCAAAAAAAAAAAAAAAAATCTATTTCAGTTATTTGAAGTTAATTTGTATTGGCATTAATTAAATTAGTTTTCTTACAAGAAAAGATGGGATGTGATCCAATTTTAAAATAGTTAAAATGTTATTTTGATCATAAATTTTAAAGATTATTATCGAATGAGCTAGTAGTTTGATGGTTTCATTGTTTGGTGAAATTCAGTTCAACACCAAGATTTTATGTTCAATCCCAAAATTTGGTATTTAATATCCTGTTTGTTGAGTTTATGGTTCCCTTCTCTCCAATTCATACTAAAAAAATTTATTTTCTTTGAGTTCATGAACTATCAAATATCTAATATATTCTTTTAAATTTTATTCATAGACTGTTTTAGTTTTTAAATTTTAGGTTTGTTTGATTTTGTCACATAATTAGAAAGAGGAAGAAAAAAAAAGATAAGAGTAGGAAGTAGGAAGAGAGGGGGGAGGGGGTAGAGAGGTAATAATGGAGTAGTGGTGGGGACAAAAGAGGAAGAAATGAACACCAAAACGTCAGCATCGAAGAGAGTACCTAACCAAACCAAACCTAACCTAACCTAACCAAAAAAAAAAAAAAAAAAAAAAAAACTCCACTTTTCTTGGGGTTTATAAATGTAATTCAAAATAATAATAATAATAATAGTAATTAAAATGGATGGTCATAATCATAATTATAATCATGTGCGTTGTTGCGGCGGTGGGACCCGCTCCCTCACATGCCCACCGACCTTCCATTTCCCCACCTCTCATTTTCACATCTCCTCTCCTCTTCATTCTTATCTTTATAAAGAAAAAAAAAATCCCCTCATTTTATTTATTTATTTACTGGCATGTTTTTATGAATGACACAAACAAAAAGGGAAATTTCTTAATTTTTTTAAAAAAATTAAATATATAAAAATTAATTTAATCAGGTTAAATTAATATTAATACACACAAAAATGATAACCTCAATAAAACGAATTGATAAATTAAACAAAGTGAAATTATTTGAAAAAAATAAAATTTAAATATTTTAGTATATATGAAATATTATTTTAAAAATTATTATAATTAAAATAAGGAAGATATAATTGTTACCATCATAAAATTTCTTATTTGTATGCCTAAACTTAGCATTAAAGTTGATTTATAACTGTATTTATTTTGTTCCATTAAAATTCAATTTCAAAATAATTTAAATCACAATTTTTTATGGTCGCAAAGTTATCAAAATGTGAGGGAAACCATGATGCAATTACTAACAAATGTAAAAGTCTATCCGTCATATAATTCAATAATTTTGAAATTATATGATCGAATTTATTTATCTAAAATACTGTTGAATAGGAAAAGAAAAACTTTGATGTAGTTCTTTCAAAATAGTTTGAGTCAATTTGTGCACACCTTGATTAATATTACTGAGTATACTGCACGATCTTACAACATTTTGATGTTAAGAAAACTCGTAAAAAATTAATTCTTAAATAAGTGGCCACCATAGATTAAACTCTATCATTTTGACCACCCCAAAATCCTCTTTAATCACTTGAGTTACTCTAAAATGTTAAACAACTTAAATGTTCAATCAACATTTATGATTATAAATAATAAATCAATGGTTTTAGGTTTCCCATCAAATCACTCAAAAACCAACTTTTATTATGTTGATATGAGCGTGTAGGTCTCATGGGATATTGTTATCCTATGTTCATTTCTATTTCTAAATCAAAGTTTTTACTAAATCATAGTGATTATTTACAAATTTGTATAAAGAATAAAAATCAAATATTTTAAAACTGTAACGACAAAATTTGAACTTAAAAAAATAAAAATAAAAATAAAAGTCCAAATTCAATACCATTTTTCATAATTTGTAATCACTATTCTACTTTTCCCTCTTCCTCTTTCATTAGCTACATGAAAGAAGGAATTATATTATTTGAATCTTTTTTAAAACATTTTTATTAGATCGTGGAAAATCTAATGAGATATGCTGTGACATCAATAGTGTGAAGGGGTTGCTTTAAAACGTAATTAATTTAGAAGACAGTTTGATATTTAATTTCTTTATGGTTCAATATTATTCATCATTATTTATAAAGTCAAACACATTCTCAAAACTGGTGAATAAGAAACACACCGGCAAACTCTCAAATAAATGAGATTTAGTTATCCATTTTTGAAAGCAAACTTATAATCATGATATTGAATTTGATTCTCAACAAATAATGCAACCATTAAACTATCGTTCTTTTCGGTACTTGTGGTTTGATAATTCATTCTAGAGTTGTAATTTTATATGGATAGAACGAGAAAAGTATTCCAATATTACCGTCTAAGAATAGATAAAGGTACACTAAATAAAAAAGTTGAGTCCACAAAAAAAATTGATATAAGGATAGAAGGAAAAGAGAATCAATTCCTTAAATTGATTTAGAAATTGGATGAATATATTAAGTAGTCTTGACATTCATCTCAAAATTAATTGATGATAAGAAAAATAGTCCACAATTTTCATAATATATTATTATAAGGTTTCAACTCTTTTCAATGTACGATTTTTATATAATAGTTGACAATATTAAAATAAAAATTATAATATTTACTTCTCTGGTTCACACAATAAATTTTCTTTTCGTACATGATATATTAATGTATTTTTTATTATATATCGGAGAGGGGGGACAAATGCCGATTATCGAAATTAAATATGTAATGTTGGTGTTGAATTGATTTACAACCAAACAATAAAACCATTACGCCATTGACTAATATCATTTTTAAGTAATAATGTGAATATGGTTGTAAATGATACATGAGTTGTATAGTTACACATCATACATTTCTTGATGATGTTATTGTTGGGAGCTTGATTAAATTTAAAAAAAAAAAAATCGACCGACTCTCATTTTTGTTGGTCTTTGTCAATTTTTTTTATGTGCTCTAAAGTCTTATTATTAATTCAATAATAATTCATCTTCTTTTGAAAATAATAATAATAATAATCCATCATTTTTTTTAGTACAAAGTGGGAGAAGGGGGACAACAAATCCTACAGAAGACAAAACTACTTTAAAATAATATGAGAGTAAAATACCGATTTTCGAACACAAACTCGTGACCGTAGAATTGAAATAGATTAACACAACTACATCCACTGATCCTAGGTCATTTTTTTTAAATACTGAATCTTGAAAGATGCTGGAACGACTTTTTTGCTATAATTATTAACGATGATTATAGTCCCTTGATTTTTCTAAATGCTTAGATTTATTATTATTACTACTACTACTATTATTTTATTAAAAAAAGTAGAAATAAAATGTCCACGACTTAGAAATTCCACAAAAAAATAGAAAGAAGAAAACAAAAAAAAAAAAGTCTAATTTTCTCTTTTAAAAAAAGGGTCTAATTTTCAATCTCACGTTTTTTAGAAATAAATATTTGGTGAAGTAACCAATTTAATCATATTTTGAAGGTTATTCTATATGGGTCACTATTGTTTAAATGTTTAATTTTAAATATATTGCTTTCAACAAGAATTTGTTCACTATTTGGATCACCATTGGATCTTTAGATTTAAGTTCTGTATTCTTAATATTGTTTGCCATCTAAATGTAGCCACCATTGTTTGCCATCTAAATGTAGCCACCAACAAATCAATATATAGGATACATCTGATCACAAACAAAATGATAATAAATACCAATTTTCAAGACTCGTGACCGCGAAGTTAAAATAATCAATTACCATCAATCAAAATAACAAAAACGTCACCATTTCCATTCAGTAAATAGGAAAATTTGCCTACACATGGACAAGTAGGTAGTCCATGCTTAATGCATATGTGACATCGTGTGACCCACACAATTTTGTTTTTTATACATAAATTAACTTTTGGTTAAAAATTATGTGGCTCACATAATGTCACATATGCATTAAGCATGAACTACCTATTTGTCCATATGTAGGCAAATTTTCCTCTTCAGTAAATATAACCTTCATTTTTTTATGACAACCGACAGGAACTCTCGTACTATTAACTTTAATTTTATAATTTTAAAGATATATTTACATATTAGGCTGTATTGGTGTTTATGGTTGATGGATTAGTGTTTTCTTTAAAATAAATATATATATTATTACGACATTATTTTTAATTAAAAATACATTAAATTTATCATAAAATTATTTTCAAACTTTATAAAAAATATATATATATATATATATATATAAATTAAAATTTTATGAACCAAAATAGTACAAATCCAAATTACTTAAAAAGAAACTCAAAGTAAAATGATCAATATTTTATTTTAATCATATATCTTCCTGGTATTTTAAGTCTTTTAACCTATATATATAATCAAATCTCTCTGTCCTAATCATATTGAAATGGTTTGCTAAGAATTATTTAATATTGATAGTTCAAATCTTCGAAATTCAATTGATTTTGAAGTTTCCATACTTCAACTATGTTTACTATATATATTTTAAAGAATTCAGGAACTAAAATAATCTGGATTGAGTACTTTAAAGAATAGAAGCATATGTTATACATAGTTTTTTAATCGTTTGAAGCTATCCATTAATTTAATTATTAGTTATTTAATAAGTCACTAAAAGAAGCCACCTTTTGCCTTCACATGTGACAGAAGTTAGATTAAAACGATTAATTTGACACGTCAAGAAAAAAAATGAAGCATTGAACCCATACAATTAGTTAAAGTCAACTCATAATCCTTATACTATTGTTGTTGTTTTAAATGTTATTAATATGTCGGTTAATTACAATTTATGTATTTATTTTCACATAAAATAGTTACCGTTAAAGTTGGATGGAGTGTTTAATAAAGTTTTGTTATAGAACCTAGAGATAGGATAGGATAGTTGTTGTTCTTACTTACGAAAATAATAATAATTGTTGTTATTTAGAACCCATAATTAATTAGATTTCAATTTATAATTTTTTTAATTATTAAATTATATATTATGTTATCGAAATAATTGGTGCTACGACGACTTTATTGTTTAATGGTAATCTAGTTTAATATCTTGGTTATAAATTTAATTTTGAAAGTCGATATTTTGACTTGGATTTATAATCTCTTTCTTCCGGTTTATATTAATAAAAACCTTTATATTCATATAGATTTGGTGATTGGTCTTTAATTTAATGAAATCATCGTAATATATAAGTTAATATTATAGAATAAGAGATTCTAAGTTCTAAGTTCTTACCTTTCCATTTCTTGGAATTGCCTTTCATTTTTATTACATTTTCTTCTCGGCACATAATTAGTTTGTATTATTTAACTAATATTAATTTTCTAAAAAAAACGTTTAATACGAATTAAAAAGATAATTGTAGTAGGTACGAATGAGGTTTGTTATTGATAAAAAAGTCATATTAAGTAGTTTTTTTTAAAAGATTAATTGTAATCTAAAAAACAAAACAAATTAATTGTAATATTTTTGTAAAACAGAATTAATTGTAAGAAATCAATGTTATTTTTTTTAATAAGATAAGAATGATTTGAAAGCAACTCAGTTGATTATCACATGTTATTTTATTAAGAAATATTAACTGATTACTGTAAAAAAAAAGAAATATTAACTGATTGGATCTAATACGTTCGTTTTTTACTAGTAAAATATATTAAATTCATAGAATTAATTATTTAATAAAACTATTAATTAATTAACTATAATATATATAGTTTATACCATGAAATAGTACGGCAGTAAGATTCATATAATTATAGTTTAAAAAAAAAAAGATTCATATAATTATAATCATAGTTAATAGCAAGGAAAATTGTAACGGACTATTCCAACTAAATAATTACAAACGTAATTAAATTTTAAAATATTTATATTTATAATTATTAGTACGTTTCAATAATATATTATATATTATTATATAATATTATTATTAATATATATGATTATGGTTGTTAATTTTTTTAAATGATAATGAAAAAATAAAATTAAAACTAATTTGGGCTAATATTATAAATTTTTCTAATAGATAGGGTGCAAATTATAAATAGTCTTACTATCAAATAGAAAGGCGTTAAAACCATTTACATTTTTATACAAAGCATTTTTATTCCTACAATTTGGTACCCAAACCATATCTACCAAGTCATCAAGTCATATATAAAAGCAAACAAAATATGAAAAGTTAGTATTAATGAGATTAAAAAAAAACATGACTAAATACAATGCACATCCAGATAATGTAAAAGTTAAGGATTAAAAAGTTAAAATAATAATATCAAGGAGATATTATATTGATTAGCCACACATTTTATAACCATAAAAGGTGCTTTAATGGCAAAGTGTTTAGGTAAAAGAAAAAATATGACACAAGGTTTGAGTTGAAAGGAAAGGAAAGAAAAATAAAAGATTAATTATAAGGTTGGTAAGATATATATTATAGTCCATGATTTAGTGAGAGAAAAGTATGAACTAGAAAGGGAGAGAGAGAGAGAGAAAGAAAGGAAAAAAAACAAATAGTTTTTTTTTTTTTCTTTCTAATTTTAATATTTATTTAACTTTTATGTTGTGTATAGCTAAGGAACTTAGATGATGCTCATGCATGGTGTTTGTTTGGTGGACCCATATTATGTGTGATGGTGATGTTGAAGACATCTTTACATCTTTTTTTTAGGGAGAGAAAGTTAGAGAGAGAGAAAAAGGTTATATATATAACTTTTTTTTAGTGAGAGAAAGTTAGAGAGAGAGAAGAAGGTTAATATATATTGAAAAGATTGACTACATATACCTACACAAAAGTAGATAAGGTGGATAGGTAGTGAAGATCCCAATGTTCGGCCCAAAGATTCAAGCCCAATAAACAAGTCTAAGGTCCACGAAACCCAAGTAATAATGGTCCGTGAGAAACTATAAACAAATGTTATTCCTCGTTTGCAAAAGCTCGACCATCTTTCAACAAATTGATTGCCTCTTTATTTAAAAGTTGAACACAAATAGAGAACAAGCTTATAAGCTTCCAAATAAAAAAAAAATGATACAAACTTTTGTGAGCATCCACATGTCTAGGTCAGCGCACGAAACATACAATCCATCCTCTAACATAATTTTTATATAGATGACTACATGGATTAAATCGATCGCTTCTTAATCTATTTTATAATATGTGTGGATTTTCATTACAAATGAAAAAGTAGATTTAGAATATTCAAAGGCCTAATACTTAGTAGAGAAAATGGACGTATTAACAAAAACAAACGAAGGCCTAATGCTTAGCTAGGTTAAGAAAAATAAATTAAAATTATATCCATACGCATAGCAAGTGAATCTCGTCCATTAAGAATTTAAAAAATGAATACTTATTCAAAATCATACCTCTGAGAAAACGTTCGACTCGGTGTGCATGTGGAGTATACGTGTTGTAATTTCACCTATAATCCCATGAATAGTGCAATGACGATTCTGAGGACAATACAAATTTATTAGTGAAAATAATTTAAATATCAAAACACTGGAAAAGTTAGTGTTAAACTAACCTGGGCAAGTACCTTTCCCCTACCATCTTCTTTGTTGATAATAATTTAGGTAGGGGATATAGTGACCACGTTCCCTACCCCGTCACTCAAGTATGGGATCACAGTGGAAAAGACTCTAGCATCCATAGTAATCAGAAATCTGCTAGGGTTAGAGAGAGGGAGCTTCTAATAACCCAACTTCTAAAACTGCCAATAATACGGTACGAAACGGTTGAAAACAAAACATTTTCATTTCAAAACGTAAACAGTTCAATCAACAATAAATGAGCCTTTGGCCAAAGATAATTAAAAACAGAAATAATGAAAACTAATGGACTTAGTCCTTAACCAACATGTTGAACCAACAGACAATAAATGAAAGAAGAAATAATTAAACAGCAGACTCCCATGATCCATCAACCCCTCCTTTAGTGGTTTCGGTGCTGTCCCAAGTTACTAGGTGGAAAACCATTGAAATTAAGGTGAAAACAAAGGTACTCCGTAAAAATCCTCAATCGAGGTACAATACACAAGTCTCATCTCATCATCTAGCATCTTAGCCATACATGCAAACCCATCAACTTTCAGTCCAAACTTGAGTTATCAACATAACTCCCAAAATCAAGAGTTCACTGACTCTCGACCTAATAATCACCTCACCGCACTGGTCTGAATATTTGGGGGACGGTCCAAGTGTTCGGCTTTAGACAGATACAAAGAATGGTGTACTGACGACATTAGCCCGGGGGAGCCTTCTTCTCAGCATCTAGTGCGTGTGCGCACATCGCATACTACATAAACCAAGTAAATGCAGGTCTACGCAAACTACACTAGTCCAGGTTCACATGCCTAACAAGACTCGAAATTGGTGTCCACTGATCCACAGTTGGTGGGAGGCTCTCAACACCTATTGTGGCAGTATGTTCACACCCAACACGTGAAACTTAGAAAACTCCCATGGCAGGCTTACACCATGATCAGAATTCCGCTCTAGCAGGCTTCGAAACTAAAGTATACCAGGGGCGACATGTTACATCACATCCCCGAACCTGAGAATGTTGCATGTTTCCTCTCAGGTCTTCTAGATGACAACAACTTAGCAGGATATATAGTTCTAGAAATTCTAGATACTAAGTTCCCTAATAGATAACAAAACATATCAAAAGATAACATCATCTCTAACAAAATACTAATACATTCGACAAGATTGATACATGCTTGCACATAAAGACATGCCATCATCTCAACAGGGTATCCACCTAAAATTCTTAGAATAGTAAACATGCACAACATCAGAAACAATCAGTAAATAACAAGTGCACGGTCCACACAATCCAAACAATAAATCTTTACTAATACAGAACGGACAGTAATAATTGGTCCTTTGAGATGCAGATATCAATCACCAACAAAATACACCTAGATAAATATAATAAAGTAATTAAAAAAATTAATAAATATTATGACATCAAAACAATAGGAAACATAGGGAACAAGTTTTACCTAGAAATCGAACGGCAGAACCGTGTTCAACAGAAATTGACGAGAAACGTCTCGCAGAAATCGATGACAATGTATAATAGTAATCGATGTCGACATAAAACGAAGCCTACATAAATAAATTTGAGGAATGTCTAGCAGACGAGGAATACCCGATAGAAATCGATGAAGGATATCAGGCAGAAAACGACGCTGGAAGAAATCGATTTGAGAAATTCTCGTCAGAAATCAATGAAGAATATCCGACAGAAAGTGATGCCAGTAGAAATCGTTTTGAAGAAGGGAGAAGAACGAAGGAGAATTGGAGGTTTCTTAGATTCTTCTGCTTTTTCCCTTTTGCTAACAAATGACCAATTAAAAACTAATCGATACACCCTTGGCCACGTTGTCAGAAATAAAAAATTAGCCTTTCAAGTCTAAAACGTAACTTGCAGCTTATTAAAACACAAAACTTATTTAATGGTCCATTTACCAAATTAACTGTTAAGGCTAAAACTCCAACATAAAGGTCTAACGAACAAACTGAACCACTAACGAATCGTACCTGGAGAACCGTGACAAAAACTTCGTTACAAAGCTCCAACCTTTCATCCTCCCATGAAAATGCAAGTTATTCAGAACCGCTTCTCCCATATTTGAAATAAAAAATAAGTACATATGAGTAGTAACAACAAAATAATAAAAAATACAAGACAGTAAAAATTAGCATCGATGAACTGTAGAATGATTTTATGTCTGACCAAGTATCCTTCGGTGGTCGAGGTTGTTAAGCAACCTTAGCGAAATGGCCCGCGAAATATTCGAAAACATTGAAAAATCGAGAAGATAACTTGAGATCCACAGCGAATCATGCAGATAAACTATGAAGTTCATGGTACAAATAGAATAGAACGCTGGTAATTCAAAATTGAAATTGTAAGAACAAAACGTAGAAGGAAAGGATGAAGGAAAGGTTTATATAAATAACTTAAAAATTCTAGATCCTTCCAAGCATATTACCGACGAAAAATCCATGTAATTTAATTAGTTATGCCCACTGTCCATACACTCGATTTATTTGCATTTCAAAAAAAAAATAACAGTTACATTTATTTCAAAACCCCTACCAATAAATTCATATACTATAATAGGTGAGAATTATATTAAAATATTTTTTATTTGTTAAAATAATTAGTATTGATGAAAAATACAACTTAAATAATAGATTCATACACAATCTAGAGAAAAATTAGATAAAATATTAAATTTATTATATGAATACGTCTTTTTGTATTTTTTGAAAATTTATATTAAATATATAAAAATTAACGTTAAACAATTTGAAGTTAAAAATGTAATAAATCAACTAATTTGGAAATTTGGAAATAATTCAACAAAACATATGGATAAATAATAATAATAATAATAATAATAATAATAATAATAATAATATAATATGTTTGAATAAGAAAACATAAATTTTGGAATATCATTTCTTTGGTTTTTATTTTTATTTTATGAATAGATGTCAAAGGCACATCATGAAACATAAATTTAAATGGGGTGTTACAAATTAGGTCACAACAAACCTTAATATTAAGTCTATGGTAAAATGTTAAATACATAAAATTTCCTAATATAAATATTGAGTCACAATATTCCAACATACACACCAAAATTTATGGGGAATTTATAAGAATGAGGACACAAAAGCATGGAGAATTTACAAAGATTCTCTTTCTAATATATACTACTATAAACTTATATACATTATTAGTATTCAATTTTAATAGATCAACGGTATATAATTCTATTTACTTTAATATTGGCAGAAAAATCAAAGCACGCGAATGTGTGTAATAAACGTTACCCTAATGTTTTTTAGTACAAACATTACTCTAAATAACCATTGGATAAATGAAACGAAAATAAGTAACGATTAAATAAAGTATACTCATTTGAGAAAATCTATAAACTCAAGAATTTACTATTTAACATCCAATTAATTAAATAAATAAATTAGACAACAAGGCATAAGTTGATAAATAAGAATAATTTTACAAAATAGGTAGGTGGTGCGATTAGTTATTAAGTTTGATGTTAATTCATTTTCAATCTATAGTTACGAGTTTGATTCTTGAAATAATAATAATATTTGGTTAATAAATCATTTTTGTTATTGTAGTTTGGAGTTTGTTTTATTTTGGTTCATAAATTATTTTAGTCCACGTAAAAAAAAGTTATAGCTTTGTAGTTAATTTTAATTTTAATTGGTTTAAAAAAATGTTAACATTTTTAATATAATAAATGACTTCAATTTATTTTAAAATTTTATATAAGAAAAGAATTAATCGATAGTACTTTTTTTATTATTATTTTTTAACTGTCAGAATCATTTTTGGAAGTATAAGTAAATGTTTTGAAGTTTACAAATGAAAAAAAAAAAGCACATTACCAATATTCAACTGTTTTTACTAAAAAAATATATGATTTCAAGAAAAAAAAAAAAAAAAAAAAAAAACCTTAAACTTAAAGTTGCATTTGAGATTGTAAAATGATTTTATATGTACACTAGTGAGTATCCGTTTTTTTAATTTTTATTTTTTATTTTCAATGTTGGTAATTTGACTTCTTTTTTATTTTTTAGTTCAAACAATAAATAAAGTGATAATTAATTCATAGCCTTTGATTATCAAGTTTTTTGCATGAATCTGATTTTTAAAGTCTTAATCGAATGGGTTAGTGGTGCAATAATTTCATTGTTTGATTCTAAACTAGTTCAATAACAACTTCATAGATTCGAGCCTGAGAATTGTTGTTTGTCCCTTCTCCACCCTAACATATTGTTGAAATAAATAAAATATAAAAACAAAATCACACTCATATGAACAGTGAAAGGAGGGGAAAAGCAAAGCCAAATCACCTATAACATATTACATCAGCTTATAAGAAAGGACTATTACACTCAAACCAGAAAAGGAAAAAGAATGCAAGAACAAACAGAGAGTTATTTATTTATGAGAGTGGGAAGCTGCAGCTTTGACAAGAGTGGTTGGCTTGAAAGCACTTTTAGGGTTTATAGCTTTTCTTATCTTCAAAACAGCCCATGCTGTTCCAATGGCATGACCTGCAGCTCCAAGCCCTTCATTTGTTGCTTTCCCTGCTTCATCTCCATATCTGCACCCATTTCATTTGCCCATACATAGTCCCATCAGTTTATTGTAAATATCAACTACTCTATATCCTCGACTAAAATGTTAAAGGTTCGAATAATGAACAATACCTGTCTGAAACAAGGCCGGTGGTCACAACGGATGTTGTCGACATCACGTTCTTTCCTGCTACCTCCACTGCATCGCAAACCTTGTCTGTTCATTCAAACTTCATACATGAGTAATGCACTTCTATGTCTGTTTTCAGATATGATATATATAATCTATTCGAATGCGTATAATTATGAAACAAGATAGAAGATGATGGAGTTTAGGCCCTCTAAGGCCATATCCCCCATCATGATTGATTGAATGGAGTTGGTTTGGATCGTCCAACTCAAGCACTGAACATAATTCCATTCGTTAATCTTTAAAGCTCAAAAAATTAGGGGCCTACAAAAAAGCTAGTAATCCGAACAACCCAAACTACCCCACCAAAACCGGGATGGATTGGACTATAATATTCTTTGAGTTGAATTAGGTTGGATTATAATTGGATAATTTCTTACGATTAGGTCGAGTTCTCGGATTGGCTAATGTTTTACTATGTGTGTGTAAGATCAAGAGAATACATTAATAAGATAATAATGACTTGAGTTCAAGTATAATATTATGCAGCTTTTCTTTATTATTTTTATTTTTCTTTTTACATATTTATGGGCTATAGTCATGGCTATAAAAAGGAAAGATGAGATGCGATAACCTAACACAACCCGAAAATATATAGGTTGGAATGCTCTAATACATAGAGTAATTGATAGAGTTGAACATGTTGGGGGATTGACCAACCCAAAAATTTGAATTATTTTAAAAATCTTCCTAATCCAACCCAATTCCAACCAGACGATGTACCCCTACAAAAACGATCACCCAAATTGTGTCGATGTTGCTAAGAGCTAAGTTGTTTCAAACATCGTGAGTAAGCCTAGTGGTCAAGAAGCTTTACGAAACAAAAGGTTCTGAGTTCAATCCATGGCCTCCAACTTAAAATTTAATTTCCTTCAAATTTTCTTGACATCAAAAGATAGGTCAGACATATTGTTCAGTAGAGCTAAGTTTGTTTCATGAGCTTTGCATCTAACTGACACATCTAAGATAGTTAGTTAATGGCATTTACAGCTAATAGGTAAGCCCGCTCCCTCCCGCTCCTAGCCCCATTGTTGATTAAAGATTTACAGCAAGCTACAGATCTACGTCGAGCCATTAGGCTATAATTCATTGAGGCTCATCCCAAATCGACACTCAAAACTCTTAAAACTAACTGAAATTAACTACTTTAGCACTAATCCCATATCAACCAAGTTTTCAATTTCATAAGTTACTACTAGTAATGACATTTAATTACTTCTAAATTTTTACCATGTAATGGTATACTTCATGGTATTGTCTAGTATTGTCTATTTGGCTAGATACTTCAGGATAACAGCAATATCAAGCAATAAATCAACCCAAACGTTAAAAAAAACAAAGACAGAGATGAAGGGCTCACTGAATCCATCCAATGAAGCAAGGACAATTTCTCCAGGAAGAAGACTGAAGAATTTCTTCCCCACTTTAGAATTCACTATTGAACTTGTGAAGAATCCAGACACTTTCACAACCCCAGAAAGTATTCCATTGGCCACTTTTTCAGTCATCTTTGTCAGCTTCTTCACACTGAAAACAAACACACAAGAACCATAATCTAAGCATTTTCCAGTTCTTCATCAGTTCAATCACTAAACTACATTAAGATATACGCGAGTGTACATGCCACCGCTCAACTATTTTCACAAAACATACCGCCTAACCTACAACATTTGTATATCAAGAAGACTATTAAGAAAATAATTCCTACGTGAGTGGCCACCATTTTCCAGTTCTTCATTAGTTCAATCACTAAACTACTTGAGTACTAACGTGCACCTCGACTATTCTCATTTAAGCTATAACATTTAGATATGAAGGTAAACTACGGATTGGATTGAAATCCAACGTCCTTTTGACCAGTAGGCTACCGAATCACTAAACTACAATCATTTTTAGAACTCGAAATGAAAAGGGCTAAACTACAATCAATTGGCAAACCTCTTTATACTTTTCATGGTGGCTGAACTTATCTCTGCATCAGAACGAGGCCCCATCCGTTTCTTCAAAAACTCATTCCCCCAATTCAATCTATCCACAGTCACATCCCCACACCACAAAATCCCCTTGATCACCTGTCCCGAACCCGCCGCAATCAGCCTCGCAACTTTCCCGCTGTAGTCGTCGACATTCGGCGCCAACGTCGTCCAATACGCGGCCGATCTATCTTCCAGCAACTCCTTCTTCTCCTCCGATGCCGCCATTTCTTCCGGCGAGATTTCCTTCGCTACTGACCCATCTAACACCTCCCACTGACCCGATTCCTTCACATTCTGCACCGAAAAACAACTGTAAAGCCCCAACACCCGATCCAGCTCCTTCAATCGATCCCCCTGCCCCTTCGACGCGAAGGTCAGGCCGTAATTTAACATTTCCGGCTCAGAATCGTGATTTCCCGACGACCCATTTGAGGGAGCGGTGAGAGTGAAGAAATAGTGGGAATCGTCGAGTTTCACAGAGGGTTCGTCCTTAGCTAGTGGCCACTGAATCTCGTCGCCGACGCGAGCGAGTACGGCGACGACGGTGCTGCCTTGGAGAAGACCGACGACGGAGAACTCGCCGGAAGCGAGTTGGACGCTGTTTTGTCTTTGGATTAAGTGAACTATGGCGCCCGGGATTCTGACGAGGACTTGCTCGGACGAGTCGGAGTGTTGGTTGCCGGAAACAGGGGAGTCTTCGTCGGGGAAGAGATTCTCGGCGAGATCTTTCACGTCGACGGCGGGATAGAGAGAAGAAGAAGTGGGGTTTGGATTTGAAGAAGACATGGATGGATTCAGAAGTGTTTAGAGATGATCGGAGTGAAGATTTTGATTCAATGAAGAACAGAGAGTTGAAGATTTTTAATGGGGATAAATCGTAGAGACGAAGGAAAAACAGAGCGTGTCGGTTAGAATTTAGACAACGCGCGTGGCACTCCAACAGGTTGCCGCGTAGAATTCGTCTTTTTATTTATTTTTAAAGTTATTTCTGCGTTTCTTCCTTTTTGGCAAAAATAAATATAAATATAGAAGTTTAGAGGGTGTTTGTTTGACATATTAGATAGTTTTTAGATTAAGGAGTTATATTGAGTAGTTAAAAATTTAAAGTTATGTAAAAAATTCGTTTGGATGTAATTTTTGTGTAGAGGAGTTATACTCAAAACCTTATTTGGATGTTGATTTTAAAATGATTAGTTATTTTTAGTAGTTAAATTTTTTTTATTAAAAATGAGTAGTTAAAAATAAGTTATTTTGATTGATTTGAAAGGAATGATTAAAAATTGGTGGTTATAAATGATTGAGTAGTTATAAATGAATGATTAAAAATGAATGGTTAAAAATAAGAGTTATTTTCAAAAGTAAAATTAAGAAGGAGTTGGTAAAAACTTGTTTGGATGTAGGTTTTTAATGAGGAGTTAATAAATTCTAATTCTAACTCCTAGCTAAAAACGTCAAACAAACACCTCCTTAGAAGTTAAATTTATATTAAAACAAATTATAAACTTAATATTAAAAAGTTTAATTTGTGATTATGATCGAAGTGTTCCCACGATAGAAAAGCACAACATTAATAAACTAGTTTTTCAACAGGTTGACATGATATTTTCAAATAATAAAAAAGATATTTTCAAATAATTTCGTTTTATTCTACTATATATTTCATATTTGTGAGTTTTGTCGTGGATAAAACTTCTATACATGATTGTTGAACTAAAATATAGTTTTTTTAATAGACCATGATCATATAAAATAATGAGAGGAACTCGATCCATTAAAATTAGGAAAACTTAGGGTGTGTTTGGGGCATCGGTTTGGTTATGATAGAAAAAGGTTATGATAAAAGATGAATTATTATAAATGGTGTTTGAAGAATAAGTTATTATAACATGGATTATGATAAACGGTGTTTGAGGGACTGATTATTTAACAAAAAGTAATATAGGCCAGGTTTAGATAAATGAGCACTAGGTTTAGGTAACTACCATTTATAATAAACGGTAGAGGCAAACATCAGTTGAGTTATTATAACCAACTCGGTCGTTTACATAAACAGGGGCAACACACTCTTAATAAGTTCCAAAATAAAACTTTATGGCCTAATAACTAGACAGGCAAAAACAGAGGCCATGGCCTTAGGTATTATAAGTCTATTTCGAAATAATTAGGGTGTGTTTGAAACACTGGTTTGATTATAATAGACGGAAAGTTATGATAAACAGTAAGTTATTATAAATGATGTTTGAGGGACAAGTTATTATAACAGTAATTATGATAAACAATATTTGAGGAGCTGGTTATATAACAAAAAGTAATATATATATAAGGTTTAGATAAATGAGCACGCAGGTTTAGGTAACCACCGCTTATAATAAATTGTGGAGCAAACATTGGTTGAATTATTATAAGAAACCTGATCGTTTATATAAACGAGGGTCCAAACAGATCCTAAGGACTTAACTAGAATCGGTCGAGTTGCACAAGCATACTACAAAAAAATATTAAATTGTTTTTATAAAATGTTGTATGGACTCTGATACTATATTAGATAGTATAAACATCCACTTTAAAATTAATTAGTGATGAGAGATGTGATATTTTTATCTTATATATTGCTAAAACGTCTCATCACTTTCACTTTTTGACGTGGGATCTTCAATAATTTTGTGTTGGGTAAATGCTCAAATTTACATTTGTCGAGAATCAAGCCCGTAATATATTGACCTTAGTTTTCTTAACTCCGTTTTAACATTCTTGAAAAAATTTCATCAAATCTCCGTCCAAAAGAATAAAAAAAAAAAAAACAGTAATTCTCTTATCTTCTCTTCTAAAAAAAAACCTTTTTATCTTTTTGTCACCAAAAAGAGAATATAAAAACTTACCTCACTCGTTTTTTTTCTTGATATATAATTTCAAAAGCACAACAAAGGCCCCAAGCAGCTGTAAATCAAAACTACATGTCGAACTTGGCAGATCCATAAAACCAAAATGAAGTGCGCACTATTTGTGGCAACAAAATCGAGGCATTGGCAAAAAACAAGCTAAAACACAAATCCTAACTTCTACTATTTGTTTAAGTTGTGAAACACCCAAAACCTAGCCAAAGAATTTGGAACGTATTGGTCATTGGTGGTGATAGTGGTGGAGTGGAGGCTGCGCAACAATCGTAAAGTTGTGCATTTGCGGTGGCAGAGGTGGAGGTGGACATTGATAACACTTAGCAAAGAGACCAAAATTACTGATCTGTCGTACAAAGTTAGTCATACTAGCCCACCCACCAAACCCGAACCCTACTACAAAAACCCACACAACCACAAATACATTGATAGTAAATGCTCCCACCCACCGACCCACAAATTTAGGTGGCTTCTCCACCGCATTCTGCATCATAAAAAAACAATTAAATTTACCGTAACTCATCAACTTAAACATTTTAAGTTGAGCAATGAAGATCAAATAGAGATATATATGAGATTGACCTGTCTAGCTGAAGCGGATTTGAAGGTGAAGATGTGGGCGAGAGCGGGGATGATGTAGACGGTGAAGCTAACGAGAAGTGAGCCGACGGCGGAGTTGATGGGGCCGAAGAAAGGAAAGACAATGGCCAAAAACCAAATGGGGATGACAACAGGCAATCTGGCTGCAGCCCTTTTGTATAGAGTTTTGCAATCATGCATCCCTATTGCTTTCTCCCAAACAAAGTATAATGGCGTGCATGCAAATCCAAATGTTATAAACTGCCCAAAATTTGGCCATAATCGAAGTAAACTTTCATTAGTAAAACAACTAACACAATGTAAAGGATACTAATATAAAAATGGAAACTTACCCAATTAGTCAAAGTCAAAAAATAATAACAATATAATCACTTTAAAAAAAGTTTGGCAGCCATAATTATAGATATTAATAGTAATATTGTATTAATAATATAAAATACTATGTTAATGAGTATTTATAATACAATATTAAAATAGATTAATGACTATAGATGCAAATGTTTACATTTGTAATTTTGTGAGAATAGTTAATCCGTTACAATTTTTGTACAATTTAGTAACAAAAAAGTTAGCTAAATATTGATTTCCAAGATCGAACTCGTGATCATAGTGTTGAACTGATCAATTTTCACTAAACAATAAAACTACTAGACTGTTTACCTAATTGACATAAAATATAGATTCACCGCTTAGTAATTGTGTTTAAATCTCCCCTCCACCTCCAATCATTTAATTTAATTTTATGTCTAATAGATGTCTCATTTAAGAATAGTATTACAACTCACGTTTAATCCAATAATTGTAATAGTCGATAAATCAGCTCACAATGATCCAAATTATCATTTTACATAACCTACACCATTGTTTCAAACCAATTTTATTTTCTTGAAAAATTGAAACCGAACCGAATAAACTGACAGATTGGCGCTTCGGCTCGCAGTTTTCCATTTAAACTAATTGCAATCTATCTATCTAAGTACTATATTGTTTAGTTCGGTTTTTTCGATTTATTTTTTTTTCAAACTCATAATCCTCAAACTCGAACCGATTTTAAACCGAAGCGCGAAGAGGAAATACCTGGTGGATGAGCATTAAAACAACAGCAAAATCTCTAAAGGGAGATTTAGGGAGAAGGGCAAAGGCATTAGAATGGTTAAGAAGCAAATCTCCAAAGGCCCAATAAACAGCCGCAGCTGATGGAAGTGTCAATGTCAGCACATAAATGGTTGCTCCCAAATATATGCCTTTAAATTTCTCTGGCTTCCACATTGCATCCATTATTTCCCTGTACACCACACAATATTCTTAACTATAAACAATATAAAATGTTGAAGGTTTGTTTTTTTTTTATAATACTTAGATGAGCTATTACAGATGAATATTTACAACTTCTTCTCAAAGAATTATATTTAAATAAGTTGTTACAACCATGCAAGATAACTACTCATTTTTTTATTATTTAAAATAACTCATCATATTTCAAAATCAGCAACATCCCTACAAATATTAGCATTCAAATGATCTATTAACGGTAATTTTCCATTAAAATCTACGTATAAATGAAGTATTGCATGCAACTTAGTAACAAAAATCCATATGCAAATGAATTATTATGACAAATCACATAAAATAACTCTTTATTTTAGGCTCCGTTTGATAACTATTTCGTTTTTTATTTTTTATTTTGGTTTTTACTTTTTTAAAAACAGGTTTGTTTTTGTTTTTAAAATTTTAAAAATATTTTTAAAATATTAAAGAAATTCTAAAAACTAAAAAAAAAAGTAGCTTTTAAAAACAAGTTTTTGTTTTTGTTTTTAAAAAAGTATGAAAAGAACAAGAATAAATAGCAAAAAACTAAAAAAATCCAAACAAAATGTGATAATTAAAAACAAAAATATTTATCACACATGTTTTTTGGTTTTTCATTTTTAAAAACATAAAACTAAAATGAATTATCAAACAAAAAATGAAAAAAAGAAAAGAAGAAGTATCTTCTTGAATGTTTTTTCTCTTTAATTGCCGGGTCCTTCCTTATTATTGGTATTTAATAGCATGTCTTGTTTATTCAATTGAATAATTAATGAATGTGATCATTACTCAACATGAATGAAAATACCTTCTTTTCTTTTCTTTTTTTGTGTACAACGAAAATGCTGTTTAATATACTATTTTAACAACTTTTTAAGCCATCACATTACTAATAGAACATGATTTTTTAAAAAATAAAATCATTAAAACGGATTTACCACTATAGTAATTGCGCATGTATTTTAATTTACAGGTTGCAAGTTCAAATCTCATAACATAAATATTTTGTGTATTAAAAAAAAACTTTTAAGTAAAATCTTGAGTATGAATAGATGAAAAAGAATCCAAACATACAGAAAAAAAAATGAAAAGAATAGTGAAGATGGTGAAAAGATTAAAAAAAAAAAAAGGTGGAGGGGTACATTAGATCAGAACTGAGGAAGATAAAGATTGTACAACAAAAATGAAGACATTAAGACTTTTTTTTCCACCACGCCTGAAAAAGACAAATACCCAAATAATACAAATTACACTGTTTTCTATGTATTTTCTTCTTTCAGAAACTCAGTTTCGTCAGGAACCAAACTATAATAATAATAATAATAATAATAATAATAATAATAATAATAATAATAATAATAATAATAATAATAATAATAATAATAATAATAATAATAATAATAATAATAATAATAATAATACACTTGTTAAATGAATATAAGTAAAACAAAAGTAAACCATAAGTTATTTTTAAAGTAGCATGATAGCTTAGTTGATTGGTTGTAATACAATTTGTTTTTATAGTCACCAATTTGATTTTGAAAAATTGATATTTGTCTTTCATCTTATTTAAGAGTTGTAAAATCTTTCATATAAAATTTGTGATCCTCTTCTTCAATTTGAACTATAAAAAAAAAAAAAGTATTTTCAATTTATTTATATTATCTTTCTTGTTTTACTTTCAAATTGAGCGTGTTTTGGGTATACGATTTTTAAAATAAATTAACTGTTGGAAGAGTTTTGAGTACTTATGTCATAAACTTTCGTTGAGATAAAAAGATTATGAATAGTTATAATAGAACATTATCGTTTCGATTAAGGGTTATAAGTAATTACAATAGAAGTGATATGGTAATTAAAAGGTTTATGAAATTTTTTTTGGTTTCTCTATTCAAAGTATAATTGAATAATCCCTCGCAAATTTTCTTTCCAAACAAAAAAAAAAAGGAAAAAAAGAGGTTTTTTAGTTTAAATTGAGGAGTTGGATCTCAAATCCTACATTAATGATACTATTATTTCTAAATAAGATGAAAGTGGAAATACCAATTTTCAAAATAAAATCTGTAACTCAAATTATATTACAATAAACCAACATATTACTGGCCCTTTCCGTTAAAAAGATTAAAAAAAAAAAGAAAAAAAAAAGAAAAAGAAAGCTAAATGTGTTCTTACACAGTGACAGCATGTCCTCCAAATGTATACAGAATATTGGTGGAGCCTGTGAAATAGAGGACCATCTTTGTCGGACCCGAGTGTTTCACTCCTTCCACCTACGAAATACTTTATTATGGTTATAAATTTTAAACTATATGAATTAAATTTTGATTAAAATACCAAAAAATAAATAAAGAAATCTTTTTTAATAAATTTTGTTACCTGGCCATGAAGGAAGGAGGCAATGGTGAGATACCAAGCAGTATAAGTGGTCATTGCAAGGCCCAAAAAAGACCAAATTCTATAATTATGAAAAGAAGGAATAAAGACAGTGGTGGCACAACATGCTCCAAATATGTATGTCCAAGTCCTCTTGTCTAGCTTCTCATTTATGTAATATATGTTGCTGCAATTACACAATATAATCACCCTCATAATTACACACTATTTTACATTGCATTTCATTATAACTATTAAAATCATGTAATTACCTACCTTGCACATGCTATCAATTGAATCACCGACCCGAACAATAGGAACGTGCAGTTGAATGCCAGACCGACGTTCCTCCATCGCTTCCCTAACAACCCGTCTAGAACCTCGAACCACTACGATTTAGAGGATATAGAAGATTAAGCTGATGGGTCATGATAAATTTCGTATTTTTATTAATATTTTAATTAAGGGAAACACAATTATCAATAATAGTTGAAGCTATTATATATTTATCAATATACTTTTTAACGAGAGACAAACACTTAGGTTGTGTTTAAGCACCGATTGCATTATTATAATTAAACAATGAATCATTATAGACTAAGTTTGAGGTTCAGATTCTTATAACATGAATTATGATAACCGATGTTTACACTGCATAATAAAGAAGAGGAAATGATTAATCTCAAAACGTATACATATAAGTTATTCAAAACTGTTTATTAAAGCTAATGGGTCAAACGAGAGTTGAGTTATAATAACTGAATCCCTATTTACATAAACGAACCTCTAAGCACAGTCTTATCAATAATAATTAGAGAGACAATAATTCCACGGTCACTCTCATTTTATCAGAGAGCAATAGTATTCATGTATGTAGGATTTGTTGCCTCCCTCATCAATTTGAACTAAAAAAAAGAGGCAATTAACGTTTAAAACTTCACACATGTAGAGTCTCCACGAGGTATTCTCGTGGATGGAGACTTGAAATTTTCAAAATAGGATCTTTTTTTATGAGGTCTTAGATTTGAAATTCACACGAATGAGCGGTTAAAATAGGAGGTTAAGAGGAAACGAATGAACGAACCTGAATGACATGGTTAGTAAAGTGAGTGTTTTGGGTTTCCTTGCGAAGTCTATATTCAAGATAAAGAGAAGTAATGAGATAAGCCGTCCAACTTCCCATGAACCCATAGAATATTTGAAGAACAATTCCAGACACCATTCCCAGTTGAGAAAATGAATAAGGCAGTGTTAGAAGAACTTGAGCAACCTGTACATAATAATATTATTAATCATCTCAATTTAATTATAACCCTCAAAGTAAATAAATAAATAAAAGCTCAAAATTTGATGAATAATTGAACCTGGTTTGAAGCACAGCTGAACCAAGCATCATAAGCTGAACCCCCATGCCAAAACAGCATGGACACCTTCGTTTTCACGTCGCGGCCGATTCCCTTGCTCGGCCTCTCGTTGCCATTCTCCGTCTCCACATACGTTGTCGCTGTTGTCGTTGCTGTGGCCATTTTTGTTTTATGATCTCAAACAAAGTGTTGGGGGTTTGTTTGTTTTTATAGAGGGAGGGAGTTTGGGATAAAAAGCTGTGTTCTTTTGAAAGCTACGTTGCTTGGTGTGTTGTTATGTGAACAAATCCATTGGGTTTTTTCATTTCACTTTATTTTCTTCTTTTATTTTACACGTTTTCGACTTGGGATTAGCACCTCCAATAAAGTCTTTTGTTTCTATATTCATATAAATATGTAAAGATTTTCATGCATAATAATTTTAAAAAATGAATGAGATTTAAATCGTATTTGGATGTGAAATTGTTTATTTGGAGTGATTATAAATGAAATTTGAATTTTAGTAATAATTTATTTAAATGTGATTATTTGTATAGAAGTTGCCGTTAATAAACTCGTTTGGACAATAATTTTTGTAGAGGAGTTACAAACAATGTCTTATTTGAATGTGATTAAAAACGAGTAATTATTTTGAGGAGTTAGAAATAAGTGGCTATAAATGAATGATTAGTATTATTTGTATTTTCTTCAAACAAAAAAAAAGAATAATTGACGGGAATGATTAGAAATGAGTAGTTAAAAATAAATAATTATTTTGAGTAGTTGGAAATTAGTGATTAAAAATAAGTAATTATTTTTTAATGATTAAAAATGAGTGATTATTTTAAGGAATTATAATAGACTATTTGGATGTTATTGTTTAAAAAGAGTTGTAAAAGCTAATTTATGATAGCTTGTTGATTCTTTCAAACAAACACCCCTTAGGAATCTCAAAGTTTTAGAATTTTTTTTTATTCCATTCACTTTTCACATTCCAACTTATAAATTAACAACTTCAATAAAGTAAAATCAGTCATTCCAATCAAGTTAAATGAATAGTTTCAATCAAATTAAAATGATAGAAGATAATAAAAATTGAAATATTTATTATAAAATATTTTTAAAAAGTTGTCAAAACTAAATAGAAAATTAGAATTTTCTACCACAAATAAATAAATAAATATATATATAATTTATTTAGATGATTTATATATTAATTTAATATAATTTGAAAATAACTACTTCAACGTCATTATACAAAAATCTCAATATATATAATTAAAAATAAAACCAAATTTGTATCTATATTCACTTTGGCACAAATTTGTTTCACTAAATAAAGTTTGTAATATAGTTTCTCAAAAAAAAAAAAAAAGTTTGTAATATAAACCATTTTTATTGAAAATATTTATTTGAAAGTATTTAAAAAAGAAAATATTCCAAACAAATCTTTGTTTTTTAAAAGGGTTCCAAACAAGTCTTTATGTTGACTATGTATCTCAATTTTAATACATTACCCATCTAAATTAAATGTTATATTTCTGTTAGGAAAATTACAAACTTAAAACCAACTCTGAGAATATTTGTTTCAAAGTAGGAATTTAATAAGTTAGGCAAAGTACATAAATCAAATTTATCGATGTAACATATTAATAAAAATAATAAAGTTAAATCCAATAAAAAAAAAGAAAAAATGAAATTATGACAACGTCGACCGTATGATTGCAATTAAAACGGGGCGTGGTGGATTTATATTGACAAAAGAAAACTAATAATAAAAAGGTCTATTTACTTTTCTCGGCCCTTTTGCTAACTCCATTTTTTTAGTTTTAAGAAATATATAACTCTATTTTAAAAATCGTATTATTTAAAAAAAAAATTAATTAATTGAGGAGGATTAAAATTAACTCTGTTTTTTTTTTGAAAAAACTATCTGTTATTTTTGCAATAAATGCAGCACGCATTAAGATATTTCAGTATCTATAGATTTGAATATAATTATAATTATTTTTAAAATTTCTAACTAATAATATGTCCTTTTTTCAAAAAAAAAAACTAATAATATGTCCTTTTTTTTTTTTTTTTTTTTTTGAGAAAAATATGTCCTTTTTTTTACAATCAAAACCAATGTACTTTTTCCACAGATTTTACTTTATGAATTTTTACGGATTTTTTATACCATCGGTCAAAAGAGAATTTCATTATTACAAGCCATATTCTTTTTTCTTTAAATATATATAGGGAGATAAATACTAATTATTGAGATCAAAGTTATGATGTTGGTGTTGAATTAATTTACAACTAAACAATGAAATTATTGCACCAATAATTAATTCGGTGAAATTTTGCATCTATTTAAATAAATATTGTAGAAAACCATGTAATAATCTCTCCCAAATGAACGTACAGATAGAAATAAAATAAGAATAATATTTGAATGAAGGCTTGAGAACATTATATTCATTATTTTTTAGCACTTAGACCTTCTAGAAGTTTTATTTATTTATAATAATATTTGAGATAAATATTTGAACATATAAATTTATAGTTATAATATCTTTAAATTATACTCATTTTAGCGAGATTTTGGAATTCTCTAAAAAAAACTACAAAGATGAGAGTAGAGGCACGAGATAAAAAGTATAACATGTCTACTTAGATCTACATTTTCACCCAAAAAAAAAATCCAATCTAATATTATTTCAAATATTTTTTATTCAACAATATTTTCGATAAAATTTAAATTCATAATAGTTCATAAATAAATTGTATGCATAATTTCATTTGAGTTCTAATGACTTATTTCATATATATATATATATTAGGTATCTACATTTATGATTTATGATACTTTTTTCTTGTTCAACAACAATTGTAGATGAAAATGTAAGTTTATACTTTATAATATTTTAGACATAAACATACATTTATATCGGTTAAATTATTATTAGAAAATAATAATTTTCACTTCAAAATTAATTGGCTATGAACAAAAAAACTCTTATCACTATTATTCTTGTTGATGTCAATTACAAAGATAGTTCTCAACACTCCTATTTTTGTACAACAAAAAAATTAAGAAATTTGAAACATAAATTTGTAGATCAATAACATATTTAACATATCAAGTGAGATATATTTAGTAGCGTAACGAAATGAATTAACACAAAATCAAATTACCAATCGCGTCACTGAACCATTCAGTTTCAACACTTACTAATATAACCTATATTAATAAATTTAATCTCCAAAAAAAGAAATAAAGAAGAATGTATATCATAGTAAATATCTAAAATCAAACGATTTATTAAAAATAGTTGTGAAAGAAGTTTTGGTGATTGAAGTATGTTTGGATTGTTATAGTACAATTTTGGTTGAACGTACCAGAAATATACGTAATTTTGGGTTGGGTTCATAATGAGTTTGCAAAGGACTTCATGTGATTAATTCACTAGTACAGTATAGCATAGAACAGACATTACTGTAGCTTCCCCATTAATATAATAATCTATAAACGGTGTAAGGATGTTAATTAATGTAAGGAAAATGACATATCACAATTATTATTTTCATTAAAAAAATCTCTCCCTTTTTTTTTCTTCATATTCTTAAGTTTTAATTTATATCTACATCAATAGGGCATGGGTTGGAATTTCTAATTGTTATAGAATTAAAAATAAAAAATAAAAAAAACTTTGAACTAGTCAATATTTCTTTTCTTACTCTTTCAAAACAATAAAATAGAGTGAAAAAAATTGAAACTTATTTTTGAAGAAAAGATAAATTTGTGAGGAGTGAAAAACAAAGGGAAATTGATTTGTGAGGTGTGAAAAAAGGGAAATTGAGGTCAAATGATAATAACTTAAACGTTATAAGTTAGAACTTTCCATTCTTAAATGTTTTTTTTTATTTATTATTATCATTATTTTTAATGTTGAGTAAATCCAGTATTTAGCAATATCAATAAATTAAAAAAAATTATGAAAAAAAAGAAAAAAAGAACATAGCTCCTCTATATGATTTAATAATTAAAAGATTACGAATTTAAATTCTCGATACTATATTTATGGTTGAATTAAAAAAATGTCAAATTATCAAACGGTTTCTAGTTTAATGTACCCTAAATTGAAAATCACACTATAAGAGTGCGTTTGGAGCACCGGTTTGGTTATTATAGACGGAAGGTTATGATAAATGGTGGGTTATAATAAACGGTAGGTTATTATAAATGGTGTTTGAGGGGCTGGTTATGTAACAAAAAGTAATATATGTAAGATGTAATAAACGGGCACGTAGGTTTAGATAAACTGACACGCAGGTTTAGGTAACCACCGTTTATAATAAACAGTGGGGCAAACATCGGTTGGGTTATTATAACCAACTCGGCCGTTTACATAAACGGGAGCCCAAACATACCCTAAAGAACTTGAAGGTACATTTAGATATAATTTCTTTTATAGAAAATTATGTATCTCATCCATTTTTTAAAGTAAAATTGTAAGTCGCCAATATTCATTAATTTTTGTCTATGGTTGGGTATAAAATGAGAGAAATGTGGATATACATGCCAATCCATCATTTTTCCTTACTACAAATAATTGATAAAATATCTAAAGTAACAAACCTTTCAATGTTCAAAGTGAATAAAATATTGGATATAATTTAACTAATTATAATATATAGATTCGAATTTCAAACTTTCAAACATTGAATGGAAAGAAAATGACTTCAAATTTACTTATGTCGTAGATAAAATGAAAGAGACTTTGGAATCAAACCTATAATCGTGGAGTAAAAATAGACCAACATCAAAATTAGATAATCAATCACACCACTCATTCATTCAATTCAAGTATCCATAACATAAATAAGGTTGTGAACTACAAATAGTTAAAGTTTACTGTTTTGTGAAATTATTGAAATTTGGGGAAATTTAAAAGCCAAAGTTTTAATTTTGGAGCAGAGAAATTTCTGACTTGAGAAATGACGATACAAAAATAGGAAAAGAAATGTATGAATAATATTGCACATTTATTTTTCTAGTTGAAAATTAAAGAACTTTTCGTGTACGCTTTGTTTGAAAATTAAAGAATGTGGGGAACTGATTCAACCATGCCCTGCATATTTTCATCAATTCGGTTATTAATAGTTGAATAAATTTAATGTTTAAATTATATGTTCAGAAATCAAAATATAGCTCAACTAACATAAGATTGTGCCTATATCTCATGATTAATTGGTCATCAGGTTTAAATCCATACTTAAAAATTAGGAAAATTTTCGTGGATGTGCAAATTTCACTAAATAATTACAAATGTAATTTAAAATTTAAAATATTTCCATCTATATAATCACTAATATATTTTAATATAGTATTATGAATACTTCATAATATAGTATTATAAATAGTCATTAATACTATCTTTATATTAATACTCCATGACTATATTTACAATTTTTTTAAAAAATTGACCATATTTATAATGTTTTATTCTAAATTTGATTAATCTCACAAGTTTCTCAAAACAATTATTGAACTAAAAAGAAAGTTATAAAGTTGGAAAAAGTACATAAAGTTATAACTTTGCGAAAATGTATATTTTTAGTCTCTAGATGTTGAATGTTGTTTTTATTTGATCTTTGTACTTAAAAATCAAACATTTTTATCCTACATTTTAGTAATGCTCAATTTTATTTATTATTATTGTTATTATTGGAAATCATGCTCAATTTTAATTATTGAGTACCATTGAAATGAGAAAGGATAAATTGTATAATTTTAGCACTACCTTAAGAAGAAAAAAAGTACACTAAACACTAAACCTGTTTTTATATTGTCCAAAAAAGTAAACTAAGCCTATTCTGTACCTAATGAAATTGAACAAAACCCAAATGCTTTAATATGAAATAAATCAATAATCTCATTGACCACTAGGGGTATGTTTGGCCCCCCAATTACAAAACGGGCGGTTGGGTTATGCTAACCCACCCTATGTTTGGGGGACGTCTACTTAAACGGCTGTTTAAGCCTAAATCGACGAGCCCACTTATCAACACGCCGCCGAGGGTTATGTTTAAGCGCCGCCGAGAGTTATGTTGAAGCATTGCCTTTACCCATTTTTTTCATCATTTTCTGTTGAATCAAAATAAAAGAAGTTTTTTTTTTTTAAATAGAATAAAATAAATAAATTCAAAGAAGAGAAGCTTGGTGTGGGTCTCAGATCTACCATCTTTATTTTGCCATAGACTTCCCTTTTTTATTTTTGGTTTTTTTTCACTCCGTCGCCTAGCTTCCATGTTTTTTGTTCATCTATCATTGACCTTTGCGCGAATGGATTTGTTGATCTCTGGGAAAGATGAAATTATCACATTGGGTTCTTTTCTCGCAAAAGAAAATAAAAAAAAATTGCTTGTTTTCATTTTGGAAGATATAAAATGAAAGACTAGAAGAAAGGGAAAAAATAATAAAGGAAAAATTCAAGGAAAGATTAAAAAAAAGAGGTGAAAAAGAAGCCACGATAGCTTATATGTGTCAGCATATTACAAATTTAGAGAGAGTAAAATATGAAGTGATTTATTATTTTTTTCTATAAAATAATATTGTCTTTTCATTATTTTAAATGAATATAAAGATACGTTTTTCAAAAAAAAAAATGAATATAAAGATATATTCCCAAAAAAAAAAATGAAGATAAAGATATGACCAATTAAATAAATTTTTTTTAACAATTATAAATTTTATTTAAAGCAATTTCAACTAATTTTAAAGAATTTGGAAAAAAAAATCATAATTCCTCTTATAATAACATGCACTCCAAACACCGTTTATCATAAGTCCTCTTATAATAACCTGTCATTCAAACACCATTTATCATAACTCCTGTTATAATAACTTGTGCTCCAAACACTGTTTATTATAACCCACCGTTTATAATAACCCACCGTTTATGATAACCCATCGTCTACAATAACATAATCGGTGCTCCAAACGCACCCTAGGTTATTGGTGAGGCTTAAGGCGGGTAGAAAATTATAATTGTGCAGGTAGATGACCATCATAAATTAAATTTATTATTTTTTTTATACTACTTACTTTATATCACTAGGTTAACCAAGATGATTTAGTTTGGTAGTTTTGTATAACAAAAAAACTAAAGTCTCCTATTTTACGATTTGATATATTATATTTAGCTTTGCTACTTACTCAAGGGTACCACATGCACTCGTCACGAGACTTCAGTCCGAGAGACGATAAAAAATCTTACAACTAAACTCATTTGAAGGCTTAAATTTGAGATATCTAAGTCAATATGACAATGAAGCCCCAAATCTCTATGTAGGATAATCGTACTTGACATCCATATTAATTGATGATAAAATGAGTAGTTTATCTACCTTATAAAATATTAAAAGGTTTCTTCCCATGTTTTCAATATGAGATCCTCAACCTTAAGAGAGTTTAATTTATTGGTTTGAAAATGTGTAAAGCTAATATATAGTATAAAGTTTGAGATTTATATAATTTTATTTCTTAAAGAAAATATTGTGGTTGGGCGGATAAATTAAAACTACTCTTGAATCAAATAATTTGTAAGTAAATGCCATATTTAAATCCATATACTCATATGTTTTCTACTCACAATTGGGAGAAAAGGTGGCAAGTAATTAAGCAGATTGTATGCACAATTCCTTATTGATTTGTAAAGCAAATTAGAAAATCTAAACACAAATGATATGTGATGTAAAACCTACGTTAGAATGACGTAATCAGACAATTGGGATAATTTTAATTAAATGATTTATAATAAATATACTCATGAATTTGACCAACTTTTAGCCTTTGGCTTTTTACTCATGTTTGTCTCAATGATTTAATGTAAGCCATAATCTAAGAGAGCATATGAGGAAAGTACAAAGGTTTTTGAATGAATTGGTATTTCATTTTTAAAACAAACTCATAACTTGTGGGTCTTAGATTAAAAATAGGGTGAGAAGGGACAAGTTTAAATACTTGAATTAATGTCTCTCTCTAAGACTAGACACTTTAAAAACACTTCATTACTATACCTATAAAATTTGGTCAAACCATGAGACAAATCTATTATCTTACAAGTGATTGTGTGAGCCTATCTCTTTTTTAACCAATGGAAAAATATTCAATTTTTGCTTCTCTCTTAAAAAATCATATATGTATGGACATGGTTGACTAATCATATGAGTAATAAATTTTTAAAAATATACTTTTATAATTCCCCAAATATATGGGAACAAAGCAATCATCAAAACAGAAAATATACTTTTATCTAAACTTGTAGTTTAATGAATATAAAACGTGTATTATCATTCTTTGTCATGTTTATAATCATGAACACATTCCATGATTTTAGTCATGTATTATCATTCTTTGTCGACAAAGAATGATAATACATGTTTATAGTCCGCGATTGGGGTGACAAGTGGCTAACTAATGTTCTTAGGTTATGATAGTTGGAAACTTATCATTGCCACTCTTTAAAGTGCATACAATAGTTACATGGGCTATCGTTATTTATATATGTTTTTGAGGTGCATATAATGGCTAGTGGAAGATGTTTTGAGTTATAATAAAGTGGTGAATTTGTAAGATAATGTTTTTTTTTAAAAAACCGCGAAAAGCTTAAACATGTATGCTCTAAAATAATATGAGAGCCACTTATCGATGTTCGAGTTCGAACTCGTGATCGTGCAGTTGAAATGGATTAACATCAAATAAGATAACCAACTGTACCACCAACTCTTAGTAAACAAAAATGAATTGATCATAAATAAAATTTTATTCTTATTATTTTTAAAAAAAATTTGATGACGAACTTTATTTTTAAAAACGTGTTTGAGAAGACAATAAATCAAATTAAGTAGTTGCAAAAAGAAGTAAAAATCTCTCGGGCTGTTTGTTTGACATATTTAGGTAGGAAACCTACATCCAAACGAGTCATAGATGGCACAACTACTCTCAAATAATATGAGAGCCAAATACCGATTTCTGGGCTTGAACTCGTGACCGTGGAGTTGAAATGGATTAACATCAAACAAGATAACCAACTGCGCAACTGACCCTCGGTACATCACGGTCATAGATTTGATCTTGAAAAATCAATATTTAATTATTATGTATTTGAGAGCAGTAGTATGCACTAGGCTGTGTGGTCCTCCTTCTCTAATTTATACTTAAAAAATAAAATAATAAAAAAAATAACCCATAAAAAAAACCTTCACTATTAATTAATGTTGAACTAAAATAAAAATCATAGGGTGGACTATAGGTTTACTGCAAAATGAATGCCAGTTAACATGCCATAAAGTGGATTTATAGTCATTTCCATAAGCAACCACTGTAAAAAAAAATTGTGGTCCTTTAAACTTGAAATGTAAAAGAATACATTATTATGAATGGGTAGCAGTTGCTTTATGAAGAGTAATAAAGTTATAGAACCAAAAAGAAAGCCATTTAATCAGTTTGAAGGGACCAAATTTCATACTATGTTTTAACTTTGTGTCCTTTTCTGGTCTTAAAAGCTGGTTTATGCATACTTTTTTTCATGGACAAAGGCAGAGAGAAGCAAGATATATATTTTAAGACAAAAGTTTAGGTATTTCTTAGGGTTCAACCATTATTTCATGTCTCCATGTATAACTTTGTAAAGTCAAGTTATAGGTTCTTGCAATTTTGACATTAAATTGCGAATTCAATTCATTTGGTCTTGTCCAATTTTTGTTCCTATTGTTTCCTTTTGATCAGCATATGCTTAGGCTACCTTTGAGCAGCCATGAATTTATAGCCCCACCTCATAATTTATTTCTTCATTTTTAGTCCCACTCGATCCACATGGTCTTAATATATGTTGGTATAGTGTTCATGCGTTATCACTTTCTTATATTTTATCAACACTAAAATATCTAATTGACCAACTTCTGAGTATAGTTTAGTAAAAACAAAATGATTTATTATCATTTCAAAAATTGATGGTTTGATTTTCTCACACTTTTTTTAGTATAAATTGGGAGAGTGGAATCACCTACATTGCATAGAAAGCACTGTTTTCAAATAAATGAAAGTCTAATATTGAGACTAGTTACTCATTCTCAAACTTACTATCACTATTGAAGGACAAAAAAATAATAATAATAATTTGCCTATAGGTTTCGAATTTTTTTTTTTTTTTTTTTTTTCCCCACGATTTTGAGGGTTTGTGTTAGAATGATCCTCATTATCAAATCAATTGTGATTTTTTTTTTTAATTCAAAGGTGGAAAATTCAGCCCTTCATTACTAAGGCATACAAAATAATATCGGAATTTTTACTTTCTTTGACGAGAAATGAAAATCAAAGAAGAATTGTTTCAAAAAAAAAGAAAATCAAAGAAGAAAGAATGATTTTCACTGTATGTTCAATGTAAAGTAAAAGTAGTATTTATAAGTATATCGGCACCACAAAACACCTTACATTCATACATGGGCCTTGGGCTTTGGGCCTTAACAGAATTGGGCTTAAGAAAGCTTTCAGCCCATCACAGAATTAGAAAAGTTGGTTGAATATAACCTAAAGCTAGAATTACATATGTTATATCTCCCCTCAACCTACATTCAGCTTGTTTCCAAAATGTATAAAGCTCTTGAGGGACAGAGGTTTTGTTAGGGTGGTGTCGGCAGGTTTTTCGGTCGCATGAAGGTGTTGCACGATTATATGTCGTTATGAACTAAGTCCCGAACAAAGTAAATATCGATTTCAACATATAATTCCTTTTGGTGAATAATGAGATTCATACTTTTCAAGTTCCAAAGACTTTACACCCTTGCATTTTTAATTTCTTTTAATAGAACAAATATGATAAGTGGGTTTGAATATCTGACTTTAAGCTAATAAATATAGTAGCTCAATGACATGAGTGACGCCTAATGACCAATAAATTATATGTTCAGATTCCATAGTCCCAATTGTCGTAGAACTAAAAAAAAACCAAATATTGTCTATTGAATTCTCGCTCCTCAATTATTATAGGAGATATATCAAAGAAATCCATCAGAAATTAACTCTTATATAAGTGCTCATAGTGAATTAAACTTATAGCCTCTAAATTCTTCAAGGTCCTATTCACCACTTAGTTCACTTTGAATTTCGATTTATTCATGTACTCCTCCTAAATTTAAATATCATACCACTTTAGATTTGTGTTTTCCTACGATTAATTATCAATGGTCTTGTTGCCCGTTTGACAAGTATTTGTATTTTTTATTTTTTTAATAAAATAACTCTCTCATTTGCTCGTAGACGTAGCTAACACTACATAAAGTTAACCACATAAATCAATTTTCCTTATTTACTTGATTTTTGTTTCGTTTTTTCATGCAAAGAAATACACGCTTGTACCACTTACTTGAAACCCAAGATCAAGAGTTTTTATAATGCACTAAAAAGTAAAATTTTAAACATAAATTGAGAATGAACCTAAGATACTTAGCCAAAATTCTCACTTTATTTAAAAGAAAAAAAAGACATAAAAGTAGGGTAAAAGTGGAAGAAAAATCAATCATGAAAAAGAAAAAGACAGATCAATATTATTCTTCTTCTTCACCAGCAACAAACCCAACACAAAAGAAATTCAACTGAAACCCCATTTCTGCTCACATTTTTCCATTACCATGGCTTCCTCTTCCTGCCATTTCACCGCTCTCATTTTCACATTTCTCTTTTTCTCCTCTTCTTGCACCGCCGCCACATTCACCTTCCTCAACCGCTGCGATTTCGCCGTTTGGCCCGGCATCCTCTCCGGCGCCGGCAGCCCATCTCTCGAAACCACTGGATTCCACCTCCCCGCCGCCACTTCCCGTTCCTTTCCCGCTCCGGCGGGATGGTCCGGCCGTTTCTGGGCCCGGACCCTCTGTAACTTCGACGGATCCGGTTCCGGGTCATGCGTCACCGGCGACTGCGGCTCCGGTCACGTCGAGTGCAACGGCGCCGGAGCCTCCCCGCCGGCCACGCTCGCCGAGTTCACTCTCGGAACCGGCGGGTTGGACTTTTACGACGTCAGTCTTGTGGATGGCTTCAATCTACCCATGATCGTTGAAGGAACCGGCGGGTCGGGTCAGTGCGCTTCGACGGGTTGCCCCACGGATCTGAACCGGCAATGTCCGGCGGAGTTGAGGGTCGGGGAGGGCGACGCGTGTAAGAGCGCGTGTGAGGCGTTTGGCACGGCGGAGCACTGTTGCAGCGGCGCGTATGGTTCACCTGCCACTTGTAAGCCGTCGGTTTACTCGGAAATGTTCAAATCTGCTTGTCCAAGATCTTACAGCTATGCTTACGACGACGCTACCAGCACTTTCACTTGTTCCGGCGCCGATTACACCATTACATTTTGCCCTTCTTCTCCAAGGTAATCCATCTTCACAAAACTTTTTCCATTTTTACTTGTTTTTCTTGTACAATGTGTTATGAATAATCGATATAAGAAACAAGAATTAGGATAATGAGAACTCTAAATGTTGGATCAAACGAGGCTAGGATTTTGACATAGAGTTTATAGTGCACTTATAAAAGTATAAATCCAATTACATATTTCGACTAGATTTTTTGGTGTTGCCCCTGGAGCCCCTACGAGTTGAATATAATGCGAGACGCCTAACTAAGTAATCGTAACTTGAAGCATGTCAATACAATGGTTTGCAAAAAGTGCATGAGACTGTAATGGTAAAGATTTAGAATGTTACCCAGTGTGTAAAAATTGGAAAGCTTCTCCAAAGTTAACAGGTTGGAGACACCTCTGTGATTCTTAAATTTTACTGCATAAGAATCTAAGATGAAATTCCTGATGTCCAGTTGAATATGAATGGAAATGATTGGGGAATTTCCTTTTGGCATCTAGGGTTCTGATGATCTGTTAAAGCCTCTTATTTATTCTTGTTTGGTTTATATATTAATAATGCCAGTGCTCTTTTTTAACATTTGTCAAACTTTTTTTCCTTTTTTTATCTCTAGTTGTTCTCCTTTGGTTTTTCTTCACCCATTTCGGGCTTAACTGGGTTAGATAGTATGGGATTCTATTTCAAAATTATTTGGACGAAAGGAACTCACAATATTTTATTAGAAAGTATAAAGTTCTTAATATTCTTATTTAAGTCTCTTCACCTTTCCAACATGGATCCTCAAACAACTCCGATCTTTTAAAAAAATTCAAATAAAAAAATTATAAGATTTAGAGAATTTCAGGTTTATTCATCCTTGCCTTCTTTTTTACTAATTCTTCTGGGTTTATCAATAGAGGGAGACCCAAAAAAGAGAAACTAAAATAAAATTAGTTGATTATGCCAACAAAAGATTAAAAGTCTTGATTTTGAAAATCTGGGTCAAATCTCATTTTAGCTTGAATTCCCTTTTAAGCTATGACTAATGAATATTTGTCCGGTGGTTGAGGAGCATTTGGGATTTTTTTGTTGTGGTTGGTATGTAGCTTTCAACATTTTAATATATGTAAACTGCCCTTTATTGCTTGCGCTTTCAAGAAAGTAATATGACACTCAAATTTATATTTCCTGAAAGATTAACATGTGGTGCAGCCAAAAAGCATCAAGCTTTCCTACTCCAACAGCACCAAATACATCTCAACAAGGGTTCGGAACAGAATCCGGGGTTGGCTCGGGGTCAGAATCGGAGTATGGGATGGGGTATTCAGGAGCCTCTGGAGCTGACATGTTAGGGAGAAGTACGAATTCAGGAATGGTATCAGAGTCGAGGTCGGGATCGGGATCTGGGGAAGCTATGCTAGCAGATGGGTCATGGTTGGCTGGTTTGGCCATGGGAGACTCGGCAAAAACAGCCTCTCCTCCATCCACCATGCTCTTTATAGTAACATTGATTGCTCTTTTATCTTCTCTCCTCTTGTAGCCCTCTCCAATTTCTCTCAACTTATAAGGCTTCAGCTTTGTAATTTGAACTAGGATTTGTCTCCAAATTGTAAAATGCCATCTTGAATGATTCAGTTAGTATTTAGTTTGGGTCTCTTAATTAGATTTGAAGTCTGTTCATTTCATTATTCTGTTTACTTGAGAATTAGAAAGGGAAAAAATTGTTTCTGAATCAGAATATTGTTTGTGAGTCTGAACAAGTTGACAAAACATGGCTGTTTTTTATAGCAGAGAAGGATCACTTGGCCTGTAATGCAAGTCACAAGTCACAGCTCTGGCTTTTTGTCTGCCAGCTGAGAAAGAAAAAAGAAAAAATATCCAACTTTTCAAAGCCCCTTTGTTTAGTGGAATGTAAAAATTTGTCCAGTGGAAAAAAACAGATCACTCAAATTGGGGATGGAATCTTAAAAAGTATGATAGGGGAATGGAATCAACTTGTTTAATTTGTCTGACTTGCTTGCCTCTAATTGAAACTCTTTTCAATACTCATTTGTATTATTTTAGAACTGTAATTTGACAGTTTATAGAGACTAAACTTGGGTTATATCATATTCTTCTAGCTTCCAATTGGAATATTTTTTTCTACAACTGAATGCTGAAGTGTTTAGTTTCATCACCAACTGAAACAGGGAAGGTTGAAGTAGCAGTTCTGTTTTCATACTTAACGTTGACTTCATATTCACCTAAGAAGCCATAAAAGCTGAAAGAGCCATGGTTGTCTGTTCGATCTTCAGTCTCTGCAGTTTGCCATTCTTTCAAGAGCTTGTCAACGATGTCACCAGACGGGAGGTTCTGAAAGTTGCTGTCAGTCAAGCACATTTGGTAGCAACCGTTCGGATGTAGTGCTGTCCACAGCATTAACCCGCCCACTGCAGGGTGCGAAAAGCCTTCCCTCAGCACAACCTCCAAATAAGCAGCCTACAAAATGAAAGAAAGAATGTCAAATGAACTCAGGCTCCTGTAATCAATGAATTCTAATGTAATAAAAACTACATTTTATTATGATTCCATTATGATGTTATAATACTATAAACCAACCAACCCGTTTGGATATGGAGTAAGAATCCAACAAACCAAATACTATAATCATGAATTTCGGAGAATTAGATTACGGGGAATCTAGATTCTGAAGAATCTGAGAATCTAGATTCCCACTAGCGAACCAAATGCACTCTACAATTTTTACCTGTGTTTGTTGATCCAAAGTTTTGCTGATATCAACCTCTGTGAGCCAAACAGGAAGCTTGAGAGTGGCCAATTTGTCTAAGATGGCTCTCATCAGAGGTGGGTTAGGAATGGTAAAATGACCCTCCAATCCAATCCCATCCATAGAAACCCCATTTCTTTTGAGTTCAACAAGCCTGTCAATGTAACTGTCAACAGTGGATTTCACATCAATGCAAGTCTCTACCACATTGAACTCATTCATAAACAAAGTAGCCAATGGATCAATCTCATGTGCTGTCTTGTAGAAATGCAAGGTTGCATTAGGACCAAGGCTCTTCTCATAGAAATCAAAATGCAGCATTTCATTGCTCACATCCCAGTGAATGAACTCATCTCTGTACCTACTCAACAGCCCCTTTATCCGTGAGTCGACCGCCGATTGCAGCCCTGCCCCAGTGAGATTCCGAACCCACGGTGGTGTGTACTTAGGATCCTCCCAGAAGATGTTGTGGCCTCTTGCAGTTATCTGGTTGGCTCTGACAAACCCCAACATTTTATCAGCTGTTGTGTAGTTGAGAGCACCTGGTTCTGGCTCTGTGGCATACCATTTCAGCTCATTTTCAAAAACAGCTGAATTGAATCTCTTCACAAACCAATTCTGGAAGCAAATTGCGTTCAATCAAATGAGAAATTGATTAAACAGATCAAAAACAGAAAAAAAGTGACTGGTTTTGAAGGTGATTTACCTGATAAGGTATGTTGCCTATGATGGTTTTTGCAATGGCAGATCCAAATGGAAAGTCTTTAGAGATTTGTTTTACATTAATCACTGCTCCTTCTAATCTTTCTCCCTGTTTATCAGAAACATGAATTGTCACAGCTCGTTTCCTCACCTGAACAACAATGGAGTTTAATTTTGATGAGTCAAATAGAAAAGCAAAACTAACATAGATTCAGGAATTGAACTCTTGAACTCACTGTATTGATCGTGTATTGTTGATTTTCCCTCCATTCTTTTTCTGAAAATGGCTGCAAAGAAGCACTACCTATTGCTATATTGGCATCTCCATCATCAAAAATCTGTAAAAATAGAATTCAATGAAAACCCAGTAGAAGTAAATTGAATGTCTTTTTGTTGTAATGTCTTGAAATTATGTTGCACTAAGAATACTCTGTATGGAATCTCGTTGTACAGTCAATGAGTTGGGGTTCAAGGGCAAAGCATACGATGGAGGCTTGGGGACAATGCCTCAAAGACCTAGAAAATATGTTCATTGTGTTTTAAATTTTTCGTATTGAGCTTTTATGTAATTTGGGTTTGTTATGATGTCATTGAATTATGTTGCCCTATGATTACTTAGTCGTGGTGGGTCTCGCTGCCTTCATCAACCTAGAAAACATTAGGTTTGTTGAGATGTCTTTGAACTATGTTGCCCTATGATTACTTAGTCAATCTCAGCGAGAAGTTATCTTATCTCCTTAATGAACTCTTTTAAAATTCTAACCCCGACTGAGTAAGCATTTATATTCTTATTTGCTTAATAAAATGGTTCTCTAATACACCATTTGCGAACCCACATAAATCGCTCTAACACACCATTAATTAGTGAACTACGTAAATCGTTGTGCTTTGTCTCATGTTTTCTTTATTTTCTTGATTGTTGTTGAGGTCAACTCTCTTAAAACTCTTGGCCCATTTGTCGAACATATCCATTCTTATCTCTTAATAAACTGGTTCTTCTCCATTCTCCGTGGACATAATTAACCCAACGTTAGTGAATCACGTCAATTTGTGCGTTATTTGTCTCGATTGTTGTCCACGTACCTGGAAGAACAGAATAGAGAATTTTGAAGGTGAATCCAAAAGGAATCCGCCCTTAAGAAAAGACCAACAGCCACGCTTAGCCAAAACAGTGCCAATGCAATTCTGAGTATCATTCTCAGTTCTAAGGCTTGCCCTTACAACACTTGAATCTGCTCCTCCAACCTTCACCCAACCTAACCAACACCAAACATTACCCAATAAATTCCAATAGATAAAACCACATTTGAACTCTAATTTTCAGGCCCAAAAGAGCAAAAAGAACCAGAAACTTACTTGAAAATGAATAATAGGTTTTGTCTGTGAGATTATACAACAGAAATGCAGGTGAATAAGCAGCATTTGTAGAACCACCAATGCTTTGAACACTTGCAGGTTGATTTTTCAGGATTCCACCATTGTAGAGTGGTTTCTCTGGACGTAGCTTACACTGAATCAAAACCCCATTACAAAAAGAAAAAAAAGGAAAAAAATGCACATTTTCAGTTTCCCATTTCATTAACAAATTGAAGTTTTCTTTCTATTTTTTTTTTTTGGTTGGATATAAATTGGGAGAGAGGATCACAAATCCGATTAACAGGATTATACCGATTTTCGAATCGAACCAGTGACTATGATGTTGAAAAAGATTATGACCAAACAATGAAACCGAATTGCCACCAACCATTTAAGTATAAAAGATTAAAGTTTCAAACTTTATGAAGAGGGGAAAAGAATTTGTGTTGAAAATTGAAATGTTACCTCAGTGTGAGCTGTGTAATCGTATAAAGGCCCATCTGCAACAAACAAAACAACCCCACAAAAAGATTAAGAACTTTAAGCTTTACACAAGAAATTGACTTAAAATCACGGAGAAAAGAGAAAGATCAGAGAATAGACCATATGAATCAGCAAGAAGTAGAGTCTGGAAGAAGATGATAGAAACCAGAAAACAAGAAAAGGGATGAAATTTTTCCATGGTGCAAAGAAAAGAGGGAAATTTGAAGGGTTTTAAAAGGAGGAAAATAGAAGAATGGGAGAGAAAAAAATAAATAAATAATCACAAGGGAAACAGTGAAAATCTTTGTTTGTTTGTGTTTATATATGTATAAGGTTGAACTTACCAACATCTTGACTATTTTTATAAAATAAAATCGACCGTCTGAGTTAACAACATTTAACTATTAGTAAAACTTGTAAAAACATAATTTCTAAGAAAATTATTAGGTGATCACTGTAAATTATATTCAAAGAATGTTAGATTTTCTTTGATCAAAACGTCGAGTATAATGATAAAAAAAAGTTTGTATATGTAAGCAAAATACTCTTTCCCGTGGTTTCTGTTCACAAGCTCTCTTTGAACCATTTTCATGTGACTCTTGGCACTTGCCATATAAAGACAGATTTTAGCATTGTTTTTTTTTTTTTTTTTGTCATTAAACATGTAAGATGTTCGTCCCATGATTTGTGTTTCTTTTGACAAATTATAAAAAAAATGTTTGTCTTCACCCTTCAACGTTTAAATGATTTAATTACGCTTTCCCCTTTTTTTATGTTTTTTAAGGAAAGGATTATGATGTTTTTGAGGTAATTACTTGTTTGCTGCTTAGAATAATGGGGTCTAATCTAGTTGATCTTCCATTTATTAATTTATTATGTACCTACTTTTTCTTATAATTAATTACTTTTTGTCGACTTTTTAGTGTTTATTTTATTAAAAAGACATACATTCCTCATTTGTTATGGCTTAAAATGTTAAACTACACGGGGAAAGGTTTATGGTCCAAATCATCATCTAACTAATAAAACCCACAACCTGATTAAAATATAGTAAATTTTGGACTCAGTCACTTTAGTATAAAAGACTAAATTTATCATGAAAGAAATTATATGAATATCAAAATTTTAGAAAAAAAATCAAATATAGTATAAATTGAGAAGCACATTCTATTCACTTATGACATTTCACCCCACGAACTAATAGTTTTAATCAAGCGAAACCAATTGAAGTTAAAACACTTAAATTGATTAAAACTAATTTGGTGAAATTAATTAATGACAATTAAAGTTGAAATATTTTTAAAAAGTTACCAAGATTAAAATAGGAATATTATAATTTGCTATCTACGATAAATTTTCATTTTTAAATGATTAAGGAAACCGATATTGAGCTATTTAGTTGAGGTATGAAAGATGATTGTTGGGTATAAAAAGTCCATAGGATAATGTGAAAGAAGTAATGAATATGAAACTAAAACCTAACTTTTCCACAAGGGAAGACATTATATACTATATAGGTAGGGAGACAAGGGAATAATGATTAGGTTAATGAAGCCATAAGTTGTCTACAATCCTATTTTGCAAGTGACCAATCCAAGCCTGTGATAAACATTTTGTCTGTGTTTGGACATTGGAATAGTAGGGTCCCAAATCCCAACCCTAAATTGCCCTTTCCTTTTAATGTAAGGAAAGTGGTTTATGAGTGTTGGAAAAGCAATGCCCAATTGGAGAAGTTCAGTTCAGTTTAGTGTGTGCTCACATTGAAACTCAATGTGGCAAACACATGGCTGAATGGCAACCCCCCATTATTATATAGTTCATCGATGTCTTTTGTTTTCCCACTTCTCAACTTCAAGCTTCATCAATGCCTTTTCCCACCATTTCTTCACTCATTCACATGGACCAAAACTTGAGTGGAGACAAACTTCACTTCAAATGTTTCCAAAATTTGTGTGGATGTTGTTTACTTCAAATGTATTCCAATCTAAATGCACATTCGATCTTTCCATAAAACGAACTCATGATTTTTATAAGAATTAAGTAGGCTACTCCATTTATTATTAATTGATTTTGAGATGGGACTTTAGAAATTATTAACTTTTTCAACCATCCTCTTTTGTAAGGCAGTGTCATTTAGTCTCCACTCAAATCATCACTTGTTCTCCAAAGTTCACCATCTTTCTAATAGATTTTAATGCCCGCTCCTCTTTACTTTGCACTTAAGTTTTTTTGGCACGATTCGTTCTTTAGTTCAATAGGGAGCGAAGTTGTAGACGATTCGAACTCGTGACTTCTTGATCATGAATACATATTTGATAACGCTTGATCACATTATCTAATATTTATCTTTACTTTCTTTTTTTTTAAATGAAGATTATCTCAAAAGAGTTATTCTAACATGCCTAAGTATTTGATGCTTAAATTGATGAAAGTTATTAAGCGTGGCAAGGATTTAGAGAATGAGAATTAGCTAAATTTGTACGGCTTCAAAAGAACAAAACCCAATTACGAAAATACTAAAGTTGGGCCGAGGCTTCGGTGGGGAATTCGGGTTCGGCCCATTTCCTCTCTTCTTCCCTTTCTTTCTGGACTTGGGCCTTCTATTCATTTAACAAACTTGAAATTTATTCAAGGTGACAATTTTTATAATCTATTTTAATTATTTTATAAATATTTGCAGAATTTTGAATATTTTTGTATACTTCAATTCTGTACTTCCCCCATCTTTTGATCTTCGTGGTGCCCCTCTCCCTTGTAAATTCGGTCGAGCAGCTTAGCTCTTCAAACTGCGAATGGCTCATTAAATCAGTTATAGTTTGTTTGATGGTATATGCTATTCGGATAACTAAATAGTATGTGTTGTATTGACAGTAGACCATCGGTGACACTGATTGAAAGCTTCTTTTTGTTTTTTTTTTGACATTAACACTTATTGAAAGCTCAATTTTGGTGTTTGATTGATGATTATATATACATTGATTGAAAAATATTGATCGTACTCATTGAAGCCATCAAGGGATGGACTATACACGTCTAGCCGCACAAGCATGAGGTCCGTTTGATCAAAATCCCTGGCTTGTTTGAGAAAGGACACTCCATTTCTTTCACAAAACAATAATCTTTTAAACCCTTTTTCTTTTATTTTCTTTTTTAGCAATCCTCTTTTTCTTCTCTTTTAAGGCCCTATGGACCATTATACTATTTTCTATCACTCCCTTCTATTTCACATTTTCATTACACATCTTCCTCAACTGTCCCACTTCCCTTATTTTCCAAATAATTGCAACATCATATCATTAATACATTTTTCAAACATTCATAAATATTATTATCATGACACAAACAAATATCCACAATCAAAGATAAAAAATGATATTTATATTTACATCATTTATTAACATTGTGGTAGTCAAGTCCACAAAACAGTGTTGCACTTTTCTTAAATCTTAAACAAAGCAATAGGCTTAATACAGAAATTTCAACCATATTCAATCCCAAATGTGGAAGATTAGATTGCAATGTACAAATTTTTTTATTATTATTATTTAAGAAAATTCATGATTAAAAAAAAATACAATTCTAATTACTCATTACACAACCAGCATAAAAGCACAATTCCAAAACTTGCTTACACAATCTAATGACATTAAACAAACCAAAGTAAAAATATGATCATAATATTTCAACAATAATGCAACATCTATATTAAAAATTGGGGATATCATTGGGTAAAAAATCCCATCAATCCACCAATTATATAAACGTTTCCACTACGAACTGTTGTTGCTTCCCTTCTTTGATTTCTTGTTAGCTTTGAGCTTCGAATAAAGCGATTTGGTTCTAAACGCCAACCAAATATCCAAAACAAACCCAATGACACAAGCTGCAGCCATGACTATGAACACGATTCTGTAGCAATGCCCGCCGATGCACGTGTTGCCACCACCTTCGGTCGGGGTTGCTTCCCTGTCGTAGAGGTACCCGGCGAGGAGGCCCGAGAAGAGGAAGGAGCCAATGGGGAGGTTGAGGATGAGAATGTTGTAGATGAGACCGTAGTATTTGAGACCGAAGAGCTCAGAGGCGGTGGGGACGGTGACAGAGAGACGTACGCCGTAGCAGATACCGACGATGACCGAGCCGATGTAGAGGGACCCCGGCATTGCCATCGCCAATAGAATGTAGCCAACGGTCATTAGAATTTGAGATGCTGCGTTCCATAAAGGCCTTGGTGTTCCTGATTTTCTGAATATTCATATAATGATATTTTTAGATGCGTCACATTCACATTTGAATCTTATCTTTCATAAAGTGAATTAAAAAAAATGCCCCACTTTTTCCCCCAACTTGTTCTATTAAAATAAAGTGCCCCACTTTTTTACTTTTAATTTTTAAAAGTGCCCCACTTTCACTAGGAAAAGGAAAATTGGAACTTGAGAGCATGTTATACATCAACTAATTTAATAATTAAAAATTAAGAGGTCTAGATCTCATTTTTAAAAAGTGTTAACAAATAAGATATTTATGAAGTTTTAATTGTCAAACAAAAAACAAAAGCAATAATTAAAAATTAAGAGGTCTAGATTTCATTTTTAAAAAAGTGTTAACAATTAAGTTATTTAGGAAGTTTTAATTGTCAAACATAAAACAAAAGCTTGAGATTTAAGACTAAAGTAGATTTAATAGCTTGTGAATTAAGTACGATGATATGATATTTTAAATAGTTTATTATGTAAAAATGATCAATTTTTCTTTTTTCTTTTTTTTATTAATTTCCAATCTACTTTTTATCCAACCCCTTTTCTTTTAAAACAATCCAATCACCTATTAAAATTCATATTAAGAAAAAGAAAATCAACCACCATCTAGAAATAAGGAATTGAAAAATTAACACTAACATTTATATCATTATTTATTATGGCCTCCAAACTTTACCTGTACTATTGTTTTTAATTAAATGACATTCAAATACGGATCTAGAAACAACCAATCTTTTCTTCTTTTTTTTTTTTGAGAATATCCTTCAATTTCATATTATCATACTTATATATTAATAATTAACTATGCATACTTAATTCTTAATATATTTTAACTATGCATACTTAATTCTTAATATATTTCTAAAATAAAATATATGACTAAATTTTAATTTTGAAATTTGAGGCCTTCTAAAAAAACAAAACAAAACTGTACATTAATAGTAGGTGTGAACGAATACTTTCTTCTAGCCTAAATTTGTAAATTCAGCTACCATCTAAAAAGGAAATAAAATTTTAATTTAAAATAATAATAAAGTAATGAAACGAATTAAATTTAAAATAAAATAAAACAAAGGGGAAAATCTTACTTGAGAAAATGCTCGGAAACGGTTCCGGCGAGAATCCGGCCGAAAAATCCCCAAATACTGGTAAGAGAAACGAACATGGAAACGTCGGCGTAGCCAAGCGCCAATCCGATCTGACCCATATTGTTCATCACCGCCAATCCAGTTCCGACCCCACACAGAAACGACACGAACAAAACCCAGAAATCCACCGTCTTCACCGCCTGGACAATCGTGTGCTCTTCTCCGATCACCGGCGCCGCCGCTACTCCCACCTCCTCCTCCTGCACCGCCGCAACTTCCTCCTCCTTCACCACCGCCTCCTCCTTCAGCAACGGTTCCTCAACCCGGGACTCCAGATCCGACCCGGCCCGACGCCGGGATTTGAAGAACGAGTAAATCGGAATGATTAAAGGGGATCCGAGGAGGATCAACAGTCCGATTGAGAACAATTGGGAGACGACGGCGGGGGAGTTTTTGATGAAATCGTAGGTTATGAGATAGACGGCGACGACGACGGCGAGGGCGTTGAAGACGGCGAAGAAGTTGGATTCCTCTTCGGCGGCGGAGGCGGCGGCGGAGGGGGTGGTCGGAGGTGGGATTTCGCGGAGGAAGAACATGGCGAAGAGGCAGACGGCGAAGGGGACGACGGAGAGCATGACGAGGAAGGAAGAGGGGTCGTCGGAAAACAGAGCGGAGCAGAGATCGGTGAAGATGGCGGTGCTGAGGCCGACGTAGCCCTTGAGGATGCCGGAAACAGGGCCGCGATTCCGCCGGAAGTTTCTGATGCAGGTGACCAGCACCGCCGTGTTCATCCATGTTGTGCTGTTTCCGCCCATACATAAAAATATGCACATCTGTTTCAACGCAACGCAACGCCATTTTTGTTCAGGAATCAAATCACACAGAATCACAGAAAATTTTTTTTTTTTTTTTTTTTTTGAGATTTGGGGATTTTGTCATACAATTTGTGTCTGGTTTTTTTTTGCATTTTTCCTTTACCGCTTTGAATTGTTTTTTTTTAATTATTATTATTAATTAAAGTTGAACTTTTCTTTCTTTTTTTTATTTCAATTACTTTCCCGAGAAACAAACGGCATGGCCAAAACCACGATGCAAGAAAAAGTGTTCTCATTCAAAAAACTGTTTTAAAATGTTCTAATACATCATCAAAATTGCTGCCTAATAAATTAAAATAAATTCCATTTCATTCATCTATTTCAGAGTAAAATTTGTGATTCATACCAAATTTGAGTGATTATATGTTAATTATAAAATATTTGACAATTTAACTTTATTAAATTATTTTTTGCTATAATCAATTTTTTTGGCAAAAATCCTCTATTGTTTTTGCTTTATTATTCTTTTTTCTAAATAACGCAACTATTTAACTAATTCATTTTGAGGTGATTGGATTTTGGGAGAAGTGAGGAGAGAGTGAAGTGGTTTGGAAAGATGAGATATTTATTCGTAAATTGATATTTTGGAGGGAAAATATTGAAATTTGTTTTTGGGATTTGTATTTTGATAGGAGATGTTTGATTTTTTATTTTTTATTTTTAGAAATTGGTATGTAAGAGATAAATATTTTTATTTGACATGAATTTTTATTGTAATAAAGTTTGATTTAATGTTTTATAAAATTAAATATGTTTGATGTGATAAAGGCTATTATACAAAAAAAAACATGGGGTTAAACAATTTACTCTCTTCACCTCTCTCAACTTCTAAATCAATCGCCTCTTTATTCTTTCGACCTTTACTTTTATAAAGCATATTGCTTTTAAAATTTGTTCAAATACTAAGGAATAAAATGAGTTTCTTTTGTATAAAATTAGAGTAACAAAATATTTAAATTAAAAAGAGAACAAAAAAAAATGACGGTCTATATTTTTTTATTAATACTTGGAAACTAAATCTTTTTATATTAAAAAAATAATAATAAATTAAAAACAAGATCTGAATTTGTAAATTTTTTTTTGAAAAAAATAAATAAATTATGGTTAGAACACTACTTTTGTTAGCATCACTATTTTATTTTTAGATTTATGTTTTTGAAATTTAAACGTAAGATAATTGTTTTGTCTTACTTATATTTTTAGAAACATAAAAAAAAAAAAAAAAACTTGGAAATTTTCATAATTGAGTGGGTTTTGAATCTAAAACTTGTTGAATCCAAAGACCCACGAAACCAGTTTTCAAAAAAAGAGCCTATATAATTTAAATCGGGCCGAAGATCTTGAAATTTGTTTTGTGTAGATACATTATTTAAAAAGTATTCATAGTGGTATTGACTAAAATATTCCACTTTGTAAATAATAAATTCGAAATTAAAGTGAATAATAATGGGATTAAAAAAAGATGAAGAAATGACCTGCCAGTAAGGAAGAGGGGAAATTCTCTGGCTAACAACCAGCCACTGAGCGCCATAGCCAAGAAGACCTTCCAGAGATCCGATCAGCAAAATCAGCCACGTCGGAAACCGGTCGCAGGCGATTCCGGCCACGAGTCCGAACGCTTTTCCGACGTCTTTCGCGACGGAGAGATTGTTCAGCTCCAGCTGAGTCAGATTCATCAGCGACTTCAGCGCGTCCGAGTAATTCGAAAACGTGTAGTTGTTGCCCGAAATCGCCTGGACCCACACGGCGGACACGAATCCCAGCCACTTCAGCACCGTCGTCGACGGCGGCGCTTTTAAGGAACCCATTTATTTCGTTAATATCGCCGGCGGTTTTTTTGTGATGTGACGGGAAAATGGAAAGGAAATTTGAGATTTGGAATGTTGAGAGAATGGGGTTTTTGAACGGCGGAGGGAACAAAGCTTATCGATTATTTATGGACGAAATTTTGAGATTTGGAATATTGAATTTTTTTAAAAAAATACTAATAAAGTTTTTTTCGTTAATTCTTTATTTCGCTTTTTCGCTGTGTTTTTATTTTCTGCTTTCTTAACAACGACAACACGGTTCGGTGTGACACCTCCGATACAACTCACGTGGTCCCGGTTCAACTAATATTCTCAATTTTTATTTACTTTTGTTTTATATTAGAATTTTAACACGCTGTACGTGATAATTTTTTAAATAATAAATTTTATATATATATATAAATTATTTTTTTACATTTTTAGGTTAAATTTAAATCATTGAATAATAATTTCAATATAATATTTAATTTTATAATCATGTTTTCACGTTAGTTAAATTTATTAAAATTCACAGTTAATTATTTATTTTGAACTTAAAAATAATAGGTGTTATTATTTTAAAAAACTTAATAAAATTTATTGAATTAAAATTAAATTTTATCTCTGATTTTTAAAAATCGATGCTCTTTAATTTTTTTCTCAATTTATTTATTAATAGACCAATTACTCTTGAATTATAAAATTTATAAGGGTTATATCATTATTATAATTATAAATATAAATAATCTAAATATATTTATTAGTATACATCTATAAACTTACCTTTAACCTCAAATGATAATTTTATCATTCTTAAAAAAAAATTCTCACATCTCCTAGTCAACAATTAAGTAACAAAGATCCATGCAAAAATTATTGCAACAAAAGAAAAGTAGATGAAAGTTAACGTAAATAATCAAACAAAAATAAGATGACTACATTTTTTATTATAAAAAAAAACCAAGAAAATAACCCCAAGCAAAAAGAAATTTTCAAATGTGTTGGTAAACAAAATATAGAAAACTATATATAATAGGAATAGTAGGAAATCATTGTTACCAAACTTTTAAAATTGAAGAATTCATCCACTAACCTCATATGATAATCTTATAATTCTTCAAACTTTTTTTTTCATATCTCCAAGTATTTTTTTGAAAGTCAACAATTATGCAAAAAAAATCCCTACAAAAATTATTGCACAAAAAAAAAATAGATAAAAGTTAACGTAAATAATCCAGCATAACTTATTATAAAACAAAAACCAAAACAAAAAAAATAAAGTAACATAAATCAAAGCAAACAGAGAGTGTTCTCGTAAACAAAATGAAGACACATATTTATAATTCAATTTATTATTTTAATTAGAATATAAAATATCGAATAAAATCTATAAGATTTGGTAAAAATACATTATTCTCTACATGAAAATTTAAATGATATTGTAAATATCTTCATTTGATTGTTGAAATCTCTTATCTTCTAATTTAGTCATAAAATCTATGAGGTTTGATAAAAATATCTTATCTTTTACAGATGAAAATATAAATGATATTGTAAATATCTTCTACGTTATTTGACATTTTTATAATTTAGGATATGACTTAAGAGTAAAATCGTATAAAAATGATTTTCTCCTTAAGCTACACATATGATATGATATGATAAGAGTAGTATGATGTATAAAAAGGTTATATTTTACGTTTTTTTTCTTTTTTTTAGTACATGTTGGGGAAGGGGGATTACTGACTTCAGGAATCGAACTCATGATAATAGAGTGGAAATGAATTAACATCACACCATATAATCAATCAAGCTACCGAACCACTCGATAAAAGTTATATTCTACTTAAACTAACAATCGAAGAGCCAATAAAAACATAATTCTATAAATATTTTGTACAACTAACTATAAGATTACAGGTTTAAATTTCCTTCCTCTCATATTTTTGTATAAATAAAATACTAATTCTCTCTCAATCATATAACTTTTTATTTTGTTTAATAACTGCGAGGGAGTTTTTTTTTTTAAATCAACTGTGAGGGAGTTTGTTTGTTATTATTATTATTATTATTATTATATATATATATATTTTATAGAAAGGAAATTGGAGTTTGTTTGTTGAATTTAATGATTTATTACGGATGAAATTTATCAGACTTGTTCCTAAATAATTACATCCCAACAAACTATTACAATCATTTGAAGTAATTAATCATTTTTAATAATTCAAAATAATCTAATAAAAAATGAGTCACAATAATTATTGATTTTTTTACTTTTCATATAACTCCCTCCTCTCCTTAAATACCTAAAATATTATATATATATATATATATATATATATATATATATATATATATATATATATATATATATATGGGCCATATATATAGTTTAATTGAGAGACATGAAAGATATTTTCTAGCAATGGACCGTAAATAAATATTACATGTCTATCTTTTAAAATTTTAGTAAAAGATTTTAAAAAAAAATTAGTAATTTTTATTTGATATTCTTTTTTTACTTAAAAAATATAGGAATTAGAGTTTCAAACAAATGAATTCTTGATTATTCAATTTTATAAGATGTCAACTTCTTTTTTTGTCAAAAATTTATTTGATATAATTCTTCTACTTATTATTTTTTTAAGATATTCGATATAATTCTTTTTAAATTGTCTAGTACAAAATATAAATTTTTATTGATTACGGTTTAACGATTCATTTTGCGATGCGAAGTAGGGATGAATTAAATTCTATACTATAGTTATAACGCATTCTATTCTTTTAGAAATAGAATAAACCTTGATTTTCTAAAAAAAAAAAGGGAAGAAGGAATTAATGTTTGACAACAACTCTTTTCATGATATAAATGTTTTCATTAAAAGAAGGTTCAATTTTTTTTAGCTCAACACAAAAAAATGAAATGATCACAATTCATGATTTCTTAGAATCGTGATATACACTGTCATCAAATGACTACTCTTAAATTCGGTTCCAATGATTTCATAAAAAACATTTATAAGTTTCATTTTACTCTTTAGCTTTAAATTTGTTTTAAATGGAGAAAGAAAAGATAACAATTTAATTATTATCTTAAAAACAATTTCTATATAAGTTTTTTATTCAACAACAATTAATTTCAAATCTGTAAACTTTTGCTTCTTTTATAACTTCTATAATTGTAAATATATCATGTCAATCTAAAAACTTTTCAAATAATCACCCACATAAATTAAGGTATGGATAATAAAAGAATATGACAAGAATTATTTTTTTTTACTCAATCTCACATTTCAACCTCTTATTCCAATTATCTTCATCAAAACAAAATTTTCGTACAACTCGGCCTCCTCAAAACATCAATTTTTACATTCAATTGTGTTTTCATGTAACAATTCATACAAACACATTTATCCAAATATAATTTTTTACCCAATTACTATTTCAAACATAATTTTCGTACAATCACTCGTTCAATTATCAGATTCAAATCACCTATTTTTTCCAACTTCCAAACATGTCTTTTATAATTAAGGAGATGGAATTAAATAATGAGAAAAGAAAAAAGGTAAGCATTCATGGTGGCTGACCCAGACGTTACACACAAGTCTTGAAAAAGGTGGGCTGATTAAGCAAAGTAGAATTTGGGAAATATCTTCTTTTTTTTTTAGGTATTATTTTATTTAAATTCTATACGACAAAAAGAGAATAAAAATTGATTGCAAGTTGCAAAAGGCAAGTTGGGATTTGAAACATTTGTTAAATTTGGGCACCAAAACACGGGGAATACACAGTTTTAATATTTTGTACTTAAAATATGGAAAAAGAAATAAAAAGGTTAAGATTAGTCAATTCATTGTATTTCAAAGCGGTGGGCCGCATTTTCCACTCTCACAATTCAACTTTGACGGTAATCAAAATAAAATAAATATTTGAAAAGTAAATTATTGTAGTATCTGTTATAATAAAGTGTGTCAAAGATGGAAGTTATTACAACAAATAAAAAAAAAAATTAAGGGATTTTTTTTATGTATATTATAAAATGGTTAAAATATCACATGAAGAACATAATAATGAAAATATTTACACATAAAAAAAAATATAAATTGATAGATTATATCCAGATGTTGATATAATTAATTACTAATAAATAAACATTAGATTCTATCAATCTATTGATAGAATCAATTATTGATAAAATTTATAGACTTCCATAGCTAAAGAATGATAGATCAAAGTCTTTAATAAAAAAAGTGAATAGATTTTTTTTTTAAAAAAAATAGGCAGAATTTACTATAAACGAATTACTTTTAAAAAGTTGTAAACTGTGGTAAAAAAGTTGTTGTAATTCATTTTCTTAAATAGTGTTTGAGTTAAGTAAAACAAGTGATGGTAGCACGATTGGTTATATAATTTAGTGTAAATTTATTTTCACGTCACGAATTCAATCCAAATATAGTTGAGTTAAAAAATTTATAAATATATCATTAAATATGGTTTGATAGTTAAAACCTAATATTTACTTTACTTAATTATTTTTTAAGTTAAAATATTATATATTTATTTTATTAGATTTTTAACTTTCAAATATTCGATTTTATCTTTTATAAAATGATTGATATTTAAAAATTTTGAATACATGGTAAGTAGGCCTCTCCTAAACTCAAAATTAAAAGTTTGGATATTTATTAGACATTTTTAAAATTTAAAAATAGATACGAAATAAAAAAAAAATTCAAAAACTATTAAATACTCTTAAAAATTCATCATTTACATGGCTAAAAAATACACCGTACATGTACTCAAAAGTTTGTATCAATTAGAGTAATACATCAACAACATTTTGATATATTAGTAATTACAATATATAAGGTTCGAATTCCTCAATTTTTTACCTTACTGAAAAAAACTGTAAATTCTGTTCTTCAACTTTTTGGTAAAAATTGTCTGTTTGATTTTTAAATTTGTTGATCTTGAATTGATCTATGAATGGGAATAACAATATTTGGCCTTTTTTAAGAAACATTTCTATTTGGTACCTACCAATTGAATGAATGTGAATGATGTGTGTTATCTTTGGTCTTATTTGACCAGAAGAAAATGTTAACTATGATACAAAAATTAGAAAATGCATGTAAACTTTCTCAATCCCTTTTATCTATATTATACAAAGGAATGACAACAATACCAAAAAAACAAATAAATAATAAATATTTTTTAAAGTCAAGATGGCAGACTTTTCCTTCTAAATGTCCCACGTTCGAAAGAAGACAAATACTACGAGTATTTATAAACCAATTAATTTTGAAGTAGAACTTCATATTGTCTAACAAAGGTTCGTAGAAATAGATTAACCTCAAACCAATAATCAATCGAGCCACATGCATCAAACTCGTGACCGTGGAGTGGAAATAGATTAACTCCAAACCAGATAAACAATCGCGCCACCGATCCATTCGGTATTTATTCTCTTTTGTTGTATTCTCTCCAATGATCTATATTGGTTTCATTTATTTTTAAAATTCTCGATAAATATCTTTAAAAATATTGATTAATACTTTCTATTAAATTAAACAAATTTTTATGTCTAGATAGTTTTTTTTATAGAAAATTTCAAAATACGAGACATTAAAGTGGGAGTCTTAAAATGGTAAGGACTAAAATTAACAAAACCTAAAAATATAAGAACCAAAATAAATATTTTAGAAGTACATGATCCAAAATGAACAAAAATATGAAAAATATAAAAACTAAACTAGGAAAAATCTTATCCATATTGATTAATTATTTGGGAGCTTTATATCTCTGAAAAAGAAAAGTGGTAGGGTTTTGGAGGAAAAGTGATATTTTAATGAGCTTTATTTCATTTCCAGGAAGGTGCTGGGCCTCTTTGTGGTTGAAATAGAAATGTCCAATATGTCAACATTTTACTTTTCTCCTTTTTTTTGAAAAAAAAACCAAAATAATCAACATTAAAAATACATCAACAAAATTAATAATCAACTTAAATATCTCAAACAAGTATTGATACTTAATTCATTTCAACAGATTTATCACATTTATATTTAAATTTTTGTTTTTAATTTTTTTTTGTTCGTCTAAATTGTAAGGATTCATATTCATAATTTTTTTGTTATAAAAATACATTGGTACTGCTGGACTATTATTCTTGATTTTTATAATTCCGATTGTTTATGAGTACATCTTGTTGTAATTTTGTGACTCACATGTAATTTGTTTTAGAGAATTTTGTGTATTTAATTGTTAGAAATATGATATATTTTATATAACAATTATGATTATAAATTAATCATCCTAAGCAGAAGCATTCAATAAAATAAATACCAGCTCCTGCCATTGAATTTGGTAATCAAGATGAAAGCGAGACAACGGTCATGAACACCAACACGAATCGCAACACAAACGCTAATGACAACAAAAATCTGGATTTTTCTTTACCCTCAGTCTTACTAACTCAAAATAATATGGTTATCTCAATAAAGAGTTGTATAGGGGACTAAAATCAATAAAGAATATATATAATGAGATTTTCAGAAAACCTATAATGGGGAAAATAAAAATAAAAATAAAATAAAATAAACAAATAAAAATAAATCTCGACATAACCTTTTACCATAGGTTAAATTTTGTTACCATAGAGCAAAATTGTATTCCCTTTTTCAAAAATTTATGGACATTGGGTGTACAACAGAGCTATTATTTTTGTTGGCATATTGTATTCCTATTTTGACCTTATGAATTTAGGTTTTTTGTGACTTAATTTGTAACACTCTATTTAAGCATTTTTATGGGTGAACTTTAATTGAGGGAGATATTAAAAACATTTGGTGAAATTTAAGATTTGGACATTATTCTTCTTTCCCCTCTAATTTATTTTATGAGAATAATGAAAATTGATTCTTGGATTCGACAATGGATACAAAGAATCTTCCCAAACTACTTTATATGTTGTCTCGAATTCGCTAATTTACCCAATTCTATCTTACCTTTATTATTTTATTGGTCATATTTCTGATTTGAGATACAAATTGCTTACACACCTTGTGAAAATAAAAACTTTGTATTAAAATGTTTACCCGACTTCTATCACTTTGATGATATAAAATTTTATCAACACAAAAGCACTCTATTTAACTTTAGCTTGTAAGTGAATACAAAAAACTATAAAAACTAATGAGTTAATATCTGCTTCTTTTGAAAATAGCTCACTTTGCTTGGAAATGGATGCATTATATCTGTTGAGCATTCTTTTCAATTGATTTGAAATGGAAACAATATTATCTAATAATATGGAATAAATGAGGTCCCATTTGATTATTCATTTTTTAATTTAAAAAAAAAGTTTTTAGAACAATAAAAAACTGTTTTTAAAAACAAAATTTTTTTTCTTTTAAAATCATCAAACTTCTCTAGTAAGTCACAACTCCTGAAATTAGAAAACTTTGCTTATGACTGTAGAAAAGTGTCCAGTGATCATCACAATTTTTATGGGGAATGTAGGTTACTTTTTTTCTTCGATTTATCGGAAATGGATATTCATACAATCTAATAATATTGGATTCATAATAAATATTGAAAGTGTTCTAGAAAGAATGATCAAGATTTAGAAAGATTTTTTTAAGGAAAAACAGCAATTTTTACCAAGGAAAATTGAAATGAAGTTCAAAGTAAAGAAGAGAATCCATACAAAAAATAATAATGAATAAGATGAATAAAATCAAATAACAAGATTCACCCAAAATCTTATTGTTACGGGTAGGAAATGAAGAAAGCATAGATGGATCAAAGACTTCAATAGAAATTTGAGAATTTCAGATATCTCATCTCATTCAAGCTGCTACCAATTTTCTTTCGGTCCTACGATGTATGTGAATATTGTTTGCTTTCGAAGTAAACCTTCATGCTACAAAGTCTTCACACCAATAAATATGTTAATTCTCTTTTATAAACTCATGATCTATTTCTTATGTACCCAATGTAATATTATTTTTCATCAATCGTATCTCAACAAATTTTGGGTCAATTTTAAGTCTTAAAATTCCCCATATTTCTTTGTAGATTCTTGGGTTTTAAGATTAGTCTCCAAAATTATTAAAAAATAATCATAATCTTGGTTAAGTTATGTGTGTTGATCTCGTTTTGGGATCGGTCCAGATGATGCCTTATCCTTCGAGTATTTTTCTTAATTCATGCCTCTTCCAGTGTTGTTCGATCTCGATCCAAGTTGTGGATTGATATCCGAGAGACTAATTGGAGGTTTATCACGTCTCTCATTCGGGATGGGATTGATTTAAACGAATGTTTTATTTTGTCCAAAAAAAAAAAATTAAACAAATGAAATCAAACTAGACATTTAAAAACAAACGTACTAAAAAAAACGTTTAAAAACAAACGAAAGAATCCAATAATTCAGTAGAGTGTCAGTGTTACTCAAGATCCGATCACACGGTGAGGATATATATTTTTTGAAATCGGTTAATTCAAATATTATTCTTTATATAAAAAAAAAATCAAATATTAAATGTATGGTTAAAACGATGTCGCACTTACCAATTGGTTTGATAACGGACAGAAAGATATTTTTTAAAGAGCAATAATTGCAATAGCTTATCGCATACAACACAATTTAAAATGTGCTATTTACTCTCTTTTTTTAGGTTTCTTTATTTTTAAATATTGTTTTTTTTCATATTTACAGCCTGTTCTTTTTTGTACTTTATTACCTAATAAAGTTTGTGGTTGTCCCATGTTTTGTCCTCACATAACCATGGAGATGCAAAAACAAACACGATTCTTGTACTAACAAAAATACTATAGACGAATTATGCGAGGGAAACGAATGTTTGGTTGAAGAGTGTCGAATTAAATAGTGAATGAAACACAAAAATACATTCATCATCTCAATCCTTGCATCCATTTCTCTTGTATCATGATTTTTCTTTCTACCTTATAACAATTAGAAGTGAGAAATTTCAAATTCATAACTTCTTAATCATTGAATAAACATTAATGACGCTAAACTATTATTTGTATTGGCGTGTGTATCATAAATTAAACTTTCATGAAATATATATATATTAGAAATCAATGATTCAAATAAAAATAATAATAAAACATTTTCATTTGGTTTCTTGTTCATCTAGAAAATAATAATAATTAACAATAGGGTAAGAAATTTTCGTTTCTATCGGTAACTATGGAGTGCCAATTCAAAATTAATTGAAAATAAAGGGAATAGTTTATCTATCTTATAAACTTCACATTTTAAATATTGGATACTAAATATATACTCTCATGATGATCTCTCTTTTGGATTCACCGCTATTGATTCAATTTTTACTTAATTTTATTGGAGTGAATATGCCTATTTAGATTTAATGTACTATGATACATATTAAATATGTGAGTATCTAACTCAAAATCAATTGATGATAAAAATAAAATTAGTACAATCTTCCGCGACTTACTGATATTAAAACGAAGAACTAATGGGAGGGTGGGAAATAAGTACGAGACGAACTCACCCACCATCTTTACCGTGATCATTCCTATTATATAGTTTTAGTATTGATTTTTTTGTTGTTTATTTTTATATTTTATTTTAGAATATTTTGGTTTTTATATAGTTGTTAACTTGAGCATAAATAAAAAGATAAGAGATCAAAACCTTTATTGTCATATAAGAGAATTTAGTTTAGACATTTCATTTTTTTTTTTTTTAAATTACAATAATGGAGGGTGTATAGATTTGAACCTGACCTTTATATCATTAAGCGAAAAATAATGACATGGATGAGCAACTGTTCTAATTAGCAATTTAGCTTGGTTAATTTCTATAGGCAAATTTTGAAATTATGCCTTTCATCTACCTAATTAAGAACCCTAATACTGAATTCTATTTTTGAAACAGTTTTAACGAAAAATGCAGAACAACCTTGGTTAACTAAAACTGAAAATTTTAGCTCATTTCTGCGTAAAACGATTGAGTTTGGAAAATATGGATACGAACATTCAAAATTATATGAACGTTGTTAGGATCTCATAAGACATATGGGTTACTCCCCTCAAGACCAATTGTTTTTTAGGTGGAACCCCATATTCTCTAATATGGTATCAGAGCCCATAAAACTCAAACGGGTATCGGTCCAATAAGATTGAAATTGAGATCCGACTCAAGAATGGTGAGCCCAAAAGAGGCACCATCTTGAGGGGGCATGTTAGGATCTCAGACATATGGGTTACTCCCCTCAAAGCCAATTAGTTTTGAGGTGGAACCTCATATTCTTTAATAAACATAATTCAAATTAAACTAGAACTCTTAGTATAAGGTCAAGTTTTATAATTTCACACAATCAAAATTTATGTTTTATGAAGATAATGTCTGTATGAGACAAGGTAAAGTGTGATAATTAATAGTAATGAAAAAAAAAGTGAGCCATAAACCTCCACCTTCTTCTCCCTATCTTATCAATATTCTCATTGGAATATATATGGTTGGAAAAAAAAAAGTGAGCCATAAAACTCCACCTTCTTCTCCCTATCTTATCAATATTCTCATTGGAATATATATGGTTGGGATATGCCTTGAAAGCATTAATGTCATGCGACTAGTAGTTGGGAGTTTCGGTACCCGATCAGCGAGTGAGGGTGCACGGGCAACGCCCCCGTTGCGTAAACATTTTTTGCATTGCAGCAATGTAATCTGCATTCGCACTTCGTAGCATAAGCGTTTCTGCATTCTGCTACGCATTCCACATGCGCTTACACAACTACATTTTGTTTTATCCTTACACATTATGTAATAAAGTTTAATGAGAGTATATATATTAAATTTGAATTCAACTCTAGCCGATTATGACATTTTGTATTCGTTTATCTTTAATAAAACTTTGTCTTCTCTCTACCCGTAGATTAACTAACACAATGTTAGTGGACCACGTAAATTTATGTGTTTGTTTCTTCTTTTCTATATTTTCTTATTCTTTATTTCGATTGTTAATCGATTTTATATATATATCTTTGTTGATGATATTTTCTATGCATTGAATATTTTCTTTGATAATTAACATTATAGTTGAAACTTATAGATATATATTTTTTAAAATCTAATTTTTTGAATTTTTTATCCAAAAAATATTAAAAAAATGAAAAAAAATAATAATAAATTGTAAAAAATCCGCGCGGGGAACTCGATCCCCGCGGGGAATCCCAGCCCCAATCCCCGAAAAAAAAAATCGGGGATTTTTCCGGGGACGGAGATTGAATTTTATGGCGGGGACGGGAACGGGGAAGTCATTCCCCGGCCCCGCCCCGCCCCGCCCCGTGGACATCTCTACTTTCACATTTGTACCAAAAAAAACAACTTTTACTTTCACATCTTGGTTTGAATGGCATATTTTTTTATGGTGGAACCCACCTCTTCCTCTACTTTCATTTAAGATCGCTAATGAGTTAGTGTGTGTTACAGGAAATTAATTCGTAGTTATCTCATTCGATATATATTATTTATAATTTCTAACTGTATTTATGGACTACAACCGTTTATATATATTCTTACTTTTTAAGTTTTATATCACTTTTGAAAAAAATTGATGTCTATAAAAAGAAATATGAGTGGAAACTCTTAAAAAATAACCATGTTTAATTAAGAGTTGAAAATTTTAAATTTGTGACATCGATTTAAGAATATATATACAAATTACCATCGAGTTAAAATTAATTTGACATTTTGGTCCAGATATATTTTGTTGAAAAAACTTAAAATTAGTTGTTGATTTAAAAAAATAATAATAATGAATCACTATTTATTTATTCTATAAATTTTAGAAATAATTCACATTTCTTTATTTCTTTGTATATTATCATTAACATATTTTGTTCAATCTATACCAATTTTAAATTTTTTAAATTTCGAATCAAAATTGAATATTTGTAAATTTGATACAAAAACGGAACAAACATAAATATGTGAATTGAAAACCTAGTATCCAACGTAATTTATACAGTATTTGAGATAACGATTGGATTATTAAAACGGTAAATTATTGTTATAAATATGGGCTATATTTTAACATAAAAAGATTATAATAATCTAAACCAAATTCTAATTTTTAAAATTATAATAAATAAATTTTAACTTTCTCTAAATTAAAAATATTAAATTATATATTTCGAAACAATAAAGACTAAAGTCAACTTTCAATAAATTAGAATGACCAAATTTATAACTTGAGTAAATGATTTTAATCAAATTGAATTTCACGATCTTATATTTAATCGTAAAAATCAATATTAAAAGTTATTTTATAAAAGATTTATAATCTTCCTCTTTCCATTTGAATTTTTAAAATTTTTTTATAGCCCATTGAATGTTGGAATCTTGAAGCCAGTCACGTGTCGTACGTTTCACGTGATTGGTAAGAGGTATTGTCAGTAAAAGTGTCAGTCCGGGCAGCGGGCAGCGGGTAGAGTTTTGATAAGGCCGCTTATATATTACGATACATAATTTGAAACGTCAGATAAATCGTTTAGCATTTAATTCGATTTAAACCAAAAATGCTCTGTGCTTATCGCCAACTGTCACAGAAGCAGCCACGTGGTTGTACGGTCGCTTATTCCCTTCATCTTTATTTATTTTTTTTTTTTTTTTTAGTACATATTAAAGAAGGGGTACAAATATCGATTATCAAACTCGAACCTGTGACGCAGTGTTGCAATAATTTACAACCAAACAATGACACTAATTTCCTTCGTCTTTACAGCCTGTCTTTCTGCCCATTTTCTAATATTCAAACAGTAAATTACGTATGCGTACGTAATAATGCATAAATTTCACTCATATTTGGTTTTTTTTTTATTTAAATAAAATAAAGTGTAACTCAAATTAAATATATATTAACATAAATATTTAGATCATTTCGTAATTTAAAATGTCTTCATATTCAAATTATGGTCTTTGGTTGTGTGTATATTTACTTATTTTAATTTTTAATGTTAATATTAGCTCTATTTTGTTTTTAATTGAAGTGAATGTTAACTCAAAATCAATGATAATATTAATACGAAATAATGATAAAATTTTATACTTATCTATAAAATTTATAGAAAATAGATTTAACTTTTGAAAAGATAAACCAGTAAAATTATCATGAAATCAACATTATCATTTTTAAATAAACATACTAAAAATGGATATTTCAGATTTCAAACATAAAAATGGACCAAATTCATCAACTGACGCAATTATATTTTAAGGTTTGGGTTATTATGTAATCTAAGTATTTTGATTTTTTTTTCTTTTAAATGGTATTTTAACTCAAGAAATTTACATTGAATCGCACTACCTTATTCACTTATCAATTATTTTTATCAAATAACTATTTCACCTTAATACACTAGGTTGTCAATTAAACTTGTATGAAATTCATAAGTTGGTAGGTAATTGTCTTCGATTTAATTTATAACTTCTAGACTTTAACCCTCGATTATCTTTATTTTATACAAATTGAATTTTTTTTTAAAGAAAAAATATGGATAAGTATGGAGTTTTTATATTTATTTGCTTTGAAATCGTAAAACTTCAAACTTTTAAGTTTATGTTTCATAAATATATTTAAAATTTCTTAAAAATTAGTAATTTTTTTAGTTTAAATTGAGAAGGGAACCAAAAATCTTGGTTAGAATGTATTATTATTTAAAAATAAGATAACAAATACCAATTTTCAAAATTACAATATGTGACATAATCCCTTAAAATTAAATATGTATTTTCATTTATTTCTTTTGAGTTTTATGTCTACAAATTTGAGAATTTTGAAAATTATAAAGCATTCAAATAACCAAAAAAGAAAAAAGAACGCATTAAACTTTTTTTAGTTTCCCGACAATGTTAAAAGAAAAATTGAACAAACGTAGCTTATCTAGAAACCAACATTTTGAAAGTTTTGCAAATAAGAGATAACTCAATTTGGAAGCCATGGGTGATTACATCAATTTTGGGAAGAAAACAAAATGTGATCATTTTCGTAATTTAAATTCCACACGTTACAGATTTATATATGTTCCCTTTTTAATAAATTCTTCTTTATTTGTTGTAATCAAATTATTTGCTACTTGGAACCTAATAATATCACATCAATTTTAGAAAAGTGAATGTTTTAATTTCTAGTTTTAACATAAAACATATTCTATAATTAGTTATGTTAAATTTTATGCATTGTACACGTAATTTGTCATCGTCGACGATGATAAAAATAATAGATAACCACGGCTCTCCTTTTTCTTATTTGTGTGGTGTAAATTTAAAGTTCTTTTTTTTTTTGTCCTTTGTTTTTAGCTTTTTCTTTTAGATTATAATAATTGAAGATTGGGGATTCCTAGTTATTGAATGTATATTAATGCGGTAATTGAGCTTGTTGACATATGTTTTTAGTATCGAATAATGTACCAAAACAAATTTTTCTTCCATAATTATTATTGATTTCAAACCAATATAAAACATTATATTTATTTTAATAAAAAAATATTTGTGGATTAATTATAAATTTGGACTTTGTAATTTTAATTTTAAAATTTTTAGATTGATTCTTAGAATTTAGAGAAAGCTATAATTAACTCTACATGATTTTTAAAATTATATATATATTTTTTATAATTAGAATTTAGTACTATTAGTTTGACAAAATCTAAAAATAGTAATTATCGTTTGTAATTTTTAATTATTTATGTATCAATAAACCCTTTTAAGTGTATAATAATCATTTACATTATTGTAAACAGAAAGCTTATACCAATGGCAAAAACACATCGACAAAAGCCATTATGCCATATGCAATATGCATGTCGTCGGCAGTTTTTTCGCCAACAATATTTTAACTGTCGGGACAAACTTCGAAAAGCCATTATAAAGTCAATATTTATCAATATAATTTTTGTATAAAAATTTAAAATACATCATAATTGTTAATATTTGGTAAAGAACATAGGACATATTTTGCAACAATGAATGACATCATGTAATATATGTATTAACTACTTAATTATACGTTTGAGTCACAAATATTGTTGAATAAAAAAAATCAATTTCAAATTCTAATTTTGATAATTTTATTTTTAATAAATACTATAACAAAAACGTAACTACAAAACTAAAAATTTTCAAAACAGAAAATATTAAAAAAGACAAAACAAAACGTTGAATTGGAAATAAAATAGAATAACATTAATTTAATAAAGGAAAATTTTATTTGGAAACTTAAAAGAATAAGTAAGGGAACTTTAAAGGAGAATTAATTAGAATTAATGTATAAAACTAAAATTAAAAACAGAACGTTAAGGAAAGTGCAAATATACGGAAAGTTCAAAACTAAAATGAAGGAAACGAAATTTAAGGAAAGTTAAAAATGAAGTAATAAAAGCCGTTTAAAATGTCAATTGGAAAAAAAAGAAGAGAGAGAGACTCGGGTTCCACGCGCTCGGATAATTGGGCACGTGGTTCCCACGCGCCATTTGAAGTCCAATTTTACTTTTAGCAAATATATAGACTGAATTTTAAATTTCATCGAATCATAAAAAGACTAAATATATAATTTATCTATCATTTCTTAGGATATTATATTTTTATTTGTATACTTTTAAATGTTAATATTTTGCCTTTTTCTAAAAATAAAACCTAAAACTTCTTTCCTACGATTTTGTTAAATTTACTCTTACACGCATTTCTCTTCATAAATATTTTCCCTTTTTTTTTTATTATTATGTTATGGAAAATACTATTGGAAGTATGTTATTTTCCCTTTAAAATGTCTTTTTATTGTATCGTCTCTTGAATTAAAATTCTATTTTTTTATCGAATATGTTGATGGTTGATTGATTATCTAGTTTGGTGTTAGTTCATTTTCATTCCACATCGATCAATTTGATTTCTGAAATCGGTATTTATACTCTCATTCCCTCAACTTGTATTAAAAATAAAAATTTCAAATCAATAAATTCTAATTTTAAGCAATAAAGTATTGTGATTAAAATTTATTAGTTATATATATATATAACTATTATATAATAACTTTTTTGTTTCTAGATTTGGACGGTCGTTAATGGGAACGGCCCCTGGATTGTACAACAGAATATGCTCAGCGAGCGCCAATTTTAAATCCCTTTTTATTTCTCCGATAACAAAAACAAATTATCTTCACCTAATGAGTCAGTGGCGGAATGATTTCAATTTTTTGTTGTAAGTCAGTTCAACATCAGCGTCACAGGTTCGAGCCCGACAATTGGTATTTGTACTGAAAAACAAAATCATAATGTCTTGGTTTTGCCTAAATTTTGTGTTCTTGAAGAGGTTGAATTTGAGCTTTTCTCTTATTTGTTAGGTTAAGTCTAATTAATGCAAGAATTAGAATGCATGTCTACGTCACTTTTCACCGACAAGATATAGAACTAAGTTTGAGTTGTAAGCAATGTATTTTGTGATATTTTGTTATATTTAACAAACTTCGATACTCTTAATCAATATTTAGAATTAAATAGTGTCGAGTATGTTTCAAAAAAAGAAAAACGAAAAAAGAAAAAAAAAACCAATAGAGTAATAGCTCAAGTGGCATCGTTGTACACCTAGTGACTTTGAGGTCTTAGGTTCGAGTCTCCTCCAATCTCAATTGTTGTAATCTCAAAAAAAAAAATGTCGAGTAAGCTAGGGTAATATTGAATACCGTAGTAAAGGACGAATCTCTTCTATCTATTATTTTTGACATTGTTATATTATGATCAAATTTGTGTGGTATAATAATGCATCTTATTTGTAGTATATTATGTTCGACAACATGATTGAAAACAATTTAGCAATTTGAAAGATCGGCATAATTAATGTGGTGCAATAACACATTTTATTTGTAGTATATTATGTCCGCAGCTTAATTAAAGACAATTTTACTATTCGTGAAATTTACTAGATTCATATGATGCAACAAGGTGTGTGGTGTTCAACATCTTGCTTGAGGTCTATTCAGTTTGACGGTGAAATTGACAATAATAGATATAGCATCCGTGTGTGCAGTGTGCAATAATTTTTTTTCAAGACTTTTTGTTTTCAATAAGTCTTTTCAAATTGTCATCTATATTACATACTCAACTCGATGAAGGTTTTGCCAATTAGAGCAATTGCTCAACAACAATAGTAACATCCAATGATTAAGTGGACATAGATTCGAATCTTTCATCTCTAATTGCTCTAATTTCAAAAAAAGAAAATGAAAGAAAGTTTTAGGAATAAATATTGTTGAGACATTCTTGAATTATATATATTAGATGATTAGTTAAAAAAAATAAGATTTGATAATTTATTTATGGTATATATTTATACAAAAGTTAATAAGAAAATCAAAAGGTTTAAGATTTTATTAAAATTTATCATAGTATTATAACGTACCATATTTTTAATTTCTTATTTTGTCCTCTTTGATTGTACATTCTCAACTTGATCCAACATGGTAACCTAGTTGGGGCTTAGTTGTTCATCATGGTCCAAACTTTTGAATGGAGATTATAAATAGTCACGAATACTTATATGTATATATGATTCATATATATTTTTTTGAAATTATAAACTTATTACTAACAATAATAGTAAAAAGACATAAAAATAACATGATATAGTACGAGGGAAAAAAGATTTCAATACCTAATTTGATGCTAGTCCATAATTCGAGCCGAGATCAACAACACATAAACATGTTGAATATATATATATATATATATATATAAATAAAATTTCAAAAGAATGGATATAACTTTGTGAGTTTATCTTTTTATAATTGAAATGAAAAAAAACCCAATATAAAATACGGACTCCAAAATTTCAACATTATAATAATTGAGTTTTTATGGATTTTTATAGGGGCTTTTGCATGCATATTACAAAATGGATAAAATATTACATGGGTAGTACAAAAATGAAAATATTTGCACATATAGCAAAAATTGTAAATTGATAGACTTCATATTGATAGATTCTATCGATAAAGAGTGATAGAATCAATTACTAATAAATAAAGTAAATTGATAGACTTCCATCAGATTCTATCAAGAGTTTATCAATAAGAACCGATAGAATCAATCACTGATAAAATTGATAGACTTCCATCACTAGAGAATGATAGATTCTATCAAAGTCTTCTATAAAAAAGGTAAATAATTTTTTTAAAAAAAACGACATTTCATACTATAACTATTCTAGTTGCTATAAAAGAATTATTTTTTAAAATGTGCTATAATTGTAAATTGTGGTAAAAAAATTGTTATACATCGCAAATTCCCATTTTGATATAACATTTCATACTATAACTATTATAGTTAAAAATCCTAAGAGTTTGAAGAGTGCATGCCTTATAATATCTTGAATTTGATCTCTATCTTAATTTTATAATAAAAATTTCATAATTTCCAAAAGTACTAAATGGATGATAAGGTGTTTTTTCAACTTCATGAGAAACTAACTAAATTTAAATGAATTAATGATTTTAATAATTTAAATTCTTCTATCTATTGCGGGTAGAAAAAGAATTATTTGAAAACCAAGTAATTTTAAATTTTAAAGTATGAAAAAGGAGTTTTTTTTTTTTTTTTTGAGAAAAAGTATGAAAAAAGAGTTTGACACGCTTTTCATTGATATATTACATTATATATATATATATGCTTTCAAAATATATATATCTTAGACGTACATAATAAACATTCCTTGATTTTGTTTCATACAAGGCACATCATCTTTTAATTATTGATCATCTATGGTTGAGTTAGTTAATTCAAATATATTTTCATATTTAATTCAACATATAACTTTTAAATTGATTTAATCGTAGTTCTATAAAAGTTGGGTTCAATTCTTCTATCCACCTATTGTTCAAAACGTTTTATGTAATTAAAAAAAAAACTAATGTCTTAAAAAAAAAAGTCTTAAATTTGCATTCATTAAGTAATTGATTAAAAAAAATCACTACTCTAAAAGAAGTGAGAATTTTGAAATGATTTATGTTTCTTTAGTTGGAAATGATGGAATTATGACGCAAGAAATGAGGAAATTGAAGAGGAAATTACGGGAAAGAAAATAATTGCTTAATCAAATACCCAAACACCTAACTTAAAGACTGCATTAATGTCTCATCCCGTTTGACTTATTTTACCCATTTTTATTTGAGTGTATAAGGATGTTTGATTAAGTGGCTTAGTAATTTAATTATTTGATAATTATTCAGTTTATTATCGTAATTACATGTTTGATCTTGAAAATCGGTGATTATATATTTATATTTAGCCGTTTTTTTAGTGAACTATTTGGCCGAGTTGCCTAAATTGTCAGTTTATCGATTGATACCATTTTGATTTGGATTTCCATCAAATGGTTTATGGCTTTAATAAAAATTCTCAAATGTTTGAAGAATAGACCTTTCAGCAAATTAATTTGTATTTTATATTTATTCGAGCAATATATGAAGTAGAGATAGAGATCATACATAGTGTCTTCTTGAAGACTTTTCCATTTAAGTAAAGAGTGTTGTATATTTAGTTATTATTGAAATTTAATTCATCAATAATTGATATGTATCTTCGATTTAGAGATCGTAGATTCTAAAAGATTAAAAAAAAAAACTATTAACCTTTGATTTGCCTCGAAGTCTTGTGCACTTTAAATGTCTTCTACTTGTCTCCAAAATTCATCAAATCTTCGTTTATATTTTGTTCTTCAAATTATAGTCTTCAACTTTCCAGCCCTTGAAATATTGGAGACTTTTTCTATTTAGAGACTTTTTCATGGGTAGAGTGGGTTGAGGTTCACTTTGGATCCAACCCATTGGGTTTAAGCTTTATTGGTCTTGGGTCTAGTCTTTTTCTATTTGGACTTTGTTAGTTTTGGGCCAAATTTTCTAGCCTTTTTGTTTAGTTTATCTTGGACCTAATTAGACTTTTTTTTTTTATTTATTATTACAACAATTAGGGGTAGGCTTTCTAACCCATAATCTCTTGATTTGTGTTTGGGCCCCGTTTATGTAAATAGCCGACTTAGTTATAATAACTCAATCGATATTTGTCCAACCGTTTATTATAAACGGTTAATAAACGGTGGTTACCTAAACCTGCATGCCCGTTTATCTAATCCTTACATATATTATTTTTTGTTACATAACTAGCCCTTCAAATGTCGTTTATCATAATTATTTTTATAATAACTTGCCTCTTAAATACCATTTATAATAACTCACCGTTTACATAACTTTCCGTATATTATAACTAAATTGATGCTCCAAACACACCCTTAGTTTATGAAGGTACATCGATGTCGTTCAGTTATTGTTATTGTTAGTTTTTTTAAACACCTAACTATATTGTTTTTTTTTATTGTTTTTTTGAAAAAACCTAAGTAAATTAACTTGATCAAGTTGTTTCAAATTATTTTGATCAATTAGTTATAATAACACCACATGATATTCTCCACAATTGGGCAATTGAGGAGTTGAGGTTAAAGATTTCAATACATACTTTCTTGAGAGATCTTTAGTTCGATACCATTGAAAAATGTTTAAATTAAAATACCCTTCAAACAATTCCGATGCTACGGTTCAGGGAGCTCTGATTTCCTAGCTTTCAAACAAATAAAAAATTAGTCAAATTATAAAAAAATAATTACAAAAAAATTTGCAACAATAGACATTGGTGTGAATAATAATATTGTATATGCCAGATGCAATTAATTTAAAAATTTTCCAATACAATTTCTTCCATAAAAATTAATTTTTGTTAATAAATAAAAAATTGATCTAAATACGTTATCAAAAGAAGATTAGATTAGGGAAAAATACATTTGCCGCAAGGCTTCCACCGCAAAGGTTACCAATTTCCCGCTCCACCGTCGGCGACTGACAATCATTATCATTACAGTTCGTACTTTTTTTTTGTTTCCATCAAATTTCTTGAAATCAGGTGAGAATCGAGATCCGCAATGGGGTTTCAAGGATGCGGAAAATTGTTGCAGATCCACTGAGAGCTTCAACAACATTTGGGGATTTGTGATTCATCAAATGATGCCTCGAAGTTTGTCTTTGCTGTATCAGCCACGATGCCTCCTTCTCTTCATCGTTTTCCTCATCTTCCTCGTTTTCGCGCTCTTCACTCCCAAGCAGGTTTGTTTTCTGCCCTTTTGAGCATTTTTGTTGCTTCTTCTCTTTCGGATCTGATTGCCCAATTCTTCAAATTAACTGATTATTCGACTGTAATTAGTTGCAGTCTTATGCCATCTTGATTCCTGTTGTTTATGGTTCACATTGTCCTGAATTTTAGTTTGTTTCCGCATGCTCCGTGTCGATTTTGTGTTGTTCATCAGCTTGGTTAATTTTCTCATCGTTAGAATTTATATTTGGGCTTCTGTTAGTTTCGACTTTGTACGAGCATAATGGCAATTCTTGACCTTTTGAACAATCTTTTTGATATCCGTGAATGCCCGGCCGACTTATGTGCACTTCGACGACATACCACCTAACCCTACAATACAACATTTAGATATCAAGGTAACCACTTGGAAATTATTTCTTAGATAGATGACTATCATGAATTGAACCCGTCATATTACCTTAACCTCTCATGGGGTGTTTGAGACAATGAGAATGATAATAATTATGGGAAGGATGAGAATTTTGTTTTTGAAACAAGGGTAACCACGCCCGTCCCTAGGCCAGACACCGGGAGACATCGAAGGAGTAATATCACATATGAGTCTCGAACCTGAGATCTTGAGGGGAGCATACTCTCAAAATCCAAATCTTCAACCACTGTGTCACCCCTTGAGAACTATGGGAAGGATGAGAATTAGGAGGAGAATACGAAGGATAATGACTATTTGTGTTTGGGCTCTTGATGGAGAGAATAAAATAGTTAGTACGACAAGAATTAAAAGTGATTATAGGGTTGGTTATGGGGAGAATAAAAAGTAGTTTTGAACTTTTGGGTAGAATAAAAAACTGTTATGGAGAAATCAGATTATGAAGAGAATGATTCTTAGTTACTTATGGTAGTCTTTACGACTAGGCCACTCCATTATAGTTTACCTTTCAGACATGGAGCTGGTGGTTGTGTTGTGTGGCTTTTCCCCACATGTTAAACGTGATTTTCATTGATTAGTTTGTGCAATTTGAATATACCAAATTTGGAAACTGTGTTGCTATTGTGTGTGGCTCAGTTTTCTCCCTTTCTGGTGGTTTCTGAATTCGTTTGTGTTGTTAGCGTTGGAGAGAGGGTCTCATTTAAAAGGATTTCTTTCATCCAAATTATTTTATTTCTGTTTGTGATAACTAATAAATGAATACATAAAGCTCTTTTCTGTTTTTAAAAAAGAAATATCTTTCCTCTTTGTATTGTTTGATTTCATTTGTATTCATTGGACTTATGGTTTTCTGTAGAAGAGTTATTGGAATATATAAATTTATCCTGTCTTTGGCTTCTGCTAATGAAGTTCCCCTGGAATACTCTGTGTTGTTCATAAGAAACATGATTGATAAAACCAGATGAGAAGTGTTTCCCTATGTCCGTGTGGTTGGACATGCTAGTTTAGGGTGATGGCAAGGAAATAACTATTTTCGGAAATCGTGACATGAAAATCTATGTAGCTTGTCCCCAAGGGGTGGCACAGTGGTTGAAGACTTGGGCTTTAAGGGTATGCTCCCGTCAAGGTCTCAGGTTCAAGACTCAGTTGTGACATTACTCCTTCCACATCTCTCGGTGCCTGGCCGAGGGATGGGCGTGGTTACCCTGGTTTAAAAAAAAAAAAGAAAATCTATGTAGCTTATTTGCATGTTTTTTATTTATTTATTTATTGAATTTTAGAAATCATTCGTTTACTTATAAGACTATATATTTAACCTTGCAGTTAACTAACTTATGTGTTCATTGTCATGTAAATTCCAGAGGGAAGAGAAACTAGAAGAAGAGCCTGAAATCACCCACAGGGTTTACTTGGATATTGATATTGAAGAACAGAGATTAGGTGAAGTCCTTATCCCAATACTTTAGTTTGTAAGTTCTTATGTCTTTTATTTTTTTCCCCTTCTTTTTTAAGTGTATGAAGCTTTGCTTGTAGGTCATGGTAGTAAAAGACTACATCATTTCATTTTTATTATTATGAAATTAACCTGACAAGGTTCATTTTTCTTTTCATTCTCTCTTCGTAGGTAGAATCGTGATCGGATTATATGGCCAGGTTGTGCCTAAAACTGTAGGTATGTCCTTCCATCACAATATCATGAAATGAATGTAGCCTATATGCCTCCTGTATGCATCTTCAAGTCAATTTATTATTTTATGAACACATATGAATGAACACACATGACCAGAAAATGTAATAGCGAGTTTGTTAGCATTTTCAATGCGTTTTTTTAGTTCAATTGTGATTTTTCCTCAACTTCCACCTCATTTGGTAAAAGTTCTTGTGTCACGTTGTGTTAGTTGATATAATTAAATTTACCACATCCTATCAGCTTAAGCTCTTGGGTTGGTCGGGTATTTAACAAGATTGATCATGGTATGAAAGCAAAAAGTCCAGAGTTCAAATTTTTGTCGAGTCGTTTTTATCTCCAATTAATATTGATTTTCACTTGCTGGATGTTTTTCCAATTTCCAAGCTCATAAATGAGGGGGTGTTAGTTGATATAATTAAATTTACTCCAACTTATAAGCATTAGCTTTTGTTAATTAGTGACTTAACATGATTCAACCCATGATAATAACACTCAATCTCTAAGTAACGCCTACTCAAAGTTCACTTAATCATACCTTCAGGCGAGAGCTTGCTTAATAAGAAAAAACTATTGATGTCTTCTTGGTCCAGGCCGTGGGGTCAACTGTGCCCCTCAGATTAGTGGTAGTGGGCACCCAATTCTAAGTTATTCGAGAAAAAAGGAAGTTGACATCAGTAAGAAAGGATGTATTCAGTTACTTTGGAGCTCAAGAGTAGTCTCGGAAGAACCATTGGAGTGGCTAAGTGGTCAAAGGGGCCCTATGGTGCTTAAGGTGATGAGCTCAATCCATGGTGACCACTTAACTAGGAATTAGTTGAGGTTCGCGCAAGCTGGTCTGGACATTCACGGATGTAAAAAAAAAAAGAGAGTAGTCTTGGAAGCGTGGCCAGAATTTATGCTTGCTTCTTATTTTACTTGGCCTTCTGATTGATACCAGAAAAATGAAGATGTTTTCAGTTACCTGTACTTTCCTTTAAGAGTTGAAAACTTTTGCTGATTTCATTGGCATATGATGGTTTATTGATTGATCTCTACCATGGAATTCTGAAATTTCCAGTTTGAACTTGCAATATCTATATTATTATGATTACATTTTGTTAAATTCTAATTTGTGTTCTTCTGTGCAGAAAATTTTAGGGCTCTATGCACAGGTATGATGAATCTTATATTCTCAACATTCAACCTAGTTTGGTTTTCTCATTTTTCCTGAGCTTACTGTAATTTCAGGGGAGAAAGGTAAAACTACAAGTGGAAAAGCACTTCACTATAAGGGAACACCACTCCATCGTATAATATCTGGTTTCGTGATTCAAGGTGGTGATCTTTTATACGGTGATGGAAAAGGATATGAATCAATCTATGGTGGCACATTTGCTGATGAGAACTTCAAAATAAAACATTCACATGCAGGTCTTGAGCCCAAACCTTTCTAATGGCTTCTTCACTTTATTCTTAGATTTTTTTACTCAAAAAGTTTAATATCTTCTAGTTTGTGGCTACAGTTCTTATGAATGGATTTCTTGTTAAACAGGTGCTGTCTCCATGGTAAACTCGGGACCTGATTCAAATGGCTCACAATTTTTCATTACCACCATTAAGTCCAGCTGGTAATATATATATATTTTTTCATCTTGCAAGGAAATATTAATATAGGGAGTACTATTTAATGATATTTGCATGTTGGAATACTATTTATTTTCTGAATAGTTCTTACTTTATAGATCAGAAAGGTGAGAGAACCCAAATATGAAATATAAAAGATAACAGAATTAAAATATAACCTCCCCTCTCTTGAGTTGCCACCCAAGCTGAAGCCAACAAACTATTGTGTACCCTTAATCTTTCCCCTTTCTAAAAGAGGAACTTGTGAAACTAAGAGATTATGAATTTAGTCTTTGTCACTTAACTAAAGATTAATTTCTTACGATTTTTTCGACAACCGAATGTTTTAAGGTCAGACGGTTTGTCCCTGAGAATAGTTGCATAAGCTTTTCTGAATTCTATTTATATCAACAACCCACTTCTAACCAACTCCTTGACTTGCAGCTAATAAACCCTGTTGTGTTAGTGTAGAAGAAGAGTGGCAAACAACCAATCTTCTACCACCTTATTTGTATTTGGTGGTGAACAACCACTCGTCAAACCCTCTGTCAAACTTATCACTCAACCACTACTAACACCAATTTTCAAACAAGTAGTTAATTATCCAGCCACTACTAACACTAATCTGCATACGAGTAGTTAATTACTTGAACTACAGCCAACACTAATCCTCAAACGAGTAGTTAATTATCTAGCCTCTGTCACCTTTAACCACTCATCAAACCCTCTGTTAAACTTATCACTCAACCACTACTAACATCAATTTTCAAACAAGTAGTTAATTATCCAGCCATTACTAACACTAATCTCCAAACGAGTAGTTACTTGAACTACTGCTAACACTAATCCCTAAACGAGTAGTTAATTACTCCAACTACCATTAACCCTTCCACTCCTCTCCATTCTACTATTTTCTACCAAATCTAAAACACCTTAACACTCTAACTAATAACATTTCTAACCATCCTAATCCCATTTCCTATTATTTGAAGGATTTTAAACTATTACTACTGTTTGAGATGAAGATGCTTGGTTAATTGTTACATTGGCTTCGACTCGACTCGATGATGTCAGCTGTCATTTATATGTACTTTTTTCCAGGTTAGATGGGGAGCATGTAGTATTTGGGAAGGTTATCCAAGGGATGGATTATGTATATGCCATTGAAGGTGGTGCTGGAACCTATAGTGGAAAACCGAGAAAGAAGGTTACCATTGCTGATAGTGGTGAGATACCCAAGAATAAGTGGGATGAAGAAACATAAACATGAAGGTGGCTTGCTAGTATTAACAGCATCAAATTTTCTTTTATTAATTCTTTTTAACTTCTTTGGGTTTCAAGTTCTCTTTTTGATAGTCCCCTAATATCTCTACTTGTATGTATAAACAGTATTATTATAGAATTCATTATGTACCACTAAGATACAAGAGGTTTAGACTCTCTCAGATGTACGCAGCATTCATCAAACCTAGATCTATCAAGCTTAAGGTTTTGTAGTGTTCTGATGTTTTAGTTTGATTTTTCGACTGAATGCAATATAGAGAAGTTAATCGGATTATTCCCTTTCATTTGTTGTTTGGAGGAAATATGAACATCTTGGGGCAAAGATTTTTCGGATCAACCTAAATTTTTTGATTGGTAAATCCATCGATCTATTCAGGTTTTTATTTTATAATTTTTTATTTAGCTTTTGTATTCAAAGTAAAAAATTGAATGTCCTAATAGGATTTCATAAAAGTTTCAATTCAGGGATTTGTATATACATAAGAAATTTTAATTTGGTTATCATCATTTAGATTAAAATACTATTTGCTTCCTATACTTTTGAATTTGTTCGAGGACGTACTAAAACAAAACTCAAAATTGATTGTTCTATAAATTTAAAGTGCATTTTAATTGAAACTAATTTAATAATACAATATAATTTAATAAGATGAGGAATCATGTGTTGGGTAGGAGGAATCATACGATATGACTTCTAATCTTGCAAGATATTGATTGTCAATGGGTTCTTGGTTCTTACCTTGCAAGAATTTTGTCTTCACCATGGGCAACAACAATAATTGGCTTCTGGCACTGTTATATGAGAATCGTTAAGATATGCATAAGTTGACTCAAACACTCACAAATACAAAAAAAATCATCAATCATTTATATAGGATTTAAATATCTCATATGTTTCTTGTCAACCCAACGTAGTACGCTTATGGGCAGTTGTTTGGTGAGCTTAGTTGAGGTCCACGTGAGCTAGCCCGAAAAGAAAAAAATCAACAATTTTGGGAAGTGTCTAAATTTAGACTCTAAGCAGTGGAAGTGCTATGGGAATCATAGCCAAAGCTGAAAGTGCAAAACAGGTATCCTTTTGTTTCATTGCATTTCTTCCTAGTTGGCTAGTTTATCCCTAATATTTAGCTGACTGGACCATCCTTTTCTTTTTCCTAGTTGGCTCTTTCCTTTTCTTTATTTTCTTTCAACGTTTGAGATTGTTGCTTTAATTTTTATTAAGACAATGCAAGTTAGGCAGTTACTTTCTTGTATGTGTTATCTTACAGGAAGCCATGTTGGGGTCAAATCATACCTTGTGGCTGTTGCGGCCGGCATGGCTGCTCCTGCTCGTGGTGCTCTCGTTCTTTATCCACATGCTTGATAATTTAATCGAAACTGTGTACGTGTGCTATGCGATCGACAGGGACAGAGGTGAAGTGTGCAAACAAGATGTTCATGAGGTATATGTTGACCTACCCATTAGCAGAAATCATAGATATTTATCCCTCCTTGTATAATAAATTAGAGTCCTGCAATTCACATGGTATCATTATTAGCATATGATAGAGTTTGAAATTTTGATTGTGTGTATAATGAGAACCTTGTACATGTTGAGCCTTCTTTTTCCCCTCTTTTAAATTAAAAGAGTCTTTAGTGTTGTCAATTTATCTCATGCAAATAAAAGACTAAGTTTTAGGCATTGTTATTTTATCCTTCTTGTAACTGGTGATTGCTTGTAAATGAAGGCAAAGCTCTTGCTTTTATTTATTCAAACATGCATGTACCTTTTCTTTTTCTTTATTGGCCATTGTGTACATAAAATTTGTCATGAAAAATTGGAACTGGAATTACTTACGATTAACTATCTACAGATTAGTAAAAGAGAAAAAACAATAATTTTTAAAAATAAAATAAAATATAAACGGGTGGGAATCGGAAAAATGGGGATGAGGAATTTATTCTCAATCATTTCTCCTTTTTAGTTTGTGGGAATTTTTCCTCTCTACTCATTCTCCGCCTAAGTCTTCAAGGGGTGACATAGTGGTTGAAAACTTGGACTTTGAAGGTATGCTTCCCTTCAAGGTCCCAGATTCGAGACTCACCTGTGACATTACTTTTTCGATGTTTTCTGGTGCTTGACCTAAGGACGGACGTGATTACCCTTGTTTCAAGAAAAATACTCATTCTCGGCCTAAATGGATATCTCTATTCAGATTGACCTTAAGTCAATTAGAGTTGTTAAAATATGGAAAAATTGGACTGATGTTAGAGTTGTTAAAATATGAAAAAATTGGACTGATGTGGCCATGTCATGTTGGTTAGTAAAAAAGGCATTCAAAGTATCCGTTGTTCAACAAATGTGGTTAAACAAAAAAATCTTATTGTACTAAAACAAAACGGAGTTGTACCGAATGAGTCAGTAGTGCAATAGTTTTATTGTTTGGTTGTAAACTAGTTCAACAATGTCACAGGTCCGATCCTTAGAATCGGTATTTGTCCCCCATTCTCCAATATATACTAAAAAAATGAAACTACTAATTATTTAAAAATTGTTTGGCTTGGTTCGGTTCTAGTCATCGTTGAACTGGATTCTTATATACACATGGGGTTGGGGACAGAAGGCAAATAATCCATACTCATTCGAGAGAGAAATCACAAGTAGAAAATAGAATGGAAATGGAATAATTTTCCTGTTGACAAAGACATTGTATTTTGGGAAATTATGTGATGATTCTAGAGGTCCTAATTCTAAAACATAGCAGGTTTTTGTGTTGCTTTTTTGGTGCTGCAATTGGATGGTATGCAATTGACAACCACAAAAAAGAAAATTTGAGTAATTCCATAAGAAAGAGTCCATAAACTAGAGCCCAAAATTTGTTAAGGACACAGCTAGCAGATAAACATCACAACCTCCTCAATTTGCCTTCTTTCATTTGTGTCATTAAAGCTTTTCAGCCTCATTATTTTGCCCACTAACTTCTTATATGACTAAATTTCCTTACCCATTACCCCACTTTTTTTCTCTTTCATTAGACTCTTCTCTTTGTAATCTCTCTCCCTCATCAAACTTCATAAAACTATCCCCACATTTTTACAATACTTTGATATTGTTTACTTTGATCTTTTTTGTTATTTATTATTTAACAATGTGTTTGAGAGTGTCCAAAAGGAGCCGAACTACAATGACATTCTGTACGGCCCTATTAATCTAAAATGTTACATATTTGAGGGTGAAAATTAAAATTCATAATCTTTTGGTTTATAAATCATACATCATACTATTTGAACTATGCTTTTGTTAGCCGTTTCACTTTAATCTAAGTCTTGCTTGATTATATTTTTTACATTTGCTTGTATACCGCATATCTTTACTTCTAGTCGGTGTAGAACAATCTAATTCTCATTTAACAAAGAACAATCCAGTCTCCCTTCAAATAGTAATGTATTCATTCTCTTTTGGAAGGCTTACTTTTATCTAAGACTAGTAGGCCATTCACAATTGAACACATTTTTTTCCCTATTTCCACCCACATTTAGTACATAGTTGTTTTTAATACATTATTCATATGTCTTACCATTTTTGTAATGCCTCAAAATAGAAAGGACACATGAATGAATCGTGACCACGTTCAAATAAGAAGAATCTTGAAAAATGTTTAAGAGAATTGATAGTTGCTACATATACTAACAAGATGCACATTTCTTTTTTGTGACTCAACTATAGAAACCCCAAGGCTAAACGTGCTTGAATTGGAACAATTTTTTGTTAGGCGACCTCTTTGATGGTCCTAGGAAGCATGTGAATAGAGACAAACATGTAAAAAGATCTCGTGTTGGTCTACATGAACAATCTTCACTCTTAAAAGTAGTTCAAGTCAAGTAGATATATAATGTAGTCAGACCGTAATCCAAATAATGAATCCTAGTTCCAATCCTAAGTCTATGACGTAACAAGTGTGAAATGTGAACTTAGAAAATCATAATCTAATACAAATGAAATACAATCACCTCAATTAAATTAGTATAGTGTAACTCATTCATCCATTCAATGTACACATAAATTAAGACTTAAACTAATCTCAAACTTCTCAACATTCCCACACAATGGAATGATGGCCAGAAATTTCAGCACTATGTTCCTCCAGACAAAGTCATGGGAAAGTTAAAAACACTTTTTAGAAGCAATATAAAGCATGGAAATTAGTGAACAAACATTGAATCATAAAAATAGTAATAATAATACACCAAAAAGATAAAAATGATGGCCAACTTGAATCTAGTCCTCTTATCCGTGATTGGTTGCATAATACATTGGCTCATTTACCAATAAGTTTATTATATATATATATATATATATATATATTTAATTTTCTGGACAAATTAAATAAATTATGAATGTTGGTGTAAAATTATTTGGGGATTTGCTTTTACGCTAAGACTCTGTGCAGAGAAATACAAATAGATATGGAGGATTGTGGTGTGTGATCCGATATGGGACCACTCTACTCTTTGCTCCATGTTTATCCATAAAATATTATTTTGGTACTTAAACTTTGAGTTTTGTATAAAAAAAAAAAAAAAAATTGTTTATATTCATAACTGTTCGGAATAATGTTACATAATTTATTGTCCGACCATTCAACATTTGAATGTCAATAAAAATTTATAAAAAATTAATTTCAAGATAGGTGATCAGTACCATAGATTGAACTTAGGGTTGGTGACTTGATAGTTTAATTGGCGATTCAAACAAATTTCCTATTCACATTATTTGTAAGTTTTTCTTCCCAATATATAGTTCTGAACCCATAAACTTTTTAATTAATAGATCATACATTATATTATAGAATTTGGTTGGTGTTTCTAATTAAACTTCAATTATGTAGCAACCTTATTATTAATTACACATACAATTAGAGCTTAGAGTCATGCATTATTTCTACTACAACATTTAGGGATGAGGGTAGACTTGTAGTTGTAGCTATATGAATAAGATAGTGACTTGAGTGAATCCCACAAGCCACAAATAGTTGAAAACTTTTTTAAAAACTTCTGATTTCCAAACAGTTATCCAAATAATTGAAAATAATTTTCTATCTTTCAAAACAAATTCAATGGGAGAAACATATTTTGAATAGCATAGGTTTAAAGATTTCTATTAGTTTTTTTTAGAATGAATTAGCTTTTGAAAAACAAACAAAAAAGTCACTTTTTTTTACTTTACAAATTGCAAATCTATAGGTACACATTATCTCACTCTAAATACAACTATTTTCTACCATTTCCCTTTTATTTAATAGAATTAGGTTAAAAGACTCTAAACTAGGCTTTTTTAAAGATTTTTCCCTAGTATTGATTTTTTTAGTGCAAGAATAGGGCTTTAGAATATGCTTCCTAATATGTAACATATAATTGATGAAATCATAATATGGTATTGGATGGACGTTCATACCATACTCATTTGAATATATGATCAAATTATTAACTTGCAATCATGAATCATGAAATAGAATGTATGAAATAATGGCTATGGAACTGTAAAAAAAAAAAAGAGGCTATGGATATGATTTTTTTTTTTGTGCGCTTAAATCATTCATTCTTCACACTAAAATAATGATGTTGATGATTAAAAAAAAAGTTAAAATGTTATTTCAATCTATATTAAAATTATTTTATTTTATTTTTTACTCTAATTTTAGAGACATATTTATTTTGTTTCATTTATCGTATAAAAAACTATTGCTATTATTATTGAATCTTTCTTTAAAAAAAATTAACGTCAAATTTATAACGAAATGTAAGATACATTGAAATCATAAGTATAATTTTATCGACATCTCGTGCTAACTATGAGGTTACATGTTTAAATTTCTCTATAAAAAAAGTTATTTAAAAAAAATCATGAATTTTTAAAGAAAAATAGTATTTTAACACCGATATTGTTATTATTATTTTCATTTATGAGATAATCATACTAACTTAAAGTGTGACTTAAAAGGGAAATTATTTTTTGACGATTTTACCCTTAAGTCATATTCTAAATTACAAACATGTCATCTATTGGAATATAAAAAAATGTAAATATTGTAGAAGATATTTAAAATATCATTTAGATTTTCATCCGTAAAAGATAAGATATTTTTATCAAATCTCATAGATTTCAACAATCATATTTAAATATCATTTAAAATTTCATCATCTTTATAACATAAAAAATGAGATATTTTTACCAAATCTCATAAATTTTATTTGACAATTTATATTCTAATTAAAATAATAAATGTCTTATAAATACTTATCTACATTTTGTTTAACAAAACAGTTTCGGTTTGCTTGAATTTACTTTTCTTTGTTTTTTTTTATAATAAGTTATCTTATTTTTGTTCGATTATTTATCTTAACTTTTATCTAATTTTTCTTTTGTTGCAATAATATTTGTAGGAATCTTTTTTTGAACAACTGTTGCCTTTCAAAAAAAGACTTGGAGATCTTGAAAAAACGTTTGAACACTGATAAGATTTCATCGGAGGTTAAAGTGCATAAATTCTTCAGTTTCAAAAGTTTGACAACAATGATTTTCTACCATTACTATATATTTATCTATATTTTGTTTACAACACATTTGAAATCTTTTCTTTTCTTGGGGTTACATTTATTGGTTTTTTTTTGTTTTATAATAAAAAATTAGTTATCTTATTTTTTTTTTTTTGGATTATTTACTTAATTTTCATTGTTACAATAATTTTTTTAGGGATCTTTTGTTGCTTAATTGTTGACTTGGAGATGTGAATTTTTTTTAAAGAATGATAAAATTATCATTTGAGTTAAAGGTAAGTTCATAGATGTATACTAATAAATATATTTAGCTTATTTATATTTATAATTATAATAATGATATAACTCTTATAAATTTTATAATTCAATATTAATTGGTCTAAATCGAGAAAAAAACTAAAGAGATAAAATTTAATTTTAATGCGATAAATTTTATTAAGTTTTTTTAAAATAATAAAACCTATTATTTTTTAAGCTCAAAATGAAATATTAACTATTTTTTTAAGTTAATTTTAATAAATTTAACTCAAGTGAAAAAATAGTCATAAAATTTAATATTTGTTTGAAATTATTATTTGATAATTTTAATTTAATAAAAAAATGTAGAAAACAATTTATAATTATATATATATAATTTATTATTTAAAAAATATCACGTGCAACCCCGTGTTAAAATTCTAGTTATTATTATATTTTCAAGCTTATAACGAATTGTAAGATATATTGGAAATGATAAAAAAATGATATAATTTTTTTTAGATAGTATTTTAACCTTGATATTGTGATTATTATTTTCCTTTTTGTTTGAGATGATTATTATTAATATATTTTGGTTCCACACATGGTTTGATGATGAAGGATAAAATCGTAATTATAAGAACTTTATAAGGGTATTTTGGTAAGACAAACATTATATATAGCCCAGAAACTCAGTTCACTCCCACTCACCGTAGTCAATTCCAGAAGTTCAGTCAAGTTCCCGACGAAACCTCACAACTCAACAATGGCGATGGCTTTCAAGATGGTAAGAATTCACAATCTCTCTCGATTTTTCTTGTCATTTTTTCTTGATTCTGTAATCCTGATTCGATTTGTTAATGGCGAATCTCAGGCAACCACAGGAATGTGGGTGAGCGATGAGTGCAAGAATTCGTTCATGGAGATGAAATGGAAGAAGGTGCACAGGTATATCGTGTTCAAGATCGATGAAGGATCGCGGTTGGTTACGGTGGACAAGGTCGGCGGTCCGGCGGAAAGCTACGACGATCTCACCGCCTCCTTGCCGACCGACGATTGTCGATATGCGGTGTTCGATTTCGACTTCGTCACCGTTGACAAGTGCCAGAAGAGCAAGATCTTCTTCATCGCTTGGTACGTTTCTCGATTCTAGGTTTTGCATCGATCGCATCTGTTCTTCATTCATCGAATTCTGTTTGAATCTTGCGAGATACGCTGCTGTTTGTTTGGGCGGGAATTTCGATTAATTCGTCTCGAATTTTCTTCGAATTCGTAATCTCTGATTCGGTTGTAGAGTCTATGACGAATTTCATGTTTATAGCAGCGTAATCGCATATCTGAAATCGAAATTCTCTGGAAAAACTAACCGATAATTATATATGATTGTTTGTTTTCTGTAATTCGACTCAAATTTTCCTCAAATTCATGATCTCTAATTCGATTGGAGTCTAACTAATCACATGTTCATAGCAGCATAATCGCACATCTGATCGTTATCTGAAATCGAAAAACTAATCGATAATTACATGATTTTTTTTGTTTTTTCAATCAATCAATCTCTAGTTCTATTACAGAGCCTAAATAATTACATGTTGATAGCAGCATAATCGCACATCTGATCGTTATTGGAATCAAAATTCTCTGGAAAAACTAACCTATAATTTATATGATTGTTTGTTTTTTCAACCGATCTCTATTTCTGGTTCCGAGCCTAACTAATTACATGTTCAAAGCTGCATAATCGCACATCTGATCATTATCTGAAATCGAAATTCTCTGGAAAAACTAACTGGTAATTGAATGATTGTTTGTTTGTTTTTTCAATCACTGTCTGTAATGCTATGGATTTGGATCTGAATCTGAATCTAAATCTGAAACTGATCGGTTTTGTTAATCAATTTGTTGCAGGTCACCGACGGCATCAAGAATTAGAGCAAAAATTCTATACGCAACTTCAAAAGATGGGCTGAGGAGAGTGCTGGAAGGTATTCATTACGATGTTCAAGCAACAGATCCAACGGAGATGGGGATCGATGTGATCAAGGACAGAGCCAAATAATCAACAACAAAAAATTGGCTAATTAATCATCAACCTTTCTTTAGGTATCTTTTACTTTGTTTTTAATAATATGTTATCTGCTTGGTTTGTTCAACTTTTTATTTTATTTTCTTCCTTTTTTTTTTGGCACTAATGTAAGTATAAGAAGAAGAAAAAAAAAGAACTTCTAATGTTGAGAGGATAATGAAAGCCCCTTTTTTTCTTGATTTTGCTTTAATCTTGAAAAGGTGAGCTGATAATTTATGTAGGGTGTAATTTGATCTTAAAGTTGTAATTTACTTGTGTCATCTTTTTTTCCCTTTTGCACTTCCTCCCCCCACTTGCTACCCTACAACATATTTGATTTGTACCATTTCTTCATTGATACACTTTTGTGCAATTATTTATCCTATCTTCTTAAATATAAATTTTCTCAAAAGATAACTAACTCACTTTTGAGAATTTAAGAGAAATTCTAAAGAAGAGTTTGTGTTTACCCCTCTAATAACCAAATTTATTGTCCACTAAGATCAAAATTTTAGTGACAACATCTCAAGAATTTGGACAAAAAAAGTTATTTGGTCTCACTTTTATCCCACATTTAAAATAAATGTTCATTTTTGGTCATTACACCAATAAGTTAAAAAGAAAAGTAAAAGAAAACATATATATGAATACTGATCGAAATCAAAATTTTAACTCTTCAATATTGTTGAATTAAATATTGAGCGAATAAAAGTAACTATGGTATAAATGTTTACTTTAAACTATAAAAAGCAAGTAAAAAACTTATCCCTTCTAATAATCAAATTTATTGTCCATAAGACAAGAATTTTCGTTACATATTTGAGTTAATATACTTTTAAATCTCAACATTTTGAACAATGAGAAATTATTTAGCCTCACTTTTATCCTATATTTAAAAAAAATTCTAGGATTATATACGATTTAATAAATGAAGTTTTAACTCCTAAATATTGTTGAATTAAATATTGAGCCACTAAAGTAACTAAGATAAAAATGTTTACTTTAAACTATATACAAAAATTGCCCTTTCTAATAATCAAATTTATTGTTCATAACACGAGAATTTTCGTTACATGCTTGAGTTAATACATTTTTAATCTCTAAATTTTGGACAAAGAAATTATTTGGCTTGACTTTTATCCTACATTTAAAATAGTGCTTAATTTTAATCATTGTATTCCAACCATGAATATGTTATTTTGGTCTTGACATGAATTTTAACATTAGAAGAAAATAAGTTAAAAAGGAAAGTAGGGAAACGTATCAATGTACTAACAAAAATATAACTCTATTTAATCTTATATACAATGTACAATGTTGTTGAACTAAATATTCAATGTATAATTGAAATGTACTAAATAAAAATGTTTGATTTAAAATATAAAGGACAAATAAAAATTTAGAGTTTTTTTTTTAATATAAATTGGGAGAGGGGATAATAAACGGGTACAACTATTTTCATAATTAATTCATATTATATTGTTTACCGAATGATTTGTCTATTTGTGAAGGAGGTTAGGATATATATGACACGAAATAATGATCCACTGGACTACTTTAGAGATAACGGCCGAATATTAATATGCCTTTTTATTTTGAGACTGTATGAGCTATTATTGTTTGGTGGGTAGTCACGGACGATGACTTATAAACATAAAAATGTTTCTTTTTTGTGAAAACGAAAATAAATGTGTTGAGGATTAGGAAGAAGAAGAACGATGGTACATCTTTTTTAGCAACAAAAAAGTAATTAAAAATAATAATCACACAAATAATGTAAAGAACCTCAAGATGCCAAGAAAATAACACATATTAATCTAAAAAATAGGAAAGAAAATAACACTTTTTTTTTGTGTTTCCAAAAAAAAAAAAAAATCTCACGAAAATAGTGCATCTAAGTTGGTCTAAGAAAAGAGAGAGAATGTATTTGAGTGAGATTCTATATCAAATTAAGCTTAAGAATTTGATTTGTAGTTGGTCCTGAAGTTTGAAAATTCCTTTAATTATTTTAAACTTTGACTTAAAATTTAAATTTATTTTTTAGAAATATTAAAAACCTTGGTAAAAATGATAAGATTTTCAACGTTAGAAAGTTTACGAACCTTACATAAAAAGTATTATTAAAATAATATGATAGTCAAATATTGACTTTCACAATGGTAAAGTTGAATTAGATTAAATAAATCAATGAAGGCAACAAAAATCATGGCTTTTATAAGCATTAGTATTTTTCATAATTATAGTGGCAGTTACACAATTTAACCATCTTATAAAGACTATCTAGGCCCATTTTAAATTTATTACTGGACCCCTAAATAGGCCCAAAACAGATCGACATGATTCAGTGCTTTCTCAACCGGCCCATGTTAAATGTGATTTGACACTAGAGATATTATTGGCCTCAAAATCCAAATGATCGACAATTTTCAAAGTTTTTTATTCTTTCGATATATGTGTGGGTCAATTTGCGTGTACCTCGACTAATATTACAAGATATAGTGTTCGACTTTATAATATTTGAATATCAAAAAAATTTGTAGAAAATTAATTTTAAAAGAGGCGACCACTATAAATTAAATTCATAACTTCTTATGAACTCTAAAACTCAGTTGATCACTAGCTTAGATCATTAATTTTTTTCTTGTTATTTAATAATATCTGAAATGGAAAAGTTCAAATAAGTAACTCTGTAAATTTGGCCCACCATATTTTCTAGTTAATTTAAATTCGATCAAATTAATTAATAACATTGTTCTTTGCCTAAAATTCTAAAGTTCCATTATTAATTAATAAGTAATCATATCTAATTTTAATATTTTTAAAAGTAAATTTATTATTTAACCGATATAAGATCCTCTAATTCTATCATTCATTTTTAAATAAAATTATTTTCTTCTAATAAAATAAATAAACGTGAGAATGCAAAGCTTATCTAAAACCATTTTCTTTCAACATGTATTTAAAACCATGCAAAATTGTGGCCTTATTTTTATTCATCTTACTTTTTCCCTACCAAATTACTTAAAAATACGTTTTAATTATTTAAAAAATATTTTTATGCAATAAAATTCATATTTAAAAGTATAATAAAAACCAAAATTGGAAAACTAAAATAAAAGGAAATAGAATTTAAACAATAAAAAACTAGATTAAATTTAAATTTGATAAAACTTAAAAAGTGACATTGACCATTTCAAAATCAGTATTTCATTACTTTTTTCTGAAATACTTTGGTGAAAGAAATTAATCTAACAAACTTACCGCCAAACACGGAGGAAACATTTGACCAACTTTCCAGCTAATAATTTTAGAGGAAAAACTAAATATCGATTGTGGGACCCATCGCGAGGCTTTTGTGTGGGATCCAAATAAGATCGACACCGTCCATTTTGACGAATGGGAAATAAGCTGTGGGGCCCAGTTAAAATAAACGGTTGGATGAAAGGGAACACAACATTGGTCAGTGTGGCCGCTATCAGAGAATCTCGTCTCTTTTACTATGCTCTTTACGCCTTCTTAAGCCACGCGCTTTCCGGCACGTGCTTATTAAGCAGGATGAAATTCTTTTTTAAAAAAATTAAAGCACTCTTTAAAATTAATTTTTTCATGCACTCTATAAAATTTATTTTGTTAAGGCTCTCTTTTAATCTTATAATTTTGAACGGGATAATTTAAATGGTATCAATTAAATGTAATAATTAAGATCAAAAGAGTTGATAGTGTGTTAGTTTGATTGATTCTAATTCAGTTCACTTTCATATTCAATTATAATAATCGATATTTTATTCTCATCTTATTTGAAATTAGTAATATATCGTATGTAGGGTTTGTAAATCAAATCTATCGGATCTCTCATATATTGTTGGACTAAAATATTTTTTTACTTTGGTATTTGCTTTTTAGTAAAGCAGACTTCATCTATGTTTTAATATTACATATGTTATGAATATAAAGTGACTATTCATCCAAAAAAAAAAAATTTAAAATCTTTTCTTTGTATAGAAATGGATTTTTTTTTTTTTTTTTTTTTTTTTTTTAAATTTTAGAATCCAAAATAAACATTCTAAATCCGTTCTATACAAATGTATGTTTTTTAAACTGAATAATGAAATAAAGTTTTGTTTTTTAAGCCAACCAAAATGAACCTCTTAATAATTATTCTTGATCTTAGAGGATGATATATGTGTTAAGATGGATGAATTACACTTAAGCTAATAAAATGTCTGAATATTATTGGAGCTATTTTGAGTTTTATTTGAAGTTCAACAATATTATAAGGGATTTATGCTTTATTTCTACCCTTCCGTAAGTTGTGTGTGTTTGTTTTTAATAAATTCAACAACTTTTTTTTTTAAAATCCAAATCCAACAACATTTGCTAATGTGAGATTCTATCTTCTAATTTATAAATTTAACTTTATGTTAATTGAGCTAAACAATGATAATATATATTTTAATTAGTAAGCTAAATATTTAATATGCCTTGAAGAGGCAGCCCAACGGTTGAGACTAAAGATTTTAAGACATGGTAAGAGATCTTTGGTTCGAGGCCGCTGGTTAGTGGTGGTCAGAGTATAGGAGAGCGAAGTTTTGATTTTTTATTTAAAAAAAATGTTAAATATTTGATGATTGAATATCTAAATATTGAAGTTCTTTTATTTTTAATTCAACAATGTTATAAGTTTTTTTTATTATTATTTATACTACAATAAAATTTACAAATTTTAAATCTATAGAACGAATAGGAGGTACAAATATTTAGACACTTAAAATTCATTCGTCTGCTTTATTAATTTATGGAACACACAAGTTGATGGTTTTTAAAGCTAAATAATTGATGTTTAAAACATACAAAGTATAGTTAATTTAGAGAGTAGAATACATGACCATGATCTATATCACAATTTCTTGTTATGAATTATTATTATTTTTGGAAAAAGTTAAAAAAATGAAATTATAAATAACTGACGAGATGGTTTTAGCAGCAAATAAAAGTGAAAGTCATTAAAGAAAGTTGAAAGAAGATGAAGATGGAAGTTCCATTATAACTCTTGCACCATTACAAACCTAAATATTAACAATATATTGGAAACTAATTATACTAGCACAACAAAAACTATAAATAATTATATCATATAATTTAATAACTCAACTTCAACTTGGATATTAATTATCTGCATAAAATTTAAAACAACCATTAATAATAATATAGTTTCATATGAGCACTAATGGATTCAAATTAGAAAGGAAAAAGAAAAGGTTGTTTTTAAGTTCACATCAGTATTTGAGATTGATAAATTGGAATTTATGGTTGATTGAGCATAGTTTGATTTGACTAAAAAAAGAAAAAAAGAAAAAAAGCAAACTAATTATAAGATTTGATGTGTCTATCTAAAGTGAGCATTTTAGTTTAGGGCATACAATTTTTACTGTCATTCATCTTTCATGGGGACTAAAGAAAATAGCAATTAAGATTATGATTGAAGTTATTTGAAATTAAAGAATTATAGTTTAATTCACAAAATACAACACAATGAATTCAAATTGCTTCAAAGCTAAATTTACATGAAGAATCTAACTCCATCACACATTAAATCCAATCTACCTACCCCAATATCATGCCTTAAATATGCACATTAGTCTATAACTCATCAAATATCCATGCTTCTAAGTACCAGAAAATTAAAACCAACATTGAAGTAAAACAAACAAAATTTTCAAAATAATTTGATTTTCTAGTATGTCTTGTTTTGAGTTACAAAACAAACCTTTGATCATCATTTCACTTTGTCTGAGTTACAAGATATCAAAACAAAATGTTAGAGTAAAAATAGTTCAACTAACATTTTCAATGTATTAAAATCATATCAAAACCAAATTGTACATTACATTATTAATCATTTCTTTTATAAATGAATTACATTATTAATCATGTACATTAATTAAAGTGGAAATTATTGCTAATTCCTTACCGTACAAGTGGAGATAGTTCGAATTAATTAAAACTTGCAATATCTCTATAATATATAGTTCAATTAATAATGCGCGACAATAAATCATGATAAGAACAGCAGTAAGATTTCCTAAAAAAAAATATATATATAAACATAACTTATTCAGCTAAATAATTAATTTAAAAGAAAAAAAGAAAAAAAAAGAAAGGAAAAAGCCTGTCAGTGTTGTTATTATTCTTTTTCATCTGATGGGCCTTTATTTATTTATGAAATGTGAACCCCACGATCCAACGGCTATGATTAAACATCATGATCATCCACGCAAGCTAATGAATATCATTATTCCATTTCAAAAAAAAAAAAAAAGAATATCATTATTCTACTTTCCCCCCCTTTTTTTTCAATAATTTCTAAAACACCTATATAGTTTGAGAAATTTATGAAAGCAATCCCTCGATTTCTACGTACCACTACTTTCAATTTATTTTTATTTTATAACTTTTCCCTTTTATTTTCTTTTTCAGATATGATTTGCTGTCACACATCTGATTCTAAATAAATCAATTCAATTGATCCAAATTTCACCACAAAATAATTTTAATAAGGCTAAAGTATTCTTATGATATTTATACTTTCGAATTTGTTCTATTGTTCAAATATTTATTTTCATATTTTAATTAAAAAATAAAATTAGTACATATTATAAAGAGAAATTGTAATAGATAAACTATTCTAATAAAATAATTACAATTCTAGTTAAATTTAAAAATATTTATATTCATAATAAAAAATATGACATTATTAATATTCATTATATAATATTATATTATTATTATTAATATAATATTATAATTATTAATACATATAATTATACTTACTATTTCTTTTACCTAATATTGTTAATACTTTTTTAATTTGGCTTATTATAAATTTGAAATTTTGTATTCTAAAAGAATTAAAGTTTTAAATTGTATTCAACCATAATAAAAGATATATATTTAAAAAATGTACAGATAAAATATTAATAGAGTCATTTCTGGAAGAAAATAGCAAAAATTTTACAAAAGAATTAATTTAAAATGTCAAATTCACCGAGCTCAGCAACATTACAACAGTATTAATAATGAAAAGGCGTTCGAATTTTTAATTTTTTATATATAAAAATAACTAATTTCAAATTCTATTAAAAACCTAAAATTCAAAAGCATAAAAACTAAAATAAATAAATTATCCAAAAATTATATTTTGACGTAATTTTTCCCGGTCATAACCAAGAAAATATAACATTACTATATTAATGTAGTCCATGTACTAAAAATTCTTTCGTTCCAATTTTTTAATCCCAAATTTTTTAATCAATATATTTGGGTTAATGAATTATATTGTCGAGTTATATTGATTAGTTAAAAATTGAGAATTGTGTTAATGTAATTTTTGTATAGAAGAATTAAAGTTAAAACCTTGTTTAGATGCAGATTAAAAAATGATTAGTTATTTTTAGTAATTAAAAAAGAATTAATTAAAAAATAATGGTTAAAAATGAGTTGTTTTAATTGATTTAAAATAAATGATTAAAAATAAAAAATTATAAATAAATAATTAAAAATAAGAATTATAAATTAATAAAAATTCGTATAAATATTAATTTTGAAAGAAAAAAATAATAAATCATAAAATTAAATGGTACCTAAATATGCCAAACAAACGGTCCACAAAAACAAAACTTTAAATATTATTAAATTAAAAAAAAAACAGGAGAGATAATAGAAAAGATAATAATATTTAACAAGACGGCGTCGTTTCAACAAAATCAAATTGTACTTTCCACTGGTCCCGCAACGAAAAGAGGCTGACTCATCAAATCTCCTTTATTTTGAACGACGAACAAAAATCTAAAATATTTTTTATTCAAAAATCCAATTATCACAAAAATCCATTTATCAATTAAAATTAATAAACAATGATTGGATATTTAAATTAAATTAAAATTTAGAGAACTAAACAGAGTCATCTCTGTTATAATTTCCCCCAAATTGTTCTTTTGTCGGCACATTCACTTCCATTTCCACTCTCCAATGGCCGCTAATTTCGCCACTTCCTTCTTCCATTTCTTCGTCTTCTTCATCATCCTTCTGTTAATCCATGGCGTTGCAGTTTCGGCCGATCCGCCATTGAAGACCTTCATCTTCCGTGTCAACCGTTTCTCCAAACCCTCCGTTTTCCCGACCCATTACCACTGGTACATTTCCCAGTTCGCCGAATCTCCCCAAATCCTCCATGTTTACGACACTGTCTTCCACGGCTTCTCTGCGTCTCTCACCCAAGAGCAAGTTGATTCCATCGGAAAACACCCTTCTGTCCTCGCCGTGTTCGAGGACCGTCGCCGGCGTCTTCACACCACGCGCTCCCCTCAGTTTCTCGGCCTGAGAAACCAGCGTGGTCTCTGGTCCGATTCCGATTATGGGTCGGATGTGATTATTGGGGTTTTTGATACTGGGATTTCCCCTGAACGGCGGAGCTTCTCCGATGTGAATTTGGGGCCAGTTCCTCGCCGGTGGAAAGGGGTTTGTCAGACCGGGACTAAATTCACGGAGAAGAACTGTAACAGGAAGATCGTTGGTGCGAGGTTTTTCTCTAAGGGTCATGAAGCGGGCAACAACGCTGCCGGTCCGGTTATTGGGATTAACGAAACGATTGAGTATCGATCTCCGAGAGACGCCGATGGGCATGGGACTCACACGGCGTCGACGGCGGCGGGGCGGCACTCGTTTCAGGCGAGTTTGGAGGGTTATGCTTCTGGGATTGCAAAAGGGGTTGCTCCTAAAGCGCGTTTGGCGGTTTACAAAGTTTGTTGGAAGAATTCGGGCTGTTTCGATTCGGATATTCTCGCGGCGTTTGATGCGGCGGTTAACGACGGCGTCGATGTCATTTCTATCTCGATTGGCGGCGGCGATGGCATTTCCTCGCCGTATTATCTCGACCCAATTGCAATCGGAGCATACGGCGCCGCTTCCAGAGGTGTTTTCGTTTCGTCTTCTGCTGGAAACGATGGGCCTAATGGAATGTCGGTGACGAATTTAGCGCCGTGGGTTACGACGGTCGGAGCAGGTACGATTGACCGGAATTTCCCGGCGGTGGTAACTCTGGGAAACGGACGGAAGATTTACGGCGTTTCGCTTTACGCCGGAGCTCCGTTGAACGGAACAATGTACCCGTTAGTTTACCCTGGGAAATCAGGGGTTCTCTCTGTTTCGCTCTGTATGGAAGATTCCCTCGATTCTAAGCTTGTGGCCGGAAAGATTGTTATCTGTGACCGGGGAAGTAATCCCAGAGTTGCGAAGGGTTTAGTTGTGAAGAAGGCCGGCGGCGTCGGAATGATTCTTGCTAACGGAATTTCCAACGGCGAAGGACTCGTCGGCGATGCCCATCTTCTTCCGGCCTGCGCAGTCGGCTCCGACGAAGGCGATTCCATGAAATCCTACGCATCGTCGTCTTCAAATCCCACAGCTACGATCGTCTTTCAGGGCACAATAGTCGGAATCAAACCGGCGCCGGTGGTGGCGTCGTTTTCTGCAAGAGGGCCAAATGGATTAAACCCAGAAATTCTGAAACCGGACTTGATCGCACCAGGTGTTAACATTCTAGCGGCTTGGACCGACGCCGTCGGTCCAACTGGTTTGGATTTCGATAAACGGAAAACAGAGTTCAATATCTTGTCCGGTACATCAATGGCGTGTCCTCATGTAAGTGGAGCCGCCGCTTTGTTGAAATCGGCTCACCCAGATTGGAGTCCGGCGGCGTTGAGATCCGCCATGATGACCACTGCAAGCATCACAGACAATCGACGGCAGCCGATGATTGAAGAATCCACCGGAAAAGCTTCCACGCCGTACGATTTCGGCGCAGGACATGTTAATCTTGGTCTAGCCATGGATCCCGGGCTAATCTTCGACATTACCAACACTGATTACGTCAATTTCCTATGCGCAATCGGCTACGGTGCAAAGATGATCCAGGTGATAACTCGAACGCCGGTGACATGTCCGGCGAAGAAGCCATTGCCGGAGAATCTGAATTACCCATCAATCGTTGCAGTATTTTCTACTCTATCTAGAGGGTGGTCGACAAAATCGTTTATCCGAACAGCGACAATTGTCGGCCCTGCGAATTCAGTGTACCGAGCCAAAATCGAAGCTCCGGAAGGGGTGACAGTGAAGGTAAAGCCGTCGAAACTGGTGTTCTCGGCGGCGGCGAAGAAACAGAGCTTCATAGTGAGTGTATCGGCCGACAACCAGAATCTGTCACTGGGCGATGTGGGTGCAGTTTTTGGTTGGCTTTCTTGGTCGGATGGAAAGCATGTGGTTCGAACCCCACTGGTTGTGACTCAATTGGAGCCGTTGTAAAAGTGAAGCCTTGGAATTCGATCATCTTCTTATGATCGATCCAAAAATATCAAACAAAAAAATTGCTAAGTTTTTTACAGTTTTTTTGCTCTTCTTAAACGTATTAGCATTAGTTTTATATGTTTTGTTTCTGTACTGCGAGTTTTAGATTCAGAAGTTATGGCTTTCAATACGATCCAGTATAGTTTGTGAGTCTGAAATTTAGTTTACAATGCAATGTAGTGTTTTGTCAAGAAGTTTTGAATATATTATCTCATATATTTATATAAATTGTTGATTGTGGTAGTGGTGTCAAAAAAATTAAAAATGTACTTGTAGACATGTCTGGTCAGTGGACCATGAAATGAAAGGACAAGTTGATGCAAATAATTTTGATTTTTGGGTTTGGAGTTACTGTTTTAAAATAGATAAGGTCATATGGGGGGTTTGAATTTGTTTGATACTGATATGATGATATTGATATGGTTTTGTTGTCTCCGAGGGGTGGTGCTGTGGTTGAAGACTTGAGCTTTGAAGGTATGCTTCCTTCAAGGTCTTAGGTTCGAGATTCATCTGTGACATTACTCTTTCGATGTCTTCCGGGGTCTGACCTAGGGACGGGCGTGGTTACCTTTGTTTCAAAAAAAAAAAATATTGATATGGTTTTGTTTTGCATTCCCAAGAAGACGTGTGTATGTGATAATGTTGGTTATAGCATATGGTTGTAATTTGAGGTTGTGTGACTGTTTGGGCTTGCTCCTTGATTATTGTCATGAGATATATCATTTGACACTGATATTTTTTGGACGTCTAAAAAAATTTGTAAGAAATTAATTATTAGATAGTGTGAATCATTGATTGAACCCTTTATTTAGTGCTCTTCCACACTGCCATAAGGGGCTTATGAGGACCCTTTATTTAGTGCTCTTTCTCAATGCCATAGCCTCTTTCATTCAAAGTTTTTGGGGGATCTGGATACTGTTTTAGATATTAATTTAAGTTTATGAAGTAAACTTGTTATTCAACCTTGAAAGTTCGTTAAAAAATTTGTTTCAGCAAGTTCACTTACATAAAGATTTGTGGTTATACTAAGACACTGGTGCTACTAGTTTATTATGCGCCAATTGTTCTGTTCTTGGTGTTTGCGAGGTTGAATGGGAAAATTATGCCCCATCACCATGGATGGAGTGGAGAGTATTCTTACAGTGTTGTAGTCTGCTGCTGTCATGTTGAAGGGCAAGTTTATGTGATTATTGGTACCATATCCCAGTGGTACTTCTCGAAAGATGAAAACGAGGACGAGGACAAGGACGACACTCCAAGGCGTCGAGCTTTAGGAAGTCTTTGAGGTTAGTTTCTTTCTGTTACGTTGAATTGCAGTATAAATCTGATGGCTTTCTTGCTTTGAATTAATTTGCCGAAGTAAAGTTTCATTTTGCTAACAAATTCTCATCTCATACTTGGTCAAATTATATTTGAGATTTCTGGAAGTTTATTATTCTCTTCCAATAAAGGATGGAGTTTATATAAGTATAATTTTATATGGGTTAGATGAAAACTTAATCGGTCTAAGCTTTTTAACCTTTTTTTAAAAAACCGAGATCTTTGCTCCTCTATACTTGAAGCATCACTGACCTGTTCTTAAGTTGTGACACATTGATACTTTGGAAGGTATTCTAGATTAAGCGCTTACCAACAATCTCGAACTAGGAACATTCGAGAGAGCATACTTCAAAATCCATAGTCTCAATCAACTAGGTTGTGCACGACTTAAATTGAGTGACGCATCTTTGATATCATATAACTTGTAAAGCAAATGTAGGTATTCTTCACGTTGATGTTGGTAACAACCATCTAAAAAGGTGAATTTTGGACCACCCTCATAACATATCCTCTTTATTGGAGTTCCAAGCTTTTTTGATGAATTCAATGGTGGAATCATTTAAATCAAGCTGCCTTCTTCTTCCCAAAGCCATTATTACTCTCAGAACCTCCTTAATGAAAGAGACTAAACTTTCAATTTTTTACTTCTTTGCTTTTCTGTAGGTTGGTGTTACTTATCCAAACCTCTAGGTAAGAGCCCATTCCATACTTATTACCCATTTTTTGGAGTTGATGAGTTCAATCCATACTCTTAAGTTACTTATAAATTAATTTTTTATCGAATTTTTTTTACAACTAAATGTTTTAGGATTAATCGATTGTCTTAGGTGTCTTTGTGCATTTTCATACTTTTTAACTATCTTAATCAAGGATGAAAATGCAAAACATGTTTCCTTTGGTTTCATTGCCTTACTTCCTAGTTGGACCTGGTATGTTCAACCTTATTCTGATAAGGCCATCTATGGGGTTTAAATTTATTTAATATTGATATTGATATAAATATAAATGTAGTTTGTTTTGCATCCCAAGAAAATATGTGTGTGACAATGCATGACTGTAGCATATGGTTGAAATTCTGAACTTAGACTTATGAGGACCCTTTATTTAATGCTCCTCCACAATGCCTTCCATTTAATTTTTTGGGGATCTGGATACTGTTTTGGGAACTGTTTAATTTTTGGGGATCTGGATATTGATTGGGAACTGTTTTTAAATAGTTGGCTTTTGTTTACAAACTTCATCCAGACGGTGGAATGTAGTTGGTCAAAGACTTGAGTTTTGAGAATATGTTCTTCTTAAGGTCTTAAGATTTGAAATCCGCTTGTAGATATTTTTCTATTGTTTCTCTATTCTTCCAATGTATCGTGATGATGCATCTTAATTTAAGAATAGATCAGATCAATGGTGCCTCAAATATTAGAGGAGCGAAATTTTGATTCTCGACCATTAATTTTTTTTTTTAATAATTACAATTAATAAAAACTTAGTTCATCCAACGTAAATTATAAGTTTGAAACTTTTCATTTTTATATATCGTTGAACTAATACAAATTTAATTTTATCAACTAAACTAAATTCAAGTAGAATGGAATCATAAAGATACTTATGTAGGGAAAAATGGAATCACAAAATGCTTGTTATTTTTTTTTTACTAGACAAAAATGCTTGTTTTTGAAGCAATTGAAAATCACGACTTTGTGTTATTATTATATGGTTTTCAAATAAGACCAAATTCTTATGGTAAGCTTAGTATAGGCAGTATAGCATAAATGATTGTAAAGTGTAGGCTCTCATCTCATATTTGGATGATTAATTATTAAATGTAAGTGGGTGAATATGGTTCATATTTGTATAAATAATAATTATATGAAAGTAAGTGGATGAAAATGTAGATTACCACTTAATGTTTTTTTATGAGTGTCAACATATACCTAAAGCATTGGTGATGTATTAGGATTATTTCATGGATTGTATTTCAGTTCAATTTTAAAAATTCTTATTTATCGGAGTTGAGATGCTAATTTTTTTAACTGTTTTCAATAATATTATAAAAGAACAAATAATGATCATATAAATTTTTCAAAACTTTCAAAACTATTCAAATCTAAAAAAAAAAGTTACAAATATAGTTTTGTAAAAAAAAATAGCAAAGATATTCATTTGTAATAATGTGTATGGTCACATACAATTTTATAATATTAATATTAATAAATATTTATAATAGAGTATGATCTTGTGATGGTAAAGTGAAAGTAGATTAATACCAAACAAAATAATCAATCGTGCCACTATTCATTCGGTAGTATACTGATATTAATGAATATTTATAGTATAATATTAAAATATATTAATGATTATATATCTTTTTATACTAAATACATATATGCAAATTCTTAAAAAAGAGTGGCAAAGTGATTATAATTAACTATCCATTATATTAACAAATCACAAGATCTGTCGTTTGAATCCCTAAAAAAATTAGCTTTTTTTTTTAAGTGGGGTTGGTTGGTATCACATAAATACTTGAGAAACATCTTTTTATTTAAACGAACAATTAAATCCAATAACTTTTTTTTTTTGAAAAGATAAATTCTTTTTTTTTCCACCTTATGATTAGTATGAACAAGATTTCATAATGAAACATGTTTGTGAAGAATGTAACTACCCTGCTTTTTTGGATAATTACTACTCAATTTTTCATCTTAGCTGAAAAATCAAAAGTAAAAAGTTTAATTCTTACCAACTTGTCAAAGTTATATTAATTTTCAATTTTGTCAATATGGATCCCAAATTTAGTCGATTGTTTCAATTTTTACTCAATGTTAAATTTTCTTTAATTATTAATCAGAGAAATAGTTTAACAACATAATCATGAATCTATGAATTAAATATCATAAATTTAAGTTTTTCACCTTCGATTATTATTGAGTTAAAAAAAAACATAAATTTAGTTCATTTTATTTTAAATTTTGAGATTACTTACGATAATTAAGAGAAGGAGATTCGAACCCAAGACCAAGTTATTGGGAATACACTAATGCTGCTAAACAATTGCTCATTTTGGCATTAAGTTTAGATTTTTAAAGGGAATTTACGCTGTATAGCAATTTATTTTACCACAGTTTACAATTATAGCACATTTTTAAAAATAATTCTTTTATAGCATATTCTACCATTTAAAAAAAAAAATTTATTTACCTTTTTTATAGAAGATTTTGATAGAATCTATCATTCTCTAGTGATTGAAGTCTATCAATTTTATCAGTGATTGATTCTATCGGTTCTTATTGATAGACTCTTGATAGAATCTGATGGAAGTCTATCAATTTACTTTATTTATTAGTAATTGATTCTATCACCTTTTATCGATAGAATCTATCAATATGAAGTCTATCAATTTAGAATTTTTGCTATATGTTCAAATATTTTCATTATTGTGCTATTCATGTAATATTTTATCCATTTTGTAATATACATGCAAAAACCCCTTTTTTAAAACTAGTTTACTCAAAATAAATTTAGAATTTAAAAGTTCATGTATCTTTGAGTTATATTTAAGACCTTAGATTTTTTATTTGCAAGGAAATTAATGGAACATCAACATTGATTACTTTGTTATTTGTTACACCAAATATCTGTCTTTGGATTCACATAATTAAAATAAATTAAATTAAATAATGACAAGCTCATATGTTTCCATTATGAATTTGATTGAAAGATCCCTCAACTTCCCAACAACCATTTCTAATTACTGATGGATTCAATTTCATTAACATTCATTCAACCTCATTTCCCTACCATAATTGACATGTATACGTATAATGAATCAACAAAATAAAATAAAATAATGAGTTCGAATCTTTTAGTTCTTCATTGTTATTATATACGAAAAAAATACAAAAGAAAATTTTCTTCGAATCCAATGAAGATAGAAATGCTATCATATTTAGTAATTTGTGATTTTGTATGTAATTTACAAATAATAACATGACAATTTGTGACTTTTCCAAATTTTTAAATCAACACCATCCAAAAAAATAACAAATGCAATTTTCAAAAATAATAACAAAAGGAGATTTTTTTTTTTTTTTTTTTAATTCAATCGAATGAAATTGGTTTTCATTAAATCCACTTTAATTGAGTGAAATTTAATTGAGTGAAATCTTCAATCCTATGAAGTAAGTAAAATTGATTGAAATGATGAAAGATGAAATATTTTTTTATTTATAAAATAATTTAAAAAAGTTGTTATTGCTAAACTATAGATCTTTACATCTTTCACAAATTTTCAAATAAAACGGGTCTATCAAACCAGTCCTAAATTCGGTTTATAGTTCAAGTAATCGGAAATTTTAAGCTTCTATTCCATAATATTTAACTCTAAAATTTGCAATTCTTTAGAAAACGTGGTACCTTATTTTTTATTTGAGAAAAAAAAAAACTAAAGCAAATTAAAAATTATAAAATAGTTTTTAAAACTAAACCAAATATATTTTCAAACTTGATTACAGTTTTTTTGTTTTTTTGAAGAACAAATTTGGTCACAGTTAAAGCACAAAAATAAATGAATTCTTTATAATGGGATGGAACGGTTGGAGATACTCACTTGTGATCATAGGTGAAGAGTCTTTTCAACATTTTATCTTTATAACAGATGCAAGTTACTCTTCTCATTATTAATTGATTTTGAAGTGAAATTTCATATTATATGATAGAAACTCATATATATGTTTATCATCCCTCTATATTCGACACATGGTTTTAATTACTTCATATGTTTTCGATTATAAATTATTTATGAAAACGAATGGATTTGACTTGATGTTTAAAAAAGTAAGGAAGAAGTAAAAAAAGTAACAAAATCAAAAAGTTATGGGCATTTGAATTAATTTGTTAAGATCAACCCTACGTGGCTAATAAGACAAAAATAGTTAATCATATTTAAGTACTTTTGCATGTATATTACGAAAGTGTTATAATATTTCATGAATAGCATAATAATGAAAATACTTGCACATATAATAAAAAATGTAAATTGATTGACTTCTATATTGATAGATTCTATCAATAGAGGCTAATAAAATCAATTACTAATAAATAAAGTAAATTGATAGATTTCTATTAGATTCTATCAATAAAGGCTAGAATCAATTAATGGTAAAATTGATAGACTTCCATGACTAGAGAACGATAAATTCTATCAAAATTTTCGATAAAAAAAGATAAATAGAGATTTTTTTTTAAAAAAAAGGCTGAATTTGCTATAAACAAATTATTTTTAAAAAGTTTGTTACAATTGTAAACTGTGCTAAAAAAGTTGTTATACAATGTAAATTCCCCATATTTTATGTGAATAGCGTCTCTTGCAAAGACGCAACAACCCATTTAAAGAAGTAATTTAGAAAGTGACGCATTTTGACAAAAAGTAAAAAAAAAAAAAAAAAAAAAATCCCTCCACACAATTAACCCGTTCAATTAGTAACTTCTTTAAAAATATGCAAAGAAGATAAAGAATTGGGCAGAAATTAAATATCAAATCAGTAAGAAGCATACAAAATAAACTAAATCTACAAATGATGCAGGGTGTTTTGTATTACTCTATACAGAACACAAAGAGTCCAATAAATTTGGCATATAATCTGATAACAATGTTTATATCTCCTAATGAAATCACTAATAATGCAGGTAACAAGGTCCATAATAAACTGGAGATTGATAGACCAATCTAAAATTTTGGTTTTGATACATATCCATTAACTCCAATTTATGAGAGAAGCCATACAAAAATCCGTCACAAATTTCGGGTTCGATATCGAAGTATCGAAACATCTTTGTATGAAGCATAGCCGTTAATAAACTATCCGATCCCGCATTATGCTTCGATCCAAACCGTTTTTGATGCAACAATTGGCACAATCTTTCAAGTCCTAACTTCCCTTGTTGAAGGCCTTCACAAAATCTTGACATATGCTTCAAGTCCCTCACTATACCAACTTCATTCACAACTATCCTAGCAAATTCTCCCATTGATTCGGGCAACTTCTCGATGACGCCCATCGCCTTTAAAAGATACCCGATATCGTATAATCCGTGGAATGTGATCCATCTGCAAATCCCATTATTTCGAACGATCGGTAAGAAGCTACGTGCAAATATTCCTTCTTTCTTTAACTTGTCGAAATCGAGCCCGTGATCTTTGAGAAACGTAATCGAGGACGGGGTGTGAGCGTCGGTTTCGGGATCGAAGTCGGAGAAGTTGAACTCCCACGAGCAGCGGATGTTCCCTGATTCATCCATGGCTGTCAATCCCAATTGGACCACTTTGGTTTGGTTAACATTAAATCGAAAATCTGCATAGAGTTGTTCGTCCATCCAACCCCATGGACTCTGCTTAATGAATCCAGGAAATTCAGTGTCGATGGAGAGAATATTGTGAAATTTAACACAATGATTGAGGTGGGAAATTTCATTACCAAAATTGTGAGCCCAAACTTGTCGAATTTCTTGGTTATTTCCCCTTCCAATTCCATTTCTTCTACCCATCTTTATTTTATAAATATAAATGATTTCACAAAAAAAAATTGGTGAGTTTTTTTTCTTCAGAAAATCCAATATATTTGTTGGTGTGTATACGGGAAAAGAATATTTTAAAACGTGAATTATAAAATTTGGGAGAGTCGTATGAATAGAAGAGCGATTGACGTATTTCTAAAAGGATTCCTAAAAGATAAATATTTAAAAATAACCTTTTGATTTCAGAAAAGAATTCCTTAATAAAATCAGTTTAGGAAAAGAAAAAGAATTTAAGTCGAATAATATTGCACACTTTAAAATAACGCCAAAAAGAAGGCTCACGAAATCTCCTTATACAATATCTAAATAAACATATCAAAATCCAAACTAATCTAATCTTAATTATCTCGGAAGAAAAAAAAAAGAAAAACAAAAACAAAACAAAAAGAATTCATTACTATTCTATTTTAAAAATTAAGCTTTATCCCTGTAAAAAAAAAGCTCTATATAATGCTGTAATAAGTCTCTGCTTTAGAAATTTAGCTTATAATTATCTTTTATCAAAAAATAAAATAAAATAAGCTTAGAATTTAAGGACTTAATTTTTAGAAACTGGAAATTAAGAACAAAATCAAACCGAGGTTTATTGAACGCCTCCACAAGTGGGATCTCGTCTCTTGGCATCGGCTTCTCATCACCTGATAGTTCGACATGTCGTTTGTCCGACCGGTTGACCAATCACGTTCCGCGAAGTTACCCACATGTCGACACCATTGTTCTTCGAAACTAAAAGATGATAAGTTCAATTATATTGGTTACCTATCTAAAAGTTAATTTTTTAGTTTCGGTTTAATAATTATTTTATTTTTAGTTTTTAATTTTTGAAATTTAAAGTTACAACAATTATGTTTTTTTTAGTGTAATATCTAAATTTTACTTATATTTTTAGAAATTAAACCAAAATTAAGAAACAAACAAATAGTTTCCAAAACTTTGTTTTTATTTTTGAAATTTGATTAGCATTTATTTAAGGAAAAATAAATAGATGGAATATATTATAGAAAATTAAGTAAAAATAAACTTAAATTTTAAAAACAACAAAAACATCGAATAATTATCAAATCAAACCTTAGTTAAATTGCGTATAAGTTTTTTTTTCTTCTAATACTCAGTATAAATTTACTCACAAATATACATACATATATGTATACATAAAGAGTTGTTTGCATTTATATTTTGATGGCAGCATAGTGTTCTTATGCATTTTCTTACTTCTTAATCAAATTTAATTAGCTGAGTTAGATCATATGTACTTATCTTAGCCAATTGACAAATTCAGCCTAGGAATTTGATTGAAGATCCCTTACTTCCAACAACTAATTCGTACCATTCAATTCAATTTCATTAGTATTTATTCACTACAACATTTTAGGCTTTCTGCGACGGAACTTTTCGTCGCGAAATGTGTTGTTTTCCGTCGCGAAAGCCTATGGCGACGGAAATATTTCCGTCGCCAATTCTGTCGGGAAAAGCCCGTTGCGGTAGCCTATTACGATGGAAATATTGCTTCCGTCGGCCAAAATCCTCAATTCTGTAGGAGAAAAGGTTCCGTCGAGGTAGATATCTTTTCGTCGTGGTAGGTCCCTTCCTCGATGGAAATTGGTTTTGTCTTGGTAGGTATCTATCGCGACGGAACACTTCCGTCGCCTTAGCATTTTAGATATTTTTATTTTTATTTATTTATATTTATTTTTTATTTCTATACCTTTTAATTCTTCACCAAAATACTTGAATACAAAATAAATTTAATAACATTATCATTCAACTCAAAATTTAATACAAAGTTTAAATGTCAAGTGTTCCTAATCCAATACAAACTAATTCAACACAAAAGTGTCTACAAATGTTACTAAAACCATAATTGAACACAAAGTTTAAAGATCCATATACAAAGAAAATAACTAAATGTGAATGCACGACACCGCCTCTCACGATTGCGATTGTAGGTGACTACCTGAATCAAACAAAACAAAAGTCTTTAGTTTACAAGGTTTCTAAACTAATATTAAGTCATTCTCAAGTACAAGTTACAAATTTAGAATCTTGAAATTCTATATACATTTCGGCAGCATAATTACGTGTTTTGAATTATTCCCAAAAAAACTAAACTTGTTATAATACGAATAAAATATGGATTATAGCTATCTTTCTGCAGGATAGCGACAAACAAATAAATTACGTTATTTTACTAACATATTTTTGAACATTGTAATTAAGCTTATAAAGGTTGGCACTATGAAAAAGTTTTCAAATGTACCTATTTTGACGTGTCATTGCTGACATTCATCTTCCTAAAAAACTCTGTCATCTATACTTCCATCTTGGCTTGCTGCATGTCAAACAAATGAAACAAACTAGAACTTAAAAATACATCACTTAAAGCCATTGACATAACATTAATCAAAGTTATAATCCAAATCCAAATCACACATAACAAACATAAAACATAAAACAAATCAATAACCATAATCAAAGTTTAACATATAAATACAAGTACAAATTTAAATCTCAAATCTAAATTCAAATAAAAGATAAAACATAAAACAAACAATTTATTTACATAACTTTAAACTAAGTGTACAATTCAAATTCCCTAATTTCTTTTGTCCAAAACTAACACATATGTCATAACCCAAATTTAAGTATCAACTTTAAACCACTTGCATAACTTTAAACTCAAATTCTTAATTTCTTTTTGTCCAAAACTAACACACATGTCATAACTCAAATCCAAATATCAAGTTTAATCTAAGAGTCCAACTCAAATCCTTAATTTCTTTTTGCCCAAAACTAACACATATGTAATAACCCAAATTTAAGTGTCAACTTTAAACAACTTACATAACTTTAAACTAAATGTACAATTCAAAGTCCTAATTTCTTTTTGCCCAAAAATAACACATGTTATAACTCAAATCCAAATGTTAACTTTAAACTAAGTGTTCAATTCAAATCCTTAATTTCTTTTTGCCCAAAACTAACACATATGTCATAACCTAAATTCAATAACTCATTTTATCAACAATAAAACACAAACTTTGAAAACACATGATAACCCATAATTCTTTAAAAACACATAACCCATATTCCAAAACTCATACATAGTTCATCCATAATTTCAAAACTTATAACTCCTAATACCATTTTCTCCCAATACATTTCATTTATACATAATTCCAATACCCCAAATTTCAACACACATACTCTAAACCAAACCCATAAACAAAATCAAACATAAACTCATATCCTTAACTCCAAAATTTAACTCTAAATACATAGAACTTTGTTTAAATAGATAAAAAAAACTTACAAGTGGGAGTGAAAGAGATGGCGACGACAAAGGTGGTGGAGACGTTGACGGTCACTAGATACGAAAGGGGTGGCGATGGTGGTGTTCGGAGATGGAGAAGATGGTGGCGGTGACCGGAGACGACGAAGGTGGCGGCGGTGATGAGTAGGGAGGAGGGGAAAGAGGAAAAATTTGGGAAAGTAGGAATTTTGGGGGTGTTTTGAAATGGGAAAATCGAGGGTAATTGTATTTTTAAGGAGGCAACGCCGACGGAATTAAGTTCCGTCGCAAAAGGTAGTTTATCGCGACGGAACTCCATCGCGAAAGGTAGTCAAACGTGATGGAACTCTTTCGCAACAGGTAACCTACTGCGACGGAAAAATTTCCGTCGGCTTAATTCGCATTTTTTCCCCCAAAACGAAAAAATAGGGGGGAAATGAAATTTTAGCCGACGAAAAATGGTGTTCCGTCAGCAAAACCCAAAGCAAAGTCGACGGAAGGTGCTTCCGTCTGCGTAGGTCACTTTTCGTGACGGAATTAAGCTCCGTCGCCAAAGGTTCCGTCGGGAAAAGTTATTTTTTTTGTAGTGATTTCATATCAATTCTCTGACAATGGGAATCTAATTGTTACCATTTTTATGTATATATTCTATACCAATAATAAAAAAAAGAACTATTCCAACTTCAAATTTTCCAACCCTAAATATCATCGTTGAATAAAAAATTCCAAATAACATTTCTAATGGTAAATTCCCACAAGTTAAAAGAGGTTGTTTGTTTAACATATTTAGGTTAAGAAATTATATTAAATAGTTAAAAATTGAGAATTGTGTCAAAAACTCAGTTTAGATATAATTTTTGTGTAGTGAAGGTTGAGTTATAATCTTATTTAGATTTAGATTTAAAATGAGTAATTATTTTTAATAGATAAAAAAGAAATGATTAAAAATAAATAGTTAAAAACTCAACAAAAAACAACATAAGGAAGATGGAGATTTGGGCAGAAATTGAATATCAAATAAGTAAAAAGCATACACAAATGAACTAAATCTACAAATAGTAAAAGTACAGGTTATCGCAGATTCAAATTTACAGCTGCTGGCATATTTTTATTGAACAAAAACTAAGGAAGATTCAAATTTATACCATTATAATTATTAAAAAGTATATGTTATGGCTGAAATTATGTTCATTTTAGATTGATGAACACTAAACAAAAGAAGATCAATATCCAAAAGTTTATAACAAAACAAAAGTAAAGTTTTAAAAAAACTTGGTGGACTGTTGAAAGACATTTCTAGTCCATTACAGCCGGTAATGTAATGACAACAAACTAATTTTTATACACTTTGACCAGAGATGACAAGTTAAGAAATTAAACCAAAAATTTCTTTGTGAATTTTGTTTTGAAGAATAATATTATACATATTGGGTAAAGGTAAGGAAAAGAGTCAATGAAATCCTCTTGAACCTCTAGACTGATAGAGTTGTAACCTACTTTTGGCTTCTGGTAATAGTTTTTGTATGTTAGGTTCTTCCACCACAGCTGCATTCTTTAACGATACTTCCAGCACCGTAAGAACTTCGTCCTGAGCCAGCACCTCGCTATCAGGAACATGTAAAACTATATGACACAACAAAATTAATGAAGGGATCTTAACCATTACTTCCCCGAAATACACCAGCTGCACCAAGTGCTTTGTCCCCCCTGCTTCTATGATGGCTTTACAATGATTGTCGTGGAGGAAGTTGTCCGGGCACGCGAACTTGTTGAGCGCAATCACTGCCTCCACCAACACCTCTACTTCTGTCTCGTCCAGCAGCTTCACGAGCGGTTCGATCATCCGTGTTTCCGACGCCCTGAACGTCCTAGCCAAGTGACCAATGGCCATGATCGAAGGAATTAGCAGATCACAATTCGCCTTCTCGATGATTTTCACCAGCTGCTCCACCACCGCCTTGGCTGCGGGTGAGGTGGGCTTGAACCCTGATCGACGCAGCTCCGCGTTCTGTTCCGCCACGGCCGTGATCTCCATCAGTGCCATTGCGGAATAGTACTTGACGTCTTCGGGACCCTTTTCTAATAGAACTGCAAAGCATAACAGAGCTCTTGACTCGGTTATGTTGCGGCAAATGGTTACGTTCCTTTTGCATAGATGCCATAAAGCTCTAGCGGCCATGGCTTTCATTTGGGCTTTCGTAGCAGGGTCTTCGTATTCTCTTCCTTTTATGCTAGTCCCCGATAACGCGCCTGGCTGGTGCGGCCGTCCACCCGCGTGGGAATTTGCCTGTACATTGGATTGACCCGCAATTGGATTCTTCATAGCTATTGTATTGCTAACTACATTATGAATTTGGCTGGATGATTGATTCCCAGTCGGGTGGTGCATACAACCACTTGTTTGTTTATCATCTTCTTCGTAACCATTTTTCGCATTCGGATCAGAATTCTTATTATTAGCCATCAAAACAGAATGAATGGACATTTGTTGTTTGGTTGCAATGGTGTATCTACTGTGTTCTTCGATGGTTTCGAAGGCGAGATGGCTGACGAGAAGTCGGATGACATTGTTTTGAGCAAAGTGGTCTTGACATTTAGGATGGTAGGTAGCCATTTCTGAAACCGTCCAAGCCACAACGGATTGAATTGCCATATGCCCATCTTTGAGAATCTTTGCAAACACGGAGCAGGCGCCACAATTCACAATTTGTTCGACGCTTTCGGAGTCTCGACCCAACAACCCAATGGCCCTCACAGCATTTTCCTGACTCTCCCTCCGCCCTTCCTTGGCTAGTTTTAGCAGCGGCACGACCCCGCCTTCTTCAATAATCAACTTTCCATATCGATCGTTGTCACGAGCCAATGACGCTAGGGAAGCTGCAGCGTCAGATCGTTCCTCCAATGTTCCTGTATGGAGAATTGCGACCTGTTCAACCATCATAAAATAGTTTAGTGGTCAAAAGAAACTTTTGAATTTAAATACATTAAATACATGACAGTCACTCAATAACCGCGTAAAAAATAACATCTAGCAATTCTTATTATAATATAGAATGGTGTATATTTTTTGAGTTAATGCGTCCAAGTTACCTTAAACCTATAAATTAATTTCGTATTGACATCCATTGTGGAGATAAGTTTATCCAAATAGTCACGAAATACCAATAAAAAAAATTTGCAGACCTGTTCCCAAATGAGCCCCAAAATGGGTTCATTAGAGGCAATGGGGGGGAGGCCGAGGTGCTCGTTGTCCCCATCCTCGACGGGAGCAGAGACGCGGAGGAGCCAAGAGACGTCGCCGATGGAGTTTTCAAGTTGCGATGAGGTTTTTTTGAAGGCACCAGCGGGGATGATGGTGAACAAGCGTTTGAGAATGCCGTTGGCGCGGCATTTGAGGACGAGAATGAGGGCCTTGTCGAGGACTTGCTCGGTGTCGTCGATGATGCGGCGAGTCGGGCGCTCGTAGAGGTCGTTGCTGGCGCGGGCGGCTTGGCGTAGTAGGGCAGCCAGTTTTTCGGTTTTGGTTTTGAGTTCGATGCATTCTTGTTTGAATGATTGGGCGTAATCAGCGTTCTTTGTTACCTGATCGGCCAGTTGGATCGGCCTTGCCAGGATCTCCTTGACAATGCCGGCCATGGCCAATAGCCGGTCGCAAACGGTTTTTTTCTTTTTTTAAAAAAATTTGGAAAAACAAAAACAAAAAAATTAAAAAAACCGAAGACGGGAGGCGAGAGAGGCCCCGCCTCTGGTTTTCGCGCTAAAATATTCTTGTTTTATGTTTTTGTAACTCGTAAAAATAGTCTTTCAAAAAACAAAAATACTTGTAAAAATAGAAAACCTTCTTTCTTTGGCCCCCAATTTAGCTTTTTTCTAGTTTTTCTTTTCCTTTCTTTAGTAATTTATAACATTTTCCCTTCATTTTCGCTTAGACATGTCAATATTTACCATAAACTTTTTGCTTTGGATTTAAGTTTTTATTTTATTTTATTTCATTTTTATATTTGTTTTGATTTGGTTCTACTCTTAAATCCACTTCTTATAACTTAGAGAATCACCTCTAAAGTCCTACATACCAATGGAACACTACAAATTTATTAAAATTGGTGAGTCAAAACCCAAACTCGGACGCGTTTGTCCTCTACCTCTTCGGTCCATCGTGCAGTCGAACTCTTCGATAAACTCCGACAAGCCCTCTTATATATGGACTGAAACTTGACGACCAGATCGTCGTCCTCTCCAAATTCAATAAGCACTTCTGAGCAAAAACAAATGATCTCAAATTTGTCGCCTCCATCTTTGAGAAGCTCCTCACTCACGAGTGGGGGCGAACAAGCGAGAGATTCCAACATTTTTATAACACCATGATGTGTTATTGACATTTTTTTAGTTTTACAATAATTGAGAGAGAAAAAAAAATTGAAGTCATCGAATTTTTTATAATGCATTTTGCATGTTATATACATAATGTGTTAAAAAAAGAAACGCAATTATTGTATTCATAGAATAACATAATGAATAATATAAATTATGTTTGAAGGGACTTGTAGCATTATTCACTTCAATTTCACCATGCGCAAGATGTATCATTTGAAATGCAATTGTTTATGTAATTTTTTGGAGGTGCATAACATTTTTACTGCATGTATCTTATAACAATTAGATAGAATATGCAAAATGCAAAAGTAAAATTAGAATGGTTTAAATCATACAAAAAAAAAGTTGTCCAAAAATTTATCCTATTGACTTTTTTCACCACATGAATTGGAGGAAAAAAAAAATCAGAATATGTAAGTTGTTTAAAAATTTGTCCTATTGAAAGTTGGTGCATGGTAGATAAAGGAGCAATTTAGTTAATTGAGCCTATCGATTTTAAGGTATATATATATATATTATATTTTTTTAGACGTGGAAAAATCACAAGATATAAAATTCAACTATCAAATATAAGAAATTGAACTCCAATTTTCTTGTTCTTTTTTAATTTTTAAATAGCTCTTTCAAGTAAAATTTGTGAAATTTCCTCTTCTCATTACTTATATCCAACTTTTATTTTGAGTTATGATAAAAAAATTATAATAAAAGAAGTGTTGGGAGTTCATGCTTTTCCTATCTATCCCATCTTATCATCTTGTTTTCCTTCTTTACTTTTTTGTAATTTTATTTTATTCACATACATTATAATATTCATTCTTTACTAATATTCATACAAATAAAATAAGAAGAAAATGTATGAAATTTAAATCATTTAAAATTTACCGATTGAATTCATCATTAATATTTTTTTTTAGTACCATAAAAATTGGGAAAATAGTTTCTAATATATTTTTATGTTTAAAAATGGTAATGAGAGAGGTAGTCCATCATCATTTTTATATATTGCCATCAGATCTTAAGTATTTCTATAACTGTTTAAAATAAAAAATTCATCTTACACTTTTAATCACAAAGATAATAATTTTACCAAATGAATTATATTTAAAGCATTTATGATTTTTTTTCTTCCTTGGTATAATTATTTTGTTAAATAAATTATAAACTTAGTTCTTATAATTTTTTTTAAAAAATAAACCAGTTCCTATGATTTGAAAAAGATTAGAATTACTTAAATTTTTTCTACTTAAAACGTAATTCACCAAACCATTTGGGTGTGAACAAAAATAGACCACTACCTAACTTACACCCATAATTTACTTGCCACCCTCTAATCACACACCTTTTCATCATTATAATTTTTCTTTCAAACTCTATAATTATTGAGAAGGAAATTTCAAACTCATTATTTTTTCTTCATGAATGCATACCTAAACTTAAAAAAAAGAATACATGCCAATATGACCATTTCTTTAGTTGGCTTCATATTATAATTTATAGGCTCGAGAGAAACAGCAGAAATAAAATTATAAATAAAGAGAAATTTGAGTCCTCATTGATGAAGATGTCGTCTATGCTTAAGAATTGTCCAGCACACAGTTTTCTTTTCTTTTCTTTTCTTTTTTAATACCATTTTGTTTATCAAAAAATAAATGGGTGTCTCATATAAATTTTAAGTTGAGACGGTTTTCTGATTCACTAATATCTACGGTTGCAAACCAATAAAATATGAGCCCTAAACAAATGGACTCATCATAAGTTTCAAATTCAATTAGAAATAATAATAACAAAAGCAAACTTAATCAGCACCCAAACAATTCATCACAACTATACTCATTTACATTGCACAAACACAAACACAAACCCAAACATATATAGCTCAAATAATGAAAACGTATATATATAATGACCAAATTCTCAGGCTTTTCCATCAATTCTTGCACTGGTAAGTCCAACACAAGCATCCACAAAATCCCCATCAATGAAATCCGTGGACAGAACCTGCAGCCTATCCGCAACGCCTTTCTCAAAGCACTGATTAATAAACAACCGAGCAAACTTATGGATCCTCCTCGTCACCGGCTTCACGCACAAAACCGGGTTGTCGGCCTTGGGCGTCACCGTGTTCTCCACTCGGTAAAAGTATTTCCTCTTCGACGCGGGCGGCTGCTCCGACAAGTGCTTCAAATTGCTCTCGAACTTGGTCGACGGAAGATCCGTATCGATCCAATTATCCCTCAAGTACCCCCCGCTCCACAGCGGCTCGCCAGCCTTCGGCGCAGCCGACTTCCTCGGCTTCCATATACATATCAATCGCTTCGGCAACACATCCGCAATCGTCTTTTCGAACACATGATCGTCGTTAGCGATCAGGTACTCGCCCAGTTGTTCCACCACGTACTTGTCGAACTCGGGGGGGTCCTCGTGCCCGAATTCCGTTCGGATCTCGACGATCAGGATCTCGGATCGGGTTTCCGCCAGGAATTTTTTCACGTCCGCGAACACGACGTCGACGCTGTACGTGGCCAGGATTCCATGACAGACTAAGCGATTTTCTTGGATTCGGATGTCGAGGAGGCGCGTGCCGGACACGAGCTGGTTGTAAATGGAGAGTGACTGGCACTGCGCGAAGGGGCGCGTGAGGAACGGGATTCCGATTTCGTTGGTGGCGGAATCGTGAGTGCCTGGCCATATGATTTGGTGCACGCGCGTTTTTTCCGCCCCAAGATTCTCCATCCACCTTTTTCTATCCGGTGGCCGGTAATCGGACCCGGGGAAATCCTCGCCGGCGCTGACCTGGAGCTCCCTCAGAACTTTCTTCTCCGTTCGGATTGTTTTACGCCGTTCCGTTTGTTTCGAAACCTGAGAACCCATTTTCCAAACGACGGATCACTCCTCCGCTCAATTCGGCTTTGTAATTGTGGTCCTTTTTGTCTTTGGGTATTAAATAAGGACTTATCCTTTTCTTATTCATATTTTATTTGATTGTTCTTTTTTGAAAGTTTGGTTGTCCTTTTATTGGATTTTAGTGTTTTTTTAAAAAAAAAAAAATTAATAAAATTGAAGATAAAAAATGAGAATTATTCTCTATATGTGATATTATTTACTTAAATGTAGCTCGAGTTAGTAGTATTTTGTTATTTTTTAGTTAAAGTTTTAGGGTAGGGGTCAAACATGTAATATTTGAGTTATTGGGTTGTATATTATGTTTATGAAGTATTTTATTCATTTTTAGTTAAATTTCTTTAATGAAAAATTCAATCATATAATCTATTGATTATTGAATCATATATTATATCTATTAAATTAATAAAATTTGTACTTTTTTTAGTTAAAATTTTAGTGGAAAATTCAAGCATTTATTCACTTAATTATCAGGTCGTATCTTATATAATTGACCTCAAGTTTTGTTAATATTTTATCCCTTTTTAATTGAAAATTTGATAGTCTCAAATTATTGAATGAGTAAGTCACCATAAAATTTTACTAACTAATCTATAATTAAACTGTAGTGTATTAGGTACAAAAGGAAAACAATTTTGCCATTTAATCATGATAGACAAGAGAGGGTAAGTAATTAAGAGGTAATATGTTGAATCGATGATAACTATCTATTTAAGAAATTATTTTTTATAAATTTTTATGATATTTAAATATTTTAAGTCAGGTGCATGTAAACTAACCCGAGCAATCACAAATGTTAAAAAAGAAATATTTTTTTTTGCCATATATTCAACCGTGTCATAAAACAAACCATTTAATTGGAGTAGCCACCTACTTAAAAATTGACGATATATCTTATGACATTTGTCGAGGTAATTATAAATTGGCCTGAATAATTATAGACATAATATATATATATATATATATCTTCGGATCGAATTGTATGATATAATTATTGGGGGTTGGTGGGGCCGGCCTTTGCTTTGATTGGTGGAGAGTAAATGTTGGTTAGGCCATTTGTTTAGCTGTCATGGTTTATTTTTATTAAATTTTTTGTTTGTGGACTTCCTGTAAAAGCCATTGTGGGGCACATTTTCCCCAAAGCTACGTCGTATTGGGTGGAGATTATCATAAAAGGTTGGACTTTTTCCCTCTTGCCTTTCCATCATGATTGTTCATTTATTCCAATAAATTATTGTTATAATGCATTTTACTAACGTGTCAGAAATAATTAACTAATAATAAAGATTATATTAAGATTTATTAAAAATACATGTCAAAATGAAGTTAGATACAAAATTTGAAAATTGTATCGAATGGATTGACACGTTAGTGTGTTTGATTGATTATAATACAATTCATTCCACATCATAAGTATACTTTTAAAATTCGATATTTGATTTTCATATTATTTAAAAATAGTATGTTTTATGCATGGTTTTTCGTCCTTTCCCTCAATATCTAGAAAAAAAGGAAAAATAAAATTGAAATAGTGTAAATTGATGATCGAATTAATTTTAAATTACAATAAACTAATGGTGTTGTTATTTTATAACGTTACTCTTAAAATAAAATAAGCAAACAATTTTTAAAAAAATCAAACATATTTTAATGTTTAATTTAAAAAATATAGAGATGAAAATAGAAATTCATTCTCAACATGCTACGTGTAAAAGAAAACATAATATTTCTATCCAATCAGCATCAAAGTTGCTGTCAAATTGGTTGAGTTGGCTGGGCGTTTGTGATTTTGTATACACATATCATACTATTTTATATATGTGTGGATCAAATGTGCCATTTGTCACATACGTAAAGTCAAGTGCAATTTAATAGAAAGTGACCGAGGGTCAATGACGCAGTTGATTATCTTATTTGGTGTTAATCTATTTCAACTCCACCGTTACGAGTTCGAGTCCAGAATCGGTATTTGGCTCTCATATTATTTGAGAGTAATTATGCCCTATATAGGGTTTGTTGTTCCCCTTTCCCCACTATGTACTCAAAAAAAAAAATACAAATTTAAAATCTTTCAATTATTATTGAAGATTTTAGCAACGAGAGCTGGATGATTTTGCCATCTCTATTTTCATCACCTATTTTAATTTTGAATGGAAATTAAGGCGAGTGATTGGGTTCTTCCTCAGAAATTATTATCCATTTTTTCTTTAAAATTTCAATTCGGTTTAATATTTTTTGATAAATTCTCAAATACTGTTATGACACCACGAAGAAAATAGATATTTCTAATTATTATTGAATTAATAAAAAAAACTCTTCAAAATTATTATTATTATTTTTTTTTTTTTGAGATAACAACAAAAGTTGAAGAATTCAATTTGATATTTAGAGATGTTTTGGGTTAAGAATTTGGATAGTTGTAGAATCATAGATTGTACTTCCACAAGAATGCGAAATAATTAATGGCCATTTTGAAAGTTTCTAGATTTTAAAACTAAACAAATCAAGAAAATTAAGTCCTTTTTTTCCAGTTCTTCTAAAATGGTTTACATTTTTCTTAAATAGAACTCTTGACGAAAATTTCAAAACAAAATCAAAGTTTAACAATTTCTTTTATTTAGTTTTTAAGATATGACTTGATTTTTGAAAAAAAAAAATGTAAAAACTAGAGTACAAAATAATGAAGTTCGTGACTATTGTGATCGAAGTTTTAATAAAAGTAGTATTTATATTTTTAATCTTCAAACACAAAAAATCAAATAACTATTAAAAAGAGTATAATTTTTCAATTTGTTTAAATTTATTTTGGTTCCTCATTTTTAAGTTTTTCATGAAAATGAAAGGAAATGGCATTTTATTGTTTGTGGTCAATAAAATTGTACTCTAAACTATCTTATCATCGTGAATGGTTTAGTCTTTGAATGCTTAACTTCGAATTTATCAGAATCTTTCCACTTTTAATAGATTGTTATAATTGAAAATTAGTTAATACAGACATTGAATTAAGAAGTCCAAAACAAATTATAAAAGCCAAAAACGATTTTAAAGATTCAATCTTAAAGAGTTGGATGCTCAAACATGACTTGAATAAAAAATCTGAAGCCCGAAAACGACGATCTTCAAGGTATGAAGGTTGAAATTATGTCAACCTCCACGAAAAATCTCCAAAAGAGAAATGAAGCATGGGACTAACCAAACCCCAAAGTTTGAGCAAGCTAGGGAGTAGTTAACTTATGGGTTGGCTAGCCCATCCTTGACCCACCTTATGTCAAGTTCTTCTATTCAATGGTAGATTTTACACTCGACATTAACTCTTTTGGAATCCATTATATTTTGAAGTGTTGGGCACAAAAGACAAAAGCTAAGATTGAAAAAAGGAATGACGTACATATCACACATACTACAAATGACTTTACAAACATAACACGTTACAAATTATTGAATTCGTGTTTAGGTGAATTTCTTTATTTTTAGGGTAAAGAAATTACATTCATTAATTAATACTCTCATATAAAAAATAGAAAAAAATTTCTTTTTAGTATCTTTGTTTGAAAGACACTTCACTTGAGTAATTATATTTCAAAATTGAACATTTACACTTTTGATAATTTAATAATACTAATTTCTTTGCGTAAATTTTTAGTTTATTTTTATATTTATTTTCTTTTAAGAATTAAATTTACATGAAAATAAAATAATCAATTCATCAAATAATAAATTTTAAATTAAATTATCATTATGGTCAAGATTACTCTATGTAGCTAACGCTTTTATTATCATAAAAACAGTAAGTATTATTAAATTGTGAAAGTAGACCTCAAAAAATGTACTACGCTTGAGTTACTGCTCTATTGGCAATACATTTTCTATTTTAATGTATATAATGGGTGAGAGACAGGTGAATCCAATACAAAACAAAAGTCAAAGAAAAAGTTAAAAACTTACCACGTTCAACTGACATTTTTTTAGTACATCAAACTGAAATATTGAACGTATTAACGATTATAAAGTTGAGTATTCATAATCTCCATTATACTAAAAAAAAACAATGATAGATTAAGAGCAAATAAAAATAAGGCTAAATTATAAAAAAATGCCCTTGAACTATCGAGATTGTCTCAAAAATACCCTTGAAGTTTGAAAAGTCTCAAACATACCCTTCAGCTTTCAAAAAAGGTTCAACCATACCCTGCCCTGCCGTTAGAATTCAGGGCAGAAAAGTTGTGTGGGCCGTTAAATGCTTAAAAAACATTGTATTTGAGTTTGAAAAAAAGCCACTGGATCTTAAAGAACTCTATTCCCCTCCCTCTCTTGCCACCAAAATTTCTTCACGATAAAAGCTAATTCTTCCTCTTCTTCTACAGCTGTTATGAAAATTAAGAACAAACCATTTTCAAATAATCACAGCAATGACTAAATCAAAGAAGCCGAAAATAACGTCCTCTTTGCTACGAAACCCACGAATTTATAATTTAGCCTAAAAATAATGCATATCTTTTTATTCCATTATACATTAAAATTACGAATTACGAATTACGAATACCAACCGCACTTGACCAAAATTAATTTCTGTATTGAGACTATCTTAAAAAAATGTGCCATCTTTCCAAAAGAAAATGGAAGGACTATTGAAATTGGTCACCAACCACACTTGACCAAAATTAATTAGATTTTTTTTTACTGCAAAATAGTTAGAACTAAGAAACATAATTCAATTGCTTACCAAAAATTTGATACACAGAATTAATTTAAAATTTTAATTTATTTTTTAAAATTAACTTCCTTTTTTAAGAGGTACAATTAACTTCGGTAAATTTGTACCATTCATTGGATTTCTTTCTATTTTATGTCGAAAATACTGACGAGGTATATATAAATCATGATAAAATATTGACGAAGTCGAGAATCAATGTAAAAATGTGTTTTTTAATTTATTTTTTGCATAGTTTAAATGGGTTAATTTTGTGTAATTGTGAGTTAATTTATTTTACTCTTATTTTCATATAAATGAAGGTTTTTTGTTTTTCCTATTTAACAACATTTCTTGATTCGAACAATTAAACCAGTTCACCAGCATTACAAGTTAGTCTGAGAATCGGTACTTGTCTCTCCTTCTCCAATATGTACTAAAAAAAAGTTGCTGGCTACTTTTTATTTTTCCTTTTTTGAATGACTCTAGTTGGCTATTTGGCTATAAATGAATGCTTTATCTCATGTATTTGACAAATTTATAATTATTAATAAAGAAATTATAGGTCGATTCTTTGATATTTCTTTCATTTTGTTTTTGGTATTTTTAAGCTACCTCAAATATTTAGAGGTTAGACTTTGAATCACTAAAGTTTTCGCCGATATATGTCAATCACTCAAACAACCACTTAAATTGTTGAGATATATTTGATTAAATGCTTACAAAACATCTTGGTTTCTTAATTTACAATGACTTTTATTTTTTTTTGAGAAATAGTTTACAATGACTAAAAGTCCACACAATTTAAAGGGGACTTTTCATGCATGATAAGAAAAACATAATAATAAAAAAAAAACTTTATTTAAAAGAATTTCGTGCATAGTAAAAAATAAAGGTAGATTTAGTAAAAGCACGAAAAAGCTCACTTAATGAGTTCAATAAATACACCACATAATTTTCAATTAACATACAAATTGTCACCTTTAGCAATTTCTGATATTTAAATATAGAACAATTTAATATGTAAATTTCAAAATATAACGATACAAACTACAAAAATTTATTATTCTCACGTAATATAAGAACCAAATACCATTCTAAATCAAAAGAAATGTAAAATTAAATTGAAATATAATCAATTAAGCAAATAAAAGTACCACCAACCGATTTGGTCATTATAAAATCTCATAAAATGGGTTTCATAAGTCCAAGTCTACTCAGACTCCCTTACAACTTGATATCAATGAGAAATGGGCCAAGGTCAAAAAAAAAAAAAAAAAACTTATTAAACTATTTAAATCTAAAAAATAATTATAAACATGATTACTTTAAATTTCAACAAATATAATTATCAATATTAATGAATATTATTATATATTATCTAATAATATTGTATCAATGAATATGTATAATATAGTATCAAATGTATTAATATTTTAAATTTACATATATTTATAATTATTTTATGAGAATAACTTATTCAATATAATAAAATAAAGAAAAAAAAAGGATAAATGGGCTAGGTGTTTCCATCATTGAAGTAACAAAATATTTTAAGATAAGTTTTAGAAAATAACCGCAAACAATTTAGGAGGTTTGCATTAAACATATCCACTTTGAAAATTTTAAGAAATATTTTGAATTTAAAAAAAAAGTTGATGGATTGTTTTTTTTTTTTTTTTGATAATCTAGATAACAAGAATTCTAGATACAAACCTCCTAAATTGTTCATGATGCCCTATATATGAGAATAAATAAAGGAGGTTATTCAGATACCCTCTTCATGAAAATATTGAATTACTACATTAACGTTCAATTTTTTAGGGAAAACCTAAAGCTTTTTTTAAAAAAAATCAAAATATCTCTTATCGTTTTAAAAAATATCTCCAAAAAACTAATTGCTTACAAAATATTTAAAATGTCATCATGGATGAAAAACTTAACCCATACATTGATTTCTATTTATTTATTTTGAGATTAGAATATTTATTGGTGGGAGATTTGAGTTCATAACCTCTTGATTATTAGGTCTGCTATAAGAGTTATTGAATCTACCCATACATTGAATGTTAATTTCAACTAACTAGTATTTTTATGTAATATCAACGTAGAAAAAGTCATTGCATTAAATAATTTTACGTGCATAGTTCCAACATATACAAAATCGTTGAACATTAAACTCAATTACTTAGACTTCTGTTTGGTAATCATTTCGTTTTTTGTTTCTAATTTTTCATTTTTGAATTTTGGTTTTTTGTTTTAAAAAATAAAAATCGTACATGTTTGATAACTCATTTTAGTTTTCTGTTTTTAAAAATTAAAAATCATATTAAAACCAAAAATAAAATGGTTATGTAAGGCACCTTAAATTTTCAATAATTGCTACAAAAAATCTAGTAGTTTAGACAAATGAAGGACATTACAAATGAAATTGAAATTTTGAGTGTTAATCTAAAATTATAAATTTGAAAGTGACATGTAGATCATCAAACATTTATTTTCATCGAAATAAAGTAGTTAAACACAGCAAAAGGAAAAAGGAAAGTTGGAGAATTCAAACACATAACCTAACAACCGGCCTAGCTGACCCAAAGCCGACCCCAGGCGGACCGACCGGTCTCAATGTAAAACCGTTACATTATAACCCACAATGGCATCGAAAGCCGAGTTGACAAAATAATTCCTGGCCAAAGCATAGCCCCGGGCCAACCGGAAAACCCCGGTCCCACCGATGATGGGCAGCTCTCGAACCGGATGCTTCACCGAATTCTTGGCCACAATAAGAATGGAGCTGCCGTTGAACTCGCCGGCGGTGAACTCAAATGACATTGCCATGATCAGGCCCGGCTCCTGCTGCCCGGACGCCCCGTACAGCCCCTGCGACCGCCCGATCTCTTTCGATTTCGGGTCGGGGGACTCTGTCAGCGGGTCGTCAGCCATGAACAGGTCCCCGAACATTGTCGGAGAATTGGCGGAGATCGGGGGCCCCGCCACCTTGACGGAGGTGGGGGCTTTCCCGCTGTTGGTGTCGTGGAAGTAGAATTGGAATCTGGTTTCGGTCTGCTTTTCGGAATCGCAGTTTCTTGTTTTTGATAATCTGAGGCTTTGTGTCCATGGGAGAGTTGCGAGGAGGATTACGAGGGAGAATGAAATGAAAAGATTCGCCATTTTTGTTTTTGAAAAACAAAAAAATCTTTGCCTGTGTTTTTTTATTGAAGAACACACCTTTTATTTATAGTAGAGTGGAGAGCTGATAATAATGTAAATTGGTTGGTTAATAATTATTGTTCTTCAACTTTAAAAAAAAAGTTTAAGATATTCCCACGATAAATTTGTCGTTAATAATAATGGAAATTAGCTCAGTAATATTGATTCTTTTATCTGTAAAATATATATTTTGGAAATCCCACTACTTTCATTACCAATTGGCTTTTAAATTAATTAAATTAAGATCAATTTCAAAATGAGTAAACCCAAGAGTTGCAACAATCTTTTGAGAGAGCATGGTGCGGATTGGTTTATCATAAAAACAAAACCTGACAAAAATTGATTTATTGGATTGGTTTGGACTTTTCCCATAGTATTTGACATATTCAGTTTTAATTAGAGAAAACAAAAAATTATTGGATCGACTCGGTTTTCTATTTATAAAACCAATAAGATTTGAGTTGAACTAATATTGATATATTTAGCTTCATTTTTTTTTAATATGTTAGTTTAACATTTTCGTGGTAAATGACTAATTATTTTTATTTAATTTAATTATAATTTTTGAGAATCTTTTAGAAAAACAACATTCAAAGAATGGGTTGAAAGTAAAATAGCTAGTAAAATAATAGAAAAGAATTGAAGTGTAGAGAACCGAATTGAAGAAAATCGAGTTAATGATTTTTGTCATTTATTGGACATCGGTTCGGTTTCTCTTTTTGTCAAATCAATTGAATTGGATTGGTTCTCGTTTTGGTATAAAAATTGAGAAAACTCGAACCAATGGTTTTGCTATTTATTGGATATTAGTTTGGTTCCTCACATCACCAATTGATTTTTAGATGGATTACTACACTATCTAATAATAATAGTGGTAAGAAAATGTGAATATACTTTTAAATTTTTTTAGAGAATTAAGGTAATTTTTTTAACAAAACAATTCTCATAAAAACTAATTTTTATTATTTTTTTTGGAATTTTTTGAATTAAAATTGAACATGAAATTTCAAAGACTAAAATAGAACAAATTTAAAATTTAAGAATTAAAATTGAATAAACTTGAAAGTCCAAAACTAAAATTTGTCATTTGAAAATTTAGAAATCAATATTAGAGGTAATGGACATCCACAAACCTCCACATTAATATGATATTGTCCACATTTTTCAAAAGGTCTTAAATCAATAGAGTTGTCGTCCTCTCCTTATATATCCAAGATGTTCGCCTCAACTTAATAATGTGAGAACACTTAATTTGTCTAACAATTTTCCCCTTAAACAAAGTACACTTTGTACCCGGGAGTCCTCCCCAAAAATAAAGTACACCTAAACTATACAGAGTTGGTCCTCTTTGTTCTACACATCGGGAGTCTTGATTCCCACATCGATAAGCTAAGAACTGAGCTCTTATACCACGTGTTAGCCACTTTGAGAATCACCTCTCATGCCTTTGTGTTTTGTCATCATCAAAAGGTCTCGTATCAATGAAGTTGTCGTTCTTTTTTATATAGTCAAGATCTTCTCTTTAACTATGTAAAGTTAGATATTTTGTTTGTCCAACAATCAAAATGAAACAAATTAAGTCGAAAGTTTATGACTCAAATCATATTTTAACCAAGACTGAATATTTTCGGACCAATTTATTTGTTTTTTTTTTCTTTCTTTAAAGAACTTTCTTTGCTTCCAATGATGCAAATTCCATCCCGTATAGATTTGAATAAGTTTGATTAAGTAAAACTAAATGATGTTTGGAATGAAAATTAACTTAATTTGAAGGTTAATTTAATATGAGTTTGATTTGGTTTGTGCAATATGAGTTTATCAACTCTAATCTTGTTAGGTAAATTTTTTTATGTTTTTTATGTTAACTATTAATATATATACACTTTTTTGTTCTCATTCACCAATAATTGAGATATGATAATTAAAATAGTTATCGAAAGTTATTGAAAAGTTGTTCATAATTGTGTTTAGGATAGGTTGCCTCATAAGTGTAAATACCATTAAAAAAAAGCAAAAAAATAGCCACATTAACCTTAGAAAAATGTTTTGAAATATCAGCACTATTAATTTTTGGATGAAAAACTTAACCCCATATTGTAGGCCTCAACTAGCTAGTATTTTTTTTTTTTTTAAACTAATATCCAATTCATGCAAAGTCATTGTATTGAATAATTAATTTTAAGTAATATATACCCATCCATTAAAAATCATTGGAAGTGTGGTTGATAGAAGGATTAAGGTTACTCTAGCTTAGTTACTGTAAGCTTAAAGTTAACTTAATCTGTGTTTAGTGTGTAAGTTTATGTAAGTTGGATTAAGTTAAACTGGAGTGCAAGTTAAACTAATCTATGTTTGTTGTGTTTTTGTGTAATATGAGTTTACTAAACCTAATTTTATCATGCAAATGTTTATATTTCCTTTTATTATTATATGTTAACGATTATACATACTTTCTTCTTCTTTTTTTTAATCACATTATATGCAATAATTGAAATATGATCATTTAAAATAGTTATTGAAAAGTTGTTCATAATTGTGTTTAGGGTAGGTTGCCTCATGATGCAAATTCCTCCATGTGTAGGTTTGAGTAAGTTCGATTAAGTTAATTAAATGTTGTTTGGGTTGAAAGTTAACTTAATTTGAAGGTTAATTTAATATGGGTTTGATATGGTTTATGTAATATGAGTTTATCAACCCTAATCTTGTTTGGTAAACTTGTGTATATTTCTTTTTATCATATGTATAGTTCTCATTCACAATATATACAATAATTGAGATATGATAATTTAAAGTAGTTATATGAAAGTTTTCGAAAAGTTGTTCGTATAATTGTGTTGAGGGTAGGTTGCCCAATAAGTGTAAATACCAATAAAAAAAAAGTCTTCATAATTTATAAAATTAAAATAGTTTCAAATTGTGGGTTAATTATTAAAAAAACGTGTGTGTATATATATATATATATAATTCTACAAATGATTTGAAGATTTCTTACATATACATATTTATTTTATCTTAGTTTCTAATTCATAATTTTTTTTTTGAAATAAATCTTTTAAAGATTTACTCTAGGCAAAATATCAAAAATCAATTTTCAAATTTTTTTTATTTTCCTTTATTTTTTAGTTTTTAGCTTTCAAAATGAATACATAAATAGATTAGAAAACAATGAAAAGTTGGTTGATGTTGCAACCAACTTTCCATAAAAGTAATAAAAATAAAAATAAAAAATCAAAGGAGTATAAATGGAAATTGTTTTTGTACGAAATCTATTAAAATTTCTTTCCAAATACCTCTAAACTAAAGAGAAACAACAAAAGTCAATAGAACAGTAGCTCAAGCGGCATCAGTCCACCTAATGACTTGAGGTCTTAGATTTGAGTCTTTCCCATCTCCAAATTGTTGTAATCTAAAAAAAAAAAAACAACAACAAAAAGAAAAAAAAAACAGTATTAACCTTAGAAAATGTTTTAAAATATCAGCACTATTAAATTTTGGATTAAAAAAAAAAACTAGCTACTATTTTTTTTAACCTAATATCCAATTCACGCGGAAGTCATTGTATTGAATAATTTTAAGTAATATATGCCTACGCATAAAAATCATTGAAAGTGTGGTTTTTTTTTTTTTTTTTTTTTTGAGAACATTGAAAATGTGGTTAATAGAAGGATTAAGCTTACTATAACTTAGTTACAATAAGCTTAAAGTTTATAAATGTGTAAATTTATATAAGTCGAATTAAGTTAAATTAAATAGTCTAAGTTAAATTAATCTATGTTTGATATATTTTTATGTAATATGAGTTTATTAACCCTAATTTTATCATGCAAATGGATATATTTCTTTTTATTATTATATGTTAACGATTATATATATATATATATATATATATATATATATATATATATATTTGTTTTTATCACATTATATGCAATAATTGAAATATGATAATTTTAAATAGTTATTGAAAAGTTGTTAAAAATTATGTTGAGGACAGGTTGCCTGTAAATAATTGTTTCAAATTGTTATCTCTGTTCCATATCTTTATTCCAAATCTAACAAAAATAAACCATACTTGAATTTTCTAGGTAAAAAAAAATAAGGATTTGGATTCAAATATAACAAATAATACAAATTACCACCTTTTGATTTAAAATATGTGTATTAATTTTTTTTTCAACACATGTATAACTTAAAAATTCTAAGTATGTTATTTAAAAATAAAAAAAAACACGTGCAACTATGACGTTAGCTGCCAATATAGCAGTAACTCAAGCGGCATCGATGTACACCTAATGACCTAAAGGTCATAGGTTCGAGTCTCCCCCACCCCTAATTGTTGTAATCTCAAAAAAAAAAAAAAAAACTATGATGTTAGCTATTTTTACTTTCAAAATCTGCTAAATTGAAATTTATAGAATGATATTTTAAAATCATGCATATAATAATTGTATGAATTGTTTTATTCTTAAAAAACTTGAATAAATTTAAAATGTTATACATATATATAATTTTATTTTTTTTGAGGAAATTGTTATACTATATTTAAGTTAATTTTTTTTTAAATCATTTAAAATTAAATTTAGATACAAGTATACATTAAGTGAACCAAAATAAATAGTACTCAGTAGCATCATCAAGTAGGGAATGATTACAAATTCAAGTCTAATTGAATGGGTCAATGACACAATAATTTCATTATTTAGTTGTAAATCAGTTTATTACCAATGTCATAGGTTCGATCTTAAGAATCGAAATTTATCTTCTTTCTCTCATATATACTTAAAAAAAAAAAATCAATCTCAAATGTTGGGCTGAATTTAAAAAAAAGTAAAGTATAAAATTGAAACAATAAATGAAATAAATTTGAAATATCTAAGTCTTCAAGTTAAATAAAATATTTAAAATATATAATTCATCGAGATTTCTAAAAATGAAGAAAAAAGAGAATATGTCCATCAATCATGATTTGGTTAATTTAATCATTTCACTAAATGCCTTCCAAATATTAGACTCAATTAGATGATATATTACCGAATGGGTCAATGATGCAATGATTTAATTATTTGGTTGTAACCCAATTCAATACCAGCGTTGCAGGTTCGAGCCCGTCCATATTAGAGATGATGAGTAATTGTCGCGGAAAACGTGTTTCTAAAAATGAGAGTCAAACCGGAGGAGAGATTCAATGATTTTTTTTCCATTTTTCTCTCTCTAAAAATCGCAGCTGTCCCAAAGAGAGATTTGGGGAAGAAGGTGATGACGTGAGTTTCTTTTGTCTTTATTAGTAAAACAAATTTCTTTAATTAAAAACAAAAATTACTTTTGCTAATTAATGAATAGAGTTAAAATTATTTTTAGAAAGAAATATTTAAATATTGATGTTAGTCTGAGATTAAAAGATAAATTTGACGAAATTTAAAGTGAGATTTAATAAAATTGTTTTTTAAAAAAATAGAGATTCGATAGAGGGTTTGAAGAGTGGTTAAAAGGGGTTGAAGAGTGGTTAAAAAAAGAGTTGAAGAGTGATTGTTTACTATAAAATACAAACGAGGGGTTGTTGAGGATCACTCCTCATATTCAAAGAACAAACATAGCCTTAGGATATAATTTATCTAATTTTGGCAATTATTTACATGATATTTTAAGCTAAGGTTATATTTCGAGCCAACCATGTTTTCACATATGTATCAAAGTTACTTACATTTATATATTTCTAATTTTTCTAAAAAAATATTTATATATTTCTTTATTATGTTATTGACTATATATATGCATATACTTAAAAAAATCAAAGTTTAAAAAAGAAAAGTAGCACTCTCAAAAAAAAGAAAAAGAGAAGAAAAGTAGTTTATTATTATTATTATTATTATATTTTTTTCGTTTTGAATTCAACTATAATTCCTGCGAACTTTTTATCTTAGAAATATAAATATTTACCATGGTAGACAAATGTCGAAAATGAAATATAAATTATTTCTATAAGTTTTAGAAATGACAAAAATGATGGGCTATATTTAAGAAATGAAATCACTCCATTCCACTTTTTAGGAGTTGTTTGACATATTTAGATAGAGTTTATTAATTCCTACTAAAAAATTTAGGTTCAAACGAATTTTTATTAATTTTTACTTTTAAATGTAAGTCTCATTTTTAATTATTCATTTATAACTATTCAATCATTTCTAACCATTCATTTTTAATCATTTTTTTCAAATCAATCAAAAGAACTCATTTTTAGCTATTCATTTCTAATAATTTCTTTTTTAACTATTAAAACTAATTATTCATTTTTAAATCTACATTGAAACAATGGTTTGATTCTAACTCCTTTACATAAAAACTATATCAATACTAGTTTTTGACAAAAATCTCAATTTTTAACTTCTCAATATAAATGATTTGTAATCCAAATATTACCTAAATATGTCAAACAAACACCACCTTAGCATAACATTGTAAGACAAAAATATGTAAAGTGTTCTCTAAATTTGAAACAAACGTACAAAATGAGACAACAACATGTGAACCGATGAACACTCCCAAAAAAAAAAGAAACATTTATGACAAGGGGCCCACGCAACGGAGCCGGTCTAGTGGAAAAGCGTTACATTATAACCGACAATGGCGTCGCCAAGGGAGTTGAGCCAATAAGTCGTGGCTAGAGCATAGCCCCGGGCGAAGCGGAAAACCCCGGTTCCAGCGACGACGGGGAGTTCACGAACCGTATGCATCGCGGAATTCTTGCCCACAATAACAATGGAGCTGCCGTTGAAGTGGCCGGCGGTGAAGTCGTAGGTTAATGCCATGAGCAGGCCTAGCTCCTGCTGCCCCGCCGACCCGTACAGCCCCTGCGCCCGCCCGATCTCCTTCGATTGCGGGTCCGGGGACTCCGTCAACGGGTCGTCCGCGATGAACACCGCCCCGAACAGCGTTGGCGAATTGGCCGACATCGGGCCCTCCGCTATCTTGACCGCGCTCGGGCTTTTCCCGCTGATGGTGTCGTGGAAGTAGAATTGCATTTTCGTTTCCGTCTGTTTTTTGGAATCGTGTCTGCTTGTTTTTGCTAATTTCAGGCTTTGTGTCCATGGGAGAATTGCGAGGAGGATTATGAGCCAAATTGAAATGGAAAAATTCGCCATTTAAAGAACAAACAAACAAAAAAAAAGGTTTCTAGCTCTGTGTTTTTGTTGATGAACAGAGCTTTTCGGAGATGGAGACGACCACCTAACGGTTTTATAGTAAAGCGGAGAACTGAGCTTTTTTTGTTTTTGTTTTTTTTAAATTTCAGTGAAAATGAATTAACACCAAACTCGATAATCAATAATGATACTGACTCATTCAATTTTGTATGAGTATTTTTAGAAGTAGGTCAAATTGATAATTATTTTACAATACTACTAAAAAAATAACGATCATAATCATATCATATACAAATTATACGATATAATTAATACATAATATTGTATTAATATACAATACTGTATTAATAGTATATAATATTGTATCAAACAAATTCAAATTTATCTATATTTATAATTATTTTGTAAAATTGAATTATGGAATACAATATTCTTTTTTTCGTGTTTGTTTCTAGAATATAAATGACGTAGCTAGTGGAGAATTTTGATCATGTGGGATTGGTACCATAATGGTCAATAAAATAAAAGGCAAATTGTTCGTTTCTTTTTTTCTTTTTTCATGATTCAACGACATTTATAGTGTAAATTCAAACTTTTAATATCTACTATGTTATTACAAAAAAATGCTGCTAGAGTTCTACAATTTTTCGTTCTTCAAGTTTAAGGCACTTATACTTCATTAAATTGAAAAATTAATTCTAAAGGAATTTAGGACCGGATATGATATATAATATAATAATTATGAATTATGAACTTAAAATATCTTTAATTTTAAATATTATTAAACTAAAAAGATAATATGTGAAGAGAAAATTTCAAAAAATTAAAATTAGGAACGAGAGTTCCAAAAACTTGTAACTTGTTGACTACTACTAACTTGTATATAATATAATTAGAGCTCTAAGGACGCGTTTGGCCTGCCGGGAAGGGAAGGGAAGGGTACCTTCCCGGCGTTTGGCCAACAAGGATAAAATATCCTTGCCTAACACGGCGCGTGGGTCCCACGTGCCCAAATTTCCCGGCACGTGGACCCCGCGCGTTCAACTTTTTTTTCTTTTTCTTTTTTTAATTTTGAATTTAAATTTCCTTTAGAATTTTGAATTTAAGTTTCTTACTTCATTTTTTAGTAGTATTAATATTATTTATAATTTCCAAATAAACTTTATTTCCTTATATATTTTATGGTCAATTTAATTTCAGTTTTCATTCATTTTTTCTTTCCTAATTTTTTTTTTTATATTTTTTAATTTCTAAATCAACTTTTTTTATTTTTATATATATAATTACATTTTTGTAATAGTTATTCAAAATTAAATTGCCAAAATTAAAATTTCAATTTCAACTTTTTCTTATGAAAATGTAAGGTTGTCAATTTTTAACAACTCGTCCAATTGAATATGTTTATATTATTTATGTATATTTTTTTTCTTTTAAAATTAAATATTTATTATTATCGTTAGATGTATCATGTTCTCTAAACAATATTTATTTCATGCATTTGACTTTTATCAATAATGTATGCATTTACAATTTGTTATACACACACATATATAAATATAGATTTTTTATATTTTTATATTATTTTTTTAATAATATTTATTCAAAAATAAATTGTTAATATTAGGATTTGAACCTAAACCATTTCTTAGATAAATAATTCAAGATAATACATTTAACCAACTCATCTATTTAAATGATTTGATTAAATTTACGTGTTTTATGTTACTTACTTACTTGCATATATTTTATTTTAATATGTATTAAACATTTATCATTTATATAATTAAATATATATATATATATGACTAAACTAATTAATTTCTGATTTAATTTTGTTTATATAAAATTTATTCACATCAAATTATTTTGATTATTTTGAGTCATTTTACTTTTTATTTGATAATTTGTATGATTTACTAAATTTCAAATACTATTTAAATAGTAATATAAATGAATAAAATTTAAAATAATATTTAATCAATAAATAAATTATATATTCAATTATTATATTAAATAGTAATTAAGTTTTGATTTATTTTTTTATATATAATTTATTTACATCAAATTATTTTTTTAAATATGACTATTTAAACTATTTATTTGATAGTTTTTATGATCTACTAAATTTTAAATAGTAAATTAAATGAATAAATTTTAAAATAAATTTAATTATTATTATATTAAAAAACTACTAAATATCTACTTTTATAAATAAATCAAATAAAAAAAATTACATCTCTTGCCTTCCCATCTCATCCCACCAAACACTCATTTATTATCTCTTATCTTTTTATCCATTTCCACCAAACATAAGCTTATTCTCACTTTCCTTCCCAACTCATTCATTCCCAACTCACCCTACCCAAACATGCCGTAAGTCTTTACGATATCTTTTTTCTTTTTCTTTTTTAAATATGGAAAAATTTATTCTTTTATTGGGAAAAAACATCTTCAATGGAATCGGTGGAGGATGACACGACACATGCCCATCATACTGTTTAATGGTATCTTTTAAATTAACCGCTTCACTTTATAAAATTAATATTATATTAAATAATACGTGGTTTTATCTAAAAGAAATAAAGTAATATTGAGTATAGTAACTAGTCCCTATTTTAAATGTTATAACTGAATTCAATAAAGTGGTATTGCATATCGAATGAGTCAGTGTAATATTATGATTTCATTGTTTAGTCGTAAATCAGTTCAACACTAATGTCACAAATTTGATCTTTAGATCATTTCTTTCGATATGTACTCAAAAAAACAAAATTGTAACTGAATTCACAATAGTTTTGTTATGGAGTTGGAGAGCTATGTTTTTTTTGTCGGTGTTTGTTTCTAGAATATGACAGGCGTGGCAAGGGAGAATATAAAATCATGTGGGAGAGGAACCATAACGGTCAATGAAAATAAAAGCCAAAAATGTTCTTGAAGTGTACGATACTCCACATTACATTGAAAAATGAGCCCAAATGATTTTAGGTTTAAAATATCAACCGAGTTTGTTCGTTTTTTTTATTTCTAATCGAATAATTGAGGGTAAGAGATTTGAACTCATACTCTCAAAGTTTATTTAATAAATATCATTGAATTTTTCTTCTTTTAGCTGAAAGTATATTTGTGTTGAACTAGTGTTTTATAATTTATTTTATACCATCAATGTTACACATTACACAAATCCAAAAGTTTCAAAATTTCTAACCTGAAGCTTATATATATAGAAAATAACCTGGGTGTTTTAGGCCCCGTTAGGTAACCATTTTGTTTTTTGTTTATGAAATTGAAGTCTATTTCCATTCAAATTTCCTACCATGTGCTCCACCTTTCATACAATGTATTCATCTTTCTTTAAGAAAGTAGAAAAATATAAACAAGTTTTTGGAAATTACTTTTTTTTTTTTACAAATTTTGGTTTTGTTTATTAAAATATAATAAGATGTAGATATCCAAATAAGGAAAAAAGTATAGTAAGGTAAGTTGTAGGCTTAAATTTCATAAACAAAAAACAAAAAATAAAATAATTATCAAACGGAGCCTTAAGTTTCAATTTGCAAATGTATAGTAAGTGAGATTGAGAATCGATTATGAGATATATATATATATATAAATATATAAACCAATAAAATGAGTACCTATTTAGGTTGGAGTAAAACTCTCTTACACATAATTGTGTAGATGGTGCCACAAAAAATCTTCTCATAAATAAAAAAAAATAAAAATATAAAAGAATTTTTGTGGCACTAATAGTACCACATCATCAAATTATTGGGCTCCCCTAACCTCGAGGACAATTTTACTCTTTAAGTTGCCGCCTTCAAACAACCACACAAAATTGTAATTTCAATTATAATACATTTTAGTTGATAATTTTATGACTAAAATTAATTTCAGTGTCAGATTCTAATGGGAATGACTAAAGTCAATGCATTAAAATAATTAAAATAAGTTCATCATATTCATAGTTTCCCAAAATTAAAAATTAAAAAAAAAAAAAAAAAAAAAAAAAAAAAAAAAAAACTAGCAAGGAAATTTGGGAGTATAATGTAACTTGTTTTCCCATCTAATCCATAATGGGAGACAATTGCAAGTGTAAACACAACCAATCAACTCAACAAGGTTTGAAATAATTTTCAATAGGGTGTAGGGTCCTCTAATATTAGGTGGTCATTGATATGATCGGGTTGGTGACCTACTATTTCATCTTTGGAAAAAGTAGGTGGGGTTGTTTGTCCAAGTTAATTACTGCCAAACTTTAGATTATGAAAAATCAAGTCATTGATTAAAAAGTTAATGATGGGTTATGAGATGAAACTTTACTAAATGGATATTTGGTCCAATATTAGAAAAATTAGAATTTGATTAATAATTGATGAAATAAAAGAGGAAACATCTTAAAAATTATATTAAGAAATATTTCATATTAAAAAGATAAGAGACTTCATAACCTTTAAACAGCTGAACCACTTCTTTTGTTACAAATTGGTTTAAAATAAAACTCATATTTATCTAATAACTATTTGGATGACAATAAGTATCCATACATAGCCTTTATATCTTTGACATATGATGAGAAATTATTTGAGATTACTCTAAATAGGAGAAATAAATTTTAAGAGTTACACTGTTAGCTATAATTACCTTATGAAATATATCATCGACACCAACTCCATCCAACTCCAACTAAAAGAATATTTAAAAAAAAAAAAAACTCCAACTAAAAAATATTAAATATTAATTTCAAATCAACCACCAAATAACTCATCCATCAAAGAGTTAATAGGGAAGCAAAATTTGAACGACATCTTATAAAATTTAATAATTAATGTCCCGTTTGATAACCATTTCGTTTTTTTTTTAATGAAATTTAAGTTTATTTTTACTCCAATTCCCTATTATGTGCTCCATCTTTCATATAATATATCCATCTTTTCTTAAGAAAGTAGGTGCATACTAACCAAATTTCAAAAACAAAAACAAAGCTACTTTTTTTTTCTAAATTTTGGTTTTGTTTCTTAAAATATAGGCAATATGTAGATATCCAAATAAAAAAAAACTAATAAAGTAGTTATTGTAAACTTAAATTTTTAAAACAAAATAGCTATGGCCTAAGAGATTCCAAATTTGAATCTACATACACCTAATTGTTGTTGAATTCCACAAAAAAAAAAAATCATTCTCGAAAAAATATTCTTCTTTTACTTAATTAGAGGCATTTCTCTAGGGCATTTCCATTTATTTGTTTCTTTTTTTCAATTTTTTTTTGTAATTTTCTTTCATTATATTCTTAATGGAAAGTTGTTTTTTTACACACAAGAAAAAATGTCCATTTAGAAAGAGATTCTTCACATACATAGACTCATTAGAGGTGAAATAGGTTAATGGGAGGCTCTTATTTCCTCAAAATTATAATTAATGTTAGGAATCTCTTGATCATACTACTTTAAAGGTCTAAAGTTCAAGCATTCGAACTAGAGCCTTAAAAATTGTGGAGAAATTAAGCAAAGTGACACAATGAAAGAAAATACCCAATATATCATTATGAGTTCTTGCTCAAAATTTGGGTATACAAGAATTAGTGGAAACAATTTTACTTATTGAAGCATGTGGCATTTCATCATTATAAGGATTCAAACTTGCAAAGTTTCATTGCTTTTGGCACACTGTTGGAATGTATTTTGATGCTCAAGTTTGTTGAGTTATAATCATTGCTGTCTTCTCCTACAATGACATCAAGAACATAAACATCTTTACAATGGGTCATTCTGTCAAGATTCATATAAAGCAGACAGTTTTTTTATTTTGTTTTATTTTATTTTTAACAACCACAAAAAATGTAAAAAATGTTTTATTATAGGAAAATAACCCTTTTATTTAGCCGATTTTTTTTTAGTACATATTGAGGGAGGGGGACAAATACCGATTTTATGGTGTTGAACTCGTTTATAACCAAACAATGAAATCATTGTGTCACTGACCATTCAATTTTATTTAGCCGATTTTAAAGAATACAAAATGCTAGATAAAAAGAGCGTGAAAGAAATAATGGCTGAGAATATATATATATATATATATATATATATATATATATATATATATATATATATATATATATATATTATTTATTTATATCCGTATTAGATGCAGTAGAACTTTTGTGGTGAGAATATATTTTCAACCAAACAGATTTTTGTTTGTAATGGACAAAAAAAAAATTAAAAATGTAATATTTAGATCAGTTTGATAATTATTTAATTTTTTTTTTCTATTTTTGAAATTTAAGTTTTTTTTTTAGTATATAGTGGAAAAGATGACCAACAAATCCTAGATAGAAGACACAACTATTCTCAAATTTTAAGTTTGTTTTTGTAAAGAGTTTCATCTTAATATTTAAATTCTAATTAAATTTTATAAATCAAAACTAAGTTTTTATTAGTTACTTTTTTTGTTTTTAAATTTTTTGTAATTTTAAAAGATATATGAGGGTCACAAATTTGAATTTAGAAATTAGTATTTGGTTCTTATATTACTTGAAAGTAGTTAAGAGTGTTGGTTGGTCCCTTACTTTATATTAAAAAAAGAAAAAAGAAAAACCATAGGTGAGAATATTTGTTCTAAACTTAAATTTAAAAAAAAAAAAAAAAATTGATTAACAAATCATGCCTAGATCTTTAAGACTAGAGCTTTTGACGACATTGGTATAATTTAGTAATCACGACATATTATATAACTTAATAACTATAAGATTATTACATATACTCTTTTCAAATATTGAATAAAAAAAGAAAATTGTACCAAATGAATTATTCTCACAAAATAGGTATATAAGTTCTAAAGTATACATATTCCTAACAATTAATACATTTCTTTTAAGTTAATCATTGATACATTTTAGTATTATAAATATTCCACAATACTAATATTATAGGAAAATTTGTATATATAATAAAAAAAAGACAAATTATTTCCATTTATAGAACGAAATCAAAATTAATTCGTTCCTACGAGAAAATCTATATTGAATTTTATGGGCGAAAGAATTTAATTGGTGATAGAATTTTATCAAGGGTTAAATTATATCTGTGATTGAATTGCCAAAACATTCACTCTACCACTAGTTGAATTTTGCCACCTATAGAAAATCATATGATATAGATGAATTATTTTAAAAATTGTACTATAAATGTTCTTGACTGCAAATTTATAATATTATTAAAGAAAATTTTAGGTCATGATGTATAATGTCCACCTATATGGTTTAATGTAAACCACATTCTATTTTTCTTTATTTTATTTTTTATCTTTTAAATTTAAAATCAAATAGACTGTCGTTCATATTTGACCAGACTATCTATTATTTTATGGTAAATATTTTGAGTAATGTAATTATTTTTTAGATTTAGAGAGAAAAGAAACTACAATGTTCATATTCATACAACCAAACATGGTTGAAGCTCGCAAAATCCTCATTTCCATCCCCACACCTTCCAAGATCAGATTCAGAGAATCCGATGTCGGCTGCTAAAATTATTATGCAATCTCTATCAACTTCTGTTCAATTCCGAACGGCGTCCTCGCCGGCGTATATCCAGCCGGAATCGTTACTCCGGGAAACCCTGCAATCGCTCAAATCGGTGAGATTCTCGCACTTCGACTCTCTATTGCATCTATCTTATTCTCTCCAATCGTTCTCTCATTTCCATTTTTCGAAAGTTTCGCTAATCTCGACAATGCCGCCTCCATTTCGATTCCTTTCGTCGCCTTTGTTTCTACGAAGAGTTCTTGATCGTACTCTTCAATTTTCTACTGTTTTTTCCAGGAAATGAGTAGATCTATGTTAACGATGTGCCATTGTTTCCGTCGGTCTGTGTTTGGGTGAATGTGGCGAACTTACCAGTTCGGCGTGCTTCTGGTTGAATGCTGTCGCTTCTTACAATGACCTAATTGGAGAGGAATCGAGCTCTTTGAGGTAAGAATTTAAGGTTGCTTTGAATTCATTGAGCAGCCCTATTACTTCTCTGCTTGCTGTGTGATTGCTTGTTAGGGTTTCGAGATTCTCTGTTTTTAAATTCTTTACCAATATTGCCCCTCTTTTCCTGCAGATATAGAATATTAGATAATTGCTAATGTTACTCCATACTTGATGCTCCAAAATGTTTGTCCTCTAGAAAACTGAATATATTCTGTTTTTGTTTGGGTCAGCTTGCACTATCTCGATTATTGTTAGTAGCTATACTATACTCCCTGACCTTCTGACCTTATAATATTTGAATATAAAAAAAACCTGCATGTAATTTATTTATAAGTAGGTAATCAGTATGGATTAGACCCATCATCTCTTGTTTATTTAAGGGTCTTCTTGACCACTAGATCTCTCCATAATGGTTTACGTACCTTAATGAAAATAGCCTGACCTTGTCCATGGAGGTTAACTCGCCCGACCTTGTCCCATCCTAGCGTTCCAACCTAGGGGGGCTTTTCGAGACCTAAAACTAGACCACTCGCTTAGGCTAGCCTTTCCCAATATAATTGCTCCATCTTTTCTTAGCTTCGTTGCGACTCCTGCATCATGATGCACGATAGAGCCCAATAGAGCGAATGAGCCGGCTGTTGTGTTGAGTTTGTCTTTTCTTGCTATATTATCTTTGACAATCACAGGAATACCGTGCAAAAGAGGCAGTGAGCCTGGTGGCTGGTGCCTTCCCTTGGCACTCACCGTCTGCCTTGTCTGCTAAGTACAATGCATCTAGATTCACCTCTATGACTCCTCTATGTTGCGGGTTATATCTTCAAATTTGTTCTATGTAAAACTCAACAAGTTTCCTGGAGGCGAGTTTTTTTTTTTGGTTGAAGGCCAGTTGCTGATCTTTCAGCGTTGCTTCTTCAATGGAGAAGCCGATCCGTACACTGGAAGAACAAAATGGTGCCACTCCTACCAGAATCATAAACAAAGAAAGAACCAAATGGTCAAGCTCTGGATTGTTTTTCTCTTAAGGTGTTAGTCAATGCAAAAACGTACTCCATTAGAAAAAGGAATTAAAGCAGCCAATCTATGTTAGTCTATGTTAGTCTTCTCTCGCTTTCTCTTCTATCCCTTTACCAAAAAAATTACAGAACAGTTCAATGTAGTATTTTAATGATATAATTCAAAATATTTTAATTTCAAAGATATGAACGAAGGTGGCATACTTTTACTAAACGCAAGTATAAGAATATCTAAAGACGATCTTGAATAAATTATATCTCGAAGTTATATTTATTAAGAGCTTTAGACCATTCACGCCCAAGCAAGGTATAATGTATTAGATATCAAAAGGTTCTCTTTTCAATGTGAAGCAATGTAGGACTCTCTACATGCTCGCTTGAGATGATGCCATTCTAGGTTTGGGCTAACCAAGTGGTATCGGGATTAATTTGGGCTTTTTAGCCATTTTTGGTTGTGAAGTAGCCATTTTGAAGTGCAGATCAGACAACTCTGTTTTAAATCTCTTTTGGTTTCTGAAATTTTTGTGGCTAATATGGATGAGATTTTATGAGATTATTGGAGTCTTAAGATTAGAATTGCGGTTGGTGAGAAATGGGGGTCGGGGAATTCGCATTCCAGATAGGAATCTTGGAGTAGTATATGTTCTCTTGGTTTGTTTTGTTTTTGTGAAAGCATAATTAGATGGAAATGGGTTGATGACACTTTAATCCTCAAGTTTAGACCTTAGAGACAACATAACCATTATTAGTATAATGGAATGTCAAAACTATCTTTTTTTATTTGTTTATCACTTTTCTTTTTTAATTGGATTTTTTTCTCTCTTCTCTAACGTGGAGCGGGTTTCAAAATTGTCAATCTTTTTTAAAAAAATTATAAATATGATCACCAGCTTAAATAAAAAAGACCACAACATGAACTAGCCACAATATTACAAGCTAACGTTAATTCATGTTATCATCATTATTTTAGAGTTAATTTAATGTTAGGTTATAATAATTATAAATTTATTTTATGTTGTATTATTCATATTTATACATTTATTTATGTTTGAAATACTCACCTTGTAGCTTTTGTCCCATTTGAGAAAGATGAGGAGCCTTATGCATCTTTATAAGAGTAAAAGTTACTTCTCTCGTTATCAATTGGTTTATAGAATCTCATATTATCTAATATGCTATCATAGTTCCATGTAGGTTATTGATCCCCCAAAATTTCAATCTGACTTTAGTGGGTGATTTGGACCCCACCAAAGCGGGCATAAGCGTGGGTATTTAATCCCAAAAATTCGAATCCAACCCAAGCGAGTAAGCCAAAGTGGGTATTTCGGTCCACAAATTTGAATTTAATCCAAGATGGTCTTCCCTATGTGACACCATCTTGAGGAGACATGTTGGAGATACTCATCTTGTGGCTTTTGTTCCACATTAGAAAGGTGGGGGAGTCTTCAACATCTTTGTAAGAAATGAGTTATTCCTCTCGCTATCAAATGGTTTTGAGGTAGAACCCATGTTATCTAATAATTTACCAATTTGAAACTTACAATCATTGTTTTAAAAGCTTGAGGCGTAATAGGCTTCGGGAACTTTGGCACAAGGCACAAAGAAAACGCGAACTTTTTTATGAAGCACACAATATAATAACATCCATAGAGTAGAGATAGTATAGTCGAAGTGAAAATATTAAAAATAAAAGCCCTAAAAAGATGCGCTTATTCTAGGCGAGGAGCTAGACCTGTTTCTTAAGTCTAGCATGCGTTTAGAAGGGCTTTTCAAAATACTGCTTACAATTTACGATATATTAAAATGGGTGGAGTTGATTTGCAGTGAGATAAATTACTTCAGAGGAGGAGGCTTTCTTCTTTTGGTTGTTTGCTCAAAGTCATAAGCAATTTCTATCAGTCTAGGCTCATATCCTTTCAAGCCTCCAAAATGGATACCAAACGGAGTCCCTTTGGGCAAATATCCTGCAGGAACAGTGATTCCAGGAAAGCCTCCAATTGCTAGAATCCTTGAGATTTCTAGAGGACTTAAAGCCACTATTGCATCTAACTTTTCCTTAGCCATTGTCATTTCCAGTCCTTCTCTTGAAAGCTTCGCTAATTGGGATAATGTTGCCTCCATTCCTGTTCCATTAGTCGCCTCAGCTTGTAGGAACAACTCTTGACCATACTCTTGAATTTTCTCCTGTTTTTTATCAGAAACAGTTTCAATGGTTATCTTTCTGCCATTTTAAGTCGCATATGGTTGCCAACAACAGTATAGCTCTTGTGGTGTTTTGTATAATCTAATAACTACAAGATTACAGGCTTGAATCTCACTTCTAAAATATTATTGAATTAAAAAAAAGATAGAATATTATTTTGGTCTATGAACTTTGACATTTGTTTCATTTTAGTCATTGAACTTTCGAAAGTTTAATTTTAGTTTTTGAATTTTGAGATTTGAATATTTAGTATGCGAACTTTCATAAGTCAATTTTAGTCTTTGTACTTCATTGAAGAAAAAAAATTTAAAATCGGTCCCATAATAAATTTGAAGTTAATATTGATCGAAATTGGTTCAATAATGTTAATCATTTTAATACAATTAAAGACAGATTGCGAAGATATTTCTAAAATCTATTGAGGAAGATGATGATTTTTTTAAGGAAAAAAAAAATCTAACGATCATTTAAGTTTGTTTGAAAGTTCAAGACTGAAACAGAACTAAACTTAAAAGTTTAGGGACTAAAATAAAACAAACATCAAAGTTTACGTACTCAAATTGAACTTTTGAAAGTTTAGAGATCAAAATAGAATAAATGTCAAAGTTCAAGACCAAAATAGTACTATACTAAAAAAAATAATCATATGAGTTTGGATTCAGCAATAGAACAAAGCATGTTTACCATTTTGGAGTTCTTTTAGTTGAATTCTATCAATTCTGATAAAGTTCGAACTCGAGTGGAAATAAGTTCTTTCAAGTATGCATTTATTGATACTTTGAACTCATTGAGTAATGCAATGTCTTCTCCGCTTTCTGTACTTAATATGATTTCAATATTGTGTATTCTCAATTTGAACACCAATATTGCACCTCTTTTTCTGCACATGAGAGTTAGATAAATTGTTAAAGTTACCTGTATATTTTAGGCTGATTAGCCTCCTGTAAATGTTCTTTTCATCGATGCTAAAAGATAATTGGAAATTTGAATGATGCTAAGGATGGCACGGTAGTCGAAGGCTTGGACTTTGAAGATGAGCTGATCTCAAGGTCTCAGGTTTGAAATTGACTTGTGACATTAATTTGTAGACACCTTTCGTGCTCAATCTCTCCCGATACTTGGCCTAGGAACGGACGTGGTTACTCTGGGTATAGTGAAGCGAAACTCCGATTTTCCAGTTTCAAAAAAAGAAAAAAAAGAAGAAATAAAAGATAGTATCTTTGGTACCTCAGGATTGTGAGAATTTTCTGAAAAGCTTGAATCAAGAAAGTGTCATTAGCAGTAGAGGCATCCAACACGATTCCCAATCTCTTTCCTTTGAGCCCATTAGCCTTAAGAAATTGACCATAGCCACCTCTTGGAATGTATCGAGATGCTTTATATGTTTCCTTATCCAAAGCGTCAGTTCCAGCAATGATGTCAAGAACATAAGCAGCGTCGGAAACTGTTCTGCAAATTGGCCTGTATCAAGAGTTGGATCATTATATATTTGCATAATGTAATTGTAAACTCAATGGAATAAGTGAACCTAAAGCTTAGTGTTGAGTGAGATCTAGGCTTGTATAGATCTTCTTAGAACACTTACCCGACAGTATCCTGTCGTGGAGAGATTGGGACAACTCCAGCTCGACTAGTGAGACCAATGGTTGGTTTGATGCCAACTACTGAATTAAAACTGGAAGGACATAATATTGAGCCATCAGTTTCAGTTCCGAGTGTGACAGCAGCCATGTTTGCTGACACTGATATTGCCGAGCCGCTGCTCGAACCACATGGATCTTTCAATGTATAAGGTTCCTATGCCATTTTCCATGTGAGTGTTATTTTGTGAAGTGTTTTAAAAGATCTCACATTCAATGAAGACTTCACAACAAGAGCCATGGATTATTCTGCATTTTTAACTGATTTTGAGATTGATGAAATCTTATGTGTTCTCTAATTTAGTTTTTGTTATGAATCATAGGTTTAAATATAATTCCAAGATTTAGTATTTGAATATGGTTAGATGTTTTCTATTGTTTGTTTCCTTTATATATATATATATATATATCAATGAATATTTGGGCTAGTTTATGCACACCTCGACTAGACATTCCTTCTGAAGCTACAACATTTAGATGGAAACCCATAGGAAATTGGTTCTTGGGTAGGTGGCCAAATGGGTTGAATCTACTACCTTTTGGTTTTTTAATGTCTTTTTTTTTAATGTCCTTTTGACCACTAAACTACTTACGGGGGTTATTTTCTATAATTTGTTAGGACGTTTATTACATATTATCAATGAAAATGTAGAAGGTTCAGCATTTCTGAGAGTTTATCAGTATTAGAAACCATAAAACCAAACAAGTATTCAGTAGAAATAAATAAAAGTAAATTGATATTCAATATAAGAATGGTAAACCTAAAGAGGTACTTGAAGAAGTATATTTTGAAGAAAACTGGCTAACAATTTTGACGCATGGGTGAGCAGGAAATTTACAAGAAAGTTTGAACATTATTGCAAAGTTAAGCTAACTCACCCAGCCCTGACCAGCCCTGGCGTTCCAACCAGAAGGAATTCCGTTATCTCTAAAATGAGACCACTCACTCAAGCTTGCCTTTCCCAAAATGATTGCTCCAGCTTTCCTCAACCTCGTCACGACTCCAGCGTCCCGAGGCACGACAGAGCCGAGCAAAGCAAGTGAGCCAGCCGTGGTGTTGAGTTTGTCCTTTGTCGCCATGTTATCTTTGACAAGCACGGGAATACCGTGCAAAAGAGACAGAGAACCCGGTGCCTTCGCCTTGCGCTCGCGATCTGCATTGTCGGCTAAGTATAGTGCATCTGGATTCACCTCTATCACCCCTTTAAGCAGTGGATTGTATCTACTGATTTGCTTCATGTAAAACTCAACAAGTTGTCTGGATGTGAGTTTGTTGTGTTTGAAGGCAAGTTGCAGATCCTTGAGTGTGGCCTCTTTAATGGAGAAGCCAGTTCTTGCACTGTAAGACCCAAATGGTGATATTGCTAACTAAATCACAAACAAAGGAACTGAAAGAGAAAAGCTTTGAGTTTCCATTCTTTAGAATTAAGGAACTGCAAAACTAGGCTGTGTTCACTCTCTACTGAAGATGGAAGAACAATGGAAAAGGTCAGATAAAATAATCACCAAGTATTATTATTATTATTATTTTAATGTGCACTCTATTGGATGCCACTCGTTGTGTGCTTTTGCTTTTTTCAAATAAAATTATTGACACGCGACCAATTTGTGTTTTGTTATTTTCAGTCAGCCAAATGTCATAATTATGTTATTTCACCAACAGCCAAATGTGATGTTTTGTTATCTTTAATCTACTTTCTTTTGGGTATCATTAAATTAGAGAACACTAACTACCAACAGTTAACCTTGACTATTCAACTCAAATTATAATTTTTTTGAATTGAGTTGAGTAAAAAAAAAAGTGTATTTGAGTTGGTTCTTAAATTGACTAATTTTTTATTTGGTTCAACTTAACCCAAATCAAATTAAAAGTAATATTATATATATGAATTAACTAGATAAGTTGGACTGTAATGGATTTATGAGTTGGGGGTTGAGTGAAGGAGGAAAATTAATACAATCAGATAATTTACATAACTAGATAAATTACCCACATTTTAATTGCAAATTCTACATAAACGGTATTACTAGTTTTAACAACATGAGAGTCAAATACTTATTTTTAAGATTGAATTCAGTGATCGTAGTGTTGAACTAGATTATCACAAAATAATGAAACTAACATTTTTTTTTTCTTAGTTTGACAAGTACAAGGTAGGGTTAGTACTTTTCTTATCAAACGATGGAAATTGGTACCCGAAACCTCATTTATTGGGGCATAAAAGATCATAGTATTGTTTCATTAGCACTTATTTAATCACTCCCACTAATTATTATTTATTAATACAACTCCATAGACGAGCGAACCAATAATTGACTCAAATGAGGAGGCCTTCTTGTTTTGGTGGCTTGTTCAAAGGAATATGCAATTTCTATGAGCCTTGGTTCATATCCTTTCAAGCCTCCAAAATAAAACCCATACGGTCTTCCGGCCGCCAGATATCCCGCCGGAACAGTGATTCCGGGCAAACCTCCGATGGCTAAAAATGGGAAAATCTTTTCATTTGGAGTTATAATTGCATCTAGCCGATTCTCTGTCATTGTCTTCTCAAAACCTTCTCTTGAAAGCGCCGTTAATTTTGACAATATTTCTCCCATTCCTTCTCCGGTCATCTCGTTAGCTGCTATCAATGAACCTTGAGAATGTTTTGTCACTTCTTCCTGTTTTTTTTTTCATCATTAAAATAGAAATATATCAATGTACTGCTAGGAAGATGTATATTAGTAAGAGAATGAAGATTTCTTTAAGTCCCGTTTCGTATTCATTTTGTTTTTAGTTTTGAAATTTAGAAACAAAAGAAAATAGCTTTCAAAAGTTTGTTTTTGTTTTTAAAATTTGATTAGTTCACAGCAAAGATGGATACATTATAAAAAAGATGGAATATATTTTGATTAAAAATAGGCTTAAATTTCAATAAAAAAAAATTTATCAAACAGAGTCTTAATTACCAGGTCTTTGTGGTTTTTGTTGAATTGTATAACATCGGATAAAGATCGAACCGGAGAAGACACAAGCTCTTGCAAATATGCGTTTAAGGATACTTTAAATTCGTTTAACAAAGCAGTCATTTCTCCACTTTCTTCACTGTCTGCTATGGTTCCAAAGTTTTTTATTTCCAAATTATTCACCAATATTGCACCTCTTTCTCTGCAGGAAAACAATTTGATAAATTGGTATACAGCTATTCTTTTTTATTTTTTTCAATTCAACAATAATTAGGACTCGAACCCGTAATTAACCAATTGGTTACTATGTGAAGTTGTGCAAGAATTTCCACAACTCAATTTTGCCAACAATAGCACAACTTCACATGCTTTGTAATTAAGAGGTTGTAGATTCGAATCTTCAAATATTGTTGAATAAAAAATTCAATATATACTAAGAACTAGACAAGAAATATAAAAATATAAAGTACTAAATTGAAGCCTATCAAACAATAAGACCTAATAAAAAAAAATGCATGAAACAATGGTTACTAAACATTTTTTTTTTAATTCAACGACAATAGGGTGTGAAAGATTCAAACTTGTGATCTCTCTACGTCATACAAGATGTTATTGGAGCTCTGTTTCTTTTGACTACTAAACGTCTATTTAGCTCAACAAAAAAACATGGAAAGATGATATTTGAATATCACCTAAATATACAATAAATTTAGATGAGATATAAGATATAAATAGATAGATAGATGATAAAATTGTGTTTTTGGTACCTTAATAATGGGAAAGTTTCCTGAAAAGCTTGAAATATAGAGGAATCAAGATCAGTAGAGAAATCTGTTACAATTCCCAATCTCTTTCCTCTAAGTCCATCAACCTTAAGAAATTGACCATAACCACCACTAGGAATGTACTGAGTACAACAATATGTTTTCTGATCAAATACATCATATCCAACAATTGCTTCAAGAACATAAGCAGCATCTGCTACTGTTCTGCCCATTGTTCTGTTTGCTCATGCACAAAGCAACACTCAAATTAAGAGAAAACAAGCTTAATTAATTTTAGAATTAAGAAAACAAGAATTATTCTCTTAAGAGAGGCGCAAGGGTTGAGCGCTTGGACCTTGAGGATGTGCTTCTCTCGAGGTCCTAGATTTGAGCCTAGTGTGAGGATTAATTTTTTAGGCGACCTCAAATTTCGTCTCTTTTTCCTACGTTATCTTTGGTGCTTGCCTAAGGAATGGGTAAGGTTGCCCTCAAGTGAAATGAGCTTTTGTGTTTGAACCAAACCTGTCTACTAACTGGTAAGTGAGAGATATAGAAGTTACCCAACAGTGTCTTGGCGGCGAGAGATCGGGACAACCCCGGATCGACTAGTGAGACCAACGGTTGGTTTGATAGCAACCACTGAGTTGTAAGAAGCAGGGCATAACAATGAGCCATCAGTTTCAGTTCCTATTGTCACAGCAGCCATGTTTGCTGACACTGATATTGCTGACCCACTGCTCGAGCCACAAGGATTTCCAAATGTGTAAGGTTCCTGCGCCATTTTTACTTCAAAAAATAAGTGGTGCCTTAAATACTCCAACCTCTAATCTCTTGGTTTAAAATATATTTATGTTGGTTAAACTATGTTTATTTTAATTATTAGTTTAATATATACTAACTATTTATGTAAGTTTTTTTTTTTTTTTTTGCTAGAATACAAAGTTGTCCATACTAGTTAGTTAAGGGAAAATCATAGATAAGTGGTGACAACCCATCTCTTTTTTATGAGAACTTTTGCATCAAACTAAAAACAAAGCTATGAGGACTTGTGTTAAAGTAGACAATATCATAATAATATGAAAGCTTAGTCATGTTTGGTAGAATTCTTTGGTGACAAAGAAGTTGAAAGCTTGGAGATACTTAATCATGGTGGAAATCGGTGATAACTAATTATCAAAATGCCAGTGTATTCCAAAGAAAACAAAATTTTGATTAAGATATGAGCTAGATAAATTGACTAGCGATGTATACTTAGAAGAAGAGGGGTTTAGCTTCGATGATTCTTTGTTCGATGGGAGGATTGTTTGTCCCTAAGGGCAGCGCAGCGGTCGAGCGTCTAGTCTTGAAGGCGTGCTTCTCTTGAGATCTCAAGTTTGAGGTGATTGTGGGGATTAATTTTCCAGACGATCCGATTTCGCTTCTTCTCTATGATGTATCCTGTTGCCACAGTTTAGGGAGAGGCTAGTAGTGCCCGGGTTTAGAGGAGAAAAGTTGTTCACATGTCATTAGAAAGAAAAAGACAAAACGAAGGAGAGATTTGAAGAATTATTTGGATACAAATGGAGTTAAGAAAACTTATGCCTAAAGTGAGAGACTCGTCCTTAACCTTTTTAATTAATGTATAAAAGGAAAAGGAAAACATTTAAGAGGATAAGAATCAAACAACTAAAATCGATCATAAGTGACAACTTTATTGGTGAAGTGTCTTCAAAGTTAGGTGTCTTCGATTAAGGTTCCAAAACAGCGAATGAGTTTAATTGTAAAAAAAATTTTAAAAAATGTCTTTCAGATCTAGGCTTTGAGACGAACGCAGATGTTCTGCATGTATAGTAAAACTAATTATTAAATCAAATGATTATCTACCGACTCTGAAAAAAAATGGAATTGAAGGGAAACTCACTAAGCCTTGGCCACTTCTAGAATTCCAACCAGGAACAGGTCTCAAACCAGACCACTGGCTCAAGCTGGCCTTTCCCAAAATGATTGCACCAGCCTGCCTCAACTTGGCCACCACCCCTGCATCACGTGGCACAATGGATCTCAACAAAGCAAATGAGCCTGAAGTTGTGTTAAGCTTGTCCTTGGTTGCTGTATTATCTTTCACAAGAACAGGAATGCCATGCAAAATAGGCAGTGCTCTCGGCCACGGGCAGCCCGCTTTGCGCTCGCGATCCGCATTGTCGGCCAAGCTTAGAGCATCTGGATTCACTTCAATCACCCCTCGAACACGTCCGTCGTATTTACGGATTTGTTCGATGTAGAATTCGACTAGTTGCCTGGAAGTGAGTTGGTTTTGGTTGAAGGCATTTTGCAAATCTTTCAATGTGGCTTCTTCAATGGAGAAGGTGCTTTGAGATCCAAATGGCAATTGTGCTAACAAAATGAGAAGCAGAGACATGTAAACAGAGTAGCTATTGGGTTCCATTCTTTGGACAAGGATATTACTTTTTTTTTTCTTTTTTTTTTTTGTGGGGTTCTTCTGAGGATGCCTCTCTATTTAATGGCTATGCAACAAGAATTGATTTATAACACAAACATTGTGAAATCATTATTACCAAACTTATTTTGTTTTGAAAATTTAACCAAAAATTCTTTTCTTTGTTTTTTTGGTAACATGAAACTCAGTTTTGAAAGTTGAAAAATAATACCTTTAATTATTCTAAGTTGAAATAGTAATTAGCAGTCAAATCATAACTTTTTTTTTAATTGAATAATATTTATAAATTGAATCCGATTACTAACATTTGATAATAATTGATTTTTTTTTTTATCTTTAAAATTAATTTATTTTCACTCAAATTTCCTGTAAAACACTCTATATTCTTTATAATGTGTTAATTTTTCCTTTAAAAAATAGGTTAATACTAATTAAATTTCAAAAACAAAAATAAGTTTTTAGAATTTTTTTTTTCTAAATATTAATTTTGTTTCTAAAATATAGTAAGATAATTATTGTAAATTTAAATTTCATAAATAAAAATTAAAAACAAAATTGTTATCGAATCCATCCTAAATAAAAGAACATTACTCAAGTTGGTAACCACTTAAAAATTTATTTGAGTTTTAATAATAAAGATACCAGATAAATTTAAACGGGACATTTAATTAAAATAGATGACAAATCAAAGACGAAAGTTCTACTCGGAAGACAAATGCGTTGTGTTATTCTTACTTGGTGTCAACGTTATCAATGTTTTTTTAATCAACCACGTGATTTTTGCGTCAATATTATCGATGTCTTTTTTAATCAATCACATGTTATTTTTCACTGCTCTTGATATTTTTCTTTTATTTCATTTTTGTTTTGTTTTTTTTTTTCAAATGAGGGAAGATTACCACGCGCCACCAATTAATTTAATATTTTATTTTATTATTGTAGAACAATGTTTTATTTATACATTTGAGACAATCTAGCCAATTCAACTAATATGACAGTACTATTAACAATTCAAAAGTTAATAATAAAACAATTCGTAGTAAATTAATATTTAAGTAGATACACCATACTAAGGAATATCTCTTTTATCAATTTTTAGTAATGAGCAAACCATTTCAGAAAAAGATTAAATGAGTTGAAATTCCAATTCATTATATTTTTTTAGTAATTTTGAAAGAAAAAAAAATGCTAACTTAGGCCCCATTTAATAACCATTTTATTTTTGTTTTTTGTTTATGAAATTTAAGTCTATTTCTATTTAAATTTTCTACCGTGTGCTCCATCTTTCCTACAATATATCCATCTTTCCTTAAGAAAGTAGGAGAATACTAACCAAATTTAAAAAACATAAACAAGCTTACAAATTTTGATTTTGTTTATTAAAAAATAGATAAGATGTAGATATCAAAATAAAGAAAAAGTTATAGTAAAGTAGTTGTAGGCTTAAATCTCATAAACAAAAAAAAATGACTATCAAACGGAATCTTAAAAATACATTATTCAAGTGTATTTTGGTCACCATAATCTTACTGTGTATAAAAATCACGGCTTACATAAATATATATCAGAATATCATTTTTCATCCATACAACTATTTTGAGTAAAACTTATTAATTTTTTATATATACTTCTCACTCATTTTTTATATAATACATTACTTATCTGACATTATTATCATATAAATATTGAGGTGTAGGTTATCTGTAAGTAAGTTGGCCAAGTTTCTCTTCTCAAATTAAGCAGTAGAAGATTTATGATTGCTATCTAAGCAAGTAATAGAGTGCCAAGTAAGAAGTTTCATACAAATTAGAAATCCTTTTTGGTATTTGGTTTTTCTCCTCCACTTAAAACTTCGAAAAAATTTCATTTCCGCGAAACAAAGAACTTAAAAGATCCTCAAATGCTACCATATGTGGCATGGAAATCCATTGAACTTGAAAATGGAAGAGGCCTTCTCATCATAGTGGCTTGCTCAAAAGCATAAGCAATCTCAATCAGCTCAGGTTCTGTGTCCCCAACCCTCCAAAACAGATCCCAATTGGCATACCATCTTTACCATACCCTGCAGGGACAGTAATTCCAGGGTAATTAACCTCCCATCGCTTGCACCGAAACACAGCCCGATCCCAGTGTAACGATCGCGTCCAACATATTTTCTCCCATTAACTTCTCGAATCCCTTTCGAGATAGATTTGCCACCGTTTCCATTGCCTTCTTTTCCTTCTCCCCAAACCCATTAGTTTTCTCTGATTGAATGAAAGTGGCTTGTCCATATTCTTCCATTTTTTCCTGAAATATTAGATTTATGAAGAACTTGCCTTCATTTTTGTATTTTGACATCATAATAACCAGTTTAAAATGGCACTGATTGTGATTAATAAGTACCAATTCAGCTTTAAAAAAAAAAAAAGTACCAGTTCAGAATGCTTATTGTTGAAGGCAATAACATCTGCAAGTGATCTGACTGGAGAAGCGAAGAGGTCTTTCCAGTAATCATTTCGCAACAGCTTGAAATCAGCCAACATAACCGTTAATTCGCCACTCCTTTTCATACTTTATATTATATCTACGTCCGCTATTTCTAGATTATCCACTATGGTAGCACCTCTTTGCCTACAACATTAATATGAAAAATACTTAAATAATTATCATTTCACTAAAAAGGCACATTTCATAACTCTATTTGGGTCAATAAGAGCAGAGTTCTAACGATATTTTGTACAACCTATAATCATGAATAATATATATTCGAATCTCTCTTTCTCAATATTGTTAGTATAAAAAAAAGATAACCCTATTTGGTCTCTTTTTCTTTAAGTTAAGAATAAACTACTAATTCTAAAGTATGGTTTTCCTTTATTACTCTTTTTGTGTTTTTAAAACCTAATTAAAATTTGAAAATTAAGAATAGAGATGTGATTTGAAAATTTGAAAATTAAAATTTGAAAAGATGAGATATATAACACCAAAAACGTCATATGAGTGATATCATAGTGGGATGTGGTCCATTCAAATTCTTCTCTTTTTTTATATCTTTGAAGTAAGGGTATTTTTTAAAAAATAAAATTTAACAGTTTCATCCAAACTTAATGGAAAAGGTACTTTTTTTTAACTTTTCAAAATTAAATAGTTTGGAAACAAATCTTATCGGGAGTATTTTATTACAATTATCCAGGTTTAAGGCAATTTATATAATTGATTTGAATAAATTAACCTTATTGATTTAAATTGATTCATACCATTAAATAAAAAGAATTCATAATCATCAGCTGCATTATTTTTAAAATGGGTAAGCATATAATTCAACTAGTAAGGATTTATGATTAAGAGATTAATGAATTTGAATCCCTTTCTTTCTTTAGTACATATATGTGAGGGGAATGGACCAATAAACCTTATATAAAGGGCCCCTCTCAAATAATGAAAGTCAAATATTAATTTTTGGACACGAATTGTGATCTTAGAGTGAAAATGAATTAACACTAAACTAAATAACTAACTACACCATCCTATTCGATAATTCCAATCCCTTTCTCCTATAACATATATGGTGATCACACGATTTATGAATAGTAATAACACGAATCATTATCACGTCTCAAACACCCGAGTTAGCATGACATGGGACCACAAAATCGGCCCTGCCTATAAAAGCAACTTTACTTTTGCACTTCCATTTCAATATTGATTGATATACTCCTTAGCTTGTTCTGTTCGTATCAATGGCTTCCATTGATGAAATCCGCAAGGCTCAAAGAGCAGACGGGCCGGCCACGGTGTTGGCCATCGGCACTGCCACTCCGCCGCACAGCATTCTCCAGTCCGACTACCCCGACTACTACTTCCGCATTACTAACTCTGAACACATGACCCACTTGAAACACAAGTTCACAAGAATGTGTATGGGTGTTATTCAAATTACTTTCATATTCGTTTTTGTTTTTCAGTATTACCATAATTTAAGGTGAGAGATTTTTGTGGAACCAATACTTTTGAAGGAAGTATTTCTTTTAGTTTTATATAAATTGAAAATTTAGTGAAGATAATTAATTTTAGGATCCTTATTTATTTATTTTTGGCAATATTAGGATCCTTATTTTAATTATAAAATTTTTTAAAAATATTTCATACACATAAGTATTTTAAATTTTATTCTTTTCGATCAATTTTATTCATTGTTTTCAATCCATTTAACTTATTGAAGTCATAAATTTTAGTTGATTGAAGGCCATCATTTTTACTTGATTTAAACTATCAGTTTTTTAGGCCTATCAATGTTACTTGTATTGAAGACTATAGATTCGAACACCATACTAATGGGAGACAATCTAATTAAAGACTATTTTTGAAAACTATCTTTGCATTGATTTAAGTTGTTTCCTTTTAGTTTTTCTTTATTATACATTAATTTCTCTTAAAAAAAAAAAAAAAAAAAAAAAACAGGTGAAAAGTCGATGATCAGGAAACGGCACATGCATCTGACAGAGGAGATTCTGGGAGAGAATCCGAATATGTGCGCATACATGGCACCATCATTGAACGCACGTCAGGACATAGTGGTGGCGGAGGTGCCGAAGCTAGGGAAAAAGGCGGCGGTGAAGGCCATCAAAGAGTGGGGTCAGGCGTCTTGTCTTCGGCACAACCTCGGGTGTGGACATGCCCGGCGCCGACTACCAGGTGGCCAAGCTGCTGGGCCTGTGCCCCTCGGTCAAGCGCTACATGGTGTACCAGCAGGGGTGCATTGCCGGCGGCACCGTTCTCCGCCTGGCAAAGGACTTGGCCGAGAACAACCGGAGAGCGAGGGTGTTGGTGGTGTGCTCGGAGAGGATAAATTGTCAAATGGGATTCTTTTTTAAAAGTTTTTATCAAAATGGGTCGGATTCTAAACAAAATTTAAAAAGGGGTTGTGGCGTCTCTTTGAGAGACGCCACATGGGTTAATTTCATTTGACGAATTCAATGGCCACACACGTGTCAGTTTGGTCAACATAACACAAATCTAGCTCCAATTTTTTAGATTTCTTCTTTTTTTTTCAACATTTTTTTTTATTTTTTTGTTTACAGATATATCAATTCTTTTCGGATAATTTTTTTTATATCTACTTTTCTGTCCTTTTATTTTTTTGAAAATTTTCTTTTCTTTTCTTTAGATTAATACCACTTTACTTTCCTGTTTATTTCGAATTTTTTATTTTATACACTCAATAATTTAAGTTACATGGTTAGGTATATATATAAAAAGTTAAGATTGTTAAGATATTAACTTTTTTTTACAATTAATGGAAATTAATTTTTTTTTTATAATGCTATAATTTAATTAGGATTTTGAGAATGTATATTAATTTTTTGAGTACTGGCACATAATGGATATTAATTTATGATCATTGTCGAGGGTTGCAAAAAATAATTGATTATGTTCAAAATAGTTGTTAGGGTTATAATAAATGTCGATAAAATGTATGTCCATTTGTTATTTATGATTATTCCAAAGGTTATTAGGGTTTGACATATATGCTGACTTTTTTTGAAATCTAACATGCATGATTTAAATGATTATTGTTAGGGTAATTGTTAGGATTTTAATGAATATTGATAAAATGGGCTTTTGCATGTATATTACAAAATTAATAAAATATTACATGAATAGCACAATAATGAAAATACTTGCACATATAACAAAAATTGTAAATTGATAGACTTCATATTGATAGATTCTATCGATAAAGGGTGATAGAATCAATTACTAATAAATAAAGTATATTGATAGACTTCCATCAGATTCTATCAAGAGTCTATCAATAAGAGCCGATAGAATCAATCACTGATAAAATTCATAGACTTCCATCAAAGTCTTCTATAAAAAAGGTAAATATTTTTTTTTAAATGGCAGAATTTGCTATAAAAGAATTATTTTTAAAAATGTGTTATAATTGTAAACTGTGGTAAAAAAGTTACTATACATCGCAAATTCCCTTGATAAAATGATTTAATTTATATGTGTTAATAAATTTTTTTTTAAATTATTTATGATAATATATTTTTTCAATATCCTACCAACCTCTAACTCTTCTTTTAAATTGTATAAAACAAACTTATTCTTTTAAATCCTAACAATCTTTACTTAAATAATTAAAAAACGTGCAAACTTATTTGAAGTCTTAAATAAAATAATTAGAAAGAAAAAAACTAGAAATTTTTCATGGTAAAAAAAATAATTCTACAAATGTCAAATTTTTATTAAAAAATGAATTCATTCATTAAATTAATAGATTTCAATAGAATAAAACTTAAAATTGATAGTTTTTAATCAAAATAAATTTAAATTATTTTATTATAAATTAAATATTTATAAAATATTGTTATAATTAAATTAGAAAGACAAATTTTTTTAAATAAGTTATGCTTTTCAAAAAAAGTAATGTGATATAAAACTATAAAGAAAGCAAAAAAAAAAAGAAGAGAAAACTAAATATAAAAAAGTAAGCAAAAGGGGGAATAGACACCCATAAAAATCAATTGATATAAATCTTGTAAATAAAGAAGAAAAAAAATTGGAACCGCTTGAGATTTTACTAACTTGGGCGAATCCAGGTGTGCCACGTGTATTCATGGGCCAAAAGTAGTGTGTGGCGTCTGTTGAAGAGACGCCAAAACCCCTTCTTACAAATGGTTAAAAATCCGACCCATTTTGATAATAACTTTAAAAAAAGAACCCCATTTGACAATTGACCCGCTCGGAGATTAGGGCGATGACGTTCCGCGGGGCATCGGAGACGCACTTGGACTCGATGGTCGGGCAGGCGTTGTATGGGGATGGGGCGGCAGCGGTGATAGTCGGCTCTGACCCAGATGCGGCCGTGGAGCAGCCGCTGTTCGAGTTGGTGTGGACGGGAGCCACCACCGTGCCGGACTCGGAGGGGATGATCCATAATCCATTTGTTCAAAGATGTACCTCAACTTATCTCTAACAATATTGACAACACTCTCAAACAATCCTTTACACCCCTTGGAATTACCGATTGGAACTCCATTTTTTGGATTGCTCATCCCGGTGGCCCAGCCATTCTTGATCAGGTACCAATTTTTTTTTATATTAATTGATATAAATGATATATATAAAAAAAAAAATAATAAAGTAGAGCATGCATTATATTATAAGATTTAAATGGGTTAATAAATTAAGATGGTATGTTTGATCAATTAGGTGGAGGCAAAACTAGGCCTAAAGAAGGAAAAGATGAAGGCGACTCGAGAGGTTCTACGTGAGTATGGTAACATGTCGAGCGCATGCGTGTTGTTTATATTGGATCAAATGAGGAAAAACTCAAATGGAAGAAGGAAATTCGACGACTGGAGAAGGGCTAGAATGGGGAGTTCTGTTCGGGTTTGGCCCAGGGTTGACGATAGAGACGGTAGTGCTACATAGCGTCAACATAAAAGCAAATGGAACATTGTCGCGGCTCATTACCAAAGATGAGGAAAAGTAGTACTACTGTGCCAATATTTAAGTTGGGGTGTTTGGAGGACATTTTGTAAAAGCAAAACAAAATAAAATAAAGTTATTATATGACTGTTAATTTTAAATGATAAAAAAAATGTGGTATAATTGGGCAACATAACCACCAAACCAATCCATAATCGCGCGCGTTTCACACCTTAAAAGAAAAAACGCCCCTGGTGTTTTGTTGGAGTTGTAGTAAATAAAAGTTGGAAGTTCGTTTTGGAAAGTTTGCGGTTTGGTATAAACTAAAATTAAAAAAAAATTAAAAAAAAAAAAACCTTCATTTATCTTATCTTCATTCAATCCTAGTCATATGCAATATTTGTCTTAAATTCAATGACCATCATTCATCGTCTTAAATCCAACAGACACATTTCATCTTCTCTTCATTAAATTCATAGCCTCCATAGCTAAAATGACATAACATCTATTATTATTCTAAAAGTTTCAAAAATTGTCATTTGCTTCACACATTCTTAGAACGACGTATTGCAAATTTTATAAAGAAGATGTCAACGCTCAACTTGTGTATTTTGTCTACAAGAGGCATATTGTAGGCTTTATTTGTATTTGTATTAAGGTTTGATTATACCTTGTGTTGTGACAAAATACAATTGGTTTATCTTGAACCAGTGAAAAGGAATTGAGTTTTTCTTTAGCCTAAGAAAAAAAGGGTTTAAGTGGTTTAATCTTGAACCTGGTAAAAGGATTAAAGTTTCTCTTTAGCCTAGAAAAAAGTGGGTCGTGTCAGTTTGATTCTCACTTCCAAAAAGATCACCTAGTAAAATACCCACGAATGAGTCTCTAGAGCGTGGATTAGAGATTTCCAAATCACTATAAAACTTTGGTGTCTCCCTTTTACTTTCCGTATTTAATTCGTGCATATTAGTAATTTTATTGTTGGGTGATTTTAGTTTAACAAGTTTAGTTAAAACATATTATTTTTAAAGAACTAAAAAGTTGACGAACTCTATTCATCCTCTCCAGTGTTGCATTTCAATCCTACCATTGGCCTTAGAGCTATTTGCACTTGTTTTTAATTGAAAATATTTTTCAATAAGTGTTTCATTGATATCTATTTGTTTGAATTTCACTTTTTCAATTGGTGTTTGTATTTTTTAAAAGCTTAATTGCTAGAGTTATGTCTAACTTTAGATGTTCGTGAAAGTCAGTGTATTGATGAACCCATTTTTTATGGTATAAATTATGAAGTTTGGAGAAAGGGAAGGAAAATATTTTTGCTTGGTATTGATTTCTATTTTTGGTGTGCAAACATGATTTATCAAAACTAAAATTGAAGGAAGATTTGATCTCTTGCAATACTCAAGTTATAAATATCATATGTTGTGTTTTAGATAGTAAAATATGTGATAAAATTGCACATTTTGAATATGCTTATGATGTTTGGAATTGTCTTGAAAATATGTATAATGCAGAAAATTTTCCTTGTACTACTAATAATTTATTTGATGTAAAGGAGAATTGTAATTCTCAAAATGAAGAAATATTTCATGAAGTGAGGAAAGAAAATTTTGATGGAGCCTCCTTATGCTTAACCGATCATTTGGATGATGATTTCTAGGGGTGTTCAAACAACCCAAAACCCAAATAACCCGAACCAACCCAACCCAATTTAACGGGTTGGGTTGGGTTAAATACATTTTTGAGATCAAAATCATGAAATGTTGATGGGTTGGGTTGGATCAAGGGTTGACCTAAAATTAACCGAACTCAACCCAAAATAATAATTTAGTTTAAAAAATATATACTTTTACCTATATATGTGTATATTTATTTTATTTAATTATTATTGTTAGACTTTTTATTTTTTTCATGTTATTTAATATTTTTAGTTATATATTTGTTTTATGGAAATCTATGTCAACTATTTTTGTTTTTGTTTCAGTTATTTATTTATTTTATGTTTTATAGTTGGAATCTTTAATATGAACCATGATAGGATTAATAGTGCGTGACTTTTTATTGTACATATTCATTTGCTTACTTTGATTGGAGATTGTATTTTGTTTATGTATAATGTAGGATTAGTTTGATAAAAGATGTTTATTATTTATTATTGAACCTGATGACCCAACTCAACCCAACCCGAAAATATAAAGGTTGGGTTGGAAAATGACCAACCTGAAAATTTAGGTTGGGTTGAAAACCCCTCCCAATCCAACCCATTTTACCCTTAATGATTTCGACGATAAAAGTGATGAAGATGAGGTAAATCAAAAATCACTTTCATATGATGAATTATTTGTTACATTTACTTCAACAAACCAAAATATATATATATATATATATATATATATATATATATATATATATATATATATATATATATATTTGATATTTGTGATTGTCAGGCAGTTGCACACACACCTCGATTATTGTCACTTGCAAGGCATCTTTATCGACCCTACAACATTTGAATGTTAAGAAAACTTGTAATAAATTAATTACTAGATAGATGGCCAAACTACCAAAGAAATATAAAATACGTTAAAATACTATTTTGGTCTCTAGACTTTCAAATGTCCAATTTTAGTCTCTAAACTATGAAATTTGTTCAATTTTAGTTTATAGACTATGGAGTTTGTTCAATTTAGTCTCTAGACTCTACTTTTCAAAAAGTTAAAAAATAGTCCCTACCTTTAATAAAAATAATAACTAAATTTTGGTAAAAAAAACAAAGAGCCTCTAAAATCAACACCTCCACTATTCCATTTTTTACCACCACTTTCACTCCAAAAGATTTTAGTCTCTAGACTCTACTTTTCAAAAAGTTAAAAAATAGTCCCTACCTTTAATAAAAATAATAACTAAATTTTGGTAAAAAATACAAAGAGCCTCTAAAATCAACACCTCCACTATTCCATTTTTTACCACCACTTTCACTCCAAAAGATTTTCCAATAAAAAAACAACGAAATCAACACCATAAAATAGAAATTATAAAATATATTGACATAAATATTATAGTTGTTATTTGTCAAAATTGAATGTTGAAAATGTTGAAGGTAAATTAAAATGGGCTACAAAATCTATTATTATTAACAACAAAGTACTCGACAATTTGATACCAAAATCCTTTATGAGCTTTCATTGTAGGTATTATTTCTTAAGTCAAATAGATTGCTTGGATTTCAAATTAAAAATTACTCAAATGAGGCAATTATGCGGCAAACGAAAATTGGCATATTTGGTAATCTTATATTTTTTTAATACATAAATCTTCAATTGATGTTTACTTATGGAAATTATATTAGATTTGATTTATTAAATTTGGTTGATTGTTATATTAAACATCTTGAAAATTTTGAGAATATATTTGGCATCTATCTAAATCATTGCATATTTATATTATTATTGAATTATTTGCTCTTAAATCTTGTGATATGATTATTTTTTAAATTTACTCATAATTTTTATTATCTTATCATTTGAATTAGTAACAGGTTTAATCCCGATAATTGATATTTGTCCCCCTCCACCAATAAATTAAATTTATCCATGATTTCTTGTTATTTTGATTGTTTGATAAATTAATTAACGAGATTATGGTTTTTGGTCTAGTAAAGTAATCAATGATAGAATTGAACAAAAGAAAAGCATATTTAGTAACCTTATACTTTTTTTAATTTTTAATAATTGACATAAATATTCACTTACTATGAAAATTATGATTGATTTGATTTATTAAACTTAGATTGATTGTTAAATTAAATATCTTGAGAAATTGGAGCAAATTTTTGGTATATATTTAAATTATTGCATATTTAAATTATTATTGAATTATTTTCTCTTAAATCTTGTGATCAATTATTTTAAAACTTTACTCATAATTTTTATTATCTTATTATTTGAATTAGTGATATTATGATTAAAGATTTAAAATATACTTTTGGTAATTATCATTATTGAAATTAAATTTATGCAGAATTTCTTGTTATTTTGATTGTTTGATAAATTAATTAATAAGATTATGCTTTTTGGTTAGTAAAGTAATGAATGATACAATTGCAACAAAAGAAAATTGGCATGTTTATATTCAAAATAAATAAATTGGCATATTTAATAACCTTATAATTTTCTAATAATTGGGATAAATATTCAATTGATGTTTACTATGGAAATTATGTTTGATTTAATTTATTAAATTTGATTGATTGTTAAATTAAATATCTTGAGAAATTTGAGTAAATTTTTTGCATCTATCTAAATCATACCATATTTATATTATTATTGGATTATTTGCTCTTAAACTTTGGTATCAATTATTTTTAAAATTTACTCATAATTCTTATTACATTATTATTTGAATTAGTGTTGTCATCATTAAAGATTGAAATATATCTATTTCAAACAAAAAAAAAATGAAATATATACTTTAATTATTATTATTTGAATTAAGTTTATCCATGATTTTTTGTTATTTTGATTGTTTGATAAATTAATTAATGAGATTATGGTTTTTAGTCTAGTAAAGTAATTAATGATAGAATTGCTACAAAAAAAATTGACATATTTATCGAGTGGGTCAGTGGCGCAATGGTTTCAGTGTTTTTATGTTTGATTTGATTTATTGAATTTGATTGATTGTTAAATTAAATATCTTGAGAAATTTGAGAATATTTTGAGCATCTATCTAAATCATTGCATATTTATATTATACTGAATTATTTGCTGCTTTTAAATCTTGTGATTAATTATTTCTAAAATTTACTCATAATTTTTATTATCTTATTCTTTGAATGAGTGATGTGATGATTAAAGAATTGAAATGTATATTTTGATAATTATTATTAATAAAATTAAATTTATTCATGTTTTCTTGTTATTTTGATTGTTTGATAAATTAATTAATGAGATTATGATTTTTGGTCTAATAAAGTAATGAATGATAGAATTGAAATAAATGAAAATTGATATATTTAGTAATCTTCTAATTTTTTAATAATTGACATAAATATTCAATTGATGTTTACTATGAAAAATGTTTGATTTGATTGATTGTTAAATTAAATATGTTGAGAAATTTGAAAATATTTTTTGCATTTATCTAAATCATTTCATATTTATATTATTATTGGATTATTTGCTCTTAAATAGGGGTATTCACAAACCGGGAAAAAAAAGGGCAACGGTTCGGTTCGGTTTTTAAAATATAATTCAGTTTATCAGTTTGCATTTTCAGATAATTGAATATATTGTTCAATTCTCGATTGAGTGCCTTAAAAACTTGTAAAAATCGAACTGAGCACGTACATTTTTAGAGCAAAATAGGTTATTGTCACCGATGTGTTTTGGCACATTAAATCTCATCAAAATTATTTATAATTTTTCACCCATTCTTGATTCTAGTATCAACCCAATACTTTTAATTTAGTTTTTTTTAACCAAAATTCATCCCATGTATTAAATATATGCATATACATATATCCAATATATTATTTTATTTTCAAAGTTATAAGCCCTAATTCTGCCACTTTCTTTTTTCCTTTCTTTCAGATTCTTCACACCTCACTTGGCTAGAGTTCTTTCTTTTTTTTCTTTTTATAGTCTGTTCTTTCTTCTTTATCTATTCCTTCTTCTATTTCTATTTTCTTAAATATTGTGAGTGTAAATAAAACTTTGATTTTTTAACGAACAAAATAACACTCCAAAATGGGAGAAACCTAAAGTATTTCAAAATTTGCCTTTTTTCATCTTTTCATCAAATCCATTTAAGTTCGTCAATTATTCGATTTCAGTTTTTTAACAACAACGATCTGTTGAACGAACTGAACCGAGATAAACTGGAGGATCTCGATTCGATTCAAAATCTAAAACTGAAAAAATTGGTTTTCTATCAGTTTAAAGTTTTATATAATCAAAAGTATTGGTTCGGTCAAAAACCGGCTCAAACCGAACCGTGAACAACCCTACTCTAAAATCTTGTAATCAATTATTTTTAAAAATTACACATAATTTTTATAATCTTATTATGATGTCATGACTAAAAATTTTAAATATATACTTTTGGTAATTTTTATTTTTGAAATTAAATTTATCCATGATTTTGTCTTATTTTGATTGTTTGGTTGATTAAATAATGAGATTATATTTTTTTTTGTCTATTAAGTTATGAATGATAGAATTGCAACAAAGGTAACATTATATTTTTTTAATCATTAACATAAGTATTCAATTGATGTTTACTATGAAAATTATGTTTGATTTGATTTATGCATATTTATATTATTATTGGATTGCCATGTCCACCCAAATTTTTCTCTTTTAAAATTTACTAATAATTCTAATTATATTATTATTTGAAATATATACTTTTTGTGATTATTATTATTATAATTAAATTTAATGATTTCTTGTTATTTTGATTAATTAATTAATGAGCTTATAATTTTTGGTCTATTAAAGTTATCAATGATAGAATTCGAGGAAAATAGGCATATTTAGTAACTTTTAAATTTTTTTAATCAAGTATTCAATTGATATTTATTATGGAAATTTGTTTTTGATTTGATTTATTAAATTTGATTAATTGTTAAATTAAATATCTTGAAAAATTTAAGAATATTTGTGGTATCTATATAAATTATTGTATATTTATATTATTATTTGATTATTTACACTTAAATCTTTTGATCAATTATTTTTAAAATTTACTCATAATTTTTATTATCTTATTATTTTTAATTAGTGATGCTAGGATTATTTTGTAATATAGAATTTTGATAATTATTATTATTGGAATTGAACTTATCCATGGTTGCACGTTTGATTAATAAATTAATAGGATTATTGTTTTTTGTCTATTAAAATTGTCAATGATAGAATATTATTTAATAATATATTGTATGCTTTTTGGTAGGGGTGCATTGTACATGTGGAGGAAGGTTTTCAACCTAACCCAAAATTTTCGAGTTGGTCATTTTTCCAACTCAACCCAACCCAATTATAGAGACAACCCAACCTTTATATTTTCCGGTTTGGGTTAAGTTAGGTTCATCAATACATTACAAATATGAATATTTTTTTATCAAATTAGTCATATCAAGATAATGTAGTGAATATAAATATTAAATATGCAAAATATTCAATCAAAATCACCCACAATTAATCCTATAATTATGATTCATATTAAAGATCTCAACTATAGAACATAAAACAAATAGGATAATTAAAACAAGATTAAAATATCATTTTAGTCCATCGACTTTCATTGTTGTTCCATTTTGTTCCGTACACCTCTAAATGTTCAATTTTAGTCTCTCAAATATGATTTTTGTTCCATTTTTGTACTTAAACTTTTAAATGTTCAATTTCAATCTTAGTTTTTATACCATTTTAGTCTCTCGTGTCAATAAGCAGTTAGTTCTCTATTAAAAAAACATCTTCTACCATTTCAAAAAAAAAAAGTCTTCTCAAGACTTCTCTCTCATTAAACTTGGATCACTCCCATTATACTTTGGTTTTCCTCTCTGTTCATCACCATAAAAAAAGAGTATTTATTGGCATCATTCAAGCTCTAGTTTGTTTTGAAACTCCAATTTCTCTCCAATCGTTCTACAAAGAATTACATCCCAACTCGCAATCGAAGCCATATTCTTAACTCAATGTTCCTCCATGGATTTCTCTGTAATGGCTATGGAAAACTCATCCAACTAAACTTCAATAAATTTTAAAACCCTTTTTCAACGGTTTTGTTTGCAGTTTTGTATTGGAACCATCAAAGATGATTTCTTGGGTACGGCTTCAATAGTCTTTACTCTGTTTTTGTGGCGATGAACAAAGAGGAAAATGGAACGAAAATCATACTTGAAAACACTAAAATTTGAAAGTTTTAAGAATCAAAATTGAACAAAAATGAAAGTCGAATGACCAAAATAGTATTTTAACCTTTAAAGCAACAATAATAGATGACATAATTCAATTTCAATTAAAACCAACCAGAATAGAATAGATGACATAATTTGACAAATATATACATTACTTAAAAAAAAATATTAGTATTGAACCAGACTAGGAACCATGAGATAAGAAATAACCCATGGTTTGGTACCATATTTGAAAGAACTCAACAATTTGTCTCCTCTATATGATGTACTTATATATAGAAAATTGGATTAGGGAAGACTAGATAAAACAAACGATTATAACAACATTTTACTAAAACTAAAGATTATAATATCTTACAAGATCCAATAACTAGAATATATTTGTGTTTATCTAATAAAAGGAATGTGCAATCTTATCAAATCAAGTTCTTACCTCATAGCCACCAAAGATGAACTAAAAGCTTGAATAAACTCCACAAGTATTACAAACTAAACAACATCCAAGATCTTACGTAGTAGTTATAATCAATATCTATGAGTAAATAAATATTCGAGATAAAATATAGATTCTATTAGTGGCAAGGATCGAATTTGCAGGTGACGTGGCCATAACCAGAATTGGCCCGTTTGAAACGAAGCCCAGCAAGGAGGACGGCCCGTTGAGAGCCCAATAAGGCCCAATTAAGTCGCTGGATTACGGACACTGTAGAATAGGGGTAATGAAGGGAATTGTAGGAATTAAGGAACGCCGTTATGGCTTCCCTTAAAAGGGTCCTATAAGGGTCTCCGCAGCCCTGTAGGCCGTTCCATAGGGTTAGGTCCGTTCCGTAACGGTTGGCTGCTACTAGTCCAAATACAACGGCTACCTTTGTGTCTGGGTTCACTACCCTCCAATAACATCTGTATTCTGGACTTGTCCAATTCCTGTTAAAGAATGATAGTATATATTAACCCATTTTATAAATATTTAGATTAAAATATATCCAATTTAATTTTCTACCATTCAAATGAATTTAAAATTTATCCGTAAAATAGATTTTGTTCTTTTTTTATTTAAAAATTCTCTCTTTTTCCTCTACAAATATTAAAAATATGATTCCTTTGTGTGTTTTTCTTTAATAAATTGTATCCAAATATTTAGAGAGTTATTTTTTTTTTCTTTATATTTGTGATTTGTTCATATCCTCATCACCTTTTAATTTTTAAGACATTCTTGATCATTATATTAATTTACTCAAATATTACATAATTGTCAAGTTATAAGTTAAAACTTTTTATTATGAACAAAATGTGAATACGACTTTTCTTTTCTAAAGGAGATTAATGTTTTCATATGGATAAAAATTCAAATTTATGAAAAAAAAAATTTAATCAAAAGTGAATATAACTCAATTAACATATTATTTATGTTGATGACAAAAAAAGTTTATGATTTATGTCTCCCAACTTCTCTTATATCAAAAAAAAAAAAAAGAATCCAACTTTTTGTTGAAGATATATATTTTGAATTAGATATGTAGTAATATTTAAAGCAAAAATGTTGTAGCTAATTAATAGGGTTAAATTCTAATAAGAAAAAAGAACATGTTAAACTATATCAGAATGAGAGATCAAACTTGTAAGTTTGTAACCTTTTAATTAATGATTTATAATTTAACCAATCGATTTATATTTAAGTTTCAATAATTTTAATTACAATTATTTTTTTATCATTTTCAACACAAGATAACTATTTTCTTAGCTTGTCACAAACAAACCATTACAAAATGGACAATAAGAAGTAGTTTTAAGAACCCTTTTGAAAGTGAAGTATTTTAACATTTATTTCTAAGACTCGATTGTAATAACTCTATGCTAATTATTTTTAGTACTCTATACTAAAATTGAAACTCATAAAATGGTGATCAACATACACAAATGTTATATGCTTTATGGAACAAATAATATATTTAGCAAATAAATAGTTAAAGGCCAATGTATTTCACTTACTCGTGTTGACAAGCAGATGCTTCCAAGAATGGCACTGTTGGCAGCAGCGGAAGTGGTGGTAGCGGAGGAAGCGGCGGCATCTTGAAAAGAGGTGGAGGCAGAAGCGGCGGAGACAACGACAAAGATGGAGATGGGGGCGGCATTGTAACCGGTGCTGGGACCGGGACGGGATTAACCGATGCCGAACAGAACGACATCGGTTGAGCTGGTTGTGACAGTAACGAATCAACCACATACATTTCCATACTAAACAACTTAAACATCAACCTAACACTCTTCGGTGGGCCCGTAGCTCCGCCGCAGTTCGCCGCCGTTCCCTCTTCACCTCCACTAACCGTCGCATAACAACCGTTAAGATCCGGCATACCGTCGAATCTCATCGTATAGCTTCCAAACAAATTTGTTGTCTCCTCTCTCACATTCCTAACTCCCCCATTGCCATTGTCACAAGCCACCATCACTTTAACTCCTGTAATAAAATAAGCTCATTACTAACAACAAAACTTTCAAACCTAACAAATTAGGCTACACCAATTACTTCTAACATATATTTTCCTTTACTTTATCTATATTTTTAAAAACTAAATTAAAAATTGAAAACAAATCAAATAGCTTTAAATTTCTTATTAAGAAAAAGAAAATGATTTCTAAAAATTTGAATTATTAAACGGAGTTTTAAGTTGATAGGTTGGAGTAAATTTTAGTACCCTTACCGTTCATGGGGTAATCGAACATGGATATTTGCCCGTCCTTGCATTGATCACAGAAGACGGTACCGGTGACGACGGCGTATCCATGGGCAGTGGCCAGAAGGAGAGATGTGGCTAAAAGACAGAGGCTGAGTTTGTTGAGAGGATCCATGGATGTGGGGATGGTTGGTGAAAGAATTTAAAGAAAAGAACCAATTGGCAGTGAATTTAAGAGAGGGTGAAGAAGACAGATGAAAAGTTAAACACACTTTTTTGTGATGACAACGTGGAGGAAGCTAACAAAACTGTCCTATGGAATTTATGAACCAAATTGAAAAAGTGCTTCAAAATTAACTCTCAACTGTCCAAATTAATGAAAACAAAAACTTTTCTGTTGCGTGGGATTAAATGGTGTCACATACCGGTGCAACAAAAAATCGAACCGAACCAATTTAATCCAATTCAATGGAACGGATCGGTTTTTTAGCATAAAGTTTGACATATCATCTTGTAATTTGAAAAAATAAAAAAATATTTGATCAGTTCCGGTTTTCATTTTTAAAAAACCAATAAAAATCGAACCAAACCGATATATATTGTCAATAAGTCATCCTCCTTTCGTTAATTACAAGATTTCTTAAAATCCGGAAGATTTCCTTATTTAACTCCTATTTCAAGTAAAAAACGTTAATTTTCAATAAGTTCAAAAATATTTTCAACCTTTAAAAAAATGGTTGTTTATGAGATTTTTTTTTTTTTATTATTATTATTATGATAAATGTTGTTATATATATATATATAAATGGACACATTGATTCAAATCCAAAACCAAACCGAGCTAATTGAAAACTGAACTAATAGTTCTATATTTTATTGGATATTGAATCAAATCCACTTTTAAAAATTGAAGATATTGGTTCGATAGTTGGCATCACATATCTCTCAGAGAAATTTTTTGTGCACAATGATGTATATGAAATTTTTTCTCATCATTAATGAAAGGTTAGGAAAATGGTTGTAGGAAAATTTGGGTGGGGCTTGAGCCGTGAGGCACATTATTATTGACTTAGTGTAAAAAGAAAAATGCTGAAATGTAATTTTGATGCTTGTATGATACATTTTGGTGTGAAATTCAAATGTCTAATTTGGGTTTTTTTATTTTTTTTGAAAAAAAAAATTAATTAACTTTTTTTAGTAAGGTTTGAAATAAACTTCAATTGAAATTTGTTCAATAATTTAATAATCTTAGTATAAAAAAGAAAAAGATACGAATATAATTATTTGTAAGAGGGTCAATAGCTAGTCATTTTAAGCTTTTTAGAGTACAAAATTCTATGTTTTCCAATTTTTATTAGTGCAATTCAAATGTCCCTCAAAATAAGACAGACTTCTGATCTAGAATCTAAACATAAGAATGATGTTTTTTTAAAAACAAATGATGTTAATTTGATAGGATACTTAATATTAATGGAAGAAAAGGCACATAAAAGGTGTAACATTCATATACCTATTATTGCATTTTTGTTTTAAAGTTCCAAATGGTTGCTATGCTCTAGTCTCTCTATTTTTAGATTGCGTTGTCTATAATTTTTGTGATTTCAATTGTTGGTTGAATTATTAATTTGGAAGTATAAAGTTTTTTTTTTCTTCAAAATAAAGTATAAAGTTTGATTTATTTCGTAATGAAAAATAATTGATGACTATACATGTGAACAAAACCTACTAAAAGAAACCAATATAAAGATAGAAATATACTGTACCTAGCTATTTTGTAACAGTATAAAAATAGTTTACAAACTATTGACTTTTAAGAATTTGAATTTTTTTTGTTACAATAATAGCTATGAGGTCTCAAGTCCATGCTTTATGTCATGTAGAACACAATGCTTCCCATTTAAAAATGGTTGTTGGAAGTTACAAATTAAAGAGTCTCACCTACTTATTAAAATATCGGAGATAAATGGGTATTGTGGACAAGTAGATATTAACCTCATAATACTAATAATAAATTATATCAAAACTTCAAAATTACTTGAATGATCCTAGTGACATTAGTATAAATGCATAAACTAGAAAGTTATGGATTTAAACCCATTAATTCTATTAAATGGGTTGGTGATGTAATTAGTTATTTTGTTTGGTGTAATTCATTTCAATTCCATCGTCATGAGTTCGAACTCCTCTCGTATTATTGTTTTATTCGGGTATAAATAAGACTTCAAATTGCTTAGAATACATAACAAGTCTATATCTCAAAAAGTACAGATTGTAAAGAGGTGCTTTGAAGAAAACAAGATGACGGTAATAATATGGTTATCTCAAATAGACTTAAACACTTTTGTCGGACCATTATAATTTTGAGTGTTAGTTTTTCTTCTCTTTACTTTTATTTTTTAAAGCTTGCAAAATAAATAAAAACAAAGGGGTTATCATCTCCTTTAACATCAATTTTCAATTTTTTTTAATAAACTGACAATAAATTCTATAAAAAGGGTACTATTCCTCTCAAATTAAGAACCAAATACCGATTCTTAGAATCAAATCTGTAACTATGATGTTGAACTATCGACCACCAACCCATTCGGTATAAACTTTCACTTCTAACTTCAAATCCTAACGTTTACATTCTACTTTTATCACTACCATCAATCCTCAAACAATATTTTCTTTTCTAAGGTCAATCCTTGATCAAAGTTTTATTTTACTTCCCCCCTAAAGAGATTCATTTGTATTGCTGTTTAAATAATGTCATGGTTGAAACCAACTTAATTTTCCATTATCTTTGTTGTTTAGTATATGAAGTGACTTGGGAGCAAAAGAGCAAAGATAATGGATAGAATGTTTGGTTATCTTTCCACCCCAGTTAACTTGAAAATAATCATAATCATATTTTCATTTTTTTTTAAAAAAACAATGATAAAAAACTTTCTTTCATTTTCACTATTAATCCAAAGTTCTACTTCCCATTAACTGGAAAAAGTCAAAAGCTCTAAAAAATCAAGATTATTTAGATCCCATTTGATAACCATTTTATTTTTCGTTTTTTGTTTATAAAATTTAAGCCTACAACAACTACCTTACTATACATTTTTCCTTAGATGGATATCTACATTTACCTATATTTTAATAAACAAAACCAAAATTTATAAAAAAAAATAGCTTCCAAAAACTTGTTTATGTTTTTGAAATTTGGTTAATGTTCTCTTACTTTTTTAAAGAAAGATGAATACATGGTAGAAAAGATGGAACACATGATAGAAAATTTGAATAAAAATATGCTTAAATTTTATAAACAAAAAACAAAAAACAAAATGATTATCAAACGAGACCTTAATTGTGCATGGCTCATTTTCAGAACATGATTTGGATCCATCGCAAGTAAAACTTGTACATACACCGACGATGGACTTTTTAAGACAAGTACAAACGTGTTAAAGCACCCTCAAACATCTAACTCTACTATGCCTCGTAGAAAATAAATAAGTTAAATATCGATTTTAACTCATATTGAAAAGAATTATCACCCACCAACCAAACTAACAAGCGACCACTTTCAATTAGACAAATATATTCTTCTAAATAAAGATAGGGCAGTTGTGTTAATTGAATAATAATTTAAAGGGAAAAAACCCAAATTTCCAGACCAGCAAGGCTGGATTTGGAGAGAGACCATCTCTGTTACCAATTCAGCAAGCAACCAACTTTTTGACAATAATGCATACAGCCCAGAATTTCTTTTATATATATAAAAAGCTAAGCAAGCAAAATCAAACTCAGGAATTTCTCAACAGAACATAAAACTGAATTTAGAAACAATAACAGTACGGTTTAACAGTGTTTCTAAGGAACATCAACAAGAGGTACAAATGAATCCATAAAAAGGACTAATCAGCAAAGCAACCTTAAACCTACCAAAATTGCACAATGTCCTGTACTTGATCCGAATCAATAGCACTCACAGAAACAAATTTTAAGTATAGTTTGCTTTTTATGTTTTTGTGGGGGGAGGGGGGACACAAAGAATCCATGGTTACACAGTGAATAATTCAAGAGCTTTCGATAATGAATATCAGCAAACTTCATCACTACTCATCAGCAATTTAATTATTAGAACTCACTCTCTTTGCATAGAATACCATCTTTAATTTTCCTCAGCAGGTCCACCATCAACCCCCTCAGCACTGCACACATGGAATCAAATGACTGAATCAAGATGAGGATAATCAGACCAAAAGGCTAAAAAAGTAAAAGATAAAGAGGAATTATAGTTTAAGGATATCAACGTCCAGTCTTTTCATAGAGATACAAAAGTACAAAAGGCACTATAGTTCTAAAAAACCACAAAGAAATTTCCTTTACCCAACACGACATCTTAGTAGCCAAAAACCAACCGGAGTTGAGCTGGCATGATGTATTTACTGGATAACCAAGAGGTTACGGGTTCAAATCCCACCTGCCCAAATGTTTTTGGACTAAAAAAATGATCTTAGTTGCCAAAAGAAATAATTTCCAAGTCTCAACATTTTTTTAACATATTTGTGATTGTTCAAGTCAATTTGTGCGCACCTAACTAATTTCATGGAACATACTGTCTAACTCTATAACATTTGGATGTCAAGGAAACTTATAAGAAATTAACCTATAAGGAAACCTATACGGTCAACATTAATTAAAGTCATCGCATCTTAGTTCTCCAAGATCGATCTTGACCATTAGGTCACCCCATGATGGTTCCAAGTAGAACATAATGGTCACCCCAAAATGGTCGACAACACTTTTTTAAATAATCGAGGAATTGGATCCTCGCCACACTACATATCCGGTCAATAACTTCTAAATCAAGATCCCATACGTTCAAATGAAGAACAAACATCCTTGAAAAGCAAATATTTTTCCATTCTGATCCAAAAGATAACAAAGAGCCACCAAAACTATCATTTAGACAAAATTGAACTGGTCACAGCTATTTTCACTTTCAAAACAATACTAATCATGAGATAAAAGAACCCATCACCAAGTACAAAATGCAAGAACTTTCTGTCTAGTTTATTCAGATAATCAACACAACTGATAAGCAATGCATAGTTAATTTCTATCTCAAGTGTTGCTTATTCAGTTTGCCTAAAATTTCTCTAAGATCATGAACTAAATAATCTACAAATACCTCCTTTAAACAAAAATAAGAATGGCCTCAGAGATCTTGGTGGTTAGTAATCATCAAATGGGATAATCCCATCAAGAGTAGCAAATATTTAATCACATCACCGGCCTAAATAATCTACAAGAATTCTGGAGAAAAAAGCAACCAAAACAATTTCTCCAAAGAACAACTATTATGATTATCAAAGGTACCAACTACTTTATCATGAAAGTAATAAAAAAATTTGAGAATAAGTTAAACCTTTGGGGACGAGACTCCACAGACTCTGGCCTCCTCCAACTCCTCCCTGATCGATCTTCGGGAGATCGACCACCTCGAATTCCAAAGCCTTTTCTCTCAAACGAAGCCCCACTAGATCTCTCAACCGTATCCTTAATTTTCGTCGACTCAAGCTGCTCATCAATCTTCTTCCAATCTTGCCCCTTCTCAGCTAATACCTGTTCCCTTGGTCTTGCATTCCCAAAAGGATTGGAACTCTTCGGCTTTACAGCTGCACCAGAAGCCTCCTGATTCTCATTGTTCAAAGGGATAGAACGAGGCTGCAGATTAAGCCTTGGCCTCTCATTAATTCCACTTCTAGCCCCTTCAGATTTTTTGCCCCAGATATCTGAATCAGTCCTACCACCATTCTCAACAATTCCACCTCTAGCCCCTTCCGATTTTCTGCCCCAGTTATCCGAATCCGCGCCACCGCCAATCGAGGGAAACCCTCCTCTTCGCTCTCTCTCAAATCCACGACCCATACTGCTCGATCGCCGACCATCAGAAGGCGAAAAGCTCTTATTCGACACCCAGCTATCGGATTCGTCAGCTTTCGACGAATGGGAATCGAAAACCCTCCTCCTCCTCCTCCTCCTCCTCCTCCTCTTTCTCTCCTCTCAAACCCATTCCCCATCATCATAGGCTTCTTCCCAGCGCCCCAATCATCCGTCTCATCAGCCCTGGACGGCAACGACTCCCTATTCGATCCATCCCCACCTCTGGAATCATCAAAAACCCTAGAACCCCGTCGAGAATTGGAGGAATCCTCCCCATTCGAATACCGATTCCCCCTATCGTACGAACTATTCTGACCGCCCCAAGTCTTGAAACCCCCACCGAGGCGGTTGCGATCGAGCTCCTCCTCGGATCTCTGACGCGGGCCGGTGGGAAGCATCATGAGATCTTCGGTGGTGAGACCCTTGGGGACAGAGGGCTTAGGGCCGCCATAGGTATGAAATTCGGAGAGGGTAATGGGCTGACCTTTCTTCTTCTTGAGCTTGGTGGCGGCGGCGGCGGAGAGGGAGGGGAAGTCGGCGCTGGGCTCCTGCTGACGGCGGCGGGACTGGTCTTGCTGTTCCTTGAGGAGCTCAGCCTCGTGCTCCTCCGCCTCCAAAGCCCAAGCTCCGGGCTTACCCCACGGTGACATAGTTGCCGCCATGATTTCTGGCTCTGTGTGTGAGATTGGTTTCTTCTTCGCTGCGGGTTTTTCTTTTTCTTTTCCTTTTCTGTGGTTGCGTTCCTTCGCAGCGGAAATAAGCGTTTATTCCTTTTTATTTCCTTATTTAACACGCGCCTAATTTATAGATATGATCATATTTCCGGCAGTTAAGGGTGTAACAAAAAACCGAAAAATCGAACCGAACCGAATCAATCCAATTCAATGGATTTGATCCATTTTTTTAGCACAAAATTGGATATGTCGGTTTGTAATTTGAAAAAATCGAAAATGGTTCCGGTTTTCGTTTTAAAAAACTAATAAAAACCAATCCAAACCAATATATATATATATATATATATTGTCGATAATTCATATAAAATTATCTTTTTTCCATTAATATTTCTTTAATTCACTCTTATATCAAGTAAAAAACATCCTTTAGATAATTTTGAATAAGTTAAAAATACTTCTAACATTAAAAAATAGTTGTTTATGAGAAGGTTGTTTTTATATGAGAAATATTGTTTTTGATATATTAAAAAAATGGATATTGGATCGGATCGGATCTATTTTTTGCATTGAAAAACCGAACCAATGGTTCCATACTTTATTGGACATTGGATCGGATCCATTTGTTGAAAACTGAAGATATCGATTCGGTTGTCGGTTTGGTCCAAAACTGAAAAAAACCAAACCAAAATCACCCCTACCCGCGGGGACCTGCCTCTAACGAGGCGGAGACGGAAAAAAAATTTAGGTTTGTCAACTTTTGAACTCCATCCATGTAAGAATCCGACCCAAAATGGTCCTAAACCCCGGTTCTTACTAGCATGCTTACAATTTAAAACTTTATGGAAACAACTAAAAGATAAAACTCATTTAAACTTCATAATAGGAACAATCATTTCATAAACATCCTTAAAACAATCCTGGCCAGTATTTCAAACAAAACAGTTTAACGAGTCTCAACAGTAAACAAAGTTCCCAGCATGCTACTACATAATAAAAGACTCCAAAAGATAAAGACACAGAGTTCTCCGGCAGCTCCCTCCACTAGCCATCCCGGTGCTGTCCCAAGTTACCTGAAAGATAAGTAAGGGTGAGTATAAACATACTCAATAAAAATCCCCAACCGGGGTACAATACGATACATCCATCATCTAACATCCTAGTATACATGCAATCAGTTACCAGCACAAAAACTTTGCTCAACAAGCTAATCAAGTCAAGTTCGGGAACCTCGGAAGTTTCCTACTTCCGGCATAATGATTGGTTCTCCTAACCAATCCCAAAGACATCCTCGAGGGTCTTTCTCCCTCGGCCAAATGATCAACTCAAAAGTTGATCCCAAATAGATGTCAGACACCCTCGAGGGTCTTTCTCCCTCGGCCAATTGACTAACTCAAAAGCTGGTCCCGAATAGGTGTCCTCAGGGGCCTCTTACCCCCGGCCAGGCTAAACCCTAAGACAACGGGAGTGTACCCAAGGTCAGGCTCTAAACAAGATAAGAATGGTGTCACTGATCTACAGTAGTGTAGAGCCCTCGGCACTCAGCTGTAGCAGCATGTACCACCAACCTGAAGCTAAGAGCTGTCTCCAGGTAGGCTTGCACCCGTGACGGGTTCCGCTCTAGCAGATTACAAACTAGGCTTGTACCGATGCGGGAGCTAATCTGCACCGGCTGCCGGGGGCAGAGACAAAGTACGTTATGCCTCTCACTGATCCCGACCTGTAGGGACAAGATACGTTATGTCCACTCTCAGCCTCTAGAAGACAAGTCTAGCTAACTATCTAATGTCACATAATATACATCCCTAACAACTGAACATGCTTAATAAGAATACAAGTACAACCTAGCATGATACTACGAATGTAAACAGGGAACTCAGAACATGCTGGAAGGACAAACCTAGCATGGCACTAACATGTAGAAACAGGGCAAACATGCTAGCAGAGATAAACAGTGAAACAGTCCTAACCACTACATGCTCATAACAAACAACATATATATATATATAAGATGCAATCAAAACATATCGTAGGGTCCACACAACCCTAGTAAGAGATCCTTACCTGAAATAAGCAGAAATATAAACAGAAAAGTGCTCATTGAGCTGCAGTGTCTCACAACCTAAAAACACATAACCAATCAGCAAATCTAGCTAGCTAATTACCTAACCAAACCTCAAACCAAGGCAAGGGAATAAGAAACTACCCCAACAACAAACAACAAGTGCTCTCGGCCAAGCACTTGGAGAAACCCTAGAAGCTCTCGTCCACAACCTCTTCAACACTTGATCTTAGCTAGGGCAACACAACAAACACCAACACAAGTTAGATCTCTTATCCATGAAGCAAGCCAACACTTTCAACCATTTCATGAAGCTCTCGGCCAAACACACCAAGAGAGGCTATCGGCCAAACTAACATACAAGCATAGCAACACAACACTTACCAACTCACCATGAAGATTCGGCAAGGACCTCCAATGGAGCTAGGTGTCTCGGCTAAGATGGTTGCACAACAAGGGGAGGCTCGGCTAGGCTTGACTTGCACAAGGATGAAGCACAAAGTTAGATCTACACCAACCATCAACCAAAACACAACATGAACACCATGAAACTTACCATGGACTCTCGGCAATGAAGGCTTGGAGAGGGGACTTCGGATCAACGAACCAAGAAGAAAAACACTGGCTCTCGAATCCAAGGTGATGTGCGAGCAAGAACTCCAACCCCCAAGCTATTGAGGTCTTGGATCTACAAGAAGAGGAGAGGAAAAGTTTCTCTTAGTTAACTCTAGGATTCAGCCAAGACAAAAGAGATGGAGAAGATGAGTTTTGCAAAAACTAACCTTGAAACAAGAACGAGATGAAGAGCTATGGAGGAGATCTTGAGAGCTTGACAATGGAGAGCTTTGTTGATGATGAGTCTCGGCCAAGGAGAGGGAAATGGAGAGTGATGGGTCAGCCACGGGGAGAGGGAAGGAGAAAATGATGCAACCCTAGGTATTTTCTCCTATTTTTCAATAATAAAAATGCCTCCTAAAATCCCACCTTCAAATCTCACCAAGTGCACTTTTAAAAACTATTTTAATTTCCTCTACACAAGGCTCAAACTCACTCCCAAGCCACCATGGTTTGAATCCTAGCTCCAACACTTTTATTTTCATTTTTCTTCTTTTAACCGGGAGGGCTCCAAACTTACCATAAATGGAACTCTTGACCTGGAACTTGAAACCGAAGAATGAACTTAAGTCCACCAACTCATAAACATTCTTGAAGCCCTGTCTTACTGCAACACTGTCTCGGGAAGGCAAAATGACCAAAATACCCCTGGAAGCACAAAAAGCCCTAACAGCCCAACCAACTCATTGGAGGAACAATCGAATAAACGTGGAGAACCAGAAGGAAATCTTGGGTTGTTACAATCCGGTGTCTAGAAACATGACTTTTTAACAAATGTTATAAACATCCTAAGTTCGTCTTCCACATTTTAACCCCAATTTTTTTAGTTGTATTGAACTTTTCAAAGTCAAATATTCAGGACTTTTAGGCACATGGAGTAGCCCTTCCAATCCTTCCGTGGCTTAATCGGGGTCGGGGATGGGGAATGTATTCTCCGTCCTTGATTCCCCAATCCCTGCCCCCGTTTACTTTTTTTCTTTTTTTTTAATATTTTTTTTTTATATTTTACCCCTTTTATTTTCAAATAAAAACATATTTGTTGATGAAATTATTTATGTATATGAGTATTTTTCTTTAATAATTAAGTCGAAATTTATAAATATTTTATAAGAAAATATAATTATTTAAAAGTATTATTCAAAAAAATATTTTTTTTTTAAATGAAAAAATTTCCACGGGGACCCGATCCTCGGAAAAAAAAAAACCAAGATTTTTTATGGGACGGGGATTAAATTAAGTGACAGGGACGGGGACATGGAAGTCATTCCCAGGCCCCGCCCCACCCCGCCCCGTGGACATCTCTACTAATTTACCATCCCATGCCTCTGATTTTTTTCCCAAATCGTTTTGGAATATTGTAAGTGACATTTTTTTTTTGTAATTGTCTCTTCGTATTATTACAATATCCCATAAATCGTAATCCAATTCAACCCATGTTATTCGAGAGCAGTAGTGTCCTTGTTAGTTTTCTCTCTCCATTTTTAGGTTCGAACTCTTAACGTGAGGTTGAATTGAATTATCATCAAACAATGAACTAAATCTCTAACTCTTTCAATAATAACAATATAATCATTCAACATTAAACAATTTTAGAATTTTATCCGATATTTGTTTAGTAAAAAAACTTAGAGTTGTGGCCTATTTTTTTTTTCTTTTAAAATTGGATTAGCCTAATGATTTCATTTTTTATGGTAATTTAATTATATATATATATATATATGAATATTTTTTTCAATAATTAATCATGTAATTGGAAATTAATATAATTTTTTTCATAAAAGATATTCTTTTAAAATATTATAAAAATTAAGATTAAAAAAATATAAAAAATAAACGGAGAAAGATTTCTTACAGGAATCTCCACTTCGATTACTACAAACGGTAAATTTCAAGCTCGAAGATTGCATATGATAAGAGGACGGGGACGAGGAAGTCAGATCCAACCCCAACCTTTTCTTAAAGGCATCTCTAAATAGAATATATGACATCTTCCCAATGTTAAACATCTAATCCTTTTTTTAGTACATTAACTATCCATCTTTAAACCATGTTTGTTTTATATATATATATATATAAATTAAAATTCAATCCATGATCAAAACTAAAAAATATTTCAAAATATGTGACAAATTACATAAAAAGACCATTTTTGAACATTTTTTTATAGTCTAGAGAACAAATTTGGACATTTGAAAGTCTAGAGATCAAAATTAGACATTTGAAAGTTGAGAGACCAAAATGGAACAAACCTCAAAGTTGAGGGACCAAAATGGTATTTTAACAAATAATTTCTATTCGTATAAAGACCATTAATTTACTCCATTTTATCTTGTTTCATAAAATATATATATATATATATAAGTAATTTCTTAACATAATAAAGACCGGTAATAATATCCGTTCAAGACTCTTTCTATTAAGATGCTTGAAGGAATTGCGTTGATTTATGTTGTAATGAAAAATAATTCATGACTATACATGTGTACAAAACCTACCAAAAGAAACCAATATAAAGACAGTAAATGTTAACCTCCTAATACTAATAATAAATTATACTAAGACCTTAAAAATATTCGAATGGCCAACAAAAATAATAATTTAGTGGCATTCGTGTAGATTCATGAATTATAAGATCATATGTTTGAATTATTCAATCTATTTTGAATTAAAAAAAACTCACTCGAATGAGAATATTTAAAATTGTAAAGATAAATAATTTACATTTATGATTTTCATTTGATTTAATAATTAGAAAAACTTGGAAATTAATTTAATTTTTTAATTTTAATTATAAGATCAAAGTTAAATTAAATAATAATAATAAATAAATAAAATAAAGAGGTTATCATCTCCTCTAACATCCACCCTCAATTTTTTAAAATAAACTTTCACTTCTTTTTTCAAGTAAGTTGGTGGAGAAGGACAACAAACCCTACAAATAAGATACTAATGCTCTCAAATTAAGAGTCAAATGGGATGTTTGTTTGTCATATTTAAAGAGGATTGCTTATGGAGCTATATTGAAGATTTATTATGAGTAGTTACAAATTGAAAGTTGTAGTTAAAATCTTGTTTGGATGTAGATTTAAAATATGATGATTAAAAATGAGTTGTTTTTATTGATTTGAAATGAATGATTAAAAATGAGTTGATAGAAATAATTGAGTTGTTATAAATTAATGATTAAAAATGAATCGTAAGAAATGAGAGTTATTTTAAAAGTAAAAAGAAAGAAAAGTTAATAAAAACTCGTTTGGATATAGGTTTTCGAAGAGGAGTTGGCAAATCCTCCATCTCGATCCTAGCTAAATATGACAAACAAACAGCCCCAAACACACCATGATGTTACCACCAAATAATGAAGCAATCCGGCCACCGACCTTTTCAATATAAACTTTCACTTCTAACTTCAAATCCTAATGTTTCTATTCTACTTTTATCATTACCATCCATCCTCAAAACAATATTTTATTTTCTAATATCAATCCTTGATCAAAGTTTTCATTTGTTTTGCTGCTTAAATAATGTCATAGTTGAAACCAACTTAATTTTCCATTATCTTCATTGTTTAGTGTATTAAGTGACTTGGGAGCAAAAGGGCAAAGATAATGGATAGAATGGTTGTTCAGTATATTTTAAAGGTCTATTTACAATTTACTTTTACATCACATAGCTTTATAATTTAGGATATTGAAGATTAGAATAAACTTAGTTGGGAATTACTAAGGTAAGCCATTTGTTTATATTTTCTTCCATTCAAAATGTTCAAACTAGTCATTCTCCACCAAAACTCAACTACATAGAATATTATTTTCTTCACTTCATCAACATCTAATGTGATTAATATTGGTTACAATTATATATATTTTTTATATCACCATTGGTTACAGTTATAATTACTACATAAATTAATTTAACAATCAATGGATTATATTAAAACTCTAGTTAATTAACCTTTCTGGGTATTTCTTAAAACTACCCGATTTTTTTTAATGAAATTCCAACTGAATAAAGATTGGTTCAACGGTTAGCTTGAAATTAGAACATTTCAAATTTCCACCCCATGTTAACTTGAAAATAATAATAATCATAATTATATTTTTCTTTAAAAAAAAACAATGATAAAAACCTTTCTTCAGTCTAGTCTAGTCTGTTTTTTATTAAAAAAATAATAAAAATAAATAAATAAATAAAGCCCTTCTTCATTTTCACTATTGATCCAAAGTTCTACTTCCCATTAACTGGTAAAAGTAAAAAGCTCTAATAATTAAGGATTATTTAATTGTGCATGGCTTATTTTCAGAACATGATTGGGATCCCTCGCAAGTAAAACCGGTACACACACCAACATTGGACTTCTTTAAGTAGGAAGTACAATCTTGTTAAAATCACCCTCAATTAACCGCAGATAATCATCTAACACTACTATAGCTGGTAGAAAATAGATAAGAATCAAATACTGATTTTCATGATCGAACACGTTACCATAGTGTAGAACAAAATTATCACCAAACAATGAAACCAACACACACTCGACCCCTCTCAATTAGACAAATATATTCTTCTTATTAAAGATAAGACAGTTGTGTTAATGGACTAATAATTTAAAGGGAAAAAAACCAAATTGCCAGACCAGCAAGGTTGGATTTGGAGAGAGGCCACCTCTGTTTCCAATTCAAGAAGCAACTAACCTTTGACAATAATGCATACAGCCCAGACTTATATATATAAACCTAAGCAAGCAAAACCAAACTCAAGAATTTCTCAACAGAACACAAAACTGAATTTAGAAACAATAACAGTACAGTTTAACAGTATTTCTAAGAAACATTAACAAGAGGTACAAATGAATCCATAAAAAGGACTAATTAGCAAAGCTACCTTAAACCTACCAAAATTGCACAATGTCCTGTACTTGATCCGAATCAATAGCACTCACAGAAACAAATTTTAAGTATAGTTTGCTTTTTATGTTTTTGTGGGGGGAGGGGGGACACAAAGAATCCATGGAAGAACACAGTGAATAATTCAAGAGCTTTCGATAATGAATATCAGCAAACTTCATCACTACTCATCAGCAATTTAATTATTAGAACTCACTCTCTTTGCATAGAATACCATCTTTAATTTTCCTCAGCAGGTCCACCATCAACCCCCTCAGCACTGCACACATGGAATCAAATGACTGAATCAAGATGAGGATAATCAGACCAAAAGGCTAAAAAAGTAAAAGATAAAGAGGAATTATAGTTTAAGGATATCAACGTCCAGTCTTTTCATAGAGATACAAAAGTACAAAAGGCACTATAGTTCTAAAAAACCACAAAGAAATTTCCTTTACCCAACACGACATCTTAGTAGCCAAAAACCAACCGGAGTTGAGCTGGCATGATTAGATAACCAAGAGGTTACGGATTCAAATCCCACCCTCCAAATGTTGTTAGACTAAAAAAAAAGTAACATCTTAGTTGCCAAAAGAAATAACTTCCAAATCTCAACATATATTTTTTTTTTATATCCGTGGCAGGCAAACTTGTGCGTACCTCGATTAATTTCATAGAACATAAAGTCTAACTCTACAACATTTGAATGTCAAGAAAACCTATAGGAAATTAATTCCTAGGTAAGTGACCATGGATTTAAGCTATCCACTCATCGCATCTTAGTTCTTCAAGACCGATCTTGACCATTAGGTCACCCCATGACATGATGAATCCGAGTAAAACATAATTCAAAATGGTCGACAAATTTTTTTAAAATAATCTGAAAATTGGAGCCTCGTCCCACTACATCCGATCAATAACTTCTAAATCAAGATCGAATACGTTTAAATGAAGAACAAGCATCCTTGAAAAGCAAATATTTTTCCATTCTGATCCTAAAGATAACAAAGAGCCGCCAAAACTATCATTTAGACAAAATTGAACTGGCCACAGCTATCTTCACTTCAAAACAATACTAATCATGAGATAGAAGTGCATGCATCACCAAGTACATAATGCAAGAACTTTCTGTCTAGTTTATTCAGATAATCAACACAACTGATATGCAATGCATAGTTAATTTCTAGGTTAAAATACCATTTTGATCCCTCAACTTTGGGGTTTGTCCCTTGACTTTCAAATGTCCAATTTTAGTCCCTCAACTTTGTTGTTTGTCCAACTTTGGTCCCTCAACTTTCTAATTTTGGTCCATCGACTTTGCTATTTGTCCAATTTTGTTCCCTTAACTTTCAAATGTTTTCAAATTTGGTCCTTAGACTATAAAAAAAAGTTAAAAAATGGTCCTTTAGTCAAATGAATTTTTTATCACTCCTAAATTATTTTCTCTCTCTTTCATCTCATATAATTTCTCTCTCCATAAGTTTTACCTCTCTTCAATCCACCTCTCTTCCCCTCTTGTCTTTTCTTTTTTCTTCTTTATTCTCATTCTTTTTTCTTTTTGGTTCATGGTAAACTGAATTTTGGAAAACAAAAAGTGACAAATCAAAGTAGGAAAATTATTATTTAGAAAAATTATCTCATGTTAAACAATTTGATGAGATGGATTTTGAAGAGAGAATAAGAGAAAAAGAGAAGGAAAGAGGATTAGAGAGATGGATTTAAGAGAGATAAAACTTTTAGAAGGAGAAATGATGAAAGATGGAAAAGAGAGAAAATAATTTAAGAGTGAGAAAAATTTTATTTGACGAAATGACCATTTTTTAACTTTTTTTATAGTTTAGGGACTAAATTTGGACATTTAAAAGTCGAGGGACCAAAATTGGACAAACAGGAAAGTCAAGAGACCAAAATTGGACAAACAACAAAGTCAAGAGATTAAAATTGGACATTTGAAAGTCTAAGGACCAAAATGGAACAAACGCCTGAGTTGAGAGACAAAAATGATATTTTAACCTAATTTCTATCTCAAGTGTTGCTTATTCAGTTTGCCTAAAATCTCTCTAAGATCATGAACTAAATAATCTACAAATACCTCCTTTAAACAAAAAATAAGAATGGCCTCAGAGATCTTGGTGGTTAGTAATCATCAAACGGGATAATCCCATCAAGAGTAGCAAATATTTAATCACATCACCGGCCTAAATAATCTACAAGAATTCTAGAGAAAAAGGCAAATAAAGCAATTTCTCCAAAGGACAACAAAGAGAATATGTATAAAGCACCATGAGACACAAACATATACAAGGGAACAACTATGGTCAAATGTGTTAACGACTTTATAATCAAAATATTTAAGAATAAAGCAAACCTTTGGGGACGAGACTCCACAGACTCTGGCCTCCTCCAACTCCTCCCTGGCCGATCTTCAGGAGATCGACCACTTCGAATTCCAAAGCCTTTTCTCTCAAACGAAGCCCCACTAGATCTCTCAACCGTATCCTTAATTTTCGTCGACTCAAGCTGCTCATCAATCTTCTTCCAATCTTGCCCCTTCTCAGCCAATACCTGTTCCCTTGGTCTTGCATTCCCAAAAGGATTGGAACTCTTCGGCTTTACAGCCGCACCAGAAGCCTCCTGATTCTCATTGTTCAAAGGGATAGAGCGAGGCTGCAGATTAAGCCTTGGCCTCTCATTAATTCCACTTCTAGCCCCTTCAGATTTTTTGCCCCAGCTATCTGAATCAGTCCTACCACCATTCTCAACAATTCCACCTCTTGCCCCTTCCGATTTTCTGCCCCAGTTATCCGAATCCGCGCCACCGCCAATCGAGGGAAACCCTCCTCTTCGCTCTCTCTCAAATCCACGACCCATACCGCCCGATCTCCGACCATCAGAAGGCGAAAAGCTCTTATTCGACACCCAGCTATCGGATTCGTCAGCTTTCGACGAATGGGAATCGAAAAACCCTCCTCCTCCTCCTCCTCCTCCTCCTCTTTCTCTCCTCTCAAACCCATTCCCCATCATCATAGGCTTCTTCCCAGCGCCCCAATCATCCGTCTCATCAGCCCTGGACGGCAACGACTCCCTATTCGATCCATCCCCACCTCTGGAATCATCAAAAACCCTAGAACCCCGTCGAGAATTGGAGGAATCCTCCCCATTCGAATACCGATTCCCCCTATCGTACGAACTATTCTGACCGCCCCAAGTCTTGAAACCCCCACCGAGGCGGTTGCGATCGAGCTCCTCCTCGGATCTCTGACGCGGGCCGGTGGGAAGCATCATGAGATCTTCAGTGGTGAGACCCTTGGGGACAGAGGGCTTAGGGCCGCCATAGGTATGAAATTCGGAGAGGGTAATGGGCTGACCTTTCTTCTTCTTGAGCTTGGTGGCGGCGGCGGCGGAGAGGGAGGGGAAGTCGGCGCTGGGCTCCGGCTGACGGCGGCGGGACTGGTCTTGCTGTTCCTTGAGGAGCTCAGCCTCGTGCTCCTCCGCCTCCAAAGCCCAAGCTCCGGGCTTACCCCACGGTGACATAGTTGCCGCCATGATTTCTGGCTCTGTGTGTGAGATCGGTTTCTTCTTCGCTGCGGGTTTTCTTTTGTGTGGTTGCGTTCGTTGGCAGTGGAAATAAGCGGCAATAAACGTTTCTCTCTTTCTTTTATTTCCTTATTTTAGACACGCGTAATTTACCATCCCACGGCTCTGATTTTTCTCCCCCAAAACGTTTCGGAAAGTTATAAGTGACGTTTTTTAAAAAAATAATTATCTTTTCATATATATATATATATATATATATATATATGAAAATTTTGTATGTATAGCAAAAAAACGATAAAATATTTCTATTTATAGCACAAAATAAAAAATAATTCATTTATAGCAGAAAATTTAAATTGACTTCTATCACTTGTTGAGTTCTATTGGTGATAGAATTCAATCAATGATAGAATCACTCTATCACTGCTTGAGTTTTCTATGAGTGATATAAATTTAAATTGAGTTCTATCACTGCTTGAGTTTTCTATGAGTGATATAAATTTAAATTGAGTTTTATCACTACTTGAGTGATAGAAATAAATATGGATGAATTATTTTAAAAATTATGCTGCAAATATAATACAAATCTATCAATTTGCATTGTCAATCACTCAAAATTAATTATTGAAGCAGTTGAACTGTTAGAAATCTAATGATGGTAATTTTGAGATTACAACAATTGGGGGTGGAGAGACTCGAACCTAAAGATCTTTAACCTAAGACCTCAAGATCTTTAGGTGTACAAAGATGCCGCTTGAGCTATTGCTCTATTGACAGGTGCAATATTTTTTTGATAGTAAATTAGTTTAACATTAACGTTCGATTCCGAGAATCGATATTTGTTTCTCCTTCTCAATATATACTAAAAAAACTTCATATCACAATAATTTTAATGTAACAAATAAAAATAATAATTATACTTCTCTAATTATTATTTTTTTATTTTTGAAAACTACTTCTCAAATTAATGTGAACCTAACTCAATTAATAAACTTCAATATAAAATTTTATTTAACTGTATTCAATAATCGAACTTCACTCTTTGTTTATTGAATTCCGTTATTTTCTTTGTCAAATTCGATTATAGTTCAACGCTCTCCCTATTTCAGTAATCCTATGCTAACCTTAAACCATTCGTGCATCTCGTGCCTAATGAGTGAAGATAAAAAGTAAGAAAATGACTATGGAAATCTGCCATATTTGACAGATTGGTTCGTAAATTAAAGACTGAGCCTCTCATGCCTGAATTAAAATTCAAAACTTTTAATTTTATGACAGAAGTTTACAGATATAATATCATAAATATTAAAAATATTAAGTATTAAATACTTCTGGTTTCACGCGATTTGACAGCTCAAACAATAAAAAAGTAACCCCGAAACAGAGGGATAAAGAAGACTAAATTGTACATTGGCACGGTCAAAAGAATTTTAGAATTTAGAAATTAAAATTTTAAGGAACGAAAGTTAAAATTTAATTTGTATAATTTTAAAATTTAAAATTCAGTCCATATAATTTGTTCAAACCTAAAAATAGTTCGAAATCGATAGCAAATTATATAAGTGGTAGTTTATCTATGAATAAATCATAGACTTATTTCACAACCATCATTATTCACAAATCAACCTGTAACATTCAAATATTTAATTCACCAAAAAAACTTTTACAAAATTTATCAAATCATACAAATCAAATTTAAACTATTGACAAATTTTAACTTCAAAATTTATAATTTCCAGGATAAATTAGGAATAGTAGTAAGAGCCTACAGAGCAGGCATTCATGTAATAACAATTAAAGATGAATGATTCATCATCAATAGGCATCAAACAGATGAATGATTCATCAATAGACATCAAACTTAGAGGAAGGGTGTCCAATTCAAGATTCACAATCGTGATTATCATCACATCTAGCTACGAGCATCTGGCTTGAGTTTGGTTCTTTAATATTCGAATAAACCACCATAAAGTAAACAGATTGAAAATTCAATTCATGGTAGACACCTACCTAAGAATCAATTTCCTATAAATTTTCTAAGTTCAGGCTCTTCCTCGACAAACCATCATTGACCTAATAATGAGGAAAAGCCCTAAGAAAAAAAGGAAAATGAATCTCAATCAAACGGGTCAAAACCTCACAAATGCAAACCTACCTACCTATATATATATATAATCCACAGTTAATTCTTAAATGCGTGGCTGGCATCAAGAAGGATAAAAGAACAAAAATAACTGGTGATGATTGGAGCACTAAAATGCGTTTTCAGAAGGAACTTAAGACCTTGCAGTACATCAAAATGAAAACCTAACCAACAGAAGTAACTTCAAGAACAAATTGTAAATGGTAAAATATTTGGATTAAATTAATATCTACTGTGTCTATTCATTTGTTCAAATTTGAAACAACTCAACTTCTTAAAAGTCTAAACTGGCCTCTTACACAATTTAAATGCCTAAGTATGAGTTAATAAAAAAAAAAGACTGCGTATCTGGTACGTGTCTAGGGAAGAAAAGGAGTGATTTACTTATTTTTCTTTAATTTGTTTGAGGATGACCGAGAAAATGAAGTACCCTGCATATTATAAGAGAGAGGAATATATCAGTATCTGCAAAATTTTAATTAAATTTAATAAAAGAAGCCAATGAACTTACCTCAAGCCATTCGTCTAATGATGCATCTGAACCCTTGGTTCCAACTTCAACCTTAGGAGCCCTCTTGGTTTTCTAACCAAATCAAAAGAGTATTATAAGATAGTTTCATTTTTTGTTTTTTTTTTTTCTAATGAGATCAATGAAAAAGAAAAATTACTAAGGGAAGAGATGAGAAGTCCTCCCAACCTAAAACCAACAAAAATGCAAAGTTACATTCCATTGGAAAATAATTAATTTTTTTTAAACCAAAGGATAGAAATTACAATTAGCGAAGGAGCTAAAACACATTAAAACCCTTGCAAAAATCATGTCCAGTTTTTCTGTAGAGAAGAACCCAATGGTGTGAGAAAATGCTTTTGTAGTCACTATTTTATCTCACAAATTATTTCATAAATCTATCACTAGATAAATGCAATCATATAAATAAAAGAAGCTCATAAGGAAAACAGCAGTCGACGTATTCTAAGTGAACATTTGGAACAAGGGATATGAAATGATTATGGAAGAATGGGAATACGGAAAAATGATTATCTATTTTTAGGATAAAAAGAATGATTATGAGAAACTGTTACCTGCTCAACTATGTTCTGTTACCTGCTTAACTATGTTTTGGTATAGAGAATAGCTATAGCCTATAGGGAACCCTTGTTTGGATGTAGAAAATGATTATGGAAAACGAAATATTTGATTATAGGAGGAATGAATAGGTGATTAGGGGGAGAATGAATGCTCGTGATGAGCGATGAAAATTGGTAAGCAGGAAATAAGATTATGAGGAGATGAATAGTGGTTATAGGAAAATGAATAGTGATCATGGAGGAATGATTCCCATCCTCCTGGTTTGATCCCTTGCCCCCAAACACCAAAGTGCAAAATGTTCCTCAAGAAGATTTCATTGATCAAAACAAAACAAAACAAAAAAAGGAGAATAAAAATAAACCCTTGAGCTTTTACCCAATCCACCTATGAATTATAAGCTACTTAAATCATGCTTAGACTTAATTCTAGCCAAGGCGCAGCATATGAATTTTCAAAGTCCTGATATTCAGAGTTTGCTGCTCAAATGTAAAAGGAAAAAAAAAAACCAATCCAAAATTTTACTTTCAGCAGACATGTACCTTGGAAAGATTCTGTATTTGACCATGAATCCATAAGCCAAGCAGCACGATTAGTGCAATTCCAAGGGTAACTAGAAATACAGATTCAATGCTGAGAAAACCACTGGCTTCAACAACTTCAATGGTACCATTGAAGAACGTACTTTGATATGGCTGCTGATCTATCTCATAAATAATGGTTCCAACAAGGTCAAAATTCCCAGCCTGCACAAAGAGAAGAAATGATTTTTTAGCCATTAATATATTTTTATCACCAGTCACTGTATGCATACTTGATGTTCAAAAACACACAACAGACCAAAGTACAATAGTTTAGAAAACACATTTAATTTCAATGTAGAAGGCCATCACATAAACACAAAAACCTGAAGAAACTTGCTGACAGCAAAAAAGTACGGGAATGTTGCTTGTGAAGATGCTGGTACTGGTGCATTATTAAAACCCTGCCATAAAAACATGAACATAAATGTTAGAAAATAACAGAAGGTAATCAACTAAAGCAAAATGCTGTAGCAAGTAACACATGAACCTAGTGAGTAAAAGTTCTGGAATTTTCTTGGAACAAAATTATGATAAAGGTAATGGAAAGAATTGATGAAAACCCCACATATACAATAATCATGCTTTAACATTACCTGGGCGGTAAGATTTTGAATCAGTAATCCGTGATTAAAAGTGTAATGAACACTGGCCTTAATTGCAATGACATTCAAGCTAGAATCCCCTGATTTTTTTACAATGAGTAAGAAACGCATCAAACAACTGGGAGCATTAGGAAAAGAAAAAAAAACATGGGATAACAATTCCATCATTGAGACTACGCGAAATAAATTTTAAACAATCCTTTCAAGCGAGAGTTTTTTTTTTTTTTGGAATAAAAAACAATTTCATTAAATTTAATTTATGAAATTATAAAGAAAAGGCTCCATAGGACTACGAAAGAGATCTCCAATTGTTTAATAGTGTATCATAACTATAGTTATGAAATGAGGAAATTGCTTGCACCAGTAATGACAAGAGAAGTAATGTTAAAAGTACAAATGGTGTTGTTTTATCTTTGAAAAATGCACCTGTTTCTTTCATTCCAAGTCATCCAGCAAAATGCCCAAATAAAGTATTCAGAAACTACTTCAAGAGAGAGTTTTAAAATTTCAGCTTAAGGTAAGAGAGCAAAAGGGCAACTACTTCAAAATGCCTTAAACTCTTAAGAATCACCCCTTCAAAAGAATTCATAAACTACTTCTGTACTTCAAGAGAGTTTTTAAATTGCAGCTTAAGGTCCAGGTAAAAGGGTAACCTCAATGCTTTTCGTGCACCAAAGCCCTAGTAACCCTCAAAATTACAAATAAAAAGTTATATAGTAGCACTGCATGTAGAAGACAAGGGTAAGAAAATTAAACAATGCAGAAATTGGAAAAACAGAAAGAATTTCAAAGTAAAAACTGTAAACCATGCATATGAAAAGACGATAAAACATTGATTAACTTCTCAAAAAAGAAAGACATTGATTAACTATTATAAACGCCACTTGGCAAACTATAATCTGATGCTGATTACAAACAGACATCACAACAATACAGCATTAGTAATTGCGACAGTTAAGGTCAATTACCATCATTTTTCAATCCTGCTAATAGTTCGGTCTCTTCTCCAGCCACCACAACTGCAATTGGAGAAATTATGGATCGATTACACTAGTTTACGTCATATCCAGAAGAATATATTTCTTTTCAACTTGAATGGAAATGGAATACTCACTACGTGCGCTATTTTTGGGGAAAACACACACAGTGTCGACCCCTGAAGCAGGGCTGAAGCTCCCATCACCAAAATCTTGCTCATCCTCCCCAACAATCCCCAACTCAGTGGCATCTTCAAGGGTCTCTTCAGGTTCGACATCCGCATCCGATTGACATCTAACAACTTCAACAAAGAAAAAAAAACGAAATGCATATAAACAAAGTATAATTAAATTATATACAGAGTTTCGTTTCATCGTGGAATATGGATAAATCCGCTCAACAAACCCTAACATCGAACTTAATTTACACAGCTAATACGGGTACGCTAAAAATGCTGCACAAGAAATTTCGTGCATCCGTTCAAACTGAAATCAGCTAGAAAGGCAATCGAACAGCATATACACGGCGGAAAAAAAATCACCGCGAAGATCAAAGCAGGAAATCAGCAAATCTAACGCGCACATGATCAAACAGAGAATCAGCGAAGCTCTAGCACGAAACACAATAGAAATAGAGAGAAATGCATAAATTGAATCAGATCTCGATCGAATGGAAAATTGAAACCGTAACTGGGCATGCGAGATCGAAATTCGATTAAATGTAGAGCCAACAGATTAAACAATGTAGACACAGAATCGAGGAGGCAAAACCTTGGAGAAAAGGAGACGCGAGGAAGAGAAGTGCAAGAAAGAAAATTGTGAAAGCCTTGGACGCCATGTTTGAGAGCTCCGAACACAGACGCAGGTTTGGTGCTTGAGAAATGAAATCAGTGAACTATGCGTGGATTTCAACACCGGGCCGAGCCAACCTTACTTTCTTGGGCCAAATCCCACGTCTGGGGCTGTACTGGTAAATTGATGTAATTTGTCAAAAAAAAAAAAAATTGAAAGTTAAAATATTATTTTGTTTGTAGACTATGATGTTTGTTTCATTTTGGTCCTTTAATTTTTAATGGTTTAATTTTAGTCTCTCAACTTTTAAATAAGTTAAAAAATGATCCTTATGTAAAATCAATAAAATGTTTAAAGTAAACGAATAACTTTTATTCCAAACACAAATAATATAAGATTATCATTATAGAAAGGATAATGTCTCCATTAACTATATATATATATTCCTTAAATTGAATTAGAGATGTCTACATGACTGGGGCGAGGAATGGCATCTCCGTCTCCCTCTCCACAAAAATCACCATTTTTTTTATGTGGAGATCGGAGGAGGGATTTCCCGCGTGGAATTTGTAGGGATCGGGTTCCACGCGGGAATCTTTCTTGTTCAATTTTGTTTTCATTTGTTAAAAACGTATTCCTTTGAATAAACAATTTGACCAATCAATATATTTTATATAAAAATTAAACAAGAAAATTTTGAGAAAATAAAAAATAATGATTTTAAACGAGGTGAGGATCGAAGAAACGGGGATGGAGAATACATTCTTCAGCCACGACCCCATTTAGCAAATAAGGATTTTCTTTTCCCGGTCACCAGCCCCGTTCTCCGCCTAAACGAGGATTTCCCACCTTATTCGGGGCAGGTTCTCACTGAAAAATAAACATTTTTAGCTTGGATCACATTACAACTCACACCATTAACTATGACCTCATTTGATAACCATTTGATTTTTATTTTTCGTTTTTAAAATTTAAAGTCATTCTTACTCAATTTTTATACCATGTATTTAATACTTTTTATAATGTATCTATGTAAATTTTAAAAACAAAACAAATTTTTAAAACTATTATTTTTGTTTCCAAAGTTTGGTTTGATTTTTAAATATATAAGTAAGATATAGATATGCTTTTAAAAAAAACACACAACACAAAGATCGGATAATTATTGTAGGTTTAAATTTAAAAAAATTAAAAATTAAAAACAAAATAATTACCGAACACCGCTTACATTTTTTGATTTCCTTAGCTTGAATCGGATTACATTTCAAAATTCAAACTAATAAAGCCACCAATAATTTTTTTTTTTTTTTTTTAATTCCACCAATCGAAAGGATTCGAATCCGTAAACTGGTGGTTTTACTTTTATTGTCAAAAGCCATCGAGAAGTTGAACAAAAAGAAAAGTGAAAAACAAGCATCAACATCATCTCATCGCGAGGCAGCTAATCCACAAAGTTTCGCAACACTGAAAATCCATATCTGAATCCTGAAACAACTTCAAAGACCTCATCAATGGACCAACTAATTCGACGCGACGCTCGCATTCAGAACCCACCTGCTCCTTCCATCGAGCTTTCTGGGCATTCAAATCGCTCTCAATCCACCTCCAGGTCTGTACAATAATCCCCCGCCATTTCAATTTCTTCTTGTTCTTCCAATGTGTTTCGATTATGACGTTGAGTATCGTTTCCCGATTGCTTTGTTGGTGTTGTTGTGGCTGCTTTGATTACTGTAGATTCTTGCCCTCTTTTATGTACACAGACAACTAAGAGGAGACCTAATTTCTGGCTTTTGATTCTTCGTTTAACAACGAATTTATTCTATGTGATAGTTGGCCAATGGATTTGGAATGTTTGACTTTCTGGGATTTATTATTATTTTATTTTTTTTGAAACCTGAATATTTGATAAAATGGGGTTCCGTCTTAAATGCAATTGGTAGTAAAGAGAGCAGCCCACATCTCTTATAAAGATGTTAACGATATAGTATCTCATTGGGTTGGATCCGAATTTAGAGAATCAAATACCCGCTTAAATTTTTGACAGCTTGAATGGGGTTCAAATCACCGGCTTAAGTTTTAGCTACTTGAGTTGGATCAATATATAAGACAATTAACTCACGTGTAGTTCTGATGCTATATTAGATAATATGGAGTTCTATCTCAAAAAGAGTTAGTTGTAAGGAGATGAACCCACGTCTCATCTTTCCAATTTGTGACAAGATGAGTATCTCCAAGACCGAACTTGGTAATATTTTATTACACTGAAGCTTTAAGTTTCTAGAATTGAATTGTTCTTCTCACTTATTGACAATAACTTACGGTACGTGGCGTATAGCTTTGAGGGTTTTATGGGAAGATATGGAGATAGGATTGTTTCTGCAGAATCTGTTCTATTTTGGTTACTTTTTGTTTTTATAGGAAGCAAAACTTTCATTGATATAGGAAAAACTTACAAAAAAAAGTCCTATCAATAATTACAAAATGCTTCTCCAGCGAGAAAGAGGAGTTACAAAACTATAATCCTTGAGTGGATGGTTAGTGTATGCCCATGTAAGTGATTGATTCATTGAGACTTCTCTTTGGTTGTAGTTGATCCAATCCAAGAAGATGATGTTGTTCCGAATTATTAGATAAACATGGTTTTCTATCTTAAAATCAATCGATAATATTATAATGAAAGTAGCAGCCCACCTATCTTATAAAGGCTGTGATGTGACTGTAAGCTCTCACCTTTTCAATTTGGGATCCTCAACATGCTCTTCAGGATAATGTCTTTTTGAGTTTATCATTCTTTGAACAAATCTCAATTTTCTTTTTTATTGGTCCGGATACTCAATTGAATTTTTATGAGCTCTAATAGTAATACCATACTAAATAAATATGAAGTTCCATTTTAAAATTAATTAGTAATGAAAGGGGCTAGTCCATCTATCTTATTAAGGTTATTAGTCCTCTTCACCTTTCAAACCTTCAAAATTTCCCACTAAAAAGCATATAAGAATTATCACCATGAGTTTTTCTTTTTCATACTGAAATTTTTAGTTTATTGTGATTTAGACTAAATATGCAATGAACTATGTTTTCCAAAGAACATAAATTACCTTTAGCTGACTGACTATCATGTCAATATATGTTTTCCGCTGCCAAAGGTCTGAAGGGGAGTTGAAGGATTCTGCAGCTGCTAGAAGAGTTCAGAAGGCTGACAGAGAGAAACTAAGAAGAGACCGATTGAATGAACAATTTGTCGAGCTGGGAAATATTTTAGGTGAAATGAAAAAAAAATCGTATATTCCCACATTGCTGTTAGTTCTACAATCGTTTATGCTTTTAGCCTCGAGTTTCTTCGTGGAAGTTAGTGCACCGTATCTTCTTTCTTATTCTTCCAAGTTCTGTCATAATCTTTCACTAATTTAAAAGAGCTCTTCTCATTAAAATATAGAAAGCTTGTGGCATAATTTTTGTAGACAAAATACTAAAACAGAAACTTAACTAAAAGATAGCAAACAGAAACATAAAACAGAAGTAAGTACAACTATTAAAAAACAACTAAAACTACTCTGATAACAGTTCAACAAGGACGTTTCATAAGAGACTCATGTATTTGAGAGTAAATATCATTGCATTATGTTAGATACTATTATCGTGCCTTATCCCCTTATAATTTATAATTAAGTATAAAAATTATGTAGTATTCCACTAGGAAACGTTTACTGGAAACTCTTACTGACTACCATGGAGCTACATTTCAATTTTAAGTCTATTGCAGATAGAATTTATTTTCATTTCCAGATTTTTTTTTTTTAAACAAGGTAACCACGCTCGTCCCTAGGCAAGGGACCAGAGACATCGAAGGAATAATGTCACAGTTGAGTTTCGAATCCAGGACCTTGAGGAGAACATACCCTCAAAGCCCAAGTCTTCAACCGCTGTGCCACCCCATGGGGACTTTTTCATTTCCAGATTAACAACCTGATTTTCTTTACTAGAATGTGTTGATAGTCAGATATATTTGAATACCAAACTCTGAGTCATACCTAAGGTTGGAGTGAAGTATTCATTTTATCATTTTAGCCTATGGGTGAGAAGGTGGTGTGTATATGACGAGAAAACCAGTGCAAGGGAACGTTATAAGAAGAATTTTATTAACTGACTGGGTTTCCTTTTGTGCAACCATTAATTTAGAACATATCAGAATGAGTAGGTGAGCTCAGTTGATAGGGGAGGGAAGAAAATAAAGCCTCTCTAATTCTCATCAAGCTTGTAATTTTTTCATTTCTCGAGCAACACCAATCGGAATACTTCTGCTAAGAGCTCGATCAACGTGTGTTTTTATTGTTATGAACTGTGTTTTTGTATGCCAACAAGAGTAATAGCTTATCGGCATCTTGATGTATTAGTAACCACGAGGTTTGTATCATACTAAAAAGAAAGAACTATGTTTTTTTTTATTAGCTATTCTCGGTGTTTCTGTTCGTGCAGTCATTTTCCACTAGATTAGGGACATGGAATTACTTACATTGATATTAACTATAACTCTGCAGATCCTGATAGGCCCAAAAATGACAAAGCAACCATCTTAATGGATACAATTCAATTGCTGAAGGATTTAGCGTCTCAAGTTAACAAACTGAACACTGAGCATGCAACATTAACAGAAGAATCACGTGAGGTAACTTTTTAATGTACCATTATATTAATTAACTGGATGATTATCTTATACCAAGAACTTAATAATATATTTGCAATTTTATGCAACTGTAGCTGGCCCAGGAAAAGAATGATCTAAGAGAAGAGAAGGCGTTACTCAAATCTGATATTGAGAATCTCAATGCTCAGTATCAGCAAAATCTCAGGGCTGCATACCCTTGGGCTGCCATGGATAACTCGGTTGTCGTGGCTCCTGCTCCCTTTCCATATCCGGTGCCAATGCAAATGCCGCCAGGGCCATTTCCATTGTATCCATCCTTGCAACCTTATACATTCTTCGGAAATCAAAATCCTGGGGTAATTGCAAACCCGTGTTCCCCCTTCGTCCCATACATGCCTCCCAATTCATTGATTGAGCAGCAGTCCTCCCGAAATGTGCCGCCTTTCGTTCATCCAGACAATCAGTCTCATAACTTGAACAAGCAAGATACCGGGAGCAAGTCTTCGGGTGAAAGCAAGATTGAGAAAACTGTAGATTCTAATGAAGTTGCAACATACCTGGAACTGAAAACTCCTGGATCTTCCACAGATCAGGTAAGTTTGTGATGTTTAACGAACGGAAAGCAATATGACTGGCATACTGAACTGGTCTGTTGTTAATATACTTATATCCACAGCATCTTTGCAGGATTCATCGTTTGAACAAACAAGCGGTAAGAACGGGAAGGAAAATAGTCTATCAGAAGTAGAACTAGAGGAGAGTTCTTCAAGTTGATATTTTTTATCTCGTAATTTAGAGGCCAATTTGTTTAGTAGCACACTCGGAATGGACGAAAATCAACTTATATATGTGGAAACACATATAAGCTGCAGATTCACCCAAGTTAGTCCCTGAATTTTATTTTGATGCTCTATATAACTTCCTCAAAACCTCAGTGCTAAGCTAGTTTTCTGCAGCTGAGGTGAATCATTGTTCAATGCAATGTAAAGGGCCTTTACTAAATTAGTAGTATTTGTAACTGTGTAAACTATCATATATTTGCCTCTACCCACTTTGTGAAGTCTTCCAAGTTGCAGCAGCCATTTAATCCATCTTTTGATTCTTTTTTAGCTGAACATGATTATGCAACCTCAACCCATGCTGGAAATTAGTTAAAGCATTCTAAAGATGGTCAGTCCACTCGTGATTCGATACATTGTGTTCTTTTGTTTCCTTGTGCTACACTCCCCAGATTATGTCATTGTCGATCTCTGACAGACAATGTGATCGAGATATTCGGTTTCAGTGTGCAAATGACTCCGAGAGCATGTAGAGGTGGGAAATACATACACGATATTCCTAGGAATTATGTCGAAATTTAGAATCAAGAGAAGAGAGTTATCGGTTTCAAGCTCGATCCAGCGCGGGAGCAATGCGGCATCAATAGCAGTGAGACCAAGAGAGTAGAAAGTGATTCTGAGGAAAGAATCAAGGGACTTGAATGCTGAAAGAGATGGTGGGGGAGAGGCCATTAATGCTGCTGTTATCCTGAAGTTTGAAGGTCCTGAATGAAAGGTGGAAAATAATCCAAATCAGGAGTGACCAAAAACTGATGTTTTGCTTTGTCTGCTGCATGTGAAAATCTAGATATATTTCAACTGCTTCACAAGACCTTGGTGAAGTATATGAGCCTTTCGTGTGAGACTATTTATGAGATTTTATATTATATAAAAAATGAAATAGGGATAAAATTCAAATGTTTAAAACAATCAAGACTAAATTTTAACTTTTTTTTTCAAATTAAAGAGATTTATTTGTAGTTTAATTAAGTATATTAATTGTTGTGATATAGAAATATACAGTAAAAAGTTATATACGATATTTGTTGTACATATTTTCAGTTTTGTAAAACAAAAAAAAAAACAAAATAGAACAAAATTATTCAAATCAACTAACCCTATCTTGCCTTTCAATAAACATTCAGACCCGACAAATGATGGCTACGAGAAGTAAATTTGGAGCATGCTAATAAAAGTATAACTTAATTGATGCTAAATGATGCATCTAAGATTAAGATGTCATAATTTCAAAACTTTTTTCACTATGATTTGAAATTTTAGTATAAATAAAAGAAAATTATTGTCGAAATAACACAAAAGTTAGGTGGTATTGAAATGAGGAAGTTCACCAAGACTCGCTAACATTAATATATATATATATATATATATATATATATATCAATAAATAATTTAGGAAATTTGGAAAAGAAAATATCATATAAGTTTCAAACATGCACCTTCAATTTTGTGCCCTTTGATTTATGAATTTTTTCCCTAAATGTTATTTTCCAACAGAAACAAACTTTAAAGGCTAAATTATATAAAATGCCCTTAAATTTTGTAGGTTGTCTTTAAAATACTCGTGGATTTTCAAAAATACCCTTTAAAATTCAAAACCAAATAAGTTTAAATTCAACGACATTTTTGAATTTTTTAAAAAGTCTAAAGATACTTTAACGGTTTTCATCCAAATTTAACTGTAAGAGTAATTTTACAATTTTTGTTAAAATTCAGGAGCAACTTAAAAAATTTTCAAAGTTTAATTAGCATAGTTGAGACAACCTCCAAATTATAGGAGTATTTTCTATAATTTAGCCAATGGGTTGAAATTGAATAAAACATTTCAAAATTTGGGTAGCATTTTTGGGAAATAAAATTTGGGTGTGATTCAAGCCAGACTACTGAAGGATTATTTTGTAGAATTGAATCCAGAAATTATTAATTGATGTACAAAAAAGGTTGTCTGTTGGTAGATGGAGAGTGACAACACGCGCTTTGGACATCCACTTTATTGACCCAATCCTGATCGTGAACCACAACTGACACACACCAACACCACAGACCCCAAATAAAAAGCGGCGGAGCACAAACCCCAAAACCACAACCTCGAAGATCTCGGCCATGGCGGTGGTGTCTACTTCTCTTGCATCTCAGCTCTCTGCCGTCCGATTCTCCAACTCCAAGTCCGACATTTCTCACTCTCTCTTTCACAACGTTCACTCGCAAATCCGCCTTGCATCGTCCTCCAGGAAAGGCTCCCGTGGCGTTGTCTCCATGGCCGGCTCTGGCAAGGTATTTCGCCTTTTCATTCCTTTGTTCTTGATCTGCGATTCGATCGTTTTTTTATACCTGAAGAACTTTAGGTTAGTGCGTCGTTTGCAGTAGGGAAAGAGGATGAGAAACGATCGTGAAATTTTTTGCTTATTTTTATTATTTGAAGGCGTTGGAGATTTCGGAATAGGTGATCGAAGAGCAAATCTGTTTAAGCTGTACAGATTTATTTTAATCCGTCCAGTTTTTTTAGGTCAGACTTGTGAACTGAGATTAGGCCTTGGTTTGGATTTAACTATTGTTGATAAACTTTCGGATTCATATTTCTCAAGCGGTCTAGCGATTTTGAATAACTATGGCCCCGTTTGATAACCATTTTGTTTTTCTTTTTTTGAAATTTAAGGCTACAACAACTACCTTTCTATAGTTTTTCTTCTTATTTAGATATCTACATCTTACCTATATTTTAAAAAAATAAAACCAAAATTTGGATACAAAAAAAGTAACTTCCAAAAGCTTGTTTTTATTTTTGAAATTTGGTTGTTATTCACCTACTTTCTTAAGGAAAGATTATATTGTAGGAAAGATGGAGCACATGGTAGGAAATTTGAGTAGAAATAGGTTTAAATTTCATAAACAAAAAACAAAAAACCAAATGGTTATCAAACGGGGTCTATGGAATACGCTTAATGGTTTCTTGCCTCTTAGTTTATAACCTGATCCATAAGTTTGAAAGGCGATTTTCCATGTTTTTGTTTTGAAAATCGGTGTTTCCTATTTTTCTAATTATTATCGTTGGTTTTTGTACTTGCAGTTTTTCGTTGGTGGGAACTGGAAATGTGTAAGTATATCCATTATCAATGTTCTTATAGCTAAAGGTCTGTGATTGATAGTTTTTTTGTGTAAAGAAAAAAAGTTTGTATGTTCGGTTCGGTGTAAATGCATGCTTTGATTTCTCCTACTTGGTAGATAAAGAAACTAATTATTTCTGTTTTTTGAACGACATATATTGATTCCTTACCTGTTCATTTTAATTTTCAGAATGGTACAAAAGAATCTATAACCAAGCTTATCTCAGACTTGAACAATGCAAAGTTGGAGGATGATGTTGGTAAGTCTCGTTTCATACTGGAGGATGTTGTTATTATCTTTTAATGCATATATTCTCTTATCAAAGACACAAAGGTCAGGTTTGAGGATGTATTATCCCCATCTCTTGTATTCACTTGGCAATCAATGTAAGAAATTCTGGCTAAGTAAACTCCGGTTGCATTTGATATCGCCTTACTTGCTTGTTTCTTGCTTTGTTACATGAAGTAATTTTCTTCTCCTCTTTGTTTTAATAATACTTGCTCTAAGGCCTCTAACAAATTTATAGCAGTTGGTTAAATTAAATTACTCATACATCTGATATGAGTTGTCAATGAGGATGAATGGCATTTTTATTTTAAATTCCAATAATCTTTCTCTTTATATTGATGAAATCTGGGTTTATCATAATTTTTTGTTCTGTTCACATTCACTGTTATTCGTCTGAATTAAAGATCTTTGAATTTGTGTGTAAAATGCAGATGTTGTTGTAGCACCTCCATTTGTGTACATTGATCAGGTGAAGAGCTCCTTGGCATCTAGGATTGAGATTTCTGCCCAAAACTCATGGGTGAGCAAGGGTGGCGCTTTTACAGGAGAAATCAGGTTGGCTTGCTCTTTAAAACCTATTATATTTTTTCAACGTTTATCACTGTTGATAATTTTTTTTTTGAAATATAGTTTGCTTAAAAGTTATTTTTAGTGTATGCAAACTCTTGATTTGCACTATTTGACGATGAGGGCAACTTAAGTATGCTTACCACAAGAATGGTAGTGATGTATTTGACAAAACTAAACTTGAACTGCTTTAAGTTGTAGTGTTTTGTAAATTTTACTTCTCAAAATTTAAGAATTTGAGAAATACATGACTCTCCAATAAATTTTGATATTTGTACCCTAACTTCATTTATAATTTTATTTTGTTTAAATAGTTAATAATTCATCTTTTGATCTTTAACCTTTTTGCTTGAGCTAATTTTGTTGACATCAGATGCTTACTAAACTTGTATTTATTTTCTTTTGGAATTGGAACTCATACGGGGTATTGGCATAAATGTGCTACGTGTAATGTGTGTTTTGTGTATTTCCACGTACAAATATATGTCAGATCTTAGCATTGCTAAAATTAATTTGTACGTGTTACAGTGTTGAACAATTGAAAGATATAGGCTGCAAGTGGGTTATCCTTGGGCATTCTGAACGAAGACATATCATTGGTGAAAAGGACGAGGTAAATGTGCGTGTTGGTTGATATAATTAAATTTACCCAAACCCACTAGCTTAAGCTTTTGGGTAAATTGGTAATTTAATATAATTCAACATGGTATCAGAGTAGGAGATCCAGAGTTCGAGTCATTGTCAAGTCGTTTCCTCATTTAAAATAGAATTCTACTTGTAGGGCGTTTTTCAAATATCTAAGCCCACAAGTGAGGGGAATGTTGGTTAATATAATTAAATTTATTTCAACCCATAAGCTTAAGCTTATGCTGACTGATGCTTTGGCAACTATAGTTTATAGGAAAGAAGGCTGCCTATGCCTTGAGCGAGGGTCTTGGAGTAATAGCTTGCATTGGGGAATTACTTGAGGAAAGGGAAGCTGGGAAAACTTTTGATGTTTGCTTTCAACAATTGAAGGCCTATGCAGGCAAGTTTCTGTCTTATTTCCTATTTCTCTTTCACTTATGATCTTATTGTAACTGATCTGAGAACATAAAAGTATTGTAGTTCTTTTTTTAAGTAGTTTCCATTGAATTGCAGATGCTGTTCCAAGTTGGGATGGTATTGTTGTCGCGTATGAGCCGGTATGGGCCATTGGGACTGGAAAAGTGGCTTCACCCGAGCAAGCACAGGAAGTGCATGCAGCACTTCGTGATTGGCTTAAGAAGAATGTATCACCAGAAGTGGCATCTAAAACACGAATTATTTATGGAGGTAACTGCTGCTTTCACTCTTCTACTGTCGATTTATAGCCGCTGTAAAAATAAATCTACTTGTCTGAACTCGTTATTTTGAGGTCCATCTTTCTAAATATTGCCACTGTGAATAACAACTTGTGGGACTCACTAACTAATGATATTATTGTCAGGATCTGTGAATGGAAGTAACTGTGCTGAGCTTGCAAAAAAAGAGGATATAGATGGATTTCTAGTTGGAGGTGCTTCGTTGAAGGTGCATTTCTCCTCTCCCCTTACACTTATACAATATTTCCCATGAAACAATAGAAGAAAATTTAGAGAATCCCACTTGTTGTGAAGTTCCCATCTCACTTCTGTTCCATGTTGCAATTGCAGGGTCCTGAATTTGGAACAATTGTTAATTCTGTAACTGCCAAGAAAGTCGCTGCTTGAAATTTTTTACGAGTTTCTGATGTCAAGCACAAGAGAGAAGGGTGGCAGTGTTTTGTATCCATAGCAACATCCCTTGGGTTTTTTTTTCGTGCTGATCAAGTTTCCAGCGTGTTCAGGTTCTACAATCATTGAAGGCAAGAGAATAATATCCCTCTTTTATATTTCTGAGGCTACTTTGCTATAAATTAGTAGAGCACATAAATTGTTGGTTCAAGACATTTCTGCTTAATAAGAGTTCTAGACATCTTTCTCGAGTTCTGAACTTCATCTAGTACAATGCTTCCCTGATTTAAATTTCTACTTACTAGTAGTTACAATGTAGAGCCTAAGGGGTGTTTTGGATAGGTAGAAAAAAACCGACCTTCTCAATCATGTACAGCTAGCTAGCCATTCTTTGCTCAGGGAAGAAATTAGAAGCGAGCAAAAGGACGACGTGTTAGGACCGAAATTCCGATAGAGGAGATCAAAGGCAAGGTTTATGGGATAGAAGGATGCACATTTGATTTCATCTTGATCTAGATTCAGACAATTCATCGGTAGTTTTTTGTCCCCAAGGGGTTGCACAGTGGTTGAAGACTTGAGCTTTGAAGGTATGCTCCCCTCAAAGTCCCAGGTTTGAGACTTACTTGTGACATTACTCCTTCGATGTCTCCCCCGATGCCTGGCTTATGGACAGGCGTTGTTACCCTTGTTTCAGAGAAAAAAAAAAAATCATTAGTAGCTTTTAGATTTGTTGGAAACTTGAGAGATGGTTGAATAAAATTTGCTAATAAGAACAAAAAAAAGGTCATTTGAGAGGAAAGGATCTCGTTACGTTATTAAGAATGAGAATTTGGGGATCTAAGAGGTTATTAGTTTCTTTGGTATTCAAATGTTGTAGGTTTTGTCCACTAAGAATAGTTGAGCATGCATAAGTTGGTTCGAACACTCATATATTAAAAGTGAATTTGGCATCAAGAGCTTGAGTGTCCAATAGGCTAGTCCACACACATTGGCTAAGGCAACACACAAAGAATATATACCAAAACCAACACAAGCCAATCTTGTCTCCCTCTCTATGTATTTCATGGCATTGTAGAATTTTGAGAGAAAGAAAGAGGCTTTGGGGGGAGAGAGGGAAAAAAATGGAGTGGTTACAACCAAGGAGGAGAGGTCCAGAGTGGAAGCAAGGATGGGCAGGCCAAACCCTAAATTCTGTTTCTTCCCCACCACCTCAATTGCTAACAATTTTTGGCATTGTCATTGTCCTTCTTTGCTTCTCTCAGAACAAAGGCCATGAAGCTCAAATGTATAGGTCAGCTGCCAATTTTCAGCTGGCTCTTTTCTTGTTGCCCATTTTGGTAATTTTTGTCATGTCTTCATATTCCCTCGGTGGACTGTTTAACTTTCGATTTCGGCAACTGGCCACCAGGTCGACTCGACGAGGTGCCTCACCTTGGACCATTGCCATTTTGGTCCCTCTCATTCTGGTTTTGCTTTATTTCCAACCCTCGTTCCATTGAAATTAGTTTGAACCATAAATTATGATCAGGAACTGAACCTTCTGTATAAATTTGAGGTTGGAAGAGGAAAATAAAATATTTAGAAGGTTAAATAATATTTGTTAACTAATTTGATTAAACCCGTGACATGGGATATTAAAGTTTTTTTCTTTTGTAATTGAAGATATTGAATATTTTTAAACGAAATTAACTCTATTGTTCTATTTATTAATTAAGATGTTATCTTAAAACGGTAGGATTTAATTAAATAATTAAATTAAATATTTCATTTTTAACTCTGTATGAAGAGGAAATTAGCACAGGCAACCATTTCATGTTCTGCCCTTCTTTCTTTTGATTTTTCTCTTTAAAAAAAAATCATCAATCATCGTAGCAATTTGATCATTTTGTTGAGATCAATATGTGAACTTTCTTTTATTAATAATATTATTATTTTTAGATATATATGAACTTTTTTTTATATGGCATATCAACTTTCTTACACAAAAGAAAAGCAATTACTTTTAATCAAATTTTGTGATATTTGCATTTCCAATGGTGCATTAATTGGAAGGAAACTTTCTATGAGCCACTCAAACATTAGCAACATATCTATTATTTTAGTGCCAATTGCTCCATCAACCACCCACCTTTTTTCTATATTATTTTTCCACATACCAACTTTTCTTGTCTTTGTTTTATTATTGAATGCGACTCAATTGACTCATTACCAATTAGCTTGAAATTCAAGTTTAGTTAGTTCAATCTTCCCGAAATGATTATACAGATATAATTATGTTTATGCCATCCTAAAAATAGATTTTTAAAAATAGAAATCATATTAGAGAAAAGACAACTCACTATAAAAGAGTTGTATCAATTCTTTGCAGTTAAAATAAGACCATATTTTCAAGAGATTATAAGGTTCTACTTTTTTCTTAGAATGATTATAAGGTTAAACGTCTTCAAAAAGTGGCACATTCCTCTCAAGGTTTTGGATTCGAAACTCATTTGTGACACTATTTTTTTTTATTTAATTTGTTTAAAAAAAGGATTATAAGGTTATACTGGGGACGATTTAATTTGTTAGTCGTAATTTTTCCCCAGCACGTCATTAATAGTGAAAGTATTTTGAACGTTGATACTTTTCTCAAATCTTTTCCATCGTTGTGTCTTTGACAAATGATTTTAGAGGAAAAAAAATAATTTATACTTCTAATTTTGAAGGCTATATCAATAAAAACTTTAGCTTATACGCGTGCAAACTTATATTAATCAAGTTTCTAAAATTTTACGATTGAATTAATAGACCCTTTGTTTTAAATAATTGACAACTTTTAGAGAAAAGAAAAAGCTTAAGCCTCGTTTGATAACCATTTGATTTTTCGTTTTTTGTTTATGAAATTTAAATCTATTTCTACCCAAATTTCCTACCATATGTTCCATCTCTCCTACAATGTATTCATATTTCCTTAAGAAAAAATAGGTGAACACTAACCAAATTTCAAAAACAAAAACATACTTTTGGAATCTATTTTTTTTTATTTACAAATTTTGATTTTATTTATTAAAAGAAAGGTAAGATGTAGATATCAAAATAAAGAAAAAGTATGGTGGGGGTAGTTGTTGTAGGCTTAAATTATTTTGGTTTTTTTTCTCGAAATATTCAATACAATCTTTATTGTTACAATATAGAACATATATTATTATTTGTACAAAATGTTAACGGCTGCTATTCTTTTCAACTTGGTGTCGTGGTGTAGTTGGTTATCACGTTAGTCTAACACACTAAAGGTCTCCGGTTCAAGTCCGGGCGACGCCAAATTGTTTTTCAATTCAAATTGAATTTTAAGCTTTTTCCTTGTTCTTCAAATTTATAACTTAAACTATGCTTTATTTGCTATCATGTACTAAAAATCATATTAAAATCCAGAAAAGTTTATCCAAAGTAGACGAATCACGTTTTATTCGATTCAAGTTGTTTTTTCCCCTTGTTGAAATTTATAACATAAAACTCTGTTTTATTCGCTATCATATTGTGAAAATCTTATTAAAATCCAGAAAGTCCAAGCTCCAGAATTAAAGTATCGTCATATTAAAAAAAAAAAAAAGGGAAGAACTAATCGTACCTAAACCAAGACGAAATTGAAAGAATAAATCAATTAAACTATATATCCTTAATTTATATATGTAAATCAAAGAACAAACACATCACAAACATCTTGAACTCTTACAGTCACAGCAATGGATCAAAATCCTTCAGAATTTCCACAACTAAATCAGCATCACACAAACACCAAACAGTAATTAACACAACAATAAGGATGAAACGAATTTCAATTATAAATTAGGTTACCAGGCACCACGGCCGCACCGACACTGCATCTTCCAGCCGCGATCGCAAGCGCAGGCGTAGTGCTTCGATGAAGAATCCGCGGATGATAGGAATCGAACGAGGACGAGCAGAAGAATCGGAACGGCGAGAAGAGGCCAATTGATTTGGAATTCGGAGAGATCGATCGGTTCGGAAGGGAACAGAGAGGACAATCCGATCAAGAGGAAGACGACGGTGAGAAGCACGAGGATAGGGCCGGGGAGTGGACCGGAAGGCGGAGGCTTACATCCGTAGCAGTTAGTCATTTCGCGACCTTCGGATCGTCAACAATGGCGATTTGCAGAGGAGATTGAAGGTCTGAAAATGGATAATAAACAGAGAAAGAGACTGTGGTGTTTATAGCGGAGACTGATGGCGTAATTGAACCGCCTTATGGAATGAATGAAGTTGCGTCCACTATTTCTCATTAAAAAATATTTACATCATGTTCAGACACCATATATATAATAATGTCCACATATGTGACCATAATTTATTTAATTTTAAATTTAAAAGATAAAAAATAAAATAAACAAAATAGATTGAGATTTATATTCAGCTACATCTTATCTTATCTTAATATCTTAAAGTGTGGCTTAGAAAGAGAATCATTTTTTGTTGATTTTGCCCCTAAGCCAACTTATAAATTTACACATGTACCATTAATATTATATAAAATTAAATTTAATTACTACATATTTCCCCCTCACAATATTAAAATCTCTATTTCTTTATTGTTTTGTAACCACTAAAATTTAATATACTTTTAAGCACATTTATTATATAGGAAGGAGTTGGTATATGAAAAATTTTATATTTAATTATATAACTTAATTTTCAAAAGTTGTATATTTATCTTTAAAAAAGACATTTTAAAAGTTTTGTAACTTTTAAATCCTATAACTATATAAAGAGCTTTCATCCAACATTTTACAACAAAAAGGTTTAGTTTTAATCTTCATATATGTTTAGATGTCTTTCATTTTTTTTTCTTTTTCATATTCATGTGAATTCCGTTGATTATGTTTATTGGTTTGAATCTAATATTCGCCTTTCATCTTTTTGTAGTGATATTTGATCTGTGGAGACATGTAAGAATGAAGATGATATAATGTCGTATAAAATTAAGAACAAATAGTAAGTGTGTAAATTAAATGTATAGATATTCTTTCTAATTATTTAATTCTAACATTCACCTTTCATATTTTTGTAGTGATATTTGATCTTTGGAAGCATGTAAGAATGAAGATGATACAATGTCATATAAAATTAAGAACAAATAGTAAGTGTGTAAATTAAATGTATAGATATTCTTTCTAATTCTATATATATTCTCACCCCAAATTGTTTTAGAACTAAAAAAACAAAATATTTTAACTATTTTCTACTTTTATCTCATCTTTTGAGGCGTTTGGAATTTTTTTTAAGGAAATTAAAGGTGTTTGGAGTTACATAAACCACATGAGGCCGAAGCTCACTAGCATACGCGTATTTTCTTCAATTAATTTTTACTTTATTTAGTTACACTTTTCTTACAATTATTTTCTGTTTAGTTTCTTCATCTCAAAATTAGACATGAGTATTCATATCACTATGATTCTTACTATAAAAATACATATGATCTATTTTTAGAAATCATTTTTCTTAATTATAAATTAAAAATACATTTTAAAACTATGCATTGAATTATACTTATCAATTATTGTAGCAAGATTAATAAATTAACAACAAGATATAAGATAGGTACTAAACAAGCCATTATTTTTCTTAAAAGAATATGAATAAGATAAATAAAAGTAATGAATCCTTGAGATAAAACAAATATTTTTATAAATTTAAACAATTATATATTGTTTTGTAACTTTAAAAGACAACATTCTCCAATTAAAGAAGAGTTAAAAAAAAACAATAAACCCAATAAATATGTAAATTGGCCACAGAGAAATGACTAAAAGAACTATCAAATCAAATTCTTACTAAATATGTATTTTTTTTTTAAACACAAATACTCCAAATAATTTTTTAAAATATACTTTGTCGTAAATAAAGAATAAAACATAGAATTTAATTGGAAGTAATCTTTAAACAACAACCAATTTTAAAAAATAAAAAATATTTTATTTAACCATTTAAAATTTTAATATCTTTTATATATAAAGTCTCACCCACCTGGTTGATAAAAAAAATCTCAAAAAAAAATTTCCAATAAAAAAATTTGCCTGCACACGTTCAAAATTTATAGCAAGTATTAAGTGGGCACTATTTTATTATTGGTTAATTAGTTTTTTCTTTTTGCTAATTTGTTTCGTTTTATGTATTTATTTATTTGTTTTTTTATATGAAAATTTTATTTGGTTTTGATTCGTAAATGACAATAGACAATGTTCACATCATATGGTCGATGTGGGGAAACTTAAGACGCGGGAGCGATGAATCCACTGTGAAGTTTCTAGAAATAGTGGTTTCCTTTTAAAAAAATTTAAAATAACAATAATAATAATAATAATAATAATATATTAAGAGTTTTTTTTTTTTTTTGAAATCTAATATATTAAGAGTTGTAAGTAGCAATTTTTAACCTTTCTATTTAACTTTTGACTTTTTAAAAATAAATATAAATAATAAAATATTCCAACTTCATATTTGATTGTCCATTATTTTATTTTTACTATTTAAATAAGTTATTGCTATAATTGGATTTTTATCTAAAATTTTGACATCATAAAATTTATTTAATTTATTTTTTATTATTCATGAAAAATTCCCCACAAAAATAATTTCCATTCTTTTAAAATTTGCAATATTACATTTTATATTTATTCTTATAATGAAAATTGTAGAAATTTATCGATAAACTATTTGGAATAAAGATTTATATGTTCCATATTAAAAATTTACACGAAATTTCACAATTGAAATTAAATTGTTACTATTCTAAAATACAAACTGAAATATTAGACTAAATGATTACTTAAAAAAACGTTTGAGGATTTTTTTTTTTTTTTTTTGAAACAAAAAAAGCTATTTATTTAGTAGCGTTATAGTTTTATTTTATTGAAAATTATCGTCAAAATTAAGATATATAAGTGGATAGTTGGCAAGCTAACTTTAGAAACAGTTTGGTTTTGAAAAGTAAAATTTCAAACGTAGTTTTTTTGAAATTTGAGACAATTAGAAAATCTGCCCCATTGCCAGAAGAGATCGTGGACGTCGTCATCTTATTAACTTCTTGATTTTTGTTATTTTTTAAAAAGGCACAAGGTCAACATTGCATGCATTAAACTTATGTTTTGAGACTAGATAACCAAGATGTTACGCATATTTCAATTCACTTAACTAAATATTGTTGAATTGTTTTTTAAAAAAAAACTAAAAATTAAACCGCTGAAAGGAAAAAGTGATTTTGGAATTTTAAAAAACTTATCATTAATTAAGTCTGCCTAATGTAATCAATGAGCAATAACAAAGTCAGAGTTGATGTGTATAAAATTAAATATTAATTAGGCAAAATCGCAGTAAAAACTGCTATACTAGGCCAAGAAAGAAAAATACAGTAGGAAATAAATTACATTTTTCTGAAAAAAGAAAATTACAACAATTTAACTTATTTACCCAAAAATTCGACCCTGGTTAAGGCATTGAAAGGAAAACAGTTCTGTATTATATCAGGATCAGACTTTTCCTTCATATTGGAAAAATTGTTTGTAATCCTGCTGTAAAGTTGCCAGAGTATTTCTACATGGACCTTCTGCAATAACAGCATAAGAAACAGAGAAATAGTAAATAAATATAATAAAAACAGTCATGGAGGATTTGAGCTAGCAAATAATTTAAACTTAGAACTTTTTGCATTTTCATCTTTATCCTCTTCCAAAATTATATCAACTCAGCAATACTCACCGCCAAATACAGTGTGGAGATATTGAAGATCCTCTGCTGAACAAGCATCGACTAGAGCATAGATACCGGGCCTTAATGCTTCGTCAATTTCCCTACAGCGGAATTGTCAGATTTACGATTATGAGTTAAGCATTCACTAGCACATATGCAATGTGATCAAGAAAAAAATAAATCAAATTCAGATAAAGTTAAGATATATATATAGCCTGACTTCCTCAATACTTTCATTTTTGCAACTCAACAGCTGTTCATAACGACAAATGGATAAATTATAATCATAAATGTTGTGTGGCCACTCAGAATAGTAGAGGTGCACGCGTAAACTTGCTCAAACACTCACGGATATATATATATACACATACACATATAAAAGACTGGAACTATAGATTGCTGAAAATGATAGAAGTTTAAGAATCCAAACCTTCTAATCCCGGATCTTAGGGAACCATGTCCCGAATAAACCCATATGTAATTTGAGAGAAACAGGGAGCAGTGTCGCCCTATGAATTCCCGTTGTTGTCTTATCTGTATCATGGAATCAGAAAAATGGTAAGCCATTTGAAGAAACAAGAGATGATACAGATGAATACTTGATATCACAGTGAAATTTCAACGAGTATACTGATATTAACGAGACCCATCATAAAGGGAACATTTCTTTTCTTCTTCTTCTTTTTTCTTTATTTTAATAATCTGGAATCGGAGTTTCGTCCCACTATACTCGAGGCACCTATGCGGCTATGCCTGTCCTAAGACGTCCCGAAAGACAAATTTTTTTATAGTTAAACTCTCTAGAGGATTTCGAACCTAAAGGAGCATACATCGGATGTCTTTACCATAAAGGGAACATTTTTGTCGTTGTGGCTAAAATGAACAAAAAATTCAATGGTGTATTTGATCGCAAGTTCTTTTGTTTTTTTTTTTTTAAATAAGGTAACCACGCCCGTCCCTAAGCCAAGCACCGGAGACATCGAAGGAGTAATATCATAGATGAGTTTCAAACCTGGGACCTTGAGGGGACCATACCCTCATAGCCCAGTCTTCAACCACTACACCACCCCTTGGAGACTGATCACAAGTTCTTTTGTTATTTTATGAAATTTGAACGAGTTTATTGTAAAGTTTATAAGAAATGATGATGGAAACATCAAACCTCTTCATAAATCCTTCGGAGGAAACAAGCACATTTTACTCCCTCTTCTACTTTCCATGAAAAGTGATCACCCACAAATTCTGAATCTGGACCTACTTCAAGGGAATGAAGAAGAGCAGACACTGATGCTTGTAGTTGAGCAATGGAACGCTTGCACTCACTATGAAAAATGAAGAAATTAGTTCAATCGTACAGAATTAAAGGTTAGAAGGGAACGCAAAGTAAAACAACAAAAAATGACTCCCACAGAAATAATTAATTTAGATTCCAGAAACATAAAATCTACGCACGGAAGAGAGAAAATAACAATAGACACCTACAGCAATGTACAGAAATCACAATGAATTACAAGAAGAGCAATATCAAGGTTCTGAATTTATTTGATCATTACGACTGAAAAACATTAAAAAAAATATTTTTTCATGTCTTCCAGCTTGCAACAAGATTAGAAGTAATAACCACTAGGATAAATTTTAAATTTAGTATGAACCGAAGAAAGTTAAAATTTAGTTTCTATAGTTTTAAAAGCTAGAATTCGGTCTCTGTGATATTAGAATTTAGTCACTTCATTTTAAAAACTAAAATTTAGTCTATATGGTTTTATAAAACCTAAAAAAAATCCATACTTATAATAATTGCTCGCAAATTAAGATACGTAAGTAACTATTCACATGTGAATGATGTGATTTTTCTCATACTGTCATTATTGACACGTGAAAATCTAACTTTCTACATATTTAATTATTGACACGTGAAAATCTAACTTTCTACATATTTAATTAGCCAACAATTACAAACAACGAGAATTATCTTTTAGATTCTATCAAACTATAAGGACTAAATTCTAGATTTTAAAACTATAGAAACTAAATTCCAACTTTCTCCAAACTTTAAGCCTAAATTTTAACTTTTAAAATCATAGGACTAAATTCTAACTTTCTCTACACCACAGGAACCATATTTATAATTTATCCTAACCATTAAATTAATAGTGTTCTGCCAATCAATTGTTCAAAGTAGAAAAGTTGTGCTTTGTGTAGTTAAATGGACTACATATTTCAAGAAAAAAAAAACATTAATTACTCTGCAGTGACTGATACCAATAATCGTCTTTACAAATAAATTCCTGATGTTAGATCGTACCTTTTATGATGCTTGAGAACAGTATATAATAAGCGGCAGCAGGCAGCGAAAAGATCTATTAAGAATTGTCTGTCTATCATGGAAATAGACGCAGTAGCAACTACATTGGAGGGTTCCTGATCTGAGATAAGGGAATTGTCTGATTGAATGGGAATTCCTCGGAGCTTAAGAGAAAAATCTTCAAAAAGTGCTGCAGGAATGCGTAAACACTGTGCTACATGCCAAGCATCCATTTGGAAGAGAGCATGCTTCCCTGAAACTCTTGTAAGAACTTCAACAGACATAAGAATGACTGATCCAGGATCTGGATCGCTCCGGTTATTCGTGTTGATCGTTCTTACATAGAAAATTTGTGGACTCTGCAAGTGCAGAACTATGCTAAACAGACCAGCAATTAAGCTCTTAATGTGTCTTTTAACCACACCCAAGCCTTTACGTCCTAAAAAGAGAATGAGAAAAGTCGAATCAATTTGGTTAAGATTGGCTAATCAGCCCCCCAAGAGAGAGGGAAAAAATTAAAATAAAAAGGAGTTTAAGTTGCATAACACAATAAGTTTGAAGAAAAGATAAAAACAAACAAAAAACAAAGCCCTTGGTACAAGTTCAGATATGCTCTTAAACAAAATATGGCGACTAAAATTACCTGAAACAAATTCAAGAACCAAATCCAAGCATTCAACACCAGCCGCAACAATAGAGGAACACCTTCCCCCATCTTCACCTCCGGAATATAATTCATATATCGCTGTACAACCTTCCTGCACTCCAACTAGGGCTCTCTCTATGGCCTGAATTGCAGATAAAAGATGCAACTCCGAAGCTTCCATAACGAACACTTTGAAGGACATTCTCAATGAAGCTTTAAATTCATCCATGCAGTAGACTCCAGGAAAAGACGATTCTTCAAACAATCCCCCATCAAGAGTCTTTGTAGTGGACTCCGTCTCATGGGATGCTAAAGCAGCTCTTTTTCCCTGTAGAGATATGCACTTTCCTATAGCTTTCAAATGTAGATCTATAAGTCTAGAATACAGATTTCCGGATTGCATAGGATCAGCACAAGGAAACAGATGCCCTAATTCCTCCAGATACTTTAGAACGCCATCTAAGCAAGCAAGCAAAAATGGTTCTGGTACTTCAACCATATTCACAAATTCTAGCAACAAGAATCTAGATAAACCAATTAGGATGGCCGTTAAACTTGATGACAGAGGAATGGTATCGAATTGTTTATGCAATCTCAAAATGACTGAAGCAGCAAGAAATATCTGTTTTAGTGCAAATGCTACTTCAGGGTTGGAACCTTTCAGCAGACCTTGCAAAAAGAGTTGGTTCAACGATTGAATCTCAATTGAGTTACCCTCATTGAGAATGGAGGCACTGCTTTTATTTTTCAATTTCAACCTTTTCTTATTTGTGTTAGCATTCTCAGTGGCTTCATCACAATGAGAAGATTCTAATTCGCAGTGTTCACTTAATAATGTATCAGCCTCAGAGTTACAGCTCTTAGCAGAAAGCTCATTCACAACCGAAAGGTCTTGAGATGTTTGATAATCACACAATTTTGTTGGCCATTGACTGTCTCTATCAAGAAACATTTCCAAGATAAAACCTAATAGTTCCGAAATTGCATTCACACAAAGGTTCAGTTGAGAACTATATTCACGTTTCAACTTCATTGTTCTCATGCGATGGTTACCATTCCTCAAATCAGTGTGGTCCACAGTAGAGGCTAGGCCCCACAAAAATCCATTAAGGCAAGAAGCTAGAGAATTAACTTTACACATATTGGCACTGTTTATACCATTTCCAGGTGCGACATTAGACTTCTTCAGAGAGATAAGCTCACTCCCCACCTGTTCCTTCAGAGTGATACTCATTTGAATTGCACTGTTGCAAACCTCCACACTGTGAGCGGAATCTGAACATAGATCATCTCCATCATTTAGTTCATGGGACACGTCCTGGTGTTGCTCCTTGCAGGGTTTATTGTCAATTGCCATTAAGCTGAGAGCGTCCTTAAATTGATATTTGCTGGTCGTTAAAAACAAGTATGATGTATGATCCATCAATGTAAAAATGATATCCTTAATTTGTCTGTCAGTACCTCCTGAAGAAGCTTCTTGAATTTGATTGACAATTGATAAGGACTTGAAAAGCCATGAAACAGGAAATTGATTTTCAGATGGAACTTGAACAGATGAGCTTTGTCCATCGCCAGCATCATAGTAAGCCATAAATATACATTTCAAGGCCTTCCGGCAAGATGCAAACAATTTTAGGAGTTCAAATTGACTTGAGCATAGATCAGTTTGATTATCTAATAAAGAACTCACCAATTGCCTGGAAAACAAAAGAAAAAGTAAAAAGGAGATAAATTTTGAAGGCTCTAGACTACGATACTCCAACAAGAAGCTACAAAACAAACTGGCTTCCAAGATTCCCTTGAGAAATATTTTTTTTGTCAAAGTAATAGCATAGATATGAAAAGCAGTGACAAACAACAAGGTGTGCCTTACTCTAGAAGAGTGAGTTCTACACAATCTTGCAAACTATAAAACATTATATTCCGGCACCACTATTAAGAAGAGAGAGCAAGGAAGACACAAAAAATGTATACCTTTCCAGTTTGAGAATATAAGTGGTATAAAGGGAAAAAGACTTTGAACTAATCTTCCCCTTTGGCATCCAACACAAAAGGTTAATCAAATGCTGACAAGCTCTGAATCTCCCATTGCTTTGAGGAGAATCAACCTTCTCACAATCTTCCGTATGCAACATACCAGATGAATGATTAACTGCTTTTGCAAGGGGAGCCTTATCAACAGGAGTACGTTTGATACTGCAAACACGTTTAGCTAAGCGCTCAAGTGTAGCTATCACCTCCATCCAATCGACCGAGTTTGTATTAATATCATGAAAAGATAATAATAATAATGAAGCTTCCAACTCGCGACAAAACCTCGATGGCATAAACCTGCAGACAAACTAATAGAATAGATAGTATTGCCATCATATGATATAACAAACTCCATGAACAATAAAAATTTGAAAAAGACAAGAAAAAAAAAGGTGTCGACGGCAATGAAGTTAAAAAAACATAACTATCACCTGCAAACCAAAACTACAGAATAAGAATTGATTTTAGAAAGAAACTGAGGAAGTAAAACTATTATTATCAGTGTCTTACTCTGTGTTCATAGAAGATGGGGTCACTTAGAATAGCTGACGAAATTTGTTGCAGGGACACTTTCTTCAGCTGCTGACGTTCACGTTGTTTTCCAATCTTAGTATCATTGCTTATTAACATGCCATGGGATGTACGGATTAAAAAACGAAGGAACACTTTTAACTTCTTTTTGGCAGCATGTGTGGCCCAAATATCAACATTTTGGCAAACAATCCACCAAACTGCTGTAGGAAATGACCTTTCATTCATGTTACAAATACTAAAGTCCCAATCATCAATCTCACAAAGCATTTCAGGAGATTTATCATTTGAAGCTGCATTTTTTCTAGTTGAATTCAATCCTTGACATTTAGCTACTGAAGAAACATGCCTCATCACGAAATCAGTAAGATCTTCTGCTTCTTTTCGCAAAACAGAGGCAAGCCTTCCAAACCTTTTGCTATTTTTCCGTAAAACTGACAAGCCATCATCACCAATCACCTCAACCTGCATCAGATTCTCATTTCTCTGGTGCAAATACTCAAGGGAACCTATTTGCTTATTCAAATCCACTAACCTCTGAAGAGCCATGGTAAGCAATTCATAAATTAAAGGGTACCAATCTTCATTGGTGTTTTGATGATAAAAATTAAAAACAGATTGGACAATAACAAGAACAGAAGCTGATGGCTGAATTATCCATGAAAAATACCCTTGATCACTCCAATCAGTCCTCTGCATCCAATCACAAGCAGAATAGGCTACAAACGAGTCTCCAATTGATCCTAACATCTTTCTAGATGAACTTGAGGGCATCAGGCTAATCGCTTGCCTGTACAGACTCCGACAGGCCATGTACAGACGAAAGAAGAAAACAAATACCCAATGACTGGTTAGTCCAAATCTAAGACAATTATCTTCATCTGCAACCATACCATCACATCTTTCGCCCATGACAGCTGCGAAGAATGCTTTGGCACCATCAGATTGCAGTTCGACCATACTACTCATGCAAGGACGTATGACTGAAACCAAGTTCCCAATCGAAGTTCCAACTTGGAACGCATTGCCAGATGTGATCATCAGTGAATCCAGCATCAGAGAATATACTTCAGACAACCCTCTCCCAAGAAGCACAGTTTGCATATTCAAGCCCCCTGTGTTGTTTCTTGTATTCAAGTTCATATTGCATAGCCTCAGCCATCCTAAAGTTTCCGTCACATCCTCAGTTAACTGCTGGATAATTCCGCTGGCTTGCCCTTCAGGTATATTTTTAATTTCTTTATGTATTGCAAATTTTATTTCTTGGGAAGAAAGTAGCACCCCGACTGATTTCCCATAAGCTTCGTGACCTAAAGAAGTCATAAAGCTAGCATAAACTTTTTCAGATTCACCTTCATTTGATATCACTGCCCTCATGGCTTTACATAGAGCAAAAATACTAATGTTGACCTACAATAGCACATATATAGAAAAGAAGTGATCATGGTTTTGTATATTAGATTTCAGATTAAGAAAAAAGAATAGCAAAACAAAACAAGTTATAAGACATATGTATATATATTATGGTAGAGAAATACTCTAACAAAAAACAAGACAAATTTAAGATGGCAATCACAAATCTTAATACTGACCTGTCGTAGCTGACCATATAACACAACCAGCTGACATCCAAGCTCTTGAATCTTGTAAGTTAACAAGTGTTGCTTAGGTGCGCTTGTGAAAGAAAGATTAATAGCACAGTAAGAAAGAATCAAAAGCCATAAGCTGACCAAATCATTCCCAATCACATCATATTCAATTTCCAGAAGAAAACCAAGGGTCACCAGTATCTCATTTGTTGCTAAAACAAACACTTCCAGGTTTATATTGTTTTCTATCTCATGTCTTGATAATAATAACAAATGAGAGGAAACCAACATTACTGTATCATACACCTTTTTTAAGAAATTATAGTAAGCACCTTCAGAGTTGTCCTCAGTTCTCAAGTACACCTTTTCCTTCATAAAACTTGCAAGTACATTATTTATTGCTTTGAGTAAGCAATGAACATCTGACAAGGTTGTTCCCAGCTTAATTTCAGCACTAATGTGTTCAATTCTCTGAAGTAGAGGATCCAAAATCTGTACAAAAAACTCAAAAAGAGACTTCCTTATTTCTGTACTCAAACTGCTCTGGTCATTGCTTTTCTCTGAGAGTCCATCAGCACTTTTTTGAAGCGCAGAAGATGAATGACTTAACATTTTGCTATTGAGTTTGGTGTCCTCAAGCAACATTGAAGCTCCTTTCACCTTTTTAACTCGAACAACAAGCACATGAAACAATTCTCCTACTGCACCCAATGGCAAAAGTTTCTTTCCTGCAACTAGTTTTTGCACTTTATCAAATAAATGTCTATGGTAGCTCTTAATATGTGCTTTAGACTCTTCTGATTTCTCATCATGAGATTTTATATCCTTCTCAGAACCATGTAAGCACAAGAATCCATCGATATGCACTTTGTGAAACAAGGCATGAGATAGAACTTCTTCGAGTAACTTCATCAATGTCCTTGTCCAGCAAGGACTACATCCATCAGCTTTGAAGCTTATGTCACACAATAATTGCAGAAATGGTTCCAAAAGCTTATTGACAAAATTCTGGAATCCAGTTTTCTTGGTAGGGTGAATCCACAAAAATTTAGCAAAAGGCTCAAGCATCATACAGGAAAATTTAATAGCAAAAATGCCGAGTTCGTCACCTTCAATACTATTTACATAAATTTCGTGAAGAAATTCGAGCACTGCATCAATAGTAGAAATCCAAGCATCTAGATTCTCATTGGATAAACCTAAATGGGGAGAAAATACTAAAGAAACACAATCAAGCACAAAATTGTACAACTTGAAACGATCCCCAGCAAATAACTCTTCTTTTGAACTCAATGAAGCAGCTAGTACCGATGTCGCACTCCTTGTAACAAAACAAACGGCATGTAAAAGATTTTTTGAGAGATTCAAAGGAATGTGTGTTTTTACTGATTCATTCAAACAAAACTTAAAAACCTCCCAGCATCTGTAATCTAAACATGGCTCAATATCCATAATATGATGATTTCCGCCTTCATTCTTTGCTTTCATTTTAGATGCAATGAGCAATGACTGTATCCAATCACTAAGAAAAACTACCAAGCGCGACATGTTTACCGTTTCATAATGTGTATCCTTCTCTTTCAACTTCGAGTTAACAAAGCTGAAAACCGCTTCGACCTTCCTGCATTGAAATACCGAATAGCATCAGAAAAATGCTTACACTAACGTTAAATTTCATCAAAACAAATGAAAAAACACAGCGTGGGAGAAGAAACACACTTTTTTTGGTCGAGTTCTTTGTTCTGAATCAAGAAAATCAACTCCAGGTTCCTCCATGGACGGATTTCTTCAGAATCTCGACACAGTTCTCTCGGCTGCAACTTCTGAACCGGTTCTGCTTCATCTACAGCTTCCACTTCCGGCGAGACTAGAAGCCGTGCAGATTTGGAAGGCTTCTCGGTTGTGTGAGGACTCTTTAGCTTTCTCTTTTTGCTCTTCGTCTTTGCATTCTTCTCTGTCTTCGATATCATCACAGCGTCTTGTTCGGAGGTTTCCGATCAAACCAGTTCACTGCAAAGAGTTCGTTCTTCCTCTGAACTACGAGCAGAAAACCAGAGCTCAACAATGGAGGCGGTACACGAACTCGGGCCATCGGGCTAGGGATTTATATAATCAAGTCAGGTGGTAAACCGGGTCGATCCGAACCAAATGTAGCTGATTTGGTCCGGTTCAGTAATTGGGTTCGATTTTGGTAAAATATTTTTACTTTTCAATGCCGAAACAGTGTGCCATTGTTTTTGAAATTCTTATTATTACATACTTCTTTTTTTGTTTTTATCGAATTATATGAATTAAAATATAATTTATAAATAATGGGCTTCTTGCAATATTAGACGGAATGGATAAAATTATTGCAAGCGTATTTCCATGCAAAAATTTTTGCAAAAGTAGTATACAATTATTTTTAAGGAAATTAATTTTTTTTTATAAAATTACTAAAATATCCTCCACTGTAAATTAACATTTACTGAAACAAAAAACACTCAATTTGCTTTTTTTTTCTTTTTTTTAATATATCCCTATATCGTTGCAGTCTTTAACTTTCATTTTCAACTGAAAATTATCTTGTTAAAAAAATTTCCAATAGTGAGGTGGTAAAAAACTATTCTTTTTATTATTGTTGTATTTATTTTGGAAAAAAAAATCTAAAATCTTCGTGTCAGTATTAATAAATAAATGGATTTTTCGATTATTTTTATTTTTCTAGTATCCACCAAATGAAATAAGTTGTGTAATGTATTAATAATTCTAAATATATTAATACTGTATTTTTTTTTTACTTTGGTAGATAAAGTATCAAATTACCGTATTTTATAATTAAGACATCTTGAAAATTGCCAACAAGTGTCGTTGCTTAGCGGCATTAATGTACACTCAATAATCAGAGATATTGGATTTGAAGCCATTCATAGATATTAATAATAAAACGCTATTAATAATACATAACATTTTATTAATACACACAATATTGTATTAATTATACATAATACTGTATTAATAATATATAATATTCTATTATTATTATAGTATTATGTATTATTAATACTCCAATATTTTCTATTATTAATAATGTATTATTAATATTCATTAATGTAATATTATGTATTATTAATATCGTATTATAAATACTCAATAATATAGTGTTATGAATTATTAATACAGTATACTCAATAATATGTTTATTAGTATTATATGTTTATTAATACTGTATTATAAGTTGTAGTATTATGCATTATTAATACAATCTTTTTATCAACACTTATAACTATGTTTACTAATTTTTTAAAAAAGTGAACATTTTTGTATTATTTTCTGAATTTGACTAATTTGATAAGTTAATTTTTTTTTATTAAGAAATGAAAATATATTATTGAAAATAGTTTAATAACTTATTATTAAAAGACATTGACGAATACTCTCGTATCCAAATACAGTTATATAATAATATTATTTCAGTATTCATCGATTTAAGGTTGAACATAAACAGGTATTCAAGAATTATGTTAATATTATATTTGCATTTATATTTATTAATATTATTATAAATATTCATTAATATAGTATTTATATTATTAATACCTATTATAAGAAAATATTATTAATTAAATATTATAAAAAAATAATATTATTCATACCAAAAAATATATTTATAAAAGAGAAAAATAAGATCAGCTAACTATATAATTGTGAAAATATTGTAAAAAATAATTTTACCTTCTAACATAGAAAAGATAAAATAATTAATTTTCTATTTTTTTATCAATGAAAAAAAAAACTGAACGAAATGATTAATTAAAAGTCAAAGTATGGCACAAAAAAAAACTAATAACATTATTAGTTGTAATCAAACCTATTTTTAAGAAAAACTATATAAAAAAAAGCCTATTTCAAAAAAATAGTTACAATCAAATGGTTCTGATTAAAAAAATGAAAAATAAAAATTCAATAGTAAGCATAGTTTCCGCTTTTTGTTTAATGTTCTGCTAGGGGTAAAATGGGAATAAGATAATTTGTATTTTAATAAATTATAAATAGAAAAATAAGATTGTAATTGTTATAGAATTTACCTAGATTTGTAAATATTTATAAAAGTAGACTATCTACTACAATTTCCCATAAATAATTTAGAAGCTAAACTTTCTTTTTTTAAGTAATAAAAACTAAGTTTTAGCTTTTATTATTATTTCTTAATTCAATTATAATAATACTTATGATTTCTTAGTTATGAAAAGAGGATGCTACTGATTCAGTTGACTATTTCCAAATGGTGATTAAAGAAAAAAATAAAGAGTCGAATAATGATTTTTAAATCAAATTTATAAATGAAGTGTTGAATTAGTTTATAATTGAACAATAAAACCATTACCACTAATCATTTCAATTATAGCATTTTCAGATGAGTTTGATTATAGTTTTTTTCATGACATGTACAAATTTATGATTTACGAACAATAACCAATCAAACCTCATGTCTTCAAAGGGTAGCACAGTGATTGAAAACTTTGACTTTGATGAGTATGCTCCCCTCAAGTTCTCGAGCACCCTATAAGCATCCTTATTATGCCTTTTTTGTTATTCTCATGTTGACATTAGTTACAACTCACAAGTAGCAGTTTTACGATCCAATATTGTAGCTTTTTTATGGTATGTTTGGAGAGAGCAAAACAATAATACAATTGATGTAAAGTATAAAGACAAGCCTCCTATCCAGCTATATTTTGAAAACAGCTTACTGAAGACTTGGACTTTGAAATGAGAAGTTATTTTTAATAAGAAAATTGAGAAATTGTTTAAAATAGTTACAATCACTCATTTGGACGTAGCTTTCAAGGAGTAATTAATAAATATTAATTTTAAATCCTCCCCAAATTCAACAACCAAACGCTCTATAATCGTCTTTTTTATGCATTTTTTGTTCTTCTCATGTTGACATTAGCTACAACTCAGCGGTTTTGCAGTCTAATCGTGTGAATTGTCTTATAGTATGTTTGGAAAGAGAGAAAAACTAATATATTCGATGCCAAATACAAAGACAAGCTTCCTACCTAGCTATAGAAAGATATATACAATTAAGTGTACTAAATATTTGTTTTTAATACATATTGGGAGAAGGGGACAAATATCAATCACCGAGATCGAACCTGTGACACTAGTGTTGAACTAGTTTTATAGTTTAGAATTAAAAAACATTTTTGTAAACTTTGTATGCTTATTGCGTAGCATATATCTCATATCCGTGTATATATATATATATATAAAACCAGTGGACTGGATGACGAACCGGGTGGGTAGAACTAGACCCGACAACCCAATTCGGCCAACCGCGATTCACTTTTTTTTTTTCCATCAAAATTCAAAATATCGGAGCCGTCGACTTTGCAAAAAAAGGTGTTGGAGCCGTCAGAGCCTGCATCTCCCTTCGGTCTCTCGCCGCATCGCCGGAAAATCAACCCTCCACCGTCTCCGATCAGTCCTTCAAACACTACAGAAATCCGATCGTTTAGATTAGAGCCATCTCATGAGGCCGGCTCGGAATCTGATCCACATCGTCTCCGCATGGGTCCGGCGGCAGCCGCCCAAGGTCAAGGCCTTTTTGAGCGTCGTGCTTGGCATGGCGGCTCTGGTCGTACTTCGATTCGTCGTTCACGACCACGACAATCTATTCGTCGCCGCCGAGGCTGTGCACTCCATTGGGATTATGGTTCTCATCTATAAGCTCACCAAGGAGAGGACTTGTGCTGGTAATCCCTCAATTTTGTGGCTTAAATTTTCTATTCAGGTTTGTTTATGATTTTGTATTCGTAATGACCAACGTGCAAAATAATTTGCTTAAATTTGTATCAAATTGTGGGTGGATTTGGTATTCATGTCCTTCGTGCTTGTCCCTAACCATTTATTTTCCATCATCTATTTGGATGTTAGCTGAGATGAGCTATTAATTTAACAAGATCATAAACTAAACTCGTGGTGTCGTTAAAGTTAAAGTTACCCAATTTTTTCTCTGCATCTGTATTGAAAATGACCTTAGTTACAAAGGACGTGGACCTTAAGGTTTAATCTTTACTAGACTTGTTTTGGTGTCTATCTATTCTCCAATCCTTTTTTTAATTTATAAGTTCATGTGTGGATTATTGACCTGCACAAGTTGTTATCTCGGTAGAATTTTATGTCTCGTTTGATAATTATTTTGTTCTTAGAAAATAAGCTTAGTTTTTTAAAACAGGAAACCAAGAATAAAATGATTTTCAAAAAGCCCTTAGTAAGTTAGTAAGTTAGGCCCTGTTCGATAACCCTTTTGTTTTTAGTTTTTAGTTTTTGAAATTTAAGCCTACAACACCTTCTTCAGTATATGTTTTTCTTAGTTGAATATCTACATCTTATCTATATTTTTAAAAATTAAATTGAAATTTTGAAAAAAAAAAAGTAGTTTCCAAAAACTTGTTTTGGTTTTTGAAATTTGGTTGACATTCACATAGTTTCTTAAAGAAAGATGGAACGCATAATAAGAAATTCAAATAAAACTAAGCTTAAATTTTAAAATAAAAATAGTTATCAAATGGGGCCTTAGTTATTCATTTGATTCACATGCCATGTAAGTTATGCTAGTTTTGGTTTCCCGTGCAATTATTGTTGTTTGGAATCAGTAGATTTATCTTGCTACTTCCTTCTTATCCAGAACTGCAACAACCCCTCCCCCTCATTTTTGATAAATATGGAATTTCTCTTTGGTTCACTTTATCCATCAACACTCATTATTCTGAAACATATTCTGTTTTTTCAGGAATATCACTCAAGTCTCAGGAATTAACCGCCATTTTCTTGGCCGTGAGATTGTATTGTAGTTTCGTTATGGAGTATGATATTCACACCGTATTAGATTCAGCAACACTGGCCACAACCCTTTGGGTGATCTATATGATCCGTTTCAAACTTAAGTCGAGCTACATGGAGGATAAAGACAACTTTGCACTATATTATGTGGTAAGGTTCTGTTTTTTAGATCCATTCTTTCCATTTTTTGGAGAAACCAATCAGTTCGGATTTTACATCATCATTTCCAAACATATAGAAGTTTCTTTCTGTTCGGTTCCATTGTAGCTTTGTTATTATTAGGATCCCACATGGGAAGAGTGAAGACTTCATAGCAATATATAAGAAAAGTGGACTATTCTTCATGTCACCAATTGGTTTTGAGATGGATGTCCACAATCTACACTATCTAATATGTTATCGGAGCTCATTAAGTCTAAACAAGTATTCGGTCTAATAAAAATGAAATTGAGATTCGATTCAAGATTGGTGAGTCCAAAAGAGACACCATCTTGAGGGAGGGTGCATGCAAGGATACCGCATCAAAAAATGTGGAGACTTTATTGCAATATATAAGAAAGGTGGACTACTCCTCTCATCACTAATTGGTTTTGAGATGAATGTCCACACTATCTAATAGTTATTAATATAATTAGTTACTTTTTCTCGGTAGCAATTTCCTTGAACAGTGAAATATGTAAACTAAGGAGGAAACCCCAAGCCAATGAACATTATTAATCATTGATAATTTTATATTTTCTCGTGGCTATTGAACCAACGAGATTATTTTTAATTTTTTGCATATATGACTAGTTAGTTGGATGCATATTTTTGTGGCTTACTAATATCTTGCCTTTACATTTTGGATGCAGCTAGCACCCTGCGCTATATTGGCTTTTGTTATTCATCCATCAACTTCTCATCACTTTGTTAATAGAGTTTTTTGGGCATTTTGTGTGTATCTAGAAGCGGTGTCGGTTCTGCCCCAGCTGCGAGTGATGCAGAACACTAAGGTATGATGTTGTGTCTTGTGTAACTGAATGAATCTACTTGCATTACAAAATTATGAATTTGGTGAAGTGTTAATGCCAAACATTTCCCCTTCTCCAACTTTCAGATTGTCGAACCATTTACTGCACATTATGTATTTGCATTGGGTATTGCAAGATTCCTTAGCTGCGCTCATTGGGTTCTCCAGGTTTGATTTATGCAGAGTTCTCTCTTTATTCTAGCATTGGTTTGTACGTGTACTTGCTTTCTTATTTATGTTAATACTATAGATTGGAATTTACTTCGAATCATCTTCTTACTTTTTTTTTGCATGGCTTTTAGTCTGTTTTTTAAACGTAGACTTGTTCTCCCAATTTCCTTCATGAACACATTTGAATTCTTTACCTAATTTCATATACAAAGATAATTTTTTTTTTTTTTTTTTCTTTCAAAATTCAACTTAGATTTTGAAAACATTTTTAGCAAGCAGACAATAAATCAAGAAAACACATGGGTAAAACTAAGGTTCATAAGGTTAACCGTTAACATTCAAAATTAGAAAATTTCTTGTTCTTCTACATTATACTGCACTTTCGAAGTAACCGTGGTATTAAGATTAACGATAACCACTGCATCTTAAAGTTGTACAATAAGCATAACTAATTGTTCTATCTGCAAATTTGCTTTTGAGATTGGTGATCGATGGATGATGCATCTCTTTCTGTTCTATAATCAGGTCTTGGATAGCCGCGGACATCTTCTAGTTGCTCTCGGGTATGGTTTATGGCCATCTATGGTTCTAATCTCAGAAATTGTACAGACTTTCATCCTAGCCGACTTCTGTTACTATTATGTGAAAAGGTTAGCTCTTATTCTTTTTTTTCTAACTTTTCACCTGGTTTTTTTTTTTTTTTTTTTGCAATTTCATATTGTGCCGAACCTTTTGTCTTGAAATTTTGCAGCGTTTTAGGAGGACAGCTCGTGCTCCGACTCCCTTCTGGAGTGGTGTGATGAACAGAGATTGTGTCATGTGCTTTTATCCATAGCCAGGCCAAGTTCCTTACTTGACATGCTTGCGGGTATGTTGTTGATATTGTTATTATAACTTGAGATCACCTTGGCTGCATGTAAATTTAAACATTCCACAAGATTGACGATTTATCAAATTTCACTGCTTATTCTAGAACTTCCACACACTCTTAGAAGTTAGTAATTGCTTACTTTGAAGGGGGCGTTTGGTAACATGGACATCAAAATAAGGAATTTTGGAATTAGTTTGAGAGGAATCAAATGCTTGGGGATTAGTGTAGTCAAGAATGAACTTTAAACACAAAAATACTGTTTGCCCTTATTGATGTAAAATTGATCCCGAGTTAACTTAGTGGTCAACAATAACCTATATAAAATATTAAAGACTTGGAGGAAATGGATTCAAATCAGGGTGGGACTACCTTTCTAAGATTTCATGTTCTATTAGATTCTTTAGCAATCAAATATAGTAAAATCTCGCGGTTGTTTGAGTCCGCCAAGCCTAGACAACTCATAGATGTTAAGAGAGAAAAAAAAAACAATCAAATATCAATTTCTCGCTGAACAACCCTCCACTTCTATCACTGTCTCCCTCGAATTCAAAGGCGTACTCTAACCTTAAGCATAACGACGACTACTACTACGTTCTTGACAAAATAAAGAGAATGAGTGCAATACATGGTAGTCACTTACTTAAATATTAATTTCTTATGGGATAATGTAATAGTATCAGGTGGTTATCCTATAAAAATAGTTAAAGTTGAGTGTGGTGTAAGCTGACACACTCACACATTAAAAAAGTAAAGTTCCCGGCGAATAAGAATAATGAATTTCAATCAAAGAGCATTTAATCAAAGAGTTTAGGGGACATATTCCATCAAACTATTCGATAGAACCAACTCGTATTATGGGATAATGTAATAGTATCAGGTGGTTATCCTATAAGAATAGTTAAAGTTGGGTGTGGTGTAAGCTGACACACTCACTCACTCATTAAAAAAATAAAGTTCCTGGCGAATAAGAATAATGAATTTCAATCAAAAGAGTTTAGGAGGCATATTCCATCAAAGTATTCGATAGAACCAGCTCGATCTCCTTTTATTGTTTTTCTTGGGGCTATCGATCCTAACCATCATCCATTTCCAAGCAAGAGTAGAAAAAGGAAAATGAATCAATCTCAAGCCTACCTTTGAGGTCTGATTCTTCTTTGACAAACATAAAAACAGCTACCTCTGCATATTTGCATTTCAGGATTTCTGCAACTTCAGTTTTCTCTGCATGTAAAATGAAATCCCAAAAAACCATAAAAAAAAAAAAGAAATATAATCTCACATTGTTGCAATCTCTTCAAATAGGAAAAATGAGCTCACTTCATTCTTGGTTAAGAAGAATGAAGCATGCTCCAGCGATAACCATTTTTTTTGTGTGTGTGCTTGTTTCATGCTTGTGTTGCAAGCATGAAAGATGCTCTCTATTCGTGTTCGTATTAATTTCTAATTGACTTCGAACTTATATGAAGTATACTTTGAGATTTTCATTATCCGATTTTGAAGTTGCATCGTGCTCGCATAACTGATAATGTCATCTATCGATGAAAATTTGTTTCTCGTTCCTGTGTTAGCATGAAACATGCCCATGTGATAAATGTCTCACATAGAGTGATGAATGATCGTTGACTTCTGTAATAAGTTGAGAGCCATATCATTTTTCTTTTCTTTCTTTTGAAATCTTAGTTTTTAACAAAAATTTAAGCATAAAATGTGGAGGAACTCACTTTTCTTACAAATTTTGGTAGAAAGTGAATCTAAGTTAGAAATATATTATTATATTATGTATATCAAAGTAGGTATGAACAATTTCGAAGTACAGCCTTCAAATTAGCTATTAGTTTTTGCTGAAAACATTAAACACCAAGACAAAACATGTGATCTTTAATTTAACCACTTGCTCAAAAACAAAATTAGCTTTGGCAATATTTGGATGGTCTATCCTCTATCAATTTGGAAGTCTTGTAGTATCTATTTTCTTAAGAGCGTGAGGCTACGTGAGTTGAACTTTTAAAATAAATACATTTTTTTTTATTAAGGAAATATCAATAATATTGAACTTGGGGCCTTCCTAGTTTGCTCAAGTCTGAAGTTCAAAATTCAAAAGTTAGCTTAATTTTTGAAACAAGGATAGTCACGCTTGTCTTTAGGGTAGGCACTCGAGACATCAAAGTAGTTATATTATAGGTAAGTCTCGAACTCGAGACCTTGAGGGGAGCATATTCTCAAACCCCAAATCTTTGACTACTATCTCACCCTCTCGGGGACCACAAGTTAAGCTTAATTATAAAATTTTTTGTTGTTTTTTTCTAGTCCAAAAATTGAAACGAGTGCAATTACTTTTGCATATATGGGAGTTCCACTTGAAAAAAAAAAGTTTTGGAACTTGTATTGATATGTGAGGTCATTGACTTGCTTGGCTAAGCTCAATCACTGCGTGTTTGGGATATTTGTTATTTATGAAATAAACACAGTAACATTCAATAACCATTCATCTTCATTAAAAAAAAGGTTTAAAGATATTAATGTATTCTGATAACCGAGACGAGACCTCCTCAATTTAGATGAACTCAAAGGAAAGAGAAAAGTCATCTTGGTTGAGTTATTCAATTGTTGGGTTTCTTAAACAACCTAATATGAGATTACAAGGACAATAGGCAGTGAATGAATACAATTTGCCCAAAATGGAGTCAAAGCAATCCGCAAGAGGACTTTGTTAAAGTCAACTCTTAACTCTATATACAAAATTTAAAACAAAAACTTTAGTATTAAAAAAAAGGACCAAAATGTAATGATGAGTAGAGATGCATTTGGTTTGGATTAGATTGAGTTATAACGATTTTTTTTTAATCAAATTTTGGGTTGGTCAACACATCAACCCGTCCAATCATATATATCAGAGCGAACCAATTGACCTAATTCATATATTTTTGGGGTTGAGTTATCATGGTAAAGTTTATCTTTTATTTCTTTTTTAAAACTCAGGTCCATAACTCATGAATATATATATAAAAAGTGAAGAAAAATTGCATGATACATATTATTAGTACATACTTCTCATCAACATGCTATAAATATATTTCTTTAATTATTATTATTATTATATATAATAGTATTCTTAATTTTGGTTTAGTTTAACAAGCCGAAAAATTGGCTAACCAGGAACCGATTAAATCTAAAATAAATTATAAAATTATAACTCAATATCCAACTGGTTAGTTTTTTTACATGCCTCTAGTGAGGAGAATAGTATTTAAAAACAGGCATAAAATAAATTGAGCAAAGCAATGCGTTCTTGTTTAATTTGCAAGAGAATAATGAATATTCTATACTACTAAGGGGATAAGCCATTGCCTTGTCATTTTCTAAAAAATTTCGACCTCCACGCCCCCAAACAAACAAACCTTATAACTTATCAATTTCAGTGCTTTTAAAAAACATTCATATTTTTATAAAATTTTGCTGTTGTGCCCTTTTTTGTTGTGGATTTTGCATCTTGATCCTTGATCAATGGCTTCCACTGGACCTGCCCAGGAGGGACTTGCTTTATCAGTTGAAGATGGAAGCTTTGACGATGAAGATGATCAGAATTTTGCTCAAACTTCTTCCCCTTTGGTTTCAAGGTTTCTTATTTACATTGGTGCCCATGAGATTTTCTCACAAGAGGTTTGATTCAATTCATTCATATTTGATCATTCGATTATGTTTTTTTTAGTTCAACAACATTTATAGATTCTCATCTTTGAATAATTGATTTTTTCATCGTAAACACAACTCATTCATATCGGTTGAACTATTTGGCGAATTTGATCAGGTTATTGTAATGAAGTTTTCAATGAAAATGTTGTCACTGTCTTTTTTTATGCATTTGATTATCCTTTTGCTTTTTAGCTTTTGATGGTTGAGATTTATGTTTTTTTTTTTACTATTTCTTTATTAATTTCCCTCTTTAAAAATGTTTAAATTCTTAATCAAATTATTGACAAAAGACAATTTTAAAAAGTACATTTTTTTTTTTAATTTTCAAAATTCAGTATAACTTTTTAAAATATGAATACAAAGTAGCTAGATAACAAAAATAGGAATCTCACCAGTAAAATTGTATCATAAGCTTAGTTTCTTTTTTTTTTTAAACTAATTAGTTAATTAAATGAAATCTTAAAAATTATTAAAAGTGCAACAAGAAAATTGAAGTAATATTGGTATGGTTTTCATCGATTTTAGGCCAAACGATAACTTCGATTCAATCCAATCTCAATTTAACAAAAATAAGAATTGAACTACTGTTCAATAAAAGACAATTATTGGTTAAGTTTTTTTGCTTTTTATGACAAAAAAAGAAATCAAACTAATATCTTTTAAATGATAAAATTATTCAATTTACCGTGATCAGTTTTTTTTTATTTGAAAAATACCATGATCAGTTTGACTTCTAACGATTCATTTTTTTGTTCTTTTGTACTTCCAATCCATATATGTTTGTTCTTTTATTCTCAACATTTATAATTAAACTAAAGAAAAATAATTAGTTGTTAAAATAAAAACCAACCATAAGTAAATAAAAAGTAAGACTAACATTTTGTTTATTTTATTATATTTTAGGATTTTTTTTTTATAATACTTTTTTTTTTTTGAGTATACATTGGAGAAGGGGACAAATACCTATTTTGATGCTCGAAAAACATAAACAAATTAATCCAAAAATTAAAAATTTGATGTCTTATTTTCTTTTACATTTGTGAAATACAGATGTGGAAAGCAGCAATGACAGAATTAGTAGCAACAGCATTTCTAATATTCTGCCTCACAGCCTCGATCGTGGCGTGCTTAAACTCCAAAGAAACAGACCCAAAGCTCCTAATCCCAATCGCCGTTTTCGTGATCCTCTTCCTCTTCCTCCTCGTCACGTTCCCCCTCTCCGGCGGCTTCATGAGCCCGATCTTCGCCTTCATCGCCGCCCTCCGCGGCGGCATCACCTTCACACGCGCCGCCGTGTACATCCTGGGGCACTGCCTCGGCTCCATCCTCGCCTTCCTCATGATCAAAGACGTTATGAGCCCCGACCTCGCCGATCAGTACTCCCTCGGCGGCTGCACCGTCCACGGCACCGCCGCCTCCCCCGGCCTCGGCACCGCGCCGGCGCTGGTTCTTGAATTCGCCTCCACGTTCGTGGTTCTCTATATTGGAGTCACGGTCGTGCTCGATAAGGATATGACCCAGCGGCTAGGTCTCTCTCTATTAAACTTATAATATTAATTTAATCATTTTTTAATATTCAACATTAAGTTTGATCGGTGAAAGATAAAGTTTAGTGCCAATGGTATAAAATACAATAATTTAGTTTCTATTATTTTAAAAATTAGAATTTAATATTTGATCAAATTTAAAAATTAGTTTGATTACGCTAAAAATTAATCATATGAATTAAATTGAATATTTGAAATTTTAGAAGCCAAAATAAAATAAATTTAAATATCAAAAGATGAAAAATAGATTTCTAAAAATTTATGGATTAAAATAGAACAAAATTCAAAGAGTAAGAATTGGTATTTTATAATGATCAAAATGAAATAAACTTCAAAATTTAAAATTGATGTTTTTGAAAATTTATAAAACTAAATTGAACCATAAAAATTGAACTTTTGAAAATTTAAGAATAAAAATGAAACATGTCAAAACTTTTTAGGGATCAAAATAATATTTTATTACAAATTTATTTAATAAGTCATTTAATTTGAGTTATGTGATTGTCAACAAACTACATTAATTTTTCTCACGAATGAAACATAGGTTGATGGTTTTATTGTTTGATCATAATTGAGTCAATATTATGATCATTGATTCGATTTTGAGAATCAATATTTGACTTTTATTTATTTTAGGACAGTAAGTCTCCTCACCTCCCCATTTGATTTTGAATTAGAGACCTTCAAAATGATGAATCCTACTATATATTTTTTACCTTTGTCATTAAATATTGCTCATACGTGATTTGGACAAAGAAATAGAATGGAGAGACGTCTAAATAAGCTTTTATATTGTGGGCAGGTCTGCCGATGGTGTGCGTGATGATAGCGGGGAGTTCGGCGGTGGCGGTGTTCGTGTCGACGACGATCACCGGGAGGCCAGGCTACGCCGGCGCGGGGCTGAATCCGGCGAGGTGTTTGGGGCCGGCGGTGTTGAGAGGGGGGCGGTTGTGGGAAGGGCATTGGGTGTTTTGGGTGGGGCCGTTCGTTGCGTGTGTGGTTTATTATGGATTTTCGGTGAATTTGCCTAAGGAGCCGCTGGTCGGAGCCAAGGGGGAGTTCGGGATTTTGAAGATGGCTGGTGGTTGTTGGCGGAGGACGGCGGCGGCGGCCGTGCCGGAGGTTGTTGGTGGGAAAGCTAGGGCTAAATGTTGAACTCTGAAATTGGAATTGAATTACAAATGAAGTTCTATTTGTGTTGCGTATTTGTGAAGTTTTTTATTTTCAAAAATGGAATTTGTGAGCACTTCCATTTCGTCACAAGGGGGTGGTTTAGTGTTTCAAAACTTTGGGTTTTGAAGATATCATTCTCTCAAGCTTTCGAGTTTGACTTTTTGTTTTGGATGGTTTCGGAACCTGATCTAAAGATTTACGTAGCTAACCATGTTTCAAAAAAAAGAAAAAAAAAGGAGCATGCTCTTTCCATAGGTTTTTAGACTGAACAATAAGATGAAGTTAAACTTTAAAAGTGTGTTTAGGCCACCGTTATGTAAACGACCGTGTTGGTTATAATAACTTAACCGATGTTTGTCCCACCGTTTATTATAAATTGTAGTTACCTAAACCTTTGTGCCCGTTTATCTAAATCTACGTGCCCATTTTTTTAAACGTTAAATATATATATATATATATATATATATATATATATATATAACTTTTTGTTGCATAACAGCCCCTCAAGCACCGTTTATTATAATTATTTTTATAATAACCAGCCTCTCAAACACTATTTATAATAACTTACCGCATTTATTATAACCTTCCATCTATCATAACCAAATCAGTGCTCCAAACACACCCTAAACAACTAGCAAGCTACACTTTGATTTCATGATGTGAGGGATATTGTTTTAGAACTAGTTTATTTTTTATTTGAAATTAAATATTGCTCACATAGTGATTTCAACCAAAAAAAAAAGAAAAAAAGAATTGAGACATGTTTGAAAGTACGAGTGTGGTACATATTCTAATGTTTGCCCTATCATTTTTCTCCCGTATAATGATGTTTGAGGACTTGACAAATTTTATCTTAACCCATTTGTTTCAAGGGCTTTGTACTTGTCGAATTGACATTAAGATCTTCTTAAATGTCCGACCTTTAGTTTACGTGCTTCACTTGAAGAAGTAGGGGTGGTCTTAATGTTGGAGTTATTTGGCTATGAAATTGTTTAATCTTTGAAGATTTTGTAGTCTTCAAAAAGAGGGGTTATTCTTTAATGGTTTGAAGAATCATTTAGAGTTCTTGTAAACGTGTAAGTTGACATTTGGACTCAACCATGGAACTTCAATTTTGTTGACTTTTAAGTTTAATATTTAGACTTGAATCTTGTTTGATTTTGATGTAAATTTACATAATTCAACTTTGATCCAATAAGCTTCACAATGATGATGAGATAATTTACGATTTATCTAATTTTATCTGTCAATAAATATCTTGAATACAAAATTTAAGCTTCTTACTATTTTGTAAACAAAATGCATACTTTGTCATGGTCGATCGTGATTATCATGAATTAAACCATTATTTCCAAAAAAAACATAAAATTAAAGCATCTTAGTAAAATATAAGTTTAGTTTTGAAAAAAATAGAATTTAATTTTTATGATTTAAAAAGTTAGAATTTAATCATAAAAATTAAATTTAGTTTCTAAAATTTTAAAAATTAAAATTTAATTTTTATGGTTTAATATAATATCTAAAAATTAGTGAATTAAGTATTTTACAATTAGTTATTTATATGTTAATGATAAAATTATGAATTAAGTGATTGATATATAATAATAATAAAAATCATATCATTTATATATAAATAATGAATTTTCATGTATTTAATATACAAACGATTATGTATATTAGAGATTATGTTCTAATTTTTAAATCTGTAAAAGCTAAACTCTAATTTTTTTTCAAATTATAATATTAAATTTTAGCTTTTTTCTGCCATAAAAATTAAATCTCGATTTTTAAAATTATAAATACTAAACTCCAGGGGCTGTTTGTTTGGCATATCTAGGTAAGATTTCATTTTATGATTTATTAATTCATTTTTGAAAAGCTATTTTCAAATGAGTTTTTACTAATTCTTTCCCATTTTTACTTTTAAAAATAACTATTATTCCTAACCATTCATTTTTAATTGTTCAATTATTTCTGATCACTTATTTTTAATCATTCATCTCAAATGAATAAGAACAACTCGTTTTAATAATTTTTTTTTAACTACTAAAAATAACATTCATTTCAAATCAACATCAAAACAAGATTTTGATTTTAGATTATCTATACAAAAACCACATTCAGACGAATTTTTGACATAATTATCAAATTTTAACTACTCAATATAACTCAACTAACTTAAATATGTCAAACAAATAACCCCAACTTTCTTCCAAAGATAAGGATAAATTTTATATTTTATTTATAAAATGAACCAAATTACGCGTAGAGATGGCAGAAAAATGAATTCCTATCCATAAGCTCCGAGAACGCGATAGATTTGTTTTCTTGCGTGGCATTGCCTTCTAATCTTTTTAATGGGCATCGGGAACACAAAAATCCACATTATAATTCTTGGGAAATAAAAAACCGTTTATTTTCATCCCCCCAAAAAAAAGTAAAAACAATAATAAAAATTCCACGTCAGCACCAGTGGATGAGCCAAAAAAAACCAACCAAGCGAACGCAAGCTGAAATGAATACTACAGCCACTGATATGATACAGTCTCTCTATCCTCAAAATTCAGCCATTCCATTCATCCATGGAGGTCGCAGCCTTCTCTTCCAAGCCTCAGCCACTGGCGCTGAACCCATGTCTCCCTCTCAATTCCTCTTCCTCCTTCTCCTACGCTCGCCTCCGCTTCGTCCGCCGACAGTTCCTCGGCTCCGGCCACAATCTCCGCCCGCCGGACGCTTTGCGCTTTCGCCGGAGGTCCTTAGGCCGCGGCCTTATTGTTCAGTCTCCCCGGTGTATCTTCCGCTCTGCGTTCAGTTCTAATCCGGTTCTCATCGTTGTTGCCGTGGTTACCTTCTCCGCCGTCTCGTTTTTCTATATGAACTTGAATCGGAGGAAGAAGAATGCGGCTGAGGTACGCTGGAAAGTTTGATTTCGAGTTGCTTTGGTAATTTGTGGTTGCGTAAGGAAAATGAACGGAGATGATCTAGAGAGTTGTTCTTGTTGTCTATCTTGCACTGTTTCGTTCTTTTTACGTTGTGTTTATGGTAGGAGAGGTATAATTAGGATGATTCAGTTGATCGAGAGATAGGTCAATGTACCAGCTGCAATTATGGTCTTGTAGTTCACGATTTACCGAGGATAACATCGAATTGAAAGCAGCATTACACTGCGAAGCTGATTTCTATGGTTAATTGTTTGATGAATTTAACGGCGTGCAACTGTTGCTAGTATTTGATGATTGAGTTTGCGTGATTGAAAATTCACTGGATTCTTAATTTTGCTCTTTGAAGATGCTTTTACTTGTGTTATGGAATTTTTGTAGTATTTAGTCTACTAGGTTTGGAGCATAAAATGTGAATGTAAATTGATATCCGTGATTTTCATGGCTTCAACAATTTAGTTTGTTGAATTGACTCATCTGTCATTGTATTATGAAGATAACATGTTTTCTGCATCTTTGAAGATGCTTTTATTTACGTTATGGAATTTTTGTAATATGTAGTCTATTAGGTTTGGAGCATAAAATGTGAATATAAATTGATATCCATGATGTTCATGGCTTAAAAATTTTAGTTTGTTGGATTGATTCATCTGTTATTGTATTGTGAAGTTGACATGTTTTCTGGATCTTGTACCAATTGCAGCGCTCCCAATCTCCAAAGCTTGCATTATCCCAACTAGGTAGAGGCATCAACTGGTCTGTCGATGGTCAGATAATGGGCTTTAGGGATCACCATGGTGATGTGTTAGAGAAGAACATAGCTGTAAAGGATAGAACTGAAGAGAGAAGTTATTCCGGGGAAGAAGAGACTGTTCTGCAGCTTCAAACATCAGTTCTGTCACACAAGGCCAGCATCACCGAAACATTGCAGCCATCCGTTTCGGAAGATACCACTTCTAAGGATAGCGATTCTCTGTTTTCGGATGAAAGTAAAGCAGGAGATTCTTCTATTCTTTATGATATCTTTAAATCTGGCGTCCTGCAGCCTCTTATTTTTGCCAACAACATGACCGACTTGCAGCTAAACACGTCCGATGTCAAATCGCACTCTGACTTGCACATTGTGGTTGATACAACTGAGCTTCCACCTGTTCCACATGTTCCCGATCCTTTATATAGTGTATATAATCAAGTGACTCAACATTTCAAAGCTGATGATGAGCTTCTAAAAGAGGAAAAGTTAGCCAGTTCCAATGTTCTAATTGAAGAACTGGCTAGAGAAGATATTTACATGTTCTATGAAGATACAAAGTCAAGTAGTCAAACAACAACTTCTTCTCGTACTTCTCATCTATACAATGAAAACATTTCTCCAGTGATGATTAACGTTGACTCAAGAAAAGCAGCAGCATTAGTGTCAGAGGGTTCTCTTCAAATTTCAGGTAATGCCTTCAAGTTGGTCTTACCTTGTTTCTTTGAACATGCAGCAAATTTGATTTGCTTTTCTCGTAACCCAACATTCTTTCCTAAAAAATCTTTGCATCTCTTCATTCCATATTTCATTTCAGTAGCGAATATTTTTACAACTCAGGATATGTTGAAAGAAAAGTACCTGTCGAAAGATATAAGGAAGGTTCTTCAGAGGAAAGAAAAAAATCTGGTGGCGGCAACAATATTTTAAGACATGGGGAAAGAAAAGAACCCGGTCGGCATAAAGGGAAAGTTGTGAATGGGTTACCTTATCCTAATGGGAAGCATGTTCATAACAAAAATCTTCATGTAGATCAATTTAAATCGTACAATCAATGTCTGAGAGGTGGAAGGTAAGTCTGTTTCTGCTTTTCATGTATCAGCAGCAATATTTCTCCTCTGCTGTACCGTGTTGTATGGTTTAAGATTGTCATTAAGGTTATTTTGCAATGAATTAAATAGGAAAAAAAAAAGAATTCTCCAGGACTCTCGTCACTCCCCAATCATGAGTCTTCATTCATTTGTGTGTTCAAGTTCAACTATTTCTGAAAATCTTTGTAAATTACTTCTTATTTGTTGTTTCTCAGGTTGCATGAGTGTATCAAAATACTTCAAGATATGGAAAGAGAAGGCTTATTGGATATGAATAAGGTAAAATGTTTATAACTTTTAATTATCATTTTCTTACCTGAATTACAAGTAACTAATTTAACGAGTTTTCTGGTTGTAGATCTATCATGGAAAGTTTTTCAATATTTGCAAGAGTCAAAAGGCTGTTCAGGAAGCTTTTCAGTACACCAGACTTATTACAAACCCCACATTGAGTACATTTAATATGCTCATGTCTGTATGTGCAAGTTCTCAAGATTCTGATAGTAAGTTGATGCATTATTTATTATCATCTAACTGCTTCTTTCCGGAAACAGTTTCGAGTCTACTACTATGTACTACCTATACCATCATTCTCTTATGCTGCATATTCATAATTTATAAATTGTAAATTTAGGAGCCTTTCAAGTTGTGCGGCTTGTCCAGGAGGCTGGAATGAATGCAGATTGCAAATTATACACTACTTTAATCTCAACATGTGGGAAGAGTGGAAAAGTGGATACAATGTTTGAAGTATGGTTTCTTTCATTTAGGTTACCTGCTCTCAATTTTCATTAATGCTGAGACTATCTCATTGGGGCTTCCTTTATGTACTTCCGATTTGCATTTCTTATATGTAACAAAGTTTCTTTTGATTTATTGGTATATCATTTAATACTATTGAATTTGGTACAAATGTACCTCCTGTTATTTGTTTTTCCGTAAACTTAGCTCTATTTGGAAAGAAAACGCACTGTATTTTTCAATACTTAAACAGTAGAGTTGTAGCATCCGTCTTTCCTGTCGGTCTGAAATTCTGTTAGCAGAATCTCACACATTCTTATAATTGGCCTATCCAACATCTCAAGTGCTTCCTCCAATGTGTAACAAGTTTTGTTTATTATTTATTTTAGTTTTAATTTTTTTGATTTTGCTTCTTCAAAATTAGGTAACAGTACTACGAAAATTTTCCTTTTCCATTTTGGAAACTTTAATTTATGTCTTCATTGAACTGCATGAGACTTTTGCTACTAGGTATTCCACCGAATGGTTAATGCTGGAGTAGAACCTAATGTTCGCACATACGGGGCACTTATTGATGGTTGTGCAAGAGCAGCTCAAGTGCCCAAGGCATTTGGCGTGTACGGAATAATGAGGTCAAAGGTATGACAACAGATCTAGTCGTTCCTTCTTCTTCTTTTTTATTCCCTCATTTTGTACGGTCTTATTTGTTATTTATATACATGGATGTACAAAGGCATGCGACATATATTATCATAAGGTTGAACTTTCAAATTGTATTCTAACAAAAATAAGAACTCTTGCTGATAAGATATTCTGTGCAGTAGAACGTGAAGCCAGACAGAGTTGTATTCAATGCACTTATCACTGCATGTGGTCAGTCAGGAGCCGTGGATCGTGCTTTCGATGTGCTGGCAGAAATGGGTGCCGAGCTACATCCTATAGAGCCTGATCATGTTACCATTGGGGCTTTGATCAAGGCATGTGCAAATGCTGCCCAGGTATGTTTTCATTAGATTTAAAGATTTCTTGAAGTCACTCAATTACTCTCCCTCGCTCTGCAGTTATGTTGTTAATGTCGTTTTAATAGTAGAAGAATCATGCATTTCTTATAGGTTGATCGGGCGAGAGAAGTGTATAAGATGATTCATGATTATAAGATTAAGGGCACACCAGAGGTTTACACCATTGCTGTTAATTGTTGTTGTCAATCTGGTGACTGGGACTTTGCTTCTCGTGTATATCAAGATATGACCAGGAATGGAGTACAACCTGATGAGGTATGTAATATTGATGGTATAAAGTACATCTTACTTGAATCATGAATGATTCAGAATAGAGACAGGAAGTTAGGGTCTGACCATCTCTCCTTTTGAATACTTATGTTAGAGTGATTTCAGATTATTAAACAACTTGATCCAGCAATAAAATGTGAGAAAGTTAGAAAATAAAGTTCTTTCGAGTTTTTGGACAGTCTTCTGTGCTATTGTCTCAGCTACTTTTAGATTCAAACATTTGAAATGCTAATTCTAGTGTTTAATATTTCATGCAGATTTTTCTCAGTGCATTAATAGATGTTGCAGGCCATGCTGGTAAGCTGGATGCTGCCTTTGAAGTCTTAGAAGAAGCCAAGACACTAGGGATACGTGTTGGCATTGTATCATATAGTTCGTTGATGGGTGCCTGTTGCAATGTGCGTATGATGGCGGTTTTTCTTTTTTATTAGTATTCACAAGCATGCTGGGAATTTCTAGATTCTTCTAAAAGGGTCTGATTTTATGCATGCCACTTGAATGCCTTATCTGTTTGCATTGATACTCTCTTTTTCTCCTGTAAATGCTCTCTATTTTGTTGTGTTTTCATATTCTGTTTTTCTTTTCAGTTTTAAAGCTAACGAACTCTATTTAAGTTTTTGGTTTCCCAAAATATTACGAGTTTTATCTGACTTCAAAAGCTTCATTTTTGGTTCTTATAATCATGTTTTTTCCACATCTGATACTGATTATGATATAAATGTTCGAAGTGTATTTTGTCAGAGTATGATTCATCATTTGTTGCTGTTTTATTTATGGAAGTATCTGTGTTGTCTTGGCACGAGCACCACCATGTTTTTTCCTTAAGGCTCTTATATTTAACTAGGAGTGAAAGTACGAATTTTATGTGTTACTGAATTAACTGCGACAATTAAAAAACTTCTCAATCATCGTTTCAGGCTAAAAATTGGCAGAAGGCGACAGAACTGTATGAGGAACTCAAGTCTATGAAACTGAAGCTAACTGTTTCAACCTTCAACGCATTAATAACTGCACTGTGTATGTCCCTTTTTTGCTACCTTCTATGCCCAATATTCCGGTATTAGTTAGAATTAGTTTATTATTTTTAATCATAATTGTGATGTCATCACTTATTAAGCTCTGTGATTCTAAATTTCTCAATCATCGTTTCAATGCATATGCAATCCAACGACTTATTATAGCTAACATTTGTTATCTACAGTTAGAATAGTGTGCATTGCTTCTAAAAGATAACATTTAGAATTTCACCTACAGGTGACGGGGAACAACTAAAAATGGCTATGGATATTCTGGCAGAAATGAAGGGATTAGGACTCTACCCAAACAACATTACATACTCCGTACTTATGGGAGCAAGTGAAAGGTAAGTACAACTGGTTCACTTTTGCTACAATGATGTTAATATAATCCTCATTCTCAATAGTATCTTTTTCTCAATTGTCTGTAGGAATGATGATTTAGAAATTGCCCTCATGCTTCTCTCTCAAGCCAAAGAGGATGGGATTGTGCCAACCTTAATTATGTATAGGTGCATAATTGGTAAGTTAATAGGATCAATTGTCTACGCAATCTACTTTTATCATAAAAATGATCGTCTTTTTTTTTTATTTTATAGTTTCCCAATTGTTATATTGCATACTTAACTGTTTGCGCAATAGTCAAGTGTTGGGCCTTGGGAGTATGCTCCCCTCAAAGTACCAAGTTCGAGACGGCTGTATGAATTAATTTCTCAGTCAATCCCTAATTTCACTTATGATCCTATAATGTATTCTAATGCCACAGTCTAGAGACTTGGCAGTGGTATTTTTGGATTTAGAGGAGCAAATCTCCAACTACCTAAGTCGTCAAAAAACATAAAATCCAACAATTTATAGACAAAAATACGTGTTTTTCTTTCAGATGGATTTTTCCTAATTGTATTGAAGAATAAAAAAATGCACGTATTTTAACCTTATCATGAGTTCTTTTGCTGTCTCTAATTCTGAATTGCCTTTTCGAGTTTCAAGAGTATTTCTGGCTAACATCTTTTGAAAAGGTAGTTTTAATTGGTTAGTTTTTTAGCATTTTCAATTAATTTTTAAGAAAATTTTCTCATCGGCATGAGCGTGCTTACGAACTGAAGATCCATCTTCGCTTGTTGACCACTATTTTCTTTAGTTAATTGATCAATTTCTTTCTTACTAACCCTTAATCTAATCTTTTCAAAGGCATGTGCTTACGAAGAATTGCAAAGCCCTCTGCCCTTGATAGACCACTCTTGTCTCTTGACACTAGACAGCCTCAAGTCGATAGTAAGTGGTATGACTTCAACTTTTGTAATTCAATTACTAGGCTGGTTTTGTAGTCTACACAAAATACATGTTTACTTCTTATTTAATCATCTTACGGTACTGTTATATTAAGTATCATAAACCTCTACCTATTGATACTGTACTGTGACATGGAGCTAATTCACCATTTAAAATATTTTTCCGCAGGACAGCACATGCCTTAATGGTTTACCGGGAAATAATTGAAGCCGGAATTGTTCCAAGTACCGAAGTTTTATCCCAAGTCTTGGGGTGCTTGCAGATTCCTCATGATCCCGTCTTAAAAAGTAGACTCATAGAAAATATTGTAATAAGTGCTGACACATCAAGATCTTCAAATCTCTGCTCCTTGATAGATGGCTTTGGTGAATATGACCCTCGTGCCTTTTCACTGTTGGAGGTCCGTGCAAACATAAAACTGCTTCCATAGTCTTACTGAAAATTTTAGATTGTTGGAAAAGTCTGACTTTCTTACTATATGTATCCTCCAACAAAATGTAGGAAGCTGCTTCACTTGGAGTTGCTCCATTTGTATCCCTTAAAGGAAGTCCTATTATTATAGATGTCAAGGAGTTGCAGATTCATACAGCTGAGGTAAGACTTTTTCTTCACCAAGCATTATTGAAGCTACCAGTTACTCTTAGATTGTGAGATAATTGATTCTGCGCATATTATACAATTTTCATGAAATTACAATCATGCTTCTGCCAAAAGTAGCACTATAGTGGCATCACGTATGATCTAGTAACCAAACTTCTGAAAATCCTTAACATTTCATGACAATTTAAATAGTTTATTCTTTTGTTTTATGTGGCATTACAGTATGGTAGTTTCCGGCCTCTTGTCTCTTCCTCTTCCTTCGCAGCCCTCTTTTATTAGTCTTCCTCTCCAATGGAGGCAAAAAAGGGGTTTAAATTACAGTCCCATATCCTCCTCCTCTTCCTTTCTCCCTTAAACAGATCTTTATTGGAACATACTAATTCCTCCAAATAAATGGCATACGCCTCATGAATCTTTGCACAGCCATTGATTGGAAATGGCTAGTTGGATGACGACCTACTAAATCTTTATATATCAGATTGGTCATGGGCCGAATGTGAGCGAGTCATTCCAAATTTGCAGGGAACAATAGTCCTTGATTCATCTCATGCTCGCTAGATAGGCAAATCCATCATCATCCCCATGCTTCGACTCTCTATGTTCTTTTATATCCTTCGGGGGTTAAGTTTTTGTTCATTTGGTTGAACTAGTCCTCTTTGTAAAAGATGGTATTAGATAGTAATTGACAAAACTAATTGACAATTGGAAATGAGTAGAGTAACCCATCTATCTCCTGAATGCTAGGAGATATTTTTACCCTTTTCAATATAGGATCCTCAACATACCCTCTCAAAATGGTGTTACTTTGAGTTATCAATCTTGGATCGGATCTCAATTTTATTTTTATTGGATCGAAATATCATTTGAGTTTAATTGATAAGAAATGGAGTAGCTCATCTATTTTATAAATGCTAGGAGATATTCTCACATTTCCAACGTGGAACCTCAATTGCCTATTTAAACATAGATTTGTATTTGGTTAAACTAAATTTTCTTAGTTTCAAACTTTGCTTACTAATGAGAGCCAGAAAGGGATAATAAAAAGAAAAACGCCACTTGCATTGAAATAGCATATGCTGGACATTTTATGAATCTAGGGGGTGTTTTTTAAACTTATTACAAGAAAGGGTTTTTAGTTTCAAATTTTGATTTGATTTTTGAATTTCATACTTAGAGAATAGTTAATAATATATATATATAAACCACCATGGGGTGGCTCAATTGGTCAAAGAGGGTCTTGGGTGCATAAGGTAATGGATTCAATCCCCATGGTGGCCACCTACCTAGGAATTAATTTCCTACGGGTTTCCTTGCATCCAAATGTTGTAGGGTTAGTCACGGATATCAATATATATATATTTATATATAAAAAAAATTACTTTGTACATTTGTCCAACAATTGAAGGTTGTGAACTAGCTATACTCTAGATTAATTCAGTATTGATGATCTTCAGAGTTTTATCTTTCCGTTTACTTCTCATTGTTATAACCAACACAAAATCTTGAGTACAAGATGTTCAGCATGAGTGAAAAGCAATTCACAGGTCTCGTACATGACTGAAATTGTTATTAAAATCCTGCCAGGTTTACCTCTTGACAGTTTTGAAGGGTCTCAAACATCGGCTTGCTGCTGGTAAATGTCATACACATTTTTACTCTTTTATGTTTTATTTACTGGCGCAAACAATTATTATTATATATAGTTGTATACAATGACAAGAACTCGTCCATATTTTTTCAAATTTATTGATGAGATTTATATGGATTTTACCTTTGTTTCTTCCTCGTATTACTGGCCATCAAATGAAAGAAACTATCATGACGATGAGGCTAAATTTTAGACAGTTGTATAGGATTCTCTCTTGTTTTTTCCCTAGAAGTATTTTTTATTTTTATTTTTTTTGGAGTTGTGCATCATGTACAAGTATCTTAATTCTCTGCTTTAAATATTCAACTTCATTCTTTTCGGACGACCATAATTTACTTGGTTAAAGTCACTGAATGAGTTATTACTAGTTCACAAGGATAGAGCTATTTTAATTATTTTTTTAAGAAGCGGAGAATACTTGACACTATTTGGTGATCAAGGCTAATCCCTTTTGAATTCTGATTAAATTTTATCTGTTCAGGTTCAAGGTTACCAAACATACTGATCTTACTGTCTGTTGAGACGACGCAAATTGTCTCTTCCAAGGGGGAGATGACCATTAACCTTGCAGGAAGGTAACAATTTTAAAACTTATTAAATGCTCTGGGGTGACTTTTTCTCCCCCGAGATGAAATATGTTATAATCATGTTAAATCATCCATCAATCCAAAAGTTTAAATAGATAGATTGAGGTAAATTCAATTATATGAACCAACATTCTCCTCATTTGAGAGCTTAGAAATTTGTACACATCACTTCTTGCTCTAATACTATATTGAATTATATTAAATCACTAATCTGCTCGATGGATTTTGATAAATTTGATTATATCAACTAACAAAACTATCGTATTATTAACCCGAATGTACTGATCTACAGGGTTGGACAAACAGTTGCGGCATTGTTGAGAAGACTTGGACTTCGCTACCAGGGAAATGAATCAAGCGGAAAAATCAGAATCAATGGCTTAACCTTGAGAAGGTGGTTACAACCAAAACAGTCTGATTCTCTAAGTATAAAACCAGGAGAGTTCAGCCCGTTTCAGTCGCGTTTAAGAAAAGGAATAAGCCATCAGCAGCGTGATATTCGCTCTGGGAATCTATCATTGGATTAAATATGTATGCAAAAACATTAAGACACCAGATGACAAAAAACCTGTTGAAACCAGTGACCTTCCACAACACTTTAATCCAACCCGACCGCGGTTTTAGAACTTCCTCGTAAGTGTTAGAATAAATAGCATATTGGTTCTCTCAATGGTAATGCTAGTTGAGGGCGGCATATGATGCGGTATAGAGCTTTTGGTTTCGTGGCGAATCCATGGGAAGAGAGGAGCAATTTATAGGCCCTGATGTGATTGGATCTTGCTGGAAAATATTTCTGGTCAACAAGTTCATCACAAAAGTTCGGTTCTCCAGGAGTTGATCTTCTCTTGCCCTTTTCTGAGGTAATTTATATTATATATATACGAAATGGTTGTCAAATTTTGTAATGCAAAAACATATGATGACTTTATAAGTTCATTTTCTTTCCATCTATTTTTGGAATGAGATGTACAAATGTAAACTATTACTAAAAATTTATTTACCCATGAGTTTGTTCCCACATTCTCTTACTATTTCGCCCGCTCAAACTAATGGATCCAGAGAAGAATTCCGGGTATGTTTCTTCATATTTCTTGCATCTTTTTAATCCATGAAAGTTTGAGTCAGCTTACACGCACCTAGACTATTCTCACGGGACATATTGTCTAACCCTACAAAGAAAGTTAATTTCTAGGTACATCACCACCAAGATTGAGCCTATAACTTCTTGGATATTCGAGATCCTTTTTTATTATTAGATTAACTCATGATGGTTATATTTCTTGCATCTTTTAGCATAATTATTAGTTCAATGAAAGCTAAACTTAACTGATTCTCGACTCGTTAACTGGAAGGTTGGTTGGATTGGATGAACCTTGCTCATTTTTTCACTTCGTTTGTTATACGATGTCTGATTCCTTGTAATAATATAGGTTCAAGTTTGAGCCGAGTTTGGATTCGTATGGAGAGCTGAGAATCCTGAATTTATGTAGCATGTATTTGAATAGGTAGAAAGGAAGGTGGGTTATAAAAATCCATGTCTAGTTTGTGTTTATCTATGAAAATGCATTTTATAAAAGAAATCAAAGTGATGGGTTTCAGGAAACTAGATTAGTTTGAATTTACATCATTTTATGAACTAATAGAATCATAGGGTGTGTTTGGGGCACCGGTTTGGTTATTATAGACGGAAGGTTATGATAAACAGTGGGTTATTATAAATGGTGTTTGAGGGGCAAGTTATTATAACATGGATTATGATAAACGGTGTTTGAGGGGCTGGTTATGTAACAAAAAGTAGTATATGTAAGGTGAGATATACGGGCACGTAGGTTTAGATAAACGGGCACGTGGATTTACGTAATCACCATTTATAATAAACGGTGGCACAAACATCGGTTGGGTTATTATAACCAACTCGGCCGTTTACATAAACGGGGGCCCAAACACACCCATAGTTTTGATAAATAAATCCATCTAAACCAAAATAGTCAGTCTCACAATTTCTTGGTATACAAACCTGAGTCAAACAGCTTCTTATGGTTTGATTACCCAAAGTTAAGTTAAAAAAAAAAATTCTCCTTCCTCAGCTTTTGAAATTTAATTTCTTATATTTTAAATTATAATCTTAAATGGTATTTTTGGTTCTTTAAAATTATTAGCTTTAGTGCAAGTATTGTGTATTCTATGAATGGTAAATCTTTGGGCAAAAGTAATGTTACACGAGCGAGACAAAAAATATTTTCAATGCTGCCTAGATTTTCCTTTTCATGAACACCCAATTCATTCTCGTTTCAAAACTCACCAGCATCCTAAGCATATATCTATCTATTTGGTAACATAAAATTTTATCTCAAAATCAACTCACAATTAGGGAAGTACCCCATTTTTTTTAGGCCCTAAGCCTCCTCACTTTTCTAATACTAATGTCTTTTCAAATTCACTATGTTTAGATCGGATTCCAATTTCTTTTTATTGAACATAATACCCATTTAACCTAAATATATTATGATATCATATTCGATAGCCTAAAGTTACATATCAAAATCAATTGACAATACATTTACAAAAGTTGTAAGACCTCTTCATGTTTTTGATTCTCAACAATATCTTTACATTCTAGGTGACCAACCATTTCCTTACATTAATCTCCCTTACATGATTCAAAATGTGTTCAAGTGCAACTTTTTTTATTTGATAATTTCATCCGGACCTAACATAAACTTACTTGAAAATGGATTTTCACACTATTCCAAAACGTTAAACTTATGGGTTAAGATAAATTTAACTCTAATCAATACTTCAACAGATTCCTTTCACTTTTAGGCTCGAATATTTTCTCAACACCTAACAAACCGTTATCAATACTAATTTGTGATAAAAAGAGATTACAAAAATTTGAACATTCCTTGTACTTGATACCATGTTAAATCAACCAAAAAACTTCAGCGGGTGGATTAAATTGTTACAATAAATTGGTTTAATCCTTTATCAATAATGTAACACTACTATCATTAATGGACATTCTAAATATCATACTAAGATTCTTAATGTTTTTGTATTGAAATAAAGTTCTACACAGCTTCATCTATAGATTAATGCATCCTGACAACTTGGAAGAAAATAATATTCCTCAGCTGTCAAGACAAATTAAAAGATGAAAAAAGAAAAAGAAAAAGAAAAGATATCTACTTAGCCTCATCATTCATGGAAAGTTAGGAAATTAGAAACTCTGTCTCTGCTCCATCATTGCCTAAAGATTTAAAACTTTCAACTTTCTTGATGCAATATTTCAGCTCTTGTTGAATGGCTATCCTTGAAGGTGACAACACAATGTCTTTCCAAACTGATCCAGCTTCACAAGCAGGACTAGGCTTTTTATAAAGTTCATGTATGGAGTTTCCTTCCTCATTCAAGCTCCCAACAGTTCTTAAACATTTTATTTCTTCAGGATCAACCAACAATGTCTTGTCTTTGTCTTTCCATCCAATGAACTTCACAGACAAATGGTTTTAAGTCAATAAACACAACATTGGTATGGTTCATAATCATTGGGTTTTTGAACATTCAGCTTATCTTTGTTTACTATTTTTTTTTCAAAATTCAAGTCAAGTTTTAAAAACCAAAAATAAAAAAGTGGGTTTTTTTTTTAATAATTGGGAATCGGAGCTTTGCTCCACTACATATCCGGGGGGCACTTGCACCCATCCCCAAGCCTGAACTTGAGAGACACAACAAGAGATTTTACAATTAAGTTCACTCGTAGGTTTCGAACCTAATACCTCCAAAAGAGCATATCTTGAAAGCCCCAAGCCTCTAAGAACGAAGCCCTTGGGACAATAAAAAAGTTGTTTTCAAAATTATTGTAAAAAACTTGTGAGAAAACCAGTTCAATTTTCAAAAACAGAAAACTAAAAACGTTATCAAATGGGACCTAACTAAACCAGAGATTATGAGAGATTTTGAGGTACCTTTGGTGGGCCTTCCAAAGCATTGGTGCAATATAGCCTTGCAGTATCAACATATTGACAATATGTTAGGAATGCATTTGCAAATCTCTTGTGGGATTTCAGTTGAGATTTTACTCTTACAGCTCTTCTACACATGAGAGCTCTCCTGTTTACAGTCAGAAATAGAAACTTTAGACAGTGATTAACTCAAAAGAGGGCCAACATGAGCTGAGCTCAACTGACATCATGCATGATCCGATAACCAAGAGGTTACGGTTTCGAATCCCCATCCCAAATATTAATGAGTAAAAAAAAAAATCAGTAATAGGAGAAAGGGAAAGAAAATCTCATATAGAAGTTCTAAAGTTTGGCTCTAAAAAGTTTTACCTTATGCCTCTTATGACAGCTAAATAAGCATCACAAACAACTCCAACAAGTTCAATCCTGTAAGGTTTTCTTTTCTTGCCCTCAACTTGATCTGGTTCTTGATCTTCTATTCGTTCCCAATAGTTTTCAGTTACAGTTCCATCGTCGCCAACCTTATAGCCAGCTCCCATACGATAGCGCCGACGGTGGACATTTCTGGCCATCGTAATTGTTTGTACTACAAACGGTACCCACGACAAAGTTCCATCCATGATTACGTCTCGTCCCTCATTCAACGCTGTCACCAGAAGTGATGAAGCTGCATCTGTGGATGATTGGTGCACCTGTTTGAAACATCAAAGAGTAAAAGAGTGCAGAAAGGGTCACAATTGAAGTATAAGAATAACTGATGCATAGCAGATTTCAAGATCTAATCCCATTGCCGAAAGAATCAAGAAGTTCATAAGTATCTCTCTTGCCTTCATTATAAAAATATTGAAAAGGGAATATCTGCAGATCAATTTTGCATTGCAAATTGCAGATAATTAGTTTGTTTTAACAAAGTCGCAAAATATTATCTTGTGGAATTAAGTCAACTAGTTCAAATTGAAAAAAATTTAAGGGTGTGTTTGGATTAGCTTTGTAAGTGATTATGAAGGTCCAGAAACATTCATTTTTAAATCTAGAGTGTTTTTTTAAGTACAAATTGGGGTAGAAGGACCACAAACCCTACATAGAGGGTACTATTGCTCTCAAATAAATGAGAGTCAACAGACAATTTTTAGCCAAATAATGAAACCAACCTGTCATCAACCCTTTCAATAATCTAGGGTGTTTAACAATTAAAAAACATATGTTTTTTTTTTGTTTTGATTATTTATTATTATTTTTTGCAATAAATAGATTGGTTAAGGATTTTCTCAATGATCAGTCTACATATGTTTATAAATATAGTGATTTCTAGAGTCTGTAGATTTTAGAACTGAAATGGTACCAGTTCAGCAGTTTGGAGCATGTCATGATGGTGCCCTGTGGAGTTAAGAGCTCTATAAATGACATCTGATTCTTTGAAAGCATCTGCCTCAATTATAACTGCATTAGGTCCTGCTCCTACCCAGAATGGCCTGTTTAATATTTCATCCAAAACAATGAATATCAGTTAATCTCTTGTACTGTTTTTTCCCCCACCACCTTAACTGTTTGATATTGTTCAAATTTACATAGCTATAGCTGATGATACTTGACATCATTTTCATAATCCAAGATCAACATTCTTACTCTTTGAGAATGTCCTTAAGCACAGTACTCTTCCCTGCCCCCATACCACCACCCATGAAGAGGAGCATCGGACTTCTATCGGCATGAGCCATCGGAACCATCACCTCAGTGCATTGAGAGTCGTCAGCAGACACGAGTCCCATTGCTTTCATCTCCTCAACTAAAGTTGTAAACACTCTTGCAACTTTTAGGTTCTTTGTCACCCTCTCAAACCTCTGTTCCCTATTACAAGAAAATGATTTGGATGTGTGTTAGTCATAAGGACTTAAACCCAAAGTGGACAATATCATACCAATGTAGAGATCGGCCTAGGATTCTCATCCTTATTCCATTTCATTATTACTACCCTCGTTCATCCCATAAAGAAAATCAGGGTTCAAGAGATACCCACCTGGTTGCAGCCATAACAATGTTTCTGAGTTTCTTCTTTGGCTCCTGGTGGTCAGAACTCAAAATCTGTAGACAAACCAAACAGAAACACAAAGGATACAGAGTTATACAATCAAGAAACTCCATTGAAACATTTGATCAAACACCTTATCTTCAATCCACAGTTAATTACCTGGCTAATCATAATATCTGTTTGGTTCCAATGGAATGCAAAATAACTAAGAATGCATCTCTCAAATTCTTCCACAAGTTTGACAAAAAGTGAATCTGCATGAAGCTCACTTGAGAAAAAGGAATAGATATCATCTTCACATTCTTCTGATTTGGCTATGTACTCTGAAGCCAACTTGCAGAGATGTGGACACTCATTTATATCTTTAAATCCCATTTGCCTTGCTGATGATTCAAAACAAAAGTATACAATCTGTCAACTAAACAAACCATACCCCTATTAATAGTGTTTGCTTTTAATTTTAAAGAGTAAATTTTTTAAAAAAAATTCTACAATATTTTACTTTGAAACTACAATCTTATTGTTATCGAGTCATACACTATCTTATTTGTTTAAAAAGTACTTTTTGAGCACTTATTGAACATTTTTTTAATTTTTTTACAAAGGGGTGAAAGACTAAAAATAGAAAGAAAAAGAGAACACTTTATCACAATTCTTCCAAAAAAGTGCTTATAAAATAATTTTTAGATTTAATTTCTTATTTGTACACTCTTTTAGCATTTTGTTTATATTCGTGAATGTCTGGCCAGCTTACGCGCATCTCGAATATAGGAAATTAAATCAATTTTTAGATAGGATGGCCACAATGGATTAAATCCATTACCTTATGCACCTCAATACCTTTCTTTGACCAATTGGACTACCTCATAATGGTTTACACTTTTAACATTGCATCTAAAACTTTTGGAATATTATTTTTAGAAATGTTACGATATAACTTTGGTCTTACAACCTCAAAATGCTACTAAATCTCAATTAGGGGAAGAAGGACCAATAAATGCTACATAAAAGGCATACCGCTCTCAAATAATATGAGAGCCAAATACTAATTTTCGGGTTAGACCAAACAAGATAACCAGTGACCTTCGGTATGACTTTTTAACTTTATATATAGTGGAAAAGATACGAAAATGATATTTAATGGTATGAAAGAGATCATAATTTGACAAGTTACTTTTGTAGCGGATTATGACAACTTACAATCATAATATAAGTAAAAGGAAAAAAAAACAACAAATAACTAGCGGATTATTAAAAACAAAAGAAAAAGAAAAATGACGGTTGGAAAAATTACATAAAAAAGCTTAAGCTAAATAAATATAATATTTTTCAATGGAAATCAAATCATAAATATATGGATTCGGATTACGAGAAGGACGGAAGTAAAATCTTTACCTACATAATGGGGAAAGCTCTCGAGCTTTTCAACGCGACCAGTATCGGAAACTTTCAATCGAGGTATGATCCTCTGATCCCTTAGCTTCCGAATTCGATAATGCATGGCTGCAACGATGATCAATCCAATCGAAGAAGCCCAAATCACCTGCGCAAAGCTAGGTTTGCTCCCACCATCCGAAGAAACTGACACACCACGATCCACAAATCAAACCCTAGAAATTTTAAGAAAAAAAAATGGTGAATCCCTTCATTTTATGCACCCTAATCTTATTGTTACCTTTCTGCATGTTTGTGAATCCAATGAAATCGCTGCAATTTCGATTTTGTTATCCCTAATTTGCCAGGGATGCAGGTACATTCTGTTCGATTCGTTTGTGTTGTTCTTGCGGTTGCATGTTACCTCTGTGTAGTTTATTGTGAGACTGTGATTTTTGGATCGTGGGTTTTCTTTTAATAGATGAACTTATCTCTTTTTTTGTTTAGTTTGAGCTTAACAATGGGTGGAACTGCATTTTCTATTTTGGGGATTTTTTTTGGTGGGATTTGTAGAAAATAAAGAGAAGAAAAGTAGAAATGTTAATGGCTATTTATAGGTTTAATTCTAATCTCAAGATTTGTTGCTTGATCTGAAATTGTTTATTTATAGATAACATTTCTTTGTGGCGTGAAATGTTTTTATCCTCAGTGACCACTAATTAGTATGTGGTCAATAGTTCTTGGTCAATTTTTATGGTGTGATTTTCTATCATTTTTTTCCTCGATGAAACTTTGGAAATTCATAACTTTTTTAATGGTGTTTTCTAACAAATTTATAAATACAAATAAATAATTTAACAGTTTGAGAAATTCATGAAATTTGGTACTAGATTCTCATCTTGGCATGCTTGGCGAACTTGTTTGGTGTGTTGTAACTTTCTTCTTGATAATGTATTTGATACAGAACAGTGTAATTGCTTTCTTATGAAAAATTTTCATTAAGTAATTTTATACCAAGAGGAAGAAATTTTGAGGCAAAAAAATTCTTGGAATTTGTTTTAACCTCATCTGAAATCTACCTAAATAGATTAATTGTAATAACTGACTTTGAGTTTGGATTCTTTCCATTTCTTCTTCATTTTATTTTTAAAAAAAGTCTCATTGTTGCTGTTTTCTCTTAATTTTTATTTTGCTGCTAGGCAGTTTTTGTATGATCTCAAAAAGTGTTGGGTTTGAAGTGATTTTGTTGAAAAGTCTCTATTGTACTTCCCTTCCTTTCCCCTCCTGAATTATTCCTACAAACATTCGAATTCCCTCCTCATTTGTAATGTAATGCTCTAAGAAAGAACAAGTTAAAAATGTTTGACACAGAAACATATCACATTTCAAAGCATTTAGTATCCCATGAGTAAGAAGTTATATCACATAGTATTTGACATGGTACGGCCTCTCTTTTTTCATTGTAGTGCATAGTGCTGTTCTTGCAGTGGTACAATTGTTAAAGTTGGGTGATCTAAATTCTTCATAACCTAACTTGAAAGTCCATTGTGTGATTTTTAGAACTGAAATATTTTGAAATTTTGTTGGTGGCAGTAGAGCGTCCAAGTGTGTGGTTTATTATGGAGGTATTAAAACCTAGTAAATTTTGATAACAGTGAATTCTTCATAGACAGTTTCTTATTCCTAAGGATTTCTCGTGTGTTCTTTGCATTTGTTCTTTCTTCTTGCCATATTTTCTCTTATTTACAATAACCGAAGGTACTTTTTCTATCGGGACTTGGTGAAATTATAAGGAAAAAGTTCAGTAACTTAAAAGAAACGAGAGAAGAACCAGTAACAAATAAAAATAAAAATTCGTTAGCTGAAGTGACAAAATTTGTATATTAGAAAAATGTAACTTCCATTGCTCAAACCAAGTCACTATACAGTATTATCCTAATCTACTTCCTAAAATGGGAGGTGACAAAACTGTGATCAAGAACATTTTCTCATTGTTCTTTCAACTTTCAGGATGTGTGCAGTCTAGAAGTGAGATTCATGAAGGCGTCTTCTTCACACGGAATTGTCAAGCCGTCCATCGGATGGTAAAATCCAAATTCTTCTTCTGATCTATTGAGCAGATCTAAAAAAGAAGGTTGCTTCAAGTATGATATTGGAAGTTGGAACCACAAATCTTTTCCTTTGAATCTCTCCCACATAGACTGCAATGTGGCCTTTGGGAACATCAGGTTGATTTCTGGCCGACATAGCTTGCATTTTCAGAATCTGCTTGGCATTAAGAAGAATCGATGGCAACCGGAATCCCATATCGATAATTTTCTCGCAGCAATAGAAGAGTGAGCGACTTTGAACGGTATTCTGCTTGTATGGATTTTAATGTAGGAGATGAAATACTTGAGGATGAGCTTGGCTTTATTTCTCATGCGTATTTATAAACTAGGATCTGGAAAGGAGAACAAAAAAGAGTACAGCAGATAGTAGTCTGAGAGGACCTACTTCTCCAAAGGCTCACATGGGTTTGCTCTATCCATTAAAATTTCACCAAGTTAGTCAATATTTTGGAAGAGTTATGAGTAGCAACATACCATGTGCTGCTTTCCAATCCTAATTGACTGCTTCTTTAGTGGACCTGTTTCAGTGGCTGAGTACACTGGTGGACATGGTATCCATTTACTCAACAAAACCAAGCTGTAGTCCAAGGGGCAGTCCAGTTGGTTGAGGGTACGGATTTTAAGGTATGCTCCCTCAAATGTTCTTGGTTCGAAATTGCTGGAAATAGCTTAAATTAGAAAACTCTTTTACGTATCTCGGTGCCACAACCTAAGATGCCCGTGGTGGGTATAGTGGTGCAAAGCTCCAACTTCAAGTTATTAGAAAGAAAAAAACAACAACCAGGCTGTAAATTAAATGGAAGCTGAGATGACGATACGATTTAAAGCATTTGGTACATGTGAGAAGTGGCTTCCCTCATCTAGAAACTGGGTTCAATGTTTTCTCTTGCAAAGATGTCCACACTCAAGGATATGTTGGCTTGTTGTTACATTTTCCTTACAAAGCCATCTGTTTTGATGTGTTATTCCACTGGAACAAGCATGATCTGGTTTGGAAATTGAACTGTAGTTTAGAAAGTTGTGACATACATATCAAACTCACAAGGGAATCAAGAAAAAGGATAACATGTCAATGGAGATTCTTGTGAGCTGAACAAAGAGGATGTCTTTATTTATCTTACTTCTAGATTACAACACTTTTGAATGATGAAATATGCAGCAACAAATTTTTTACCCTTTTTTTTATTGACCTAAAAGTTTAAGTGGATGAGCTGAGGTAAATTCAATTCAATAGTAATTGATGAGGTAAATTCAATTCAATAGTAATTGACGACGAAACAGCTTAATAAAAGTTTGACAAAAAATCTTTTACTTTGATACCACATTAGATTAATGTGGTTTTCAATTGAAAACTAGTTGATGATGAAATAAATTGCTCACCAATTTGAAGGTCTTTTCACTTTTTTAATGTGAGATCATCAATGTCTCCTTAGAATAGGATCACTTTGGGTTAATTAATTTTAAATTTAAATTGGATTGAAATTTTATTTTTATTAGATTGAATATGCGTTTGGGTTTAATAAACATTGGTAGTATATTGAATATGTTAAATCATCAATCAACCCGATTGAAATAAATTTAATTATATCAATTACATAAGTTACCTTAAGAACAATCAACTATCCAATTCAAACCTTTTTTTTTTTTGATAAACTATCCAATTCAAACCTAAGGATTGGGTTAGGTTGTTGTGCAAAGATGCGTGGTATGAAACTACAAGTTAGATAGTTTTCTTTGAATTAGATCGATTATTGAGTTGACTAATTTTTTACTCGATCTAAATTAAGAATAATATTATATAGGTATAAGATTAACCAATAACAAAAACTAACAATATATTGATTGAAGCAGGCACTAACTAATAAGATAAAATGTTATGCAACTTTTATATTTATTTATTTATTTATTTCAGAATGGTTTGACTAAAAATAAAATAAAAATGTTTGATAGTTCGGTCAAACCTAAAACAATCCAAAGTATATGAGTTTTTTTAAGAAGCCAAAAGTATACGAATTAAATTGAAATAAATGATTTATTAGAGTAAAAATCCAGTTCAACATCATGTAAATTCGATCTTGAAAATAGGATTTAACTTTCATATTAGTTAACGAGCAACGATGTGGTCGAGTAGGGTTTCTTCGTCACCCTCTCCTAATATGCATTAAAAAAAAAAAACTTTTTTTAGATTTACGCCAAAACTTGAGATTTCTATCCGGGCGATTTTTCCAGCAGCACCGGTTGTCGAAATTGGGCTAGCTTTGTTGAAGTTGCAGTGTTGCACATTGGCCCCTAATTTCGTATTCTTAATTCTCTGCACGATGCTTCCAATTCGTGGACTCCGCCATTGAAGCTTGGATTTAGGTTTCCTTGTTCCTCTACTTCAAAACCCAACGGCTATTAACCCTGTTTCCAACACTCTGGAAATTGACTACCCAACTAATATGCTCTTCATATTTGACTGATAATTAGAGTTTGTTTTCTTTGTCTGTGCAGAATACAATTCTCTCTACCCAAAAAAGTGGCATTTCGTATGATCGAGCAATATAAAAGTTACGGGTTCGAATACCCAACTGCCCATTATTGTTGAATTTTTTTTAAAAAATGCAATTCTCTCTATGCCCATGAATTGCTTAATTCATATCACTTATGGGTCGTCGTTTTTTCTTCAATATCTACTGCACCTTTCTTCCCACTACCAAGATGAAAAGTTGCAAATTCTTTGCTTCTATGTCTTCACAGAATATGCAAGTGAAAAGGAAAGCACTTGCCAATCTGTTGTTGGATCCTGTTTCAGACAAATCAGTTTTGTACTGCAGGAAAGTTCATTGTCATGTTGTCTTGTGGGGTTTACAATTTGATGTGTTTTTATCAAATCTTCTCCTGCATTCATATTTCAAATTTGGCAGTATTTTTGATGCAGGAAAACTGTTTGATAAAATGCCTAGTAGGAACCTAGTATCTTGGTCTTCAGCGGTTTCTATGTATACCCAACTAGGCTATAATGAAAAAGCATTGCTTTATTTTTTGGAGTTTAGAAGGACCTGTGATCATAGTCTGAATGAGTATATTTTATCTAGCATTGTCAGAGCTTGTGTTCAACGTGATGGTGGCGAACCTGGTTCTCAGGTCCATAGTTACATTATTAAAGCAGGTTTTGGTGAGGATGTTTACGTGGGTACATCGTTGGTGGACTTGTATGCTAAACATGGCGATATAGATGAAGCAAGATTGGTATTTGATGGTTTAGCTGTGAAGACTGCTGTGACTTGGACTGCTATTATTACAGGGTATGCGAAGAGTGGAAGGAGTGCAGTTTCGTTGCAATTGTTTAACATAATGAGAGAAAGCCATGTTGTACCTGATAAATATGTGCTATCTAGCATTCTAAGTGCGTGTTCGATGCTTAATTTTCTGGAAGGCGGTAAGCAAATTCATGCTTATGTTATGAGGAGGGAAACAAAAATGGATGTTTCAACGTATAATGGTCTTATAGACTTTTATACGAAATGTGGTAGAGTGAAAGCTGCAAAAGCACTTTTTGATAGACTTGATGTTAAGAATATTATTTCTTGGACCACCATGATTGCTGGGTACATGCAAAATTCATATGATTGGGAGGCTGTGGAATTAGTGGCTGAAATGTTCAGAATGGGATTGAAGCCAGATGAATATGCTTGCTCAAGCATCCTTACTTCATGTGGTTCAGTTGACGCTCTACAGCATGGAAGACAAGTACATGCTTATATTATCAAGGTTTATCTTGAACATGATAGCTTTGTCATAAATGCTTTAATTGATATGTATTCAAAATGTAATTCCTTGGATGATGCAGAAAAAGTCTTTGACGTCGTGACTTGTCAAAGTGTAGTCTCTTACAATGCAATGATTGAAGGATATTCTAGACAAGAGTACTTGTGCAAAGCATTGGGTGTTTTCCATGACATGAGGCTAAAATATGTTTCACCTAACTTTTTAACATTTGTCAGCCTTCTAGGTTTATCAGCTGCATTATTCTGCTTGCAATTGAGCCAGCAAATCCATGGCCTTACCATCAAATTTGGGGTTTCTTTAGATAAGTTCACTAGCAGCGCTCTTATAGATGTTTATTCAAAATGTTCATGTATTGAAGATGCGAAGTATGTATTTGAGTGGACAACTGATAAAGATATAGTTGTTTGGAATGCCTTATTTTTTGGATATAACCTACAGTTCAAAAGTGAGGAGGCTTTCAAACTATACTCAGATTTACAATTTTCAAGAGAAAGGCCAAATGAGTTCACTTTTGCAGCCCTGATTACAGCAGCCAGCAACCTGGCAAGTCTCCAGCTTGGTCAACAGTTCCATAATCAAGTCATGAAGATGGGTCTAGATTTAGACCCTTTTATCACTAATGTCCTTGTAGATATGTATGCCAAGTGTGGGAGCATGGAAGAAGCTGAAAAAACATTTTCCTCCTCGGTATGGAAAGATACTGCATGCTGGAACTCCATGATTTCAATGTATGCACAGCATGGAAAAGCAGAAGAAGCTCTTAGGATGTTCGAAACAATGATGAGAAATGACATAAATCCCACTTATGTGACTTTTGTGAGTGTGCTATCAGCTTGTAGTCATGTAGGGTTAGTTGAAGATGGACTTCAACATTTCAATTCAATGGTCAGATATGGAATTGTACCAGGAATGGAACATTATGCTTCAGTCGTTACGCTTCTGGGTAGGGATGGTCGGTTGTCTGAAGCTCAAGAATTCATTGAGAAAATGGCAGTAAAGCCAGCAGCATTAGTATGGAGGAGCTTGCTTAGTGCATGTAGAGTTTTTGGCAATTTCGAGTTAGCGAAACATGCTGCAGAGATGGCAATTTCGATTGACCCCATGGACAGTGGATCATATATTATGCTTTCAAATATATTCGCATCTAAAGGTATGTGGGGAGATGTTAAGAAGTTGAGGTTGAAAATGGATGTCAATGGTGTAGTTAAAGAACCTGGACAGAGCTGGATTGAGGTCAATAATGAAGTTCGTGTGTTTGTTTCAAGAGACAGAGCCCATGAAGAGAGGGATTTAATTTATCTAGCTTTGGATGAACTAACTATGCAAACGAAAGATGCAGGTTACGTATTTGACACCACAATTCTCGAAGTGAATGATTGAGATGGATATTGCAGCAAAACATTCTCTTGAAGAAAGGTTCCTAGAATCCATAATTCATTGAGCGTTGAGATATATTTTCTTCATTGCTCATCTGGATGGAACTCTTTGGCCAAGGATTTTCATGACTGTTCTTCTCTTCCAATGATGTCTATTGGAATGCTTTTCATAGCCTTCATCGTCTATGTGAGTACAACATTATCTTTTCTTTTGTGATTGTTTACATATTAATATAATTGTTAACGATTACGTAGATACGTAAATTAGTTGTATGACTATCATTCTGTAGCTATTTACGTTTAAAGCTTGTAGAGTTGAACTCGTTGAATTGTTATGTGTTAAAAGACTGTACTACGGTGATTTGAATCATAGACAAGTCATGTATTTCTTCGCAATGTCAATTATCTAAACTTGAGTGGCAGCCTCTTTATTTTCTCCTTCTGTAATCATCAAACTACTCTTTGCTTTCTTATTTAACAAGATCATAATTTGATTATATCAGTTATAGAAAATAGTTTTTATCTTTCTTTTTCTAATCCGTGCTAGTTTGAAAATGTCTAAACTAAAGTCCTGACTGAGTTCTTTTACTTGAGTTACCAAATATTACAACGAAAGCTGACTTAAGAATGGAACCTGAATTATCAATGGTTTGTTTTGGTACTCCCCAACAAATGCCGTGGAACTTTTTTTTGATGCTTTCATAGTTTTTAAAAGTAGTGCTACTTTCTAGCAAGTCATATACTGCTGTCCATAAACTGGGAATCCTATGATATTTTGGTTTCAACATACCTCTTGTAGGTCAACCTTTAACGGATGTTTATATAATGTCAACATGAGATTTTATGGATAAAACCATCAGGCAAATAAGATGAGTGGAGAAACAGATATGTGCCAACCTAGAAAAGATTGCTGATGACAGAGCATATGAGTTTGAGACATGTTTAAGACAATTATTTTCTGTGTCTGGGACAGTATCTTATTTACAAATTGACTTGTAAGTTAATTTTCTTGTGTATGATATTTGGTTTTGGATTTTCCTTTGCTTATCTTGTTTTAGATCAAGAGGGTCCACAACTCCAGCAGCAACAACTCTCAGAAAGTGATTTTTTTTCCAACTAATGAGCATTCCATGTGAGCCATTAATGAATTAGGCCGTTTCGGCACCTACCCAACGTACTTTCTTCTCATCCCTTCTCCATTATGAATCCATAAATACATACCAAATAATCTTCAAACTCCAACTCAAAATTCTTACAGATCCTTGTTCAGATACTAGACTTTGAAACATCTAGATCCACATCCAGTTTAGATCCTCACAAATTCATTCAGTGTTCTCATCCTCAAATCAACTACAGACATGGGAATCAGACTACCTTCACTTCTTCTTAATGCTAAACAGATTGTAAAAATGCAGACTGTTTCTTCAAGAAGCCAGTGTGGTGTTCCCAAGGGTCATATTGCAGTCTATGTCGGAGAGAATGAAAGGAAGCGGTTTGTAGTTCCGATATCATACTTGAACCACCCTTCTTTTGCAGCTCTGCTAAAGAATGCTGAAGAAGAATTTGGATTTGGACATCCAACAGGAGGGTTGACAATTCCTTGCAGAGAAGATGCCTTCATCAATCTCACTTCAAGGCTACATACTTCCTGAAAAAAGAGAGGAAAAACTATTCTTCCCACAGTTTTGAAGATTTTTTTATTTTATTTTTATTTTTTAAACAGTTGAGGAGTAGAATAGTTAGTTTCTATAAGAACAAGAAGAAAAACTTGATTCATCATCAATCTACTATGTATAATTGCAGAGATGTAAATGTAGAAATGGAAACAACATTTTCTTATAAAAAAGTTACCTCCTTTAGCAATTTCTGTTTATTTGAACTCCCTGTGTCTTTCCTTTATGCTTTTTTTTTTGAAGTGTTACCTGGGCATATCTGGGTACCTAAATCTCATACACAGAAATTGGAAATCTTTGAACTGAATGATCATATAAATAAGAAATTGCTTCCATATTTCCCTTGATGACACTCAAAAAAATGCTGCTACTGTTAACCTTTTTTTTTTTGGAATTAACACTATTTGAGGTGGGAGTTTGAACTCATAATCTCTTAATTTTCAAGTCGTACATCATGCTAGGCCAAACATTATACCTTATAACGAGCTTCATTTCCAAACAAATTTAGCAATTAGGAGTTAATTAGTTAATTTGAAAAAGCCAAAGACATGGTAAAACACAACAATAGCAATTCCAAATCAGATATTGTATACTTTTTCTTTGGTTCCCTACATATATGTGTATAGCTCCACTTTTCAATCAAACTATGGTGAGAACTTCCATAATTTCAATGGTATTGATTCTAATTCTGTAAGGCATCCGATTAAAGAAAAACTGTTTGACCCCATTGGAGATGATGGAAACAGAACTCTTCATCAGCATCTTTAAGCACTCTCAGAATGAAGGATGATGGAGATTCGATACTCCGCTATTAACACTACGTAGTTAACTGGAGTGGAGGTTGTAATCGAGCTTGTGACTAAAGAGTCGCATCTCTAATCAATGAAAGACAATGCCTTTATATAGGAATTACAATGGGCCCGACGGGCCTTATGGGCCTAGATCTATTAAAGCAATAAACTATACAAGAAATACAAATATACATCTAATCTCTAACACTCCCCCTCAAGCTGGAGAAAATATATCTATCATGCCCAGCTTGTTGCAGAGGTAGTTTATTCGGACTCCATTCAATGCTTTGGTGAAGATATCACCCAACTGTTCTCCAGTCTTCACATAACTTGTCGAAATCAAACCTTGTTGTATCTTCTCTCGAATAAAATGACAATCCACTTCAATATGCTTAGTTCTCTCATGAAACACTGGATTAGAGGCAATGTGGATTGCTACTTGATTGTCACACCATAGTCTAGCAGGTATCGCGGTTTTCACTCCGATTTCATTCAGCAGTTGAACCAACCATACTATCTCACACGTTACTTGAGACATAGCTCTATACTCTGACTCAGCACTGGAACGAGACACCACATTCTGTTTCTTACTCTTCCACGATACTAGATTACCTCCCATAAACACACAATAACCTGAGGTTGACCTCCTATCCTCTTTAGAACCTGCCCAATCAGTATCTGAAAAACATTCGATATTGGAGTGCCCATGATTCTTGTATAAAACACCCCTTCCAGGAGCAAACTTGAGATAACTTAGAATTTGTTCCACGACTTTCCAATGATCAACTGTGGGGAACGACATAAACTGACTCACGATACTCACAGAATAAGAGATATCCGGTCTCGTGACTGTCAAATAGTTTAACTTCCCAACCATCTTCTTGTATCTCTCAGGATCGGTAAATGCTTCACTTTCCTTGACAAACTGTTGATTCGGTATCATCGGGGTACTACACGGCTTCACACCTAACTTCCCCGTTTCAGTCAACAAATCAAGAACATACTTCCGCTGAGACAAAAAGATTCCCTTCTTGCTTCTCATGACTTCAATACCTAAGAAATATTTCAGAGTTCCGAGATCTTTAGTACTAAACTGGCTATGAAGGAAGGTCTTTAGTGAGACCATTCCTGAATCATCACTTCCGATAATTACGATATCATCAACATATACCACAAGCAACACAATCCCGTGTACAGATCGACGAAAGAATACAGAATGATCTGAAGAACACTTCTTCATTCCAAACTTCTCAAGAGCTTGACTGAACTTACCAAACCATGCCCGTGGGCTCTATTTCAAGCCATACAAGGATTTACGAAGACGACAGACTTTGACATTCTCCCCCTGAGCAACAAACCCAGGTGGTTGCTCCATATAGACTTCCTCAAGGAGATCACCATGCAAAAAAACATTCTTAACATCCAGCTGAAACAACGGTCAATCATTCGTTTCCACTAGAGAAATGAACAGGCGAATGGACGACATCTTGGCAACGGGAGAGAAGGTCTCACTATAATCAATCCCATATGTCTGAGCATACCCCTTAGCAAACCAAGCGTGCTTTTGAGCGAGCAACCGATCCATCAGAATTCATCTTGATAGCAAACACCCACTTACAACCAATCGTCTGTTTTCCTTCTGGACGAGCTACTAGTTCCCAAGTACCATTCGCATCCAATGCAGCCACCTCCTCCACCATTGCCTGGTGCCACCCAGAGTGGGACAAGGCTTCACTAGTAGTTTTAGGAACCGACACAGAATCAAGTGAAGTAAGAAACGAAAAAGAGGGTGGGGATATCTGATGATACGACACAAATGAAGAAATAGGATACGTACAAGAGCGTTTACCTTTACGAATGGCAATGGGGAAGTCAAGATCATCACTAGGTTGCAAGTCAGATGACGAAGAAGTCACAGGTACGGGGCATGCCTCTGAGGGTCGTGGACGCCGAGTGTACACTTGAGTAAGAGGTGGATGAGACGGAACAGAGAGCGACGGAGGAGGGTCTGAACTTCCAGACGAAGACACCACCTCATAAACCAACATATCATCCTCTACAGATGGAGGACTGGATACAGGACTGAACGGAGTATCCTAAAAAAAGGTAACATCAGAGGAAACAACATATCGGTTCGTGCTAGGGCAATAACAACGATAACCCTTCTGGACACGAGAATACTCTAAGAAGATACATTTCAAAGACTTAGGATCAAACTTGGTTCGTTGAGGACGAACATCACGAACAAAAGACGTACACCCGAAGATCTTAGGTGGGATATGAAACATTTCTTTAGAAGGACACAAGACTTGGAATGGAATTTTGTTACCCAAAACAGAAGATGGCATTCGGTTAATGAGAAAATATGCAGTAGAAACAGCATCAACCCAAAAATGTTTTGGAACATTCATTTGGAAAGATAGGGCCCGAGCTGTTTCAAGCAAATGTCTATTCTTGCGTTCAGCCACACCATTTTGAGATGGAGTGTCCGCACAAGATGATTGATGAATAATACCCTTCTCCTGAAGATAGGAACCGAGAATACCTGAAAAATATTCGCCTCCATTATCAGTGCGCAAAACTTTGATTGACACATTAAACTGATTGCGAATCTCAGCATTAAAGACACAAAAATGAGAAAACAACTCAGAACGATTTTTCATTGGATAAACCCAAGTGAGACAAGAAAAGTCGTCAACAAATGTAACAAAATAGCGAAATCCTGTTTTAGACACAACAGGACTTGGACCCCAAACATCAGAGTGGACCAACTCAAATGGAGCGTTAGCTCGTTTATTAATCCTAGGACAAGAACTCAAACGGTGAAACTTTGCAAATTGACATGACTCACAATTTAAAGATGACACTTTATTGAATTCTGGAAACAACTTCTTCAAAACAGACAAAGAGGGATGACCCATCCGACAATGAACCTCAAACACAGACGTAGTACTCGCACATGCCACAACTTGAACTGGTTGCTGATCCAAGATATAGAGACCCCGAGCTTCATGTCCCCTACCAATAATCTTTTTCGTCAAATGATCCTGAAACAAGCAATAACCAGGAAAAAACAAAACGAAACAATGTAAGTCGCGAGATAGCTGACTCACAGAAATCAGGTTATACGAAAACGTAGGTAGACACAAGACAGAAGACAAGGACAAGGTAGGGGTGAGTGTGATTGATCCTGACCCCTTGACGGGAGACAATGATCCATCACCAAGGGTAAAGAGAGGGAAAGCAGCATGACGACAAACAAAGTAGAAAATAAATTTATGTTACCTGTCATATGAGCAGTGGCCCCAAAGTCAATGACCCACTTTATAGACGACGAAAGAAGACAGTGATTGTTACCTGATTCAGCTAGAGTTGCAGTAGGTGGAGATTTTGAAAACGATGGCTGCAATGAAGTAGAAGAAACCTTGAGTTTAGCAAACTCATCAGAGGAGCTCTGTCATTAGACACAATAAGGGCTTCTTGGAGCCCTTGATTCTGATATTGCAATTTTTTGCAATCCCTCTTGATGTGACCTAACTTATGGCAATAATAACAAGTCATTTCTCTTCGATCTCTTCGAACTTCAGGACGTCGGTTGTCACCACTAGTATCCTGGCGTCGATCATAACCAACTTTTGACACGAGAGGGTTTACATTTCTACCATTATATAAGCCGTATGTCCTCGTATCTTGTTCCTTTCCAGAGTACAAAAATTCTGCAAATTTCATAAGTTCTTTCACGGTAGTACAATGACTCACCAAATCCACGATCTCATCATTCATTGAGTTCGTGATTCGGTTATACAGTCGTGCATCAATTCGATCCCACCTGTTTTTCTCCACATCTTCCTTGGGTGGATCTTCATCGATGTGATCCGCCATCTCATTGCTCAACAAATGATTCTGAATCGTCCGACTCCAATCTAGGTAATTTATGTCATTCAACTTATGTTCCGTGATTTCCATTGAGTGAGAAATAACGCTTGTTGGCTTATTCTCGACCATATTTCCTCAATTTAAACAAATTTAGGGCAGCAAATAGACAAAAAAAACATCAGTTTTTTTAAAAAAACAGATCTGAAATAGTGGCAAAAAGAATGCCTAAAACAATGTGCAATTGTCAATCCCAAGACAAACCGATGTCAAAAACCAAAAAACGAAATACCCGAACCTGTAGATCTTGTTGTCCCGCACAAAACCCAATGAAAAACACTCCGATCGGAGCTGGGACGCGCCTCCACGCGCGGCTGCAAGTTGGCGGTGGTTAAACTACTCCGGCAACTATTGCGGACTAACGGCTGGTCGGAATCCTTCGATATTTGGACAGATTGTAGATCGGGACGTGGGCTACCGGATTCTGTCATCGGTGCTGCTACGACGACTTTCCGGCGGTGCTCCGGCGGCGACTTTCCGGCGACGCTCCAGTGACTCCCTTGACTAACAAAAAAACCTCAATGCTCTGATACCATGTAATCGAGCTTGTGACTAAAGAGTCGCATCTCTATTCAATGAAAGGCAATGCCTTTATATAGGAATTACAATGGGTCCGACGGGCCTTATGGGCCTAGATCTATTAAAGCAATAATCTATACAAGAAATACAAATATACATCTAATCTCTAACAGAGGTAAAGGACCTTGTCTTGTTAAATCAAACTAAGTGTATTACTTTCTATCGATTTCGTCGGTTCATATAATTAAATTTACTCCAACCCATTAGACTTAAGTTTTTGGGGTGATTGGTGATTTAACATGTCCAAAACTTTCCTTAGAAATTTCTGAATTGGCACATAAGGATCCATCTTGTTTTGGATAGATTTCAACTTTGAATGTTCAAGGTGTAAGTCAGTTTCTTTAGTGATGTAACATAATCTGGTAACAGTTTTTCTTAATTCCATGGATTGCAGGTTAGACATTATAAATAAAGTAACAGAGAAAATGTTAAATAGAAGTTGATGCTAAACTTTTGTATTCTTTTGATTAATTTCTGTTTGTAAATACACCATAAAAATGCCAGTAATTTACCGGCAAGATGGGCATTCCATTCTACAACATTCTAGTGTGAGTAAAACAAAAAAATGAGTCAGAAACAACCAGTAAAAGGTTGTAAAAAAAAATATCAGCTTTGGCTTTGATGTTCATCCTTCAAGATACTTGCAATCTAGAAGTGAGATCAATGAAGGCATCCTCTTTGCAAGGAATTGTTAGGCCCCCTTGTGGGTGATGGAAGCCAAACTCCTCCTCGGCATGGCTGAGCAGTTGCTGGAACGATGGATGGTTTAGGTAAGTTATCGGAACCACGAACCGCTTCCTTTGGATCTCTCCCACATAAATGGCTACATGGCCTTTTGGAACATCCAACTGGTTTTTGGTGAAACTTGACTGCATCTTTAGAATTTGTTTGGCATGAGGAACAAACGATAGCAACCGAATCCCCATTTTCTCGAGATAAAAGTGTTCTGATCTTGTTGGTATAGAGCTAACTAGAAGAGGATGAAGAACTAGGAATGAGTTGAGTTTGGTGTTTGAAGACTCATTTTGATGCTTATATTTATAAAGTTTCTGAAGGAAATGTTATGCTGATGAAACTGGCCATTCCAGAAGAACAATGGGGTATTGATGTCTAGTAGTTGGTTATATTTGAGAATACCCCTCACATGGCTTTGCCCAAATCATAAATGTGCTACTCATTTTCTTCTATCTTTGCACATTCTTTGAAATTCATACCACAAATTTCAGGCTCATTGGTCAATTCTTTCCATTGGTCACAAGTCCAGCTTTTCACACTTAGATCAAGAGGGTCCACAATACCAGCAGCAACAACACTCAGGAAGTGAATTTTTTTCCCAACTAATGGGCACTCCATGTGAGCCATTAATGATGTAGGTCTTTTCGACACTGACCGGACGTACTTTCTTCTGACCCCTTATCCATTCTGAATCCATAAATACATACCAAATAATCTTCAAACTCCAACTCAAAATTCTTACAGATCCTTGTTCAGACACTAGACTTTGAAACATCTAGATCCACATCCAGTTTAGATCCTCACAAATTCATTCAGTGTTCTCATCCTCAAATCAACTACAGACATGGGAATCAGACTACCTTCACTTCTTCTTAATGCTAAACAGATTGTAAGAATGCAGACTATTTCTTCAAGAAGCCAGTGTGGTGTTCCCAAGGGTCATATTGCAGTCTATGTTGGAGTGGCCGAAAGGAAGCGGTTTGTAGTTCCAATAACATACTTGAACCACCCTTCTTTTGTAGCTCTGCTAAAGAGTGCTGAAGAAGAATTTGGATTTAAACATCCAACAGGAGGGTTAACAATTCCTTGCAGAGAAGATGCCTTCATCAACCTCACTTCTAGGCTGCATACTTCCTGAAAAAGAGAGGAAAAATAATTCTTTACATTGTTTTCCTTTTCAGAATTCTTTTCATTTTTTCATTTTTTTTCCATAGTTGAGGAGTAGAATGCCAATGCATGGTTAGTTTCTATTCTACAAAAACTTGATTCAACATCAATGTACAATGTATAATTTCTGAGGTGTATACATACAAGTAGAGATCACATTTTCTTATAAAAAATGTCTCCTTCAGCAATTTCAGTTTATTTTAGATTCCTGTGACTTTCCTTTATGTTTTTGTGTGCTGTTAGTTTGACATATCTGGGAAAAAAAATCCCATACACAGAAATTGAAATTCTTTCTTGTGAATGATCATATAAATAAGAATTTGCTTCCATATTTCCCTTGATGAAGCTCAAAAAAACTGCTGCTACTGTAATTAACCACATCCATGTTTTTTAATTCAACACTATTGGGTAGGGGGATTCGAACCTATAACTTCTTGGTTATTAGATCGTTCGCTGAGCTCAATTCTTTATGACATAATTAACCAATCTGTTGGTTCTGGTTCTGTTTAAAGCAAAACATTATACCATATACGAGGTTCATTTTTATACAAATTTAGCAATTAGGAATCAGTTAGTACGTTTGAAAAGGCCAAGACATGGTACACCACTGCCATTCAGAATCAGATATTGTATACTTTTTCTTTGGTTTCCTACATAAAAGTGTATAGCCTCACTTTTAAATCAAACTATGTTGAGAACTTCCATGATTTCAATGGTATTGTTTCTAATTCTGTGAGTCATTATATTTAGAAAGAACTTGTTAAGCCTCTTTACAGATGATGGAACCAGAACTCTTCCTCGGCATCTTTAAGCACTCTCAGAATGAAGGATGATGGAGATTCGAAACTCAGCTATTAACACTACATAGTTAACTGGAGTGGAGGTATAACTAAAAGGACATTTTCTTTTCTTATTAGATGAAACTAAGTGTAATACTTTGTCGGTTAATATAATTAAAGTTACTCCAACCCATCAACTTAAGCTTTTAGGGTGATCGGTGATTTAACATGTTTCAAAACTTTCCTTAGAAATTCTAAATTGGCACATAAGGATCCAGCTTACTTTGGATATATTTGAACTTTAAATCTTCAAGGTGCAAGTCAGTTTCTTTAGTGATGTATCATATGATCTGGAAATTTTTCTTAGTTCCATGAATTGCAGGTTAGACATCATAAATAAAGTAACAGAGAAAATGTAAATAGAAATTGATGCTAAACTTTTGTATTCTTTTGATTCATTTCTATTTGTAAATGCACCATAAAAATGCCAGTAATTTACAGGCAAGAAGGGCATTCCATTCTACAACATTCTAGTGTGAGTAAAATATGAAATGAGTCAGAAGCAACCAGAAAAAGGTTGTAAAAAAATAGCAGCTTGTGCTTTGCTGTTCAACCTTCAAGATACTTGCAATCTAGAAGTGAGATCAATGAAGGCATCTTCTTTGCAAGGAATTGTTAGGCACCCTTGTGGGTGATGGAAGCCAAACTCCTCCTCGGCATGGCTGAGCAGTTGCTGGAATGAAGGATGGTTTAGGTAAGTTATCGGAACCACAAACCGCTTCCTTTGGATCTCTCCCACATAAACGGCTACGTGGCCTTTTGGAACATCCAACTGGTTTTTGGTGAAACTTGACTGCATTTTTAAAAAAAATTTGGCATGAGGAACCAACGATAGCAACCGAATCCCCATTTGCTCGGGATAAAAGTGTTCTGATCTGGTTGGTATAGAGCTAACTAGAAGAGGATGAAAAACTAGGAATGAGTTGAGTTTGGTGTTTGAAGGCTCATTTTGATGTTTATATTTATAAAGTTTCTGAAGGAAATGCTATGCTGATGAAACTGGCCATTCCAGAAGAACAGTGTGGTATTGATGTCTGGTAGTTGGGTATATATGAGAATACATGGCTTTGCCCAAATCATAAAAGTGCTACCCATTTTCTTCTATCTTTGCACATTCTTTGAAATTCATACCACAAATTTCAGGCTCATTGGTCAATTCTTTCCATTGATCACAAGTCAAGTCATAGTCCAGCTTTTCACACTTGCTTAGATCAAGAGGGTCCACAACACCAGCAGCAACAACACTCAGGAAGTGAATTTTTTTCCCAACTAATGGGCATTCCATGTGAGCCATTAATGATTTAGGTCCTTTCAACACCGATCCGACGTACTTTCTTCTTATCCCTTCTCCATTCTGAATCCATAAATACAGATCCAATAATCTTCAAACTCCAACTCAAAATTCTTGCAGAACCTTGTTCAGATACTAGACTTTGATACATCTAGATCCACATCCAGTTTAAATCCTCTCAAATTCATTCAGTGTTCTCATCCTCAAATTAAATACAGACATGGGAATCAGACTACTTTCACTTCTTCTTAATGCTAAACAGATTGTAAAAATGCAGACTGTTTCTTCAAGAAGCCAGTGTGGTGTCCCCAAGGGTCATATTGCAGTCTATGTCGGAGAGACCGAAAGGAAGCGGTTTGTAGTTCCGGTATCATACTTGAATCACCCTTCTTTTGCAGCTCTGCTAAAGAGAGCTGAAGAAGAATTTGGATTTAAACATCCAACAGGAGGACTGACAATTCCTTGCGGAGAAGATGCCTTTATCAACATTACTTCTAGGCTGCATACTTCTTGAAAAAAAAGAGGAAAAACAATCCTTCACACTGTTTTGCAGAATTCTTCTCAATTTTTTTTTTCTTTTTTCCAAAGTTGAGGAGTAGAATACCAATGCATAGTTAGTTTCTCTAAGAACAAGAAGAAAAACTTGATTCAACATCAATGTATAATGTATAGTTGCAGAGATGTAAGTATAGAAATGGAAATAATTTTTTTTTATAAAAATTGCCTCCTTTAGCAATGTCAGTTTATTTTAACTCCGTCTTTCCTGTATGTCTTTTTGTCGTGTTACTTGGACATACTTGGGCACCGAAATCTCATACATAGAACTCCTTGCAAGTGAATGAACACATAAATAAGAAATTGCATCCATATTTCCCTTGATTGAGCCAAAAACTGCTGCTACTGTAATTCACCAAATCTGTTTTTCTTTTTTATGGAATTCAACACAATTTAGAGTGGGGGATTCAAACTTGTGAGTTCTAAGTTATCAGGTCGTACATCATGCTAGTTGGGCTCAACTCTCTTTGGCGCAATTAATGAAATCTGTTGGTTCTGTTTAAAGCCAAACATGATACCACATATCCAGCTTCATTTTCAAACAAATTTAGCAATTAGGAGTCACTCAGTACGTTTGAAAGGCCAAAGACATGGTACAACTCAGCCATTCAGAATGAGAATCAAATTATGGTGAGAACTACCATCATTTCAATGGTTTTGATTATAATTCTGTTAGGAATCCTATTTTGTTTGACCCCATTGCAGATGATGAAAAGAGAACTCGTCCTCAGCATCATTGAGCACTTTCAGAATGAAGGATGATGGAGATTCGTGATAAGGTTGGGCCTAGGGCTCGATTGGGCCTAGGGCTCTATTTAGCCATTACTTGGAGAATAAGTTAGTATTTTGTTATAAATAGAGTGGGTTAGGTTAGAGTTTAGGCATCCAATTGTTAAATGAGTTATTGAGTGATTTATTGTAAGGGCTCAAGAGATTCTCTTGAGAAGGGAGGTTCCAAGTTCCTATCAAAACTTGGTTTATCTTTATTCTTTTATCTTTTGATATAATCTAGATCCTGGATCATATCAATTGGTATCAGAGCCGTTCGATTCTTGGTTGTAGAGATGGATCAAGAGGTTCTTCGTTTCATTCAAGAAAAGTTGCAAAGTTTGATGGTGGACTTGAAAAAAGACCTCAGAGAAGAGGTAGCTTCTCTAAAAAAAGAAATTAGAGAAGACCTAAAGGAGAGTTTCAATGACCTAAAACGATGTTTTAGGGAGGAAATTAGGTTGGAAAAAACAATGGCGGCTAGGGTTTTTTGACCCGCCACCACCGCCTCCTCCGCGTTGCCGCCTCCGCCTTCCCCACCGTCGTTGCTGCGCGCTGTTGCCTACCTCCTCCGCCACCATCACCAACCCCCTGCGGCGCTGGCTGCCGCCGCCGCCACCACCACCTCCGCCACCACCATCGCCGCCACCACTTCTAACATCGCCGCCGCCATCTCCACCGTCACCACCTCCGACATCGCCGCCGCCACCACCACCAGTGTTGCCGCGCATCTGTCATCACCACCACCTCTCATCATCTGCTGCCTCCACCACCGACTCGCATGGCTTTTGCGAAAAAAAAAAAAAAAAAAAAAAATCTATTTTTGTTTATGCCCACCTTGAGGACAAGGTGCTTTAAAGGGGCGGGTATTGATAAGGTTGGGCTTAGGGCTCGATTGGGCCTAGGGCTCTATTTAGCCATTACTTGGAGAATAAGTTAGTATTTTGTTATAAATAGAGTGGGTTAGGTTAGAGTTTAGGCATCCAATTGTTAAATGAGTTATTGAGTGATTTATTGTAAGGGCTCAAGAGATTCTCTTGAGAAGGGAGGTTCCAAGTTCCTATCAAAACTTGGTTTATCTTTATTCTTTTATCTTTTGATATAATCTAGATCCTGGATCATATCAATTCGATACTCTGCTATTAACATTACATAGTTAACTGAAGTGGATGTAAGGACCTTTTCTTCTTTTATTAGATCAAACTAAGTGTAGTACTTTATGTCGGTTGATATAATTGGACTGATCGATCAAACTAAGTGTAGTACTTTCTTAGAAATTTTCAATTGGCACATAAGGATCCAGCTTGCTTTGGATATATTTGAACTTTAAATCTTCAAGGTGCAAGTCAGTTTGTTTAGTAATGTACCATAATTAGGCAACAATTTTTCTTAGTTCCATGGATTGCAGGTTAGAGATCTTAAATAAAGTAACAGAGAAAATGTTAGATAGAAATTGATGCTCAACTTTTGTATTCTTTTGATTAATTTCTGTTTGTAAATGCACCACAAAAATGCCAGTAATTAACAGGCAAGAAGGGCATTCCATTCTACAACATTCTAGTGTAAGTAGAAAAAAAAACAAATGAGTCTTTCTGGTTGTAAAAAATGGTAGCTGTGCTTTGCTGTTCATCCTTCAAGATACTTGCAATCTAGAAGTGAGATCAATGAAGGCATCCTCTTTGCAAGGAATTGTTAGGCCCCCTTGTGGGTGATGGAAGCCAAACTCCTCCTCGGCATGGCTGAGCAGTTGCTGGAACGATGGATGGTTTAGGTAAGTTATCGGAACCACAAACCGCTTCCTTTGGATCTCTCCCACATAAACGGCTACATGGCCTTTTGGAACATCCAACTGGTTTTTGGTGAAACTTGACTGCATCTTTAGAATTTGCTTGGCATGAGGAACAAACGATAGCAACCGAATCCCCATTTTCTCGAGATAAAAGTATTCTGATCTGGTTGGTATAGAGCTAACTAGAAGAGGATGAAGAACGAGGAATGAGTTGAGTTTGGTGTTTGAAGTCTCATTTTGATGTTTGTATTTATAAAGTTTCTGAAGGAAATGCTATGCTGATGATTCTGGCCATTCCAGAAGCAAAGTGGGGTATTGATGTTTGGTAGTTGGGTATGTTTGAGAACACCCCTTCACATGGCTTTGCCTAAATAATAATAAGGCCACCCATTTTCATCTATCTCTGCACATTCTTTGAAATTCATACCACAAATTTCAGGCTCATAGGTCAATTATTTCCACTGATCACAAAGTCAAGTCATAGTCCAGCTTTTCACACTGACTTAAATACTTCAAAACAAAGTTCATTGCATGGGAAATGGAAATATTGATACTTCAAATAGAAGAGAACAATTACATGTTTTTTTGTTATACAATGCTTTAGAGAAAAAGGACTTGAAAAAGTCTTCAGATCAAATAAACATTCTACTATATACCTCAACATTTCATGAAAAAAAAAAACTGATTTATATTTTTATGAGTTACCAAGTTATATAGTTTTTGCTATCAAAATTTATTATTTTCTCCTTTTCTTTTATGTCAATCATGTTTCATGATTTAGAAAAAAAAAGGACAAAAATCAGTTCATACCCTAAGCTTTGGGAGTTGTATCCTTAGCCTATATTTGTATCTAAACCCTGAACATTCATAAGCATATCAACTTACATTGGTGAGACTTTCTGTGAGCTTGAGTAGAAGCAGGTCAAAAAATTTAGTGGTTTGGTTTCCTAGATTACCGATGAGACCCGTGAGAGGTTGTTGGGAGCCTAAGACGTTGATGCTACTTACTATGTTTTGATGGTCTTTTTTTAGTACAATGTCCGCTAGGGTTGAAAGAAATTTAGTGGTTTGGTTTCTGAGATGGCCGATGAGACCCGTGAGAGGTTGTTGGCAGCCTAAGACGTTGAAAATTGTCTATTACTTGAAATGGGTCTAAATTGATTCTTCTATGAAAATTTAGGAGTTAAGTTTGTAACATTTTTCCAATAAAATCTGACAGAGGGTGTAAATTGATACAGTTATGAAAGTTCAAGGTTTAAATTAATACAATTATTAGGCTTTTTCTTGATGCATCCCAGTATAAATTGATTTTCATTTTTCAAATGATAATAGTATTAAAGTTTAAGAGTTCAAAACATGTCTCATACGTATCAAAATGTTTACAATATGTTGGAAAAAGATATTGCTACAAAAAATATTTATGCATTCAGCACCTTGGAAAATTCAGATTGAGTATTTCAATTGAGGAAAATCCAAGTGTCCATGTGATTAGTTTCCAAGGAGTGTCGCGGTGGTCAAAGGCTTGGGTTTGTAGATGCTTTATGTGTTTCCATTCCTTTGATGTCTCTCGCTGCCTAACCTAGGGACGGACGTGATTACCTCGGGTATAGTGGTGCGAAGCTCTGATTTTTCGATTTTCAAAAAAAAAAGTGCTCATATGATTGGCAATTGATACACTTTAACATCCAGGTTAAAGCAGTCCATAAAACACAATTATAACAAGTTAATATCCTTGAGAAAAACACCACTGACATGCCAACAAAACATCACTGTATCCACGAACTTGACTTTATCGGTGTATGGCATTTGGTTTTCATAAGAAAGAACATCACTGCTACCTTTGATTCGATCGAGCTAGTCGTTGAAGCCGTGTGGGTACCCTTGGAAACTGCACTTTTTAAGATTCTAGACGCAAATTTCTCTTGCTTTATATAAGCATTAGTGACACATTCAAATGACTTCAAATTACATGTCTCAACTTTACATCAGTCCACATTTCTTGAAGGGATTTCACTTCAATGTATGAGGATGGAAAAGAGTTCATGAAATAAAAAACTTCAACTCCTCCAATCATCTCATGTCATAAAGTAATTTTCTCTTAAATCTTCTTAGTTCTGCATTTTCTCTGTGAAATATATGATCTCTTGGTCAAAATTTTCCTTCTGATAGAAATAATCTATGCTCCATCTGGCTCCATTTTCAACATCCATCTTCTCTTTGTACAATGCACAATCCCCTTACCATTTACAACCAATCCATTTGATTGGAAACGGTTAAAATCGAGGTTATGTAACGAAGATGACCAAACAGAGTAAACACCATTTCCAAACTGATCATTAGGTTGGAAAATTGTTCCAGCATATCAATATATGTACCTTAGCTTTTTCCTAAACTTAATAATGTCTACCTATGAATAGGATGCTTTGTATTTCCCTTGAATTTGAGTACTTACAAGCTCTAAACAATTTGACTGCATTTTAACAAACCATATGTAGTTGCTCAGCTTTCAAGCCAAATCTAACCAACAGTTAATAACTCTTTTTCTGAACCCAAATACTGATACCATCTGCAAAATGCAGGGTGTCACTGACGTGATCCATCGAAATCCATAACATGAACATGAAACCTCTTTCGACTCCATTGATCTTACGCCGAAAATCTGTGATTTCTGCTATTTACATTTCCAACTTGATCATTCCATATCTTGATCAAACTCTTTTTTGAGAGACCAAATAACTATTGCTTGCTTCCTAAACCTTATACGGAAACTATACAAGAAATGAAGAGTAGAAGAGAAACTATGCAGCTTGAAAATCCATCTCTCAACGGCTCTTTATATAATATCAACATGAGATTCTAAAAACACAACATATCAGGAAAACGAAATGAGTGGAGAAAAGAAACATGGATATATCAATCTAGACAAAGATGGCTCATAAAAATAATAAATCATACCTGCAGAGGAACATTATGCACATCTCTTTTTATACACAAGCAAACACATTAGAAAAATCCTGAATGATAAAGCTTTAGGATTATAGCATACTTAAGACAGATGTTTTCATTATGCCTGGAAGAATAGTTTACAGGTGGACTTCATTTCATTTATTGTTTGATGGGTCTGTTATCAACATGAATTTATTTCAGTTTCAGCATCCACTAGTATGTACTCTATCTCTGCATAAGATTAGAGAGACAGGCCATGGCCAGTGATGAAAGCTTGTCACATGGGCCTGTCATCAGTTCATCTTCCGCGAAATTGCATTCCGTTTCGAAGTTTTCTCCATCTCTTATTTACAACTCACTGGGAAGAGTGGGACTGCTCACTAGTAGTTAGGGAACAGGATGAAATGCTTGTATTCAAACAAAATAAGCAACCCATGTGAGCATATTTATAAAGTAGGGCCTCTCATACACAAACTTGATACTGTTTGCTTCTCTTCCTTAATCTCAATCCATAAATACAGATCCAATAAACTTCAATCCTCAACTCAAATTTCAAACACATTCTATTTCGAGTACGAAAATACCCAACTTCTAGATCTACACCTCCGTTCAAAAGTAAACATGGGAATCAGGTTACCTTCACTTCTCCTTAATGCCAAGCAAGTTGTCAAAATGCATACCGCTTCTCCGAGAAACCAGTGTGGTGTTCCCAAAGGCTATATTGCAGTCTATGTGGGAGATATTGAAAGAAAGCGATTCGTAGTTCCGATATCATACTTGAACCATCCTTCTTTTTCAGCTTTGCTCAAAAGTGCAGAAGAAGAGTTTGGATTTAAACATCCAACTGGAGGCTTGACAATTCCTTGCAGAGAAGATGTCTTCATCAACCTCACATCCAGGCTGCAAACTTTCTGAAAGAAAGAACAAAAATCCTCCATAGTTTTGTTAGATTCCCTCCATTTCCCCATAGTTAAGAGTAGAAATCAATGTATAGATAGTTTCAAATGTTAGTGATCAGGCAGTTGATAGGTTACACATTGCCTATCTGCCTGAACATCATTTACTTAACCTACAATTACAGAGTTGTAAACATGGACATAGAAATACAATTACATTTCTTGCTGACAAAAGATTGCCTTCCTTTATGAATTTTCATTAATCTAAATTCTTCATGTTTCTTTCTGGTGGATTATATTTAATCATTAACCAACCTAAAAGTTTAAACTGTTGGATTGAGGTAAATTTAATTATATCAACTAACACTCTCCACTTTCATGATCATGAAAATTCGAAAAGATACTTCCCTTTTGGAGTTCATATGAGATGTAGCTAATACGAAAATTTGAAATGTTCTCATTGAACAGGAGACATTTTCTTTGTGAATCATCCTACATTGAGATGGATAAACAGTTATTGTATGAACTCCGAATTCCTCTCATTAGAAACTTGTGCTTTTCATACTTAATAAATTCACATACATGAAACCTTAAAAGTTTCACAATACAAACCCAGAGCCTATAACTATATATGCATCATTTTGAAATTTATTGATAATTTATACAGTTTTGCTACTTTATATATCAAAAATTCAAAATTCAATGTTTTTAATCATCTCAGACAATGTCACATATATAAAGAAGAAAGTTCACAGAGTAATGTTTTCTCTCTTTGTAAACCATACTGAAAATTAAATAATTTGATGGCCTTCGTGACATTTTTTTGCTTCTTAATTCACCTTGAGCAGAAAGAATGGTTTTTTACAGCCAAAATGTTTTTACTAGATCTTCAATCCAGTATTTATATATCCTGAAAACTGAATTAAATTATTGTATACAAGTATATATCATAAGTAATTTATCATCATGTAATAAAACATCGATTGTATCAACTGCACTCTACTATCAACACTACATAGTTAACTGGACTGAATTTGGCACATAGGATGAATAAAGACTTTTTCTTATTAGATTAAACTTAGTGCAATACTTTCCTTAGAAATTTCTAAACTGGCACATAAGGATTCAGCTTGCTTTGAACATTTTTGAAGTATGAATCTTCAAAGTGCTAGTGAGTTTGTTTAACCATAATCTTGCAATAATTTTTCTTAGTTTCATGGATTGCAGGTTAGACATCATAAATAAAGTGCCAGAAACAATGTTAAAAAGAAATTGATGCTAAACTTTTGTATTCTTTTGATTCATTTGTGTTTGTAAATGCACCATAAAAAGGCCAGTAATTTACAGGCAAGAAGGGCATTCCATTCTACAACATTCTAGTGTGAGTCAAAAAACAAATGGGTCAGAAACAACCAGAAAAAGGTTGGAAAAAAATAGCAGCTTGTGCTTTTCTGTTCATCCTTCAAGATACTTGCAATCTGGAAGTGAGATCAATGAAGGCATCTTCTTTGCAAGGAATTGTTAGGCCCCCTTGTGGGTGATGGAAGCCAAACTCCTCCTCGGCATGGTTGAGCAGTTGCTGGAACGATGGATGGTTTAGTTAAGTTATCGGAACCACGAACCGCTTCATTTGGATCTCTCCCACATAAACGGCTACATGGCCTTTTGGAACATCCAACTGGTTTTTGGAGAAACTTGACTGCATCTTTAGAATTTGTTTGGCATGAGGAACCAAAGATAGCAACCGAATACCCATTTGCTCGAGATAAAAGTGATCGGATCTTGTCGGTAAAGAGCTAACTAGAAGAGGATGAATAACTAGGAGTGAGTTGAGTTTGGTGTTTGAAGGCTCATTTTGATGTTTATTTATAAAGTTTCTGAAGGAAATGCTATGCTGATGACTCTGGCCATTCCAAAAGCTAAGTTGGGTATTTATGTCTGGTAGTTGGGTATATTTGAGATAACCCTTTCACATGGCTTTGCCTAAATCATAAAAAGGCTCATTGATCACAAGTCTAGTCATAGTCCAGCTTTTCACACTGACTTAAATACTTAAAAACAAAGTTCATTACATTGCATTATAGATGGAAATTTTAATTCTTCATGTTGATGTATTTTTTCTCTGCATAATATTAGAGAGACAAGCAATGACATGTGATGAAAGCCTGTCACATGAGTCTGTCATCAGTTGATCTTCCGCGAAATGGCAATCCGTTTCAAACTTTTTTTCCATCTCTTATTATAAACTATAACTACAACTCATTGGGAAGAGTGGGACTGCTCACTAGTAGTTAGGGAACAGGATAAAATGCATGTATTCAAACCAAATAAGCAACCCATGTGAGCATTTATAAAGTAGGTCCTCTCAGTCACCAACTTGATACTGTTTGCTTCTCTTCCTCAATCATAATCCATAAATACAGATCAAATGAACTTCAATCTCCAACTCAAATTTCAATCACATCCTCATTCAAGTACTAAACTTCCAAACTTCTAGATCTGCACTAAGCAGAAAAACTTTCACAAGTAGACATGGGAATCAGGTTACCTTCACTTCTCCTTAATGCCAAGCAAGTTGTCAAAATGCATACCGCTTCTTCGAGAAACCAATGTGGTGTTCCCAAAGGCCATATTGCAGTCTATGTGGGAGATATTGAAAGAAAGCGATTCGTAGTTCCGATATCATACTTGAACCATCCTTCTTTTTCAGCTTTGCTCAAAAGTGCAGAAGAAGAGTTTGGATTTAAACATCCAACTGGAGGCTTGACAATTCCTTGCAGAGAAGATGTATTCGTCAACCTCACATCCAGGCTGCAAACTTTCTGAAAGAAAGAACAAAAATCCTCCACAGTTCTGTTAGATTCAATGTATAGTTATTTTCAACAAGTTAGTGATCAAGCAGCTGATAGGTTACATATTGCCTATCCACCTGAACATCATTTACCTAACCTAGGATTACAGAGTTGTAAACATGAACATAGAAATACAATCACATTTTCTTACTGACAAAAGATTGCCCTCCTTTTTGAATTTTCATTGATCAAAACTCTTCATGTTTGTGTTTGGTGAATTATGTTAAATCACTAATAACCCAAAAGCTTAAAATGATGGGTTAGGGTAAATATAATTATATCAAATAGCACTTATGAGTTCTGTTAAATCACATTTATACAAAGCATTCTAACTAACTATACTATAAATAGTATAGACTAAATATAGATAACCAACAACATTAACATCCAGGGAAGTGAGTTACAATACAGGGAAAATAGGGGAATGAGTTACAACCTTGAATTTCTAAAAAGTTCTCATTGTTGCTTTTTTATGTTCATATGAGTTGTAACTAATGTTGTGATTGTAACGATCAGAAAATTTGAAATGTTCTCATATAAAGGGAGTCATTTTCCTTATGAATCATCCTATATTGAGATGGATTAACAGTTATTGTATAAACTCAAAATTTTCAAAATTTTTAGGGGTTTGTCTTGTTCTTTCCCCCTCGGGAGTTGTATCTGAAGCTTTTGCTTCTTTTCATTTTCTTAATAAAAAGTTTGTTTCTGGTTTTTTTTAAAAAAACAGTTATTGTATAAACTTAATATTCCCCTCAATAGAAACTTATGCTTTTCATACTTACTAAACTCACTTGCATGAAAACTCAAAATTTTCGTAATTCAAACCCAAAGCTCATAACCGTACTATCCATTTGATACTTATTGATAATATATATAATTTTGCTACTTTATATAACAAATATTCAAAATTAAATGGTTTGAATTATCATACAGACATTGTCACAAATATAATTATGAAAGTTTACAGAGTAATATTTTCTCTCTTTCTAAACCAAACTGACGAAATAATTTGATGGCCTCCATGTCAATTTTTGGCAAGAATGGTTTTTACAGCCAAAGTGTTTTTTTCTAGATCTTCAATCCAGTATGAAAATATCCCCAAAACTGAATTCACTTATTGTATGGAAGTATATATCATAAGTATTTTCTCAACTTGTCCTAAAACAACTCGGTTGTATCGGCTGCACTTCGCTATCAACACTACATAGGTTACTGGAGTTGTTGGCACATAGGATGAATAAATACTTTTTCTTATTAGATCAAACTAAATGCAATACCTTCTTTATAAATTTCTAAATTGTACATTAGGATTCTTCTTGTTTTGAAAATTTATGAAGTTTGAACCTTCAAGGTGCTAGTCAGTTTCTTTAACCATACTCTGGTAAACAAATTTTCTTAGATCCATGGATTGCAGGCTAGACATCATAAATAAAGTAACAGAGAAAATTTAAAATAGAAATTGATGCTAAACTTTTATATTCTTTTGATTCATTTCTGTTTTTAAATGCACCATAAAAATGCCAGTAATTTACAGGCAAGAAGGGCATTCCATTCTACAACATTCTAGTGTGAGTCAAAAAACAAATGAGTCAGAAACAACCAGAAAAAGGTTGTAAAAAAAAAAATAGCAGCTTGTGCTTTGCTGTTTATCTTTCAAGATACTTGCAATCTAGAAGTGAGATCAATGAAGGCATCTTCTTTGCAAGGAATTGTTAGGCCCCCTTGTGGGTGATGGAAGCCAAACTCCTCCTCGACATGGCTGAGCAGTTGCTGGAACGATGGATGGTTTAGATAAGTGATCGGAACCACGAACCGCTTCCTTTGGATCTCTCCCACATAAACGGCTACATGGCCTTTTGGAACATCCAACTGGTTTTTGGTGAAACTTGACTGCATCTTTAGAATTTGCTTGGCATGAGGAACAAACGATAGCAACCGAATCCCCATTTTTTTGAGATAAAAGTGTTCTGATCTTGTTGGAATAGGGCTAACTAGAAGAGAATGAAGAACTAGGAATGAGTTGAGTTTGGTGTTTGAAGACTCATTTTGATGTTTATATTTATAAAGTTTCCGAAGGAAATGCTATGTTGATGACTCTGGCCATTCCAAAAGCTAAGTGGGGTATTGATGTCTGGTAGTTGAGTATATTTGAGATAACCCTTTCACATGGCTTTGCCTAATCATAAAAATGCCACCAATTTTCTTTTATCTCTGCACATTCTTTGAAATTCATACCACAAGTTTCAGGCTCATTGGTCAATTCTTCCATTGATCACAAGTCTAGTCATAGTCCAGCTTGTCAAAGTGACTAAATACTTCAACACAAAGTTCATTACATTGCATTATAAATGGAAATGTTAAATCTTCAAGTTGATGTATTTTTTTTCTCTGCATAAGATTAGAGGGACAGTCAATGACCAGTTATGAAAACTTGCCACATGAGTCTGTCATCAGTTGATCTTCCACGAAATAGCAATCCGAGTGGAACAGGATGAAATGCTTGTATGCAAACCAAGCAACCCATGTGAGCATATTTATTAAGTAGGCCTTCTCATACACCAACTTGATACTGTTTGCCTTCATCAATCTCAATCCATAAATACAGACCAAATTAACTTCAATCCCCAACTCAAATTTCAAACACATCCTCATTTGAGCACTAAACTTCCAAACTTCTAGTTCTGTACTAAGCAGAAAACCTTTCGAAAGTCGACATGGGAATCAGATTACCTTCACTTCTCCTGAATGCCAAGCAAGTTGTCAAAATGCATACCACTTCTTCGAGAAACCAGTGCGGTGTTCCCAAAGGCCATATTGCAGTCTATGTGGGAGATATTGAAAGAAAGCGATTCGTAGTTCCAATATCATACTTGAACCATCCTTCTTTTTCAGCTTTGCTCAAAAGTGCAGAAGAAGAGTTTGGATTTAAGCATCCAACTGGAGGCTTGACAATTCCTTGCAGAGAAGATGTCTTCATCAACCTCACATCCAGGCTGAAAACTTTCTGAAAGAGAGAAGAACAAAAATCCTCCACACAGTTTTGCTAGTTAGGAGTAGAAATCAATGTATAGTTAGTTTCAACATCTTAGTGATCAAGCAGCTGATAGGATCATTGCCTATCTGCCTGAACATCATTTACACAACTTACAATTACAGAGCTGTAAACTTGAAAATAGAATACAGTCACATTTTCTCACTGACAAAAGATTCCCTCTTTTATGAATTTCATTCATCTAAGTTCTTCATTTTCCTTTCCACTTTTATGAAACATTATTTGGATATCTACGAGCATAGTTATTGAGAGGGATGAACAGTAATTGTATAAACTCAAAATTCTCCAAATTAGAAACTTGTGCTTTTCATACTTGCTAAATTCACTTGCATGAAAACTCAAAAGTCTCACAATACAAAACTCAAAACTTTTGGATATATGAGCCCATAACCTATGCATCCATTTGATATTTATTGATAATATCATTAATTTTGCTACTTTTTTATAAATAAAAATGAAACTATGCTGTTTTTGAACAATTTGAATCTTGTGTATCATGTAGTTTGAGAGGAAAGAGAATCATAAGGTGGAAGAGAGAGAAATGGAAATGTAAACTGGAAGTAAGCAAAAGATATAGAATGGAGTGTACATTGTGTCAACATGTGTTTGATACGATCCGGACCTTGGAGTTTTAGGAATATTAGTATTAATATTTATTATTTATTAGTTAATTGCTATTTTAATTGTATTGGGCTTGGGCCTATTATTAGTCTTTTATTTAATTAGGGTTTAGGGTTATAAATAGGAGATGATAGGTCTTTGTTAATCATCACTTGAATTATCGTCATTGTACTCTGGCTCTTTGGGAGATTCTCTCGAGAGATTATCATAGTTTAATAATATATTGTGGTAGATTCTATCAGTGTTTTTATTACAAATATGATATTGAATACAAATTCTAAAAATATTTTAATACAACACTCAATTTTATAGCCATCCTCTGCTTTCTGCCAAAGAAAATGTTTAGCAGCCACAAGGAATAGATATCTGTCCATGAAAGCAGGGATCAAATACAGTACAAGAATAAGCTACAAAAAACATCATGAAATATAAGTAACTGCATTTATATTAATCATATATTAGTTAAGATCTCAGCATAATGACATTCATTCATATCATAGATCATTTTAGTATTAGTTCACAAGAAACTTGCAACCTAGAAGTGAGATCAATGAAGGCATCCTCCTTGCAAGGAATCGTTAGACCCCCTTGAGGATGTCGGAAACCAAACTCCTCCTCGGCGTATTTAAGTAGCTGTTGGAATGAAGGATGATTCAAGTATGATATCGGAACCACGAACCGCTTCTTTTGTATCTCTCCCACATAAACTGCGACATGACCTTTAGGAACATATAACTGGTTTTTGGTGAAATCTGACGGCACATTACAAAGAATCCGGAATGGCAAATGAATTCCCATGATTAAGCTTGTTTGTTCAATTGGTGTAGAGCCAATTTAAGAGAAATTTGTAAATGAATGTGTTTGAGTTTAGCTTGTTGTTTGATATCCTTATTTATAGTTCTAAAGAAAATAGTTTTGCTGGTTGCTGGTTGCTGGTGCTTTTCCAATTGGAGCTTTAAGATATTGGTGGTTAGGTATCTTAAGAGAGCTATAAGGGATCTGCTCACCTTAGAAAAGATTGTTCACCTCTCTCTTAGTTGTATGCAATGCCAGCCAGTTGTTTGGTTTGAAGTCGATATCCGTTCAAGAATGCATTCTATAAAAGAAAGAACAATATATCAAGGAGATCACCTTTCAAAATGTTACATCATTGTCCCAAGAAGCAGTCTGGTTGGTAGAGGCTTGAGATCTTTAAATTATGCTTCTTTTGAAGTTCTAGATTTGAAACTCACGAGTGAGCTTAATAGTAAATTCTCTTATTGTCTTCCTGAGTCAATGCTTTGAGATAGGCACGGGTGCTCCCAGGTATGTAGTGGGGTGAAGCTCGAATTTCCTATTTTTTTAAAAAATATCACATCATAAGAACGGTGTCATTGATGAATATGGGCAAGAGAGATACCAAATGCATCTTAATGTAAATCAAAGGATACAGAATCCAAGTACATGTACGTCTAGTACATCAAGACAAATAATTTATTAAGAATCTGATCATGATTGTATTTGTGAAATGTAGAAGTTTCATCAACTTTAAACAGCTTGTATAGCTGGAACTAACTGTTGATTGATGAGGGGGAAATGTTGGATAGAATTATGATGTTAATGCTACCATATCTCTTAAATACCTATTTTCCTAAACACCTTGATGTGTCGAATCCGTTTTGTTGCAGGAAATTCAGATGAAAGTTCTATATACTCTTTAAATTGGATGCTTACAAATCTTTCTCCTTTCCTAGCAGTAGTGGAACTTTTGCTTCTGTCACATCAATGATTGAAGCTTGACGATCAAGATTTTATAATAATTTTTTTAATGACATGACGACAACACACGAGGATCTTAGATATCTCAAAATCCTTGAGTGGGACATACTTCATCTATGATCAAATTTAACTTCTGTTACACTATACAGCCTCATCAATACAATTGAGGTTCCTACATTAGAAAGTGAGAAGATTTATTTGCATTTATAGGTAATGGTTTTGAGATGGAACCGCATGGTTCTAATAGACTAATATGGTACCAGAGCTCCCAAACAGGTATTTGGTCTATTAAAAAGAAATTGAGATCTGATTCAAGAATGGACCTAAAGAGACACCATCTTGAGGAGACATGTTGAAGATCATAGCATTATAAGATAGATAAGCTACTACACTAAGTGTCAACTAATTTTGAGATGGAACCATAAATACAATCTATACATGTTATAATGTACAAGCAACTGATAAGTTTTGTATTCATTTACATGAACTTACTATCTAGTCGTATTCTTACTAAAACGAAAAATAAAAGTTGGGAAAATTTGGGAAAGGGAGCAGGAAATTTTTCTTTTTCATAATCTTTCAAGAGATATTTAGCCTTGAAGTGAGATCAAAGGATATCCACTGGCTGGGAATTGCCAAACCAACCATGCAATGGTTGTATCTAAACTAATCCTCAACGTTCTTGATCAAATATTTATGACTATTAAAGTATGGTAGTGGAACCAAAAAGAGCTTTCTTTGGATTTCTCCAACATAGATTGCTTGTAACCTTTGGGCACATTAGATTGATTTTTTTTTTTTGAAAACCGGGAAATTGGAGCTTTGCTCCCCTATACCCGGGGCACCACTAGCATGTCCCTAAGCTGTGGCACTGAGATACTTCGAAGGGTATTCTAGTTTAAGTGCATTATGCTTGGAACTAAGAAGAATTTAAGGCAAAGAGATTCCTATGTCAAATTTTGGTTTAAATGAAAGAATGATACATGACTCAGAATAGGTTTTGGGTTAGAATGGTATCAAAGTGGGAAACTGGAGTAATTGGAAGAAGAATTTATATCAATATTATCATTTCAATTTGATCAAATTCGGATATCTTCAAACCATAGATGCAACCGTTCGAAATCTATGAATCGCGAAAGACCTAAACATTAATAAAGCTATATGCTACTGGACCTTTTCTTATAGCATAAATTATTTATCAAGTTCAAGTAATAGATGCAACATGTTTAAATTATAAGAAGCAAGAAAGATTTACAAACTCGTAATGTAGAATTCCTAACTTTGGATTTTCTCTAACAATATAAATGATTTCTTACCATATTTCAAAAACAGATAAGATTGCACTACAAGAATACTGCATGGTTCCTTTGTTTAGATATGTTTAATGTTTGAAGTTTCAAAATGTAATCAACTTGCTTTTTGGTATACAATAGTTAGTAACAATTTTTCTCACCCCAAAATCTGAGATTAGCACAAGATCATCAGAAAATAAGATACATAGAAACTGATGCTGAATTGGTCTATTTTTCATTAATCCTGTAAGTAAATATAGCTTTACAATGCAACTCATTTACAGGTAGGAAGGTATCCCACTCTACAACACTCTAGCATGTGTCACAAAGTAAATGAGTTGAAAAAAATTGTCAAAAATGTCATATTGCTCATTCTGCTGCTTCCTTCAAGATACTAGCAATCTAGAAGTGAGATTGATGAAGGCGTCCTCCTTGCAAGGAATTGTTAGACCCCCTTGTGGATGATGGAAGCCAAACTCTTCCTCCGCGTGGCGGAGTAGTTTTTGGAATGATGGATGTGATAGGGTTGGGTCTTAGTAGAAATAGGAATAATATAAGGGTATGTTAGCAATTACTTGGGGAGTAAGTTGCAATTACTTGGAGAGTAAGTTAGGGTATTTTATTATAAATAGAGAGGGTTAGCCTAGGTTTGAGGCATCCAAATATTGAATAATTAATTGAGTGATTTATTGTAGGGCTCAAGAGATTCTCTTGAGAAAGGAGGTTCCAAGTGTTCCTATCAAAACTTGGTTTATCTTTATTCTTTTATCTTTTGATATAATCTAGATCCTGGATCATATCAGGATGGTTTAAGTAAGATATCGGAACCACGAACCGTTTCCGTTGGATCTCTCCTACATAAACGGCTACATGCCCTTTTGGAACATCCAACTGGTTTTTGGTGAAACTTGACTGCATCTTTAGAATTTGCTTGGCATGAGGAACCAAAGATAGCAATCGAATCCCAATTGCTTGAGAATAATGAATCTTCTAAAGGTCTAAAGCTTTGATCTGATTGGTATAGAACCAACTTGGAAGAGAAATCAACACTGGAGGACTGAGTTGGATTTGGTGTTTGAAGGCTCATTTGGTGTTCATATTAATAGATCTCTGGAAAAGAAGAGTTATGTTGGTGAGCAATAGCATTCAAATGGCCAAGTGGGGTATTGAAGTCTGATGGTTAGGTATTTGAGTAGGCCGCTTCACATGGTTTTGTTCAACTTCGAAAACTACCCTCCACATTCTCTCCAACTTCATTACAAATTTCCATTTTCATTGGCTAAGTGCTCACTGTTGATAAAATTACTCGATCTTCACATATACCACTTAATATCGATGCAGCATAAATAAACTAGATTTAAATTATGGCAATAGCTAAAATAAATAAATGGAGTAAATAAAGAAAAGCAACAATAACACAAAGATCTTACGTGGTTCGGACGAAGCCTACATCCACGGGCGAAGACGGCAAAAATATTCCACTAGAGTTCCAAACGGGATTACAAAAGAGCACACTCAAGCACTCACCAAAATCCCAATACACCCAAAGATTTGAACTCACAAAAATTAATTTCTAAATGCAATTAGAAATTAATATAAAAGGAATTTAGAAAATAAGAATTATAAATTCTTATATATCTTACTGTACTTTTAAAACATAAACTATATATGTGTATATATAGTGAGTGGGGGGTGAAATAATTCTAAATTCCCGATGTGGGAATTTGAAATTAGCGGCACAACACTCACTATGAAAAGTCAAATAATAGGCCAAGCTTTTCACTCTGAATTAAGTGCTTACCGGTGAATCATGCTAAATCATTAATTAACCTAAGAGCTTAAACAAATAGGTTGAATACCAATCAAGCAGAAATCAATATTAATTGGAGATGAAATGCTCGGTAGGGGGTTCGAGGCTAGGTCCTCTTGCCCTGATACCATGTTGAAGCATGCTAAATTACCAATCAACCCAAAAGCTTAAGTTGATTGATTGGAGTAAATTTAATTACGTTGAGATATGTTAAACCATCAATCAACCCAAAAGTTTAAGCGTGGGTTTAGAAATTTGAAAAATGCTCTACAAGTAGAATTCAATTTTAATTGGGCAGGAAACGACTTGGCAGGGATCGAATTCAGAACCTTCTACTCTGATATCATGCCGAATTATGTTAAACTACCAATCAACTCAAATGTTTAACCTAGTAGGTTGGGGAAAATTTAATTATATCAACCAACAAATTACATTCACCAACACTTACAAACAACGTGCATTATATTGACAACAAAAATATGTCATAGGAACAAATGGGACTGCTCACTAGTAGTTAAGGAACAGGGTAAAATGCATCTATTCAAACCAATAAGCAAGCCATGTGAGCATTTATAAAGTAGGCCCTCTTAGATACCTACTTCCTACTGTCTTCTGAATCCATAAATACAGATCAAATAGAATTCAATCTTCAACTCAAACTTCAAACAAATCCTCACTCCAGTACTAAACTTCCCAACTTCTAGATCTGAACTAAGAAAAAGTAGAAATGGGAATCAGATTACCTTCACTTCTCCTCAATGCCAAGCAAGTTGTCAAAATGCATACCGCCTCTTCGAGAAACCCGTGTGGGGTTCCAAAAGGCCATATTGCAGTCTATGTGGGAGATATCGAAAGAAAGCGGTTTGTGGTTCCGATATCATACTTGAACCATCCTACTTTTTTGGATTTGCTCAAGAGTGCAGAAGAAGAATTTGGATTCAAACATCCAACTGGAGGCTTGACAATTCCTTGTAAAGAAGATTTGTTCATTCAACTCACATCCAGGCTGCAAACTTCTTGAAAGAGAAGAAAAGCAATCTTCTACAAAGTTTTTCCAGATTCCCTTAATTTTTTTTCCCATAGTTAAAAGTGGAACAGCAATGTAAAGTTAGTTTCCATGTGTAAATGATGATTAAAAGAGATACAAAAGATGTAACCATAAAAAGTGAAATAGAAAGTTACATTTTCTTACAAAAACATTGTGCCCCTTATATAATTTGGTTGAGGTAATTGATTCTCAAGCTCACATTTATTCGTATCTAAATAAGTTTGCTCCTTTAATTGAAGCTAGTGATTTGCAATTTTGCAAAATTGCTTTAGATTCCACTAGCAATTAGTCTCTATGAAGACCATTCCTTGACACACAAGGGATTGGGTGATGGGAAAAGTGTTTTAGTTTAAAAAACTCCCTGCAGAACAAAAAAAAACTTATATTATTCTTTTTTATAGGAAATTAAAGATGGTTTATTATTTTTTATGATGGAAAGAATTCAAAGGCTGTCAAGTTAAGATTTGAAGCTTAAGAAATCCATGGATGAGTATTTCGAGACGATGGTCTCTTGGGTTATTTCATAGTTTTTAGAACAATTATTGCATATTGCTTTATCTTCCTATATAAGAGAAAGACCTATTACATATATAGAAACATTATAAATATGGAAATATGAACAATAAAGAGTAATATATTACAATTAATATTAACTTTAGTAAATAATATGAATTACGACACTTCCCTCAATTAGGTTTAAAGGTGTCTTTCATAGCTTACTGTTACAATTAATTAAATGCAGCACTAAATCAAGACTACTCTATGCAATATGCCTATTTAGTTAGAGCGAAAGTGAGTTTAGCTCAGCAGTAATTAGCATGTATTCTCGGCCAAGACGTGATAGGTTTGAATCCCCAAATTCTCAAATAATGTGATTGCACTAAAAAAAAAACATCAGAGGTCATGTGCAAGAAAATGAAATTGGCAGACATGAATAAGATTTATCTGTCCTAACCAAAACATACCAAAGAAAAATAAGTTGCATTTCTTTTGATCATATATTGGTTGAAGTTCAAAATTTCACTGCCAAACATTAACATTCTGGATGGAACTGTTCTTGAATTTCTTACAACATTTTAGTATAGTTAAAAAATGAGTCAAGAAAGCCAACAAGACTTGGTGTTGGATCGGCAAAAAGCCAATACTGAGCTCAACCAGCATGTTGTATGATCTGATAACCAAGAGGTTACAGATTCAAATCTCTCCTTCCAAATGTAATTAAAAAAAGGTCGAAACTTTTTGGTGAATTTTCATTGGCCTCATCATCTTTAAGAGACTTGCAATCTAGAAGTGAGATCAAGAAAGGCATCCTCTTTACAAGGAATAGTTAGACCACCTTGAGGATGATGGAATCCAAACTCTTCCTCAGCATGTTTGAGGAGCGGTTGGAACGAAGGATGATTCAAGTACGATATCGGCACCACAAACCGTTTCCTTTGCATCTCTCCCACATAAACTGCCACATGACCTTTAGGAACACTGGGGAAATCTGAATGAACTTGTAGGAATTTCTTGACATGAAGAAACCAGAATGGCAAATAAATTCCCATTATTAAGGTTGCTTGTTAAATGTTTGAATTCAAAGAGAATGTAGAAAATGAATGTGTTTGTATTTTATTTGGAGTTTGAAACTAAATAGATATCCAAATTTATAGTCTCAAGGAAACTAGTTTTTTCAGTTAGTGGACACTACTTTAGCAGAGAGTAGTAGCTGACAAGATTAAGGTTTTTCTCTGTTGTTTCATTCAAGTCATTGTCCAAGCCAACTATATAGCTTTGGTTAACAGAACAAATAATAAACTACATTGAAAAAGGCATCAAATAAGATTTGCTTTCACTGCTAGAGAATTGTTGTGTCAGTGGCACAATGTCCTGTTTGGATAGTGACAAGAGAGGTACACAGTGCATCGAATTATAACCCAGGAATCATAGAGCTTCACTGAGATTGCAAGACAGATCATTTTAAGGATGTTTGGGACTAGGAGAATGAGAATTGTTCGAGAATAATTCTCTTACATACGTTTGGGCTACCAACAATCATTTATCTCATAATCAATATTCATTCTCTCGTTACTTTTTTTTAACTCATTCTCCCAAGCCATAATTACTATTCATTCCTCACATACTTTCATTTCCTTATTTATTACCACTTTTCATTTTCCCTTACTCACTATTTTATTTCTCATAATCATTCACTGCACCATAAACATAAGTAATGGTTCTCTATAATCATTTATGTATGCTCTAACTATAGGTAATAATTCTTCCATAATCACTAGTTGTTGGTTAATATAATTAAATTGACCTCAATCCATCAGCTTAGACTTTTGGATTGATTGATGGTTTAACATAATTCAACATGATATCAGAGTAGGAGGTCATGAGTTCGAATCCCTACCATTTGTCAATATAATTAAATTTACACCAATCCATCAACTTAGACTTTTGAATTGATTGGTGGTTTAACATAATTCAACACTATTTTCTTTCCATATTCAATAATTATTCTTCCCATATTCTCTGTGTATTTCCATTCTCCATAACTGTTTTCATTCTCTTTGTCCATAATTTCTGGTTAGTTAGAATAAAATCTTGTTTTCTTTGTGAAATGTGGCAGTTGAATCAATTTTGAACAGCTTTCATAGCTGGAACCAGCTACCAACCAATGTGAAGGAACTAGGAAGTTGGATAAATTTATGATATAAAAACTTCCCATTTTCTATGAACATTCCCAAGCACCTAAATGTGTCAGAATCCTGTTTGTTTTTGCTGATATGGTTACAATTGTCGGCAATTCAAATTAAAGTTGTATATTTTTAAAACTTGGCTATTAACAGATTTTGTTCCTGTGATGAGCATTAGGTGAATCTGGATGCTTCACATCAACAATCAATTTTTGTGGTCAATTTTTTTTCTCACACTTTTATTATTGCAGAACATGATGATAAAGACGACCAGTTTAGATATCTTAAAGTTCAAGAGTGGGTTAAGGTTTATCCATTCTCCATTACTCTAAGGTTCTGTCAGTGTCAATACTATGCATGCTACAGTCAACAGTGTACAGTAAAGATTTGACATCCTTTTTCAATCTCTCAATTATAAAATACAAACAACGTGTAATCTCACATTTATTAAATAAAAAAATACATGTGTAATCTCACATTTATTAAATAAATGGGTAAATCATGGATTCACAAGGGAAGATGGTTATGAAATCGGCATTCAACAAACAATCAAAGATAAAGAAAATGTAGAAGAGAAGAAAACAATACAAAATTTATGTGGTTCACTAGCGTTGCGTTAGCTAATCTACGAGTAGAGAGGGGACACAATTTATTAAGGAGAGACGAAAACAAAATGAGCATCATAGAGGCTAGAGTTTTAATTCGAATTTATGCATGCATTCTCACTAAAACCTTATTACAGATAAAAAGTTCATTTACATAAAAAGCTCATCTACGAAATAGAAACATTAATACAGATTTCGTTTACGAATTGGGGTCGTTGCCCCGGCATCTCCACTCACTGACCGGACAGCGAGATTCCCGACTAACTAATTGTAGGACATTAGTTATGAAGTTTTTGGGTGAAACAAAAAATAAAGTTATGAAAACTTATGCCCAAAGTGGATGATTTGGCGTCCCTTAACACAGATTATCTAGTTGTATTCTACTAATTTCCTTTGAATAACTAAAAAATAAACTAATAGAAAAGTTGCGCAAAACTTGGGGGAAGGGGAGTGGTGATGCAATTCTCTGTCATCATAGTCTGAGCAAGAACTATGCAGTCTTGAACTGAGATCGATGAAAGCGACTTCAATGCAACGACACTTTTTATTAGATAATATGGAGTTTTATTTCAAAATCAGTTGATAATGAAAAGAATAACCATAAACTTTGATAAATAATAGCCAAATGGCCAACACCTACTATCTTTCCATTGATTTAACACAAATGTATACAGTACACAAAAAATCAAACTCTAGAGAATCTCTTAACAAATCCAATAAGATATCAATAAATCTCTTAATAAATTTTAGAAAATACCTAACACTCCCTCTTAAGTTGGAGCATTTATATTCAACTTGCACACACCCACGGTGATCACATCACACGTCACATATTGTCGAACACATCACGTCACACACAATATGTTACTGCACTCGACACACGAGCACCAGACACGAAAAAAGTATCCACTTTCTCATGTGTCTTAGCTCCCAAGTCCCAGATCCTGGTTGCAGTAAGTACAATTTGTTCCAATAAAATGAAATTATATGGTCCAAAAAGATAAGAGACAAGGAAAATTCAACACTAAATACCCTACATAGCAGTAAACTCTAATAACTATAAATACTCTAAATGAAAAAGTCAGGAACCAAAATACATTTGAGTTTCTTAATTCACCAAAAGCATCTAATCTACGTCAACCAAATGTTGATTGCATCCTCAATCCTGGATCAAACAAACATTATGAATAAGATCGAACAAAATCAAACAATAGTTGCAATATGTTCAAATCTCAGAAACGTGGGAGATTTAAATTGTGATGATCTATATTTCTAACTTTGGACTTTCTAAAACCGTAATGATATTTTACCATATTTGATTAACAGATGAATCAGCTCAACCCCAACAACACTGTATAGTTACTAGGTGACATATTCACTAAGGAGTTGGGACATTGGATTGTCTTATATTAGACCAACCAAGAGAAGAGTAGTCTTTTCAACAGAAATTCATAAATTAGCACAGCAGTCCAATTTTGTTTAGATCTGTTCAATGTTTGAAGTTTCAATATATTTTTCAACTGTTTGTTGGAATTTTATAATTTAGTAACAATTTTTCTCTAATCCTAAAAGCTCAGATTAGCAATCACAAATCAAAAGAAAATAAGGAATATAGAAACTGATGCTGAATTGGTATATTTTTTTCATTAATCCTGTTGGTAAATGTTCCTTGACAATGCAACTCATTTACAGGTAGGAAGACTTCCCTATTCACAACACACTAGCATGTGTCAAAAAGTAAATGAGTAAAAAAGAATGAGAAAATTTATATATAAAAAAAAGAAGAGAGATTGCCCATTCTGCTGCATCCTTCAAGATACTTGCAATCTAGAAGTGAGATCAATGAAGGCATCTTCCTTGCAAGGAATTGTTAGACCCCCATGTGGATGATGGAAGCCAAACTCTTCCTCTGCGTGGCGGAGTAGCTGTTGGAATGATGGATGATTTAAGTACGATATCGGAACCACGAATCGCTTCCTTTGGATCTCGCCTACATAAACAGCCACATGGCCTTTTGGTACACCCAACTGACATTTAGTGAAACCTGACTGCATCTTTAGAATTTGCTTGGCTTGAGGAATAAAGGATAGCAATGGAATCCCCATTTTCTCAAGATAAAGGACTGTTAGAAAGGTCTAAAGCTTTGATCTGATGAGTATGGAACCAACTGGAAGAGAAAACTTGATGTCTAAAGGCTCATTTGATGTTCATATTTATAGGCTGTGCAAATGGTCAAGTGGGGTATTGAAGTCTGATGGTAAGGTATTTGAATCGCCCCATTCACATGGTTTTGTTCTACTTGGAAAAGTCTCACCAATTTCCTTCTCTCACCCTCCACATTCTCTGCAGTTTGCACCACAAATTTCCATTTCAGGTGGCTAAGTTGTTGAATGATCAAAGTCAGACCATTGTCCAATCTTTTCACTCTGAATAAATGGGTACAGATTCCAAGCTTTTTCTACAGAATTAAATGCTTGCTGACCGAGTCGATTCCATTGAAAATAGAAGATGAAGAACAGAACGTCCATGTAATTGGCTTTCCATGAAAGAGCACTAGTTACATCATTGGACTCAGTGGGTCAAAGAAAGATGCCACAAGCTCATTAATGTCCAGGTCAAAGAAGGATGTACATGTACCAGCCATGTCAAATTATCTTAATTCTGATTTCTTGTACTCCCTCAGTCCTGGCCTGGTACATGACAGTACTTAATTTCTTTTAACATGAAAAAATGACCTTTCAGAAAAAGCAATAAAAAGAAACATATGCATAAGTGTGGTTAATTCTAAACCATCAAAGGTCAGTCTAGTGGTTAAAGAGAATCTCGATGATCTCAAAGGTTATGGATTCAGTTCATGGTGGCCACCTATATAGAAATTAATTTTCTACAGATTTTCTTGATAACAAAATATTGTAAGGTTAGACGTGTTGAATTATGTTAAACCACCAATCAATCCAAAAGCCTAAGCTTATGAATTAGGATAAATTTAATTATATCAACCAACAAGACGGTCTGTCAAGTGAGTCAAGGTATGCGTAAGCGGTTACAGTTACTGAAGGGATAGCTCGGGTGTTTTCGAATAACATCAAAGATAATGTGCATCAATTGTTGATCGGTCCTTTCCTTTGCAAGAAGGCTCGTTTCCTTTGGATCAACGCTGTTAAAAGCCTTATTTATGAGACTTGGTGGGAGAGAAACCAACGAATCTAACCATAAACACCCACGCAGCTTAGAAGTTCAGCATGAGAAAAAAAGGTAATCAAATTAATTGCTCAAACAGCTTCCTTGAAAGAGGTGAAAATCAAGATATGAGAAGAAAAAAGAAGCTATATCAAAGGCAAGAAATCAAAGAACCCCATGAAAAAACAAACACAAAAAACGAAATCAAATACTATTAGTAGAGGAGGACAAATACCTATTCTCGAGGTCAAACTCGCAATGACTATGTTAAGCTGGTTTACAATTAAATAATGAAATTATTGTCTCACTCGTCTTAGTATATTTTAGATAAAGTTCTTTTTTTGTTATAATTTTTTTTGTTTTGAGAATCTATTAAATTATTATAGTTAGAATTCAATTCTTGACCAACAAATATTGATTTGGAAGATCAAATTCATCATCTTGAACTAGATTAATGCCAAATAATAAAATTATTGGATCACTATCCAATTCGATTTTTAAAAATATTTTATATCTAATAAAATAATTAAAATTATATTATTTTGAATTTTTTTCAACTTTTTTATTATGAGAAATTGTGCTAGATAATCCAATTTCACAAAATATAATGGCAGGTGTAGGCAAATTAAATTTTTTTTCATCCATAGTCAAATATACGATATAATTAATACTTTTGGTATCGTACAATTTAAGGTATTAATATAGTATTTTGTATTATTAATATAATATTATATTTTATTAATATACTATATATATATATTTTGCCTAGTATTAAAATACTTTTCCAATTTAGCCTTTCTAAAAAAATTCCTTTTATTATGCATGAAAAATCTAATTAATGGCTACTAAATTTTTTTTTTTTTTTTTAAAAAGACCAGTTTCGTAATCAAAATCAAACCATAATAGATCAGTCGCCCGTCATCTAAACCGAACATTACGGTTCGGTTCTATATTTGAAAATTTCGAACCAAACCAAACCGAACAAGGCTAGCCGGCTAGGTCACCAATCCCATCACCATCAGCTTCTTCCTCATAAAACCCCCCTCACTTCTTCTTGACCTAATTTGCTGCGCCGTTGATTCTCCGGTCCGATCGGTTTCTACGCAGTTCTCAAGTTTTCTTCTAACCTTCCTCCGTTCTTCTTCTTCGTCGTGTTTGCCTCTGTTCAAATTTTCTGACATTCCATTTGTGTGTAACAGGAAGGAGAAAAGAACTTCAAATCAAGAAGAATCATGTCAACGTGAGTAAAAACTTGTTTATTATACAAGATTCTAACTTCCCTTTTTTATTTTGATTTTAAGTTGTTGAATGCTTGCCCCTTTTGTTTTTGTTTGCTCCCTTTTCCCCATTTGCGTTATCCAAAATGCCCTGTTTTTGTGAATCTTCTAGATTGTGTGTAATTGAAGTTTCGAGTGGAAACTTGATTGCTGGAGGTGATGGACTGATAAATGTTGATGTTAAGAGATGAAATTTATATGTTTTGGGCTTAATTCATACTAAATATGGAACCTTGAAGTTCCCCATGGGCAGCATCCGGTCCATGGTGCATAACCCATGAGTGAATTGAATTCCGAAATACCTTATTGTCTACTTGGTCCAAGCCATGAAACGGCCGCGGGTGCCTGAAGCCCCCGATTCTCGGTTATGAAAAACAAAAATGGAACTTTGAACGATAGTGTGTGATTTGTATGTTGATTTGTTACATGAGTTGTTGTGGATTGAAATATAATGACCCATGAGCCAGGGCCTTTGTGCCACTTGCTTAGTGATTCGTACTGAAACCGAACTACTGTTGAAATTTCTTTTGTTATTGGATAAGTATTTGCTGCAAAAGGCTATAGAATTACCTGCAATTGCTAGATTGCAGTATGCTACCGAGGGATCATACTTTTTTAATTTTGTTATCTTATGCAGTGATGAAGTTCCAGTTGTTGCCGAGGCTCCGGCCGCCCCCGCTCTTGGTGAGCCAATGGACATTGAGACTGCTTTGCAACTTGTTCTTAGAAAATCATTAGCTCACGGTGGGCTTGTTCGAGGTCTGCATGAGAGTGCTAAGGCAATTGAGAAGCATGCTGCTCAGCTCTGTGTCTTGGGAGAAGACTGCAACCAGCCAGACTATGTTAAACTAGTCAAGGCACTTTGTGCTGAGCACAATGTAAACTTGATGACAGTTCCTAGTGCAAAGACCCTTGGCGAGTGGGCTGGGGTAAGTGTTTAATCGTATTTAGCCAACCAGATATAAAAATGGTTTAATTTTGTATGGTTTTTTGTTTTCTCATCTCTGTCATCACTTGTCATGTATTTCTTCTATGTTTGATCCCCTACACCTTTCAATGCTCGACTACATGTTTTGATGACTTAGCTATACGTTTTACATGTTCTGAACCTTATATATAATATAAACTCTTAAGATAAATCTTAATTTTACCCTCTTAACATTTTCCGTTAGCTGACCCTTATTGGGTAGGAAGGGTTATGAGTGATCGTGGCAGAAAAAAAAGAGTTCATTTTTCTTGTAATATTTGCATTCTAAACAACCATCTTGGATTGGCTTAGTAGTCAGAAAGGACTTTGGAGATCTTACGGGTTATGAGTTTAATTCATGGTGAACACCTTCATTAGAATTTTTATCAACTTTTTTAATGACGAAATATTGTAGGGCCAGGTAGTTGGTGAACATAACTAAGCTGACCTAGACTCTCCCCAGTATAAAAAATTTGCAATCTACCATCTGGATAATGAGATATTTTATTCATATATTTGGTCTAATGTGCAGCTATGCAAGATTGATTCTGAAGGGAAGGCTAGGAAGGTCGTTGGGTGCTCTTGTGTTGTAGTTAAGGTACGTTGTTTGTTCATCACTTCTGAAGAAAATGTTATATTCTTTTTTTTCTTTTCCCAAAACCCTTTTTATTTACTTGAATTTTGAAAATTTCATCTCCAGGATTTTGGGGAGGACCACGAGGCACTTCACATTGTCCAGAAGCACGTGAGTTCAAATTGATCATCTCAATGAAGTTTGTTGTTGGTGTCACTAAGAAAGTTTTTTATCTTTAGTTATGTTTAGGTTGGTTCCCTGTTGCTGATGAACATGTTTTTACCCCCATAATGTTTTTCTTTGTTTATTGATTTTAAAGATTTCTGGCAAACAGAACACAAGCTATTTATCAAGAGTTTCCTTGCCAAGGGTAAAATGGGATTGAATTTTTATCATCTCTTTATGTTGAGTTATTAAGATTTACCTATTTCAGTTATTTTTGGAGAGTAATGCAAACCTATGAGACTCATTGTATGATCATGCTTGAATAGTGTTGTGTGGGTATCCTCTGAATTCTGTTTAGTTTCGAAATGGCAACTATCCATATTGGATTCTAGAGCTATTTGTTTCGACTTTTGAGCATATTATATAAATATTTTTCTTTTAAAGTTTGTATTTAAGGATTGCTTGTATTCGACGGATTGTTTGTATTTAAGACTGGACCGTTGGTAGATCTTTTCTCAAGTCTGAAGTGAATCAATTGAAGAAATAATGGTTAAGAAGTTCAGTTCATTTTATTTTCTCTAATTTCTTTTCTGAAGTTATTTTATGTGATAATAGTTCATTGATTCATTCTACCAACCGAAGAAAAAAAAACTACTGAATGAGTTAGTGGCGTAACAGTTTCATTATTTTTGTTGTAAACCAATTTAACACTAACCATACATGTTCGATCTCGAGAATCGGTATTTGTTTCTCTCTCCTGATATGTACTAAAGAAAAAATGAACTTTGAGAGGAATAAGTTCAAAATTAAAATTCTAAAGAGATTTTTCGAATTATGCATAACGTTTCATTGTTCTTCCTCCACTCCAAGCTTTTGTTGTTTGAAGACTTATGTAAATAATTCAAAGATTACTTGTGCTAGTGACTGGAGTTCCTCATCGGCTCCTATTGGTCATTCCCAGTAAATATGGAGCCACTCATTTGGACATATGACGGTGTCGGTGGCTCGGACTGGCTTTTACCCATTGAATGCCACAACATTGTCAATTCAATTCCATTATCATTTTTATCCTAATTTTCTATGATTAGAAGATCATTTAGTTGTCGTGTGAGATTAGTAGATGGCACATAAGTTAGAACACTTTCAAATATATTTTTTTTTAAAAAAATTTCTTCATATTGGAAGGTAAATGGCAAAAGGGATTATTTTGTTTTTATGATTGGATAAAATTTTCAAATTTGTGGCTTAGAGATGGGTGTGGTTATCCTTGTTTCAAATTTTTTTTTCCAAATTTGAACTTTAAGATCCATTCATAGCCATGTTGTATGTAAAAATGAAACTAAGGGGTTAGTTTGTTTGGACAGAAAAGAAAGAAAATAAAATCCTCTTGAAGCATGGAGATTTTTGTATAAAAATGTTTTGTTGGTATTGTTTTAATTTGTATACATAAAATCAATATACAATGATGTTCTACTTTGATTCTCTTAAAAAAAAAATGAAAAGTGAAGTTGATAAAATTGTTCCACCCTCTCTTTTTGTGGGAAGTTGTAGCTTTTGTTGCTCTATCATTCATGATGTATGCAATCTTGAAGTGAAATCAATGAAGGCATCTTCTTTGCAGGGAATTGTCAAACCCCCAGTTGGATGGTTGAATCCAAACTCTTCTTCAGCTCTGTTGAGCAATCTTAGAAATGATGGATGGTTCAAGTATGATATCGGCACCACAAACCACTTTCTCTCATTCTCTCCCACGTAGATGGCAATGTGACCTTTGGGAATGTTGGACTGACATCTTGCTGAAACAGACTGCATTCTAAGAATTTGCTTGGCGTTAAGGAGAATCGAAGGCAGACAGATTCCCATGTCGGTATTCGAGTTTGAATGTAGAAAGGATGATATGTTGAACTTGAATGAGAGTTAATTGAAATTTGGTGTGGATTTATAGAATACAAATGGAGAAAAGATGGGTGTTAAAGAAGGAACATGTAACGACCCGGAAATTTCATCCGGGTCTTCCCGGGAGGTAATTTTGGGTCGGGCCGACCGGGCCGGTTTTGAAATTGTTAATTGCCGGAATAATTATGAGTCGATTTGAATGGGATCGGGAATTTTGGTGAAGACATTTGGGCTTGGGAAAGAGTGAAAATAAATAAGGAATTAAATAGCGCGTCGAGTGAGATTCGAGCCAAGGACGTGTCGCGTGCTAGGCAAGGGTCGTTGCCAATCGAGCCACCAGGCATTTTTGTGATCTTAAACGCGCCACCTTGTATATTAGCCTGTCTTCGTGCGGTTGATTTAAAAGCCAAAATCGCCCGAGCTTCTTCCTCATTTCTTCTTCTTCCTTCGCGAAATTCTCCTCCGACCGACTCACTTTTCCTTCGCGATTTCTTCTTTCTCCGGCTCCAATTCGACCGAGTTCCTCTCCCAAATCCGAAGCAAAATCGTGAGCAGCTGGTAAGTTTCTCCTTCTCTTCTTCTCCTTCGCGTTCCGTCTCCCTATTCCGATTTCCGCTTTTTTCCGGCCGAGTCGAAGTGATTGGTGTGTGTGTGATGTTCAGTGCAGCTAGCCAAGGTGATTCGTCCAACCAATTCGCCCCAATTCGCCAATTCGTTCGCCGAATTCGCTTGCCCTGTTCGCCCCTGTTCGCGCCCAGACGCCGAGCTCGCTTTACCCTTCGCGGAAGCGGCTCATTGTCGCGGCCCGATCGCCGTGTCACGCCGCGCATCCTCGCCAGATCGCGTCTGCGCTCGTGCGCGCGCCAGCCGAGCCACATCGCTAACGCTCTCGCGTTCCGTCGCAGGCTCGCGCCTGGCCTTCGTCAGAGCCCAGCAGCGCGCCACGCGCCCATTCTGCGCCCAGCTCGCCCAGCCAGCCAGTTGTTGCTGCCCAGATTCGTGCAATCGGCTCGTTAAATGCGTTCGTCGTGCCTCGTGAGTTGCTCCAGGTGAGCCTCATTTATTTTATTATATTTAGGCCTATTGTGTGATTTTTGTTGTGATTGATAGGTTCTCGGTAGCTAGTTCGGGTTCGTTCGCAAATTAGGATTTCGTGTCAAATCGTCCCCGACCAAGGTAAGGATTTCTTACCAGGAGTTGTGTGGACCTGCGATATTATATGTGATTCTTTGATTGACTGCTTGTTTGTGTTTATTGACATGTGTAGCTAGGTATTCTATTCTGAATTCCCGATTAGCATGATTTTCCTGGTTTAATTCTCATGTTAATCCATGCTAGGTTGTTCCTCTCTAGCATGCTCGTGATCTCATTCCTTGCTTCGTAGTATCATGCTAGGCTCGTTGTATTCTTATTGAGCACGTATTGGATTTTATGGAATTGTTTGTTGTTTGCTAGGCGGAGTTAGAATTGCGGGTAGATAGCATCATCCGGGCACGATGCATAAAGAACCTTGCATCCATGGCGGGGACGTCGAGCAAGTCATTCCGCCCCTGGACCCCGTGAGGATTAGCTAACCCGAGCGGTAGGCCCCGCAATCTTGGGTGAGGGTGGCGGTGTTAATGCCCCAACGGTCGGGATGATGACTTGGCATTGCCTCATCCCGCGGCCGGCATGTCCTCGGCATGTTTGGCGGTAGCCTCTCGATTGTCACTGTTAAGGCGAGGGCGACTTCTGGTGTAAGCCTACCACGACCGTTCCTTGGCCCAGTGCGGTGGTTCAGGTGACATAGTTTACGTGTCAGTCTCACACCCCTATGTCGGTGACATCGATCCAAAGATTTAGTTAGGCGTGGTGGATTGGACATGGGTAGCTTGCCTCTAGACCCGGCACCCCATAGTGTGCTGCGAGTAGCGCGCGGTGCATGCTTACGCTCATTACAAACGCCGATTGGAGATCTCCTCGGGATTGTGAGCCGTGTACCTTTCGTCGACGATGAGACAGCCGAGGCCGGGACTTGTTTCTCGTATAAGGCGACTTATATATTGGACTGTGTGGTGATATTATTTCCGGACTAAGACCCTAGTTGGCATCCGAGGCACAAGTATGGGCTAAGCTATGTGCTCTATTCTGTGTTTATATTCATAGCTTGCATACGCTCATCGAGATGACCATGTATATCGTATTGTACCCCGGTTGGGGATTCTTCTCGAGTAATTCGTTACTCACCCTTATTCGTGGTTTTCCACGGGTAATCGTGGTGCGCGACAGGATGCCTGAAGGAGGAGTTGTGATCATGGGGCCCAGTCTTCCAACTCTGATTTTTGTATTATGACTCTCGTGTGTTTTGTTTTCCCCTGAATGCATGTAGTCGGGCACGGAGCCCTAGGATGTTTGTAAATATTTGTGGATTCCAGCATTTTGTATCTGAACAGGTTTTGAATGGCTTTTAGTAAATCTCTGATCAGAGTAAACTTTGGAAATGTATTTATCTTGGAACAGGTGCTTGGAAACAGGGATAGGTTCCAGGGAAATTGTCTAGTTTTTAAAGGAGTTATTTTGAATGTTTTTGTTTTAATTGGAATCCGAAATCATGTCCGTTTAAATGTCCTTTACTTTGAATGCATGCATTGGGATAAGGGTCCATTTAGTGCCCCATTCGGGTCGGTCCCTTACAGAACACTACATCAAATGCTCACATGGGATTGTTCTATTAGTTGAAGCACCCTTATTTTAATATGGTTCAATTTTTCATTTCTATATGCCCCATATTTTGGTGGGTAGCCCCCTCCTGCCCCAAGGAAATTTCAAATCTGTTTAACAAGATTTTCAATCCTCAACAAGTTTCTGTTTCAATGGACCCAATGCAATGGCTGAGAATTGACTAGTGAATAGTTCAAGTAGGCATGAATATCAGTAAAAAAACCAGACAGCTTCACAGATTGTCAGGTGCTAGTCATAAAAGATGTTGTAGTTTCACCAGCATAGGGTTCATGGTGTCTGATTGATGTTTATATTTGAAGACTCATTCAAAAGTTGTTTCTATCATCTATGATCTTAGAGAAATCGGCATGATCTCGTAATCGATTTCCTTGACTTTTCTAAGTTGATTAAGGAAACAAATCCTGGCATTTTAGTTAGAACCCTGGCCCTCTTCACTATCTGCTAGTTCACTTTCAGTTCATAGCATCCCAATTGTATAAGAGAAGTAAGATTTGGTCATTGAGTTTTTGACATCAAACAGAGCTCTTTGTCCTGCCATTCTGATGGAAAGGAAGAACCAAACATAAGCAGCATTAGTTTGAAGAACTGCAAACGTCAAGATGCATAGTTTCGAGATCAGCTGGGACAGATCCGCGGTCGACCTTCTTCATTTCACGGATTTTTTTTTATCACATAGGTTCATCAAGGATCAGTGTCATTAAAATCAAGTCTCGGGATGCAAGGAGAGGAAGACAATGAGGTCTTAAGGCCAATGTTATTGCAGAGGTTGTCAGAGTTGTAATCTCAACGACGCATGCCGAAGACCAACAGCCCGGAAACTCTATCCAGGTTTTTAATTTAAGTTTGTTCTGTAATGAGAATGGAATTTTATTTTATTGAACAGAATCATGCTTTTGCTTCTTGAGCAACATTGCAATTGGACATATAGATGAAAATAGAAAGTTCATATATGGAGCAACATTAGAGATTTAGTTCACTGTGGAAAGAGATGTGTTAAAGTTGTTTTATTTTTCTGCTGATGCTTTGAATTTGGCAGAGATGGCATTCTTAGCTCGTTTGGTAATATTCTCGTTTCTTGTTTAGTTTCCTCTTTTAAATAAAGAAAAGCACAACTACATTCAGTAATCATTTCTTGTTTCTTGTTCTCTTTTTAACTGAAGAAGGAAACAGAAACTTGTTGAATATCAGTCGAGCAACGCTTGGCTGGTTCTATTCCTTCGTTTGTGTGTACATTTGTATGGTTTTCAGTTGTTAAGGCATAGAATACCTAATAACTTCACATAAGCTCCTGCATTACAACTCTTCAAATGAGGGTTATCCTTTGTTTGAGTTGAATGCTGGTGTTTTTATGTAAATATTCCCTAGTTTGAGTTATATGCGCCTGTCTCAAGGCCCGAACTTGAAGGGAAAAACTAGTGGTTTTATAATTTATCTCACTAGTGAGTTTTGAACATGGGACCACTCAGGGAGCATACCTTGAAAATTCCAAGCTTCCACCGATGAGGCCACCCCTTGGGGCTAGTTTCAATCTCGTATTTAAGCTTCTAACCTCGTAAATTTTAATGATGATTCTTTTGGTCTATGAATCTGTCATTAAATGACTTTAGCTGTTCGATTTGATGTGTGCTTAATAAGGAGGAATGACGAGATTCAAATGTTTCATTTGAATCTCTCAAGAGAACTCAAATGTTGCATACTTTATTAAGCAACACATCTTCAGCCTTCCCTTCAATTTATGTCCTCCAAGGAAGCAAGCAACCCAAGTAGTTCAGCTTGTTCACTTGAACCATTGCTCATTGCTCTGATACCATGTTGAATCACGAGTCAGCCCAAAAACATAAACTAATAGGTTGGTGTAAATTTAATTATGTCATGTTAGCGTGCACTGACTTCTAGATGCATCCTTAGTTGAGACCTTTCTTGAAGTTGCTTGTCTACCTCATCACAAAAATAAATCAATTTCTTGAGGTAAAAGGGTTTTTGGAGATCGACCACATACAATACCATATTCTTCTTCCTAGCCCTTGAAATTTAGGTCTTTTCTTCAATGTTCCTTGTTTTTTTTTTCTTTTAGTCCCAATTAAGTAAAGTTCATCAACTCTACCACACTAGTGTCAAAGCCATATCACTCTGCTCTAATGTTTTTACTTAAAGATTCTTCACTTTCAACTTCCCCTTTGTGTTTCTTACTAATCACAAGAACTTCCCATTTTTGTCAATGATCATGTCAAGAGTTGACTCTCTCGCTTTCTTCGGATTTTCCTTTTTCGTAGAGCCCTTTTGAATGCGGACTTTGATAAGCTAGTTCCCTTCCTCCCTTATATCCAATTAATTTACAAAAATCCATTGGGAGAAGGAGGATGCGAATTATTACGGGGAGAATGATTCTCATACCTACGTTTCAGCCACTGATAATCATTCATGAACTCATTTTCTCAAAACCCCTTTTTATTCTCCCCGTAACTACTTTTCACTCTCCCTATAAATAACCACTTTTTATTCTTCTCATACTCAATATTTTGTTCTCTCCATAATTATTCTCTTCAACCTAAACGCAAGTAATGGTTCTCCCACAATCATTATTTTCACTCTAAATATAGATAATCATTTTCCCTGATAATCATTTTCCTTCATATAGATAATCACTTTCTCCTATAATCATTTCTCATTCTTCTTGTCCCAAACACCTCCTTGAAAAACTTATAGTTGAGGGGGCTCTGAAGAATCACAACATTCAAACGGATAGAAAACCAGTCACTAATCTAATGGAAAAGGACTTGTTTTCAGCCTCATAATTACTAAAATCCATGGAATCAATAGCCCTTATACTCCATTCTTGAAGGAAACAAAGCTTATTATTGTGAGGACTGAGGGGAAAAAAATGAAACCACCCAAGCGTGAACAAGTTCTTTCAATGACAATCTGAGCTGTCTATCAGTAGAAAATCAAGCTGATTAGATCTTGTAGTTAGGATCTATTCCTCTATATTTGAAATCTTGACTCAATGTAACATTCCCATTTTTAGTGTAGTTTGTTCGTATACTCCATGTATAAGTACAACGTATTCAGCCAAAGTGAGTTTAGCCTAGCGATAATTGGCATGTATCCTCGACCTAAAAGATCGTAGGTTTGAATCCTTTGATCCCAAATATTGTTGTGGTGCCTAACATAAAAGATCATATTCTCATAATTCATACATAGCTTCACTATCACCTTGACATAGATAGAGTAAAAGAAATTGGAACTTTTCTTTGAAGAAATGAAAAAAAGGACTAATTCTGAAGCTCGAAAGATATGAACTTCTAAAGGAGTGAAAGAAAAAAGTTACAAAGGGTAAATATTTCTCAACTTAAATACTAAGCCTGAACATTTCATAAATATAGCTCGGTTAACTATATAGTTACAAGATTGCTGTAAATAAAGACTAAAGAAATAAATAATAAACTAAATACAGAGAATTAAAGCAGTAAATAACAACAAGAACTTAATTGATGAGTTAGTCTAAAAGAGATAGACTATTAAAAAGTAACAAAATATTAGAACAATTGTTGCTGAAAATTTCACTGTTCATATTATGATTTGGTAGGAAATTCACCAAGTAAATGGCACCAACATAGAGCAAAGATTATAAATATCTTTCATACAACATTTGAATGAATCAGAACACCAACAAATGGTGGAAAAAATGTTGTAAAAAAAATTGGTACATAGCCTTTGTTCTCCTTCCTTCCTTATTACTGTTGAAATCTAGAAGTAAGATCTATAAAAGCATCTTCTTTGCAAGGAATGGTTAGACCTCCATGAGGATGATCGAAGCCGAACTCTTCCTCGACATGGCTGAGGAGTTGTTTAAATGAAGGATGGTTCAAGAAAGATATCGGAACTACAAAACGCCTCCTCTGGACGTCGATCTCACCCACGTAAACAGCAACATGGCCTCTCGGAACATTCGACTGGTTTCGCATCCTTAGAATTTGCTTGGCATGATGAATCAGAGACAATGGCAAACGAATTCCCATATTGCCAAGTTTTTCGTCGACAAGTTTAATTTCTCAGGTGGTTTTCGAGAACGTGTCTAAAAAGGGATCGAGTTCCCTCTAAAAAATTCGAATATGTTTCGAGTCTAGTTTGGTGTTTGAATGCTCATTTGGAGTTTGTATATATAGAGTTATATGAAACAGAGTTGTTGTTTTGAGTGCTGACTGGCAATTGATGCATTTCTAATGAATGTGGGACATTCAAGACTGTTGTTGGGAAGACCCCTTCACATGGCTTTGATCAACATAGAAAAGAACTCTACATACACATTCAAGAATCAAAATAGTGACTGTTCAAGGAAATTGCCTATTCATGTGATTGACTTTCTGGGAAAGAGCTAATATCTACATCATTGAATATAATTTTCGGGTCGAGGCTGTTAATGTATCACATTTCGATATTCATTATCAATACGAATCAATCCTAACTGGTTGAGCTATATAAAGACAGACAATGAAACAAGGATGAGTTATGCTTTTCACTGTCTAATGAAGCATCTACTTTAAGCAGCATGAATAGCTGGAATTTCACAGCTTAAATCTGAGATGGATTGAACCTTATCATACATTGTGGATTGTGAATAAAATCCATGACGTGTCGAAATTTCGTTCGTTATTGTTACTTGATGAATAAATAAGACTGCATTTTGTTTTTCAACAAAACGTGTAGAAGATTTCTTTTCAACTTTGTATTAGTACAAAGGGCGCCACAAAATACCTTGAGGAAACTTTCCAAACATTGGAACTTATGAACACCTAATATTGTCGGCTTCTCTCTTGAGTAATTATAACACATAGATAACAACTAAGGGTGTGTTTGGATTGAGGGTTCGTTCGGGTCCAATTCCATGTTTGGATGGAGCAGATAAAAAATCCTCCATAAATACCTTCATAAACCCTCCTACCTAAAACTTCATAAACCTACAAGGTACAAAAGACTTTTACTATAACTATTATTATATTTCTTCTATCCAAACGAGAGTTTTCTGCGACAACCATTCATATCTCTCTATTGAAACAGAGGTTTCTGCCATAACCACTCATAACTCCTCTTTCCAAACAAAATTTTATCTTCACCAAACTTCTTATAAACACTCATAACCACAACTCCTTATTTCCAAATTGTCTCTCCAAACACACCTTAAGACTATTTGGGACTATAAACTTAAGATGGAGAAGTTGTGCAAATTGTTTATACCTCATTTGATAGCTATTTTGTTTTGGTTTCTATTTTAAAATGTATGCTTGTTTAATTTCCTCACAATTTTTTCACCACTACTTTTTATAGTTCTTAAAACTTAGGCTGAGTTTTGAAAATATGTTTAGAAGTTCGATACGAAAACAGAGAAACTCACAGATGAAAGTTGCGTTTATAAGCTTAATAGTATTTTCGCTGGCACTCGGTCGAGCAATTCGTCAACATGTATATCCACTCCTTAAAATTTGAGGAAACATCTGCATGTGAGAAGTTTAATTTTCTGAGCATCCAATGGCTTTATGTACCAGTGGACCCAATGGCTAAAAATGGAGTTATGGCATTGAAAATAGGCTACTGTACCCTCACACTGTACCATGGGAACAACAATATGACAGAAACATTTATCAGTTGTCAATTAGGCAGTTGAATTTTTTAAATGTTCTCTAAAGTTGGAAAGTTTTTAATGTATAAAAGCACTTGGAGTTTTAAATGTTCTTTTCCTTTCCTTTTTGTAAAGGTAAATATATTCATTAAGACACAAGGTCAAAGTTGGATGTTTCTTTTTTCTTTCTTTTCTTGTTATTGTTTTTGTAGAAAAACAGGATTCTACTTTATAGAATACATGGGATATAGTTTGTTAGTATTTTTTAGTTGTTTTTCTTCTCATATTTGTCTTGAGGGTCTTAAGGTGCATAAGGAGATGAGTTGAATCCATGGTGCCCACCTACTTAACTATTAATTTCCTATGGGTTTTCTTAGCACTCAAATGTTGTAGGGTCAGGTGGTATGCCCCATGACATTAGTCGAGGTGCACAAAAGCTAACTCGAACAGTCATGTATATCATAAAAAAAATGCAATGGATAATTGTAACTCCGGAAAACCAACTTTTTGTTATGCGCATCTCAATTATTCCCTCAAAGTCGAGCCAAGGTGGAACATCTGACTACCAAAAAGAGAATAAAGCCCATAGAACCAGCGTTAACCAAGTCAATGCATGTTTCATTTTTCTTCGTAATTCCAGTTATTCATCACATGAGTTAACTATCATGAGTTGGTCTAGTGGTCAAAAGAACTTTGGAAAATAAATAATTATGTATTAAATTCATGGTGATCACCTACCTATAAATTTTTCTGACATCCAAATATTATTAAGATCAAACATGTTGTTTCGTCAAAATAGTTGAGTTAAACATAATTAAGTTAATAGGGGTTTCAAACTTGTAATGTTTAAGTTACTTTTTTTTTATTGAACAACATTCGGGGATTCGAACTTGCAATTCTTTGATTACTAAGTCATACATGTTAACATCAAAACTAAGCTCTTATTGCTACCTCTCAAGTTGAGATGGTTGATATAATTAAATTAATCCAACTCACCAATTTAAGATTTTAGGTTCATTGGTGGCTTAACACAATTCAATAAGTTACTAGGTTGTACAAGATACCACTAATTTATGTTTTTGTTGGGGGGCATCGACATTATTAATATACTTTTGAATTTAATTAATTTTACTTTTTTGCAAATATTTGAAAATGAACCTTCGGAAGAAAACGATTTTATTAGAGTCGTGCTTATTACAGTTAAAAGTTGTATTTTAGTTTGTTACTTTGTTTTCACCAATTATTGTTAAGTCTTGAACGCATTAATGACCTGCGATTAGCAGTCGGGATCTCGAATTAAACTCTAGCCGTAAAATAACATAATCTCTGTATCTATAAATTTCCGTCTCTTTCAATACAATTGCTTTCCTCCTCTGTCCGTGGACTAGCTAACACTACGTTAGTGAACCATGTAAACTTCTGTGTTGTTTCTGCTTCTTCTCTCACGTTTATCGTTATCTGTTATTTTATACTCCATTTTATCGATTGTTGATTGCCGTTTCATAACCATTATTATTTGAAGTACACATCAAACTTCATCTTTGCCAAGCTATTGATTAATTTTTTAAAAAACAATATTGAAAGCAGAAGTATAAAATTATTTCAAAATTAAAACATACTATATTTCTCTACTAGTCAATTTCATTGTGCAGTATTTTATTCCCCACTGTATTGGATAAATGATCTTCTAATTTGCTGCCTGTCTGGAAATCAAGAACTGTTATCAACAAAAGGCTTGGACTTTATCAAACTTTTCCACAGATTAGGAACTTTTATGATTAATGCAACTTTTATATGTTCATCTAATCATGTAAATAGAATAGTTACTCTTTCAACTAATCCAAAATTAAAGGACTTTGAATTTTTGGATCTAACAATATGTTTTCAGTGTAAAATGCTATTTATTATTTTTTTAATATGCCATTGTGTTCAAACCAGCTTTGGTCAGCACCTTAACTATTACATGAAACAACCACTTGATTTTATTACATTTGATTGCTAAAAAATAAACATGATATTAAATTTCAAGTAGGGTGACCATTATAACAACATTGACTAGACCAACTAATGTTTTCTTTAGTTCAACAAAGATAGAATTTTGATTCATACGTATACATTAATATTGCTAACATTTTTTTACTGCCAACAAAAACATAACTCTAACATCTTATATAATCTAGTAAGTTAGTAATAACAAAGTTCAAATCCCCCTCTCCAAATGTAGTTGAGTAAAAAAACTCTCTTTCTCTCTATATATAGAATTCAACCATATTTAACTTTTTGGTTATGATAATTCATAATTTCAAATATAGTGCAAGTCAAACAAATATGCTCTTGTTTGCTATGTCAAACATGATGCTAGTTGAATTATGTTTCTTGTTTGCGTATCAATATTAGTAATAGTAATTCATCTAAATATATTTCGCAGCTTACACTTACAGAACCTTCAACAATTGTCACGAGACATATTGTCAGTCAATGAATGACAAGAAAATTCATCCACCGAAGATAAAAACCAATCATCTCATTAAGAGATAATTTTCTACAGTTTTTTTTACGTCCAAACTTTGTATCATGATTTAAACAAAATAGTGGTAAATCATCATCATAGCACGAACAAGAGAATTATGTGGAAAAGATCTATTTGTATTGCAACTTATGGTGAAAAAATCACCATTAAAAAAACCGCAAATTACACGCCCAAAAGGCAACATAATTGGGTTCCATCAAACATTCCAACGCCAGTCAGAACGCAAAAAAATCAGCAACAACAGAACAATCCCCACAAAAAAAAAAAAAAACAAAAAAAAAAGCCAAAAGGCAAAAATCACGAACCATCGACCCTAGTTCTTTCACACATTCAAGAGGATTGCAATCTAGAAGTGAGGTCGATGAACGCATCTTCTCCGCAAGGAATCGTCAAACCGCCCGCCGGATGATCGAATCCAAACTCCTCCTCGGCTCGACTGAGAAGCTGTTGAAACGAGAGGTGATTCAAATACGAAATCGGAATCACGAACCGCTTCCTCTGCATCTCTCCGACGTAGACGGCGACGTGGCCTTTCGGCACGGCCGAGGAAGTTCCCGAGCTTCTTCGGAGCAGTTGCTTGGCCTGAGGGATCAACGAGGATGGAAGGCGAAACCCCATAGCGAAGAGGATTGGGGAGAAAAAGGGAATGGTGGAATGTAGCTTCGGTTGATCGAAGAAAAAGTGGAAAATGGGGATTTGAGAGCTTGGTTTGGGATTTCATGGAGTTAGGGTTTGTATTTATAGGGCTTTTTTGGAGGTGAGGTGGTTGGGTTATGAAGGGCCAGAGAAATTAATGAATGGGATTGGTGTGTAATTAATATTGTTATTAAATTATGTGGGTATTATTATCCACTTTATTATTAATTGATTTGATGTTTGATACGACACACCGTGTTAGGACTTAGGATAAGCTGTCAACTTGATTGAAATATAATATATAAATATATAGTAGGGGCGTACAAAACTATCTATGTTAAATTGTTGATCGAGTTTATATGAATTTATTTGGGGAAAATTGTGGTAGGTAGTCACTTTTAAGAAAGTAATTACAAATCTAGTCATGTCTTAAAGTATTTGTAAATCTATTTTTTATTTTAAATTTAAATAATAATATTTTTCAATAATACCTAATATACCCTTCTTTCTCACTTTTTTTTCTTTATTTGTTTGGAAGCCAAATCTAGCGGCATTTGTGTTTTTCTTTTTCCAATGATTTCAATGAATGGTTGTAGTGGCCACATGGAAATTTTTATGAAATCAACGATGTTTTTCTTCACACTTTTTTTCAATAATCCATAAACTTTATTTATTGAAATTCATATATATTTTATAATACATTATTATTGATTTTATGAAATCAACCTTATCTTTCTCACACATTTTTTCATTAAGTCAAGAATAATGTTAGTGTTTTAAACGTCAATGTATTTGGATAATTATACTAAAAAAAATATTGGAATAATTAATTCGTAAACTCATTTCATTAATATTTTTTAATTTTAAAAAGAAAAATTGAACCGGATAAGTTCTTCTCATAAAATAATTATGAATTGGCAAATTTAAAATATTTGCATCCATAATAATAATATGTTTTAATACTATATTACAAATATTTATTAATGTATGTATTAATTAATGATTAATACATTTAATACGGTATTATAAGTACTTATTAATACTCGCATTAATCATTAATATTGTATTATAAATACTTATTAATAACTGCACTAATTATTAATACAGTTTAATATTGTATTATAAATACTCATTAATACTTTCATTAATGATTAATAGAGTTTAATATTGTATTATAAATACTTATTAATACCCGCATTAATTATTAATACACTTTAATACTGTATTATAAATAATCACTAATACCTGCATTAAAGATTAATACACAGTTTAATAGTGTATTATAAATACTCTTTAATACCTGTATTAATTATTAATACGTCTTAATTGTTTTTTTTAAACATAATACGTTTTAATAATGTATTATAAATACTCATTAATACTGATATTATAAGAAATATGTGACAACAAATGACTATATTTGTTAAAAAAAATTAAAGTGATGATATTTATAGTTGTGATGATATTTATAGTTATTTTCTAAATTTGTTCAATATTGTAAGTTTCCATTCTTATATAGAAAAACAACATCAATTTATACTTTTTTATTTATTTAAAACTCATATTTATTTATTAATATATGATTAAAAAATTTTAAGTATTTTGATAAAATCAAAACAACCAGGAGAAGAGTTAAAAAAATCACTGAGGCAATTCTAGACCGAAGTTGAAAAAATTTCATATCACAAATTTTTTTAACGTTGATTTGAGGAAAAGGGGAGGGTATTTGTGTCTTGTTACCTATAAAAAGATATTTATATTGAAATGCCGGTGATTAGTTTTGCTAAATTCTTCAAATGTGAATATTTTTGTAAAATTTTTATTTATTTAGCTTAATCATGCCAAAAGCCCTTTATTTGAGTTGTATTATAATTTTATAATTTTTTTTTGGTTGAATCGGTTTTTAGTTTTTTTTTTCATTCAATCTAACTCAATCAGACTTTAGAATTATATATATTTGTATGTGAGAGAAATTAATTAGTAAGATAAATTCTTTTAACATATTGATAAGGAACATGTGCTACTATGTCACAAATGTTTAAGTACAATATTATGCATTTTTTTAATATATATTTACTAGATGTAAATTGAGTTTTTTTTATAGATCAAGTAATATGATAATAACACAACTTAAAAATTCAACCTAACCCAATTTACAAATATAAGATTGACTTGCTCTAAAGCATAAAGATTGGATGGGGTTGGGAGATTGTTGGGTTGGTTCAAAAAAGTTTTTTAAACCAATCCAACTAAAACTATGTATATCTATAATATTTGGAAAATAAAAATGAGAATAATTACGAGAATAATGAGGAGCAATGAAGATCGTGATTTGATGTGATCTATATATTTTGAACTTCATGTAGGTTTGGGAAATAAGAATGAAAATGACACACTTTGTTGTTTCTAACCCCAAAAAAGTAATAAAAAATAAAACAGATTTTGAGAAATAAATTTATATCATAGTGTTGAATTAGATTACAATCAAACGATGAAATTGTACACTAACACCTCCTTAATATCTGAGTTGCTTTAGGTGATAAAAAAAAGCAAGACTATAATGACAATATTAGGTTGGAATCTCTCTATCTCCAACATCTTTTTTAATTAAAAAGAAGAAATATAGTTTACGTGATTGTTTTCGCAAGAAATCGTCCGGTCTTTTTTTTTTTGGAAAATATAAAATATTTTGTTATAAAAAAGATCGATTTTTTTAGACAGGGGATGCATATGAATTGAATCATGATATGTTGTTTTCTTAAATAAATAAAATAATTAAAAAAAAAATTGAACCATTAAAACAATTCATAATAATTTTATTGATTATATTTTTAAATCAAATGCATTGATGAACTCGAGTTAGATTCAAACTTAAGGTTAGGTTTGAAAAGTATGATATGTGTTTTATTTTGAAGTACAATGAACTTTATATATTAAAATAAAAATTAATTAGAATTATTGTTATTATGTACTATTTTATAGTTAATTGTTGATAAATATCTTTTTTTTAATTGCAAGGATAAATTATTGCACATGGTATGCTTATAAACTTTCTGTTTTAGAAAAAAAGAACGTTGAATGATGAAAAACAAATTATGATATGCATTACACCATGCTATGAATTAACAATTATTAGTCTTTTTTTTCTTTGATTATTAATAATAATAATTAGTTTTGGGAATATTTTAATGCATTAGTGACAACTTTATACGTTGAATGATAAACTTCTGCTTAAAAATATATATAACAACAATGGAAACATAAATTTGTAATTGATCGATAAAACTTTATTTTTCAACTAATATTTTACATGAAAAAGCAATACGCAAATTATACAAATTACAAACAATAAAATTAGTAACAAAAGAAAAACGAAAATCTCACACATAGTTAAAGAGAATAATACTCTATGAGTTCGTTTCTAAAAATAAATCTGCTCACTAAGGCAATATACTATTATTCAGCGTGGGAATCTTAGATGCAGAGTCAAACACATACTTAATCTCAAAAAAAAAAAAAAAAAAAGTCAAACACATACCTATCGAATGGGTCGGTGACGCGGTTGATTATCTTGTTTGGTGTTAATTCATTTCAATTCCACGGTCACGAGTTCGAATTCGAAAATCCGTATTTGGTTCTCATATTATTTGAGAGTAGTAGTAGCATGTAGGTTTGTTGGTCCTCCTCCTACCAATTTATACTAAAAAAACGAGTCAAACATATACCCTTCTAGAAATTTGAATGCAATACCACCAACTTTTGACATGTTTTTGAAAATGAAAGAAATTTTTGGAGTAAAGAGAACAAAAACAAATAAATATTACTGAATAGGTCAGTGGCGTAATAGTTTCATTGTTTGGTTGTAAACCAGTTCAATACCAGCGTCTCAGGTTCCGAGTGCAACCTCGGTATTTTTCCTCCCTCCCTGAATATGTACTCAAATAAATAAATATTGAATCTCCATATGTTGGTGAAGAAAATGGTAAACTTTGTTTATTTTGTATATTTTTTTCCGAAGATCCTTACATCTAAATATAATATATATGTTGAAATATCCTAAATGTAAATCAATTATTAAGCGCTTCAAATTATCTAACCAAATACATGAACTGATGTCTCTTGATAAAAATATATTTATATAACCTAATCTGATGAGTTATAGTGCTTTGATAAAGAATACTACTATAATCAATATACGACTTTGAAAAAGTATATCTTTAAACCCCAATCCTTCAACTATCGTATTATTCCTAAAGACAATAAATAAGTATTTATATATATTAAAGTAGTCTATGAAGCAATAATATAATCTCAATATAATTTCGTAGAGTCAACGATCTTCGTTTATACCTCATGATCAAACTGTTATATATTGTGATAGTCTAAATGAATCAAATCTATCATCAAAAGGCTAAACGTATATATGAAATATCAATTCTTTAAAGCTTTTAAGGGGCAACAGAGTTGGTTGAATACACAAGTTTTGAAGGTATGCTTCTCTTGAACTTCTTAGTTCAAAACCCATTTGTAACATTAATTTATAGATATTGTTCTTTTGATATATACTTGGAACTTCCGAATTATATAAAAAAATCACATGATAATCATGCTGCATAAGTTCTCACTTTCTTCATGGATATAGTTAATACACCAATATGTTAATCAATTAAAAAATACAATCTGAATCGATTTAATAACTTTCGATTTTCTTTAAATAAAAATTAATATATCTAATATTATGTAAAAAATTCAAACCATCCAATAAATCGATTCAGTTTGGTTTAATTTGTCAGTTTTTAGTTTTTATTACACCCCTACATTTTATGATATTATCTAAAATAAAAAAGGGTGACATTCACCAATTATCCAATTAAAAAGAAAAAGAAAAGGATTCACAATGAAATATGATATTATCCAATAGTTTAAAAAAAGAGAAGGTATTATCCAATGTCATCAAGTATACAAATGATGGTATAATCATCGAATAGGTCAATGACGTTTGTTTGGTTGTAAATTTTAATACTAACATTGTAGGTTCGATCTAATATTCAGTATTTGTTCCCTCCTTCTAAAAAATAAAAAACAAGTCATCATCTAATTCAGTTGAAACAGCTAAATCTCCAGCTCCATCAGATACCAAATTCACACTTCCGATCTGTTCATATTTGATTCGATCCATTGTACTCTGCAACAACCTCACATGCTACAATCTGTTCTTCACTGTTTGAATTTATCATCAATTCGTACGTCGAGCATCGCCATGTCGCCATTGTCTTCCAGATTCGACATGACATTAATCTACCATAACTTCCCGCGTCATTTCGTAGCGTTGCAACGATCTCTCCTTCGTAAAAGGTACCAAAAAAATTTATGCATCGATTGTAATTAATGAAAACGAGTATCGATTCGTACTTTTCCATGTGTTAGGGTTCGAGAATTGAAAGATGTACTGAATTCACAAACGTTATATTGTTTTGCATTTTGCATCTCGGTTTTCTGTAACGACACGGCGAGGATCGATGTCTGATTCTAGCTAGAGAGGGGAAAATGTGTTGCTCCGGTGGAAGTTCATTTGAGTAAGTATTGCTTGATTTGTATTGTGTATTGAAATTGTTTGGAGTTCTGTTTTCTTGATTGGATGTGGTTAATAGCAAATTTGTATAGCAGAATGAGCCTTAAAAGGCGCGCCTCAGGATCAATGGTGCCTCTGGGAAAGGCATCAGTGAAAGCCGAGTGCCTTTCATGAAGCTCTCGGGCGTGCAAGTTGCATGCCTTGAGGGCTTTCTTATTTTATTTACAGTAAAATGGTGAATTTTATACTCTTTTTCTCAATTTATTTTTTAAATTTCAAATTTAATCAACAATTACTTCAGTGATTTATTAAAAAACAATTGAAACTTAATCATTAGCCATAATCATCAATCCGCTCCTCCGTTCTCTCTAATTCTCCAATGAAGGAGTGAATAAAGATGAACATGTATTTAGCCACCATAAGTTTGATCTCTAGGACAGTAGGACTTGAAATTTTTATTTTGGATTAATATTTTAATGTTTCATGTTTTTTATGAAGTGATTGTGTGAACAAATCTCTATTGAAAGGGATTAATATATATAATTTGTGTATGTACATGTATATAATATTATATATAGACCTTTTCTATTCATGGTACGCCTAGGAAAAAAAAGCCCGTATCTTTTGGCTTTTGTGTGTCTTGCGCCTCAGGCTCGAGAGTGTCGTTGTGCTTTGTGCATCTTGAAAAACACTGCCTATGATTATGTTTCTTTGGGTGAAAAGAATTAGGATTAGATTTCTTGATTGAGTGTAGTTGAAACTTGAATCTAGTTTAGGCAGCATCCATACCAGATAGTATGGCTGTGAGGGAAATTTGTTGGATAGAAACTGTGATGGTGATGGGAACTCTTGTAGGAGAAGAGAATTGTGTCCGTCACAAAAATGACAAACTCCTTAGGGTGCGTTTGGGGCACCGGTTTGGTTATTATAGACGGAAGGTTATGATAAACGGTGGGTTATGATAAACGGTAGGTTATTATAAATGGTGTTTGAGAGGCAAGTTATTATAACAGGGATTATGATAAACGGTGTTTGGGGGGCTGGTTATGTAACAAAAAGTAATATACGTAAGGTGTAGATAAACGAGCACGTAGGTTTAGATAAACTGGCACGCAGGTTTATGTAACCACTGTTTATAATAAACGGTGGGGCAAACACCGGTTGAGTTATTATAACCAACTCGGCCGTTTACATAAACGGGGGCCCAAACACACCCTTAATGATTCAGATCGATTAGATTTTCCCCCACACAATTGTGTGGGGGTCTTGTAGATTTGTAGTATAAAAAAGAAAGAACATTTGAATGGTTATGTTGGATTAGATAGAACTTAGGCACACACAGAGAATTAATTGCTTGAAGTTGACAAGTTAAGTTGATAAACCGTGGTTTCTGATGTGGGTCGTCAAGGTTTTCTCTCTCTTACTTTGCTAATACAACATTATTTGCTTTGGTGATCAACTTCAATCATTAACGCCTGTTTGATTACCATAGTTTTAGGTTTAAAAATTAAGATTTTTTTCGCCCCATTTTTCTTTATTGGTTTTCATCACTCACAAAGAAACATTTAAATTCTTATCTATGTTCCAAAAATAAAAACATTTTTCTAAAATTTAAAGGTAGATAACAAAATAAAAAATAATGAAATTTACATGTTAAAGTAGTATTTATAGACTTAATTTTCAAATGCTAAATATAAAAAATCAATCAAACTGAAACTTAAATTTTTGAGGTTGGGTTTGGGGCATAAAACACCGGTTAAGTTTTTATAAAGAATAGATTATTATAATTGGTGTTTTGGGTGAAAGTTATTAGAACAAGAATTATGATAAGTGGTGTTTGGCGTGTAGAGTATTGTAACAAGAATTTTAATAAACGGTGTTTAAGGTGCACATTACTATAACAAGGAAGAGGAAAACTGCCCTCCTTATTAATTGGAGAGGCCTTTTGTAATTGCCATTTCGGCTTAATGTCATATCATCAATGAAATTGTTTCTTATCCAAAAAAACAAGGAAAAGGAACTGATTAGTCTCAAACGGGGCATGAGTTATGTGAAACGACGACAGAGGTTTTGTGAATCGGTGACTTGGGTTTGGGTCATTATAACTGGTGAGTCAAATGTGAGTTGGGTTATTTATACCCCAACCCCGTTTGCATAAACGGCATCCCAAACACGGCCTTAGTTTCCTACTCAGCGTTTGTCCACGTCAATATTACTACTGTAAGAGGGAGTTCCATAGGGTTCAAAACTGTGTGGAAGGGTTAATCTTCTCTCCATCTCTCATGATGTATGCAATGGAACCTAGAAGTAAGATCAATAAAAGCTTCTTCTCTGCAAGGAATTATCAGACCACCCATTAGGGAGGTTGAATCCGAACTCTTCTTCAGCCCTTTCTAGCAAGTTAATTAATGAAGGGTGGTTCAAGTTAGTAACTGGAACCTCAAATCTCTGTCAGGTTTTAACCCCAAATTGACTGCAGTATGACCATTGGGAATATTGCACTTATTTTGGTTAGAAGCACCCTGCAGTTTGACAATTTATTTGGTGTTTAGAAGAACTGAAGCCAAACGATTTCTATATTCAAATTTTCTTTGAATTGAAAGTATAACGAGCAAATCTAGGTGGTAGCATCAGCATGCTTGGTATTGACTTGAAGTAGAATACTACAATCCTTAGGATGAGAATTTCTTTGTGACTAGAGTTGGAAGAGTCATTGTTAATTTGTTTTGAATTATATATAGTGTGAGAAAGACAAGTTGAGAAGGAAATAATAACAAAATAGGAGTTTGGAAGACCTACTTTATTCAAACATCTTGTGAGGTTCAAACTTTGTTGGAACATACTCCCTTTTTTGACCCGATTTCTGGTAGCAAAGACCCACTTGTTTGAATGGAAGGCAATAGAGTAGAAAACTAGTCGAGGAAAACGGAAAACGAAATGCTGTGACTAAGAAAACAGATAGATCAAAAAAGAAAACCATTGCAATGCTCGGTCCCATATGATAACAATTTAAATTTTGCTTTTTATTTTTAAAAAGTTAAGTTTATAAACACACTTCTAGTTTTTTGTTTTGTTATCTACTTTCTACCTAAATTGTTGTCGATATAATTAAGTTTACTCTAACCTGTTATTTTAAGATTTTGGATTGGTGGGTGATTTAAACATGATATGAGAGTAAGAGGTCGTGTTCGAACCCCTAACCCCCATGTTAATAATTTCTTCTCTAATTAACATTGATTTCTACTTATTGAGCATTTTCAAATTTCCAAGCCTACAAGTAAGAGGGAGTGTTGGTTGATAGAGTTATATTATAGTTACCATAACCTATTAGCTTAAACTTTTGGGTTGAGTGTATATTAACACTCTACTCAACCTCAAGAGTTATTGAAGCAAGCGTGCACTATTTTTATGTTTTCATATTGTTAAGTTATTCCAGAACTTTAGAATGGTCATTTTTCAAATAACATTAGTTATGGAAATGGACATTCTGCATCTTAATTAATTGTTGAAGAAAAGGTGCTTGATTCATACATATCTGCTTATTGTTCTTAAAAGAATCTCAGTTAATGTTCAGATATATCCACTCCCGGTTATCCAATATATATATATATATATTTATATTTATATATATCATTTTGAGCAAACATTGTAGGCCAGCTTTCGTGTGAACTTCACATAGGCTTGTTCCAAATAAAAAATAATATAAAATAAGAAGGCACAAGTCCACAATAATGTAAACTTTTACTTTAAGTAAATCTCTTCGTAGTTTAGATGTATTCAATTTATTATGTGGGACTGCATAGCTGTATTGATATGTTGTGACCAAGGCTTACCTGCCATGTTTGATCTTGTCCATGTCTCCAGTCAGATGGTTTGGATTTTTTAATCAGATAAATCTTAAACTCATCCCCCAATGTTGTTAGAATAAAAAAAATATATATTCATTTAGACAGAAAAATTTATGCCATTTAAAGAGTCTGCTCCCTGTTATATGTTGGCACAGCATAGAATGAAGGGAATGGTTTAGATGTCTCAGGCATGTCTCTAACGAAAGTGATGACTATTGCTTAGGTTATGTGATTGACACAACAAACAAACTATCACTAAGCCACAGGTTTCCACCCAAATGGGTCCTAGGGGCTAGTTTTCGTAAGAAGTTCGGTGACTGATTTCCCAAGTAGCAGAAGATTATTAACTAGACAGGATTATGCAATACAGTGAACTTCGCAAGCCATTGCCTCCTAGTTGTCCCATTCAAACATATCTTATCACTAGTTTCTTAAAACAAGCTATTGCCCACATCACCCTTCTTCATTTATACATACATAATTTTGATTCTTATGCAACTCAGATTTCAAACTTTCAACCACCAACCAAGTTTTTTCACTAGCTGTTATGCAACTTCAAGTTTTTTCAATTAGAACTCTTCCTCTTGTGAAGAAAAAACCTATGGGGTTTTCATTTGGCAAAAAGTGTAAATGTTGTGCAATGTCTTAGACTTTTGTCTCTAACAACGAACTACAGATTCTTCAGTAGCTGAAGTAGTTGTTGTGAAGTTTACATCGGAAAGAGCCAAAGGGAGCTGTTTGTGATTCCAGTAGCTTACTGTAATCATCCATTTTCAGGAACTTACTAAGTCAAGCATCCTATGGAATTCTTGAGTAGTCCCTACCCCAATGGTACATTCATTGATCTCATCTCCCAATTGAATGAGTCTAGAAAGAAGATATATTTGTTAGACATAGCCTAGTAGACTAGATTTCTCCCAAAGATGATGAAAGAGTTGGAACATTGGTCCTTCAGGTTTGGTTTTGATTAACTATGATGCTTTATTATTTTTCCTTTCCTGAAAGCATTCTCCACAACCGTTTGAAAATCCAAAGTCCCTAGAAGATTAGTATGCTGGATTTTGCTTTACAAAGGTCTAAATACAGCAGAATTTTTTTTAAAAAAATTGTCATTCTCTGCTTGGCAACCTTCAGTTCGCTTACTGAGTTTTAAGGGAAATGGGGTTCAACCTTATGAGAAAGAATGTTAGCAGTTCTTATTTCAATCCTTCAATTTCTACGGGTGTTTCCCAAAGATTCCTGAAACTATATATTTCATAGTTTTGTGGGTCCAAGCTCTCCTCCAAAACAAAGTTAATTTGGGTTAGTGCGGCCAAAGACATTATTTCAGAGATTTCGTTTGGAGGAACCAAGGGATGCTTTTTTAATGACGAGCACTTTGCATAGAGCAACCGGATCAATTTAGGCAAACATTAGTCGTCTGAATGGCATTTTATATCACCATTTTTTTTTTATTCTTTCAATTATATTTGTTTTAAGGACATTCTATTTTTCATATTCCTTATAAATTAAAAGCTCATAATGGAGTGACTTAGTGGTCATGGTCAAGAGGGTCTTGGAGAACTAAGAAGTGATGTGGCCACCTAAAATAGGAATTAATTTCCTTGACATTGACATGTTGTAGGGTTTGGCAGTATATTCTGTGAGAATAGTTGAGGTGCGTGCAAACTGACCCAGACTCTGTTGGATATAAAAAAGTAAATTAAAAGGTTGTATCTCTCTTGAAAAAATTATACCTCCACAAAAGTACAATTTGGTTTGTACATGAGAAAATGAAAACCAATTGCTGTGACCAAGAAAATAGTCCAAAAGAAAAATCCATGTCACAAGAAACTTCCAATCGAAGAGTTACTGCATCACTGGTTCAATGCAATAGCTAGGCAGTTAGACCCCCACAAAAGTACAATTTGGTTTGTACACAAGGTACTCAACGATGTACAACAAATTGTTTTGGCTCTCATCAAGACACATTTCAAATTCTCATCGATTTTCCCATTATCAACATATCACTATTCACTATATTGTTTTGTATCAATTGATGCTCCACGAAACTGGAAATTATGTTTTTTTTACATGAATGCTCTACCATAAGCTACAACTTATATGTTGGGGTAAGCTTGCGCCATGTTTGATATTCTTATATTGTTCAGTTAATCCAACACTTGAGAGCGGTGATCTTTCAAAAGAAGTACTCTTGGAAATGAGTATTCTATTTCTTAATTAATTGTTGAAGAAAAGATGCTTGATTCCTGTTAGAATTAAATTGGCATTTATTTAAGGTTTAAGAGGAGTTTATTTCAAGTTGTCCTTTATTGTCATTTTACATTCCTAGCTAGGGTTTCTCCTTTGAGTTTATATATATGCGTGTAATCTCTTCGTGGATGAATAAGAAGAATACTATTGAGTCTATCAAATTTCAAGCCATGCCCCAAACATTACCGTATCGATAAATCGCCCCGGTGTAAAATAAAGACGGTTGGAGCCCGGAGACAAAAATTTGTGGTAGCTTTACCAAACTGGTTGGGTACCTTCGGGAGAAGAAACAATTTAAGGGACAATATACCAGATTTATCACTCCCAGTAATCACAATATCATCTAGATAGTGTGGAAATCCGGTCTATCTGCATCTAGACGAATTGACTATTTGAGGGGAGGCTCGATCTTTGTTCGAGGGTAGGATTGAATCCTTGGGTGCCGAATCAGAAGTTGAGCCCATGGAGAGGCTCGGTAGAACTTTGTTCAAGGGGAGGATTGTTGGGATGCAAACAAAGTATCCCACATTGGTTAGATGAGGGGAAGATCGTGGGTATATAAATGATGACAATCATCTCCATTGATATGAGGCCTTTTGGAGAAGCCCAAAAACAAAGGCATGAGGGTCCATACCTAGATGCTTATTCGGTTTCAAAAGAATCTTATGTAATTGCAGATATCCACTCATTATGAGAAAACAATGTAGGTCAGCTTTCACGTGAACTTCACATAGTCTTGTTTGAAACACACTAGAAATAAATAAATAAAATAAGAAGGAAAAAAAGTAGGATCACACAATCTGCATCAAGAACAGAAGATTTTTTTGCAACTTCTGACTGTGATCTAACCTTCTTGTTATTCAGGTTCATCATTTGTGGGACTCCAATAGCTGTACTGATGTATCACAAAGCCAAAGGCTTCGCTGCCATGTTTGGTTTTGCTCTATTTTCAGCCTGATGGTATAGATTTTTTTATTACATTCGTATTCAATACATTTAGACAGAAAATAATCTATGCCATTTAATATGTGTGCTTCTGTTATATTTTGACAAGGCAAAAAAAGTGGGGAATGGTTTAGATGTTTCAGGCATGTCTATACAAAAGTGATGAACTATTATTTATGTTATGTGCTTAGCATAACTAACACGTATTTACATGGCCACAATTTCAGCTCAAATAGGTCCTTTATTGTCTGATTTTCTCATAAAGTTAGGTGACTTTGTTTACCCATTATTATTTCCCTAGTATCTGCAGATTAATCTGGGAGACAAGACCATGTGCTACAGTAGATTTCACAAGCACTTGCCTTCTAGTGGGCTCCATCCAGAGATTTCTCGCCACTCATTTCTTATAGCAAACTCTTACCCACATCACCCTTTTTCTTGTATATATACATGTTTTTCAATCCCAAGCAACTCAATTCTCAAACTTCCAACTACCTACCAAGTTTTCTCATTCTCTCAATTGCTATTGTGAAACTTCTAGTTTCTTCACTTCTAAATTCTTTGACTTCCTGTCCTGAATATCAAAACTATGGGTTTTCGTTTGGCAAAAATTGTAAGTGTTGTGCAAAATCTAGGACTTACTTCTCTAGCAGCAAGCCAAGGATCATCAGTAATCCGGAAAGGTTATTGTGCTGTTTATGTAGGAGAGAGCCAAAGAAGGTTCTTAATTCCAATAGCATACTTGAATCAGCCATTTTTCAAGGACTTGCTCAGTCAAGCTGAAGAAGAATTTGGTTACAGTCACCCTATGGGAGGTCTCACCATTCTCTGCAGTGATGATACATTCATCAATCTCATCTCTCATTTGAATTAGTTGCGAAAGAAAATACATTTGTTAGACACAATCTTGTAATAGATAGGACCATTCTTATATACAGTTTTTTTTTTTTTTTTTTTTTTTTTTTTTTTGAGGGAGAGTAAAATGCCTCCCAAAATGTATACTGGATTAGATTTAGAAATATTAGAAAATGAAGATATTCCATTCAAGTTCTCCTGTTTACATGTTTACTCTTCTTTTGAACTTCTATGCATTACTTTTCTTTCAGCATAAAAGTAGATACATACTAATGTTATTCTTGTGCATGAACTTCATTTGACAAATACTTTCAAAGGACTGGTGTAATCATCTTCTTAATAGAAATTAGAATATGTAAAGTCTACATAAGTAGAACATAGTAGTTGAATTATGTTCAATGACCAATCAACCCAAAAGCTTAAGCTAATGGGTTGGGATAAATTTAATTATATCAACTAACACGCCCACAAGTAGAATTCAATTTTAATTGGAGAGGACCTGACTCTGACCCATAGTCCGGAATCCATATAAATCTTCTATTTCTCTATTGCATATAACCTTTTCTTTTGCTATCACCTTTGACAGAAAACCTTCATTTTCATAGTTCAAATCACAAACATCAAGTATGCAAATAACATTATACCTGCAGTGCATTTTTCAGTGAAATGATTTGGATGGAAGTGTATAAATAATAGAGCCTGTTTCCCTTTAACCCTTGTACCAAATGGTTTTCATTCTTTTTCTCATTGACAACACTGTAAACCACCATAATAATGGAGATAAAAACATCATTTTACCCACACAAAGGTAGGCAAGATTTTCAGTGTCCTAAAATTCTATTCGTTTATGTCACAACAACAGATTAGATATAATGTCAGTAAATAAAGAGTTTTTTTTTTTTTCCTGAAAATAGCACACGTAAAGGGTGTTAATAAGCTTTGTTTTCTGGTGGAGGTACTTTACAGTTATCTTTCTAACTTGCTAAGGTAAAGGTTAGCTCTCATCCCTCTTGAATACCCGAGTGCGACATTAGCCTCGTTTATTTTCTCTACAATGAATATATTCATCCAAAAAAGAATATGAAAACCTCAATGAAATTCAGAGACAAAAATGCCATATGTTGAAACTTGAATGCATTGATGTTACATAGTTTTCTCTTGGAAAAAAACTCACTCTACTGCTCTGAGATTGCAGTTTCAAGTGAGAAGATCTGTTTTCGACCCTTTATATACAGTCATTTTCATGTACTTTCTTTACATTCATATTCTACTATGGCTAGGAAAAATTGGCAAAATTGTGAGGTTGGTTGATCTTTTTTCTCCATCTCTCATGATGAATGCAATCTAGCAGTGAGATCAATGAATGTCTCTTCTTTGCAGGGAATTGTTAGACCGCCCATCGGATGGTTGAATCCAAACTCCTCCTCAGCTCGTTTTAGCAGGTTTAAAAAAGAAGGATGGTTCAAATAAGAAATTGGAACCACAAATCTCTTTGTTTGGATTTCCCCTACATAGACTGCAATATGCCCTTTGGGAATACCAGACTTAACTTTGGAAGAAGCACCCTGCATTTTGAGAATTTGTTTGGTGTGAGAAAGAATTGAAGCCAAATGGATTCCCATCTTTAAATCTTCTTGAAGTGAAAGAAGAACAAGTAATGTAGGCCGCGTCCTCAGAGCTTGAAGTAAAAGTCTGCAATACTTGGAAAAGAATCTCTCTGCGGTTTGAGATCGAAGATGGCTATTCATTTGGTCTGAATATAAAGAGTGAGAAAGAGGAGGTGTGAACAAAAGAATAACAAAGTAAGTGTCTGAGTGGCCCTACTTCATCAAGGCTCACATGGGGTTGCAAAATTGGTTGAAACATACTCTTCTTTCTCATTTGGCCTAATTTTTGACACCACAGAACAACTTGTTTCAATGGAGAGATATTTGCGAAAAAAGTGGTCAAGGAAAACCAAGAATCAAATGCTGTGGCCAAGAAAATAAATAGATAAAATAACAAATCCATGTGATGAGAAACTTTGAATCACAAGTTGCTGCATGGTGTTTGTCCAATGGAATAGTAAGCAAGAAATTAGACCACCACAAAGTACACTTCAGATTGTACAGAAGAAGGTACACTTGCATTTGTACAATAAATTGTCTTGGCTCTCATTTAGACACTTCAAATCCTCATTAAATTCTTCAACGGAAATATTATCACAGCTTTACTGGTTTGTATATTATCACTTTACTGTACTTGAAGATTTATTGGAGTAAGCTTTACAATGGTTGATATTTTCATATTTTGCAGTTAGCTGAGAACTTTAGAATAATGATCTTTTTTTTTATCCTTATAGAATAAAAGATGCTTGGTACCTGCATAGATGCTTAGTTTTTCTTATAAAGATCTCATAAAATGTTAGAACTCATACATCCACTCATTGTGAGAGAAGATTGTAGGTCAGCTTCATGTGAACTTCACATAGGCTTGTTTGGAACCCAAAACAAAGGAAATTAAAGCGGCAGGACCCCACAATCTGCATCAGGTAAAAAAATTTCCACTTCTAGCTATGTTTAAACCATTTCAAATCTCTTTGTAGTTTAGGCTTATTGATTTGGTTTGTGAGACTTCAACAGCTGTACTAATATGTCAATAAAGCTTAGCAGTTGGTTGTTTAGATTTTTTTTTAATTAGATAGGCCTTCATTTCATTTAGAAAATCAAATATGAAAATAGATGAGGGTGTCTCCATATTATACATTGGCGTGGAAAAGAATCAAGGGAACAGTTAATAGGTCTTAGGCATGTCCATAACATAAGCGATTATCGGTTGCTTATGAAATGTGCTTAACGTAAATAATGGATTTTCACTATTGTTAATTTAGGTTAAATTACCAACCGACCCAAAAGCTTTAGCTGATGGGTTGATTGGTGGTTTAGCATGATTCAACATGGTATCAGAGCATAAGGTTATATGTTCAAATCTTTGGCGAGTTGTTTCATTTCCAATTAATATTGATATCTACATGATGAAAATTTTTTAACTTCGAAGTCCACAAGTGAGGGGAGTGTCGGTTGATATAATTAAGTTTATTCCAACCCACAAACTTAACTTTTGGGTTCATCAGTGATTTAACATAATTCAACACACTAAGCCAATCCATGATTTTCAGCTCAAATGGGTCTTTTATTGGCTGGTTTTCCCAAAAAGTAAGGTGACTTTGTTTCCCACTATTCCTTACAGCAATGATACATTCATTGATCTCATCTCTCGTTTTCATTAGTCATGAAAAAAAACATATTTGTTAGATTAGTCTCGTGTTGATACACATATTTTAGGGAGAGATGTATACACAATTAAACATACTCTTTAGACAATGAAGACTTATTTCATCGAAATTCTTCTCTTTACTCGTCTTTTCATTTTTTTGGATACTTACAATGTTCAATCGCAGTTGGATTTATTATTTAACTAGGAACACGAACATCAAATTCAAGTTGCAAAACACAAACAAATGTCATACATTTATGAAGTCCAGCCCCAGCCTTTTGTTTATATATATCTCCTTGCAGTGCTTGCCCAAGTAAGCTAAAATGTGTATCTTCATTCCATGCTAAGTAGTCTTTTTGTAAAATTCATATTCACATGAAACTTAATATACTAACAGTTGAGTTTGCTATTAATTTAGTTCTAGTTTTAGAAAATCTTTTAAGATGAAATCATTTCTTGTAAGAATATTTAAAGATATTTCAAAGTTTATCCACCATTCCTAACTTTAAGTGGATTCATTGCAGGTTGTTCTCTCAAAACTTACAAGCTGTGTTTTTAACAAATACACAAGGCATTTACTACAAAGCTCTTGGTAAATATTTGGCTACTTCATGTGGCTCTTCAGATAAGTATGTCTTACACTGGTCCCACGTATTTAGTTGCAGCATTTCAATTTTATTTTATCAATATATGAAGTCATTCCTTGCATTTCCTGGTATTAAATATCTTCCTCTGATCTTTGTCATTCTCAAAATTCACTCATTAAATAGGTTCACGATTCTACTTCGATCATTACGGCTCGTACCATATGGACAACCATGGTTATTTGCTAAGCTCATCCTCCACTGATCATGAAATCTTGAGGCTTCTACAGTTTCTTAATTCCCCGCAGCACTTCGCAATCTATGCAGAGTTTTTTTTATTTGATATTCGTGAATGACCATGTCAGTTTACATGTACCTCAACTATCTTTATAGGACATACACTTGACCTCACAACATTTGGATGTCAAGATAATCTGTAGGAAATTAATCCTAGATGGGTTACCATCATAAATTGAATCTACGACCTTTTGGTTTAAGGCCCTTTTGACTATTAGGTTACCCATGATGGTCGTCTATGCATAGTTGATAGAATATTTTTTCAAGTCCCTAAACCAAATACCACTGTGAGTTCCTGTGGTCCTAACTTTCTGCTTTTTCTGCTTTATTTGAGAGGTAGAATAGAAAAAACAGGCACTGGCTTGAGAGCTTTTAACCATTGTGAGTTTGTGACAAATATTGTTTTACATGTTTCAATCAACTGTAAAAACAGTCAAAATCATGTAGCATTCATTTTATATTGTAATTTTCTAATCAATCCACATGAGAGAGAATCTGCATTCTGCTTTTGTATGTCAATGTTAGGCCATAAACTTGTCTCTTTAGGCTTGCTTTCAATTTTCACCCAATCCCAGTTGCTTTCTTTGGACAACATTCACATATTTGGTCTTTCCCCACCCTCCCTATAACCCAAAAGCCAACTAATTGTGTCCCTAAATCTCTGGCTCCCTCCCACCAAGCTGTCCCTTTCTAATCTTCTTCTGGTCCTTATTTGAGTTATGGCTGATTTTGTAGGACATTTGTTTAGGACCAAACAGAGACACTGTTCTTTTTTGAAAAAGATTCTAAAACAAGTTGGGAAGACAAAGCCATGTGAACTCTGCTCCTGTTCTTCACTCTTATATGAGATCTTCCACTTCCTATTCCACCGGTTTATCAAATATAAATACCAACACAAACTTGTGGTTGAAGCAACTCAAGATTGCGTTTTTCCCTTCGAGTTTTGCAGAACTAACAACGAAAACCCGAGATGGGAATCCGGTTAGAGAGTGGTATTCTGTCAAAGAAAGTTCTCAAGAGGTGCATTTCGAGCGAAAGAAAGACAATCTCAACATCATTGGAGGTTCCAAAAGGATTCTTTGCAGTTTATGTAGGAGAGAGTCTTAAGAAGCGCTTTGTGGTTCCAATATCATACTTAAAACACCCTTCATTTCAGGCTTTGCTTAAAAGAGCTGAAGAAGAATTTGGATTTGGTCACCCAATGGGCAGCCTAACTATTCCATGTAGAGAAGATACTTTCATTGAAATCACTTCTAGGCTTGGCTAGTAACTCTCTTCAGCACTTCAAAATGAATGCAACCTTTTTTTTAGTACATATTTTGGAGATCGAACCTACGATCTCTAGGTCGAGGATAGCCAATTTCTACTGGATTAACTCTACTTTAGCTTAAAATAATTTTTGTGACAAAGCTTTTCAGTTTTATAATCATCCTCCTGAGACTATAGCTGTATGACAGGAAAGCTTACAGAGATTTATCATGAATGGAAGAAAAATTATTTGGTTCACTTATCTTCTTTGTCATATCTTGCAAATGCATTAACTGTGGTTTCTCCCATATTTTTTTTAAAATATTTTTATTCACTAAAATATTAAGGAACCATCAATATTTAAGATATATAATATGATCGTGTCCAATAAACCTTAACCGAGGACAATTTGAGAAGCCAAAGTTGGTTGAATTTAACAATAATTGACATGTATCTTCAATCTAAAAGTTATAAGTTCGAATTTCTCAATCTCAAAAAATTGAAATCCTCGTTCATTTATTATTATATTTTTTACACAGCAGTTTTCATAAATAAAAATTATGTATAGAAAGGATTTTAATTTTGTTTTGGAAACTAATTAGGCAACCCTAATTTAAAATGACAAAAAATCAATTAAAGTTTGACCTTGTATCAATTTACATTTTTTTTAGTTAGAAGACATTAGATAGATGATTTTGAAATGGAGGGTTTGAATTGAGAAATGTAAGAAATTTAATGAATAAAATTATGAATGAAAACATGTGATCTAACATTTTAAAACAGAATCTAATGGGATTGGGAGGCATAAAATAATATAATTATGACAATATTTTTAGAATAGAATCTTAATTGAATCCTAAAAATTCGAGGGGATAACTTAGATTTTTGTTTTTTGTTTTTTTTTTTTTGAGAATGTTTGATTTTTGTTCTTTAAATCCTTATTTGAGAGAACTAAAAAAAGATTTTTTTTTAGGAATAAACCAAATTGAAAAAGTATTTATAATATTAGGCACAAAAAAATATATATTTAGCAATCATAGTCATACTATATAAAAATTATATGATATAATTAATATATAATACTATATTAATACACAATACTATATTAATAACATATAATATTATATTAATAATATATAATATTGTATTAATAATACAAAATATTAATTATATCATATATTCGATCATAGATGCAAAAAATTCAAATTTACTTAAATCTATAATTATTTTGTGAAACTAGATTATCCACCCCAATTTCTCAAAAAACATTACCAAAATAGAACTTAACATTAACTTTACAACTGTCATAACGGTATTGAATAAATGACGAAAATACCCCTGAACTAATAAAGCAAGACTAGCAAATACCCCTCCAGTTTCTTCAGCATATTCTTTTGATGTCGAGCCTTCGCCATTTTCATATTACACAAACCCTTGAATCCTTCGCCAGTTTCTTGCGCCATTTTTCTCAAACCAAAAATCTTCGAGCCATTAAGAATCTTCACGCCCATCTTCTTAGAACCCATTTCCAATTTTTCACCCCTAATCTTCATTCTAAGCTTATACTGTCCTACTTTGAATCCACCCCCAATTTTGATCCGCAAAGCTTGAGCAGCCACTTCAAATGCATCATACCCAGAAGTTCTTTAACCTTCAACGTCATAATTTCTGACTTTTTTAGAAATGGCTATGCGGATTTTGCTTTAATGGCGTTTTCTTTCATGCATTTTAGTGGAATTTCTATCGATTCGTATACCCTGTGCAGCTCTTTGAGTGCTTGTTCGTCGGTTCAGAATGCTGTCTATGGAAAACAGGTGCACGCCTTCGTGGGGAAGTCGGGTTGGTTTCATAGTGTTTTTGTGGGGAGTGCCATTGTTGACATGTATGCAAAAAACTTGATGATCAGTGATGCAGTTAAGGTGTTTGATGAAATTCCTGTGAAGAATACTGTGTGTGGAAATGCACTATTGGCTGGATATGGAGAGGCGGGGATGTGGGTCGAGGGACTTGAATTGCTACGGGAGATGCACGTTTTGGATTTGAAGTACGACAACTTTACTCTGACCGCTTCTTTACGTGCTTGCGCTGGTTTATCGGCAATTGCACTAGGTAAGCAAGTTCATGCTTCTGTGCTACGAATGGTTTATGATATTACTAGCGATGTGCATCTACAAAGCGCATTAATTGAAATGTATGGGAAGAGTGGCATGGTGGAAAAAGCATGGAATGTATTCGATTTCGCTGGACTTGCACAAAAAGATGGGAAAAGGGATATTATAGTGTGGACTTCTATGCTTAGTGTATATGGTAGAAACGGATGTTACAAAAGAGTGATTGAACTGTATAACCAGATGTTGATGGAAGGGATCAAACCAGATAGTGTGGCTTTTGTGACAGTCATATCAGCTTGTGGTCATACTGGCAAGGTGAATCTTGGAGTCGAGTACTTTGGCACCATGCAGAGTGATTTTGGGTTGGAACCTGGTCAACAGCACTACAGTTGTTTGGTTGACTTGCTTTGTAGAGCTGGGGAATTGGACAAAGCATGGAAGCTTGTAAATGATATCAAAAGTAGGGACTACGATGTTTCTCTTTGGGGAGCCTTACTCCGTGCTTGCTTGGAGCAGGGAAACATTAAGTTGGGTAATTTAGCAGCTCGTAGGGCACTTGAATTGGATCCTCAGAATGCTGGGATATTTGTTATGCTATCAAATCTCTACGCTGGTTTTGGCTTGTGGAATGAGATAGAGCATTTGAGGGAAATTGTGAGAAAAGAAGGGTTGTACAAAGATGTTGGATGCAGTTGGATAGAGATGACAAGTTGAACATCAATCTAATAGCCTTATGTAAAAGTCAAACTGCTCTAGTAATGTATGAGGAAATAGTTTATGAAGTTGCTGTGATGAAAATCTTTCATTAAACCTAAGAGAGTTTTAGCTTGTACCATAGTAACCCTGGAATGACACTGCTCAGGTGCTATGCCAATTGATATAAAGAGTTTTTTGAACTGTAATAAACAAAATAAGAGGGTAAAAGTACGAGTTCTCGGACTAATCGTGAGGTCTAAGGATTTCCCTCCTCTTAATTTAGTACTTGTCTAATTCTCCCAACCACTTACATAATCTATTTAATATTTTTCTTACCTTACCTGGGTGGTTCTTGCTTCCCTTATGTACATTCCCTTCCCTTCTTTCTTCTAAAGTACGCATTCAATCATCAAGTTACTTGCGGACTTGGCCTTCCTCTCCCTCTTGTCATCATCATGTACATCTTGCTTCCTGTACTTTTGCATTATAATTTTTGTTGATATTTTCCTTTGGACAATGCATTTATTTTTTGTTTCTCTTTGGATGCTTTTCTTGATGTGGTGCGTCATAGATAATGGTTTGTATTTCAGGAGTATGATTAACTCATTTGCTTATCTAGGTTCTTGCATCATTGATCAATATGTTCAACATGATGCAACTTGTTATAGCATAGATTTTCTATTTTATGTTTTCTATTCCACAAGTCTTTCAATAGGCTGAATAAATCTGATCAGCTAGTATGGATAATCCTTAGGTTCCAAATTTTGTAGTTGTGCTTGTTTAACCTTGATTTTCACTACGTTTGCATGATATGATTATAATTGCTTCGTCAAACATGCTAAAAGCTTTTCATTCTAATTTCTGAGATAGCCTCTTTGTCAAAGACTCAAAGCTCATACTTTATAAATTCAAATTAATTTGAGCATTTTCAGCCTTTAAGAGGGACTTTCAGTGAGTTTCACTTCACACATCAAAGAAAGTTTCGGCTTATTCATTTTCCATGACTGTTAGATGACCTTGTAAACCATTCTTTTTTTTTCTTTTTTGTAACAAGAAACTACGCCATTAATCTTGATGAAATGCCTACTTTTTTATATTACACAGAAGCTCAGATTGCTGACTTTAGACAACAAAATAAAGTTGAAGATGTCAAGTCCAGGTGTAGCTCATTTTCAGGTTTTGGGTTCCTTATAGATTTAGGAAACCATAGGAGAGAAACATGACGATGTCCAGGCGCTACTTTCTTGCCCTGCACATCGTTTTTGTTGAGACACTTGGCACTCTCTGTTCAGAGGGTGATAGGCATGCACATAGAGACACATATTGGCGACAATTTTAAGAAATCAGTATATGAATTAGAATGTCATTACTCACAGTTTTCAACTTTGTGTTTGGCAGGAAGTATGCATGAGTTAACAAGACAACAGTTGCTTGGCATATATAATCAGGTAGCGTGTACATCCGTGTGTATCTCATGGTGAGAAGCCTTCCAACCCCATTGGGTGGAAAATTGAATCAAATTGCTCAACATGTTCAGTAAACGACAACTTCATACTGCATTATTAAGGAGTCGCTTAATATTATAAATTATAATACGTCAATTGATTTTTTTCTTTTTTTTAATGCTGCAATTAAGATTGTTCCCACTCTATTTTTATTAATGTTGATTTTCACTTATTTAATTTCCTTTCCATTAATATTGATTCTCACTTTTATGCTTTCTATAAATTTCCTAACTCATAAACGAGGAAACTATTGAAGTATCGATGTAAAATTACAATTTACAATAACCCTTTTGGGTTGATTGATAATTTAACAATTTGTTACTAGAATCTTGATCTAATGTTTTTGAACTTTGGGAAAATTTCTCAGGATATTATCCTGATCTATTATAGCAATGTTATGAGAAGTTGAGAATAGCGATGATTTCTATTACAAATTGCCTTTCTGTCAGGTGATACAAAGAAAGTGAAAAAAAAAAACTTTAGTTAGGTTCATTTGAGATAACTTGACCTTTAATTATGTTGGTACTTCGAATGTCCATCTCTTGTTAATAGTTTCAAAACCTTGTATAGAGCTTCTTAATGATTTGAATTCTTGCAGTACTTCTTGACAAGCTGCAAAGATTTTCAAATGCAGTAGCGTATAATCCCATGACCAAGTTTCTTTACTTTTTTTTTAAACGGAAAACAATCTTTCATTAAGAAAATGAAGATAGTACAATGGAGATTCTTTACTAAAACTAAGTTGGGGATGAATTCCACCTGTTTTTCCATTAAGTTAACTAGTGTTTTATGGAAGCACTTGTCGGTGGTGAAAATGTTATTTGCAGGACCTTTGTGATTGGCATCACTTGATCCCAACTCTCCAACTTCCATTGTAAAGGCTCCACCCTGATGTTATTTCTCTATTGCTTTCGCTGTTGCTTTGCTAGTTATTTGATCTGTAGGACATGGAACTTTATGTTTCCTTGTGGGTTCTAATACTCTGCTATATGCAAATAGGTAGTGGTACATATTGGATCACTAGGATGCTTTTTCGTTAAAGACATTTTTGTCCTTCCATTACAAATAATTGATGCTGCAATATTAGTCTCTTTCCTTGAGATTATAGCTGCTTTGTAGAGAGTTTTGATTTCTCCAGTTTACTCATTTACCTTTTGATTTGGAGCTTACATAGCCATTGCTTTAGGGTGTTTGACTTTTTCGCTTCTCCTAGTTCTTTTAGCCTTATGGCTATACTATTTACTTAGTTGAAGATTCTCTTTTAGCTTTTTCTTTTAAGATTTTGACATTTGGCTTTGTCATATAACCTTTGTACTCTTTGGAGGTCTCTTTATATTTGGTATATGATTTCACTTTTTTTAATATTCCTTATTTATCCAAGATTAATGAATTGTATCATGAACTGTGATTTGATCTTTCTACTTGGGTTTAAACTAAGTTGGAATCTTTTCCTTTTCTTGATTTAGATAACTTTTTATGATCATCATATAGAAGTCATTCAGGTTTTCCCTATGGAGTGTTATTATGAATAAGGTCTTCATTTTGTTGCTTCATAGTGAGTTTTAAATTATTAGCTCTTTGCAAAATGATCACCAAAGCACTTGGACAACTCAATACTGACTATTGACTACTAGTGTTCTAAAGGGAACCGACATTTCCAAGGGAAAATAATGGAAGGTTGTGCCATTCATCCCATCATTCTAAATCTAACAGTATTATTATGAAACTTATCAAGTGATCGAGCAGACATGAGATGTAAGCATTAATTGCTCAATTCATTTAACATGCAAATAGAAACTTTAATAGGGTACCTTTTGTTTGCTTTTCCAAAGTCCTAAGAGCTAAGGTGGCTTTTTTCGTCGGCCAGATTTAATGGTAATGGTCGAATGTTTTAATAGAGTTACAACTTAACCCTGCTTCTACTAGGTGATATTGACTTCAATTGTACTGTTTTCTCAGTCATTACTATGCTTTAATTTCTTCTTTCTGAAACATATAGACATTGCATACTAAATTTTTCAGATTAAAGTTCATAGGATGTTGCAGAATACAAATGGCCAATCACAGTACTTGGCCTTTAATGAGGATGGGACCATATGGCTCTGCTTTTGGTTTGGACCAGCATGTGCAGTCATGTTCATTGTGACGATTTTGTTTCAATCTCGCATTTGTTTCGCACATTTGCTTACGAGGTACAACACAATCCTATCCTCAAGTTTTATATTTGCTCCATCAATGTCTAGATGGGTTCAATTGTTCAATTCCCATCCCAATCAGTCATTGTTTTCATTGTGTGTATATCCTTCTAATCCAGGTTTCTTATACTCTTGACCCTCATTAGTCATTATTTTCTTTTGTTAATCCTTCAACTATAACAACTGTATACATCTTGTGGTTTGAGTTTCTTCAGATAACAACTAAACTGCCAACCAGAAAACCAAGGCGCCGGCCTGCTGCAGGCTACATTTTCCGCATGCCTATTGAACCGGTCATCTCTACAACAACATCCCACATGGGAAGCAGCTGGCGGTCGAGATGATAAGTAAGGGTAAAAGTAAAAAAGATTAAAAGAGCAAGGGCAGGGGGGAGTATGATTAATAGTTCTAGTTATGATTAAGAGATAATAGGTTCAATCCATGGTGATTATCTGCTTAGGAATTAATTTCCTGCAAATTTCCTTGACGTCCAAATCTTATAAGGTTAGACAGGTATGACTCGTGACAATAGTCGAGGTGTGCGCAAGCTGGCCCAGACACTCACAGATATATAAAAAAAAGTTGATAGTTATGGTAAGGTAAAAGTAGAAGTTTTTTCAAGTAGTTGGGGTTGATCTACCTTACTATGTTGTCATCTTCAGAAGAAGACTTGGGGACAAGAGTAACATGGCCTTCCATGTGCCTAACACAAGGAATAGTCCCAATCAAACCCTCAAAAGAATATCCCTTTTACTCCATTGGCTCTGCGACTCACCTCATTTGGATGTGAACCATGGACCCTTTGCCTTTCTGCCTGTTATTTTTCTTCTGGTTTTTCCACCATTCAATTTTTTTCATGTAACATGGAGGAGTCCTTGTTAAGACAATGACCCGATTTTCCTTTACGCCCCATTTTTACTGACATTTTCGGTTATTTCTAGTTTAACATGGTATTAGAGCAGAAGAATGCATGTAGGAAGTTTGTTGAATCCTTATGAAATAGTTTTAAAAATGAAAGTCATTCATTAACCAATCAAAGCTAACTTGCTACAATTCTCCATAATGACAGAGCCAATAATGAGAAGGAAGAGCTTTAAGGTCCCAAGTTCGAGACTCACTTGTGACATTACTCCTTTGATGTCTCTCGGTGTCTGGCCTAGGGACGAACGTGATTACCCTTGTTTCAAAAAAAAAATGAGGAAGATGCTCCCACAAACGCAAATGAATCTATTCAACAAGAGTTACATTTAACCAACCACAACTTGGCTAGAAGACAAGATACAAAATTGTTAGATCTACTACAATGAAAAAAAGGAGATATTGTTGAATTCATAAAGATTTTGGGAATGTACCATAAAATATTATGATATCATTTTTACCCTATTGATATCAAATTAATATAAACTTGTGGATCTAGTGGTAGATCTCTTTTTTCTCTTGTAAAACAAATTATCACTTTTACTTGTGGTTTAGGTACTTTTACCAAGGGATTGTCCTAAAAAGTGCAAAGATTCTCTTTTCTACCTATGGAGCTATGGCTGTCATTCATGCAATCAACTGTCCCTAAGATGTTTTGGAAAAAGCTTCTAAAGTAGCTTTTGAAGACCCTAAATTTGAATGAACTCTTGTCTTTTCATCATGCTTGCCCCTTTTTTCTTCTTTTTGGTATGATTTTGATTGATTGTATTGAAATATAATTATAATCATATAATAACCTAGTCAATAGAAAAGCCAAACTAAATAAAGCTTTTATTTTAAGTTTTAAGTTAACTATAGTGTGATCACATATATCTTATTTATGCATATCTTATAATTGAAGCATTAAGCCTCCACGGCATGTGCCAACAAGAGTAGATTCTAACGGCATTTTATATAATTTTGTAACCAAGATGTTATAGAGAATTCAGACCAAGAAGTTGACATGCGTTCTGAATCAAGAAGTTGTATGTTTGAATTCTTTGTCTCTTCACGACCTAAGAGCAACATATCCTAAATCTTGATAAAGCTTTCAAAGTATCTCTTAACCTTAACATACCAACACTTAACTATGACATAGATTATAAAATTTAGATTCATATTGTATAGTTTAAGCCAACGTAGTACAGTTGAATACCACATCCACATATCAAACACAATATCATTTTATTAATTTCAAGCTATATGAATTCAATTCTTAACATTCTCATTGTTACGGACATTACACAGAAACATAGGCTGTTATGTTAATCTCAATATATGAATCCAACTTGTACCGTCCCTGAGGTTAAAATCGTCAGTAAATTACAAAGAAAGGTCAAGTATTATACACATCAAACAGTTAATCTCGAGCTATATGAATCCAACTCATAATGTCTCCGACGTTAAAATTGTTAATGATATTACAAAGACATGTCAAGTACTAAACACATCAATCATAAGATGTTTCGTTAATCTATGGAGCTATATGAATCCCACTTGTAACATCACCAAAGTTAGAATTGTTAGTGACATTACAAAGAAATGTCAAGGACTATACACATATCAAACATAAGATCGTTGCGTTAATCTCGAGCAGTAAAAATTCAACTCGTAACGGCCGCAAGGTTAGAGTTGTTAATGACATTACGACTAAATGTCTGAGTATAAACATACATATGTAGAGAAAGAGGAGGGCAGTCTACGGAGAAATCAAAGCCAAAACTTAAAGAGTGGGGATATATGTCTGATTGTAGGCAAATTCTGACTTAGTGGCTGTGGATTTATGAGGACCACACCAAAATTAAATAAATCAATTTAATAAATAAATAAATAAAAATTAAATAAGGCATGATTTTATGATACACTTCATTTTATCACCAAACATTGCTCCTTCTTTTAATTAATGTGTAGGACAACACTCCATCACCATTGTCTTTTTTTTTCTTTTAAATAAAGTTATATTTTGTGCAAATTCTCTTGCATGTAATTAATGAATTCAATATTTTTCTTCTATTTTCCCCATTTGGAAGAAAATAAAAATATCTTCTCTAAAAGGGTCCACTTTTTATATAAAAAGAATAAAAAAAATAAGGGTGGAAGTGGTAGAAATGGGCAATAAATGCTTCAATCAACTAAAATGGGTAGTAATCTTAAAAGTATGTCATATTTATCATAAATAAAAGGATACACATATACCAATCATGTAAAGTATTTTGGAGTAACAACATTTTGATTAATGGTTTGATTTGGTTTGTCGATTTTGGACCTAACCGATAATCGAATCCAACCAATCAATTTTTGCTAAGAATTCAAATTAATTGATCTAATAAGACTCAAAATTTATAAGTTATGTTCCATTTTGCTGTTGCTAGAGAGTGTTGTGAGATAGAGCTATTTGGGACAATAAGACTTAGTGTAATGCACCGAAGTTATGTTCGATGATATAGTATATTGAATTATTCATTTTTTTTCTAGTATAAAATTGAAATGTTCAGTATTATTATATACTATGTGACCTAAGTTTTATTATCAATTTTTAGGGTAATTAATTATTCCTTTGAAGCTAATAAAAATTTAATTTAAATAATATGATACATTTTCTCCAAAAAAAAAACATTGAATTCAATTTTTTTTTTAAACACTCATTTAAAAAGCTAAAAAGGTAAGTTTGTTAAAATTTACTTTTCATAATTGGTCCACACCTTAGTGCAATTTTGTCAAAAACAATTAGATAATCACAACTACAAATGTATATTTTCTTACCAAAAAAGTACTGTAAGTATATTTTTTAAGTGCACCAAAAAAAGTATAATTTTCAAGTTCTAACAAATATTAGAGCACGTTATCAAACCTTCAACAACCTTAACATTTATGTCTCAAAAAAAAAAAACAACCTTAACATTTAGAAAAGACAATAAAGTATTTTTATAAGCTCAAATATACTTAAATTAACAAATAGAAAACTTGGATCTTATTAAAAGGAGTCCAAAGTTTTAAGTAATTAAAAGAATATAAATAAATAAAAGAGAGAGGGAGGGAGGGAGGGAGAGAAATTGCAAATTTTTTTAATATGATTAATTGGTCCATTAAACTTGGTTAAGTGTTGTAATCACTGGTCAAACTCTTAAACTTTTAAATTATCGATCACCCTTTGAACTTTTATTTTTTTAATACAGGATCAATATTTGAAAAGCTTAGGAAAATAGAATTTGAAATGACTTAGTTGAGAATACATGTCAATTGCTACAAATTAAGTTTGTTGTAGTACTATGTCTTTAACTATTGCAATTAATCTACTATTTTTATTCAATAATATTTAGAAGTAAAGATTCAAATTTATAATTTCTTCGTTATCAAATCATAAATTATATTAACTGAGCTCAACATACTTTAGTTGTTGTATTTAGTCCCTTGTACTTTTTTTTTTAAACATATTTAGTCCCTTGTACTTTAATTGATGTAATCAACCCTAATTATTTTATTGAATTTAATAGTCGGTTAATTATAATATTTAACAAACTACAAAAAAAAACTGTAACACAGTAAAACATGAATTGATATATCAAACAACTTAAGGTTTAATTGTAACAATTAACTAAATGAGTAGATCAAATTAAAAATCCAATATAGTGTAAATATAACAAATTGACAGTTTCGAGGTGGTTTATATATAAATTATTAAAAATGGCATAAAATGAGAAAGATTAATTTCGATGATTCCTATGTATTGCATAAAATGTAGTGTAAATTTTGAGAAGCCAAGAGAAGAAACAGAGAGAGATAAATGTGGAGAAAAGAGTAAGGAGAAGAGCACATGGGTTTATAATTGTAAAATTAAATAAATAAATAAATAATAACAATAATTTTTTTAAAAAAAAAATGGTATAAATGAGAATCACACATCCAAACAAACACTAAATTTCAAAACTTCCAACAGATTTTGTACTCCAACAGTACACTTTTATTGTTGGTCCGTGATTTAATTTATTGTTCATATTTTTTTGAGAAATTGGACTTGGGAAATTGTAGTGGATAATTAAATTTCAAAAATTAATTATAGATTTATGTAAATTTTGAAAACATTTATATATATAATATTCAAAATATACAATATAATTTTTTTTTGAGATTACAACAAATGGGGTGGAAAAGTCGTGTACAACAATGTCGCTTGAACTACTGCTCTATTGACAAATATACAATATAATTAATATTTATTTTAAGGTATAATTTAGGATATTAACATAATATTTTGTATTATTAATACAATATTATATGTTATTTGTGTAATATCATGTATTAATACAATATTATGTATTAATAATACTGTATTTGATTATCATTGTTATATATATATTGTCTAGTATGGTAAATATTTTTTTAATTTGGTCTATTCCTAAAGAATCCCTATTTTTTAAAATAAGGATAATTACGTCTATCACTAAGTTAGACTCTCGAATTTGGTACCTTGAACAAGCATATTCTGAAAGTACAAGTATTAAAATACTATGCCACCCCAGGAACAAGTTATTGTTATGATTAGTTACTATTTTAAGCCTATAGAAGTTAAATCGAAAAAAAAATGATGGTAAAGATGAAAATATCCCCTTTCCAAAGTAAGTAAAATATTATTTTAATTTTAAAATAATCAAATAGTATGAGTATATATATATTTCTGATTCTGGTTTTCGTAAAATAAAATATATTCCATTCTATTTTTTTTTAAAAAATAGTATTATACTTTTTTTAGAAAAAAAAAATGGGGCAATCTAATAATTGATACGACATTTTTTTAATACAATAATAGAGTAAATATTAAGATATGTTTCAAAATCATGAATACATACTAGTAATTTGGTTAGGCTTTATTTTGATGTTAATAATCCTAATTTCATTTCTATTATTTTTATTTTTATTTTTCTAAAAAAAAAAAACTCTTCAGGAAATTAGAGTGTCTCAAATCATGATATTAAGTTTGTCTAAAACTTTTTTTATTGAAAAGAATCATGATATTAAGTTTGTCTTAATATGTTATATGTAATGGGACTGAAATTATTGATAAAAATTGTCTAGCTTGATCCCAAAGTATTCATGAAATGTTCTATAAATGAATATTGGATTCACTTTTAACCCAAAATCATTAATTTGCAAAGTAATATTTATATTGTGATGTGCCTTATCATAATCTAACTTTTTCCTTTTCCATTTCAAAAAAATCTTTTATAATTTTTTTTTCTTTTGACCCTGTGCAAAGTTGAATTTGTATATAAATGCTCAAGTAAGAAAATTAAGGGGAAAACTATAAAATTGTATTATAAATTAACTATGATTAAATTATAAGTTTAATATCTCTAAAATTTCTAGATTGTTTCTGTTTGGTCTTTCTATTTTATAATTTTTAATAAGTTGAACTTGCAATTTTTAATTAAATTGGTCTTCCCTAAATATTAAAATTTTATAATTATCTTTAACATTTCACTTTTATGTTTAATAGGACCTTTGATTTTTTTGTAATAGGTCTTTGACCTATGTCTAAAATTTATTTTGAAATGTGTGAATCTATTAGATAAAAACTGAAAATTTATAATAATATTAGTTACAAAAATTATATTTTATACATTAAGTACTTTTTAATATATTAAGTATATTGAAGACTTATTAAACACAAAATACAAAGTTTAAAGGGTTATGGAATATTTTGAAAATTGTTATAGGATACCTTTAAAGACTTTTTTTTTTAGAATAAATATTTAAAGACTTATAATTATATATCTAAATATATATGCATAAAAAATAAACCCATATGCCAAAATTATAGCTAACCCAAAATTCATAGTTTCACAAAGAATATACGGATTCTTAAAATATAAAATAAATTTTCAACTTTTTTTTTTTTGAGAATCGAAATAAATTTTCAACTTGAATATAACTTAATTGATCAATTTTATAAGATTATTTGAGTCTTCTAATCTATATATTTTTTAACTAAAAAAATATACTCAATCAAAGTAACAAAATTTTACTCCTCAAAAAAAAAAAAGTAACAAAAATTTATCCTAAATTTGCATATTCTTTTCTCTTTTTTTACAATTAAAATGTTATATTCAGCCTGCAAAATTTAACTTCAGTTGTATATATACAATGATTAAGAAAATTATGAATTGGTATAGAATTTTTTTAAAAAAATGCTGGTTTTTTTTATGAAAAAAGGGGTTATAAATGCTTTTATTATTATCGGACCCAAACTTTAATAAGAAATAAATACAATAAATATTATCGATTGTTTTTTTTTTAATGGAAACGTTGTAATCTCACATTAAAAACCGACCCAACCATAGGGATTTTAGATGGAATGTAACATTTTTAATGTAATGTTAAGCCAAACCCAAAAGCCTTTTATTAAAAAACTAGGGCCATTTCCCATCCCTTTCACAAAAACTAGGGCCTTTTTTTTTTAATTCTCTATTATGCTATCTACCAATATTGGAATTACTAATTATATTGACATTTTGGTTGGTAGATATTTGGGATCTCTAAAATATATTCTCTTGAAGATCCTCAAATTTGAAATTTGTATGAAAGTTTAATTGTATTGTAAATTTTTTTTGATATGTAGAAGGGTCTAAAGTCAAATATTTGTCTTTTGCTTTAATTTTCTAAATATATATATATATATATATATATATATATAATTTAGAAAATTACAATAATTGGGAAAACACTGATGCCACTAAGTTAAAAAAAATAATTATATCTCGTATATATAGTGAGCTAAAAAAACTAATTATTTAATTTATGGCAGATTTATAGTCGGTAGTTATTAATATCCAAAAATGTCGAAGTCAATTTGCCTAAGCTTTTTAACTATTCTCTTAGAATATACCGTCTAACCATACAACATTTGGATATAAAAAAAATTCATACGAAATAAATTTCTAGGTAGCTAGGTGGTCACCATTAATACTTGAATATCACAATATTTTGGGTCTTCGTTGTTTTTATTACTACTTGACTATTTCATAAGGATGAAAGAATAGACACGTTCTTAAACCTTCATCAACAATTATTAGAACTGCGTACGTCATGACAACCTAATTGAATAATTGAATGGGTTAGTGGCGCGTTGGTTATCTGGATAAGTAGTAATCCATTTCAACCCCACAATCACGAGTTCGTTCATAAAAATCAGTATTTCACTCTCATATTATTTGAGAGTAGTAGTGCTCTCTATGTATGATTTGTTGTCTTCTTTCCCAAATTTATACCAAAAAATGACTGATTGTATAATGCTCTCTTTTATCTCTCCATGTGGGTCCAATTTGCCATTGGGATAGGCAACATCCAAAGCAAAAGTAGACCCATCTAGTTTTTGGCTCCCACCATCATTTCTTTCTCTCTTCAAGGACACATCTCATGGCTTGTTTTCATCATTCCTCTTTTCTTCATTCATAAATACCCCCTATTCCACACCCTCCATTCTCCAAACACAATCTTTTTTTTTTCTCCTCCAAAACAAACCCCATTAGGAGATTAATATTCATATCAACCCCAACTCCCAATTCCCAAACAAAATGGCCATAAGAAAGGTAACCAAACTCCCCCAACCCACAGTCCTCAAACAAATCCTCAAACGTTGCTCTAGCCTTGGCAAAAAGACCAACAACGGCGGATATGGCGATGACAACGATGACGATCTCCCCATCGATGTACCAAAGGGTCACTTTGCCGTCTACGTTGGTGAAAACCGCAGCCGATTCATCGTTCCCATCTCGTTCCTCACCCACCCTGAATTCCAATGCCTTCTCCGCCAAGCCGAAGAGGAGTTTGGGTTCGACCATTATATGGGCATCACCATTCCTTGCCAAGAACATGTCTTTAGATCCTTAACCTCATCCATGCTTAGATAAACAAAAAAAAAACTACTTTTTCTTCTTCATTTGATGGGATTTTTCCATGAACAAGAATTGAATTTCATGGATTTGAAGATGGGCCAAAGAAAGAGAGATTATTTCCAAATCTCTCTCTTTCTTTTTTTTAACATCTTCATTTCACTTTCTTTTTCATGGATTGATCAACCATCAATCTTTCACTATCTATCTTTTTTTTTTGTTTGGGAAACCCTTTAATGGGTTTTTCTTTTGGTTAATGACTTCTCTAGCTTAGCTTCCAATTTCCAACCCCACTTTAAAACATCTCAAAAGGGGTTGAGGGAAAAAAAAAGAAAAAAGAAGAAGAAGCTCTTTCTCTTTGTAAACATAGTTGTTCAATGTTTCCCTCATTGAGGTGGATTATATACTTTTCACCCTTTGAGTGGTTTCTCCTTTAATGAAAAATGCATGGATATTATCTTTACTATTATTTATTTCACTTCTTTTTTTTCGCCAATTTATGCATAATTTAATATTCAAAACATGGATGACAAAAATAAATAAACAAATAAAAGGAATTCGATGGTGTTCATTTGAGTTCTTCGTTTTAGATCAAATCTCAATTATTTTATTTAAATTCCATTTGGTTATTAGAACTCTAATATCATTTCTTCTTAAAATCAAATAATATGAGAAATAATTCATACATCTAATATTCTAAAATATCTTTATCTTTTCAATGTAAGATTTATCAACAAAAATTGTCATACTTTTATGTTATCCTCTTCGATCCTTAATGGTTCTTTCGAGCTTTGACAAAGATTCAATATTGAGAAGGAATCTACAGATAAATATGCAATTAAGGTTTTTTTTTTTTTTTTTTTTTTTTTTTTTAAGTGAGAGTATGTAAGGAGCTTGGTCAGAGAATGTGTGTAAGGTACATTTTTAAGTATTTTTATGTACGGGAACTTTCAGATAATTATTAGATTCAATCTTAAAACATGTGTAGTCATTTAAAGATGCATCCTTTTCTCTTCTAATTTTCTTTAGGGTAAATTAAATTTTTCAACAATAGAAGAAAATAAGAGTTTAGTTTTATCGGTTTCAAATTTTAGAATTTAATTTTATGACTTTAATAAAGTTTTTATGATTTTAAAAACCAAAATTTAATCTTCTTAGTTTGATAAAACCTACATAATAATCTATCTCAATTCTAATTGTTAGCTGATTGAGTATGTGAAAATTAGTTATTTATGTGTTAATAAGTTATTTAGAAAAAGAAAAAAACAATCAAAACATTTATGTATGAATAACTAATTTACATATATATAATTACCATAATTATAAACCTCAATGATTAATCTTTATATTATAACAACTCAATTATAATTTTTAAAATGATATGGACTAATTTTTAATTTTTGAAATGAATTAAACTATGATTTTCTTCAAAGTAGGGGTGTACATGGTCCGGGTTGGGTAGAGTTGAATGAATTTTTTGGACCAACCCAACTTTTCGGGTTAGTCAATTCGCCAACCAACCAACCCTATGTATAAGCGCAACTCAACCTAACCCAACCCAAGATTTTCGGGTTGGGTTGGGTTCTCGGGTTATGTTACTCTTATTTTTCTCTCTAAAGTTTAGTTCATAGGTTCTTAAATATGTTAAAAAAGATTAATGATACTATACTTTAACCTATTACCAATCTTATTAGTGTTATAATCTTTTTTTTAGAAATCTTACAAGTATGCTAAAAATCTACTTTATTAATTTATCTTGCATACACACATAATATATATTATATATAATATGCTAAAAATATATCATAATATATATAATATATTCTTAGTTCAGGTTAAGTTGGGTTGAACGAGTTCAACCAAGAACTAACCCAACCGCCAACAAAAACTATAAAACCATAACCCAATCCAACCAAAAAAAGTTGTAACCCAACCCAACCTTTACAGTTTGGGTTGGATAGTCCGGATTGCTTGGGTTGTCAGTTTTTGTACGCCCCTACTTCAAAGTATATGGATCAAGTTATACTTTATCATTTTCATTTTTTTTTTCGAACTTTCCCGAGAAACAAACACAAACACAAGATCATCTCTGATTTTTGCAGGCTTTTTCGAGCACACAGAAATGCAAATAATTAATCTAAACTGCTTTTTTTTCTTTTTTGTTCTTAATGTTATGAACAATTTGCACGTGAGCTTCAATCTCCAAGGGAACTCAAATCCTACGGCAAAGATTCCAAACTCTTTTTTTTTTGTTCCCAAAATGGAAAATATTGACTGTTACTCGAATTTGATTGGTTTATTATTCTTTTTTTTTTTTTTGGAAATTTGATTTTTATTATTCATTTAAAGTTACAATTTGATCAAATTCTTAAAAAGTTTTCGATATTTATAATTATTACCGTATTATGTACGTGTCAATTAGCTATTCAATATTCATGGAGTGGTCTCGTGTATTTTATTCATAACGTATGAGTTGAGTAGATGGATAAGAAGTGTGTAGAAAATTGGCAATTCTATTTTTATTTAATTAATTATTTAACTTACATCCCAATAGAATACAAAAAAATCACTTCATTTACATATTAATAATTTATTTTCAGGTACTTAATTTTGTCTTAAAGATTAACATAAATTAATTATAAGGGCTTATCAAAGCATAGAACTATATTCATGACTATATTTTAATTTTATAACAATCATAGAAATTAATTCTATTATTTATTCATGAAAATCTCATAAAATTATAGTTATTTATTTAATTTAAATTTTTTATATAAAAATATCGGTTATTGGGTTTATGGTAGCTAATCAATTTTTTTTACTTAATAAAAAATGCACAATAATATATTGAAAACTATTTTTTGAATGGAATTGGTCGATGGCATGATTGATTATCTGGTTAAGTATTAATTCATTTTTACTCCACGGTTAACTTTTAAAGACAGATGTATACAAAATAGGAAATAACATATTATTGGTGGGTAACATTTTTTTTATTTAAAAAAAAAAAAAGTTAAGCAAATTTTGTTCACGTTAGGTCATAATACTCTTGCATGTGACATAAATGTTGGGTCGTACTCACTAATAACTATATAGTTGTTACATATAAAAAGATTTATTGATTTTCATTAAAATTTGGCTCTTGTTTTTCTTTTTACAGTAACGAATATCAATAGGTTAAGCATTTTTTTTTTAAATTCTAACAATTAGGAGTGAGGGATTCAAATCCCTGACTTTTTTTATCTACGAATGTACACTGATGTTACTGAACTATTGTTTGAAAAATAGGTCAAGCAATTAGTATATATATATTTTAAAGCACTATCATATATGAAATATTGTAATCAATGAGATTTTTTGTTTAATGATATGTTGAGAGATTTAGATCTCTAACTTTTTTTATCAAAGACATGAATACTAATTAAATGATGTTTAAGCAAATATTTCACCACTCTCCATATTTATGCAAATAATTGATTTTTAAAATATATTGAATAAGTTAGTAACGCAATAGTTTGGTTGTAAACCAATTCAATACTAACGTTACAAGTTTGATCTTGAAAATCGGTATTTGTCTTCCCTATGTACTAAAAAAAAAATGGTTTTTGAAATATGGTTATCCACACTTTAACAAGATTAATATAAATGTATGACCTAATAATTAAAAGATCATAAATTTTTATATCTTAAATAAAAATGGATTATGAATTCTTAAATAATTAAATAAATAAAATTTCCTGTTAAACAATTCAAATATGTTGTTTTCCACGCAATAAAGTAAGATTCATCTCTCTAATTTCTTATCGGTATTTGATTGGGAATATTTATTCATCATTTTCATGTCATTGGATGTGTGCATTTTTTTTTTTCCTTTTTCCCAAATTTCCAAGCAAAGTGTAGCATGGAGGGTTGATAATCCCAATTTTTCAGCTTCTTAAGAATGCAAAATTTAAGGGGTTGGATTTGATTCATTTTATATTGGAGATCTAGTTGTGGGTTTTACTAAAAAAAAATAGATTGTAAATTTTTTTTATTTTGAAAAAAAAATAGCCATTTGGATTTTATATTTAATACAGATCCAAACAATGATATATGATTTTATATGATTTTTTTTTTTAGATTACGACAATTGGGGGTGTAGATTGATGCTGCTTGAACTACTACTCTATTGACTGTGATTTTATATGATTATGAGAACTAAAGTGAAAAATAAAAATATAAGAAAGGTTGAGAGACCAAAAACAAGATTGAATCATCTATATATATATGAGTTGTCCATGTCATGATTCAACAAATCACCAAATTTTAGAAGATAGCATTTAAGTTTATATATACTTCTTTTGTACCTAGCCTAAAAGGGCTAGCTCAAAAATATTTTTCTACCGTTGAATAATATCAATCAATCACTCGTGACTCGAATTCCCATTAATATATAAATCGACAAATTATTTGGATAAAGTTTTATCTCACAACTTTGAGACTGTACACAAACCTCAACTAATGAGCGTGTCACATAAACACTTCAATTATTTGTAGGTCGAAAAGTGGTATAAAACTCAAGCACAATTTGGCCAAACACAAACCCCAAAAGTACTTTGACCCTTTTTCCTTGAGAGAAAAAAAGGCACAAACAAAGCTGATACTGTTTTTCAAGAGTTGTGCCTTTTTACCCTTTTTCCATCATTATTCTATCTCTTTTTTTTTTTTTAAGTGATGGATATGGTTTTTTTTTTTTTAGTACATATTAGATGAAGAAGACAAATACCGATTCTCGGAATCGAACCTACAACGCTGGTGTTGAACTATTTTACAACGAAATAGTGAAACCATTGCGTCAGACTCATTCAATAGTGGTGGATATGATTTTTGTGTGTCTGGTTTGTTTCATAACTCAAGTGGACCAGAAATAAGAGATGAAGAAAAATAATAATTAAAAGATAATGAATTAAGGAGAAAAAAAAGGCTGCCACTGTTGGAAGAATGGTCCTTATATTATTTTTATTTATTTTTCATCTATTGTTTTCAAAATAACTATTAAATGCATCTTTTCTTGCTGTGGTTGCAGCCACAAATTTTGGTTGATCATATTATATAGACCTATTTTCATAACTTCGGATCCCAGTACATTCCTTCTTTTGATTTTTTTTTTTTTTTTTTTGTCATCAACAATTAGAGTAAACATTCTTATTGTAATCTATCTTTGAGTTTTTTAATCTTATTTTAGCCCTTGGTCTTTTATACTAATTTTATTATATTCCATATACAAATTTTCATACATAATAGTCTTTAAACTTTGCATAAATAGTCAACCAAACACCTAAAAATGGTAAGAACTAAAATGAAAAAAGTATTATCGATCAAAATATATAGATATTATTTATCTAGTGTATACATAGTTAATTAGTCTCTAAACTTCTACCGTAATTCCTTTTTTTCCATTAATTTATATTAGTGAGTTATAGACAAAATTTATATGTTGTAACAAAAATTATTAACACCTACTAATCGAGAGACAATAAAAAATATAAGATTACTCGATAAAAGAGATAAAGGATTTTTTTTTTAGTACAAACAAAGTGGGGGAGGAGGATCAACAAACCCTACATAGAGGGTATAACTACTCTCAAATAATATGAGAGCTATATATCGATTTTTTAGCTCGAATTCGTGACCTTAGAGTTGAAATGGATTAACATTTGTAACCAGCTGCGCCACTGACCCTCAATAAGAGATAAAAGATTTTAAGATAACTTTTATTTATATATGTGTGTGTATAGAGTACGATACCATCTCTTAAAAACACTAAATACATGGTTTGGCTCACACATAAAAGTTCATAACAAAAATATAAAGCATAAACAACATAATTTATTTAAGAATAAAAGAAAAATAGTGTGATTTATTAATATTGTGTTAGTTACCTCCACACACAAACAAAAAATTAAATTATTTTATGAGAATTTACCATCAGCAGCACATTCTACCTCTTGTATTATATTTGTAGCATAATTTTTAAAATAATTCATCTATAGCATATTTATTTCTATCACTCACCTAGTGATAGAACTCAATTTAGATTTCTATCACTGATAGAAAACTTAAGGAGTGATAGAATGAGTTTATCATTGATTGAATTCTATCACTAATAGAATTCAACAAGTGATAGAAGTCAATTTGGATTTTCTGCTACAAATAAAATTATTTTAGATTTTGTGCTATAGATGAAAATATTTTGCCTTTTTTTGTTATACATGCAAAATCCCCTTATTTTATTTAGGAGATATTAAAAATACATAATATACTAAGTAAAATAAATTTTATTTTTAAGAAAACTTTTATGTAGAATGCACCATTCTTAAAATCTTAATAGGTCATTTGGCACAAACATAAAGGTTTCATACGAAAATCTAAGCAACATAAGGTATTTCATCAGTTTAATTATGAAGAAATTATTTGATTTTAATATTCTACAACAACTAGATATGAGAATTCTGTATTAAAAAAAATCTCTTAACTTTTTCTCACGTGTTCTAACAACCCCGAGATCAAATTAAGGAACTTTTTAAATAACCAATATTTTAATATTTTTAACTTTTTTTAGAGTAAAATCAAAGTCAATTAGTTGATGGTGTGTTAATTTAATTAATTAATTATAATTTCTTTTAATTCAATAATTATGTGTTTGATCTTAGAAATTGATATTTGACTCTCTCAATATGATTTGTGCTCTTGACCCTAATTTGAATTTAAAAAAAAGTTTTTTTAGTATAAATTGTGGGTAGAGAGACCAACAAATCCTACAGTATTACTCGTCTCAAATAATATAAAAGCAAAATAGCGATTTTTGGACTTGAACTTGTGATATCAAATAAGATAACCACCACCGACCCATTCCGCTAAGAAAAAAAAAGTTTTTTTTAAGAGAAAAAAAAGTATTATTAATCTTTATTCCAAACATTAATTATATGGTAAGGTAATACGGAGAAGTCCTTAGAAAAACAAAGCCAGCTCAGCAGAATAGTACCTTGTCTGAATCTGAATCTCTATGAATTTATTTCATCTGCAAAAAATAGTAATAAATATTTAAGTTTATTAAAATGTTATTTAATTATTATTCCATGCCCCTATCATATTAACTAAAGAAACAATAGAGCCCACTTAGGAAAAACACAATGGTCTGCGAATTGAAATCCAACTACACAATATGTCTTAAATTTAATTCTCGGTTGGATTAATTATTGTAAAAACAGAAGTCATTTTCTTTCAATCAATTTCAAGAAAAAGGGCCAAATTATATTAAAATGTCATAGAAATTCGAAAGAAAAAAATTCAAGAAGCCACGTGCTCGTTTGTGGTTGGTTAGTTAAGTTATAGAAAAAAATATACAATTTTAGTCTCTAACCTTGACATTTTTTTTTTGAAATCTTCTAAGCTTGTATGGCTTAACATTTTTATCACTAACATTTAAAAAATGTTCAATTTTAAATTATTAATATTTCAATAATGCTCAATTTTATTATTAATTACATGATGTAATATTAACTATGATAATGACTAAACCAATTTAAATTTTAATATATAGATGAACTGATTATTTATACTGACATAAAATAAATTTATTAAATAAATTAAGTGTAAAAGTACTAAACTTAAAAATCTAAAAAAAAGAGATTAAAATAGAGTGTTATTGAAATATATCAGTAATAAAAGTGTTTAATTTTGAAATACAGAAAAAATTGACACTAAAACCTATGAATTAAAAATGTAATTTTTTCTAAATTATATCATCTTTAAATTAAATAATAGTGTATAAATTAACTTTATCTTGCTTTATGATCAGATATTATTGCTCATCAATATTTGATCATAATTATACATCAATCTTAGTTTGTTTGTATGTAGGTCACATGACACAACCATTTTAACTAGAATTTATATCGTACATTTATATCACGTACATCAAAATTGTGTTGTAGCGTTAAATGATCAAAATTATATCCAAGTATATAATTCTTTCGATTTTAATTTTAAAATGCCTCAAGTCAAAGATTTGTACCATAATTGAAAATTTGGATTCGGTCCCTCTCGACCACCTTAACATTCTCCTATTTTGGCCTTATGAATGGCTTATAAGAAAGAAAATTGTCTCTAAAAATAACAAGAATATTTATTAACTATTTTTGTCTCCACTCACATATATTTTAGAAAAATTCTTGAAAAGTTATTCAACTTAGAATTTGTTCCAAGTTAAATACGCTTTACTTTATAGCTCATACAATTGGAGTTCATCTAAAAGAAAAGTTCACATTATAGGTATAGATTGTAACTATCAATATTTCTTTTATATCTTTCTTAAACCATCACTTCCGTATTCTCACGACTCCTCTATTGAGATATGATCATAGTCTGTTCGTGTAATCCTCTTGGATTCGGATGATATCAAATCTTAGAGTTTTGATTATGGAAGATATCAAACCTTCTTCTCTCATAAGGGGATAGAAAAAGGACGTGTTTTAGAAGGAGATCGTTTAATATAGATCCAACTTTCTATTCACGTTTGTTAGGTGTTCGAGCATTCAAAGGGACCACCTTAGCTTCGCTCTTCTCAAGAATTCATGCATCTCTCTATTGATATGGGGACAAAAGAGCCATCTATCAAGGGCAGGTTTAGTTTAGGGTTGGGTAAGATAGAAATTAAAAAATAATATAAACAAAATCCTTTGAGAGTGGATTTTTGTCCCTATAAAGAGGAAACCCCACCAAACACCCACATTCCAAGAAATTTCCATGGAGAAACACTTTGTTTGTCCTTTCAAAAAAATTTCTTTGTTAACTGCTACTTGAAAATAAAATGAGCTGCTTTTTAGGTATGCAACCATGCACTTGATGCATGTGGCTTGTGGGGGTAATATCAATGTTTTTTTAGTTTTTTTTTTTTTCAACAAACCTTTGAACATAGAACTTTTTAATATTAAATTTTTGTGTTTTTGATAAATATTTGATTTTTTAAAAATGTAAATCTTATTTTCACACTTAATTCTCACTAAATGATTTCGTCTTAACAAAAGTAATTAAATCCTAATCAAATTATAAAAATCAAAATATTTGTTTCCGAAACATTGTTTATTTTGGTTTTTTTTTTTTGTAAAAAAATATAGGTTATTAAATGTAAAGTCATTGGCACACACGGATGCTAAACATGTTGTAGATCACATCGTACAACACCAAACAACTTACGAACGATCTATAGTAACAACATACACATATGTTACTAAACTCGCACACACGAATTCTCATCGATCACGCCGTCAAACAGAGAACATACCGCAAATACAATGTTGAACTCACATACACATTATTGTACCACATAAACCGCCGTGGATTTCACTGTTGTCGAGGGAAGTTTTTGTCAACTTAATTTGTGTTCCAACTCTTGATGATGATATAAAGATCAATGTTTAAATTTTAATTTTGTTGTTTACTTTTGTTTAAACTCAAAAAAGAAAAAAGAATGTTACATTTTCTTTATAAAGAGTCAACGTAAAAGTCACTATACAATCTCTTTATAAAGAGTTGAAAAACAATAGAACATTTGATTGAGATGGTTGAATTGGCGATAAATACTCAAGTAGAGTAATGAAAATTAATATTAGTTTGATATATAACTATTTTTTTATTTTCTATTTGCAAAATATGCAACTTGATAACAACGACATGTTTTTATTATATCTTTTCTTTAAAAATAATTTCAAAAACATTGGGTCGGTTTTATTTGCGAAATTTATATTTTTAAACTTTTTTTTTTATTATTTGTATTGAAATGGTAGAAATTTTAAAAACCAATATTTTTTAATATATTTTTCAAACTATCTAAATTTTAAAGGAAAGAGTTACATTAAAACGATATAAGTTTATATATATATATATATAGCAAAATTTATATTTTTAAACTATTTTTTGATTTTGTAGTGAAATGGTAAAAATTTTAGAAGCAAATATTTTTTAATATATTTCTCAATTCATCTAAATTTTGAATGGAAGAGTTTTTTTTTTATATAGAGGAACTTAAATAGAAGAGTTATACTAAAATGGCATGATATAGACATAATTTAATTACAATATTATTATATAAACTTAGACATGATGTAATTACAATTTTATAATTTATTTTTGAAAATAAAACAAAATTTGAAGATATCAAACCAAATCTCTCAATTAGGAATGTGCATAACTTTTGTAATTTATAATGTAGAATATATTTCAAATGTAATAAAATATGAATACACCTAAATATATTTCATACTATTATAAAAAAAAATGTGTGAAAAGGCAAAAAATTGTGGCAACTATAGATATCTAAGGTGGGGAACGACATGTCGGGATCATATCCGTGAAGAAATATTATTTTGAAATAAAACATTGTCGGATATTATTATTTTTATTTCTTTATTTCATTTTCAAACTTTTTCATTCTCTCTTTATGACTTCAAATGCTTAACGAACAAAATTCAAAGGAATAAGAATCAAAAAGAAAAAAACATAAATTAAATTTTATTATGAACTACTCAATCTAATTTTACTATTGTCCAATTTTATTTTTGTGAACGTAATCTAATATCCATTTACTATCCTAGTCTTTTTTCTTCTTCTATTTTTTCTATGTGACTTTTTATTAAATAGCTTTTTTTTTAGATTACAATAATTGGAGTGGATACTCGAATCTAAAAATACTAGATTATTAGGTGTACACTAATGTCACTTGAGTTATTGTTCTTTGTTTAATAGCATAGGAATTAACTAAAATCAAATTTTGTAATAAACCTGGCATATATTAAAATGAGTACAAAAATAATATGAAATAAATATAAAAATAAAGTTTATTTCAAATTTACCCCCTAAGGGGCTGTTTGTTTGACATATTTAAGTAGTTTTTGTGTTAAGGAGTTATATCGAAGAGTTATGTTGAGGAGGTAAAAATTGAAAGTTGTGTCAAAAACTCGTTTGGATGTAGTTTTTGTATAGAGGAGTTAGAGTCAAAACTTTGTTTGGATGTAGATTTAAAAATGAGTAGTTATTTTTAGTAGTTAAAAAAAATGATTAAAAATAAATGGTTGAAAATGGATTATTTTGATTGATTTGAAAGTAATTATTAAAAATAAGTGGTTAGAAATGATTGAGTAGTTATAAATGAATAATTAAAAATGAATAGTTAAAATGAGAATTATTTAATAAAGAAGAGTTAATAAAACCTCGTTTAGATGCAGATTTTTAAGGAGGAGTTAATAAATCCTAGAACTAACTCCTCCCTAAATATGTCAAACAAACAGCCCGCCCCTAAGTAAAGTTTGTTTAAAAAACAGGAAGGTACATAAATGCACAAAAAAAGATGCCCATTTTGCTATATGACCCTCCTTTCTTTTCTTTTTATGATTTTCTCTGTTTATTTCATTACATTCTATTTTACGATATGAGGAGCAAAGTTCAATTTTGTTACTTCTAGATACTTATGTTGTAATAAAACATAATTACTTTTTGAAAAAATTAAATAAATATTTGGTACATCTACTTAAAAAAATAATAAACAAAAAAATAAAATAAAATTGTATTTGTCTTTATACTACTTGGATTTTCAAAAAACAAATGCATAACATTCACATGTGAAATGTCACATGATGCTATTCTATTCGTAGAAATATTCTAATAAAATTTAACATATAAAAGAAATATATTAATATGATAATTTAACGAAATTGAAAATAAGATATTCAATAATTTTAGAATCAACCAACAAAAAGTAATAATTAAGTAGAAAGATAATTGAGCTCAAAAAAAAAAAAGATAATTACATAAGTTACAAAATTTATAATATTTTTATGTAACATTAGAGTATAAAATTTAAATTAGGGATTCAAATCCATCCTCAAACTATAAAAATTAAAATAAATTCAAAATTTATTAAGAAATTGACTTTAAAAATTTAAACTAAGTCAAAAGTTATTATTATTATTATTATTATTACTTTGGATCTTCACAAAAGTTCACAACTTTCTAGCCAATAGTTACTTTTTTTCTTTATTTTTTTTTTTTTTAAGAAGTTAGTCCTAGATTTTGAGAATAAATTTTACTTCATTTTTATTCTTCAATATCAAATATTTTTATCATATACATTTTAATATTTTATTTTAGTTTTTGATTTTATATTTTAAAAAATTATATTTATGAACAAGTTACCAATATAATAAAAAAAGAGATTCATTAGTATAATTATTGAAATAATCAACATTTTCTTATATAACTAACTATTTTGTAATTATTGAATAGGTTGGTGGTATAAATTTAATTAGTGTCAGTTGTACCTTCTTATAAAGTTTGGGGTCTTCTTCTCCCAACTTTTACTAAAAAAATTATTTTATAATTTCAATGATTAAAATTACATTATTGAAATGCAATAGAGTAGAAAGAAAAAAAAAGGTTTCATTTTGAACTAAATATAATCTTTATCCAAAATTGAAGAACTAAAAAGATATTTTTCGTATTTCTAGAATAAGAAGTAAAGTTTTTTCAGAAAAAATTAATTATTGGAATCTATAATAAGATTTAAATTCGAAATAAAATGTTGTTATATATATATATATTATATATTAAAAAAATTGGGTTTTAAGTCAAGTTGGTCACGTGGCAAGTTGCAAAAGCAACATTACTTTCAAAGCGATACGGAATATTCGATCTCCAAATTGCCACAGATCCAAATATTCCATCTTTTACCCTTTTTGTTTTTTCCCAAAAATAATAATAATAAAACTTTTTGTACGGTAAAAAGGAAAAAGAACTGGGGACATTATCGTCTTTATCTAACGAAAAGAGTACGAATCTGTACTGTTGTAGGACGGGCCCACTAAGTATGGATTCGTGCTATGATACCATCACCTGCCTGTCATTTTTAATTGTATCTACGTGCCACGTGTAGGGTTGTTAACGTAAGAGATCGGAAACCGTTGGATATGGTGTTGTGTTCCTCGGGTTGTTCGTTTCCTCTCATGGAGGCCCGTTGGGCGGTTATGGAAATGGGCCATTTTGAAATAAACTCTTCAAAGAAAGGGATTTCGTTTTTTTTTTTTGAAACGGTTTACAATATAATTATTGACAAATTTCTAACAATAATCATCCATATGTTTTAACATTTTATTATAAATATTCATTAATGCTAGTATATGTGTTATATATACTAATTATATCAGTACTATAAGATACTCAAAAACAATTATGTGACAATATTCATTAATATCAATTATGTTTGCTAATTTTTTTGATTGACAATATTTGTAATTATTTTTTTTAGATTTAACTATTTTTATAACTTTTTTTTTATATATTTCAGGTTCAATTATAAAGAAATAAATTTGAATTCTACTACTTAATTATATGAATAATGTAAAGTGTTGAATGCTTTTGTTGACAAAGAAACAGAAGAATATGTCCAATGTTAACTTAAAATCAATCAAACTTTTGACCACTTTTTTAGTACATCCACTTTGTTTTTTAGAATTACATTTTATTTCTTTTGGATCCTTGAGTCGAGTTGCCTATTAAACAAAAATATGATGTGATCATTAATATGTTTTCTTTTTTTTTTTTTGAAAAGGATCGTTAATATGTTAATCAGAGTTAAGAAGTAATAAAAAATTAAATAATAGTTGATCTGCCAAAAAAGACCAATGTCATGAATTTAAATCCGTTCATCCCCAATTGTTGTAAAACTAAAAATAACGATAATAATAATAATAATAGATTACTTTCGAGAAATCTTCAATTTGACTACCGCGAGTATTAGTAGTATATATGAATCTATCGATATTATCAAGTAACTCAAATAAATTTAAAAGAACCAAATCAAAAATCATATGTATCCATTTCAAATTTTAGAGATCAAATAGACTCGGAATTTAACAATCATGCTATTAAAATTTTAACTATCTCAAATCTCAAATTGCAATTATTTTATTTAGGCTAACAAAAATAATAGTTTAACGTAAATATTAAAAAGATTATTAATTTTATTTAGAGCTTTTTACGTGGTTAGGCCAAATGGAAAAATTATTTATAAGAATGTCAAGCTTTTAAAAATTTAGCAAAAATATTCTAGCATTTAAATTAAAAAAATTCGTTTAATGTAAAAGGACAAGTATATCCTTCATTTTTTAACGGCAATTTCTACTTTTATTAAAACAAAATTTCTAAAATCTAAAACTCCCTAAATCATGCATTTTTCACTTCAGTTTTCCTTGCTAAAATCGTTTTATTTTTTCTGTGTATTTTTGGATGATTTTCTTTAAAACAAAAAAAAGAAAATAATTTTTATGGGAGGTTTGATGATAAATGTAAGCAATTTTTTTAAATATATGAATATTAACTTATCAAAATTTTATGATTAGAAAATTCAAAAATCATTAATACATTTTGATATTGTATATTATTATTTTGAATCAATTTTAATATTTTATTATAAATACTCATTAATGTTTGTATTAATTATTAATATTGTATTATAATATTCATTGATACTAATATTAATTATTAATGTTGTATTATAATATTCATTAATACTAATATTAATTATTAATATTGTATTATAAATATTCATTAATACTAGTATTAATTAGTAATACTGCATTATAAATTTTCATTAATACTAGTATTAATTATTAATCTTGTATTATAAATAAATACAAGTTTTAAATAAAGTGATTAATTGTTTTTTAGATTTAATTAGTTTTATAAATTTTTTTATTGTTTTACTTTGTATAAATATCGAATTAGTACTATACTCACGACTAATATATTTTTTGTATTTATATATATTTATTCGACATTTGAAAATCAACTCATCAAAATTTATATTTATTTATATTATTTATTAATTATTATTGATCCGTATTTATGACTATCGATGAAAATATTTTCAAATTTGGTTATATTTGTAATTATTTTGTTAGAATAGGTCATTCATTACAATTTTTAAAAATAAACTAGTGATTTTTTTTTTGAAAACTTACAAAAGTAGTCAAATTCAAAAAATAATTAAAAGTATTAGACAATTTTTTTAGAAATTTAGCATTATTAATACATGATACTGTATTAATAACATAAAATGTTGTGTTAATAAAACATAATATTGTATTAATGATATATAATACTGTATTATTGATACATAATATGTATTAGTAATAAATAATACTGTATTTATAAGTATTAATATGTATGTATTTAAAGAATGAAATAAATGTAATTAATTGCTGAAAAAATAAATAAAAACAAGTTGCAAAAATGCTAAAAAAATAATAAAAAAAGTTAAGAATTTAGCAATTTGCCATGTGGCCACTATAACCGTTCATTAAAATGCAAGGGCCATTTGCGAAAAAAGAAAAAAAAATTGTAACACAGGCAATTGGTTGCAATAGGTGGCGGAAGAAAGAAAAAAAACCGGAAAAGTAAGGGTATAACAAGTATTAATGAAAATTTTTATTAATTAAATTTAAAACAAAAAATAGATTTACAAATACTTCCAAAGATGACTAGATTTGTAATTATTTTCCTAAAAATAACCATTTACTACAATTTCCCTTTTATTTATTGTCTTTGGATTAATACATCGATCCTTAATTATTTATTTTTAAATTTATGAAATGAAAAAAAATGATGTTAATCCATAAACATACAACAACTCACTATGACATCAATCTTTATTAACAATAAGAAAGTCATAAATTTGAATTCTTTACCTTCAATTATGACAAAATATATTCAAACACATATAATACATTTATCGGTCTTCGAGGAACAGTCCAGCGGTTAAGATTAAAGACTTCAAGACATACTTTTTTGAGAAATTTCTTATTCGAGACAGCTTGATTATTTGCAACATCAATACCTCACATGCAAGTCATAGGATTTTTTTTTTTTTTTTGCAATACGATATGTTTGTACATGCAAGTTTTTTTTTTCCCAAAAAAAAAATTAAGCTTTTTTTTTTCCAAAGAATAAAACTCACAATTAGAAAATACACAATTTTATATAAATAAACATATGACTTAAAAAAGAGAAAGTTAAAGAAAGTCAACACCTTATATTGTTATTATTTATTTATTTATTTTAGATCTTTTTTAATCCATCATAATTGATAAAACTTTGGTCAAATCAATTATGGTATAATTGAAAAAAAAAATCCTATCATCATTTTTGTTTCTATCCAATGCGTTTACTTTTATGCTTAGACTTGTTCACATCCTTTGCAATTTGTAATGAATATGACTTCGAGTAATATTCATTTTGCTTTCTATACAACATCGAATCCTTTAGTGCAATGAGAATTTTTTCACCTTATTTCTTTATTGTTATTGGTTGTTCGATAAAATATTTTTTTTCTAAAACAAATATATTAGAATTAAAAATATAATCGTGCCAACTTGAAATTTAGAAGTGGAGAAAATCTTAGACATCGTGAATAAAGGTAATATCCATTATCCACTTTCTTATGTTGGAACTTTTGGACATAGTAAGATTTATTTTTTTAAGTATATATTGGAGGAGGGGGATAAATACCGATTCTCGGGCTCGAACCTGTGACGCTGGTGTTGAACTGATTTACAACCAAATAATGAATGTCACTGACCCATTCATTTTTAATGATTCTTTCTTGTTAGAAATATTGACGAGTAATTATCCATTTATTTCCATAATTCTTAGAAATGAGGAAAATCCTAAATATTATAAAGAAGAGCTTGAAAGTAAAATTTGGATCCTTTATGATGATCACAAGTATATATATATATATATATATATATATATATATATATATATATATATATATATATATATATATATATATATATATATATATATATATATATATATATATATATATATATATGAATATATTTCTCTCATGAAGATGCATATAGTCAAGCAAAACCAACTACTTAATTGGTACATAAGTTTTCAGGCAGAGCCTAAAAGTAAAACCTTGTGGACTTACTCCTAAAGTTAGGGGGGGAAATCCTATTTAATTTGATAAAATTATGGTTGACATTCTTTTTTTTTTTTCTGAAAACATATAGTAGTTGACATTTATTCAATGTTATGGGTACAGTTTAATTACAAATCTCATATAGTCATAAGCAATGTATATGGTTGAAAGCTTCTATGATTTTTTTTTTCCTCATAAATTGAATGGTACTAACATGGAAGTTATATTTATAATTAAACCATGTCTCTATATGTTTTTTTTTCTTTTTTTTTTTTGAGAGTATATCTCTATATAATTTTTTTTTTTTTGAATAAATATGTTTCTATATCTTCATATGAGAGTGGTTAAATATAATCATATTAAATTTCCATATACACCTAAAGTATGCATTAAAATATATAAGTATATGGTAGAAAATATTATTTTGTAGAATTCTCAAAAAAATATATTAATTTGTAGAGAAAAATTTTCAACTTATACGGGCCTATGATCCATCATTTTCAATTAAAAAAAAGCACCAATTTAAACAAGTCTATTCCTTCAATTGGCTAGATGGTAACCTCTTTTGGATAAAAAGTTCGGAGACTTTTTTAGACAAGTCACTCTCATTAAAATAAAATTAAAAATTAAAAATGAAAAACGAAAGAGTTAATGCCTTAATAGTTTCATCGTTTCGTTCTAATCCAGAGTTGTGGTACTCTATATGTTTTAGGTTTTGATTGTCTCCTTCCCTTAAATTAAATTAAAAATATATAAAAATATAAAATAAAATAAAAAAACATAATTCACGGGGTGTTCTTTCCATTATATATATAAATAAATAAATAAATAATTCAAACCCACTATATTAGAATGGAGTTAAGAGCAATTGGATGTCAATTGTTTTAATTATCATATTAGTGCATGCAAACTAAAATAGTCATTGAATGGGTCGGTGGCGCGATTGATTATCTGGTTTGGAGTTATTTTATTTCTACTTCACGGTCAGGTGTTTGAATCTGTAAATTGGTATTTGACTCTTATATTTAAGTGATATTATTGCATGGTAATGCCAACTTGTATAACGTAATAATCTTGTCTCCTTATTCATAAAGAGACTTGTTCGATGGTGCCATTTACACCCTTGAAAAAGTAAATTTTTTTTTAAAATGTAAATCTTGCACATAAATTTTTATGGTTTTATTTTTGTTGTTACTTAATATTCATTATCTAGGTCTTGTTTAACAAAATTAGTAGAAATTGTGGGTTTATTTATAGTTTTTTTTTTTTTGTGTGTTTTGAGCTACCAATGTAATAATATTTCACAAAGTGTAATTGTATATTCTTCCAATATGAATTAATGGAAACATGGATTTTTTTTCCATTGTATGGAGGTAGTGGAACTAAGAGGAGGTTTGGCATGTGAGTAAATGAACAAAAGCCATTATGGTTTATTCATGCTTCAACTTCTTTTTTAGAAATTGAGAGATATGAAAGAGAAAACCAATTGGAATTTAGGTCTACCTTATGATGAAATGATCAATTTTTTTTTTTTTTTTTGTGGTTTTTGTTTTGATTTATGATTTTTGAAGTTTTAATTTGAATGAATTCAGAGACGTGTGTTTCTTATTTAGTTTTGAAACTTATTGTTTTAACTTTGATATTTTATGGTTATTGTTATAGGAAATTGTAGTTAACTAAATGCATAGTTAGGGCTACCGAGGGTCAGTGACCCAGTTGATTATCTTGTCTGGTGTTTAATCTATTTCAACTTCACGATTATGAGTTCGAGCCCGAAAATCGCTATTTGGCTCTCATATTACTTGAGAGTAGTTGTGCTCTTTATGTAGAGTTTGTTGTCCCCCTTCCCCACTTTGTACTAAAAAAAATGCATAGTTAGGGCTTAATGATTGGCATATAGTTGTTCTTTTTTCTTTTTTTTGTGGGTGTTTTTTTTTTATTTTTGAAAGATTGGCATATAACAAACATGTTAAGATAAACTTGCAAAAAATGTTATCTTTTTACTTCATAAACTATATCTGATTTATGGAACCTAGCTAAATAATGTTCTTATGAAATTCTTGAACTATGTCCATAGTGTTAAATGCTAATAAGGGCCACATTGAAATTTGAATCTTATTTATAGTGTTATAAACTTATTTCAACTGGTTATATCGACGGATTTTCTCGACATGATTTTGCATTAGGAAGGAATGATGAGAAGAATTTGGGTAGCTACACCTCCACCATAATGTCATTTATGTAGAGTCACACATCTTCTTTTTTCTTTTAATTTTTTTATAATATATATATATATATATATATATATATATATATATATATATATATATATATATATATATATATATATATATATATATATATATATATATATATATATAAAAGATAAGGTATGTAGCACCAAAGCTGTCACATGGGTGATCCAACAATAATACATTAATACAAGATTAAAATTAATTATTTCCAGAAATCTTGAAGTTTTGAAGTGTGGTTAGTTTTTTTTTTTTTTTGAAACAGAATAGATGATACATATATATGTTTTCTTTGGCTTATTAATCTACTTCGATTTTTTTTTTCAAAATTTTAAATAAAGATAATTTTTTAGAAAAGTTTATCATAAATCAACATATTAACTAATTTTAATTATTTTCGAAGTACAATGATTAAATTTAAATATTTAAAAATATAGTTACTAAAATATAGCATGTCGATAATAATTATAATTTTATCCTAATTGTTTGAGAAAATCTCAAAAGCCGAAGTTGATTTTGTGTACTTTTAACCTAATCATAATCGTGTCGGAAACTTTGTCATCTTTAATATGACTAGTGGAGAAAAAATGTTTTCCACTGTTAGGGTCGTTTGTTTGTCAAATTTAAAACATTTATTAACTACTCAAAAAATTATATTCAAATAAGTTATTGTACTTATTCAAAATAAGTATTTCTCATTTCTAACTATTAAAAATCATTTTTCATCTCTAATTATTTATTTTTAATCATTTATTTTTAACTATTCAAAATAATTCATCATATTTGATAATTCATTTTCAATTATTTAAAATAACTCATTTTTAATCACTTATGTCCAATCATCCATTTTTAACTACTCAAAATAATTTCTCGTTACAAATTCATATATAAACAAACTATTGTCTTTAACTTCTCTACAAAAAAAATCACATCCAAATAAATTTTTTATTATAACTCCTTCATAAAAATTTACATCCAAATCAACCATTACAAAAACTTGAATTTTCTAAATATTCAAAATAACTTTTCAAACTAACTATTCATCTAAAACTTCACACCCAAACTCCTCTTATATTTTTGGTAAGAAATCCTTCTCAATGGAATTGAAATAAGAAAAATAATTCAATCTTTGGAGTCACTTCGATCAAAACAAAATTATGTTACATCAATCTTTGGGCAAACTTTTCTTTCACATTTTCTTTTTAAACCGTTAATTATACTTAATTGTTCTATAAACAATAATGATTATTGTCGATTTACTAGCTAAGTTAGTCGTTAAGAAGAAGACGGAACATAGTTTATTATATGCTTTTCTTTGTCGTGGTTTTGGCCGTAATTTAAGGCCTAGTGTCTAATCATACTACTTTAGGCTCAAGGATAAAATTATTTTTAGACGATTTTACTTCTTAAGTTATCTAAATTACAAACATGTCATATTGGAATATAAAAATAAATTAAATTCAAATAACGTAGAAGATATTTATAATATCATTTAAATTTTCATCCGTAGAAGATAAGATATTTTTATCAAATTTCATAGATTTTATGACTAAGTTAGAAGATAAGAGATTTCAACCATCAAATGAAGATATTTACAATATCATTTAAATTTTGATCATCTTTATATAATAGAAAATAAGATATTTTTATCAAATCTCATAGATTTTATTTGACATTTTATATTCTAAATAAAATAATAAATTAAATTTTGCAATCCTATAAATAGTTCTCTACATTTTGTTTACAAGAACACTTTCACTTTTTGTTTGCTTGGATTTAGTTTTCTTTGTTTTTTTTGTTCTCCTTGCTTGGATTTAGTTTTCTTTGTTTTTTTTGTTTTGTTTTTTTGTTTTATAATAGGTTATCTTATTTTTGTTGGCCTTAACTTTCATCTAATTTTTCTTTTGTTGCAATAATTTTTGTAGGGATTTTTTTTTGCATAATTGTTACCTTCAAAAAAATACTTGGAGATCTGTAAAAAAGTTTGAAGAACGATAAGATTATCTGAGATTAGTGCATGAATTATTGAGTTTCAAAACAATACTTGGAGTTACCTTTCTTGGTTTCTTTTTGTTTTTTTATTTTATAATAAAAAATTTAGTTATCTTATTTTTGTTGGATTATTTACTAACTTTTATCTAACTTTTATTTTGTTGCAATAATTTTTGTAGAGATCTTTTGTTGCTTAATTGTTGACTTTGAGATGTGGATTTTTTTTTTTTTTTTTTTGAAGAATGATAAAATTATCATTTGATTTAAATGTAAGTTCATAGATGTATCTAATAAATATATTTAGCTTATTTATATTTATAATTATAATAATGATATAACTCTTATAAATTTTATAATTCAAGAGTAATTGGTTTATAAATAGATAAATTGAGAAAAAATTAAAGAGTATTGATTATTAAAAATCAGAGATAAAATTTAATTTTAATGCGATAATTTTTTAAATAATAACACCTATTATTTTTTATGCTCAAAATAAAATATTAACTGATTTTTAACATAAATGCGAATTTTAATAAATTTAATGAAAAAATGGATATTATTATTTGATGATTTAAATTTCGTGTAAAAATATATGAAACAATTTATAATTATAAATATATATATATATATATATATATATATATATATACACTTACTATATATATACTTACTATATATATAATTTATTATTTAAAAAGTTATCTTTTAAAAAATTATCACCTGTAATGGTGTGTTAAAATTCTAGTTAATATATATTCTGTTAAAAAGATAAAGTTTTCTCATTTAATATATAGTTTTTTTATCCTATGCTACACTTTGTTTTTGCCTTTCCATTTTATATCCATGATTGTTTGATCAGTTTGCACGTCCTTTGATTAATATTAGAGATATATAGCATATGGGATAATATTTGAATAAAATAAATTATAAAAAATCAATTCTTAAATTAGTGACAACTATAGATTAAATATAGGGGTATTTTTTTTTGCCAATAGAGCAGTAACTCAAGCCTCCTATTTTTAGGAATAGACAAAATCGAAAAAATATTGACAACAAAAAAAAATATTTAGCAATTGTAGTCTTACCGTACATAAATTATGCAATATAATTAATATATAATATTGTATTAATATACAATAGTGTACTAATAATATATAGTATTTTATTCGTAATACATAATAATATTATTTATAATCACTAATTAATATTTAATATGTAAAAATTAGTTATTTATATGTCAATAATAATGATATGAGTTAAAGTAATTGAATAGACAAAAATAATAGTTGAAATCAGTATTTTAATGTAATGTAGTTTTTTTCATCCAAGAGTGAAACCTACCTACCCCTAGGTGATAAAAATAGAGCATATTTTATAATGCAATATTTTGAATTATTCTTAGAATTAAGAGAAATAAATGAGCGTTAGTAGAAAGTTATAAATATAAACCATGGAAACCATTCGTAAAATAGCAATCATAAGGGCAGTTTGCATATTACAACTTTGCGCTAAAAAAGTTATCCAAGTCTTCATCCATTACGCCACCCCTTGAAGACCACTATTTACATAGATGATTAACTTTATATATTTAATTGGCTAACAATTATAAATGTCATGAATTAATTTATAATTTTCGATCAAATTATAAAAAATAAATTTTAACTTTTAAAATTATAAAAATGAAATTCTAATTTGCTTGAACCTAGATTTACTATGGTGTTCTTTTTAAAGAAATCATTGGAAGTATTATTTGGAATAGTAAAAGATAGGAAATTTGCAACTTTTTTACCTAAATTTACAATTATAGCACATTTTAAAAAATAATTCGTTTCTAGCAAATTCTCCCAAGTTTTTAAAAAAAGTTTTTTTACATTTTTTATCGAAGACTTTGATAGAATCTATCATTCTCTAGGAATGGAAGTCAATCAATTTTATCACTAATTGATTCTATCAGTTCTTATTGATAGAATCTAATGAAAGTCTATCAATTTACTTTATTTATTAGTAATTGATTTTATTGGCCTCTATTGATAGAATCTATCAATACGAAAGTCTATCAATTTTCATTTTTTGCTATATGTGCAAATATTTTCATTATTGTGCTCTTCATTCATGTAATATTTTAACCTTTTTGTAATATACATACAAAAACCCCTAAAAGATATTCAACAAAAGATCATATTGATTTGTAATTAGATGATGGGTCAAATAACAATGATAAGCTCATAGAATATTGAAATGATATATTTAGATATAATTTATTAATTTTTTTTGTAAAATACAAGTTTAGTTGGTATGATCGGTAAAACTTAGAGTTTAGTTCTAGTTTTAAAACTAGAGTTTGGTCTTTATGGGTGAACAAATATATAATTTAATTTCTATAATTTTAAAAATTAGAATTTAGTGCGTGATTTGATAAAATTTATAAAACAGTCATCATCATTTTTTTTTTTAGTAGAGTCATCATCATTTTTAATGGTTAATAAATTAAGTACTTAAAAGTTAGATATTCATATTTTACTAATGAAATTATGATATTAGTTATTGATATAACAAAAAAAATTATATCATTTTTACATGAATAATACTACGTAGTGATAAATGTTATATTTTAGATTTATCATAGAAATTAAATTTTAATTTTTAATATTATAGAAATTAAATTTTAATTTTCTTCAAAGTACAGATGAGAATTAAATTCTAATTTTCTTCAAATAATAGGAACTAAATTCTAATTTTACCCGGTACTTTCTTTTACTATTAGACAGGTGATTAAGTTATTTATAGACATCCTTGTACTTGATTGAGCCCATTCAAAATTTAACAAATTAGTTGAATTGATAAGGATAAATTCAACACAAAATCAACTTGTCCTGAAAAGAACCCTCAAAATTAGCCATATAAAGTTCCAAACAAAAGAAAATAAATAAAGAGGAGGTATAAATTATTTTTTATTTTTAACATTGAAAGGTGCTTGAAGCCAATCTAGAAAGATAAAAAAAAAAGGGTAAAAATAATAAATTCCGTCTTTGTAATTTTATGTAATTTTAAGAAAGTTAGAATTTAACTTTTAAATTTTTTAAATTATAAAAAATATTTATAGTTTAAAAAAAATTAAAATTTAATATGTATAATAACTATGTGAGTTAAGTGATTAATTAAAATATATTTTTTTAATTATTTACTTATGGATAATAAATTGCCACCAGGAAAGTCTTTTTTTAAATCATAAAAATAAAATATTAATTTTTTTTGCAATTCTAATTTTTAAGTTAGAGAGGTTAAATTCTAGTTTCTCCAATTACTTATAATTTACCCTAAAATGGTTGTTTCATAAAGTTTCAATAACAAAAAGAAAATGCAATTATTATGATTCTTGGAGAGCCTGAGCCAATGTTTTAGGTTGCTAGTGTAAGCACTACTTTAACTTTTACACACTTTTTCTCCCAAAAGTGACCCCATCCATCTTGACTTTAATCCCCACTTGTCTTCTAATTTAATTCCCTTAATCACACATCAATTATTGTTAATCCAATTTGCTTTACATAATTTTCACTCCTCAGTCCAACATCCAACTGACTAATTCTATATTGTTCAACTCAATCAAATCCAAACCAACCAGAATGTCTACCATCAGGAGTGTACAAAAAAAAAGATCAGTACCACTATAATTTATACTATCTAAAATTGAATTACCCAATTCAATTCTCTCTTTTTTCTTGTTTAACCCAATCAACTAAAATTAAGTATATATTATATAAATTTTTGGAAGTTTTTTTTCTTTTTTTAACATTGTATTATATATAAAATTAATTAATACGATAAGTTCTTACGAGCTTTCCACTAATAAAATGGATAATCTATTATGTAATTTATCTTTATTTTATTTACTTATTTATGAGTTATGAATTGAATTGTAAAAATAAGATTAATATAAAGGAATTTTTTTTTTAGTATAAATTGGGAGAAGGGGATTACAAATACAGATTTCAAGGATCAGACCTGTGACACGTGAAGTGGAAATCACTACAACAATTTTTACATTTCATGATAGTTTATTCAATCTAAAAATAAGAAAAAAATTGAAAAACTGTCATAAAATCTAAAAACACATATTTTTTATACGGAAAGGAGATGATTTTTAAGATATAAACAAATTATGACAATTATTAACATTCTAATAATTGTCATAAAAAAAATTATGACAATTTTAATAATTGTCATAAAACATTTTACACATAAAGAGTGATATTTCAATTTTTTATAAAATTATGACAATTTAAAAAATGTCATAAAAGATAAATATTTTGAATTTAAAACAAATTAGGGGTTAACTTTTAATTTTGGGAGATCTGATTTATAGTTATGGAAAAGTAAAGGGCTATTTGGCAAAAAATAAAAATAAAAATAAATAAATAAAGTTTTGGTGCCCTAATTGTAATGCCCTACATTTTGGGTTAGTTTCTAGTTGGTTTGGCAATAAGGATATTTGGTATATTACCCATAAGGGCATTTACAATTATAAATTTTAGAGTGTGAGTTATTTTTCTATTTCAAGACCTTTGGGGGTAATTTCATGATTTCAAGAATGCTTATGAGCATTCATAGTATTTAGGTTGGTTTAGTTGAAATTGAATAAAAATGGAAAAGAATTAAAAGGTTTGATTTTTTTTTAATTTTTTATTTGGCATGTTAAAAGAGGAGGATTTAAAAATAAATAAATCGAGTTTGCAAAGTTATGTCCATTTGAGAGAGAGGAAATGCTGGAAAATGGTTTAAAATAGGGCCATTTAGATGAATTAAAATAAAGGGAAAAAAAGGATTTTAGAAAGAAAAAAAACCCATACCATCTTCTTCTTCTTTCTTCTTCTTCCCTAAACCCAAACCCTAGCCGTCGCCACTCTTCACCTTCGACCGCCGCCCATCGTCGAGCAGCAACCCACCAACCCAACCGCGCCACCTTGAGCGCCGACGCAGCCCCAACCCGTTCTCCTTCGCGGGCACGACCAACACCGTACCTATCGCCTCGCCCAGCAGCAGCAGGCCGTCGCAGCCATCCCGCCAAGCAGTTTGCGCCCACTGTCGTGCACACATGCACCTTCGTGTCGCCGAGCCTACGTCCCTGCTCACATCTGCCCCGCATGCGAGCCCAGCCCAACTGCACCTGCAGCGCACGCCCACGACGGTTCTAGCGCAGTGCTCGCGCGCACGCTCCCAGCCCAGCAACGACACCCGAACACGCAGGTGTGTCGTGCTCGTTTTGATCGAGTTATTCGGTAAGGATCTGAGACTCAAACACTGTTTTGGTTGTTGATTTTTTATATGGGCTTGGTGGTTGACTGCAATATTGTGTTTGGGTTGTTTGTTAAGGTCTTGGACAGCCGTTTCCTTCTGGTTTCAGCGGTCGTGTGTAACGCGTGTTGCTTCCAGGTTTTGGGTAATTTGTTTTAGGTACCTTGATTGTTTTTTTTTTTTTTGTGATGGATTTGTGAGTTATGGATATTTAGTTGAGAATGAGAGTTGCTTTTCTCATGTTGTTAGGTTGTTGTTGGTATTTCAAGGAGACTTTGAGTTTTGTTACTTTAACTTTCAAAGGTATAATTTTAGTCCTTTTACATGAATTTTTGTTTGATATTATTCTTTGTTGCTATATTTTGAAAGTATGCGTAGTATCTAAACTTTGATGAATCTTTTTTTTTTGTAGTATTTTTTACTCTTTTGAATACCTGTGAATCCAACCAGCAAGGTTCCATGGTTGTTTGGTGGAAAGTAGTAGGTAATAGTGCATTTTAAACTTGATTGAACTCTAATAAGTAGGAAATAGTGCATTTAAACTCTTTTCAACTCCCTTATTCTTGGAAACTTTCTTCTAGCAAGATATAGAATTGTTTAGATGTTTGTAAGGTTTGTAGTCATTGGGAGTTTACAAATTCCAATTATTCATTCAATTTCAGACATTGGATCACTTCAAAGTTGCTCCAACTTGTGTTTGTAACCTTAATTTCTCTTGAACTCCTTTACTCAAAGGTAATATGGTCTATTTCGTAGTTTGCAACTTCTAATGGACTCTATTCACATGTTCGGAAGTATTTTTTGGTAGTATTTAGAAATTTTATTTTTATTGGTTTTTTTTATAAGAAAAAATTTCATTAAAATATTTCTTAAGGTAGAATTATATTTTGATGGTAGAGCCTCGACAAAAAAGTTTAAGGATCTGATGGAAATTCTAAATTCACCATGTTATTGTTGATATGGATATATCCTCATATCATGATTCAATTTTGTGAGTGTTTACTTGCTTTATGCTATAGATTTTTGGAGTAAACAAAGTAGTAGGTGAGTTCTTAAGCCTGACAACTTTCATGGATAAGGTTAGCATGATTTCAGGTTTATGGATTTGTTGAATTAATTTGTTGCATAACATGAACATTGATGGACAGGTTCATGCTTTACTCTTAGATGGAGGCGTGTTGTGAGGAACAAATATGTTTAAGACATTGGCCCTTGGTGCACAATCAGTCATTGTAAGTTATATGCCCTTGACTAAATCATTTAGTATTCAAGAGAATAGTCAAATTTTTACAACAATGAAATTTTCGTTATTGGTATTTCAAAGAGACTTTGAGTTTTGTTACTTTAACTTTCAAAGGTATAATTTTAGTCCTTTTACATGAATTTTTTTTATGTGACTGAATGTTATGACTCAATAAATTTCTGATTTTTTCTTTGAATTTTCCTTTATTAATTATGATTATTTTTGCTGATGGATTAAGGTACCATGAATATATTCGTGTTCACATGGAGCATATAAAGAACTAAATGTCCATTCATTTGTTAGCTTTCTTTATTTATCATTAAAGGGAGATCGACAACTAATCAATTATTTGTCAATGTTAGTTTAAACCCAACAACTATATCATCGATGTGTTGTGTGTGGCAAGCTTTTCGAAGGGATTGGAAATGGTTAAGCCATAGAAGCATTGGATTTACTTTCTCAAATCCATAATGCAATTACTTCAGCAATTTAAATATTTTTTTATTCTACTTGCATAAAACATTTGGCTGATTTGATGTTTGTATTCAAGGTTGAAGTTTCTCTAGTGTGAAAGAATGAGAATTTAGTAGAATATAGAATTGAGATTTTTCATGGCCGCTACAACCATGGTTCCCTTCGTTTGACTTACCCCCACCAAAATGGGTCATGTGAGTTTCACCTTCATTTTAGGTGCAGACACTCGACACTTACTTGGTTTAGAGCTTGGATTGTCCCAAAATGCTCATATTAGAGCTATTAATCCTCAGGTATTGAATAAGATTTATCATCATATGAGTTCACTAACATCAACAACAACTTTCTATCAAGGATGATTCTCAAGATTCGGGGTAGAAAGTGGAAGAAATGGGTTTTTTTAGAAGAAGAAATGTGGCTAATGGCTATATGGTTTTTCCCCTGTTTTCTACTTTGAGGGTATTCTTTATAGGGATCTTTACTTTGTTTGTATCGTCCATTGTGAATTAATTAGAAAATGTCTTGCATTTTTGTGGTCGATGGTTTAGTTCCTCTTGAATATCTTAAACTCTAACTTGTTCTTCTCGACACTATGATTGACTTCTCCATTTTCTCTCATTCCATCTTATTATATGAATTATGCTTGAAGTTTAGATTTAATAGTTAGGTGATCATTTCATTTGTGTCGCTATTATCGAAATATATGATTTAAGTATATATTTTAATCAATGTTTTTATGTCCTTAAGTCTTAGTTAAATTTTGTGAGCAGTGTAAAATTTCTAAGTTTTGGTTAATTTACTTTTTTGAAAAACTAAACTAATATAACTCTATTTTTTTTTTCTTTATTGCAGGTAGAGAAACCAAGATTGAGGCTACACTATAACATTTCATTCTCTGGTTCTTATTGCACAACATGATCAACCAAATAATGATCTAGTTCATGTTTACTTTTCAAGTTCAAAGAGTTAAACTTATGAAGAATTAAGGATTGAAGCATCTTTCTCCACTATCTAATAAGTTCGACTTTTATGCTTTCCATTTTCTTTGTATACTAACTTTATATACATATATAAATATATATACATATATAAATATATATACATATATAAATATATTTCTAATTTCTTACTTCTAAAATAATATCTTACTCATACTTTTGATGTATTTTGAATAGTGTTATGCGGATATCCTACAGTTATGGTAACTTAATAAAAATCGAGGTAATCTTTACAAGTTCGTAATTTTTATCTTGTGTAGGTAATTTGTTCATGGCAAGGATCGTTTGCGTGGACAGTTATCGTTCAAGTTTCAATTACGTATGACTTGCCAAAGTATTCGATGTTCATTCTAGGATTTATGAAACATTCATTGTAATTATTTTATTTGCTACTTATATATATATATATGTACACTAATTTGTATAGAACTTGTTAAGATTTTGTTTGTATTATGATCAATGAAATCTATTTGGTTTTTATGTGAATTGTGATATTATTTTTTAAAGACTCAATTATTGATAGATTTAATTGTAATTAGCATGAATTAAATGAATAAATTAATATAATATATTAAATTCTCAAATTAAAAAAAAAACTGTCATAATATATTTTTTATGACAACTTTTAACTATCATGAAATATAAATCATGACTATTATAATTGTCATGAAATTTAATTTATGACAACTTTAAATTACTATCAAGACTATCACAACAGTCATGTTATCCATTTTATGACAATTTTAAACTATCAATAAATAGAAATCATGACAGTTTACAATTTAACTTTATTTGGAAAAATAACTCTATTTTATGACATTTTAAGACTGTCATGGTAACAAAAGTTAAAATGACAAAAATAACATAATTTATGACAATTATAAAATGTCATCAATAGATATTATAAAGTCTATTTTTCATTTATTGATGACAATTTTTAGCTGTCGTGAAAAAACATTCATTACAATTTTATAACTGTCATAAATGATATTTTATGATATTGTTATCATATGTCATAAAAGACTTACCATGACACGGAATACCATGACAACGAAGTTTTTAGGCATAATTGTCATAGTAAGTCAATTATGACAATTAAAAATTGCATAAAAAGCTAAAATTGTAGTAGTGAATGGATTAACACCAAACCAGATAACCAATCGCGACACCGAACCATTCGAAAAGGAAATTGTATTAGATGTCTCTTCTCGAGTAATTACAAATATAGTGAAATTTTAAAATATTTGTATTCATAATTATTCATGTGTTTTGATACTCTATTATAAATATTCATTAATAGAAAGTATGTGACATTACTTATTAATATAGAAGAAATACTTCATTTCTTATGAATAAGGAGAAGAGTTTCCTCTTCAAGGGTATATGTGACACTATTTGGTGTCACAAAATTTATACTTTTTGCCATTTACTTTTTCCTTAAAATTAATTAAAAGAAAATTTTGTGACATCAAATGCTGCCACACATACCTTTAAGCACGGAATCCTCCTTATTTAAGGAGGGAAGTATTTTTGATAATATAGATGATATATTTGTAAATTTTTTGAAAATGATGATGTTTATAATTATTTTTTAAATTCTTAAAATTTTCTTTCAAATGAATATTTAGGCCATATCCTGACCTAAAAAATAATGTCCTCGTACCTAACTCAATATGAACCACATCATATTTTATTTTAAATGTAAAAGATAAAATATAAATAAATAAATAAAACAAAAAAAAATAGAAAGATGCCTATATTGGACTAGTTGCAAACATTATGTTTTAAATTATATCCGGACATAACCTAAATATTTCTGGTTCTGTTTATTATATCCGGACATAACCTAAATATTTCTACTTCTGTTTATATGAGATAAGGTTGGAATCCTCATCTAAAAAATATGAAGATAGTTTGTGGAATTGATTATTGGAAAATTTTAACTCAACATGTACACATCAGTCAACAACAGCTTGATGAAACTCATGTGAGAGGAATCCAGTAGCAAGCCCATTTAAATCATAAGAACAAAACTAATGAAATTGATCAGATTCAGAATAACTAACCAAGAACTCAAGTAATCACGCCATTAAGATCGATTCAAAATGAAACTGCAAGAAGTTTTTACCTATAATCGTTGATAAATTTTACTAAAATCACTTGAAATTTGAACTACTTAATCAATAAACAGTAAAACGAATATTAGATCAAAACTGCAGTACAGAACAACTGAGTATATGCATAATTTAGTCTGCAATTTCTTCCTACATGAGAAAACTGAATGGAGGTCTAATTATGGAATTTACAGGCTACTGAGAAAAACCTCCGAATCCATGCCAAAATACTTGCTAAATCAACCGTTAATAATGGCCGCCCGGCCGTCTCTCCGGCCAAATCTGACCAGAGGAGGACCAATAGCTTTAGTATAATCCGAAAATTAGCACACAAAAGAAAAAAAGAAGTCCATCGACTCACCGGAACTAGACTCGGAGATTCCGAGTCGACTCGGCGGAAACTCGGAGCGACTCAACAAACGGATTTAGAATCGGCGATTCCATACAGCAGAGGTCTCGATTCGCCTAAAACCTCCAGGTTCAGTCTGAAATCTTCATCGCATCGCCTCTGAAACTCCGGATTTCGAGACGAGTTATTCAAATCGGAGCGGGCGATGACTCGGAGAACCTCTTCGAAGACGGATTCGTCGCATGGAAGCGCGAGAGGACCTGGCGTAGCGAAGCCGTACTCCTCCTCGGCCTGCGAGAGCAGCTTCCGGAAGATCGGATGGTTGAGGAAGGTTGCGCGGACGATGAATCGCCGGCAGCCGCTGCCGACGCAGACGGCGATGTGGCCGGCGGGGACGTCGGACGGCGGTGCTCGGAAGGACGATGGGTGTGCCTTCTTGCGCCAGAGTTGTAGCAGTTGACGGAGCCGAACAATGCGCCGGATCTTGTTGCTTTTCGCCGTCTCCGCTGACATTTTTTGTTTCTTTTCCGGTGAACGTTGCAGAGAGAATGATGGCAATTGGCGAAGTGCGTTTTGCAGGGCTGTTTCGTTTGGGATTTCTAGGAGCTTTAATAAGCCCTGGTTTACCAAACTGCCCTTCAATTTTAACATATTCACAACAATTAAATAAATAAATATTTGTTTTTAGAACCAATTAAATAAATATATACAATATTATGATTTGTGTTTTTTAGTACATATTGGAAGAATGAGATAAATACCGATTCATTTATAACCAATGAAACCATTCCACTACTAATCCATTTCGATATGATTTTATTTAATAAGTCTTTGATTTAAACAAATGCTTCATAATTTTTTTTCATTTATTAATTATTTTAAAATTAAATGGACCTTAGATCCAAAATTAAAGAGAAGATCTCATAAATCTCATAATTAAAAAGTATAAACTAGCGATATATTAGGTAAAAACTAAATCCTGAACAAAATAGGATAAGAAACTAAAAACAAAAGTAATAAGATAAAAATAAAACAATAATAATTTTAAAAAAAGAAAGAAAAAAAAAGAGCAAATTAGAGGTGACATGCTATTATCTCTCGATAAACAAAAGTGACATTCTTTTATTTTTAATTTTTAAAATGTTTAGGTCTCATCATTTTATTTTGTCTTTAGATTTATTGGAGATTATGTTTGTTTTGGCACAATTGTTTTCAAAAAGGTTTATAGTTTTCTTGAAAAACACATTTAAAAATATAAGGGAAATTGTGTAGTCTCATAATTACAAACCTAAGCAAATTCTAAAGTATTTGTGTATATAATTATTAATACATTTTCATATTTATTAATATCAATATTAATAATTAATACCTTTTAATACTGTAAATTTGTAATAATACCAATGTTATAAGAAAATATGTGACCGTACTCATTAATACAAATGACTATATTCATTATTCTTGAAAAAAATGATTATATTGTTATTTTTTTTAAGTGATCTTATTTATAACTTTTAGATAGATTTAGCTAATTTTATAAGTTTTTCAAAATATAATACCCTTTTTAAAAAATCAATTTTTAAAATTTTCATTCTATAATCATTTGTTTTTTAGAAAAAAAAAACAATACATTTGTTTTTTTTTTTTGAAACATTGTTTTCTCCCTATTTTAAATTTTAGTTTGATCTCAAGAAAATATATATATTACATAGATTTTAAAAAATAGCTTGATTTTTTAAAACGTCGACAACAAAAAAAATCTTTAAATAAAATTAGTATTTATAAGTTTATAGAGAACTAAAAAAAATTAAAATTTTGTTATAGATCATAAAAGTAAAACTTTTTTTAAATCAACAATATTAAAAATTTTATATTAAAATTATATAATCTCTAATTATCGAGTCATATATTTAAGTTCATAACTCAACTAATATAAAATAAGATCTAATAAAAATAAAAAAAATAAATTAAATAACATGTATTATATTCTCTTATTTTTCATCATTATTGAACCAAAAAACGAATGAGATCTTAATTTTTTTAAAATTTTTTTTTTAAGAATGGCTAGTAATTAAGTAATCTATGTTGGAATACTAAAATAAAATATGAAATGAGTATCAAACCATTTTAAACTCGATACACTTTTTCCGTTACTTTTGTTTTTTTGTAGGACCTTGAAATTATGTGTAATTACAAGATGAGAGAGTTAAATAATAATAATGATAATAATAATAATAAATAAATAAGTTTCCCCCTCGGTATCAATCGAAATTCGTTCGATTCAGTAAACACGTGAGGGTTATTTATTTAATATCTCGCATAAATTAATTTTCATTTAAAAAAAAATGTGAGTTACGTTATTTTTTAAGTACTCCATGCTGGCATTTATTTTGATATTTGGAAGGATATGACCAGTCACATTATAAACTCGTAGACCTTTTTTGTATAATATTATATTAAACATTTATAATATTACATTAATAATACATAATACTAGTATTATTGAGTATTTATAATACATTATTACAATGTATAAATGAGAATAATTTAAAATTTGTCTCCGTCGGTAGCTAGTTGGTAAGAATAGTCCTCTAATATAATTTCTCTTATTCATATTAAACATACTATCTAACTATAGATGACAGAATCGAAATTACATGAAATCTTTTTTTTAAAGAAAAATTACATGAAATCTTATTCAAAATTCACGAAGAATAAAAATAGTGCGAAACATTTAACCAAAAAAAAAAATAGTGCGAAACATTTTCGTATAATTATTACAGGAAATATCAATTTTATCCTAAATTTTGTTAAACAATGTTTACCGTAAAATTTCAATTTCATCAAATTGCCCCTTAATTTTGATAAATATGAAATATGTACCTTAAATTAGAATAATTTTTAAAATTTTAATTCTCTATAAAAATTTATATTGAAAAATCGTGACAAATATTCTTATGTGCTGTGTATCAAATGAAATTAATAAAAATTAAAATAAGATATTATGTATATGTTTCGAAAAGTCAAAAATAAGAAATTTGCTCCACTATACTCGAAATAATCACGTCCGGTCTTAGACTAGATAGCAGAAGAAATTCAATGAATAAAAATATGAGAGGAGTTTAGAAATTAATGTTATAGGTGAGTTTTAACTCTGGGACCTTGAGGAGGGAACATCACATTCAGCCAGTACATTACTTCTGGGGGAAAATAAAAAATATTAGAATAAGTTCAATCAACTTTTCACTATATGTACAAACTTAATGAGGTTTAATGGTTAAAAATGTCTTGTGAAAAAAATAAACATATAATGGTAATTTATCTATAAAAAAAAGTTATTAGAAATTTTCTTAATAGTCAGATATATACCATAGAATCATGTGATTGTCCTATAAAAATAGTTAGTAAACAAATGTGTGTAAAATAATGCCAACAGTTAAAGCTTCCTTATCGTTCAATTTAAAGGAATGGAAAGTTTATATGGTGAAAAGCTTATGCAACTTGAGTTTTGGGGTAGATTTAAAAACAACGAACAAAATTCGTAACAACTAATTTGTTTTTAACAAGATATAAATGTGAATGGAAGAACACAAGAATCTAGACTTTCATATTTAAAACCATTAATGTTATTATTTTATTTTTTTTAAGTACAAGTTGAGGAGGGACTAAATATTAATTTCAGAGATTTAAATTATGATTATGATGTTGAATTGAATTTTCATTCAAGAATAAAATCATCTGGCCACCGATCATTTTAATAAAAAAAAAAATTTATCGTGAGAAAATGGGATTAACCTATGGATAAGGTTAAATGACGTATTAAAAAATGTTATAGAGACAAAATTTATACTTTAACTTCAATTTATTTTTAAGTACAACAATAAAAAAATACGTGATCTTTGATTAAGAATATATACTAATTGTAGTTGGGTTAAGTCTACTTTCTCATGTAATAAAAAACAATGGCTCAGTTGATATATTTCTATAATCAAGATACTTTATAAACATATCAAGAAAATGAGATAAATATCAATTTTCGAGATCAAATTTGTGACACTGGTTAATTGGTTTAGTAGATTTGAATCTCTCTTCAATTAAACTAAAAAAAAGAATTTATAACTAACCATCTATGTCAGCTCAAGAATTAAAGTTGAATATTAATAAAATATCAGATAATAAAATGGAATATTTTTGAAGTATCAAGAATAGGGAGGAAATTGAGACTAAACCAACAAAAAAAATTCTCTTAATTCTTTAATTTCTCGTGTCATTTTGTGATTCCATAAGCCTGGCTACTCTATCTTCACAAGTCCCAATAAAATCATTTAGTGTTACATTAAAGTTCATCGCCATACTTATGTTTCAATGAACCTTACCACATTTTATGTGTCACCTCTATTAATGTTTATATACATAAATTCTCACTTCTTTTAAAGTAGCATCACATTTGTATTATTTTACCTTTTATTTTCAGATATCATTTTCCCCCTTATGATCTTATCCTATCATCTTTTGTCTGCCAGATTTCTTTTCTTTTCTTTTTTTTAGCTACTCAACCTTTAAATCTCTATCATTTAATTCTTAGATTTTTAAGTGTTAAAGTAACTTTTCATTTCCATGGTTTCAAGATTATTTCCATTTTTTAAAATAATAATAATAAATAAATAATCGTTGTAGTATTGATGATAAGGAATAAAGTTTCCTTTTTAACATTTGTGATTGTCCATAACTTGCTTGTGTTTCGAATTTCAATTAATATTATGAGATATATTAATTGATCTTAGGATATTTGAATATCAATGGTATATAATTAATTTATAGGTAGGTAATTATTATGGATTGATTTCATCATCATCTTTTATTTCTTCATTCTTTAAAGTCCTTTTGACTATTAAATCATTCCATGCTGATTAGTAAATCTCTTATTTTGAGATTTCATTTTCCACGTACAGTTATGTTGCATGATAAATTGTGAAAAAAACCTAAACTTTGTGATTTTTCATTAGTTTTCCATAATATATATAGTATATCAAATCAAATTTCTAAGATCTCATAACAAATCCTATTTGATATATAATATATGATAAATATATTAACAAATACTAAAGAATATTTTAATAATATTTTATTCATAACAAGAATATTTTAACGATACTTTATTTCTAACTCTATTTTATTCTTAACAACTCATTGTAGTTATCTATCATGGATTTTTAAGGTTTATTTGATCTGGGACCAATGAAACAAAGATTAGAATTGATCCTATAAAAAGTCTTGCCGATCATTTAATTTACATTATATAAAAATGATTTATTTTAATAATTGAAAATTAAAGTTTAGCTCTCCTATATTCAAACAAATTTGTAGATGTTCTAAATTTGAAGTTAGAACAGATTTTACAATTAAGTTCAGTTGAATTTTAAGTTTAAGACTTCTATTAAAAAAAAAAAACATATCTTGAAAATCTCAAGTTTCAACTTGGCCTCTTACAAACAAAAACCCAATTATTAAATAGTTTTTAGCTAGACTTCAAGAAAAAGACTAAATTTATAATTTAAATATTTGATTTTCTTTATGTCCACTCGAAGCATACATGGTAATATTGATTACAATGGAAATTAATTGAAATTCACCCAACACATTGTTGCATTTCTTAATTTGGCACTAATTAGATAGTGTGATTAGACTGCATAATTGAGATCCCACATTCACTTTTGTGCTAATTTTCACTTTCTTTCATTCTGTTCACTTGATAAATTTAGAAATATAATAATCCTCTCCATAATTTTCCAAAATTAGAGACCTGTTCCATAATTTAAAGAATTTCATTTATTTTAGATTTAGTAAGTGGAAATGTCGCGAGATTTCGCATTATGCCACCCGATTACTATATATAAACAACAAGAAATTTAAAGTGACTAAGTTTATCCAGACAATACTCCCTTTGATTCATGGAAGTTTGTTGTCTTTTCTAACAGCTTTTTTTTTTTTTTTTTTTTGAGGAAAGACTTATTGCGTTTTTTTTAAGTTAAACAAAAGTGAGGGAATCCGTTATAATGCTTTTTTATTTATAGGTTTAAATATCATTTTGGTCACATTTTTTAATTTTGTTTTTTTTCAATTGAGTTCTTAAACTTGTAAATGTCCACTCTTAAAGTCTCTCTTCTTTAAAAGTTGGATAGAATTGCAGAAGAAAAAACCCATATGTTTACTTAAGAAGTTAAATTGAGGCCCTAAGATAAATTTCTTGTTGAGTTTCTTTTTTCATTTTCTATATTGAAGAGGATTTGATTCTATGCCAACCAGAGGTCAGAGTTCTATTATTGTTGGAATTTGTTTTTGAATATCTATTAATTTTCACCTATAAATTTTAGAATTATATTCGTTTTATATTTATTAACATTATTATTATTATTATTATTAAATCAAATTTGATTAGAATTAATGTTAAACTTATCCTAGGTGGCTTGAATACTCAAATGTTGAAGTTTGCATAAATTAATTTAGACAATCAAAATATATAGTAATCAATTTACTTTACTGATTAAAAATAAATACTTAATTTAATAAAAAAACAAATATTTAAAGTAACGCAATATAATAAACGAAAAGAGTATACTAGTGAATTTCAAGCCACTTTTAAAAAACTATAGCGATCTGTAAAAAAAAGTATAGTTAAGGAGGCAAGTTTTTCTCTTAAAGGATATTCAATGCCATAACTTGTGCTAAACTAAAACATGTATCATTTATCCATTCAATTGATTATCTTAGTGTTATTCCATTTCAACCAACTTGACTCTCATATTATTTTAGAGTTAATGTCTGTTATATAAATTTTGATTATGAACTAAGTGATATAACAAAAAAATTCATATCATTCATGAATAAATTATGAAGCTTTGTATATTTAATACGTCAATAAATTTGGTAGATACAAATTATATTTTAAGTTTTATAAAATTGTAAAAATTAATTTTTTTTTAAAATTAAGTACTTTAAAATTAATTTTTTTTAGCACTACTAAATGTATGTTTTATAAATTTTTATGTACAAAATGGAATGTTTTTCAAAATAATAATAATGGTATTTTTGGTATGCGTGCATTTATGAATATGCTGCTTGGCTGTAAAAACGAGCACTTTTCCAAAAAAGAGAAGAGCCTTAACTGCCCACAATTATTATATAATTCTTTTTTCCTTCTTTTTATTTTTAAATTATGGGCCTAAGAACTGGCCGTTAAATGGCCCAAATTGGTTATTTACCCTTCACCAATGAATCTTGTCGAAAGTTGTTGCTTTAAATCAAGTAAATTCCAACCAAATCGTCTGTTACTTTTTACTCATTTGTGCTCACTCCCACTAATTTCACCAAACAATTTTTTTTTTCTTAAAACCCGAATTGAATATATATATATAGGGAGAAGACTTCAATTTTCAATACATATTTAAATTATTTTTCTTAATGTAGGTAAATTTGAAGATAAGACCTCATATTTATCTTATATCACATTAAAATGTATAAATCTAAATAGGTACTCAACTCTAAAAAAAAGTTGAGTTTCAATCAAAAAAATCATCTTGAAAGGTAAGTTAATAATCTCAAATTGAAAAAGGAGGAGATTTTACTATATTTATAAGATATATCGGTGATTAATCTATTGTGAGTTGATTTTGCGATAAAATCCCATTTTTATTTAATACAAGAAATATAAAGTATATAAATTTGAATCTCTAGCCATGTAAAAAATTCTGGGTAAATTTTCACCTATAAAAAAAGAGTTTGTTAAATATAAGTTAAAAAACTTTTATAACTAATTATAAGAGCTTATAAATAAAGTGGTTTAGTTAACTTTTATATAACTTTATTCTTTTTGCATCACCAGTTGATTCTGGTTACAGTTTGGAGGTGTTTGGTTGAGGTGTTATTTTGAGAAGAGAAAAGTTTGCATGCATGCAATCGCTGGCGTGTCAAGATCTGATTCTTTCATTTTTTCCTTTTTTAAAAAAAAAATAAAAATTTTCCAAATTAAAAACAAAACCAATGAATCAGATCTTGCCACATGGTGGCTGCATGCTGCCTAGGCAACATGCAAACATTTCTATTTTGAGAAATTATTTTAAAGAAGTGTCTGTATGACAAGTTGTGGAGGGTTTGTAGAGGAATTATAAGAAAAGCTTGTTTGTACGTGTTTATTTTTAGGGAGGTTATAATAAGAGCTCGTTTGGATGTTTGAGATATGAATTTGTCTATGCCAGGTAGAAAAAAAATGTCAATATAACACCATTTATTATTGAAATCTTTTGGTATACAAATGAAATCTAAGCCGAGAGAAGTTAAGTATGGGTCCAATCTTGGTTCGATCTTAAATACGAGTTTAAAGATTTACGTGAAGTTTAGGATGTGTTTCGGTCCCGTTTATGTAAACGGCCTGGTTGATTATAATAACTCAACCGATAATTGTTTCATCGTTTATTATAAATAGTGGTTACCTAAACCTACGTGTTTGTTTATTTAAATGCTACATATATTACTTTTTGTTACATACCCAGTCTCTTAAAGACCATTAATCATAATCCTTATAATAACTTGCCTCTCAACACAATTTATAATAATTCACCGTTAAACATAATCCATTATTTATTAACCTCCGGTCTATTATAATTAAATCGGTGCTTCAAACACACCTTTAATAATTTAAAAGTGACTAATTAATATCTATGTATTCTTAGTAGCAAGTGACATTTAGGATGATTCCTCTGTCGATATAATTTCATGTGGGTCGTAATAGTCGAGATGCATAAAAGCTTACCCGAACTAGGAACACAAATATTAAAACACAAACCCACAAATCAAATTCCACGTTGACGCATCTCTAGCACCAAATTCATCCTCAAGTCCATAATGCGCCGCTCAAACTCTCAAATCCCCTAGCCTGTTCACGATTTCCCTCTCAAATTCAAGATCCGCCGCCGTGGTTCGTCAACGTCAGGCGACGACGAGCGGCGCAACCGTACGGTGTATGGCCAATTCACGGCGGGTGAAAATGGTGTCCAAGCAGATTCAAAGGGAGCTTTCCGATATGCTTCTTACTGATAAGGTATTACGGTTCGCCATCACCGATGTTGAAGTTTCTGGCGATTTGCAGGTATTTTGAGAGATTGTTCTAGTTGAAATTTTGGCTAGGGTTGTTGTTTTTGCTGTTTTTGGGATGTTATGTAGGGATAGCATAATTAGGTTTTTGTTCTTCTGTGCTCTGGATACCCTGAAATTGAATTGTAGTTCGTTATAGAGCTGGGAGAGAATTGAAGCTTAGAGCTAAAGCCTTAAAGTATGTGTTTGAATTTGGTAGAAAAGAGTGGAGCTGACTCTGAAAGGAGTTGAAGGGTTAATGTTATTTGGACTAATTAACTACTCGTTTGGTTATTGGTGTTAGTGATCTTTGGAGTAATTAACGATTTTGGGGATTTGTGTTACTTATTAGTAGTTGTTGGCTAATTAACTACTCCTTGGAGGGTGTATGGATAGATGTTAATAGTGGTTGAGTGATAAGTTTGACATACGGTTAATATGGTTGTTTACCACTAAATAGAAACAAGAGGTTCTAGAAAAGTGGTTGCTTACCGCTCATTCTTCTACCGAAGACAAACACACCCGGGTGAGTTTCCACTTGAATTTGATGGTAAATATAATATAATCTAAGATTTACACTGTACACAATGGGTGCATTTGTTGTATAGAAGGGATTCTATTGAGTTTTGACTTCTTAACAATTCAACTGCTGGTTGCTTCTGGGACTGTGGGTAGAGTGTAGTTTAGCCATTGGGAAATGATCAAGGAGGCTTCAGAATCCCATTTGGAATTTGTAACGATGATATTTTGTAATTATTCATTCATCAATGAAAAGTTACCGTTTCCTATCTAAAAAAGAATCTTATTTGCAAATGTTTGATTGAAGTCATTTTTTACATTAGTTTTTGAAGCACAAGTGACGGATTACTGAGTTCAGTGACTTGTGCCAACTGCCAACAACAAAATAGCTTTAGTGGTATCTTGGATAATCTAGTAACTAAGAGGTTACAATCCCTTTTTTACAAATGTTATTGAATTTTAAAAAAGATAATAATTATAATAATAATAAAAAGTGTAGTCAAAATTTTAACGATTGTTTGGGGACATTGGAAAGAACTCTCGAGGAATGCTTGAAAGTCCCTTAACCGAGATTACGATGCTTTATGAAGGTTAAACCTTATTTCACTATTTAACTCTTCATCTTATTGCAGTTCATAAGTCGGTCTGTTATTTAAATTGTGCTACTTAGGAACAGTATGGGTGTGTTTATGTCAATCTAAACTTAAACTTACCAGGAAAAATAAAATCAATGCCTTTTTCTTTTCATTCTGGTTTTTTGTTGGCTGCCTTGATTGATGCTTCAGCTGATATGTAACTGCTGTGTGGTATTATATGAATACCGATACACAGGTGGTTAAAGTATATGTATCTGTCTTTGGTGATGAAAGAGGAAAGGATGTTGCTATGGCTGGGTTGAAGTCTAAAGCCTTAGTATGTTCGAAGCGTATTGGGAAAACGTACGAAACTTCGGCTAACTCCCAAGATACGTTTTATCGAAGACGAGTCTTTTGAGAGAGGAAGCAGGGTAAGTAACAATTTATGTTCTTGCTTCCCTTATAATTATTATTGCTGTGAGTCTGTGACTGGAGACCAGTTCAATTATTTTTAAGAACTCCTTCCAAAAGTGTTTTTTCATATTATAATCTTCACTATTTCCCAATGCTTATGTTTATGTTTTACAAATACAAACCTTGGGTTTCTCGCCTATTTCCCTATTGAAATATCTCTTCTAAGTTCTAGAAATATCATTGTTTTGGCTGCTAGTCTTACAAATAGTACTTGGAAGTGATCAATTTTCCTGTGACAGAAAGAGAGATGTTTTTTTATGTGAGCGATGGATCATCTTAGTAATAAGGATTTGAGATGTTGGAGCTCCAAGGTCCTCGGTTTAAGTCTCTAGCCATAAAACTTAGGGTAAAACATCATTTTGGTCCTTGAACTTTGAGATTTGTTCCATTTTAGTTTCTGAACTTTCGAAGGTCCAATTTTAATCCATGAACTTTGAGGTTTGTTCCATTTTAATCTTTGAGCTTTCAAAAGTCCAATTTTTATCCTTCTACTTTCAAAAAATTTAAAATTAAAATTGATATCTATAGTAAATTTGAAATTAATTGAAATTGAAATTGAAATTGGTTCAATAATGTGATAGGTTTGGATCTTAGAACTAGAAGAATAAACAATATTATAGGAGCATGTTGGCAATTACTTGGAGAGTTAGTTAGAGGCTTATGGTTATAAATAGGAGGGAGGGGAATTGATAGAGGTATCCAAATGTATGAGAATGGTTTAGGGCTTGGATAAGCCTATCCAAAAGGGAGGTTCTGGGTGCCTTACACCTAAGGTTATATTGTAGTTCCATTTTCTTGATATCCTAATACAATTAAGTAGTTTGGACAAAGATGGTAATTTATTTTTAAGATTTTTTTTTTAATCTAAGGACCAATTTTAAGTGTTTTATTTAAGTTCAGGGACAAAAATTGAACAAATCTCAAAGTTTAGAGATTAAAATTGGACTTTTGAAAGTTGTGAACTTAAATAGAACAAACTTAAAGTTCAATAACTTTTGAAAGTTCAAGGACCAAAATAGAACAAAAGTTAAAGTTCAGATACCAAAATGGTATTTTACGCCCTAAAACTTATAAGCCTAAATTTTTTTGTTGTCTTGAAAGTAGAGCATGGTGTGGGCAAAGTGGCTAAGATTAGTGAAATTGGCCATAATCCATTAGATAAGTTACCAATTATCATTTCATAGGTCGATGTTTCAATCCTCACCTGTACTTGTTGAATTATATTAAAAAAAATTACAGGATAAACACTCATATGCATTGGGTAATATTTCTTGGGTGAAAAAAGGACTCCTGTTCAAAACTCATCCAGTCATTGCCTATTACAATTTTTCAAATCTTCACCATCCCTATAATTTAAACAACTGGTGTTTGTGGTTCCCAATTTGTACTAAAAAAAACTGGAAGATTATCTCAAGTTTCTTTTCCTGTACTATTTTACTTTCTCAGGTAATTGCCATATTGGATCGGATCAAGGACAAAAAGAACGATACTGACGATGAAGACTTCGAGCAATCTGATCTATCCGATGCTTCTCAAGACGACAGGGACTGGGAAGGGGATGATGCTGATGAAGACATCATATATGTACAATAGGTTGATTCATTTCTTGTCCAACTTACGCTCATCTGCTCCGTGGTATCGACATACACTTGCAGGTACTATGCAGGTTCGTTATATTATGAGTTTAAGTAACAACTAATTTTTCCGAGACGCATAGCTCGCTTCTCATGTCTGAAATTCATGGTTTCAAGTTATATTGTCAATCTTTAATTTTGTTCAGGAAAACTTTGGGGCTCTTGGTTGAAGTGATAGGGAATGCCTATAATTTGGAACTCCTAACGGTGCCTATTAAGGGTGAGTTTTGCTGTCTACGTCGACTATTTTCACGACACAACTGTCTCGTCTATTATATTTGATTCTCTAAGTTACTCGTAAGAAATTAATTCTTAAGTAGGTAGTTACCGACCACTATAGTTTGCATCTATGCCAACAAGAGCTAAGCTTAATACATAAGTTTGAATCTCCATTCTCAATTGTTGACTATAGTTTGAATATCTAACTTTTACTTCTATGATTTACAAAAGTCTTTATTTGACAAATAGGCTAATCCATAATGGTTAATTTATCCTTCTCGTTATTAACTATAAAATATAACATAATTCAATCAAAATTGTAGTTGTATAAAGGGAATAAGAAAATAAGTATATTGATTATGTTTTCTGTTGTTTCTTGTTATGAAAATAGTTTCTAGAAATTATTCCACCAAGTGAATTTTCAATTTCTTTTTTGTTTGTTTTTTTAAAGATATTCATCGAGTAAAAAAAATAACTAAAAAAAAGCCAATTGTTCTTCAAATTTGGCTAAAACATCAACAGAGCAAGAGGAAAAATCTGTATTAACAATTAAACTAATTTAAACTTTAAAAACAAAACCGCGACAACAATACAATCATTATTAAAGCACTTGATTTTTTAAAAAAATTTATAATATAATTTTGAAGCCACCATTTTTATTTGCAGAGCAAGAAGTCAAAGTGCAGATGCTTCAACACCAAGCTCTGTCTCAGCTGTCAGAATGTTGAAGCTCATGGTTTTATGCCATCCAAAATCTTTTATCGCTAGAGATATAGTGTAATTGCCTATTCTCTCTTCTGATTCAATTTGATAATTTTTATTTTTATTTTGAGTTACAACTATTAGGGGTGGAGGGTTCAAATCCGAGACCTTTTAGTTATCGAATGTACATTGATGCCGTTGAGCTACTACTCTGGTTAGACAATTTGATAATATTTATATCAAATACAAAATTGCATAAGAATTTAAATGTCGATGTTGAGAAAAATGCCTTAGTATTGTTTTGCCATTATCAAATATTGGGTATCGAATCTTTTAATTCATAGGAATTTTGATGGTAGAAAATAAAAGGGTATTTTTATAATCTATAATGGCTTGGGTTGGGTTGGGTTAAGGAACTTTTTTGGACCGATTTAAATTTTTGAGTTGGTCAATCCTTTAACCCGTCTAACTTTATGCATTAGACCAACCAAACCTAGCTCTATATTTTTTAGTTGAGTTGAGTTGATATTTTTTAGTTGAATTGAGTTAAGTTCTCGAATTGTGTTATTTTCCTTTTTTACTCACATAAATGAAAGTTTATGCATTAGAATATATGTTATATGTTTTATCAAGGAACATGTTAAAACATATGTTATCTAATTTATTAGTGCATGTTTTTTTATGAATATATGGTGGAAACTTATCTTATTAATTAATTTTTCTTACACACGTATAAATCGACTCAATTCAATGAAAGTTACAAAATCATAATAATCCAACCTAAATAAATTTATAATCCAATCCAATTCTTACCGTTTGATTTTAGTAGTCCAAATTGTTTGGATAGTCAGTTCTACATTTCTACTTAGTATAACAATATTTGTAAGTTTGAAATTTGAACTTGCATGATTCATGTTGATGAGAATGTATGTCAATTACGATCGACAAAAATTACTTTTTGTTTTTTGAAAAGAGGTCATATTCATCTTTGCAATTTAATTCTTTTAATTGCTTTTTTTGTCACTTAATGGATGTTTGATTGTGCACTTTTCCTTTTTCTTTTTGGTCATAGAGATTTAAAGGTGGAAAAGAGAAGATCCTCTCGAAATTATTCCAAGTTGTTTTCTTCCATCGAACCCATTTCAAATTGTAAAATTAGGGATTTGTCAAGAATTAATAGAATATAACACTTTCGTTATCTTCTTTTTTTAAAAAAACATTGTACCTATGGAATTTTTTTTTTAATGACTTCTCAAAAGTCATTATTGAAGTCACATCAACAACAGCAAATTCAAACATCTCAAGGGGAAAAGAAATAGTTTTTGGGTAGTTAAATTACAACTAAATCAAATGTTTGAGGATTGTTTTGATTTGGTCCAAGGGAAAATTTAACTTGAATTTTATCAAATTAGATCTTAAATTAAAACAAGTATTTCAATCTTTATTTCTTTATTCAATTTTCCCTTCACCTAAAAAAAAAGGCTAATTTTTTTTTGAGTACATAGTGGGGGAAGGGGGACCAACAAACCCTATATAGAGGGCACAACTACTCTCAAATAATATGAGAGCCGAATACCGATTTTCGGGCTCGAACTCGTGACCGTGGAGTTGAAATGAATTAATACCAGACAAGACAACAAACTGCGCCACTGACCCTCGGTAAAAAAAAAACAAAACAAAAAAAAAAGCTAATTGACTGATTAATTGAAAAGGAAAAAAAGGCAATGTAATTGCATATTAAAATTTACTTTGAATTTTATCAAATTCAATCTTAAATTAAAAACAAGTTTTTTTTTAGAATAATTAAAACAAGTATTTCAGTCTTTAATCTTTGTTCATTTTTTTCTATTTCACGTAAGAGAAAAAAAAAACTAATTCACTAATTAATTAAAAAAATAAAAAAGGCAATGTAAAAAAGATTATTAAAGATCGATTTCTCTAAAAGTCATTAGAAAATTAAAAAACCAACAAAAACTAACTGTCCCATAAATATTTATAGCTTAATATCCGGCAAAACACCCGCGCTTCCAGTTATAGAAAATGGTAGGAAAAAAATGACAAAAGATGCTCTCGTTGAGAGTCGAACTCAAGACCTCCCGCTTACTAAACGGGTGCTCTAACCAACTGAGCTACGAGAGCTTTCTGTTGATCAAAATTGATTTTCTTAATTTATTTACCAATTATATACTATCATTTTGGTTCAAATAAAACAAAAAAATTAATTATTAAACATAAATGTTATTCCTTAGGAAAAATCGTTGAGTATAAAAAATAGATATGTATTAGTCTTTTTGTGAGAGTGTAGCTGGTAGTTTTATATTGTTTATATTTCCAAACATATATTTAAGGGGGTTTTTTTATGAATAATTAAAAAAAATAATAAAAAAAATCTATAAATGTCAAAAAAATTATAAAAAATGAAAAAAAAAATCAACTGATTCAATTAAGTTAGATTAATTCTTTAAGTAACTTTACAAAATTAATAAAATTAATATCTTCAATCAAGTGAAACAAAACTATATATAATTTATTAATCAAACTAGTCATATTATTATTGTTTTGAATGAGTTGAGTTGGTAGGCCAAATGGAAAGTACTCATAACATTGTTCAATTTTACTCATATGAGTTAGAGTTCAAATATGTATTTATTTAGGTCCCGTTTGATAACCATTTTATTTTTCGTTTTTTGTTGATCAAATTTAAGTCAACAACAATTACCTTACTATACCTTTTTCCTTATTTAGATTTTTTTTTTATGACTCTTTATTTAGATATCTACATCTTATCTATATTTTAATAAATAAAATTAAAATTTAGAAACAAAAAAAAGTAGCTTCCGAAAATTTGTTTATATTTTTTAAATTTGGTTAGTATTCACCTACTTTATCAAACGAGGCTTAGCTATCCAACCACGGACAATAATTCAACTCATATCAATATGTAAGCATACATAACCACTAAAGTAAAATTATTTATCAAGAAAACATCAATTTATTTGTTAACAAAATATAACTCAAACTGAACACAAAAATGTAATTAGTTTAAAATATATGACTGTTGATATTGAACTATAAAAAAATCTGACCAGATTCATTTGAAGTTGGTGTTGTGAATGTTTTTTATAAAAAAAAACATTTATTTTGAAAAAGAAAGTGGATAATAAAGTGTCATATGTGGCTATGTTCTGTACTTATCCATAACATTTGATGTCACGCTCAAAGGAATATTTTATTAATGGATTTGAAAAGGAGTTGAGAAGTTTTTCGAGCCCCTAAATTGGATAATTAAGTGTCATATGTGGCTATCTGTCCATGGAATTCTTAATTTTGAAGTATAAGTGTAAATTATATGGAGAGATCAAATTATAAATTTAAATTTTATATCGTTCGATAACTATTTTATTTTTTATTTTTAAAATTTAAGTTTACAATAACTATTATATCATTTTATATATATATAGATATCTACATCTTACTTATATTTATAAAAACCAAGCAAAAATTTAGAAACAATAAAAAGTATTTTCTAAAAGTTTGTTTTTATTTTTTAAATTTGATTAGGTTTCACTCGCTTTTTTAAGAAAAATTAGATATATTGTAGGAAATATGAGTAAAAATAAACATAAATTTCAAAAACAAAAAATGAAAAACGAAATTATTATAAAACGGAGTCTTAAATTTTTTAATATGTCAATTTGGTTTGTAGACACTTTTATGTGTGGATTTAGTTTTGCGTTAAATAAATCTCTAAAGATTTATAAAATTATTTAATGGTTCTTTAACTTTTGATGCTTTTTCGTATCTAAAAGAAGGGGGAAATGGTATTGCATCATCACGAATGTATTAATATAAAATTGATTTGTAAGATAGCTTTTAAAGCATAACCTCATGAATCATGAGTACATTTTATATATAAATTAACTTGTTTAATATTAAATTATCACCAATGTGGAAGGCTCTTTTTTTTTTTTTCTTCTGAAATTCCAATGTGGAAGGCTTAATTATGATTAGTTAGGTAAGAGTTATCTTCAACTATTATCCCAAAGTTCAAATTATAACCTAATTCGCAAGATATATATAATAGTAATAATTTTAATTTTAGAGAAAGATTGAAACTCAAAACTTTTGAATTCATAAGTTGTATTAATATCGATGAGTCAACTATTATAAAGTGATTTTAAAATTAATTTTCTGTTAATTTATTTGACATCTGAATATTATAGAATTAAGTAGAAAAAAACAATAATATCGATAGTCATTACTCTTGTTAACTACTTAATGATTTATTTATATAAAAATTGAAGTTAATTTTGATGTATATCTCATCATATCATCATACTATATAATAGTTGTCAAGAAAACTATAAAATATATAAGCTGCAGAGTAAATTGGACTAATCTGCAAAAATCGTGGTCTCTCTATATATAATAAATAAAACAAATATTTGCTATTTAACTTTGAGCTAATCCAATTTTTCGTTATTTATTATTATTATTTTTTTAGAATAAGAGAATATTACATATTTTCAAGTATATTTTTTTAAAAAAATTGTCATTATGTCCCAATTTTTAAATAAAATGTGTTTCATAATGATGGGTGGACATAATAGGCATGTTTGTTGATTTAGCACATAAATTTCTCAGTACGCTACTTTATTTTATTATGCTGATATAATATATCAATTTTGAGTCATGTTTTTTAAACACTATTTTGATCAAAATAACTTATAGAAATTTCTAAAAAAAACAAGGTTAAATGAGAAAAATTCAATATTGGAAATTAAGAAATATTTAGGTAATGCACACTAACATGACCAAATATACTTCACATTTACTTTTTCTTTATTTCTTTATTTTTATTTTTTGGAATTAAAATAAAGTAGAAATCGATACATATTTAGGTCAGTTAAATATTTTCAGGGGAGATTTTGGAAATGAAAATGACATAATTGAGATTTTTTTTTTAAAGAGAATTAAAATTTATATACTATGACTAAACATGTAATTTAAAAATAGATTCTTTGTGAACCCCACGTCAGCTGTGAAAAGAAAGGAATCTCCACGTCAGCTGTGAAAAAGAAAAAGTAATCACCATGTCAGATTTTGGCTACCATGCCGTTAGCATGTGCTGACGTATTGAAGTTTCCATCGATTTTATTTATTTATTTTTATTATTTTTTAAGATAAAGTTTCCATCGAACTCAATTGAAACAAAAGAAACTTATGATAATTATTTTTATTTTTATTTTTTTGAGAAACTTATGATAATTATTTAAACTTTCAAAATTAACTAGTTTTCAAGAATTTATGCAGGAGTATTTAGTTAGGTGGATTTATTAAATTTCCTCAAAATTTACATTTAAATTAATTTTTATTAATTCTTCTTCATTTTTACTTTTAAAAATAATTTTTATTTTTAATCATTCACTTATAGCTATTCAATAATTTCAAACCATTCATTTTTAACGATTCATTTTAAATCAATCAAAATAATTCATTTTTAACTACTCATTTTTAATTATCAGTTTTTAATTACTCAAAATAACTACTCATTTTAAATATATATCTAAACAAGGTTTTGACTCCAACTCCTCAACACAAAAATCATATCCAAACAAAGGCGAATATTTTGGGTTTTAATGTTTTAAAAAAATTTCAATTTACGCACATTTGTTGGGAGTTTTTTACTACAACTCTCAACTTTTAACTACTCAAAATAACTTTTTAAACTAAATCCATATTAAATATGATAAACAAACACCCCTAAATGTGGCCTGAGTTTTTGGTTAAATTATTAGTTATTCATAAATTTGATAGTTTGTCAAACAAATATTTCTTTTATTTTAAATGTTATCATATTATTGGTGACACGTTTGGAAAATCATTCAAAAAATATATATATATATATATATATATATATATATATATATATATATATATATATATATATATATATATATATATATCAACCAATTAATGACCCACAAAAATGTTACAATGATAGAGACACTCATCATCATTTAATGGGCAAGGTCAACATTCTATTAGATTGAATTTATCTCCAAAAGCTATCATATTTTTACTTCAATGGTAGTCAGCTTTAAATATGTATGAAAATTTTAGGTAATATTTCTACTTTTGAAAGTTTTTCACGTATGTTTAAATTAATCACAAAATTCATTAATCATTTGTTATAATTTAGCCCAAGTTATAAATCATTACTCATAAATAGTTTAAATAAATGAAAGAAAAAATCAAAAGATATGACAATTTTTTTTTTTTTTTAGATTATAAGAATTGGAGTGTGTTTAATCTATGATCCTGTGCAAATAGATATACATTGATACCGTTAAACAATTATTCTCATTGGCAAATGATATAACATTTAATATTTACCAAAAGTAGTGCATTAACATCATATATCGCATAATAATCGGTGATTTATGAGCTCGAGCTCAAAATTGTTAGAATTCCAAAAACAATGTATGACAATATGTATTGGATGAAATGATGAAACAATTTTGACAATAACTTATTTACATCTTCAACTGAGTTCATGACTTAGATAAATTAGTAATGGTATCTTGTTTTCATGAATTATATATGTAAAAAATATATATTGTTTTTTATTGACTTTCACATAATTTAATAGGTTAAATGCATTAAAAAACCATAGTCGTAGGTCAATTTTTCATCCAACTTATTTGAATTGAATCACATTGAGAAGAGAAAGTGATTGAATTATTGTTTGACAAATTAATCCACTTTGTTAATAATTTGTGCTGTCATCAATAATCATTTTTAATCTTAGATAATAACAACCTTTCATAGATTTTATCACTTATATTTAAAGTATTCATAACCCTTTTATCTAAATGTTTATAATCTTTTTATTCAAATGAGGATGTTTTTGAAATACCAATTCACAAGTCTTGAATCTAAACGTTAATTTCTATCCCAACTATTTATAATTTTTCAATTTAAACATAATTTTATCTTCATCGAGCCCTTATATAACCACCAAAACCCTCTCTTTTTATAATCATAATTGCTCATTTTTCAAACCATCTCGTCCAACTCACTCTATCTTTCTTTACATCAAGAATACTAAATTCACAATTAACTATTTTTTTTTGTTTGAAAATTAGTTACGTTTTTCTTTTGAAATTCAATAACAAAAAATAGGAGGATTCCTCTATACATTATTGGTTACATAGAATTCGTTTGATAACCATTTAATTTTTTAAATTCAAGCTTATTTTTACCTGAGTTTTCTATAATGTGTTCCATATTTCTTACAATGTATCCATTTTTCGAGGTGAATGTTAATCAAATTTAAAAAACAAAAACAAACTTTTGGAAACTACTTTTTTTTCCCCAATTTTTGAGAAAGTGGGTGAATGTTAATCAAATTTCAAAAACAAAAACAAACTTTTGGAAGCTACTTTTCTTTTTCCTAATTTTTTGTTGGTTTCTACAAATATAAATAAAATGTAAATATCCAAATAAGAAAAACCTATATAATGGTAATTGTTGTAGGCTTAAATTTCAAAAACAAAAAACAAAAAACAAAATGATTAGCAAACGAGACTTTATTATTCATATTTTTGAAAAGAGAACAATTTAAATCATATCTTAACATCACCTATCTTTTCATGTGGATATAAGATATAATTTGAATCATATTTTATTATTTTTAAGAAAAAGATCTAAAATAAAGTAAAAATAAAATATGACCTAAACCATCATAAAAGTTTATTGGATCTAAATGGAAAGATGGGTCCTTTGTTGGTAGGCCAATAATTTTATTTACTTGTTATTTATATATTTTTTTGAGATGGTGGGCCAATAATCTGAGATTATACTGACACATCATCAATCTGAATGAGTGGACCTGTTTATTGAGAACTAAAATTTAGCTTCCCATCAAAATTTCCCACCAATATTTGAAATATTATATGGGATGCATATTTATCCAAAATTCTAGTGGATGAGGACGACTAATTTATTAAAGTATTTACAAATATATCTTTATAAACTAATTAATTAGTTAAAATCAACCCAATTCAATAATAATTGATATGTTCTACCTCTTTTTTATCAAATAAAATACTATTAAAGTAATTTATTAAACGTCATTTTATTCCTATTTGCCTTTGACTATGGTAATATTGTCGTTGTCGTACAATATTTTAATATTTTATTGTAATGTATTGGACAAATCATTCTAAAATAGTTTTATGTCTTAAATTTGTTTCATTTTATTTCAAACGTCTAAATTTAGTTAAAATTTTATTTCATCAAATCTATAATTAATTCATGTTACCTAAGAAAGAGTTTTATGATTAATTTTTGTCATTGATTTATGGATAAATTTTGAAAAAGGAAGAAAAATGTCATACATTGATCTTTCTTCTAACTATTTATCATAATTTTATTAAATCTTATAATTAATTTTAGTTGTTGATTTATGGTTGAGTTTTAAAGAAAAATACCATACTTTAATCATTTTTCTAATTATTTACAAATTACACTTTTCTGGTATGAAAATTATTGTTTTCTTCTAACGGTAGTTTAGTGACAAAAATGACAGGTTTGTTGTTTTTTAACTATATGCGGGATAGGAAGAATCAGACTTTTAACATCAAAGCCGTTAATACAAGACCTCAATTGCTAATTATTATTGAATAAAAATAAAAATCCCTATGAATTGATTTTTTTTTTTAATTACAACAATTTGGATGGGAAAACTCAAACCCATAACATTTGGTCATTGGACATACACTAGTATTGCTTTGCTAAACAACTACTCGACACCCTAAAAATTGAATTCAATATACTTATTGAAAGTGTGAAAATAAAAATCAAGTTTTTTAAAATTTTACCGATCACATCAAATAAATTCTAAAGTATGAGATTGGAAGCATAGATACTAAAATTAAGAATAATATTTTAACATTTTGAAAATATAAGATTGCTAAAATAATATACATTTTGTATTCAAAGTAGATAGATACTCAGTTATTTTGGATTTATTTTTTGTGATACGTGCATTAATGACCTAGATTTTTGTCTTTAAAACAATTCAAAGGACTGAACTAAAAAATAGAGTTAAATTCTAAATATATTTTGTTTTTTTTTTCTGAATTCAAAATATAGATACTAAGTTATTTCATTTTTTGTACTAAAAAAAAGAGAAGAAGTTATTTCATATTTTTGGAATACGTGCATTAAGTTTTTTTTTTTTTTTTTTTAAATTCAAGAATAAAATTTTAAATTTTTATTAATTGAGTTAAGTTCCTTTTTCAACAATTTTTTTTAAAAAAATACAACATGTGAGAGTATTAAAAAAGTATAATTTTGTTTGATAATTTTAAGGTTGAGTAGGGGTGCAACAAAAAATTGAAAAATCGAACCGATCCAATCCAATATAATAGATCGGATCGATTTTTTAGCTCAAAGTTGGATATATGGGTTTGTAATTTGAAAAAACCGAAAATATTGGATTGATTCCAATTTTCGTTTTAAAAAACTAATAAAAACCGATCCAAATCGAATATATATTGTCAATAATTCATATAAACTCATATTTCTTTCACTAATATTTATTTAATTCACTCCTATTTTAAGTAAAAAAACATACTTAGATAATTTTGAATAAATTAAAAATATTTCTAACCTTAAAAAAAAAAGTTATTTATGAAAAAGATTGTTTTTATACGACAAATATTGTTTTTGATATATTAAAAATTGGACATTGAATCAGATCAGATCTATTTTTGGACATTGAAAAACCGAACCAATGATTCTCTACTTTATTGAACATCGTGATTAGATCCATTTTTTAAAAATCGAAGATATCGGTTCGGTTATCGGTTTGGTACAAAATCGAAAAAAATCGAACCGAAATCACCCATAAGGTAGAGAATCAAATTAACCTAATTAGTTGAATTAGAAGTTTAAAAAAAAAAAGACAAATCTAACCCTAAAAAAAAAAAGTAAAACAAAAAAGTAAAAATTTATAGAAACGGTGAAACAAACAATTGGCCAAATTTCGGAATCACAAAAAGTATAAATAAAACGATTGTTTGACTTTGTCAAACACTGAAAACCTAGAAATACAAAACAGAAAAACTCCCACACTTCATAACGCCACCGTCTTCTTCCTTCAATTTTCTCTTATCCCCCAAAGCTCCTCCCATGGCGGCGGCGATTTTCAACCTCCCTTCTCTCTCTCATCCAACCCCTTCCCTTCCATCAACAACCCCTCTTTCTCTCTCCTCCAAAACCCTAATCCCCAAACCCCATTTCCCCCATTCCGTTTCCTTCCAAAACCACCCGAAATCCCCCCTCATCGCCGCCGTGAAATCCCCCATCGCCGCCTTCTTCTCCGACGACGTTCCCGACGACAAGCCCCGCGAGGAGTGCGGCGTCGTCGGAATCTATGGCGACCCAGAAGCCTCCCGCCTCTGTTACTTGGCTCTTCACGCCCTGCAGCATCGCGGCCAAGAAGGCGCCGGAATCGTCGCCGTCAACGACAACGTTCTCCAGTCCGTCACCGGCGTTGGTCTGGTTTCTGAGGTTTTCAATCAAACGAAGCTCGATCAATTGCCGGGCGATTCTGCGATCGGCCATGTTCGTTACTCCACCGCTGGATCTTCCATGCTTAAGAATGTTCAGCCCTTCGTCGCCGGGTATCGATTCGGGTCCGTCGGCGTTGCTCATAATGGTAATTTGGTTAATTATACTGAACTTAGAGCTAAGCTTGAAGAATCTGGTTCGATTTTTAATACTAGTTCTGATACTGAGGTTGTTCTGCATCTTATTGCTATTTCTAAACAAAGGCCTTTTTTGTTGAGGATTGTTGATGCTTGTGAACAGCTTGAAGGTGCTTATTCTATGGTTTTTATTACTGAAGATAAATTAGTTGCTGTTCGTGATCCTCGTGGTTTTAGGCCTTTAGTTATGGGTAGGAGAAGTAATGGGGCTGTTGTTTTTGCTTCTGAAACTTGTGCTCTTGATTTAATTGAGGCTGCTTATGAAAGAGAAGTGTTTCCTGGTGAGGTTGTGGTAGTTGATAAGAATGGTGTTCAATCCCTTTGTTTAATGGCTCATCCTGAGCCCAAATCATGCATATTTGAACATATTTACTTTGCTCTTCCGAATTCGGTTGTTTTCGGGCGGTCTGTTTATGATTCCCGCCATGCGTTTGGGGAGATACTTGCCACGGAAGCCCCTGTTGATTGCGATGTGGTGATTGCTGTCCCGGATTCGGGCGTTGTGGCTGCTCTTGGCTATGCGGCGAAAGCTGGGGTTCCTTTCAAACAAGGGCTTATTAGGTCTCACTATGTGGGGAGGACATTCATTGAGCCGTCGCAGAAGATTCGTGACTTCGGCGTGAAGTTGAAGCTGGCGCCGGTTCGGGCAGTCTTGGAAGGGAAGAGAGTGGTGGTTGTGGACGACTCGATCGTTAGAGGGACCACGTCTTCGAAGATTGTGAGGCTGTTGAAGGAAGCAGGGGCAAAGGAAGTGCATATGAGGATAGCTAGCCCTCCAATTATAGGGTCATGTTATTATGGAGTGGATACACCAAGCTCTGAAGAACTTATCTCCAATAGGATGAATGTGGAGGAAATAAGAGAGTTCATAGGATCTGATTCACTTGCTTTTCTGCCATTTGATAGCTTGAAGAAGCTGTTAGGGAAGGATTCTTCAAACTATTGCTATGCTTGCTTTTCAGGGAACTATCCAGTTGAGCCAAGAGAAATAAAAGTGAAAAGGGTTGGAGATTTTGTTGATGATGGGTTGAATGGGAACTTGGAATCCATTGATGGAGGTTGGGTTCAAGCCAACATAAACCAAAATCTTGGGAATCATCACCTCAAAGTGGAGAAAGTTGGAGGCCTTTGATCTTTCTTTTTTTTTTTTACTTTTTAACTTTATGTCATCTTGCTTTTGTTTTTGTTTCTATCTTATATATCCTTTTCGGTCTTAGAGTTATAGAATTGGTCTGTGTTGGGAATGCATAATTTATAGTAATAAGTTATTTTATGGATTATTGGGCTCTACAAAATGATATTTCTGAATGTTGATGTTTTTTGTTGTTATAGAATAATTTCTTGACGGGTATTATGATTTATATAATAATAATAATAATAAAGTGAAGTCAAGTTACTTTGTTTTTGCTGGAGTTGGGGAGATTTAACTAAACATGGTATGATTTTTTTGGTTGTTTTTTTCTTACAAGGCATGGATTTTGTTGGTTGACTGTAAATTATTCTTTTTCCTTTTGAAATCTTTTAAGAAACTGCTTTGTTTGGAAGAAAACATGTTAATCTTTATTCTAACTTTTTTTACTTGATTTTGGTTTTTGTGGGTTTCTGGTTTTGGTAAATGTTTGTTGGTGGAAGTTTGCTGTTTCAAGTTTTGGGCAAGTTAATGGTGAAGGCTATAAAAAGGTTATGTTTTATATAATGTTTTTTTTTCCTGTTTATAAATCAGAAACAAAACTAGTTAAATAAAAAAGAAATAGAAATAATAATTGATTTTTTTCCCACGGAGTATAAAGGATGATTGTGGTTCGATTTTATGCCAAATCGATGGATGAATCTCAAATATTAAAAAAAAAAAAAACATGGGTTAGGTTCAGTTTTATTTCAATTAGAATTTGGTTTTTTTTCTCTCTCTCTCTCTCTCTCTTTTTTAGTTTTTTTTTTTTAGATTAGTTCTTTTCGTTTTAATTTGATCTCAATAACTTTTTACTTTGATTTAATATTATATATTCAGTTTAGTTCACTTTATGTTGTGTTTTTTATTGAATCAATATATATTGATCGGCCGATTCTTATCAAAAGTTTTCACTTCAACCGTATATGAGAAAAAAAATTCAAAACTTAAACTTTTGAGCATAGAATAAAATGGTTGAGTTTAAGTCAACTAATTGTGAGATCATAGGTTAAAAAGAAAATTGGAATATTCATGTCTAAATTTATCAGAGGGATAAATAAAATTCAATAATGTTTTGGATGGAAATTATTTTTAATGTTAAACACATCCATTAATTAATTGTGGTTAGGGGATTGTATAGTACTAAGAAAAATGATGGTATGTCAGGTTAGAATTTTGTTTCTGAAATTTAAAAGTTTTTGAAATGCTATTTCACATATATAAATTGGAAATCGAGCTTATCTGTGATGTTTGGTTGGTGGGTAGGTAAATATTTGAAAGACACTAAATAAAAAATTTCATGTTTGTTAACCATTCAGGATGATATTCACTATCACATTTTACATTAAAATATGATATTTAATTTTTTTTTTTTATAAATGTTTTACATAATATATATATATATAAAGGAGGTTTATTGAAATTTTGGACATAAATTTATGGACTTTGAGGGGTGATTAGTTGGTCGAAGGTTTGAGCTCGAGGGACGATAAAATTGGTCGAAGGTTTAAACTTCCAAGTTATACTTTTGTTGAGCTATGAATTTAAAATTTATTGGTGTCATTAATTTGTATTAACTCCTTTTCTTGGTGGAAGGTGTTCTTGAGCTATTTGCTTGACATATTTAGGTAGGATTTATTAACTTTTTTTCGAAAATCTACATCAAAACAAGTTTTTACTAATTCCTCATTTTTATTTTTAAAAATAACTCTCATTTTCAATAATTTATTTATAGCTATTCAATTATTTCTAACTATTCATTTTTAATTATTCTTTTTAAATTAATTAAAATAATTTATTTTTTACTATTGAAATAACTATTTATGGTAGAATAAAGTAAAGAAATAATACAAACAGGTCGTGGTTTTTTGTGATCCTTGAGCGCCCCTAGGTTTTATTTTCCTTTCTATTTACGAACCACTCCTTTTTTTCGATCTCCACTTAAATATCTGTGATTTTGCGCTTCAATTTTTCCGCTGTAATCGAATTCTCCGGTGCTTAGATTCTCGGGAAAATCTAAAATGGCAAGGAAATTCTTCGTCGGAGGCAACTGGAAATGCGTACGTTTCTTATTTGAATTTCTTCTTGTTTGAGCTCAAGATCTGTTGTTCCTAAGCTATTTTCAACTGTTTGATGTTTTGATTTTGAACTGAAGAATTTCCATGAAAACACACATTTCTGTACTGGGATTTCGATGTACTGAGAACGATCGACGAGTTTATGCGTTGAAAACACTTGGTAGCTTTTGAATTGGAAGTTTGTATCAATCACAAAGAAAAGTGGGCTACATACATCTCTTTGGGAGGATATTTAGCTTTGGCTGCCATGTCGTGTACTAAATCTACGCTTTTCAGATTAATTTCCTATGGATTTGTTGGTTGATATAATTAAATTTACCCAAATCCATCAGCGTAGGCTTTTCGATTGGTGGTTTAACATAATTCAACGTGGTATCAGAGCAAGAGGTCATTAGTTCGAATCCCTAACGAGTAGTTTCCTTCCCAATTAAAATTAAATTCTACCCCAATCTTGGTGGTTTAACATGATTCAACAGGATTTCCTCGACATCCGAATATTGTAGGATAAAGTGGTATGTATACTTACATTAGTCGAAGTTCGTGCAAGATTACCATGGATATCAAAAAAGAATATACTATTTTCAAACATTATGATTTTTCCACCATTGCGTTAGATTGGTGTGTGTTTTTTGTAATCTTGTGTGCTCAATGCATACTTTGTTTATGAAGTATCTTTATCCAAGAAAAAGGTGAAGATCTTTACCACGACCCTCCATCTTGAATTAGAACCAAATTTGTGGATTGAATTATCCGCTTGAGTTGGATCCGAATTTGTAGAATATCCACTTGGAGCTATCAGCTATGATAACATATAAGGTTTTGAGGTGGAACTTACACTATCTAATAGTTTGGATTACTGGGTTATACTTTATTGAACTATTGTCTAATAATCTTGTTGATTGAATTAAAATTTTTGCAGAACGGAACAACCGAGGAGGTGAAGAAAATTGTCAGCATGTTGAATGGAGCTGAAGTTCCTTCAGAAGATGTTGTGGGTACGTATAGAAACCTTGTTTAGTTATTATTAATATGATTTAGGAAGTTCTTGTCAGTGACTGATTAGATCTGTGAATGTTATTAATCTTGTGTAGAAACTGTTGTGAGTCCACCTTTTGTGTTTCTTTCGCTGGTGAAGAGTCTGTTGAGGTCTGATATCCAAGTTGCAGCACAGAACTGTTGGGTTCGCAAAGGTGGTGCTTTTACTGGAGAAGTTAGGTATGGTTTTAGCTTGGAAAGGTGTCTGGCTTGGCTAGTTGATAATATTATATCTATTCATTTTTCATAACCTTCTTCTTTGTTCATGTTTTGAAATTACTTAATACAGAAACTGACTGAGGCAATGCTTTTTCCTTGATTTAACTGAAGCTTGCTTTCAAAATTTACAATGTCTATATGGCTTTTAACGTTTCTTTAGCTAGGCAGAGAGTTTGTAAGGAGATGGTTGTTGAGTGCTTTGGACCATCCTTCTTTCCGGGAGAAAGGAAAGTTTAAGGCAGGCTGATGTTTGTGGGGTATTTTGGGTGAGAGAAACAATAGAGTATTTTGAGGGATGGAGTGATCTTGGTTTGATATTCGGTCCCTCATTAAATTCGGCAAATTTGTTTTGTAATTATTCATTAGATGAAATCATTTTAGATTGAAAGCCTTTCTTGTAAGCTCTACTCTCTTTCTGTATGCACGAGCATTCTTTCATTTTTATCTCAATGAAAACTCGGTTTATCATTAAAAGAAAAATACGTTGTCTGAATCCTTTTCTATTAGAACGATAACTGAATCTTGTTTGAAGAATGAAGTCTGAACTTCGAAGCTGGGCTTATTTTACATTGATTAATGTTGAATAACTTTAATTCACCCATGTTTTATAGGCATTGATCTTTTCTTATAGAAAGGAGTATTTCTTGTAACTCTTACTAGTTAAGGGTGCATCATGAAACTAATTTGAAGTTGATTATCTTTTCCCTTTTTAGTGCTGAGATGCTTGTCAATTTGGACATTCCCTGGGTTATTATTGGGCATTCTGAAAGAAGACTTATTTTGAATGAGTCCAATGAGGTAACCCCTGCTAGAATGGAAACTATTGGCCACACCCTCCTCTATTTTTTAACTTACTTTGGAAAAAGATTAATTCATTATCAGCACATATGATTGTTTCAAAGACCATTTTCCAATCATTTTCAATACAGTTTGTAGGAGACAAAGTTGCATATGCACTTTCTCGAGGCATTAAAGTCATTGCTTGTGTTGGAGAGACTCTTGAGCAACGAGAATCTGGATCAACATTGGAAGTTGTTGCCGCACAAACCAAAGCAATTGCCGGTAATTCTGTATTCTTAGCTCTGAATTTGGAAGTAATTGTTTGCAACCGAGTGGTTAAAGAGTCTTGAGAATCTAAAGAGCTCAATCCATGGTGGTCACCTACTTAGAAAATAGTTTTCGACGAATTTTTTTGACATCCAAATGTTGTAGGGCCATGTAGTATATGTTTTGTGTGAATAGTTTTACTCATGGATATATATATATTTCAGGAACTTTGAGCTTTTGTGCTCTTTTGCATGGACTTTTCATATTATTTTCCCTTGTTCTTGTACAAAATGAATGACCCCATCTGTTACGTTTTCATGGCAGAGAAAATCTCTAATTGGGATAACGTTGTCTTGGCGTATGAGCCAGTTTGGGCTATCGGAACCGGGAAAGTTGCAACCCCTGCTCAGGCTCAGGAAGTAAGCTTTCCTCTTAAACTTTTATAAATTCTGTTTGGATTCAGGTCAATTAACTATAAGATTGTGGTGCTTTCAAAGGTTCATTCTGAATTGAGGAAATGGTTTCACAACAATGTTAGTGCTGAAGTTGCTGGATCAATTAGAATTATATATGGAGGTAACCTCTTTTCTCCTGTCAAAAAAGATTGAAATGTATGTCTTCTTTTAAATACTGTAAATCCGACAAGCTTTCCCGGTTAATTTATATGCGATGTATTTGTAATTGAGCTCGGCCCGCAGAAGCCTTAAATAGGTAAAAAGCCATCAGATGGGAGTACCGTTTAGGAAACAAGCAAATAAGAATCTGTTGGGTATCAGCTACATAACGTTATCTGTTACACTTAAAAAGTTCCACAAACACAATATATGGATTATAACATTAAACTGTTTAGAGTTCTTCGATTTTCAGTGATGATATGATTAATATAACAAGAACAAGATGATAACAAGAGAAAATAGAAATGAATAACCGTAAACCAACCGACACATTCGAGCGTGTGTGGCCTCTCCTCTCTAGGTCTAAATCTCACAAAAAATAGGCATGCCCCCTCCTCACCTCTCCTCACCTATTTGCATATTCTTCTCTTTCTCCCTTACAAAAATAACCAATCACCCTAGAATTTTCATATTTGTACATTCTAGAATATTTATGATATTTGGGGTGTTACAGAACATTAATTTGATTAACATATATGAACCCTGTGTACTTGTATTATGCAAATAGGCCTTTTGTTTAGGTTATGTAACTGTGGACTTATATGGTTTACATCATTCATGGGCCTTTTAGGTTCAGTAAATGGTGCAAACTGCAAAGAATTGGCAGCACAACCTGATTTGGATGGATTTTTGGTTGGTGGAGCTTCACTAAAGGTGAATGTTCTCATAATTCATAATGCATATCCCCCCCTCCCCTTTTTTTTTGTTTGCTTGTTTGGTGTTGCGCGCTTCAACTTCGGTTGCTGACTCGTCTCTATGTTTTCTTGAACTAGCCCGAGTTCGTCGACATTATCAAGTCGGCCACTGTGAAGAATTCTGCATGAATGACTTGACGAGGCAATTGATGAGATACTTCTAAACGACATCTTCATTTGAGGTACCTGGGATATGTCGAGGAAATTCTTGTTTGCTCGAGCAATAAAGTTTTGAGACTCAATGCTGTTGTATGATCATCATTTTGTATTTTTTTCCTTTTTGACATAAATTTGGCACTGTTGTGGTTAATACTATGTTCATGGTTGGATTGAGATCATCTCAATTCTGATTAAGACACAATGTCATGCGTTCTAATTGCAAAATTGCTGATTCGGACTTCGAAGTTTCAATCCACCTTTGTTCTTGGTTTCATGATATCAATTTATTTATTTATTTATTTTAAGAAATAATTTTATTTTAAGTATGAAGTCTCATAGTCTGTCTGGGTTACAAAAAGGATCTCCAATGTCTTGTAAGGATATCATCGCTATAGTCGGGAAATAGACGAGACTGTGTACACCAAAGGTGTGTTTTTGGTGTACTCAACCTCTAATGGCCGGGTTGGTTATAATAATTCAATCGATGTTTGCCTTATTATCTAAACTTGTATACCCGTTTATCTTAATCTACTAGTTCTTCAAACACGGTTTATCATAATCTCTTATATAGTAATAGTAACTTGTCTTTCAAACATCATTTATAATAATTCATTGTTTATCATAATTTTCCGTGTATTATAATCAAATCAGTTCTCCAAACATATCCTAAGAGATTACGACAAAAATTAAATTCTCAATAAATGGTGGTTACTTTTGCACCATATATTCAATCAAAAAAATTTCTCAAATAATCTTCTTTCTTGAAGGATTGCTAGAGTATCTAGAGGAAGATTAACGCTCCGTGACCCAAAATTTGTATTATTGTGTGTAAAAGTCTATTTTATTTCAACTCCAGGAAGCAAAAGTAAGACAAATAATAATAAGAAGATTATATTACAAGTTTAGTTTTCATAAATTTATTGGGAACACATTTAGACATAAATCTTAAAAATCAAAGACCTTTAATATATTTTTAAAATTTGGGAACAAATAAATTAAAATATATTTGTCAAAAGTGGGATTTGAACCCACGCCCTCTCACGAGGACCAGAACTTGAGTCTGGCGCCTTAGACCACTCGGCCATCCTGACTTATTGATAATGAATTTCCAAATTAATGTTTATCACATGTTTACTATGCTACTTGGTACAAAAAATGAGACTTTTTTTAGCTTGATAAATGAATAACATTTAACCTTTTTGAATCTAACACTTTCTCTACATTTATTCATTTAACACATTCTTAACTTTCTCAGTAGCATTTGAGCTAGCTACGACGTATCTTAATTGATTTATTTTATATTTCTGTATAAGAAAAGTATCTCATGATCATTTGAGCCTAGATACAAAATTTTTAATTGTTTTCCTCTTAATAATAACACTTAATTGCTGAGTTCTCATGTGATCTTCACACCCTTTTAAATCTAGATTTAGTTTCTTAATCTTCTACCAAACACATCAAAAGATAAAAAATACAACATTTTTACATTGAATCTTTTTCAAATTTCTATTTCCAAATAAAAAACCAAACATGAGATATTAAGTTTGAGAGGAAAAAATAGCAAGTATAATTGACCTTTTTTTGAAGCAACCCATATACCATCATAGGCCTATGCCTATCCAATCCAACCAACTTGTTCATGATCCTTCCTAAACTGGCCCATCTTAAGACCCAGTACTGTATTCAAGCAAGCCCATAACTATCAAAGGAAGCCCATAAATAGCATGGGCTAATATTTAAGTTCAGCCTACCCTACAAATTTGCTTGTGATCGTAGTCAAAACGTTTTAGAATGGTTGCCACTTTAGCATAATGGCTAATAACATGAGCAAGTGAAAATGTTTTGATAACGATTTGGAACTGAAAGTATAATGAGTGGTTGCCACTTTAGGGGTTTGAATGTGTTTTTTTTTTTAGTACATATTTGGGGAGAGTGGACAAATACCGATTCTCAAGCTCGAACCCGTGAAGCTGATGTTGAACTGGTTTACAACCAAACACTGAAACCATTGCGCCACTTACCCATTTGGTAGGGGTTTGAATGTGTTGAGTAACGATTCATGTGAATTTGGTCGTTAAACTTTTAAAAATGTTTAATAGATTTTTAAATTATAAAAAGAGGTTTGAATGTTCGAGACTAGATGTCATTAGGGGTTTGAATGTTTTGAAAAGTCAGCTCATCAGAAGAATTTGACAACCTAGAAAAATAGGTTAAGCTTGTCCCTAATAATCATGAACGGTAAATGTCTTCAACCACTGTGTCACCCTTGAGACAACACATTCAAGTTAGATGTGCTATCTAGTTTTGACATACTTATGAAGAAATAAATTATTATTTTGTTGGACTCATTTTTTATTTTACAGATTTATTTTAGTTCAACAACGATCTGAGACGAGAATTCAAATTTATAACATTTTAATCCGATACAAATTATTATTATTTTTAATTGAAACTTCACGAGTTAATTGAACTAAAATGCTTATAATCAATTACCGACACAAATTTAGCTTAACTATACCTGATATGCATTATTTATTTATTTACTGTTTGATGAGGATGGTGTCCCAATCTTTGTGATGTTGAACTTAAAAATAAATAAATAATGTAACTGCATTAATTTAAACACTAAATTTGATATTTTTCTAGTTAAATGTAGGGTCGTGAATTTATTTTATTAACTAGAATAAAGTTCCAAGGTTTTTTTTTTATTTTATTAACTAAAATGTTGCTTTTATAACCAAATCGATTGTAAATCAGTTTAACATTAACATAACAGGCTTGATTCCGAAAATTGGTATTTATTCCCTCTCTCTCTCTCTCGATATATACTCAAAAAAATATGTTTGCTTTTTATAACTAAATTTGATAACAATTTAAGTCTACCATTAATGTACTAAAAAAAGAGTCCACCATTAATATTTTAACATATAATTTTCATTATTTTAAACAGACAAATCAAATTTGAAAGAAAAAAAAGTTTCAAAAACTAGTTTTATTTTATGTTATGGATTTTTTTTTTTAAGTTATGTTATGGAATTTGGTTAGAATTTAACTTAAATTTTAAAAATAAAAAACCATAAATCAAATAATTAGTTTTCGTTTAAATGATAATTACATTATTTATTGAAATGTTTCCTTAAATATATATATATATTTATATATATATAGAATCCAATAATCCTGTTAGGAGTTGGAAGGTTAATTTGAATGGGATTTAATTAGAACCGCAACCTCTCTATATATAAATATAGTGTTTAAACAATTCCACACTCATTTAAGCGAAATCAGCTCTTTCCTCGCAATTGTTGATCTTATTTCAAGGTAAGCAAAATTAGCTTTAACTTAAATTTTTATTTTATTAATTATAATTTATTGTATTTTTGAATTTAATGACTGAATTGATGTATATGTTTCATGTTGTTTAGGATGGAAAAGAATATATATTTATTTATTTAATCAATTAACCTCTATCTCATGTAGACTTACATTTACAAGAGGTTTTATGAATGTATTTTCAATTTTTTTTAGCAAGGATGTCGAATTTTATAATACATTTTCCGTGCAATTTTTCTAAATAGGTAGAGAAAATAAAATTGAAAATTATGCCCTAATAGTAACGAAATTTACCTTTTTAGTCCATAAGTTTGAGGTTTAGCTTTAATTTGGTATTTATATTCGAAGATTTTTCATGTATGATAAAATAAACAAAAATGTATATAAATAAAAAGTATAATATTGGGAAGAGTCTAGTAAAAAGATGAAAAATGTCATACGCCTAATAGCTTCAATCAATGCAACCGATAGTTCTTCGATCATTGTACATATATTCTTCAATACGTATCATAAAATATCTTTAATCAGTGTAATATATAGTTTTTAATCAATACAGACAATGGTCTTCTATTTCAAGGATAGAATTGAAATATTATATATATATACACATAAAACAATAAAATTTATACTATGAATAAAATGTTTGTAAAAAGTGTATAATTAAAAATTGTCTCTCTATATGGAAAGCTTTTAATAAAGATTACTTGGAATATTTAAAAGCTTGTTTTAGGGTAAATAATATATTTAGAGAATTAAAAAAAAGTATAGAAAAAGGAAATAAAATTATAAGAACGATAAATCTCAGCCAAATTTTCTCATCTGAGTTCCATAAGTCGGTCAGAGCTTCTCTCTCAATTCATTCCTCCATTAAAGGTAAGCTCCAATTCGCTTTGTTTTCACTGATTTTACTCGTAGATTGCTCTTCGATCCGACCTAATTCTCGAAATTTGTACCGATTATGTTTCTGTTGCGATTCGGATTTTCGTTTTCTGTAAATTTTCTCACCAATTAGCTTCGTTTTGATTCCTGTATCGACTCTTTGTTTTCCTGGATGATGGAGTTTACATCTTCTTGCATATGCTTGTGGATAATGACTTAATTTGTTTTGTAAGATAATCTAGCTAAGATTGAGCTTACATCGCAGTAATGGCTGTAGTTTCTTTTGGGTTGGAAAAGGAATAATTGAGACGAGATCTGAAATTGATCTTAGTATCATTGTATTTTCCGTCCAAATCTATGGTTAAAAGCTGTATAGACGTTCTTAGGAATGTGTGATGGAGTTGAACTTCTTTGTGTTAAACTTTTAGTAATCCACATCCGACGTCACTGAATGTTTGATTCATTGTCTGCGTGTGCTGAGGGCTGTGATTACTCTGATTTAGTATTTTTGTTTTGAAACAAGGGTAACCACGGCCGTTCCTAGTCCAAGCACCGAGAGACATCAAAGGAGTAATGTCACAAGTGAGTCTCGAACCAGGGACCTCGGGGGAAACATACCTTCAAAGCCCAAGTCTTTGTCCACTGTGCTACCCCTTGGGGACCTCTGTTTTAGTATTTTAAAAGGGTCCCCGACTCACTAGTTGTCAAGAGGGGCATTGGGGAGCAAATAGGCGATGAGTTCAATCTATGGTGGCCATCTATCTTGTAAATAATTTCCCACGAGTTTCCTTGACATCCAAATATTGTAAGGTCATGCAGTATGTCCCGTGATATTAGTCAAGGGGCACACAAACTGGCCCGTATATTATAAAAAAAGTCTTGTAGGTGCATACCTAGGTTAAGACAGGTTTTAGGCCTCGCGCCTTGAATAAGCGAGGCTCATGTAAAAAGATGTGCTCTAGGCACGCAAAAATAAACTTAACTAACCCTTAATGCAAACATCCCTGCATTTTTAGGATTTTTTTTTTGTTATTTATTAATTAAAAAATAACATTAGCATATTTTTTTTAATATTTCTACTTCAACTACATTATCTCTTTATAAATGTTCTTACCTATAGTGTCCCTCACTAAAAAATGCATGCTCTTTTTTTGCGCCTTAGTACTCATTGAGATTTTAAAAACACTGCTCAGATTAAATTGTGTTTCAGAACTGGATGTTTTATGATTTACATGTTTATTTGTTTACTTGGCATCCGTTAAATGGAGAGTCTCTTATCTAATTGATTTTTTCTTCTACCTTGAGCTGTGATTTTTAATTATTCCGTACTGTCATTGATAGGTTCAGTTTTTGGTTTGATACTCTGCAAGGATCTACACTATGGTAAGTCATTTAACTCATATTTTAGCCAACCCTCCCACCCCCATAAGAAAAATGATAATGTGTGACATTGATTTGAGTTTAAAGAGGGGCTGGGTTTCTGTAATCTATATCCTTTTGGTCTGATTAATTTTTTATGGTTCATAGGCATATGATATCAATGGGGTGTTTAGGCATGTGTTCAAATGTCTTTTACAGACTAATTTTCAAAGCTGTCTGGGATGATCAATGAAATTTATGAAAACATTGAGATTCCTTCCCTCTATACCTTCCATCTTCTGTTTTAATATCGTTCTTAAAAAATATCTTGCAAATTATTTTGCTTAATTTTTAATAGCAGATTTTTTTTTTTTTTTTAAATGGATGGATAAACAATTCTGCACTATTTGATTGGAAGGTTTTTGTGACAGCTTTTCCATCATTGTGAATCTTCTCATAAAAAAATCATTGCAAGTTTAATTCTAAGAGTCCTCAATATGGAACTGAATTTGGCACGAACTTTTGAATTGTGGGAGCATTCATCTATTGCCCACTCATGGAATATTACTTTTAATTTTGATGCTACTTATTGGATTTTTTCCTTGATATATGTTCTTTTTAACTTTTAAAGTTTAAAGCTTAATGTAATCTCAAATGTTTGCTGTGGTTGTGCAGTTTTTCGATGGATATGGATATCATGGGACTTCATTTGAGCAAACATATCGCTGTTATCCTGCATCTTTTATTGAAAAGGTTGCTGACCATTATTTTTAAACTCAATCATTTTCTTGTTTAGGCCATAGTTTACTTTCCAAAGGTTAGATAAAGATGTTTAATTCCATCATCATTCTTCAGTTTCCAAATGGTGAAGCTAGCAGATCATTCTATTTTCTCAGTCATCCTCATCTTAGTACACACATCACAAGGCTTTTAAGATGAGGATTGATATTCATTCCACTGATAATATGAAATGTAGAGAGATGAAATTTTAAAATGAAGGATGTTGGTCTCATTGCGTTATGGATGTGCCTTTTTTTTGTTTGAGTATCTACTTTCGAGTTGTTTAGCTTGATGAATTTAGACGTATAGAGATGAAATTTTGATATTGTATTTTGAAATATCTTTTTAAATATTCGACACAGTTTTTTCTAGTCTAATCCTTGTTATTTCATCTATTTTGCAGCCACAACTTGAAACCGGCGACAAAAGTAAGTTTTCTTACAATTTTTTTTTAAATAGTTTTTTTTAACGATGTATGTTACTTTCTATGTCAAATATCTCATTCTTGCTAATGTATATTTGATTGTGTCACTTCATTTCAGTCATAATGCCGCCTTCAGCCCTTGATCGCCTAGGTATTTTCTGTTTTTTCTATGACTTATTTCCTTTTACCTTTTTAATTATATATTTTTTTTGTTCTCAATGTATTGTGCAATAATAATTGAAAATTAATAATGTTTGCAGCATCTCTACATATTGATTATCCAATGTTGTTTGAGCTTCGGAATGATGTTACTGAACGACTTTCCCACTGTGGTGTCCTCGAGTTCATTGCTGAAGAGGGGATGATCTATATGCCTTATTGGGTAGACATTAAGTGCATTTCTTATCTTATTTGTGGTTTCAGCGTGATTTCTTTCCTTGAACGTGTCCTGATTGCTTAGTTTCCTCTACAGATGATGGAGAACATGCTTTTACAGGAGGGAGATGTTGTGCGAGTGAAGAATGTTACACTACCGAAGGGAACTTATGTTAAATTACAACCTCACACTATGGACTTCTTGGATATATCCAACCCAAAAGCCATGTGAGTTACTGATTATTAATTTTCACCTTTTTCTCTTCATGCGACTTAGGTTCTTGCAAACAAAAATCATGATCTAGTGGTTAAAGAGGGCCTTGGAGATTCAAGAGTAATGAGTTCAATCCATGGTGGTCCCCTACTTAGGAAATATTTTAATATAGGTTTGCTTGATATTCAAATGTTGTAAAGTAAGACGGTATGTCCCATGAAAATAGTCAAAATATGCTTAAGTTGGCCTAGACCTCGACCGATATAATAAAAAGTTTCTTGCCAATGAAGATGGGCATAGTTCTTTAAATTAGAAGAGTCAAACTTGAAATAGAGTTAAACTACAACTTATGAGTGGGAATCTTATGCTTTTTTCACGTGTACCGCATTCACGTATTCCTTTTTATAAGGAAAGCCAATTCATATATGTCTATTGATTGTATGTGAATATAAAAGACATTCATTAACGGTCCAGCCTTCTTGTATGTGTCAAACAGCTTGGAGACAACTTTGAGGAATTTTTCATGCCTGACGACCGGGGACAGTATCATGGTGGCATATAACAACAAGAAATATTACATTGATATAATTGAAACGAAGCCTTCCAATGCAATAAGTATAATTGAGACTGACTGTGAAGTGGACTTTGCACCCCCTTTGGATTACAAGGAACCTGTAAAGCCAGTTGCATCCCTTCCTACGGGCAAGGCTCCAGTCCAAGGTCAGACCTCATGTTATTTTTTGGTAGTTTGAACTCACAAAGCAATATAATCTTGTCAATTATCTCTAGGGGGCTATTTGGGCCGAGACATTTGCGAATGATTATGGAGAGAATAATTCCCTTACCTACGTTGGGCACTGATAATCATTCTCCCATATTACTATTCATTCCCCACATAATCTCATTCCCTTAATATACACTTTTCGTTTTCTCCAAATTCAATATTTTGTTCTTATAATCATTCTTTACACTCCAAATACATATATCCATTCTTCATAATCATTCTCTGCATCTTAAACACTTGAACACCGTCAATGTTCTCTCTATGATCATGATCATTCTCCATGATTATTATTCTCCGAGAAAAAATGTTGCCCAAATTGGGTCACATATGTAGGCATGACCTAAATCTTTCTCTTATTCTCCCTTACATTTTCTCATGTATTCTCATCCTTGCCATAATCATTTTCATTCTTCTAGATTGGAAAAGAATAATTAACTAAAAACAATAGTTTATATTTGTTCTTTTTATTCATAATTAAAATATGACTTAACACATTTTCTTTTTCTTACAGATGAGGAACTCCCTGCAGAAGCGGAACCCAAATTTAATCCATTCACTGGAGTTGGGAGGCGTTTGGATGGGAAACCATCTACTGCAACTTCTTCAACTTCAACATCCAAAGACAAGCAAGTTGGTACAAGAAATGTCAGTGGCCAATCTTCTGCTGGGTCTAACTCTCAGAGTGCCGCCAGGCAGTCTCAGGGAAAGCTCGTTTTCGGAGCAAATGCAAGCCGAACCCCCAAGGAAACTAAGAAGGTCTGGCTCTTTGCTTTGTCATTTTAAAGAATTCTCGAGTATTGAAAAGTGAAAACTAATCAGTTTGATAACCATTTTGTTTTTAGTTTTTGGTTTGTGAAATTTAAACCTACAATTGCCCCCAAGGAGTGGTGCAGTAGTTGAAGACTTGGGCTTTGAGGGTATGCTTCCTTCAAGATCCTAAGTTTGAGACTTACCTGTGTTATTACTCCTTCGATGTCTTTGGTGCTTGGCCTAGGGACGGGCATGATTACCCTTGTTTCAAAAAAAAGAAATTTAAACTTACAGGAGCTGCCTTATCATATATTTTTTCTTACTTGGATGCCTACAATTTATCTATATTTTTAAAAAGCAAACCAAAATTTGGAGAGAAAAAAGTAGTTTTCAAAAACTTGTTTTGTTTTTAAAATTTGGTTAACATTCACATACTACTTCCTTGAGGAAACATTATGATACGATCCCGGCATCATTAAAAGTATACTCGAGGCGAAGCAAGAAGTGAAGAATGCTTTAATTACTATTTTAATATATTTTATTATGCACATTTAGTTTGTAATGGGCCTATGGGCCTAAATAGAGTTATTTACGAAGTTAGGTTAAATCCTAGGAAGGCTATAAATAGGCGGACTAGGTTACTCTTTTATCTATCGAATTATCATTGTTGTATTGCGGCTCTTTGAGAGATTCTCTCGAGAGGTTTATCTTATTTTAATAGAAAGGTGTGGTAGATTCTATCATTTTGGTATCAGAGCCATTTACCGATCCGGGAATGGTAACTACCAAGATGGAGACTAGGGTTCAAGAGTGCGAATCGAGTGGTGCCGAGATGGTGAAGAAGCAACAGAATTCGAGGTTCAACTGGCAGCGGCGATGAATAGTGAGATAGGTCAAATTAACCTAAACTTACAAAAGTTGTTAGAACGAACAGGAAGCGGCCAGAGGCGAGGCAAGCGGTGCGGACAAAGGAAGGGGGTGGACTCGTGGTGAGCGGACTCGCCGAGGCCGGGCGCGGCGCATGGGAGAAATTTGGCGCGCGAGAGGCGCTGGCCCTGTGAATGGATGGGGATGAGCCAGGAGCCGCGGCTACCGCTGGCGACGCGCGGAGGAACGGGCGCGCAGCACGGTGCCGGCAGTCGGAGGCGAGCGTCTTGAAAGGAGGCTGAGAGCAGGCGCGGGGTCGCGTGTGGGGGGGAGCAGGCGGTGTTGTCGGCGGGGGCGCAGGGGGGCGCGGGTCGTGGGCGCCGGCGATGGGCGGGCGTGGTTGGGGGCTGTCAGCCAGCGGAAGGCCGGTGGGGCTCGGGTGGTGTCGGGCGAGCGGGGGGCGAGCGCGCGCAGTCGGTCGGGTGTGGCGCCGCAGCGCACCAGTGTCGGGGGCACGGGGCGGTCAAGGGTACCGGGTCGGGCCGGAATGTTCGGGTCGGGTCGGTTTGGACCATTTGAGCGGGGACCAGGAGAGAGATACCCGGAGTTCGGTGATGGGAGTAAGCGGTCGGGTCCACGAGTCACCGGAGGAGAGGAGGGTGCGCATGGGGTTACGACAGGCACCGATAGCGCCACGGCGGTTGGAACGAGCGGGGTGGGATGGCGTGTCGAGAGGAGACCAGGAAAGGCGGAGAGAGTGGGAGGACCGATCTGACAGGGAGGACCGAACATAGGAGAGCGAAAGCGAGTCCGATGATTTGTGAGGAGAGGTTACTGAAAGCTCGAGATGCCGGTTTTTAAGGGTCTACCGATGAGGATCCGGAAGGTTGGTTGTGTCGAGTGGAACGGTATTTTTGGGTTAACCGATTAGTTGGGCAGGAACGAGTAGACGCCGCGGCTTTGTGTATGGAAGGCGAGGCCCTGGAATGGTTGCAGTACGAGGAAGATCGATCACCGATCAGTTCTTGGGAAGAATTTCGTGAGCTCCTGTTACACCGATTCCAACCAAAGCATAAATGACAATAGGTACGCTAAAGTCGATGAGTTTGCGACAAGAGGGTATGTTAAAGAATATCGACGACTGTTTGAGAAATATGCTAAGGGAATGCGCGATATTAGTGCCAGAGCGTTAGAAGGGAAATGGGAGAGCGGGTTAAAAGAAGAAATAAGGAGTGAAATGAGAAAGTTACGACCCGTGGGAATACAAGATAAAAAGTTTATGGCACAAGTAATTGAGGATGATCTGGCTTTCAGAGCACTAGGAAAAGGGGTGAGCCGGGACTAGTGAGCGAGCGAGTGGGGATCGGGATTTGTTAGCACGAAGGAGCGGGTGTTGCAACTATGAGAACGACTACATTCTCAGCGTCTAAACCGATTACAAAGCGATTACTACGACCACTACGCCGTATAAGCGTTTGTGATGATGAAATCCGTGTCGGGAAGGATAAGGGGTTGTGTTCCGTTTGCGATGAGAGATTTGTACCGCACCGATGCAAAAAGAAAGAACTTCAATCTTTGGAGATATTGGTAGTGCGCGACACCTATGACCACGAGGAGTCGTCAGAAAATGATGAGGCTTTGGAGGATGAAACTTTTGTGGATACAGGCGATACAAGGGATTTAGCGGCGTTGTCCTTAAACTCATTGGTGAGTTGAGTTAGCCCAAGACTTTGAAAGTCACCGGATTTATTCGGGGTTAGAAGTGGTGGTTTTGATAGATTGTGGGGCCACCCATAACTTTATTTCCGACGTCATTGTGGAGAAGTTAAAGTTACCAATAGAGCCCTCAAATGATTATGGCATCATGTTGGGAGCCCGCGAATCTGTGCGACGGCGGGAAATGTAAAAATGTGGTGCTACACGGGTGAATTGAAAGTGGTACATGAATTCCTACCTTTACCTTTAGGTAGTGCGAGATGTGATTTTGGGGGTGGCATGGCTAGAAACATTGGGAAGGATAGAATTCAATTTCGGTTCCTCTGAAGATGCGGTTTGTGTTGGGGTCCCGCGGCAGCACTGCAAGGGGACCCCGGTTGGTCAAAGCTCAAGTATCCTTGAAATCCATGATGAAATCCTTACGTCCCGAAGACCAAGGATTCCGGTCGAGTTGAACATGTGTGAGGTGACAACACAGGATTGTGAACCAACCAAGATGCTTCCGGAGTTATCGCGAAAAGTACCCGAGAGCTTCACTCTTTAATTAAATCATTTTCATCGGTTTTTCAATCTTTGGCGATTTACCTCCGAAAGAAAGCGTGATCATGCGATTGAACCGATTGCGGGGACGAACTCGGTGAATGTCCGCCATATCGGTACCCACAATATCGTAAAAACGAGATAGAAAAACTAGTACGGGAAATGTTGTTAGCCGGGTAATTCGCCCTAGCACGAGTTCTTTCTCTAGCCCTGTGTTGTTAGTGAAAAAGAAGGATGGAAGTTGGCGTTTCGTGTCGATTCATCGTGCATTAAATCAAAGCTCTGAAGAGGATAAATACCCGATATTTGGTGGATGAGTTCTTTGGATGAGCTTCATGGCGCGTCGGTTTTCTCAAAAATTGATCTAAAGGTGGATACCACCAAATTCGTGTCAAACCGACCGGCGTATACAAGACGACTTTTCGAACGCATGAAGGACATTACGAGTTTGTAGTCATGCCCTTTGGGTTGCGGAATGCTCCGCTCACGTTCGATCTGTGATGAATGAGATTTTGCGGTCGTATCTGCGTAAGTTCGTCTTTGGTATTTTTGATGATATTTTGATTTCTGACATGACTATTCAGAACACAGGAGCACACGGCTCGTGTTTTTGAGTCTTTGCAGCACATGCTTTCGTCGCGAATGCGAAGAAGTGCCAATTTGGGTTGCAACGTATTGAGTACTTAGGGCATTTTATATACGTGGAAGCGTCTCTCACGGCCGGCTAAGATCACGGCGATGATAGAGTGGCCTAGTCCTCGTAATATTCGGGACCTCCGAGGATTCGGGTTAACCAGGTTACTATCGACGTTTTGTGGCTAACTACGGTTCCATGGCTTTTCAGTTGACCCGGCTATTAAAGAAAGGGAAGTTTGAATGGGGCCATTTGCCGAAGACGACTTTTTCAAATGATGAAACATGCTATGAGTAGTGTTAGGTCCTGCGATTGCGATTTTGACCAATTATTTGTGGTCGAAACCGATGCTTTGAGCATCGGGGTGGGAGCTGGATTCGATGCAACAGGTCACCGATAGCGTATTTTAGCGGGGCATTGCCAATTACTCATCGGGTGAAACCGGTGTATGAGCGTGAGTTGATGGCAATCGTTTTCGCGCATGCGCAAACCGGGTGGCGGGCCTATCTGTTAGGGCATCACTTTGTTGTTCGTCTTGACCGTAAGAGTCTGAAATTTCTTCTTGAGCAGCGTGTAGTGGATGGTGACTATCGATGGATCGCGAAATTAATGGGTTATGATTTGAAAGATCGAATATAAGAAGGGCCTTGAAAATAGAGTGCGGATGCCTTGTCACGAATGCCCAGAAATGCGAGCTTGGCATGCCGAGTGTGGTGGCGGGTATTAACACCGCCGTCTTTACGCAATGAGTTAAAGAGGATGATAAGTGATGGAAATTTATAAGTCGATGCACTGCGTGGTAAGGGGCCCAGGATACTCGGTAGTTGGTGATGTGTTGCTTTATCGTGGTCGGCTTGTTTTGCCTCAGACATCCCCAACGATTCCTCTACTTTTGCTTGAATTCCACCTGTGGTGCTATTGGGGACATTTCTGAGTCCTTAAAACTTATCAGCGCTTGGCTAAGGAGGTGTATTGGCAAGGAATGAAAGCTCGTGTGCGTTCCTTTGTGGCCGAATGCTCTATCTGTGTTCAAGCTAAACATCTATCCTTATCTCCTGCGGGGTTGCTCTGACCTTTGCCGATCCTGCACTTGCAGTGCGGGAAGATATTTCGATGGACTTTGTGGAAGGTTTACCGCGATCTGAGGGTTATGACACTATACTAGTGGTGGTTGACCGTTTGTCCAAATATTCTCATTTCATACCTCTTCGACACCCGTTTTCTTCCTTGTCAGTGTCAAAGGTGTTTATCAAGGAGATTGTTCGGTTGCACGGAATTCCAAAAAGTATTATATCTGACCGCGATAAGGTTTTTACGAGTTTGCTTTGGGAAGAGATGTTCAAGGCTACGGGTACTAAACTGTGTCGAAGCACCACTTACCATCCACAGACTGATGGGCAGACTGAGGTGGTGAATCGTTGTCTGGAATCCTATTTGAGGTGTTTCGTAATGCATCATCCTAAGGCGTGGTACCAATGGTTGTCTTGGGCGGAGTACAGCTTTAACACTTCTTTCCACTCATCCACGGATATGACACCTTTCGAGATCGTTTATGGCAGACCCCCTCCTACCCTGTTGGGTTATGATCATGGAGTTAGCCCAGTGGCATCTGTGGATTCATTAATGAAGGATCGCGATCGGATCTTGACCACATTAAAGGCTAGCTTGTTGCGAGCGCAACAATCTATGGCGGATCGCGCAAACGCAAAACGTAGGGATGTGCAGTTTAATATTGATGATTTGGTGTATATCAAGCTTCGACCATACCGCCAATCTTCTTTGGCTAAATTTCAACACCGGCCGTGGCGCCGAGGTTTATTGGGCCCTACCGTGTGCTGGCTTGAGTAGGTCCTGTTGCTTATCGTTTGGAACTTCCGCCGGCAGTTAAGATTCACCCGGTTTTTCACGTGTCAGTTCTGCGTAAAGCGGGTGACTCGTCGGTTCTTGTCATGTCTACACCGTCCTTGGTGGGAGATGATCTCGTGCATGGTGGTTCGCCCTAAAATTTTGTGTTGGGCGCCCAAGAGAATTTCCACGCGGCGGGATCGCGTCAAGTTTTGGTCCAATGGGAAGGCTACGCACCAGAGGATGCGACTTGGGAGTCCGCAGCTGATTTGAAATTGCAATTTCCGAACTTTCACCTTGAGGACAAGGTGGCTCTGTGGGGGGGAAGTATTGATACGATCCCGGCATCATTAAAAGTATACTCGAGGCGAAGCAAGAAGTGAAGAATGCTTTAATTACTATTTTAATATATTTTATTATGCACATTTAGTTTGTAATGGGCCTATGGGCCTAAATAGAGTTATTTACGAAGTTAGGTTAAATCCTAGGAAGGCTATAAATAGGCGGACTAGGTTACTCTTTTATCTATCGAATTATCATTGTTGTATTGCGGCTCTTTGAGAGATTCTCTCGAGAGGTTTATCTTATTTTAATAGAAAGGTGTGGTAGATTCTATCACATTATTGAAAAGATGGAACACATGGTAGGAAATTTGAATAAAAATAAGCCTAAATTTAAAAAAAAACAAAAACAATATCATTGAGACTATCTTTTGGAAAATCTGGATGACTAGGAATGACAGGGAAGCATTGAGATTTCCCTTTAATTGACTCTATTTTGCATTTACCCTTTATTTTGGAGCAAGAGATCTCAACCATATTGCAATTTTAGTCATAGCTATCTCTTTGCTAACTTGCTTTATTTCATGTAGCAGTCTCATCTTTTCTGTAACTATTTCACTCATTAATGAAATATTTTGTTTCCTATAAAAAAAATTAACAAAAAACAAAAAACCAGATTGTTTATCAAATTGTTATCAAACTTGGTCTAAAAAATGATTATCCACTTCTCACCTTTGTCATCACAAGTACTTAAAAATGTATATGATAAACTAATTGTAAAGCTAATATTTTTCCAGGAAGCTGAAAAAGGTGATAAGCAAGAGCAGCCCAAAGAGAAAGAAGAGCCCAAGTTTGAGCCTTTTGCTGGGAAGAAGTATTCATTGAGAGGTTAATTAGATTACCAAACTCTATGGTTTACATTAACACACTATTTATATCCTGTTTCATCTATGCTATTATGCTTTTGTGATACCAACAGTTTTATAAGTTAAATTTTAGTTGAAATGTTAGATTTTTATGCACAGAATTTTTCTTTTATTTATGGAAAACTGTACATTGCTTAAATCGGGAACCAGTGCTATTCAAAACCTTCTTTGAGGTGCTTATATCCCACACAGTATTTTTGTTACACATTTGCTCTTCATGTACCAACTGACATTTTTTTAGTACAACTTTTAACCTTATGAAAAGGGATTTTGCTGATTACTTGGATTTTATACCTTTTCAATTGATTGATGAAAAATATTTAAATGTTATTTCAAATATATTGTTTGTTGTGGTAAAGCAAGGGTGGTGAGACTTTCATTTCAATTCGTTTGGGTTGAACTTCACTTTTCAATTAACTTATACAATGACAAAATATTATGATTACTTGAACCCTAACTTAAACGTAACTTAAATAGTTTGATCTATACCCCTCTCAAGTCTATGTTTTTGGCAAAAGTATTTTAAAAATGTCTTATTCTTAAATAGGATTTAGAGTATGCACATTACTCTCTCATTTAGAGGTGGTGATTTGAATGAATGGCCAATATTTTCGAATTCAAAAAATAATTATAGATATGGTCACTTTAAAAAAAATAGCAATCATAATCTAACTCTAATATTGTATTAATGAAACAAAATATTGTATTGTATTTATGATATTTATAATTATTTTATGAGAGTAGGTCGGTCATCCATTACAATTTTCATATTTACAATCTTACTTAAAAAAAAGTTCTCAATGGATGACACAGTAGTTGAAAATTTGGACTTTGAAGATATGTTCCCTCAAGGTCCCAAGTTTGAGACATAACTGTGACATTACTCGCTCGATGTCTCTCATTGTTTGGTCTAAGGACGGGTGTGATTACCCTTGCTTAAAAAAAACCTTACTTAAAAAAAACTCCTCATCGTCCTTTTAAGCATCGTTTTATTAGATTTTCAAGAACACTACTCGGAAAACTTCTAAAAAAATAGAAATTGCTTCGAATTTCTAAAGCCTCGTTAGATAAATATTTTATTTACTATTTTTTAAAACAAATTTAAATTTATTTTTACTCTTCCATTTTCTTTAGAAAGTATTTTCAAAAATTAAAATAAACTTTTTGGTATTAACTTCTATTAAAAATATAGATAAATTGTAGATATTTGAGTAAAGAAATATATGATAAAATAGTTAATGTAAACTTATATTCATAAAAATATTGAAAAAGTGACGTTAAAAAAATATTTCTTATAATTGAAAAAGGGGGCAATTCACCTGCCCAATTATATTGAAATAACCCAATGTGCAAGCTGCTCATCTGATAAGATGTCCTAACCAACATTTCAAAATTTCGTTACTAAAATATAAACAATACTAGTAATAAAAAAGAACTCACTTAGAACAGATGAAAGGTTTCTTTTTTAATTTAGAAATTTTCAGTTATAAATTTTGTAGAAATATTAAACGATGTCAACATTTTATTAATATCTCCCTAAAATTGAGACCTCGACATCTCAAGGAAAAGAGGGCAAAAAAAAAAGAAGACAAGGAACTTACCCCCACGTGAACAGAAAATATGGACATTCAAAGGATGAACTCTTAAATTAATCAAAAGTTGCAACATCATAATGCACCGTTCCAATGGTGATTTTTCTAAGCAAAAGTAGAAATCAACAACAAGGATTACTATAATTTGTGTTCATTCAAAGTTTTTACACATCAAAAGCTCTCCCTTTATCATCATCAACTAAGACGAAGCAACGAATCATTTAAACCTGCAGCAGAAAGATGTAATGTAGCATCTATATTAGAACTCCAACATAAAGATTTTGAATATTTGATATCTCAATCGATAATATAGATTTTATGCTAATTGAGCTATAATCATATTGGTACAAACCAAACCATGGCAATTATTTATTGAAAACTATTGTTATTAGTATCAGCTTTTTTTTTTTATAAAGACTTTTTAAAAAGGGTGCATCACGAAGACTTTTCAAGTGATTACCCAACCAAGTACTACTCTCACTTAAACATGCTTAACCGCAGAGTTCAGATGGGATCGATGCACTGGCATGCGTTAATAGTGTGTATTAGCTTATATTTTGAAAATTGTTTCCGCAAAATGGGGTTCACAAATTTCACTCGTTAAAGGGGCAATCGATCAGTTTAATAATTTCCATGCAATAATATTACAAAACACACTATTGAATAAATAATATAATAGGTAGTGCATTCAGATTGGGGAAAATAGTGAAAGCTTACCTTTATTTATTACCATGAAAATGAAGATTTCAGTTACCTTCCCGCCCATAGTCATATATTATCTCGATCTGTACATAGATGGAGTCAGTGAATTTGTTTGAGACTACAGAAACATGGTATAAAAAGCTATAAAAAAGACAAGTAGAGAACTCAAGTCAACTACGATATATATATATAAATACACACACACAAGATACATGGAACTTAGTTCCTGTGCTTCTTATTTTATTTTTATTTTTATATTCGTAACAATCCGAGCCACATTATACACACTTTGACTACTATAATGAAACATTTAGATGTCAAGGAAACCTAAAGAAAATTAATTCCTATTCTAAGTAGGTGACTACCATGTGATTGAATCCATCCCCTCTTAATTCCCCAAGGTCCTTTTGACCACCAAGCCACTCCCCTCGATGATTGTGTGCTTTTATAGTCCTAGTTACCATTTTCAAGTGCTCTTAATGTAGGGGAAAGTGAGTCTAGCTTACACCAGTATATTATCTTTTAAAAAGAAAATGTCACAAGGAAACAAACTATACATATTTCAGAACTTTATGTTTCTTTACATTAGGGCAATGAACCAAATAAAGGGCACGGCGCTTATAATTGCGATGCACTCTCTACATCATGGCTTCTCTTGAATAGTCACGGACGAGGTGGCTAATAATGCTATGCTATATAGCTCAGTAATGCTTAGGACCATCATGGTTAATGATGCTTAAATAGTTCTAAGGACGATCTAGGAGTTCCTTCTCTATCCGCCATTTCGGGAGAATGAGAGGTTCTTGTTAGGCTTAGATCTGTGATAATGTTTAGGGGTTGTGGGGGTGAGAGGAACAATAGAACCTTTCCGGGGCTTGAAAGAGATCTTTGAGATGGATTCCATGTTTCTCGATGAAAGTTTGATTTTTCATTAAAAAAGCATGTATATGCAAATAAAAGTAATAACAATAGCATTGTTAAGAAAGGAAGAGAAGGAATGACCACTTAGAAAAACAAAAAGGAATAGGTTAACATTCTTCTAAAAGAAACTTACCCCAGGAGGTGGAGTTGGGTTTCGCGTAAACTTAGAACCACCGGGAGCCCAAGGAACTGCAGTGCAGAGGAAAAGGAAAATTTATTAAAAGATTAACAGCTGCATAAATATCATAATACATGCAAACGAAATTGAAAAAACAGACATGAAGTTTTCATTGTCAATAAAAGTCAAATAACAGGAGGCGACCATTTGTAGGTTGGAAGGGGGAAAAAGAACATTGTATTTAGATAAGCATGCTAGCAATTTGACTACTTATCATCTACAAATATATTCCAGAATTGAAGATTTGTAGTTCCAAACTCAATGAAGACCATCATATTTTATGAAAAAGAGAGAATTTCTCAAAAGCTTTATGCAGAGATTGACACACAAATAGAATTGAAGATCACTTATGAAGCAAAAATCTTCATAACCCCATGCGGAGTTGGATCCTTTGATGTAATAATGGATGTTAAGGGGATGGCTATCCATATGATTGGGTCTAATTGGTAGAAATTAAAGATCGTGAGCATCTAAGTACCTACGTTCCATGATTGAGTCCATTTCCATACTCTCTGCCTTCCTTGAACTTTTGAGATCACAATACTGCTAATCTCTGTCACTCTAGATTCATTTTTTGGAACAAAGAAAAGGTTTCACTTTTGTTTTATTGTTCAGAAATAAGAAAAAAATTCTTAACCACCATGGGTTGACTTAGTCGTCACAAGGGCATTGGAAAACTAAGAAGAAATGAACTCAATGTATGGTGGCTACTACCTAAAATAAATTTCCTAAATGTTCACTTGAAAACCAAATGTAGTAGGGGCATGCAGTTGTTCTGTGATTCCAGGTGATCTTTTGAGAAAAAACTTGAGTCTCCATTTTTCTGTGAATACCAGGAGATTGTTTTCTTTTTTAAGTGAAACACTCCATGGTCTGATAATGGCATTTTTAGTAAACAAAGCAAGGGTTTAGCTGGCTAATTTGGAATCAGAGATCTTGTTGTTTGCAGGAGATTTTTGTTGGATTGCTAACTTAGTTGGATTGGTTTCGTAGTTCCATTTTATTTCCTCTATTATCCTTAGGTTGATTTTCTCTCTCTGGTTTTTATTTTCAGGATGGCTTCTTGTTGTTTTAACTTTATGTTTTTACTTGCTTTCTTTAGCTCCCTAGTGGAGCTTGTATCCTCAAGCAATATTCTCTTTTCATTTATCAATGAAAAGTGTTGTTTCTTGTTAAAAAAGCATAATCAAATCCATTCATGATTGTGCTTACCAATATATGGATCAGGGTGTCTCCACTTATTATAGGAAGCTTCCCCATCAGCTATCAGCTTGTCTATTGTGTCAAGATCTTCCTGCAAATCCACCCAAAGAAGGATCTATAAGCAAAAAGATCAATAGCATAGAAAATATAGCTTGATAACTAAAATTTGCCAGTTCATACATGCAGACATTCACCTTACACCATATTCAGAGTTTGTACACTCACTTAATCAGAGATCTCTAAGATTTAAACAAATTTCCAAAAACATAAGTGGACCGCTATGTCATGACATACTTGAGTTTTATTGAAATCACTCAATATAATTTCAAGTTAAACTCCCATAAGTTTCCCAATTCTCAGGGCTAACGAACATCAAATGTCAAACTTATTTTACTTTAACTCCAAGGATAAGTACTCAATTGTTAAACTTTCTAGAAAAATAAATTCTACAAGAGAATGCTTACTCATCTGAAACACAAATTGAGGGTGATATAATCCTAAAATATGGGACATCTCAACTGATTACAACCATAATTTTATTATTTTGGATAAGAAACAATTTCAATAATGAATGAAATTACAAACTGGTTTTCTGACTCAAACCTCCACCCTACATGTTATTGAAATAAATAAGGGACATCCTACAATCCAAGCACACATCCTTTGTTTATGGACGATCATCATAATAAATTCCCAGCATATCATATTGTACAATCCGCAATTATCCAAAAGCAATATTCAGACGAAAATCAAGGATCAATCAACAATGCCAATCCAGAGAACATAACAACTAAATCACAACACAAACACTAATCCAAAACTATCAATACAAACAACATAACTACTAAGCAACGAAAGTTTCTCGTTCATATATTTATATCCTTCTCTTCATATCTTTATACATTTATAACTTCCTCTCCGCTTCTCATCTTGATAGATTGTAACCATTTTCTAGTTTCCCATAAAAAATAAGAGATCAATACAAACCACATTTGAATGTTTCATCAAGAATCATACAACATTCTAAACGAAAAACATTCGTAATTAAAAAAAATTTAAAAACACACACACACACAGTATAGCTCAAACATGAATCCGGCAGCACAAAACAAGAGGTCGCAACGCAGAAATTTCAAATCAACGATAAAAAACGAAATTAAAGGAATAAACAAAGAGCGCACCACATGCTTGTTAGCCTCGAATCTCTCCCGAAGATCAGAAGCCTAAAACAAAGAAAAAACAGCAAAAAAATCACCGAATCAGAATTTAGAATGGAAGAAATCTGAAAAGCAGAAAAGTGAAAACGGAAATGGAAATGGAATACATCTTTGTAGAAGAGATGGCGATGAACGGCCCAGTTGAGAGTGTCTTTGAGAGCTCGCCGGTAAAGGATCCGAACCCTCTCCTTCTGGGCGGATCGCCGCCCCAAATACGCCGCCGTCGACGTAAAGCTCATCGTTCTCCTCCTCTCAATCGCTGACTCTGTATTCACTGTTTTTGTGTTCTTCTTTGATTGGGGCTTTCATTGGGACTGATTAACACCTAACACGACGCCGTTTAACCATTATCCAAACGCACCGTTTAATGTGGATTATGGAATGGGCAAAAGCCGCAAAACGTCCCGTTTATTTACTTTTTTTTTCTATTTTTACAATATACACAAACAAATTGTTATATTTGCAATATTTATATATTTTTTTAAAAAATCCATAAATTTTGGATTATTTTTAATATGGTCTTCAAAATTGATTGGCATAAAAATTTAAATTATCATTTCATTGATGTATTAAATTTAAAATTAATTTAATTATTAGTTTATTTACCGATTGAAGTGAACATTTTGTAAATATAAATACCATATAAAAATTAAACCCCAAATTTAAGGATAAAAGTTTTTAAAAAAACCCAAGCAAAGAAGGTTCTTTATGGGTCTAAATAACCTAATAGTGTGGCGGCTGGAAAATGATACAAAAGTATATTTGTAAGGTATATCTTAAATTTTCCAATAGGTTGTTTGTTAACTCTCTTGATATTAATCTTTAAAAAAAAACTCTTGATATGAAAAATTGGATTTGTTACTCATAATCATAAACAATAATAAAAAGGCAATGAAACATGAAACAAAAATACCGAAGATTACATGACTTTCTAATGTTGTGTTAGTTGTGTCTACTAATGTAAAAGAGAAATCATTTTATTTAAGAGATTATGAAGATAGAGATATTTAGTAAACATGACAAGAGTTTTAAAAGGTTTTATTTAGTAGACTTCTCATAAAACTCATATACGATATAAGACCTAACGTACATAAAAGTCAAATACAAAAATATAGATTCTCGCTCCTTGACCGAGCAGCGAAGCCCATACTAAAGTTCGTAGCTAAACTTAATTCAAGATACTTCAACACGGATGGCATCTAAAAGTGAGGACATTTTTCTATTTTTTTTGGGAGATTGTTTCAGAACAGTTTATTTATGTAGCTTTGTTCTGTAATCTTTTTGTAAGAACTATTGTTTTAATGGTGGCAAGATTTAAGATTAATATCATAATCTAGATGTGTGGAGCAATAGACATATGACAAAATCTCTCTTTCCAACAAATTTGTGGCTTTTAATATCTACCTTGAACTCGTAACCTTTTGATTATCAGGTCATACGTCATACAAATTGACGTTAGTTCTTGTTGATGGATCGATATTTTTTTCTCAATTAACGCCACATTTTACTTCAGCTTATTCCATTTGCATGGAGGAACTCAAAAAGGAATAACTGGATTGGAACTATAGAAAAGGCTTGAGTCAGCTGATGTACTGTCGAGAGAGATGTCGAATGGCGAGAAAGCGTTTCGAAGGTGAAAGCATTCGATATGATTGTGATCAATGGTTAGAAGAGATTGATCTTCAAGTGAGATCAGAACCAAGAATGATCAAATCAAGTAAGAGCCAAAATTTTCGTGACCTTGAAGAAATGGCCATTTCCAAGGCAAGTGGGTGTTCCCTACCATGCATTAGTCTCTTTCACTTTGGAGATTGTATCATTAAGCTTTACATCATGAACTGTATGATAGTGATGTGTTTTGAAAAATCATAAACAACAATCAAGAATTAAAGAAAGTAAAACTAAAAATACATAAATTTACGTGGTTCATTGTATAATGTCATGTTAATTACATTTATCAGGTAGGAAAACAGGACAAGGATTATTAAGAGAGTTTAAATTCTCGTTCACTGACCGAACAACGAGCCCAGTGTATTGAATAATCGTAGTACAATATAGTTGAAGACATTTCAATATTCTTAATGCATGAATCACTAACCAGTAGATAGAGTTTGCTCGAATTCTATGGTCCATGCATTTTTCCAATTTTCTTATATGGTTTTAGAATTGGATTCATTCATAATAATTTTTTAATCATCAGGCTCATTGTTCTTGATCTTAAATAATTATGGATTAGTTCCTTAGATAAGTTCAAACATGATATTATAAACCAGTATTCTTCAAAAGAAAGCCTTATTATTATTATATATAAGCTCATGATGAATGCAAATTCAAGCATCTTACATAGGATTAAAAATACAACAAACTAAACTAAAATCTTCAACAAAATGTTCAATAAGCTGCTCAGAATTACACAAAATAGTTTTTTGTTCTTTCCAAATCACTATATAAAAGCATCATCATCATCATAAACACAATTAACAGAGCAATTAGTCTCCAAGTTCATTCATCATCATCATCATGTTCTTCATTTTCATCTTCTTGATCTATAGATAGGCTCAGTATGAGTAGTTTTTGACGAACATTCCCTCGTTCGCTGCAGCGGTCTCACCCTCACTGCTGTACTTCCCGAGCTGAGCGAGCGAGTTCGCCTTGGCTCTGAGAATTAGAGCATCCTGCGCCGCCTTAACGTTCTCGGGCCGGCCGCCCCATGTCTTCAAGCAAGTGTTCTGCAGAGCTCTGGCGTATGAGAAGGACACATGCCATGGGTTTGGTGCTTGGTTCATGGCATTCAAGTTCAATGTGGCCTCTACTTCAGATTGCCCACCAGATAAAAACTGTATTTAAAAAAAACATGTTTATTTAGTTCATACAAAATTCAATCAATCAATCTTAAATGATCATAAACAGAATGATTCTTTTATTTATGTTTGGAGCACTAATAATCGTTCTCAATATAATTTCATTTCTCTTTTAAACTTTTATTCTCTTTCATAAACACCTTTTATTCTTATTCCTAACTTCTTTAAATTTTCCCGTAACCAATTTTTATCTTCTCATCTTCCCTATTTTATTATTCTCTTCACCGTAAACACAAAGTTATTCTCTTCAACTCAAAGAGGGCTAATCATTTTCTCTCGTATTCTCGGCCAAATGAGAATGATCATCTTATCCATATTTGGGCCACTAAGAATCATTCTAAGTATAATTACTTTTTCTTCTCATATTCACTATTTTGTTCTTCCTATAAATTTTCTCTTCACCCCAAACAGAAGTAATGATTCACTCTATAATCATTATCCTCAAACTAAACACAAATAATCATTTTCTCTCGATAATCATTCCTCTCGTATTCTTTTCCTAACTTTCCTCCATTCTATAATCATTCTCATTTTTTTTACCCTAAACATCTTTTAAAGTTTCATTTTCAATAAAGATTTGTAAGGTTTGTTGTAATGACTTGCCATGATTCCAGGAACAGCAGGAGGGACTCTTCTTTTGAGAAGATTAAGAGTGTACTTAGCAACTTCCTCAGGGCTGGCTTTTTCTTTGCTCTCAGCACCAGGAGTCACCATGCTTGGTTTCAAAAGAATTCCTTCAAACAATACATTGTTTTCTGCTAGGTAGAAGAACACCTCTGCCCAAACTTTCAATGCCACTTCGAAGTTTCTGTCGATTCCGTGCTCCCCGTCAAGCAAGATCTCCGGCTCGACGATCGGAACCAACCCATTGTCCTGCAAAATCCAAAACCAAGAACTAAATTTAAATAGGATTCTGTTGGTTGATATAATTGACTTTACTCCCATCTATCTACTTAAGTTTTTTATGAGTGATTTAACATGATTTAATAGATTCTGTTAAAACGGAAAGGGAATTGATTTGTAGAGACCTGTGAGATCGCTGCGTAGCGAGCGAGGCCCCAGGCGGCTTCCTTGACGGCGAGGGCTGATGGGCCATTGGGAATGCTCACGACCGTGCGCCTGCAAACGTCATTGTTATTGTTATGCTCGTATCTATTTATACTAAAGCATCAACAACCTAATGTAAACTTGAGTTCAGTCAACTTTACACAAAAACATCAATACAATAATACTATACTAATCTGATATAGTTTAATACTATGCTAATTCGAGATGATTGATACCATTTGGCGAAACGAGCACCCTGTTGGTAATATGCAGCTGCGCGAGAAGCCAGGCCGTCGAGTCCTTGGCACCATGATTCGTTGTTTGAACCAGCAAGTGGCACCAAACCCTGTTTTTTACAGAGTACCCCATTTATTTAGTCTCTTCATACTTCAAAAAAGTTTCAGCAAATCTAACTTTTAAGACTTTTTAGAACTTCTCAAAATGAAGTGGGTCCAATTGTTGAGGATGGCACTTGGAAAAAGTGAAAAAATCCTCTTATTATTATTAATTAGTTTGAGGTAAAATCTTATACTATTTAATATGATATTAGTAGAACCTATTAAACACAAATGGATTCGGTTCAATAAAAGTAAATTGGAATCCGATACAAAATTGATAAACTTAAAAGAGAGACACCATTTTAAAAGAGAGAATCCTACCTTGAAAAAGTGAGATAACTAACCTTTATATTTCCATTAACAATTCATTTTGAGATCAAACTCATGCCATCTAATAATATTATAAAAATTATACAAAGAAACTACATGACGACTGTAAAATATTGCAACCAGTACTGTAAAGTGTAAATCTAAGCTCAAAACTTGAACTAACCTTGTCAACTTTGATTCCAGGGACAATGCCTTGCTTAACCAAAACATCAACTATCTTCTCGCCGTCCACAGTGGATTGGTAGAGAGTCTCCTCGAAAAGAATAGCACCAGAGATGTAATTGCCAAGGTTTGGTGGAGTCACCAAGAGGGTTCGGTAAGCTTGACGGTTAGCCTCAGTGTTCTCCAACCCGATCGAAGCCAACCGCTTTCCACAAGTTGCATTGGACTCATCCATGGCCAAAATCCCACGTCCAGGAGACGCTACAGTTTTCTGCAACAACCCCATTAAAAGTTGAAGGACTAAAACAGAAAGGTGCATGCATCTGTTTTGAACCATACATGCACTTGTTTTGACCAAAGAGTCAAATATATATTATAAACATGAAAGTTGAGAGACTAAAACAGAACGATACTTACAGCTGTTTTGACCAGTTCGTCAGCATAAGAGCTGGCGCGGACGGTGAGGGAGGAGGGGTGGCATCGGACGGCGGAGACGGAGGATTGGCGGAGAGATTGGCTCTTGACCCACTCGAGCTTGTCGAGAACGGGGGGCGATTTGAGGAGAGAAGCGGAAGCCATTGATGAAACACAGAGTCTTGAGAAGCGAAGGAGACTGCAAAAATCTTATCTTTTTTGTTTGTTAACCAACGCTCTCTGATCTGGTTGATGCCTCGTGGCCACAAATGGTGAGCCTTCCTCTTTGTATTTATAGTTGCTTTGTGTGTGATTAAAGATTGCCAATTTGCGGCTATTGTCAATCTTCCAATATTTCTCTTCCACGTGGATGATAACTTTGCTGACTTGGCACACTCCCAAATTTCATCTTTAATTGTTTTGTTTCTTTTATTATTTCGAGAGAAGTTTGCTGTTAGGAGTTTACAAACAAGAAACCGTTCAAACCCAACCCAACCCAAAATAAGAATATTATAGAGAAAGAAGAATAGTAATATAATTCAAGAACTCAATTCAACTCAAAAATATAGGATTGAGTTGGATTGCGCTAATGCATAAGGTTGGACGGGTTGGCAAATTGACCAACTTGAAAAGTTGGGTTGGTCCAAAAAATTCGTCCAACCTAACCAACCCAGACCATAAACACCCTTAGTTGCTATAAGTAGACAACTGTTACCGTGAACATTTAAATCGCTCCTATAAACATTTTTTTTTAATTCTGTTATTCATACAATATCTTTCATTCTTCTTGTTATACATAGAAAATTTCCTTATTACTTGAAAACCTAAAAGATACTTATTGTCATCCGTAATCATGAAAAATCTAAAAGATACTTATTAAATTAGTAATGAATGATATACTATATAGTTATTTATATGAAATTGAGATAGCATTTTGTATTCTGTCAATGATTTGAGTTAAACCATTGATTGCACAGATAATCGAGTCTCAATTACCAAAGAAACAACATAAAATTGTTAATTTTCATTGACCTATAGATAGATTAGCTAATTGACACTCTTGATTCCTCCCAATGATAATGACTATTTTTAATCAAATCTGTAATATAACCTTATTATTATGTTAATTATTTTAGAAATGGAATTGGACAAAGGGTTATCACATCCATAGGTTTGTAAAAATATAAGGCTTTGATTCTCTCTTTGATTGAGAGATGAGAAGGGATTCATGGCTGTGGTTTTGCTTGAGGATTGATGCTTTGTTGAACAACGGTGGATAGCTTGCCACGTCATCCATTTGGAGGAGAAATCTCCTTTATGATGACGAATTTCCAAATAGACCTTTTTGGTTTTATTTGTGTTTGATTCAATATGTGTGGTTGATGGGACTGTGTGGATGGTAGGGAGTGTGCTTTGTGCATAGGAAATTTGAGTGATTGTTAAGGGCTTAAGAGAGATTGAAGGCAAATTTGTATTTCTCCTCCGCATTTCTTTCGGGTTTTTCGAAGGGAATAAGGTACCTCGAGTCGTAGATACTAAAAGTTCATCAATTTTTGCATTTATCAATTAGTAACGAACATTTAATACTAGTGTTATGTTTGTGAAAACTGTGATAGATTGGCTCGCCCAAGTAGAATAGTCCCTTAGTCAAAGGTGTTCTTGCTTAGACAATGTTTGCACTTGGCTATTTGGATGTTGGCAAACTTACCATAAAAGTATTCAACAATTAAATATTGGCTGAAGAGAGAAAATTAGTATAACTTTATTGCCTATACGAAAATGTAAACATTATGGTGTGAACGTTGATTTCTTGTCTTAAAATAAATGGAAGGTATTTCATATTTATTGTTATAATTATTTTTTTAGTAGCCAAAGAGAATTAAGAATAAAAAAAAGTTTAATGGGAAATAATTTTTTATGGGGAATTTGATCCCGTGATTTCCCTATAGTGAAGTAAAAAGATCTTCACTCTCATATACTAAAATTGTATCGAAGAATAAAAACACTTTAAGGATGAATGAACTTGAAGGATGAATGAGCAAACCATACCAAACATGCGACCCTTAAGGGCAAGGGAGTAGCATACTCACCCAAGCTTTCAACAAATTAGGAACTCCAAAGAAGAGTTGCTAAATACTATTTAATCTTTCTTAATTTGCCACTAATTTGTTGGTTTTTATGCTTAATTCAAAAGTTCTTGCTATAATGTTTATATGTGGTTTCTGGTCAGTTTAATGGATTGGCTGATTTTTCATAAAAATCAAATCTTCATATCAACAACGGTGAAATTTAAAACCTCAAACTTTCTATTATTACTATATCCTCGTTCCGAACTCTTGATTTATATCCAAATCATAACTTGGTGATGCTGAACTTTGATTTTCCTCTAATTGTGTATATGCTCTCAACCAGGGGTGTACATGGTCCGAGTTGGGTAGGGTTGAATGATTTTTTTGAACCAACTCAACTTTTCTGGTTGGGTAATTCGTCAACCCATCCGATCTTATGCATAAACGCAACCCAACCCAACCCTAGATTTTTGGGTTGGGTTGGGTTCTCGGGTTATGTTGCTCTCCTTTTTTTTCTCTAAAAAATTCAACTCATAAGCTCACAAATAGGTTAAAAAATGTTGATACTATACTACAACCCATTACCTATCTAATTAGTGCAATTCTTTATTTTTAGAAGACTTACAAGTATTCTAAAAAATTATCTTATTATTATATCTTGCATGCACACACATAAAATGCATATAATATTATTTGTTAGGGTTGGATTGAACGAGTCAAACCCAAGAACCAACCCAACCCAACAAAAACTATAAAATCATAACCCAATTCAACCCAAATTTTTTTTAACCCAACCCAACCCTTACGGTTTGGGTTTGGTAGTCCGGGTTGCTCGGGTTACCGGTTTTTTTGTACACCCCTACTCTCAACGAACATGACCCTTTGAAGTTTGAGTTTCAAGGCCCAACACTTGAAACTTGAAATTTTAAAGGATGCTATATGGGGTTATTTGTTTGACATATTTAGGTAAGATTAGTTTTATGATTTATTAAATCTTATTAACTTTTCTTTATTTTTATTTTTAATCATTCATTTTTAAATTTTTTTTACAGCTAAAAATAACTATTCATTTTAAATCGAGTTCAAACCAAAAAATTGACTCTAATTGAATTTTTTACTACTAAAAAAAGCACGAAATTTTTTTTCGATAAAACTTCCATCGAAAACAAAAGAAAAGACAGTTATAACCAATGAATAGAGGGAAATTGTACTTGAAAATCTCTAATAAATTTGACTGCTGATTATATTCATAAATATTTACAATTTCAGTAATATAAATCCAATTCCTTTGAACGTGATCGCATAGCTAATAAAATTGTATGAGTTTGACAATGTTATTCAATGATTAGTTTAAAACAGAGTTAAAAAGCAAAATCTCACAATGAACAAACAAATGTGGGAAAATGTGAATGCAAAAGCACCATGAAAAAAGCAAATGCCAGAATCTCATCTCCCAACAAGCGTTCATATCGGCAACGTACAGCGCTGAAAACGCTACAGAAAACTTTAAAGCGCATCAGAGACTCTAATTTATTGCCTTCCCATCCAAATTTGAAAAAATCGAAAAACAGTTTTTCAAAATCGATTGCTGAAGAACAATACCAGGGCCTCAGAGATTGTTAAACGATTTGTCTACTCCATTGAAATACTTCTCAGATGGTACGGACAAAGTTTTCTTCATCATAAGCCAATTGGAGAACAACAAAATGAAGAATCAGAAACAAAAAAAACAAAAAAAGAGCTAAAATGGAATAGACGAATCTGCAATGGCGCCGGAGAAAAATAACTGCATAATCGAAGTGAAATGCAGAGATTAGGGTTCTGGGAAGAGTTTAAATACAAGTTTGCGGAAACCCTAGAATCTGATGTGTTGCTGCGAAATTACTCATGCGCCCCTCCTTCCTCATGGATTGAAACAACCTTTTTTTTTTTTTTTTTTTTTTTTTTTTTTTTTTTTGTGATTTGAACTTCCATACATGATTTAAATTTCTTGGAAATATGTTTTTTTGTTATCAAGTTTTTGGATTTAGTTTTTTTTTTTTTTTTTTGGGTTTCGAAACAAAATTTATTAATATTACAAATTATTAAAATAATTGGTAGATTATAAAAAATTATGTTTGAAAGTAAGTTATTATAGTTTGTATTGCAATAATATGTTTTTAGTCTACAGTGAATTAGTAGTCGTTGAGAAAGCATACTATTACTAGAAGGGGTATTTTATTATTTATCACATTCGCGCTAAAGATTAAACGTTATTTTAGCCTTTGTCGAATTTCTTGTGGGAAACAAATATTCAACATGCAACGCTCTTATAGGTAGACCCATGATTTATAAGCTTGAAGTGGTGACATCAATTTAGGAGTATAGGTAATCCAAATAAAATAGCAGACATTTCGGGAATGTTGTATAACAGTCATACATGAAGGTTAGAGGATAAATCGTGATGTATATTTAATGATGTTGGTAAGCTTATCGATGTAATTGAGACTCATACATTAGTCTCCCCACTTATATATGATAAGACCAACCAACGTCTGCATAAAGCATGCAACCTTTACCAAAAGTATTGGAAATGAAGAACCAACTACAAATTAAGAGGTTAATGCTACAATAAATCCTACCAACACGTTGTGAGGAAGTGAGGTGCAAAAACTTATCCACGATAAATTAAACAAAAAGGACAAAAAAATTTCCATTAATAAATATTTGTTTTAACATGATAAGCTTTGGTTTTCAAGTATAATTGATTTATTCGTAATATTCAAGTATTGTTTTTTGGGGAAAAAAATGTGTACAAAAAACTTGAATACAATATTATGATGCATATAAAATGAAACAAAAAAAAAGTCAAAGTAATCTATAGATAATAGTTGTTGATATCATGTTAAAACGTTGAAGAAATTTTAAATAAAGTTCAATGTCTAAATATCAAACGAGCCCAACATCCTAGAATCGTTGTTGGTACGATTGGTACTTTGTATGTGGAGTTAAAATGGATTAACTCTAGACAAGATAATCAATTGCTCCACTGATCCTCAGTACCATACACAATGTTATAAATTAAAGTAAACCATATACTTTTTGGTTGAGTAAACTTATTCGACGCTTTATCTTTCTTTCATCTTTTGTGATAACTCATAACTCATAAATATGTCTATAAAAAAGATCAATAAAAACGAGACTCAAATTAGGGGGTCCGAATTAAGGGGTATTTTTTGGGGGGTACATAAAAGAAATTCCATATGAGTGATCTACTATTGCAAGTTTTAGCCTAAAATTTTCTCGAGAGAATCTGCGAACAAACCCTTAGAACCTGCGATTGTATTTGATGTACAGAGCTTGAGAGAGATTTGAAGAAATTGGAGATGGATGAATCAAAGGGGGTCCAAAATCAAGCTCCTAAACGCCCCTTCAATGGCGGCAAATATTCCAAAGGCACGTCCTGCAAGGGCTGCCTCTATTACTCTTCACTTCAGAAATCCAAATCCAAAACTCCCACTTGTATTGGATTGTCCAAAACTCTCAAACAAGGTGCCCCTTCATTTCCCTCCTCTTTTTGTACATAATCTTTTCCTTCAATCTGGTATGTTCTGATTCCATTTTTTGTGAAATATTATGAAATTGAGGATATCTGTAATTGGGTCAGATTTGTTTAGATTTGTTTACCATTCAATCTCGGTTTTATTTTTCTGGGTGTTGATTATGTTTGTTTACCTGATTTGGGTTTTCTCCAAAATTGAAATTTGAGGACCTTGGTGTATGTATTTCTTTTCCTTATTGTCACCGACTCACCGGTGTTTGGTATTCTCTTTATGTTTATGGCGGTTGTTCAAGGTGTTTGATCACTGTTTTTAACTTTCTGTAATAAGATATCCTTTAGAGGCTCTGTTATGTAAATGGTAATCACCTATTAAGAATTAAAGAGCGAGAAACAAAGAAGACAGAGATTTAAGTGGTGGTTCATGAACGTGTACGTAGACAGGTAGAGAAGAGAAACCATTTTATTTAAGAGATAAGAATACAAAATTTTGGCAAAGGGAGTTAGAGTTTTAAGAGTTTTTTTTTAGTGCACTCTTATAAAATTTTAATACAAAATAGGACCCAAAATACATAAAAGAAGCCCAACTAAGTAATCCTAGTGCAACATAGTTTATGTCTTTTCAATAGGTTCCATGAAACAAGTGAATGACACATTTTGTTCTTGAAAACTAATTCCTTGCTGGCCAAAGGGGGCCAGGGGCCAAAACAAGATCTTAAATGGAAGCCAAAGGAATTGTTTCCCCTTCTTCAATGGACGACCCACCATAGTTGTTGACTCGTTGTAATGTTTTCTATGGGGAGTGCAAGAAAGAGGAGAAAGTTATAGAAATTTCTAGTATATGTGCAAGAAAAGGGAACAACATCCCGGGTGAGACAGCATACTGTGGAAGCCATTTTTGAATCCTATAATGCCTTGAGCTTGAGTAGTTTAGCTCTCTAAATTAGGACTTGCTATTTATGGGGTATTTGCTCTTCCAAATCCCTTTATAGAGAAGCAGTTTTTTCTTTTACCCATTTTCACAAGGTAATGGGTGAGGGACTGACTAAAAAGAGACCTCTTGGGTTAAGCTGCCATACCCAAGTGTCTTTGATGTAGATAGGTGAGAAGAAGAGCGCAAGTGAATCAAAATCCAGATTATGAATCAAGTCATAAAGTAAAGAGGAACCTATGCATTTTTTATAAACAGAGAGTAGACAAAAAATTGGGAACATTATCATCATAAGAGTAGAAATCAGGAAGAATTCTAGAACATTAGTATAGCTCACCCACATATATGTCCACTTCGAACTATGAAAGAAAGCAGGAGTACTTGTGAAAAATGATTTCTGGAAATTGTTTGAAAAAAAAATGGTTGGAAGTGGAGTGGGAAAAGGTCTTTGAAAAGGAGAGGAGAAGAATTCAAGGCACCCTGAGGGCCGAGACGACTACAGAAGCAATGCCTTAGCAATGCAATATTTAACCATGCAAACATTAAGAATTCACTTGGAGTCTTGGGGTTTCCCTAGTGGTGCGGCAAGCTGCATACTCAAATACTCTCCTTGATGTCATTGATATAAACCTTTTTTGCCATTTCCCATGGGATTAATCAAGATGCTCAGACATTAATGGTTCTTAAATAAAAAAGAATACAGCAGAATAAAACCCAGAACATTCAAGGTGTGCAAATATGATAATTGTGGATGGAGTGTTGAGTAGAAAAAGACCAGATGCATTTTACCACTGCCAATGTGCACATTGTCTGGTCCAAGATTCTTTGTCCGGATGTTATCTGATTTATTTCCCTAAAGTTAGATATATTTTGTATCATAAATATATCCATAGTTTCTCTTGCAGCTATTTGTGTGGACACACTCATCATTCATTTGAGATTGCACGAGTTGAATATATCATAGATCTATCAATATGTTGAAAAGAATTTGGTGGAGGAATTACTCTAGGTTCTATTTAATTGCAAGGGTATAAATCGTATGATTGTATTGACTATTGAGAAGTAGTGTTAACACTTCTTACTATTGAAACTCCAAGGGGGTGTTTGGATGAGTAATTGCATGAGTTATTTTGAGTGATTAGAAATTGAGGTTGTAATAATAGTTCGCTTGGATATGAATTTTTGTAGATGAATTACAAGCAATAGCTCGTTTGGATGTAGAATTTTGTATAGGATTGCGGAAATGAGTGGTTAAAAACTTAAAAATGAATGGTTTTGAAATGAGGAGTTATTTTAAGTGACTAGAAGATGAGTAGTTATTCTGAGTGGTTGCAATAGCTTGTTTGGAGTGATTTTTTTAGGTGGAGTTTGTTCACATTGTTCTGAAATTGCTTGTCCTTTGTCTCCTTATCATGAGCACTTTTGAGATTTTTCTTCTATTAAAGTTGAGAAGTTCTTAAATTGATAGCATGAACAAACAAGCTAAGCTTTCCTTCAACATTTTAAGAGTTTTGGTATTTCTTTCAGTTTCCTTAACTAAATTAACATTCATATCTCACTAGATATATGCCATATAGTAATCATCAGTTTTTCTAAGCAGTACCAAATTACAAAGTGGGAGAAACTGAGATGGAAGCTTCAAAAGACGGACGTAGTCTAACAGATTTCAAGTATGCTTGCGTTGGTTACTCTGTCTACTTAGAAAAGAAAGACTCAATAAACGATGTGCAGAACAAAGAAGCCGAGTTGCCCTTCTGCGCTGGTTTAGTGGTTTGTAATTTCTCAAATTTCCCTAAGATGCGACAAAAAATAAATAATTTCGATATGTTTAGCATTATATATACTTTTACCTCTCATTTGCTTAAGTTTGTGACACTTGTCTTATTTATTAGAATCGAGCTTAAAATTCGTTGTATTAGAATTTGGACTTCCATTATTTATGATGCATGTAAATGTTAATCAAAATATTGTAGCTCCCGGAACCTTGCATGCATTAATGCTCAAGTGCTGGTATATGCAAATTAAACTGCTGTTTCAAGTTGAGTTCTTTATCTTTTGGATGTAAGATTTAGATGTTCAATGCAGTTTGATTTCTATTTCATCCAAAGGTTATTTTCTTATCATTTTATATATTGAGTCATTGACAACAAATATATGCTTATCAGGTATTGATGGACAAAAAACCTGCTGAAAATTCCAATGCTCATATTCATAATAAAACTGAAGGTACTGCAAGTAAATATATCTTTTTTTCGAGTATTAATATCTTTCAATTTTCCACAAGGCTTTCCCTTTTGCTGGGTAGATAATTCCTTCAAATTTAGCATGGATATGCATTAAGATTTTCTTTTCTATATCTTTGAGTGTCCATACCAGTTTACGTGTACCACGAGTATTCTCACGGGACATATCACTTGATCTCACAAGATTTTCTTATATTCTTCCACCGTTTTATATACCTCTATTGCATGATCAATAAATCCACTAATACAATGTCGCAGAGCTAAGAAGTACATACAACTTTAAAATTTGACACTTATGATATGCTCGTTAGCACAATGTATGTATTAAAATCATCTATTTTCAGGGAGGTTGTGAGATCTTATGGAAATGTTTGGGAGTTGGCGAGGTTAAAAGCCTCTTTGGGTGCATTGGTCACCGAAACATTTTGTTATTTTGAGCTTGGTTTGATTTTGTTGGACTGGAATCCCTTTGTGAAGTTTTTGAGACTTCTTTTTAGTTGGACTTATTTTTCTGCATGCTCTGGTTTTTTCAGAGTATTTAATGAAAAATCGGAACATTAATTGTACAAAGTGAATGAGGACCAAATATTCGTTAGGCATATAGAACACTTGTTCAAACATAATATGGACAAAAATAATAGTTTTGGAGTGAAATAAATCAAAAGTACAAACTCATTTTAAGTATTAAAAAACTTATTGATTTTAAATTTCTTCTCGTATAAAAATGATTTTTTTTTATATCCGTGACTGTCTAGGTCAGTTTGCGTGCACCTCGACTAATGTTACGGGACATACTGTTTGACCCTACAACATTTAGAGAACTCACCACCTTTTAGTACCTTGGATTGGTTGAACCCACCATCTATACTTGAGTAGCTGTGTCCTTGTTGCGTCCAGTGGTAGATTTTTGCAATGTTTGTGTCTGGTGTCCATGGCCATGCTTCTTAATTGCAGGACCATACTTCTTAGTTGCAGGATGCTAATCTTCAAATTTGATCTTTCTATTTAGCAGATACCCCTGCGGCCCCTGCCCTTCCACAGCCGCGCAGCTATAAACCGCCCTATCCCGCTGGAGACGAGTACCTGAATAGGCAAGAACTTTTCGACCTATCATTTGACTGCTAAATGGCTTTCAATTTATGAACAATGTCAAAACATCACAGAAAAGTTTAATACTCAAAAGAGTGCAATTTGCAGGTTTACAAGGAACGCCACCCTTGTTGCATCAGGTGTAGCTAGGAATGTGAACAGAGTTTGCAGCTACATAAAAGAGAGTTTCGATGATATTTTATACCCTTATCGAAGACGACCGAAGTGAGGTATGTCCATGAATTACTAGAATAAAGATCAGTCAATACCATAAGTTGGTTGCAGAATCCCGACGTCGCCCGATTTTGTGAATTATCGATCAAAGTTCTCATCTTTCTTATTACTGTGTAGAGATGGATGGAGCATATGTCATCTTTACTTGGTTGTAATAAATAATGTAATGAATGTAATCTTTATTTACTGTTCATGTATTGATGCAAACTATCGATTTAGCTGCAGAAGAATCAAAGCCTTGAGAAAGAAAATTTTGAATTGCATGTTTTAGTTGCCAAAATGTGGTAGGCTGCTCGACTATATATATATGTGTGTGTATATATATTCGAAGTCTTTGGGGTATATCTATTTGCTGATGTCTCAATTTTGTGCTCAATAGATTTTGGATTGTCGATTTTGCATCTAATAGGTCATTAATCTTCTCATTTTTGTAAAATTTATGATTTTATTAGATCCAAAATTGTAAGTTAATTTTATATGTATTAGACTAATTGATCTTTTTAAATATTGAATATTTTGGTTTAAAAAAAATCTTGAATATGTTTGAGAGGCGTTCGGATAAAGGGGTTGACCAACAATTCATAATGTCTCTATTGAGACACCCTTTAATAGAAATATGTCAACAAAAAAAAATGTTAGGAACTAAATTTGAGTAGTAACTAAAATTGATCATTTGACTAAAATATTGTTAAATTAAAAGTGGACCAAAATGATATTTTAATCATAACTTTTATTTTTATTTTCAAAATTTGACTTGAATTTTGTGAAAACACTTTTAGAAAGTAGATAATAGTACCAATAAAATAGAATAACAGCCATAAAATGCTTATAAGCTTAACTTTTTAAATGAAAAACTAAAATTAAATGGTTATAAAAACAATTCTTTTAATAAAATTTATGAGTGTACGCATTTAGTTGCCATGTAGTAAATTAATTTATAGATAAATTTACTACAATAAAAAACTCATAATTTTTTATTCTTCAATACGATTTTGACCACTAAATCAATTTATGAAACAGAACTTAGATGATATAAATTTCTAGACAACGTTTTTTAATTCATTTTTTAACAACTAAATTATAGTGTAATGAAGCACATGTATTCCTAAGCTAGTTTGGTTGGGTTTGAACATTCACAAATATATTTTTTTTATATACAAAAATAGATATTGAAAGAATCCCAATAGCACCATCACCATAGAAAGTGAGCATTAATGTTTGTTGAATCAACCACCACTTAGGTCCCTCACAAAAGTAGAGATAATTTCAACCACTCAACTTTATTGCTCTTTACAATTCCCCCTTCAATAATGTCTCAACAATAAATTAATGTCGCTTCAATAATGGCTTTCTCCCCCATCCCATCTCAATTTCCCCTTTTATTCAATAAAAATAAGAATTCAAAAAAAGAATCGAATAAAAATAGGAGAAAAGATGGAACAACTAAAGCAAACCAACTCTCAACAGATAAAGATAACAAGATAATGTCAAAGCCAAGTGATAATCAACTAATATTTTTTGATTTATCGATTTAAATTTTCCAACTCTAAATATTATTGTTGTACTAAAAAAATAATTCAAACTATATAAATTTTGTGCGAGTGAGAGATCATGTACTCGAATAATAATTCAATTAGCATAAGTGTAATTTAAAAAGTTGTGATTTCAAATTACTAACGCTTAATTATTATTAGACTTAAAAAAACATGCACTACAATCTTTTATCTCATTTGTTGTATTAATAAAAAAGCTCGAAAAAGTATGAAATTTAATATTTGCAAACTAGCTAATTTAATATAATAATACAAAAATCTCTGTTTTTTTTCATACCTAAGCATATCTAATCTTTACCTAATAAACAAAAATCTAATTAATCAAATCAATTTCACAAAAAATAGTAAAATACTACACTACAAGTAATGACCTGGCCTAATTTCTCCACTAACCGTACTAGGACAAAATGGATACCCGGTCCATCCAAACCGGTTGGTTTGGTCGGTTTAATAACTTGGGACCATTTGACTCAGCTCGGTTGCCGGTTCAGGGTCCTCCTTCATCTTCCTCATTTCGACCACTTTCCGATGACTGTTCGAGTGAACGCCGCTGCAAAAAGTGGGGCTCAACGCCGGTCTGTACTCCGGAAAGAGCCGACCGGATTTAAACCGAACCCCACAAGCGTTGCAGAGAGTTTTCGCCCCGTGTGGACCGGACCGCCACTGTGGAGTCTTCTGAACCAGACAATGACTGCACCGCCGAGGAAACTGGCCGGCGGCCAACGACGACGGCGACCTTTTCCTTTGCTTCTTTGGAGCCTTGCCGGAAGTGTTATAGGAGTCCACGTTCTCGCCGGCGTCGGAGAAGATGAACAACGGCACGGCGGAGGAATCGCCGGAGGACGTCGCCGACGAAGACGACGACGTCATCGTTTGACGACTTAGTCTTGACCTTTTCGTCCTCGGTCTGACCGGATAAAACGCCGGCAGACACGAAATTACAGCTCCGGCGAGTTTCTTTTCCGGCTCGGAACGGTTCAGAGCCACGTCGGAGGAGGAAAATTCCGAGCAAGAATCGTCGACGAATTGAGAAACCCATTCAAGCTCCGCCAAAGCATCGCCCTGAAACGAAAAAACCCAGAAAGGGATTTCAATTTCAATTAACTTTTTCAATTTTCCCATTAAATACTCCATAAATCGAACTAAACTTTCTTTTTAAAAAAAAACCCAAGGTGTTAAATTTACCGGAAAATCAAGCTCAACGGCGAGAAACGTCTTAAAATCCTCATCTCCGGCGGCCGGAAACTCGTCGGACTGATTCAAATTCGACGAAACAGAGTGGCGATTTTTTTCAAACTCTTCATCCTCGTCGGACCCATGTTCAAAATCGCCGTTAGAAAAGTTCAAAAACTCGTCGACCTGAAATTCCTCGCCGGCGACGAGATTAGGTCCGTTGAAACACGAATTCTCCTCCACCAAAGCGTCTTTTTTAGCAGATTCCATCGCTAATTCCCAGTGGAAACTTGATTTCAAAGCCTTAGCCTCCAAAAACTTCATAATCTTGTTTTTCTAAATCCAAACAAAACAACAAAATGATATAAAAGATTATAGAAATTTATTTGTTCTTGCTGGTTGTAATAATTACCTGTTTGATAAAGGGGGAATAATTGCAGGGAGAAATGCAAAGGAAGAGTCAGAGCGGCAGTTGAAGATTCCAAAAATTTGAAAAGATAAATTGGGGATTTTGAAATTTATATAAAATTTTGATTTTGATTTTTGAATTTGATATTTAACTTTTTTTTATTTTTTATTGGACGGTAGGTTTTTTATCATTTGGTGGGGCTGACTTTTATTGGTCGGATGGGCAGCAGGCTTTGCCGGCTCCCACTCTTTTTGTTATTAATCTTTTTTACAGAAAAAAATTGACAATTATATACATCATTTCTGATATTTGTGTCGTTAATAATATGTCATATAAATAATGCCTTTTATAAAAGAAAATGTTTTATGAAATATATATGATTTAATTAATAAGAGATAAATGATAAATTGTAGACGTGTCATATTATTTTCACACAATAATAGATGAAAAGTATGTATAAGATACTTCCGACAAAGTTAGAAAAATTTTCCTTTTTAAAAAAATAAAATGTTATTCTATTTGTTGTTACAATTTTGGGTATTTTAGCTAGGATTCTCCTTAGAAAGTATTGAAATAGTATGCTATGAGACTAAATTTCACATTATTTAATATAACATGAGAGTTGATTAATTTTATTTGAATATTAGATTAAAAAAATATATAAATGGTATTTGAATTCAAATTGGTGAATCTAAAGCGATGTAATTTTGAAAGAGCATGTTGAAAATCACATATTAAAATGTGAAGAAATTTTATAACGTACATTTTATATGATGTGAGAGTCACTCATCCTATAGTATGTGGTAAGTTTTTTTGTTTAGGAGAAGATGAGGGGGTCGAGAAAGGTTGAGAGTGGAAAAATAAGAATTAAGACTTTATACACACATTTGTAACTATTTTTTTAAGAACAAAAGGTTAATGCATTTATATCTCAAATTTAAATAACTTTTATGAATATATTAACAACAATTTTAAAAGTCCATACACATTTAAATATATGTACGCGAGCTTTGAATATATGCTTCTTTTTTTTAAGGTTGTCACCTTCAATTATGTTTCCATTCCTCCTATATATTAGTATGTTGTGGCCAAGAAGTGGGTTAGTGATGCATCGAATGTTAAAGGAGTGAAACTCCGATTCTCAATCACCAAAAACAAAAATTTAGTTTCTCTTTTTTTTATCTCTTTGGAAATCTTTACTTTCATTTTTCATTTTTTCTTTTATCACAATTTGCTCTTTTAATTTTATCTGCACTTTATATCCTTATCCCCATAGCTATAGAACCACATGTGATAACTTTTCACCACACGATGCTCACTATGATTTGAATCCATCAGTGATTGTTAGGTACGTGACATGAGTGTAGTTGATTTTTTATTGTTGTTTAATAGTGTGATTGGGTGCCCGAAGATTATGGATACTCGCGTTCGATTTTTTTTTTTTTTTTTTTCTGTTGACAAATATATAATTGAATAATAGAAAAAGAGATTTCATTTGTTTTAAATATTAGGTTTGTTTCCTAAAAGAAAAAATAGGTTAAAAATTAGTTTTTTTAAAGTCTTTTGGACTACTATGCTACATAAACCTATTAACTGAATTTTAGTGGAGTTAAAGATGTATGCTACTAGTGAAATTTTCACTAATGTAGGTTGGTAGGATAGTTTTAAATATGGCTTCTTTCTAAGCAGATTTAATGCAAGTCAACGACTTAACTTAATCATTTTGCCACATCTTAACTATTTTCTTATGTGAGTTTTGTATTACTATTAATTATTTTACTCAATAATCTGTCATAAATTAATAGGATAATCTTTGTAGGTTTAAAAAATCAATTACTTTTAGATGACTTATGGTTCCTATTTTCATTTTTATAGTAAACTTATGGTTCCTATTTAGATTTCTATTATTCATACATTCTTTTATCTAGCATATCCATTAGATTAGTCTTTTTAGTTTATATGTCACATCCTATTAAATTAATTATAATAAATTTGATTTCAAAACAAAAATTATAATAAATTTAAGCCAAATTGAAAAAACAATTGCACATTAAGGAGTTTTAGCAAAAGTAATCTACCATTTTTTAAGAAAATTATTTATAATTATGAAATTACACAAATAACCTTAAACCAATATTTAATAAAATAGAAAAGTACTAATATAAATAAATAATAATTTTAAAAATCCTCAAATTATGGGTAGTATTCAATTTTCATTTTCAATCCAAAATTATCTCCTTAAAAGTGATAAATAACTTTTTTATAATTAAAAAAAACAATTTATGTGAAATACGATTTGATTATTGTTTTGATTTTGACAAAAAAATTTAAAATCTTCCAATCATTATTTTTTTTTTCTATATGACCAAATGGAATAAGTTGTGTAATACAATATTTATCTTTTTTAAAAAATATAATCAATGCAAAAATTATCTTTTTTTAAATATAATCAAAACAATATTTATCTTTATTTTAATATAATTAATACAATATTTATCTTTTTTATTTATAATTAATACAGTTTTTATCTTTTTTAAATATAAATATAGTATTTATACCGAAAAAATAATAAAAATAAGTTTAAAAAAATTGAAAGTTCGCCAAGTGGAACCATAAACAGCTCAATCGAACAAACTTGATTTGAAAAAAAAAAGGCACATGTGGTGGCATACGATATAATGTCTGATTATATTGTATAAATGAGTATTAATAATACAATATTAAACTGTATTTATAACTATAAATACAAATATTTTCAAATTTGATTACATTTGTAAATATTTTGTTATAATAGTTCATATTGTATTAATAATACATGATAGTGTATTAATAATTTAATACTGTATTATTGGGTATTAATAATATAATATTGAACCGTATTTATAATTATATATGCAAATATCTTCAAATTTGACTAAATTTGTAATAATTTTATTAAAAAAGTTCTATTAATAATACATAATATTGAATTAATTATATATAATACTGTATTATTGAATATTAATAATACAATATTAACCATATTTATAATTATAAATGAAAATATTTTCAAATTTGATTGTTTTTATAATTATTATGTCATAATAGTTCATATTGTATTAATAATATATAATATTGTATTAATAATGTAATATTGTATCGTGAGTATTAATAATACAATATTAAATGTATTTATAATTATAGATGCAAATATTTTTAAATTTCACTACATTTATAATTATTTTGTTAGAATAGTCTATCGCTTATAATTTTCTAATATTAGATAATTTAACATTTGGAACATCAAACCTAGAAAATTGAAATCTACCCACATTGAAAAAAGAATGAAGTAAAAACAAAGATTTGAAATGAAAAACAAAATAAAGCGATAAAATCATGAAATTTTGAAACAATGAAACAAACGTAATTAATTAATTTATTTAAAAAAATTGTTTCAAAATATAATAAAAAAAAGTTTTTTTAAAAAATAATGGTTTACCACGTGGCCATCTCATACTGGTCAAAGAAATGAAATATGAAAAAAAAAATGTAATCGCAAAAGTGTGCATGTGAAAGCGTAGTAGAAGAAAAAGGAGGAAAAGAAACATGATAACAAGGGCATACTGGGCATTTAAAAAAATATGATTAGTTAAATTTAAAAAAAAAAAATAGATTTATAAATACTATCCAATATGATTAGATTTGTAATTATTTTCCTAAAAGTGTCTATTTATCGCAATTTCCCTAAATTTAATCAGCATGTCACATGTATATTATTCCAAGCTTAACTATTTAGATTTTAGTGGCCACGTGCTTATTAAAGTTGAATCTAAAAGTTAGTTAATGTTTCTATTTTTGCTTAGATTTGTCAACTTCGTCGATATAATAATCCTACTTAAAATGAGTCATCAAGACAAGAATTCATACATTTTACTTCACTTAAAATTAAACATTGAAAAATAAAGAATATAGGTGAAACTAATAATTCTTTTAAAAAATCTGCAAAAAAGTATAATAATTGTTTTTTTTTAAGGTGAAACTAATAGTAACCATTTTTTTTTTTTGAGATTCATAATAATCATAGAGTTAGTTTCCATCTATCTTATATATAATACATTTTTGTTTCATTTTTTTTAGCAGCTTGTATTCAATTATTTAGTAAAAATGTCCGTAAGAATAATTGTTCATCAAAGTGCATTCATAGATCAAGAAGTTATGAATTTAAATATATATATATATATATATATATATATATATATATTTTAGGAAATCGTATCTACTTATTATAAATTATTATATCCTAAAAAAAAAGAAATTAATAGAACTAGAAAATTCCAAAAATAAAAATGACGCTTGGCGGATTTTGGTGCTGATTTGGACTTTTTATTTTGATTTTTTTTTCTTAAAAAAAAACAATTTAGAAAAAAAATCGAAGTTCGGCCATCTTTGACGAAAGCAGGGAAAAACAGTTTTTTTTAAGTAATCTTTTTTCAAAAAAAAAATAATAATGTTAAGAGTGACTTTAACAAAAGATAATTGTGTTGTCGCTCATTGATTGGTTAAAAATTTAATTCTAACTTTTTATGTAAGATTGGGTCATTTCTTCAATTTAAACTATTTTATAAATAATCTTTTTTATAAAAAAAAAGGTTTGATTTTTAAAAAATGATAGTTAAAAATAAAAGCACTCTGTTGTTTGAATTATTTTATCCATTTTATTATTTTTTGAAAAATAATTATCTTTATTATTATTATTATTTAGCAATTTTGTTTTCTACGTTTTTATCATGCTTCACCAACCTTCCATATCCCTTTACACAACTTTATTTGATAGCTAATGGGTAGAGGCAAAATATTAAATTCTAAGAATTTATTGGGAGGGTGTTCTAATTATATATATATATAGGCACAAATTGGGAGGGGAGATTACAAATGTCAATTCCAATGATCGAATGACTGTGGAATGAAAATAGATTAACATCAAACCACATAATCAATCGCGCTACCAATTTATTCGGGAATTACAAATTCCAATTACATGGTGTTCTATACTAATTAAATATTATGTTATTTTAAAATTAATAAAAGATAAAAAAAAAATTAAATTTCTAACTTCGTTTGTTCATAATAGATACTATAGGTGTGTTTGGGCTCTCGTTTATGTAAACGACCGCGTTGGTTATAATAACTCAACCGATGTTTGTCCCACTAATTCTTATAAACGGTGATTACCTAAAAATGCATGTTTGTTTATCTAAACCTATGTGTCCGTTCATCTAAACTTTACATATTTTAATTTTTGTTACATAATCAACCCATCAAATACTGTTTATCATAATTCATATTATAATAACTTACCTCTCAAACACCATTTATAATAACCTACCATTTATTATAATCTTCCATCTATCATAACCAAACCGATGCTCCAACCACACCCTATATATTTTGTCTTAAAAGTACACTTTGTTCTTTCCTCGATGAATAGTATTATCCAATAGGAATCCTAGGATTGAAATTAGCAACAAATGGCAATGGTTTTATGAGAATAGAAGGGTCAAACAGAAGTGAAAAGGTCAACCCAATTACTTAATGGAAAAAGAAAAACAAATTGGATTGGAACATATTTACCAAACTCTTCAACCATTTTTACCCACTCAATGTGGTCTGGTAATTGATTAGATCCTCTTTTTCAAGTCAATCAAAATATGTTTCTTCTTTGGTTTATCTTGTTAGATTATTTCCATGTTCCATTCTTAATTGGCAAGAAACTTTTATTTGCATGTTTTTTTAATCAAATATTTAGTATTATTAAGGGTTGAAGTTGATTAAATAATGTTAATTTACAAGTTTAGTTCTCTTGTAAATATGAAATTTTTTTACTTTTGTGTTTTATATTACCAAACTTTAAAAAATGTTTAATAATTTTATGAATATTAAAGCTTGTGTTTAATAATTAATTAATTGACGTACTAAAAAATTCTTAGATAAATTAAAATTTAGAAAATGATGAATATGTCAAGTATTATTTACAAAATTGAAAGTTTAAGAGTGTATTAGATCTAAAAAAAACCAACAGAAAACAGTATTTGATCAACATTCATACATATCAAATAATTAAAAGGTATTAAATTTGAACATTTATTCCAAATTGTTGTAGAACTATAAAAAAGACATTAAAAAACCCACCCACTTAATACAAAATTTAAGAAGTCCAATCATACTATTTAGTGATCTCTTTTAAAACTTATCAAATAGACATGAAAAACACAAAAAAAAAACAAACAAACAAAAAGAATTAAATTAAATTATGATAGGTGTGAGACTAGGACTTGATGAATTTCTTGTCCACCATCTTGATATCAATTTGACCTATTAATTTATTTATTTTTTGAAAAAATTTGACCTATTAATTTAAGGATACAAATTTATAAACTAATTTGTAAGTTGATTTTTAAAAACCAAGCGGATGCCACCAAATTCAGAATGTAAATGAAGAAGAAAATGGTTTTAATACACCACAAAAACATTCCTCGTTCATTAGGTTGAAAGTGGTTGAGCTTTATTATCCTTAACTGCCATCTACCTTGATTCCTTGTTACCAATTCCTTAATCAGTTCTTTACAAACCGAATTGATATCGCCATTGCATTTTCAAGTTTTGTATTTGTGGATTTCTTGATTGATTTTGAGGTGAAACCTTTTTTTTTATTTTTCGAAAGTGCAATCGACATCACCCTTTTCCAACATGGATAATTTGCAGATTTTGTTAAAAGTTGGGAGGTGAGAATAATGGTCGAAGCAAAAGAATGATGTATAAGCAGAATACAGTAATTCTATTAAAGGAAGTATTAAGCTGATACTATATTAAGATGAAAATTGAAAAGTGGATTTTTTTTTTTTAAGAAACAAAAACATCTCCGTTGATAAAATGAAAATGTTATTAAGGAGAGTGTGAGGTTCTAAACATGTTTACAAGGAGATAATACTAAAAATAAAACAAGTATATAATTCTCTTATAAAAAAATAAATAAAAAGTAACTTCTTTTAAAGAGGAAAGGATTAACCAACAACAAAACTTTTGTAAAGTAATTATAAAGAGTGAATTCAAATCTCCTATCTTAGTTATAATTAAGAACTAACTATTATTCTAACTTTTTATTAATTTTGACAATATTTTATTAGGTTAAAAAGTACCCATAAGAAACGGTAAAAACTTGGATTAACTATAACTTAATTTTTTTTATTCTTATAAAAGAAGAAAGCTTCAAATCTCTACTTCTAACAAAACAAAGAAATGGTGAAATTTTTTACTAAATATATTATAACAATATGTGGACGCATGCTCGCGAACATAGAGAGAAATATAGTATAAGTTGAAAGATGTAAGTTGGACTTTATAATATAATGCAATATTTATATCATTTGCTTGTATGGAAGCAATGATAGCAATAAAAATGCTTAGATTATTTTATACGCCACAATATTCTTAGGCTCTCAATTCATTGGTTGGCACAATTATTGTAATTATCATTTATCCTATGGTCATTCTCATCCTAACTTTTACGAAAATTCAGATTAAAAAATTGTTTTTTTTAAGAAATAATTATTTATATAGTACTTCAACATTGTATTTTTTTATGTAAATTTGTTGATCATCTCTTTCAATTTATACGAAATTTTTTATAATAAATGTTATTACCTTTGGGTTTTTTAAGCACTATTACCTTAAGATTAAGCCCACACTAATATTAATCAAATATATAGTTTTTTTTATTCAATAAATTTTAAAGCAATGTGATTTCGAATTTATAACTTTATATTATTAGATTGGTTAAAATCATTTTGGTCCATGAACTTATAATTTTCTTCTATTTTGGTCCTTATATATTTAAAAAGTCCAAATTTAATTCTTAAACTATCAAATTTGTTTTATTTAGTTCCTCGATTTTTTAGATTTTTTTTTGTTTTTCTACTTTCAAATGTTCAATTTTAATTATTAAATTTTCAAAATAAATTAAATTAATTTTTTTAAAATTCTTTGTTGCTTTTCTTTAAAAAAATTACAATTTTTCTATAAATTTTATAAATATGTTCACATATTATTTATATATATATATATATATATTATATACATATATTAAAATTATTGATTCAATTTCAATAAATACCAACTAATTTAAATTTATTATAAAAATTAATTTTACACTTAAACTTGAAAATTCAATTTTTGAAATTTTTAAATTTTAAAAGTCTAGAATTAAAATGGAATAAACTTGAAAATCTAGAGATTAAAAATAGACTTTTAAAATGGAATGCGTTGGTGGCGGGATTGATTATCTGATTTGGTGTTAATCTATTTTCACTCCACGGTCGCGCCCTCCACGAATTCGAGCCCAAAAATGGATATTTGGCTAGCCCCTTTTGCAGGGTTTGTTGGTCTTACTTCTCTTGATTATACTAAAAAAAAACATTTTTTACTTATCTAAATTTAAAGCTTTTATTTTTATAAATAATGTGTGATGCAATAGTTTTATTCTTTGATTGTACATCGCTTTAATATCAGTGTCACAGTTTTGATCCGGAGAATCGGTATTTTCTCTTTAGCTAAAAAAATAAAAAAAATTTAAAATTTGTTAATAGTTTTCTCCTTTACCCAATTAACAGACAATTGTGAGTACGAAGCCTCCCAAAGCTTCAAGTACTCAAACTTCCCGATTTTGAAAAACCAAATCGAAAATCCATTTTCATCTCTCTCTCTCTTCTTCTTTCTCCGATCTCTTCGCCGTTTCTCCGCCGATCCCCGCCGCCGGGCCAGATTTGACCCGTCGTATGGACGCCATTAGAAAGCAGGCCATCAAGCTCCGTGAACAGGTCGCTCGCCAACAGCAGGTTTTTTTCTCATTTTTTCCGATCGAACCCTAACTCTTTCCCGTCGTTTAGATCCGTTTCTGTCTCCTCGCTTTGAAGTTCCTTCTCGATCCTTTGTTTGTTGTTTTGATTTTGTTTTTTTTACTTCTTCTTGCCTGCTTGACTTATTTGGTGTGCATTTTTTAAAATCGGAATATTCTGTAATGCTGTTGCTCGTAATGGTGGCTTTGATTTGGATGTTAATACTGTTGTTGATGAGCGAATTTTTAAACATTCATGGATCTGTAGCGAAATTTTTTGCTGTTGATTAACGAATTTTCTCTTCTTGTATGCTTGGCTTATTTGGTGAGTAGTTTTTGGTTGTTTGAAACTCGGAATATTCTGTAATGTTGTTTTTGGTAGTGGTGGCTTTGATTCGAATGTTAATACGGTTGTTGATTAATGAATTTCTAAGAATTCATGGATCTGGAAGCGAAATCTTTGATCGTTTAGTCTTCGCGTATCTTTAGCTGGTGGATGGTTTTGCCGATAGAGATGAATATTTGGAGTGAGGAATGAGGGATGGAGTATTTGGTATTATTCCTAATGATCAATCGACTTCAGCTGGGAACCGCTAGTTTTGTGTAACAGTTCACATGCCGGATAGATGCGAAGGATAATTATAAGTAACTTTATGCTTTTTAAAGAGTGGTTAGTGTCTTATTCAGAAGAAATGTTCTACTGAAAGTGGAAATGGATAAAAAGTTGAAGGAATGATGAATGTGTTTCTGATCCCTTTTCTCCCCAATTTGTTTTGATATCCTTGAGTGTCTAGGCCAGCTTATGCTCGCATGCTTACTATTCTTACGGGACATATCGCTCGGCCCTTTAATATTTAGATGTCAAGGAAATCTGTCTGTAGGACACTAGTTTTGTAGGTGGGTGGCCACAATGGATATGCTCCCCATCACGCACGTCTTAGTTACCTAAGACCTTTCTTGACTACTAGACCACTCCATGATGGTTATTTTAATGTGCAATTAGTTTTGATTTTATTCTTTTATCCTTGGTAATTTGTCCAAGGGGTGGCACAGTAGTTGAAGACTTGGGCTTTGAGAGTATGCTCTCCTCAAGGTCCCAAGTTCAAGACTCAACTGTCACACTACTCCTTCAATGTCTCCCGGTGCCTGGCCTAGGGATGGGCGTGGTTACCCTTGTTTCGAAAAAAAATATATATCCTTGGTAATTTAGGAAAAGACCACGATATTATGTGACCATACATTATTTTGTAGGCTGTCCTTAAACAGTTTGGTGCCGGAGGATATGGAGGTTCAGATAACATTATTACGGATGAGGCAGAACTTCACCAACATCAAAAACTAGAAAAATTGTATATATCAACTCGTGCTGGAAAGGTTGCTACTCATCCTATGGCTTACCTCATTTCATTTTCCAAATTACTGCCTCTTTATTTATGTAAAGTTCAATTTTCTTCTAGCACTTTCAAAGGGATATTGTACGAGGAGTAGAGGGCTATATTGTTACTAGTTCAAAACAAGTTGAAATAGGTAATTTTTTGCTCCCTAAGGACTTTCAAAGTTTGTTAATTTGAGTCAGATTTAAGAGTTTGATTGTCGTTATTTTGTTTGGGCTCATCTTTTTCAATAGGAACAAAGTTGTCAGAAGATAGCAGGAAATATGGATCTGAAAATACTTGTACCAGTGGAAACACATTATCAAAAGCTGCATTAAGTTATGGACGTGCACGAGCTCAGATGGAGAAAGAGCGTGGAAACATGTTGAAGGCTCTTGGTACTCAGGTTAGATCATGGATTTTTGTGCAAGATTAGCGGTAGAAAACTTATTACTGAAGAATGAAAGCTTTAATAGTTTTTACTTAAACATGCATTTTATCATTTGAATGAATTATAGTTAACCACTTCTAAATTTTTGGTCACTCAATTTTAATAATGCATTTATTCATTTTTTTAGAATAAGTAATATGCCCTGAACTTGAGCAAAATGATTCAGTGTAGGAGTTTATATATCAATTATCATGGTTCGAGACTCCATGTCATGAATTCAGGCAGTTGATAACCATGCCCTAATTGAGTTGAAATGATGAGGAACTTTTCCATCCCGTTTTATAACTTCTTGGATGGTAATTCATTTCATATCAACATACTAAGAGGGAGAATAATGATTTTAATGTTCTTGCATATTCCAATTAACAGGTTGCAGAGCCATTGAGAGCAATGGTTATGGGTGCTCCTTTGGAGGATGCTCGACATCTTGCTCAACGTTATGACAGAATGCGACAAGAAGCTGAAGCTCAGGTAATTCATCAACACTTCAAAATCTTCCATTTCATATGTTAATTGGATTGCAAAAATGTGGCTGTTCCTCTCATTGGAATGAAATAGTTGGTCCAGGCAAATGAAAGGGAAAAAAATTAATTGGAATGAAATTGTTGAAAAATGGATCTTAATTTTTAAGTTAGTGTTTACTAAAATTATTTTAGAATCTAAATTGAAAATAGGTGAGATCGCAATGCTGTGGATGTTGACCTGTATGACACTTAAAATTTAGATTGGTATTTAATTGTTATCCACAATAAAATTAGAAAGGAAAATGTGATACGATCCGTCCTTGGCATTTTAGGAATATTAGTATTTATTAATTAGTAGTTAATTGCTATTTTAAATGTATTGGGCTTGGGCCTATTATTAGTCTTTTATTAATTAGGTCAAATTAGGATGTAGGGCTATAAATAGGAGTTGTTAGGTCATAGTCAAGCATCAATTGAATTGTCGTCTTTGTACTCAGGGCTCTTTGAGAGATTCTCTCGAGAGATTTATCGTAGTTTAATAGAAAAGTGTGGTAGATTCTATCATTTTGGTATCAGAGCCATTTGCCGATCCGGGAATGGTTACTACGAAGATGGAATCCAGGATACAAGAATGTGAAGAAGGAGTGGCCGACTTGGCGAGGAAGTTGCAAGAAACTAATGTGAAGATGGAAGCGATGGAGGAGCGGCTGGGAAAAAAGATAGATTCCCAGGATCTAAAGTTTGAGTCGATAACCCGGAATTTAGAACTAATAATGGAATCGATTCGGGTGACAAAGGAAAGGATTAATGACCGAGAGGACGGAGGGAGGTCCGGTGAAAGGCTGCTGCTGCCGCGGCGGAGGCAACGCTGGAGAAGTAGGGCGTCATCGGAAGCGGGGCGCGCTGGATCAGGCGAGGAAGCGAGCGGCGGCGCGGCGGGCGAGCGGAAGGGCGTGCGGACGCGCGTGAAGCGATGGCGCGCGAGAGAGGGGCGTCGTGCGGCGGACTCGTGCGCGGACACGTGGGGCGTGTGTCGGCCGGGCGAGATCGAGCGGACGAGGGCGGCGCGCGAAGTCGGCGCGCGCGGTACGCGTGCGAGCAGCTGTGGCGAGGGCGATGTCGGGCCGGGCGCGAGCGAGGTAGCGCGCGGTACGGCGCGAGCAGGCGGCGATGTTTCGGGCGGGCGGGCGGGCGCGCGAGCGCAGCCATGGGCCGGGCGATGTCGGCCGAAGGCGAGCGGCGCGCGCGTAGTGCTGTATGGCCGGGCGGTGTCGGTGGGCGAGTCTGGCCGGGCGAGGGCGGGGCGCGCGGGCGCAGCACAGGCTGGGGCGATGTCGGGCTGGGCTGGGCCGGTCCGGACGTGGGGGGACCGAGTCTGGTTGGGAGGTCGCCTGGGTTGAACGAATTTGGGTGGAACAGGTCGATCTGGGCGATTAGGTTGGACCGAAGGTCGGATATTCAGGAAAGTCTGATGGAAATAGGGGCATCGGTCCAGATTGTGATCGACGAGGAGCTCTCCGAGGTGATTGGGGAGGAGATGGGTTGTCAGAAGAGAGGAGGGTGCGCATCGGTTATGAAAGGCCGCTAGCACATGACGGTTGGAACGATCGTGGTTGGGGGTGTGATTTAGAAATACGAGGCGGGAATTTGAGCGGAGGGGAGAAGAAAGATTTGAGCAGGGAGGACAGAGAGCATTAGAAAGGGAGGGACAGGGATGTGATAGGAGATTTAGAAAATTGGAGATGCCGATTTTCAAGGGTCTTGTTGATGAGGATCGGTAGGATGGTTAAGTCTGGTCGAGCGTTATTTCTGGTAAACAAGTTGACTGAATATGAAGGGGTTGAGGCAGCAGGGTTATGTTTGGAAGGGGAGGCATTGGAGTGGTTTCAGTATGAGGAGGACCGTGCTCCTTTTCGTTCGTGGAACGAATTCAAAGATGGGTTGTTGGAGCGTTTCCAACCGGCAGCTCAGGCAAATAAGTATGCCAACTTTATGAGTTTGAAGCAAATAGGTACGGTGAAGGAATATCGCCGGAGTTTTGAGCGATTTGCTAAGGGAATGCGCGATATCAGTGCGAGTGCATTGGAGGGGAAGTGGGAAAGTGGACTAAAAGAGGAGATACAGAGCGCGATGCGTAAACTGCGGCCAGTGGGCATCGAAGAGAAAATGTTTATGGCCCAAGTGATTGAGGATGATTTTGCTTTTCAAGCTACCCAAAATGAGGGAAGTACTCCTACAACGGTCAAGGCTAAAGCAGGAATGATTGTTTCGGGAACTGGAAGCACATCGACTCTTTCTCACAGGACTACAACCATTCAACCGACGTCCTATAAAAAACTCACTGAAGCCGAAATTCGAGCACGGAAGGATAAAGGGTTATGCTTCCGCTGCGATGAACAATTTTTCCCAGGACATCGTTGTCAGAAGAAGGAGCTCCAGAACTTGGATGTGTGGGTCGTTCGGGATGCGCACGAGTGCCAGGATGCTGATGGAACAGATTTTTGCGGAAAGAGACGGGGAGTGCATGCGAGAGGGCATCGGAGATGGAACACCTTGAGGACAAGGTGGCTCTTGGGGGGGAAAGTATTGATACGATCCGTCCTTGGCATTTTAGGAATATTAGTATTTATTAATTAGTAGTTAATTGCTATTTTAAATGTATTGGGCTTGGGCCTATTATTAGTCTTTTATTAATTAGGTCAAATTAGGATGTAGGGCTATAAATAGGAGTTGTTAGGTCATAGTCAAGCATCAATTGAATTGTCGTCTTTGTACTCAGGGCTCTTTGAGAGATTCTCTCGAGAGATTTATCGTAGTTTAATAGAAAAGTGTGGTAGATTCTATCAAAATGTTAAGTTAAAAATTGGTGAATCTATATTAATAAGATAATATGAACGACAATTTCGTAATGGAGTCCTTATTGAAGCTGGGATTCACTAGTTGGAGATGATTCTTGACTTCATATAAATTGCAACAAAGGGTTTGTGGGAAAATGTTCTCATCTCCACTTTCCCATTATTGGCATTCAAATAGGCTTAGATTTATTTTGCCAAAATGAGTTAGCCGAGTGGTTATTTACATGCATCCTCGACCCAAATGTTGTTGAACTAAAAAAATAGGCCCTTATTTTTTTTTATTCAACCTTTTGGTTTCTCTTCTCTTATTGGCTCAGGATGTGAATATATATTATATATTGATAAACTCCCATTCTAAATTAGATTGAAATCAATGATCTTCAAGAAATAATGTTCTTATAACCAGCATTTAATTAAGCAGTACTTTATGTTCTACCTAGACAGGCCATTGAAGTTTTCAAACGCCAGGCAAGAGTCCGGGAAACGCCAGGCAATGCTGAGAATGCGATAAAGTTGGAAGCGTCGGAAGCAAAATTGCAAGATCTAAAGTCAAATATGGCAACAATGGGAAAGGAAGCTGCAGCAGCCATGGCTGCTGTTGAAGCTCAACAACAGAGGCTAACTCTCCAGCGACTCATTGCCATGGTTGGTATATTTTTATCAGGACCTATGGTGGTTCATTGATCTCGTGGATGTATTTAGGAGTCAAATTTTGAAAATTACGGCATCGTTTTATCCTGAATTCTGAAGGTTGAAGCAGAACGAGCTTATCATCAGAGAGTTCTTCAGATACTCGATCAGCTAGAAGGCGAGGTGGCAATCAGCTGACACTTTTCTTCTGCAACTTTTTGCTTCATGTTTAAGAGTTAAGCACACAACTTTCTTTTGTTGGTAGATGGTGATGGAGCGGCAGCGAATCGAAGCTCCTCCTACTTCCCCTCCTCCTGGTTCAAGTGTTGACAATAGCATGCCACCACCTCCATTATATGAAGAAGTCAATGGTGTATATGCTTCTCAAGCATATAATGGCTTTACAGATTCCATGGGTTACTTTTTGGGAGAGGTAGCTTGCGAAGTTCTTTTTTCCTTGGAACTTTCTTCATCCTGTCCGAATATGAACTTGTTGGTTGATATAACTATTAGCTTAGGTTTTCGGATTGATCGGTGATTTAATATGATTCCTCATGGTATTAGAGGGAGGGTCTTGGGTTCAAACTCCATATTTTCAGATTTCTAAGTCCACAAGTTAAGCGGAGTATTAGCTATTATAACTGAATTTACTTTTACTCCAAACCATTAACTTCAATTTTTAAACTATCATGGATTGATCTAGTGGTGAAGAGGGCATTGAGGAATTTAGAGGTAATGGACTCAATACATGGTATTTACCTATCTAGGTTCTTTGACATTCAAATATTGTAGGGTCAGGTAGTATGTCCCGTAACAATAGTCGAGGTGCGCATAAAGCTGATCCACAGTCACTATAAAATAAATAAATAAATAACTTGAGTAAGTTTGCAAGTTGATTGGTGTGATTTAACTTTGATTCAACAAAATTACACGATTTGTCTTTGTTTTGTCATGGCTCTTGTAGGTTTTGCATCCCTACCAAGCCGAGTCAGAAGTCGAGCTCAATTTAACCATTGGCGACTACGTCGTTGTCAGAAAGGTTACACTTTGGACTTCAAAGTTTTGTGTTTGGATTCATAAGAAACCTAATTGATTGATCATGCTTTCTATTGATTGGTTCTTCGAGCAGGTGTCGAACAACGGTTGGGCGGAGGGAGAGTGCAAAGGTAGAGCAGGCTGGTTCCCGTTTGGATACGTAGAAAGAAGAGAACGGGTACTTGCAAGTAAGGTTGCCGAGGTATTTTGATTCTTTTGCTTGGATTTAATCGGTTCGGAATATTTGTATGTGTACTGTTTTTTTTTTCTTTCTTTTTCATTAGATTTTTTTTTTTTTTTTTTTTGTAATATAGAGACCATCAATTTCTGCTATTTGTCTTTGTGGGCTGGTTTCAGAACTTTTTATTGCTTTTTTCTGCCTATAATTTGAGTTTTGTTCCATTTTCATCTCTTTCCTAGATTTTCAAATGTCTCTTAACTTTCATACAACCTAAAATTGACTCATTTTAATTTTAATCAAAACTGATTCAATAATAACAAGAGTTACAATGTAAACATATTTCTAAGATTTATAGAGTATAGAGTTTTTTTAGGAGATATGATAAGAATTAATTTTATGTTTTATTGAAAATATGGGGTTAAATTTGAATATTTGAAAGTACATGTGTATTTGAACTTACCATATTTGGTTGAATTATTACTTGGTTTTGGTTGTCAATTTCTCCTATTTTTCTTAGTTAGCTTTCTCTGCGACCCTTGGTTCAAAATTTTATTCTACATTTGATGTATTAGTTCGTGATGAATACCCATAAAAAAATATAGAATGAAAAGAAAAGTTCGTGTATAATAGAAGACATGAACCAGAAAAAAAAAAATCAAATAGAAGGAATGGCTCACCTCTTTAGAAATCGTTTTTTTTTTCCCTCGAAAAAATAGAATTGTCTCCGATTAAATTACATTTTGTTTTAAAGCCATTGAATTACAAATTTAGTAATGGGAATTATTTTTTCTTTTTTTGGATACAATTTAGTAATGGGAATTTGGTCTCTATATTATTTGAAAACTTTTATGAGTGATATTTGATCTATAATCACCTAGCAGACGACAATTAAACATTCCTGATCAGTGGATAGTTTCATATTTAATTGACAATGTGAATTATTCCCTATTTTATTTTAGTAAAATTTTAGGGAAGACGATATTATTTAAAAATTTAGGTTGATTAAACTAAGTGAAAATAGTTATAAAGTTTTTGTTCCATAAAATGATTATATGTTTGTACAATTTAGATTGACTAATTTAAGTGTATATGGAAATTTGTTGAGATAATTTATTCTAGCATCTTTATTTTAATCCTATCAAAAATTTAAAAATATTCCATAAATAACATAATATTTCAATTTTTACTGTTTTCAATTATTTTCTACTTTGAATCGATCGATTTTATTTGATAGAATCCTATCAATTTGACTTTATTAAAATCATCAATTTTGTATCAATCTATTTAACTTGAATCAGTTTTTGTTATATTTAATTTTTTTACAGAAATTTTGAACTCTTCTTATTGATGAAAAACCCCTTTATGTATAATAAGTTTTCGTAATTGTATCAACAAAACATTTTGATTTTCAAATAAAATAACATGGTTCCCCTAAAAAATACTGTCAAACAGCAATAAATATATATGTTTATATATTCTTTCTAATTTGGTAAAAAGAAAGAGAAATAGAGGAAATAAGAGCACTTTTTTTTAGAGACAGGGCCACTGGTTAAAAACTTGAGTTTTGAGGGTATGCTCCTTTCAAGATCCTAGATTCGAGACTTGTCTGTGACACTACTCTTTCAATATCTCCGGTGTCTGGCCTAGAAACGGACGTGATAACTTTATTCAAAAAAAAAAAAAAAAAAGCTCTAATGGTATCATCAGATGAATATATATGTTTTTATTTTGAGACAGAATATATATGTTTTTTTGGCTGCAAGTTTTTATTTTTATTTTTTGAAAACGTTGCGAGATAATTAAGATTAGATTCGTTTGGATTTTGGATGATTTCGTAAATATTTTTTTTCGGCTTATTCGACTTAAATTCTTTTCCTTTTCCTAAACGGATTTTGTTTTTTAAAAATCCTTTTCTGAAACCAAAAAGTTATTTTAAAAATATATTTCTTTTAGGAATCCTTTTAGAAATACGTAAAATGCTTATCTATTAATACCAAAAATTATAGTTCTAAGTTTTTAAACTATTCTTTTCTCATATACAAAGTATTATCACACACCAACCAACCAGCATATTGAGTTTTCTGAAAAGCTCAACAATTTTACAGTCAAATCATTCATAAAATAAAGAAGATGGGTGGAATAAATCAAGAGCCGAGGGGTGATAACAAAAAAATTCGACAAGTTTGGGCTTATAATTTTGCCTACGAAATTTCCCGCCTCGACCGTTGTGTTCGATTTCACAACATTCTCTCCATCGCCACTAAATTTTCAGGATTTATCAAGCAAACTCCGTGCGGATCGATCGACGAACAACTCTACGCAGATTTTCGATTTAATGTTAACCAAACCAAGCTGATTCAAATGGGGTTGACAGCTATGGATGAATCAGGGAACATCAGCGGGTCATGGGAGTTCAACTTCGATACGGAAACCGATACGCACAATGTGTCGTCGATTACGTTTCTAAACGATCACGAGCTGGATTTTGACAAGTTAAAGCAAGAAAGAATTTCGGTGAGCTTATTTGCACGAAAATTCCTACCGATTGTTCGAAAGAATGAGATATACAGATGGGTCACATTCCACGGATTATATGATATCGGGTATCTTTTAAAGGCGATGGGCGTAATCGAGAAGTTGCCCGAATCAATGGAAGAATTTGCTGGGATAGTTGTGAAAGAAGTTGGTATAGTGAGGCACTTGAAGCACACGTCAATATTCTGTGAAGAACTTCAACCGGAGAAGTTAGGACTTGAAAGATTGGACCAATTATTGTTGAATAAAAAACGGTTTGGATCGAAGCATGATGCGGGATCGGATAGTTTATTAATGGCTATGCTTCACGAAAAGGTGTTCGAATGTTTCGATATCGAGCCTGAAACCTGCAATGGATTTTTGTATGGCTTCTCTGATAAATTGGAGGAGTTGATGGACATGAAAATCAAGTTGCATCAAAACCAGAAATTTAGATTGGTTCACCAAATTCCAGGTTTATTTAGGGGCCATGTTACTTGCATTATTTTTATTTTATTTTTATTTTATTTTATTTTTTAGGTTTTTTTTTTAGGTATTAGTTGTATTATTATTGATTTCATTAGGAGATATAAATACTGTTGTGGGATTATATACCAAATTTATTGGTCTCTTTGTATGGTCTGTATATAGAATAATGCACCATTTTCAGATTTAGTTTACTTGTGTTTGTTTCTTATTGTTTTGATATTCAATTTCTACCAAATTCTCTATTTTCGTTATTGTTTTCTGTGGAATTATTTCTCGAGGTTGTCTAAAAAAATATCTCAACTAGCAATAATAACTCAACTAAAGCTTAAAATTCCGCTATAGACAAAATATTTCTAAAAAAATACTATAATTAAAATAGACAAAAAAAAAGTTGTCACATATAACAAATTTCTTTTAATTTAACTATGTGAGTCTAAAGAGAGAATTAGTCAAAGTGACCAATTGATATCATACAGTAACAAATTGATTACAGATTCAAGTCTTCAATATAGTTGTTTTTTTTAATAAAAAAATTGACATATAACAAAGTAATCAACGTTGAAGTTTCATTAATTTTCATGCAAATAAGAATCGAAGGTCTTTTATCGTGAACTTTCAAAAGTCTAAACTTACATTGCGTATACAAGTTTCAAAAAATCTAAACTTATGGTCGTTCATTGTAATAGCCGATTTTATTTTTTTATTTTTTAGTTTAACAATAATTAAGAGTGAAACATTCGAACCTATAACCATATTATTCATGAAAACCTGAAATCTTGAGATGAGCATATCCTCAAAATCCAAGTTTTTGATTAACTGCGCCACCCGTATGAAAACTTTAACTGTTTTTGAACTGGGACCAATAAATTTCTCTAACTTTCATAGTTGAACTTCATATCCCAAATCCCTCAAATGTTGTTGAATTTTTTTTAAAAAAAAAAAAGAAAAAAAAAAGAGGAAGGAGAATATTAAAAAAGTTATTCATTTTGCTGATATTTGAATAAGTCAAGCATACAAGGTAAGAATGGATGCATTCTCACAATTTCAATCTCATTTGTTTCCTGGTGTGTACTAAACAAACAGTAACTTACAGCCATGGAATCACTCAAACAAAGCTTCTAAGGAAGACAATGGAGCCAAAAACTTAGTCGTATCGTCCAAGTTTACAACGTGCTCTGTTAAAATTTGAATCCTGCAATAGAAAAAAAAACCGAACTTAAACGACTAGATATGTTCTTAGTTTTCAGTGGCCCAATCTGTAAGATCCTTACCAGAGTTTGATGTTCATATGGGTTGGTTAGCTGTTAACCGTTTGGCAGAGAGATATGCAAGAATGATGCATATTAGGCTGAAAAGTACGACAATCTGGATCGGAATGACAGAGACATCACCAGATAATCTCGCGTTACACAGCAATAACATTTCGATGTATTCGAGTAACAGAAAAACTCACCACAGCTGGATTGTACATTGGGCCACTTCTTACCACATATAACTTCCTGGTGAATAATAACACCGATGAAAATCTTTCAGATTGCTCAGAGGATTTTAAGGTTGAAAGATGGGAAAGAGAATGACCTGAGGACCGAAAACACGAACCTTTTGTTCAAGAGACCCGACTCCTTGCATGTTTTCTGTATTGCCTCAATCCTGCTCAAGGTTTTAGCAGCATTAGGATCACTGTTATTGACCTGGAGAACTCAAAGAAGTTAGTTTTATGTAGCTTTAGATGAAGCCTAGATATTTATGCAGAAGAGTTGAAACCAATCACCAAGACAGGAAATCTCTACCTTAGCCTTCAGCATAACAGAAAAATCAAAGAAAGCTCCATAGACATCCGCAATCGTTTTCGTTCCATCAATGATCTTTGCAGTAAGACCTGCAAGCAAAAGCCATAAAATCAAAACCATGGGCAGACTCATAAAGTAATCCCCCTTTTGACTTCTCACCAAATTGGTGCACCCTTTATGGGATCTTTCTTTACAAATTATATGAGGTGACCCTTAGACTCATTTGACCACCCCCAAGAAAAATCAAAAGTCCCCAACTCCAAGGGTGCACCAATGGGTAGACTCCAAAAGTCTCCAAGGGAGCGGCTTCATTGGTAAAGGCTCAGGTTCAAAACTCACGAGTGAACTTTATTGTAAAATCCCTTGTTGTCTACGGGTACAGGCCTTGGGATGGGCACGACTGCTTCAGAATATGTAGTGGAGCAAAGCTGATTCCCGGTTATAAAAGGCTAACTACCCCTTTTGACTTTTCACAAAATTGGCGCACCTTTAAAGTGATTTTTCTATACAAATGTTTTGGTAAGAAAAGGTAGAATTTTACCTCGACGCATTTTGACCACCCCCCTGAAGACTTCTACGTTGTTGTAGCATAATGCTAGGGTTCCAATTGCCATAATCTATCAAAAGCACATCCCAAACTAGATAATTATACCTACAAAGATGTCAAAATACTACTCTAGGCATGAAAGAGATGTAGAGCCGCATTTACAATTTTGGTTCAATTTTATACTCAATTGTACCATAAAGAACCATTGCTTCCATGTCAAGAACGAAACATGTATATATAATGAATCGAAATGATTGAAAAGTGTTGGTGGTTTCTTACTATGGTATATAAAATTGTTAATGGTATTGAGAACACTATTTTTTTGATTTCATATAAGCATGCTTAGAAAAAAGAATGCTAACTTTTGGATTGATTGGTAATTTAACATAATTCAACATGTTATCAGAGCAGGACATTTTGGATTCAAGTCCCTACCAAATCGTTTTCTTTCCCAATACTACGTTAGTTGACATATTTAAATTTACATCAATCCATCAACTTAAACTTGTATATAGGGATATTGTGGGTATTTTAGGGTGGTTTGTTATTTACCCATCCTTATTTGTTGAGAAGTTTCTCTGTATAAGAAAATCAAACTCTCAGATGTAAATGTGTGACAATATAATAAAATATATCTTTTCATCTCTAAAATCCTAGGCTAGCTAACAGTTTTCTTTTCTTTTTTTTTAAGTCTAGCTTACAACTTATCCTACACCAAGAGTCAAAAAAAAAAATTTAATACCTGAGGAATTGCACAAAACCGAAATATGGAAAGATCTCTTAAGTTAGACATGTATATCAGACAATCCTCAGCATGATTCAAAGCATTATTGACCAAATCATTGAGGCATTGCACGGCCTTGACTGAGTTCTCCTTATCTTTAAAATCCTATAATGCAGTGAAACAAACTAATCAGACCAAAAGGCTACAGAAGAACTAGAAACCGAAAGGCGAAAGGCATATAGATTTATGCACCTCTAATTTATCAGCATATTTGTTCCAAACCTCACGAGGCCAAAACATTCGAGATTTCGGTATCTCATTGATGTCCTCCAAGTAATCTCGAATTATGTTCGTTTTCTGTGTTATAATAGATACAAAAAGGAGTATGTCAGAGTCAAACTTGAACACAAATTAAAATATCATTAGAACGCACATTGATCACTTCAGTTATGATAGCTGACCTGAAGAAACAATCCCATAGAATTTGAAAGAGAATCAGGTGCCAAATCCTCCAACTTTGAAGCATGGAATAACTTAGACAAACCTAGTCCGACAAGTCCAGCTACGTAGTGGCAATATTCATCATAATCATCAACTGTCTCTACCTACGAGAAGAGAAAAAATGTCTCAGTTCTCTTCGCCAATCAATGCATTACTTCAGCCATGTTCCTTAGCAATGATCAACGGTAATATATTATTCATGGGTTTCGAACCTAAGACATCCAATGAGGCTGCCCCTTGGGGGTGTAAGATTCACACTTTTAATAAATGAACAGGAACTGGTTTCAGAGGATCAATTTAACTCCCCCTAGGCAGGTTCAAAGATAGACTATGCTACAAAAATATGGTACAAATGCAATGGCGAATGAAAAAAAACAAAGTCAAAGCAAAAAACTACCGTGTCCAAAGTACCAAATATGTGAGTGCAAGGGCCAATATAAAACATGGACGACAGACTTGTGTTGTTTTACCTCCTGGCAAATAAACTTAGCCATTCCAGCACCCATCCGTTTCGTAATATCCTCAATTGCTTCTTGGTACCTGCAGAAGCAATTAAGCATAAAGAGTTGAGCACTTAATGATAAGGATGACAACCTGGCCTGAATTTTCACATTGTTATGAAATTGTCTGACTTTGTTTTTGGTTTCACCCAAAAGATCTCTGATAGAATCTACCACACTTTTTATTAAACTACGATAATTCTCTCGAGAGGATCTCTCAAAGAGCCAAAGTACAATGACGACAATTCAATTGGATGATTGACAATGACCAAACAACTCCTATTTATAACTCAAAACCCTAATTTGACCTAATTAATAAAAGACTAATAATAGGCCCAAGCCCAATACATTGAAAATAGCAATTAACTAATAATTAATAAATACTAATATTCCTAAAATGCCAAGGCCGGATCGTATCAATACTTTCCCCCCCAAGAGCCACCTTGTCCTCAAGGTGTTCCATCTCCGGTGCCATCTTTTACAGCCCCGTCTTCTGGCAAAATTCCCTTGAAATTCCGCCCTCCGGTCCAACCCGACTGGCCCACCCCGACTCGGCCCGGACCACCCACGCCGCCCACTGCCGACTCGCCCCAGCCCACGCCCCTCGCCCGCGCACCCTCGGAGCTCCACACCCCCACGCTGACGCGCCCATCCGCGCCCCTGCGCCCGTCCGCACTCATCCGAGTCCCCGCGCCCTCGCGCCCTTTCCCGCTCGCCTCGTCCCCCCCCCTGTCGAGACGGTCGTCGCTCCCTGCGGCGCCACTGCCTCCGCCAAACCAGCGCCAGCCGCTGCCGCCCCGCCTTCCGACCCTTCGCTGAAGCGTCGATTAATAAACCCTTCCCTTTGTCCGCTCAAAATGACTCCATCAACAACTCTAGATTCCGGTTGATGCTCTCGATTTTCAAATCTTGTGAATCCAGCCTTTTTCCCAATCGTTCTTCCATCGCTTCCATCTTCGCATTAGTTTCTTGTAACTTTCTTGCCAAGTTGGTCGTTCCTTCTTCACATTCTTGCATCCTGGATTCCATCTTAGTAAGTAACCATTCCCGGATCGGCAAATAGCTCTGATACCAAAATGATAGAATCTACCACACTTTTTATTAAACTACGATAATTCTCTCGAGAGGATCTCTCAAAGAGTCAAAGTACAATGACGACAATTCAATTGGATGATTGACAATGACCTAACAACTCCTATTTATAACCCAAAACCCTAATTTGACCTAATTAATAAAAGACTAATAATAGGCCCAAGCCCAATACATTTAAAATAGCAATTAACTAATAATTAATAAATACTAATATTCCTAAAATGCCAAGGCCGGATCGTATCAATCTCATACCAATGGAAATTGTTGTAATCACTTATATACTCATGATCTTCTCATCATCAAACTAATGTGCAACAACTTCGTTTGCATCTCAACACAGAAGATGTTTTTGGTCAGAATTAGAGACATTCTCTGCAAAAGGATATTTTGATGTTCTACCCAGCTTAATTTGATATCGAAATGAAAAGGTAACTCTAGAGTTGGTTCTTTATTCTACACATAAAAGTTTGTTTGTTTCTTTTTATAAAGAAAAAACAAGCAGAAATAAATGCAGTGATACCACCAGCACCCAACCAGTAATTTCCCAAATCAGAAGAAAATGTGAGGGGAAGAAAGACTGTTATAGACATTGATGAAACTTAAGTCTTTGTCAGAGAGCATCAGATGGGAATCAATAGGTTCGAGTAACCAACCCCTTCCCAAGTTCTAGAAACGCAGTTGAAACATGATGAAACTCATCCATAAGAACTTTATAGTGCTTTGTGCCACCTAAGTATAGAAGAAAAAAAACACAATTCAACAGAAGAAGAGGAGAATGCACAGAAATTCAATTCATAAATTCGTTTTTGATAGTAATGAGACAAATTGTAAAATACTTACATGAAAAGTGCCAATCACGGCTATATATGTGACAGTGAAAAGCTTTCAGAATGGGCACTTTGATATCTGTTTGTATGCTTGTATCATCCTCTGTAAATGAAATATAAATGTTGGATCAGTTTGAAAATATCTATCAGGTGGAGAGAACGGGAGGAATCATTTGGGAGACCCAAAAGGTGGAATATGAAAGCTGTAATGTGAAGCCTAACGAAGAAGGAAATGTCATTAACAGAAAATCTCCATGACAATAAGACCATTAAGGGCTAATCCACATAAAAAAACATGAATTTTTAAATGTTGTTCATACATACATATAAATCTATGTAATTAGAAAGAAAATAAAGTTTTTTTAGAGGGATCATCTTCAAGTGAAATTGCTAAGTGGTGTTTGGGGCAGGAAAATGGAAATGATTATGGGGAAGATGAGAATAAAGAGGGGAATATGGGAAAGAACGATTATTTTTGGTTGGGATGAAGGAAATGATTATCTGTGTTTGAGGTGCGGAGAATGATTATGAGAGAACAAAATAGCGAGAATGGGAAGAAGAAAAGTGATTGTGAGAAGAATGAATAGTGATTATGAAGGGAATGAATATTGATTATGAGAGAATGATAGTCAGTCATACAAACATGCTTAAGAAAAGTATTCTCCCATAATATTCTTATCCTTTTTGCCCCAACAATGAAGAGTATGATTACCTAAGTGGGAAACTTGAAATAAATTAAGCTTGCAAACTAAAGGTAATGAACCAAAATGCCACAGAAACACAATCTAACGTCACCAAAATGCCAATCAAGGTATTGTTCCACATGCATTAATTGCTATAGGAGCAAAAACCATTAAATTTCTCAAACTTAAGGCCAATGATGTAACAATAGGATCTCACATACAAAAAAGAAGTAAAAAGTCCATAACGTACCAACAGTGTCGAGAGCTCGCAGAACAAGATAAAATATACATACCTGCAGATAAACGAAAATGATAAGCATATAAATAAATAAAAGTTCTACAGGGTGATCACCTCCCTATAAATTATTTTTGATGACTAGAAGTCATAGCTTCATTTCCCTAAATCCGGGACACCACTCGGAAGTTTCTAGATTGTGGCATCGAGATACATTCAAGGGTATTCTAGATTAAGTGCTCTCTAATGGCTTCGAACCAAGGATCTCCTAAAGAAGCATGCCTTGGAGTCTGTAGCTTCAACCAAATGGGTTGCCCCTCGAGGACTCCACCTGTCTAGCAATTAATTTCCTATGAGTCTTCGTAACATTCAAATGTTGCAGGGTCGAGCCTTATGTTTCAAAAAAAAAATCCTATTCAAAGTAAACCATCATGGACTGACCTAGAGGTCAAAAGGGTCTTGAAAATTAAGAGTCGAAGGGTTCAATCATACCTAGAAATTAATTTACTACATGTTTCCTTTACATCCAAATGTTGTTGAGGTGCTCGCGAGTTGTCTCAGACACTTTCGCAAATTTAAAAAACAAAAAGATAAATCGTATTCGAGTCCAGCAACCCAGAAAATGAAACAGATTAGTTAAAATAAAGAACAGTTGATATTGAACGTACAGCATTTCTGAGCTCGGGCTGAAGCTGCTGAATAACGAGAGCAAAACTTCTGGAGACCTTATGCAGCATTGTGTAGCAGAATCCCCAATGAGGGTCCGGCGGGATCTGCTTCTCCGCATTTCTAGCCGCCATTTTCAGCTTCAAAAGCGGATAAATATCATCTGGGTGTCTCAAAATCGCCCCCAAACTCCCCATTTCAAACACCCTGATTAATTCCTCAAATGGGGTTCTTCTTCTTCAATCGACGATGACAGATTCGAACAACAGCAAAAAAAAAAAAAACAAAAAAACACAGAAGGGTTCAAGCCGACATGAAGGGTAGTGGTTTACAGACGAGTTTTTACAAAGCAAATACAAATCTGTCACAAAAAAAAAATGAGGACCCAAATTCAAATGATAGTTTCCAGCCTCTTGTTTATTATTTTGTAGTACTAAAATGCAGACAATTTATTGGCCGCTATTATTTAGTAACTATTATTTTCCCTCCAATGTTCATTTTACCGGTGGGAAATTTTGGATTAGACGAGGAACATGGTCGGGGATGGGAAAGAATATTTCCTTGGCTAAAAGTATTTTAGGGTACATTTGTTTTGCGAAATGAGGTGATGAACTCCAATACCTTGTTTGGTCTAAAGTCTTAACTTCATCTCATTTCTTCTTTTTTCTTTTTTTTTATTTTAACATTTTTTTCATCTTTTTATATATATATATTACTTATTTTATTATTTTATGTTACTTATTTTATTATTTTATGTTTAATAATAATATTATTTAAATATATCTTTAAATTTTTATATAAAAATATATCTCTACGTGAAATTAGCTATGTATGTACAATCAAATTGGTAAGTGACGCAATAGTTTCATAGTTTAGTTGTAAACTAGTTCAACACAAGCGTGACAAGTTTGATCTCGAAAATTGGTATTTGTCTCTCTCCTCCAATATCTACTTAAAAAAAAATATGTATGTGCATAATTTCTTTAATAATAAAAAATTAGTCCCCAAGGGATGGTGAAGTGGTTGAAGACTTAACTTTAGGGTATGTTACCCTGAAAGTCTCGAGTTCGAGTCTTCTTTGTGACAGTATTCCAGCATAAATACCCCTATTTTCAAAAAATTAGTTTGAAAAAATTATCGTGGAGAATGATCATCCTCGCCATGGAGGAATCCCGCCCTATCCTAGTAAAAAATGGTGATTTCTTTTTTTTGAAAGCGATAATTAATTTTTGTAGCGAGAACAGAACCTTTAATTTCTGCTTTAACAAAAAAAATAGGGTTGTTTAATTAAAGTTTGATGGAACTAGAGTGTTAGTTTGTGAGACGCCTGGATAGATTTGTCAAAAGAAAACAAAAAATAAAAAAAATTTAAAAAAGTTGTTCCATTTCATAGTATTATCACCTTCAAAGTAATGATGAAACTTTTTCAAAAAAAAAGTTAATAATAAATAATGATGAAACTATTTATGATAATTACAAATATTAAAAAATAAAAAAATTATTTTAATTTGTTATAGTTATAAAATTTTTGTTTATTTCTATTATTATTTTTTATTTTTAAATAATAATATATCAATCTTAAATATTCATAACATAATTTAACGAAGGAATTTAACCTTATTTTTGGGAAAATTGAATTTAATGTAGTGTTATTGTTATTGACATGAATGAATTTATCTATTATTTGGAAATTATTTATTTATTGTTTATTATTTCTTATCAAGTTGCTATGCAATTAGTAAATACTTTATTCAATAAATACATTGTATAAATTAAATGTATCGTAGATCAAATTTCACGATCAAATATCAAATTCCATTTAAATTCCAAACTAATTCAAACTTAACAAACAAATTAAGCATTGCTTGTAATTTAAATATTTCATATAAATTCAAAATAGTGACGGGCGTGGTAACCTTTAAAAAGAAAATAGTAAATGACATTTGAGAGAAGATGAATAAGAGGAAGGATGGAGAGAGAAATGATTTTGTAGGTGTTAGGGAAAATAATTTTAGAAAGAAAAAAGAAAATAATCCATCAAAAAATAATTTGATTGGATATTTATAAATTTTTTAATAATAAAAAAAAAGCATCAAAACTCACTCTTCAACCTAATTGAATATTTATGAGTTTTTGAACGTCTTCATATATATAGTAATTATTTTTGTGTGTGTGTTTTTTTTTTAATATTTCAATATTGTCCTATAATTTTTAATAAATTTCATTTATTTATTGTTAATTGGTTGAACTAAATATTTTGAATAAATTAAATTGGGTTTTTTTTTGTATCGAATGAATTTGTTTTCAAGTTGAAATAGCTTATTTTTTAAAAGTTGAACTTATTTGTGTTTTAATTAGTTAAGTGTAACTATTTTATTCGTTTTATTGGTAATAATTCCATTTTCAACCATATATACCAAGTGTTTTTGTGAAATTTTACTATTTATATATATTTATTTTTTTTATGATTTTGTTTTTCTATACATGAAAAATCTCAAAAAATTTGGATTTAATTTATATAAAAAAAAAAAAGAAAAATAAATTAGGAATCCACTTAATTTAAAAATTAAGGCATCGTTCCATAACCATTTCGTTTTTTGTTTTTTTTTTTATAATTTTTCATTTTTTATTTAAAAAAATAAAAACCGTGTATATTTGATAACTCATTTTAGTTTTATGTTTCTATAGATGAAAAACCAAAAGAATGTGATAATTGAAAACAAAAAACATTTATCAAACAAAAACAAAAACTTATTTTTAAAAGCTACTTTTTTTTTAGTTTTTATAAATTTTTTAATATTTTTAAAATTTTAAAAACAAAAACCAAAATTGATTATCAAACAAAGGGGTTTTTGCATGTATATAAAAAAAGACCAAAGAAATTACATGAATAGCAACTTTTTTAAACTTATTCATTTATAGCAGTAAAAGCAAACGAACCGAGTAAAAAGACTTAAGAGCCCATGTGTCCTTAAGCCCATTTTTGTGCTCATTTCACCAACAAGAGATTGGGCTTAAAAATAAGAAGTCTGCTTCCATCAAGACAAAAAATTCCACTTATCTATCACGATTTCTTCACCTTCATTTCTATCTGCCAACATGTTATCTATTTATAAAAATACGCACATTTCTATGACATTTTTTTGCTATTATATTATATTGTATATATTAGAAAATGAGGTTAAGAATTTGAGAAACACATTTTTAAAAAAATGCAAAAACTAAATTTACACTACTTTTTAAATTGTAAGCAAAAATAAAATTTAGAATAAATATAAGATACTCAATTCTCCCAACAATTTAGAATAAAATTCTAAGAGACTCAAATTTAGAGTAGATTCAAGAAGATTTTACATGTATAATAAAACAAATAAAAAAAATATCGCCCATAACATTTTAAAAAAAATATTTCATGTATAACATAAAATTGAAGCATTTTGGTGTAATGAAAAAAAATGTCCATGCTTCAATCAAATTTCAGTTGATAGATTCAATCACTTTCAACCTATAGATTCGATAAATTTTCAGCTGATAGATTCAACTAGTTTTCAATTGATAGATCCAATCAGTTTTCAGTTGATAGATTCAATCACTTTCAACCTATAGATTCAATAAATTTCCAGCTGATAAATTCAACTAGTTTTCAATTGATAGATTCAATCAGTTTTCAGTTGATAGAATCAATCATTTTTTAGTTAATAGATTCAATCAATTTGCTTGCTGGTAGCCTTCAATCAATTCCTTGATAGCCTTCAATCAGTTCGATGATAGCTTTCAATCACTTTGATGGTATTTTTTTCAAGTTGTAATTATGTCAAGCATACTATCACTTAAAAAACTGATTATGTCAAGCATACTATCACTTTGATGATATTTTTTTTCATGTTTATGTTCAATCAGTATGTCTTCAATCACTATATAACTTACAGAATTGATTATTTTTATCACTTAAAAAACTGATTAACTTCTATCAGTTGAATTGATTAACTTCTATCAGGTATTTTAGTGATAAAAGAAAACCAGATTTCATTAACCTCATGTCCAACACTGTTTGCTCGTCTTCAACCTTGCCTAATCAGAAGGTCGATACCAGAAAGTCGAAAAAAACCCTTGCAATCTTGCTTTTGATTTCAAGGGTGAATGAGTTCCATCAATTACAAATACACGAAACACAACCAATTGAAAAATACACAACAAATCACTATGAACTTTAATCAAATCCCACCATAAACCAATAACATAAACCAGAAGACACAAAAATTAGAAAATTAGAATGAACGAAATTCCCAATTTCTTTACAAATTCATTCACCTTAACAACTATTCACACACAAAAGAGTTTACATATTATAAATTCACAAACCCCAAAAATTCTATCAAATCCCAACACCGAAACCATCCATTCCCACCATAGAAAAAGAATTTAATCACAAAAATCTTGCACCCAAAGAAATAAAAACACTAAAGCAAAACCTTAGCAAAGAATTTGATTGGCACCGTCGGTTCATTCGTGCCCTGGATAAACTGAATCTTCGACAACTATAAAGGAAGGGCAAAATTGGAAAAAACTAAAAAACGCACCAAAATGTGCTATAGACGAAATAGTTTTAAAAAAATATGCTATAATTAAAAATAACACCAACAAACCTGCTAACTGGTACAATTTCCCTCAAACAAATCTGTTTTTAAAAAAGTAAAAAATAAAAAACAAAAAATGAAAAACGAAATGATTATCAAACGGAGCCTAAATGATGATGTTTGGTTTTTAGTCCAATAGTTGAACAAGACACATACCATATTGGCAAATAAAAATGGTGAGTGTATGAGATAAATTGAAAATAAATTTAAACATAGATAAAATTGATTAAAAGTTAAATCAATAGTCACATAACTAATAAATCAAAATGAATGTAAGGAAGATAAAGATTACAAATATTGATTTTAGAGGTGGAATCATAACTATATAATGAAACTAGATTAACACTAAACCAGGTAACTAATTATGTCACGGACCCATTAATGTAAAATAAATGAAAAACAAAAGTTAAGTTATTGTAAACCATAAAAAATCAAATAATCTATCTATAACACATTAATTTCTATCATTCAACTAGCAATATAACTCAATTTTTATTTCTCACATTAATTTCTATCACTCAACTAGCAATATAACTTAATTCTTATTTCTATCATTGATCCAAAATTTAAGTAGAATAAATCTATTATTGATTGAATTATATTCGTAATAGAACTCATAAAACCCAATTTGAATTTTTTTAATACGAATGAGTCATTGATTGAATTCATAAAACTCAATTTGAATTATTATTGCCATTTTTTTTATAAATAAGAAAAAGATAGAAAAGATTTATTATCTCTTATCCAAAATTAATTATCTCAACAAATACACGATCGACCAAAAAGCATCCACGTGGGTTTTCCTTTGAATATTCCATCTTCTTCCTCAAATCACACACCGAGCTTCAGAGTTCACTTCCATGGCGGATCATTTCCTCTCTCTCAATTTCCATGCCCCAAAAATGCATTCCAAAACCCTACATTATCCTTCTTCTTCTTCTTCTTCAATCGCTTCTCAAATCCAGATCCCCCAATCGCTCACACCATTCCCTCGCCAATATCTCTTTCGCTCGTCTTCGTCGCCGTCGCCGGTTCGCCTCCGATTCGCGGTTCGTGGCGACGATCGAGCGATCGGGAAGGAAGTAGAGGAAAATGAGGGGTTATTGGGGGCTGGAAGTGGATCTGAAGAATTAGGGTTCCAACTCGAAGGGCTGCTGGGTCAGATGAGGGAGATTGTTACGTTTACCGGTCCGGCGATTGGATTGTGGATTTGTGGGCCGTTGATGAGTCTCATTGATACTGCTGTTATTGGACAGGGCAGCGCTCTTGAGCTTGCTGCATTAGGTATTCTATTCTCCTCAGTTTCTTCTTCCTTTTCATTTTATTGGAACCTTCAACTTTAATTTTCCAGAAAATTTTGACCTAAATTTAGTTTGAGTTGAAACCCAACTTATTATTAATTTTTATATAATTATATATTTATTTTAATTTTAATTTCATTATTCTGTATGGACTTTTTACTCTCCAAAATTCTTTAAAATATTTTTATTTTTAGTTCAATTGGATTACAATCACACCAACCTTTTGGTTTATTTTTTTAAAGTCCTAGGGGGGTGTTTGTTTGACATATTTAGGTAGGAGTTTGAAGTGGGAGTTATCAACTCCTCTTCGAAAACCTACATCCAAACGAGTTTTTATCAACTTCTTCTCATTTTTACTTTTAAAAATAACTCTCATTTCTAACTATTCATTTTTAATCATTCATTTATAACTATTCAATCATTTCTAACCACTTATTTTTAATCATTCCTTTCAAATCAATCAAAATAACTCATTTTTAACCATTCATTTTTAATAATTTATTTTCTAACTACTAAATATAACGACTCATTTTTAACTCTACATCCAAACAAGGTTTTGACTCTAACTCCTCTACACAAAAACTACATCCAAACGAGTTTTGACACAATTCTCAATTTTGAACTACTCAATATAACTCATCAATCTAACTCCTTAACCTAAGAACTACTTAAATATGTCAAACAAACAACCCCTAGGGGTGATTGGATTTTGGAGGTGAAAAGAGGAGGGGAGAGAAAGTGGAAGAGAAAGACGAAATTGAATGATTTAGAGATATGAAATAGTTGTTTGGAAATGAGATTTTGTAAAAAGTATATATTTTATATTATTATTTTTTTAATGTAATCATTACATATTTATATTAATTAATAAATTTTATTTTATATTATGTGGTTGAAAATTAGAGAAAATTTGATGTGATAGTTGATAGAATTAGATAAAAGATATTTTATATTATATTATATGGTTGAAAATTGAAAAAATGTTTGATGTGACATTTAAAAGATTAAATAAAATATTTGATATGATGTTAGAGGAGAGGTTGATGTCCTAAAAACAAACATGAAGTGCCAATAGAGCTGTAGTTCAAGCGGCATCAATGCGAAGTTGGAATTTCTCCTTCCTCTCCTCTCCTCAACACCAAATCTCAAACACCCCCTTGAATTAATGTTTCATTGTATAAATTAAAATGAAATTGTCAAGAAAAATTATCAGGTTGATTTATATATAAATAGAAAGTAAATAATGAATATATATTTGATTAAAATAAAAACAACAATTCTTTGACTTGACTTAACCCATATAAAATATATAAAAGAGGTGTTGAGTTCAATCATAGTCTACCAAAAAATTAATTTCTTATGAGTTTACTTGATAACTGTCATGTGACCTTAGTGCACAAGCTGGCACAAATGGTCAAGGATATTGAAAAAGAAAAGATGATCCAACTGAACCAAATTGTAAAATATATAGATAGAGTTGGATTAGTTGGTGGATTCACCAACCCAAAAGTTTGGTTTGCTCGAGAAAATCCCCTTAATCCAATCCAACACATGTATACCTCGTAGTTGAATTCTACTAGCAATGAGCTTTAGTGACAACTGCGAGTATGAATTTTCCGAACTTCACCTGTTTGTAACTTTTGTCTGGCAGGCCCAGCGACAGTTTTGTGTGATTATACGAGCTTTGTGTTCATGTTTCTTAGTATTGCAACTTCAAATATGGTAGCCACAGCTCTTGCCAAACAGGTTCGACCCATAATCGGGTGGCTTTCTATTACAGATTATGGAATAATTGTTTTGCATTGCTTGACTAGAAGAGTTGTTGCAGGATAAAAACGAAGTGCAGCATCACATATCTGCATTGCTATTTGTTGGCTTGGTATCTGGCTTGTTGATGCTCGTTGTTACCAAACTATTTGGTTCGGTAGCGCTAACTGGTAGTAAACTTCTACACTACTGCCTAGTTAAATGAACAGCTCATAAACCGGTTTTAAGGACTATTCCTTTAAGTTCTTTGCCAATAGGCAGCTTGAACTGTCATCTATAAAGTAGAATGATAAGATATATGTTATGAAAATGGCAATCAACGACTCATGTGAAGATAAAGAAACGTAAAAGATGAAAAACAAACACACAGAATTTACGTGGTTCACTAACGCAGTGCTAGCTAGTCCATGGGCAGAGAGAGGACAGAGTTTTATTAAGGAGAAATGGACAAAACAGAATTACAGAGTGAATGTCATACACGGGTAGGGTTTAATTCGAGTTTATATATGCACTTTCATTAAACCCTATTACAGAATGCGGATGTGTAAGCACATGCAGAACGCGCAACAAAATGCGGAAACGCTTATGCTGCAGAGCGCGAATCCGGGTTGCGCTAAATGCATGCGGAGTACATTGCTGCAATGCACGAAGCAATTGTATGCTTTAATGCATTCAAGACATATCTCGACAATTTATATGGAGGGTATTTTAGTGATTAGATTTAGAGTTTGTTAGGCATTTTGGTTATAAATATAGGGCGTGGACAGTGAGGAGGGTATCAAAATGTTTATGCCATTTTGGTATTGAGTTTTGAATGATCTGAAGAATTAGAAGGTCCAAGTAACCTTTATTTCTATTTAATAATAGAGTTCGGGTTCTATGAGAGAGATACAGTTACCAAGATGTTATTGTAAAATTTTCAGCTTTTGTGGGAACAAAGAATGCAAACATCATACCAGCAGCAAACACATATATGCAGGTTTGTCTTTTATTTTTATTTTTAATCGAAAAAATCATTTGAAAGATTAAAAAAACAGTTGATGCTTAGGATAACTGAAGCTGTTAATATCTGGAATCATGTATTCTATCATACCTATAGATATGGTGAATTGGTGATATCAGAGCTTTCATCAAGAATGTGACCAGGACAACTGATACTATGCTTCTTTCCTTTCTTTTTTCAATGTTTACAGTGTAAATGTTCAGACACTTCCATTATGATAATTGATTCAATGACTTTAAGTTGAGCATAATCCTTTTCATTGGTAGATTCGAGGTTTGGCCTGGCCCGCAATTCTCACCGGATGGGTTGCTCAGAGTGCAAGGTTCCTAATTTCTATTACCAGATCTATGCAAATGCCCCATCTACTTTTTTTTTTCTTTTGCCATCCTTGCTTCGAAATTGGAATGAACAGAAAAGTTAAAAAACTGATATCCTTTCACATTTAAGCTCAGTTTGCCTACTGTTTTTTTCCATGAATATGATAGGTTTAGGCCTTAGGAATATTGAAGAATAGTTTAAGGGTCTTTATGCAATTAGTTAGAGAGTTAGTTACATATGGTGGTTATAAATAGGGAGGTTTGCTTAGAGAGGAAGTATCTTTGAAATGTATGAGAATTAGGGCTTGAGAGATCTCAAGAGTTAGGGAGGGTCCAAGTACCTCGAATCACTTGGTTTACCGTGTATGTTCGTGATGATTTACTAATAGATAGATTCAGATTCTATCAATTGGTATCAAAGCGATCTCGATCCGTTCGAGCATGGAGATGAATGAAGATGAGCGTGCTATCCATGAAGGATTCCAACGAATGATGAATTTGTTTGATTTCTTTGCCGCAGAATCAAAACAAAGAAGAGAAGAGGAAAATCAAAGAAATTCAGATTTAGAGGTCTTGAAATCTGAGGAACAAAAAGAGAAGGGAGTAGAGAGTGATCTGGAAAATATGAAAAGTAGGTGGGAAGCTTTCAAGAACAGAAGAGATGAGAAATTACAAGAAATTGATCATGGAGATGAAGTTGATGGTGTGGAAGAAATTGAAAATTCAACAGAAATGGTGTGTGTTAGATCAGATTCAAATTTCTATATACAACAATCGAAAGTCACATTGGAGGAGAAGATCGAGAACAAAACTAATGAAAGAACACGCAATGGAGAAAAGCACAAGGAAGCGCCAGCAGTTGCAAAAAAAAAGAGAAAAATCGGCGGAATAGATTGGAGGAGAGAAAACAGAGAAGAAAGGGAAAGCGTCGACATCCAATTACTCGACCAAAGAAAAAAATTCAAGCGACGAGTAAAACATACCAGAAATCGTGCTTGCAGGATGAAGAGAGACGACGATTTAGGTATGTAAGGTCGAGGAAGAAAGCTTCAGAATGTCGATTGATGGTGGGCAAAAAACAGAGGCTTCGAAGAAGGAAACCCTCGTGCATACTTCGCTGCCAACGTATTCATCGATGGCAAAAAAAGAAGGTCAAACGATCAAGAAGAGGCGCCATTGAAGCCTCGAAGAAGAAGAAGACCGCCATTGAAGCTTGGGGAAGAAATGGTTGTTATCGTGCGGAAAAAGGAAAAAAAAAGTTGACGTGGTTACGAAAGGGGAGAAATCGGGTTTTCGCAGAGGATATTGCGATTACAAGGAAAAAAAAATGGAAGAAAAAAAAAAAAAAAAAAAACAAGGGCGGACGGCTAGGGATTTTTCTGCCAAAGAGATACAAGATGAAAGTGGACTTGATTGAAGATGGGCTGCACAAAATATTTTAAATGGGCCTTTTAATATGAGAAGTAGAGCTGAAATTGCTTGCTGGGCTTTTGGATTGTGTGGGTTGACGGAAGTTTTTGGTGGTGTTGAAAAGGAAACTGCACTGCACTTGGCCCATTATTCTGCCGTGTTAAATGGTTGATGGAATTAGAATATGGGCTTGGATTTTATTTGTGATGGGTCCATTTAGATTGCACTTATTGGGCTTCAATTGGAGGGTTGTGTGAAGGGCCATGATACTATTCAAAGGCTGGTTTTTGGCTGTTTGGGCTGGGCTGGAATTTTATTTTTTATTTTTTGAATTTTGCACTTTATATTTTGTTTTGTGGTTCATTTTTGTATATCCACCTTGTGGACAAGGTACTTTAAAGGGGAGGGTATTGATAGGTTTAGGCCTTAGGAATATTGAAGAATAGTTTAAGGGTCTTTATGCAATTAGTTAGAGAGTTAGTTACATATGGTGGTTATAAATAGGGAGGTTTGCTTAGAGAGGAAGTATCTTTGCAATGTATGAGAATTAGGGCTTGAGAGATCTCAAGAGTTAGGGAGGGTCCAAGTACCTCGAATCACTTGGTTTACCGTGTATGTTCGTGATGATTTACTAATAGATAGATCCAGATTCTATCAGAATATGATAGCTTGTTCAATGTAAATTATATACTTGAGGCCCTTACCATTGCGGGTTACTTCATGAATTTCATTTGTGAACTTGAGCACAGATTGCTATATGGTGTTCAATACTTGCTGAATTGTTTTTTAAATCCGTGAGTGTCTGTGCCAGTTTAAGCGCGCTTTGACTATCCTCACGAGGCATATTGTCTGACCCTACAACATTTCGATATAAAGAACAAGAGGTCTTCTAGTTGTGTTTCCCAATAACTATAGGATAAATTCAAGTAAACCATCTATGCCACTGTCAAGAGGGCAATTGGTGGCCACCTACCTAAGAAATAATTTCTTACAAATTTCTTTGACATCCAAATATTGTAGGGTAAAACATTATGTCCAGTTAAAATAGTTGAGATGAGAGCAAAACAGTCCGGACACTCACAGATATAAAAAGAAACATAAATACGAGTAAAAAGAAAATAAGCTTAACTAGGGAAAATTCAATATATTGAACATAAACATTCTCAAATTCACCAAATTGATTTACTTCTATTTTTGTATGTGCTTTAGTCTTGGCATGAAAGACTCTTGGGGACCTTTGAAGGCTTTGGCAGTTGCGAGTATTGTAAATTGCATAGGTGATGTGGTCCTATGCATGTTTTTAGGATATGGTATAGCTGGGGCCGCATGGGCAACTATGGCATCACAGGTATGCTTCTTTCTGTTTAAGTTAATGTGCCTACATTCATTGCGTTTGTACCTGTTCACATCTTAAATCCGATTGCATTTCGTACATGTTTTTTAGGTTATTGCAGCTTATATGATGATTGAATCACTAAACAAGAAAGGATACAGTGCATATTCTCTAAAGATTCCCTCACCTGGTGAATTTTTGTCAATACTTGGACTTGCTGCTCCTGTATTCATGACAATATTGTCAAAGGTTCTATTTTATGAAATCCTTTAACATTCATCTTTTTTTTTTATTTGAGTAACATGCCTAATATTTTTTGATAACCGGGTATCGGTGCTTCATACTACTATGTACCTGTGGCACTCGCGTCTGTCTCAAGCTCAGACCCAAGAGACAACAAGAGAACATACAATTAAGCGCACTCGTGGTTTTCGAACCTGGGACCTCGAAGGAAGCATACCTCCGAGACTCCAGGCGTCTACCAACGAGGCTGCCCATTAAGGACAAGTTACGTGTCTAATATTATTATCTTTTAGGTGGGCTTTTATTCTCTCCTCGTCTATTATGCTACATCTATGGGCACACACACCATGGCTGCTCATCAGGTTAAATTACATGTTTCTTTTCATTTTTATATCTATCTATGCATCTATGCCTCTTTCTTTTCTATTGAAAGTCAATGGTCTTGTCAAATTGACGGCTTGTCCATGCACTTTAGGTCATGAATCAAACATTCTACATGTGTAGCATATTGGGCGAACCTCTTTCTCAAACTGCTCAGGCATTTATGCCTGGGTTGATAACGGGAGTGAATCGTAGTTTGAATAAGGTGAGAACTCAGTTTTATCATGATATTTTTTTTGTGAATTTTGGTTGCATGATACTATAGTAGCCTCACCAATTTCATTTAACACGAAATAGGTTCCCTACACTGCTATGGATATTCATAAATCTTAGGAACTTCCCATTTTGATATCCATGAGTGTCCTTACAAGCCTATGTGCATTTCGACTATTCTCACGTGACATACAGTCTGACCCTACAACATTTAGATGCCATGAAGACCCGTAGATAATTAGTTCTTAGATAAGTGCTCACCATAAATTAAACTTATAATCTCTTGGATCTTCAAAATTTTTTACCATTGGGTAAACCCATAATGGTTAGTAACTTCCTTGCACGTCGTTAACAAATGGTGGGTAATGGTTTTTATACCAATTCTTTGTGAATTTATTTTGTAAACCCTTTTATGTTTTGTAGGCTCGAATGCTGCTCAAGTCACTCGTGATCATAGGAGCTATCTTAGGTTTGGTATTAGGAACGTTGGGAACATCAGTTCCTTGGTTGATACCTAATCTCTTTACGCCCGAAGAGAAGGTTATTCAAGAGGTTGGTTCTTGATCTTTATACCCCGACATTTGGAATATGAACCATTATTGTTCCCTTATCATTCTTTTTAATGTCTCCCTTCATTTTAATCATATTAAGTAATCCTTGATGGTTGCATTATTGATGCATAAAAGTGTTAATTCCATATTTCGTGACTTTTTGTAAATGCAGATGCATAAAGTGTTGGTTCCGTATTTCTTGGCACTAGTCATAATGCCCGCAACTCTTAGCTTAGAAGGGACATTGTTGGTATATTCTCTCACCTTAAAAATTTTGCTAAAGTTCTTGCAACTGAATTTGGACATTCACTTGGGGATGTTCACGGGGCGGGGTGGGAAAGGAAGGAGGATGTCTTCCTGGGTCCTCGCCCTCACTTGTCTCTCATTTAGTTTCCAAAGATCAAACTATTCTTTCTCAAATGTATACATGTGAGTATATTAGATACCATGAGGTTTCATCTTAAAATCGATTGGCGATAAAAAGAGTAATTCATCCTTCCTTGTTCGATATGGTGTTGTCAATAAAATAATCATTAAACTTTTCAGAAGGGTACGAAAGAAATGAAGAATACCTAGGTTTTTTCTATAATGGGTTCGTAGTTGCCCACCTATAGGCAACCCATTTGACTTAATAGTTGACTCCACTACATCGGAGAGCACCTGTGCGGCTGCGCCCATCCCAATGTCCAAAATACCCAGAGTTTTTACTGAAATGTTCTCATTCATTGGCTCATCGTTCTGGGGTGTACTTGAGTAACATTTGTCTGCCTTGATTCTTCAGGCTGGTCGAGACCTAAAATTTATCAGTTTGTCAATGTGCGGATGCTTTTCTTTTGGTGCCCTTCTCTTGCTGGTAATGTTTTATCTCCCAACTTTCCTCCCACCTTATTTCTTCTTCTCATTGTGCATTAAACTTTCCTGTTTGCTCCCAGGTTATAAGCAGTAGGGGGTATGGTTTGGGGGGCTGCTGGTACGCCGTCGTCGGATTTCAATGGGTAAAAACAAGACATCCTGACTTTTCTCTTAAGTGTAGCAGCTCTTCTCACTTTCTACGATAACTTCTCTTATATAGGCTCGGTTTCTTAATGCTCTTCGGCGCGTCCTTTCTCCGAATGGAGTGCTTTACTCAAGTGATCTAAGCCAATATAATGTGGTAAAGGAGAATGCTGCCTAGGAGACAGTCCATGTGAGCTTGCAGGTGACATGATTCAACACCTTTTTCATGTCGTCGTTGTCATCATTCGAGCTCGATAAAGGAATGGATCACAACCGATAAGGTCGTGCTGGCAGCTTAAAACAGTGTTACACAAAGAATGCATATTGCAATAACATCAAGGATTAAAAAAAATGCAAATTTATGATAGTTATAAACTTGTAAAATACTTAAAAATTCATATTGAGTTTATAAACGGTTATTGTACTAATTTTGAAGTCAAAACATTGAAAATCGATGTCAATACATTTTGGGGGAGGGAGATAAATACCGATTCTCGGGCTCGAATCTGTGACGCTAGTGTTGAACTGGTTTACAATCAAACAATGAAACTATTGCACCACTTACCTATTAAGTGAAAATCGACGTATACTAAATAGAAAGTTTGGATAGTTTTGATGTGTATTAGCCACAACTATGCACCATCTATGTTAGTTACTAACTTTTTTTTTAGTTCAAATTGAAGTGGGAGACTGCGAATTCTACATAAAATGTATTAATCGTTTCGAATAAGATAAAAGTCAAATATCGATTTTACTCTAACCATGAAGTTAAATTGAACTACAACCAAATAATAACTAATTAACAAAATCAACACGTAGCTACTAACTTGAGTAAATATGAATTCAATATTTAATACTTTTTTTAAAATAAAAATACTACTAGCATTTTTTTAAACAAAAACCTTCAAAAATATCCATTTCAAATGGAGAATGATTTGGGTGGGCTGCAACCCTCCAAATGCAATTCTTTTTAGGCCACAAGAAAAGAAAATCTTATAAATAAAAAAAATAAAACTTGTTGATTATATATTGCCACACCAACAGTTGCACCCAAATCTTTTTCTTTTAGAAGACCAGGATTTTCTAAAACCAAAAACTTTTAAAAAGAAGTCAACTAAGGTTATAGATTTACTTACGCTTCTAGTAATTAAGGCAAGCTTTCAAATAATATGAGAGTCAAATATCAATTTTCAAACTCGAACTTGTGATTGTAGAATTAAAATGAATTAACAGCAGACAAGATAACTAACTGCGTCACCTTCAGTGTATAGTTAAAATGTATTAATGATTAATAATAAATATAAACTTCTACATTTGTTATTAAAATATTTTAAGTTTTACTTCTGTACAAATGGAACTGATTTTAGCCTTAACCGACAACGGTTTCTATCTTGAAAACATTTTCCTCAATTTAACGTTAGAAAGGAATTAAATAAACGACCAAGAACGGTCCACGTGGCATCCTCTGTTTGAATACTTCATGGCAATGGCAATGGCAAAGCTTCACCTTCCTCACACAAACTGTCACAAAAATCTCAAAAATTTCCACCCAAAAAAAAAAATAATAATAATGGCATCCAAAACCCTACATTGTTCTTCAATCACTCTTCAAATAATCCACAGCCCCAAAATTCGCAGGCCATTTCAATTTCATAGCCCTTCATTTCCCTTCACTCCCCAATCTCTTTCCACCCCCAAAATTCTTTCCTCCCCTTCATTCACCAATGCTGCATCCTCCCGCCCTTTCGCGGTCCCGCTCGATGGTTGCGGGATCGGCGACGATGCGGAGAAGCCGTTGGAGAGTGGAAGAGAAGAATTGGGCAATGGGGGTTTGTTGGGTCAGATGATGGAGATTGTTGCGTTCACTGGTCCGGCCATTGGGTTGTGGATTTTTGGACCTTTGATGAGTCTCATTGATACTGCTGTTATTGGCCAGGGGAGTGCTCTTGAGCTTGCTGCTTTGGGTATTCTTTAACATTTTCTTTTGCTTTTGCTTCCATGATTGTCAACTTAGTTCATCTTGTTAAATTTATGTTAAAATACTATTTTTGTCTTTAAATTTTTGGATTTGATCCATGCAAGTCTAATTTTGAGGGTTTTTTTTTTTCTATTTTAGTCATTGAACTTTGAGGTTTGTTCCATTGCTGTCTCTAAACTAAAAAAAAAAAAAAAAAAGGTTTGAAATTGGTACTTCAGGAAAAAAAAATTGTTTATTTTTTTTATTAATTATCACCATCCTCATCCTCCATAAATTTAAAAATATGTTGCCATTTTTTTATTGTATTAAAATTATTGAATTAATTTCGATTAATTTCAATTTTAAAGTTGTCATAAAGACTAAGTTTTTTTTTTGGAAGTACAAAGACTAAAATTAGACGTTTAAAGAATCAAAATGAAATAAATATGAAGTTTAAAGACTAAAATTGGACTTTAGATAGTTAAGGAACTAAAATTGAATAAATCTCAAAGTTCAGACCCTTACGGACCAAAATGTTATTTTAATCTTAAATTTATTTCAATCCATCCATTAAGTTTTTGGGTTGATTGCTTATTTAACATGTTTTAACATTTATCGGAGATGGAGGTCCTGAATTTAAACCTTTTCTGAATTGTTTCATCTCTAATTATTATTGGTTTCCAGTAGATGATTGTTAGTTGATATAATTAAGTTTACCTCAATCCATGATCGCAAACTTAAACTTTTGAATTACTTCGGTTTTAGCAATGGATTGAGCACCTAGCGGTTCCAACATCCTCTGTTCTGGGTTTGATTCAACTACTTGAGTTGATTTGTATTTGTAGAGTATAAATTTTCTTAACTTGGTTTGCTTGTAATTTTTTACTGGCAGGCCCAGCTACAGTTTTATGTGATTATACAAGCTATGTGTTCATGTTTCTTAGTATTGCAACTTCAAATATGGTAGCCACAGCCATTGCCAAACAGGTTAGACCCATGATAGAGGGATTTTTTTTTTATACTACAGATATGGAATAACTGTGTTCTGCATTTCTTGACCAGAAGGTTTGTTGCAGGACAAAAACGAAGTGCAACATCATATATCTATCTTGCTGTTTGTTGGATTGACATCTGGTTTCTTGATGCTTGTTGTTACCAAACTATTTGGATCAGCAGCACTAACTGGTACTGAGTTTCTGAATCATTCCTTAACTACATAAACTACTCATTAAGATTCATTAATTTTATCCCCAAGGTATACTCTCTTGGAGGTCTCGAGTTCGAAACTCACGAGTGAGCTTATTTGAAAAACTACTTGTTGTCTCTCGAATCCGAGGTTTATGATGGGCATGGGTGCCCCAAGAATTTAAAAAAAGGTCATTAAGATTATGCACTGTTTTATCACCAAGGTGCGGCGCGATGGTCGAAGGCTCGGGCTTTGAAGATGTGCTCCCCTCAAGGTCCGAAGTTCAAAACTCACCTGTGACATTAATTTGTAGATACCTCCCATGTCTCCATTCTTTCGATGTCTTCCAGTACTTGGCTTAGGGACGGACGTAGTTACTCTTGATATAGTGAAGCTAAACTCCAATTTCTCGGTTTCCAAAAAAAAAATTGTGGACTGTTCTTCCATGCTCCTCACCACATAGCAGCTAGAACTTTGTCATCTGTTAAAAGTTGAATGTTATTTTAAATTTTCAGCCTTTGCGGGGCCGAAGAGTGCAGACGTCATACCGGCAGCAAACAGATATGTTCAGGTTTACTGAAATCTCTATGCTTACTTTTCTGTTGTTACATGAGAAGGATTGTTAGTGACAGTGTGAACATTTTTTAAAGAGCACTGTAATCCATAGCTTGTAACACAGTGATTATAATTATTCTTTTGGTGCTTAAAGTGTGTCTGGATAACTAAAGCGGTTAATATCTAGAATCATGTATTCTGTTGTACCAATAGATCATGTAATATAACTGATCTTTCTTGCATTGATAATAAATATAATACTTTTCCTGGTGACAACTGAGTTATCATCTAGAATGTGAGCACAACATACATGCTTTCATAATTTCTACATTCAATGTTGACAAGTCTTGATGTCCAAACGCTTCCATTATGATCATTGTTTCAATCACTTTTAAGTTGAACAGAAATCTTTTCGTTGGTAGATTCGAGGTTTGGCGTGGCCTGCAATTCTCACTGGATGGGTTGCACAGAGCGCAAGGTTTGTATTGCTAGATCCATGCCAATGCTTCATCGGCTTTTTCTTCATAGCTATGGTTTTATGATTTCTGTTGGCATATGACCCCCAAAACATGCTTCCTTTTTCATAGTTGCTTTGAAATTGAAAAAAGAACATTGGTGAAAAAAGAACTTATACCCTTCCACATTTAGGCTATCAGTTTGCCTACTGGTTTTCTTCATCCATTACTTGTCCAATGTAGGTTTTAGACTTGAGGCCTTTTCCATTGCTATTTACTTCATGAGTTTCATTTGTGATCTTGAGTACAAGAAAAAGGAAAACAAGCTAAAGATTACTTATCAGTTAACGTGGACAAGTATTTTCGTGTGAAATAATATAAAACACCATGTGTGAAGATTTCCAAAAATAGCTCCACCAGTTGCTTGAAAATTCTAATGTACCCAAGGGGTGACCTCGTTGGTAGAAGCTTGGGGTCCCTTGAGCATGCTCCTTGAGAGGTTCCAGACTTCCAAATTCAAAATTCACGAGTGAGCTTAATTGTAAATTCCCTCGTTAAGACAGGCGCAAGTGCTTTCGAGCATGTAGTGGGGTGAAACTCTGATTTCAAGTCATAAAAAAAAAGAGTTGTTTGGGGCCTCCTGTTATTCGAGAGTTTGGACCGAGAAATAGTCGTTGGTTTTATTAGATGAGGCGATGCCTATTTATAAAGTACAAGGTAACCCTAATGGGCCTATCGGGACTGCTGGGCCTAAACCAATAGAAGCATAAATACAAATACAAATACATAATTCTAACACTCCCCCTTAAGCTGGAGCAAATATATCTATCATGCCCAGCTTGTTACAGAGGTAATATATGCGAGTTCCATTTAGTGCTTTGGTGAATATATCACCCAACTGTTCCCCAGTCCCCACATAACTTGTTGAGATCAAACCCTGTTGATCTTTTCTCGGACGAAGTGACAATCAACCTCAATGTGTTTTGTTCTTTCATGAAACACTGGATTCGATGCAATGTGGATAGCAGCCTGATTGTCACACCATAATTTTGCCGGTACTGTTGTTTTTATTCCAATCTCATTCAGCAACTAAACAAGCCATACTATTTCACATGTTACTTGTGACATAGCCCTGTATTCCGCTTCAGCACTTGAACGTGACACCACATTTTGTTTCTTACTCCTCCACGACACTAGATTACCTCCCATGAACACACAGTATCCTGAGGTCGATCTCCTATCTTCCTTAGATCCTGCCCAATCAGCATCCGAATAACATTCGATACTCGAATGTCCATGATTCTTGTATAACATACCCTTTCCAGGAGCAGATTTTAAATAACTCAGAATCTGTTTCACAGCTGTCCAATGTTCTACTGTGGGAGATGACATAAAGCGACTCACTACACTCACAGTAGTATGATATATGCGCCGCGTGGTATCAAATAATTCAGTTTCCCGACTATCTTCCTGTATCTCTCAGGATCATCAAAAGCTTCACCTTCCTTGACAAGTTGTTGATTTGGTACCATTGGAGTGTTACACGGTTTCACACCCAACTTTCCTGTTTCAGTCAGTAAATCAAGAACGTACTTTCGCTAAGACAAAAAGATTCCCTTCTTACTTCGCATGACCTCAATACCTAGAAAGTATTTGAGATTCCCAAGATCTTTGGTACTAAACTGGCTATGAAGGAACGTCTTTAGTGAAGCTATCGGTGTCATCCTTTGCAAGTGATTACAATATCATCAACATACACTACCAACAGAACAATCCCGACATCCGACCGGCTATAGAACACAAAATGATCGGAAGAACACTTTTGCATTCCAAACTTTTCAAGAGCTTGGCTAAATTTTCCAAACCATGCTCGTGGGCTCTGTTTCAATCCATACAAAGATTTTCGAAGGCGACAAACTTTACCATCCGCCCCCTGAGCAACAAACCCAGGTGGTTGCTACATATATACCTCCTCCAAGAGATCACCATGCAAAAACGCATTCTTAACATCTAGCTGAAATAACGGCCAACCATTTGTTGCCGCGAGAGAGATAAACAGTCGAATGGATGACATCTTTGCCACTGGAGAGAAGGTCTCACTATAGTCAATCCCATAAGTCTGAGCATACCCCTTAGCAACCAAGCTTGCTTTGAGACGAGCAACAAAACCGTCTGAATTCATCTTGACAGCAAATACCCACTTACACCCAATTGTCTGTTTCCCTTCTGGACGAGCGACTAGCTCCCAAGTACCATTTGCATCCAACGCTTCCACCTCCTCAACCATTGCCTGGTGCCACCCAGAATGAGACAAAACCTCACTAGTATTTGTAGGAACCGATACAGAATCAAGCGAAGTGAGAAATGAAAAAGAGGGTGAGGATATCTGATCATACGACACAAATGAGGAAATAAGATATGTACAAGAACGTTTACCTTTGCGAAGGGCAATGGGCAAGCAAGATCATCACTCAGTTGCGGAGCAGATGGCGAAGACGGCACGGGTACAGGGCATGAAGACGGCATGGGTGCCTCTGATGGCGACACGGGTGCCTCTAAAGAGCGAGGACGCCGAGTATAAACCTGAGTAAGAGGTGGAGAAGATGGAACAGAGAGCGACGAAGGAGGGTCGGAAGGCTCGGATGAAGACACCACTTCATAGATTAACAAGTCATCCTCCTCAGGGGGAGGACTGGACCCTGGACTAAACGGTGTATCCTAAAAAAAGTGACATCAGAGGAAACAACATATCGACTAGTACTTGGACAATAACAGTGATAACCTTTTTGAACCCGAGAATAGCCAAGAAAGATACACTTTAGAGACTTAGGTCAAACTTGGTCCTTTGAGGACGAACATCACGCACGAAACACGTACACCCAAAGGTCTTAGGGGGAATGTGAAACAATTCTATCGAGGGAAACAAGACTGAAACGGAATTTGATTATCGAGAACAGAAGATGGCATGCGATTAATTAGAAAGCATGCCGTTGTGACAGCATCGACCCAAAAATGTTTTGGGACGTTCATATGAAAGGACAAGGCCCTTGCAGTCTCAAGTAAATGGTGATTCTTGTTAGAGTCTAAATGTGTGATTGTATATAATGTACTGTGTAATAGATCTAGGCCCGCTAGGCCCATTGTAACTCTTATATAAAGAGGTTGCCTCTCAATAATAAGATATACTGTTTTGGATCATATTGTTTTACATGGTATCAGAGCAGCAAAGTTAGGTTGAGAATTTTTAGGTTTTTTTTGGGTTGACGCGCCGCTGCTGCTGTTGACCACCGCCACCGGAAATCGCGGCCCGACCACCGATCTACGATCGTGGAAGTCGCGACTTCGTTCGGTCCAAAACGGCGCGCCGCGCCGCGCGGAACCCTCTTGACCGAAAATCGCCGTTGCCGTCGCCGGGCCGTCGATTGTCCGATCGAGAATTTTTTCGGTGGGTTTTGCTCGCCCCGAGGAGTAGTTTAAGTCTGTCGAGGTTTCAACTCGATCCAACGATGGGATTGCTCGGAAACCTCTCGGTTTGTTTTGCTTTCTTGTTTTAGGGTTGTTTTTTTAAAAATTTCACCGCTTGAAGAAATTTTGTTTTGAGACTATTTTTAGGATTTGTTTCCAGATTTTATTTCGTTTGATTTGTGAAATAATTGAGTTATCTGCTGTCCGTTGACACTAATCGGGAAATATGAGTGATACCAAGCATACAAGTGTGATTTCTCATATGATGGAGATCACAAAGCGCAAACCGAATGGGACAAATTATCTCGATTGGCATCGAACGATTGAAACCACCTTTGAGTAATGAGCTAGAAGGACACATGGATAGCGATCCGCCTAAAGACGAAGTTGAAAGAAGGAAGTGGGATCGCGTTGATGCTCGCTTGTATAATCAAATTACTAACTCAATGAATGATGATATTGTCGATCCGATTAGTCATTGCACTACGGTGAAAGAACTCATGGCGTATGTGGAATTCTGTACTCGGGAAGGAGCGGTAACAAGGGCGTATGATGTTTGCTCGTCCTATTTTCGCACGACGGCGAATGGTGAACCATTGTTGACCTATTACACGAGGCACAAGCGTAATAGTGCCGAGTTAAATTCTCTCATGCCGTTCGGTGCGAGATATCGCGATCCAGCAGACCAGAGGGAAAAGATGGGGTTACTCGGTTTCTTGCGTGGTTTGGGTTGGAGTATGAGAATGTGAGGTCTCAAATCCTGTCGGGGAACCGAACTACCGTCTTTGGATGATGTGTTTCGCGCACGCCGCAACGAGCGAGCGAAGTTCATTTAATTGAACAATCGAATAGCGTCTTGCTTGGGAGGAGTGTGATTCGTGGTGGGAGGAAGCGTTAGTTTTCTCGCATCGAAACACGGGAATGACCGACGTCGAGGATCTTCCTAGTGACAACCGACGTCCGGATACTCGAATGACTGCCATTACCGCGAAACCCGGTCATTTAAAGAGAGATTGCGAGAAAGTTGCAATATGACAATCGGAGGCTTGAAGGCCCACCTTGTGTCCGGTGAGAAAGTACTGTTGCGAGTGTGTTGCACTCCGAGTTCCCCACAGCTCCATCACGGCTATCATCCTCGGCACTTCCGCTCTTTGCAACCCTGGTCAAACGGTAACAACCATTGTCTTCTTTCGTCGTCCACAAAGTGAGTCATTGACTGGGGCGATTGCTCATATGATGTAACGTAGCGAGCAGTTGTTCTCTACATCATTGTCATCTGTTTCTTTTCCTCATCATTACCTTAGGTGATGGATCCTTGTCTCCGTAAAGGGAGCTGGGTCTATTACTCTAACCCCTACCTTGTCGCTATCTTCCGTGTTGTATGCGCCCACGTTTTCATATAACTTTGATTTTGGTTAGTCAATTGGCTCGTGACTTACAATGCTTTGTTTCCTTCTTTCCGACTCACGCTTGTTTGAGGATCATTTGACGAAGAAGATTATTGGTAGGGGCATGCGGTGGGGTCTCTATATCTGGATCGTGACGATCACCCAGCCGTGTGCATGTGCGGGTTCTGCGTCTCTTTTTGAAGTCCATTGTCGGATGGGTCATCCTTGTTTGTCTATTTTGAAGAAGTTATTTCCCGAATTCAAGATGATGTCTTCCCTCGATTGCGAGTCATGTCGTTTGCAAAGTTTCACCGATTGAGTTCTAGTCCTAGGGTTAATAAACGAGCAGCCGCTCCTTTTGAATTGGTCCACTCGATGTTTGGGGTCCGAGTCTGTTATGTCTAAAACGGGATTTCGCTATTTTGTCACGTTTGTTGATGACTTTTCCCGATTTACTTGGGTCTATTTAATGAAAAATCGTCTTTGAATTGTTTTCTCACTTTTGTACCTTTAATCTTGAGATTCGTAATCAATTTAAAGCTTCCATTCAAATTTTACGACCGATAATGGGGCGAATATTTTTGGGCACCCTTCGTTCCTATCTTAGTGAGAAGGGTATTATTCATCAATCGTCGTATGCGGACACACCATCCCGAGCGGTGTGGCCGAAGCGTAAAACAGGCATTCTGCCGGAAACAACTCGTGCCTGTCATTTCGGATGAATGTTCCAAAACATTTTTGGGTTGTGGCGTGTCTACTGACTGTTTTCTCATTAATCGAATGTCGCGTCGATTTTGGGTAATCAAATTCCATTCCAGGTTTTGTATCCCTCCACGGAGATGTTCCACCTTCCCCCGAAGGTTTTCGGGTGTACGTCCTTTGTTCGCGATGTTCGTCCTCAAAGGACCAAGTTAGATCCTAAGTCTTTGAAATGTATCTTCCTCGGGTATTCTCGCGTCCAGAAGGGTTATCGTTGTTTTTGCCCGAGTACGGGTCGTTATGTCGTCTCTTCTAATGTTACCTTTTTTTAGGATACTCCGTTTGATCCTGTGTCTAGTCCCCCAACTGTGGAGGATGATTTGTTGGTTTATGATGTTGTGTCCTCGTCCGATGGGTCCGGCCCCCTCCTCCTAGTCCATCTCTTACTCGGGTATACACCCGCGGCCGCGCGACCCCTCGGCGGACTGTCCCATCTGCCGGCAGATTCTTCGTCATCGACTTGCAAGCTAGTAATGATCTAGACTTGCCCATTGCTCTTCGCAAAGGTAAAGCGTTCTTGCACGTATCCTATCTCCACATATGTGTCATACCATCAATTATCCCCTACTTCGTTTTCCTTTCGACTTCCCTTGATTCTCGTCTCTCTGTCCCTAAAAGTACTCGTGAAGCCTTGTCCCATTCGAGTTGGCACAGCGATGGTAGAGGAGGTGGCTGCGTTGGATGCGAATAGTACTTGGGGCCGGTAGCTCGTCGAGAAGGAAAGCAGAGCGATTGGTTGTAAGTGGGTGTTTCTTTGTCAAAGTGAATTTCGACAGTCCGTTGCTCGCCTCAAAACACGCTTGGTTGCTAAGGGGTATGCTCGGACATATGGGATTGATTCTGAGTGAGACCTTTCTCTCCTGTTGCCAAGATGTCGTCCGTTAAATCATTTATTTCTCTTGCGACAATGAATGATTGGTCTTTATTTGAGTTGGATATTAAGAATGCGTTTTTGCATGGTGATCTTCTTGAGGAGGTCTATATGGAGCAACCACACGGGTTTGTTGCTCGGGGAGAATGCCAAAGTGTGCCGTCTTTCGTAAATCTCTGTATGGCTTGAAACAAAGCCCGCGAGCGTGGTTTGGTAGGTTCAACCAAGTTCTTGCTTGTGATTTGGAATGCAGAAATGCTCTTGAGATCATTCTGTCTTCTTCCGTCGGTCGACCATGGGATTGTGTTACTTGTGGTATATGTCGGCGATATTGTGATTACTAGGAAGTGATAGTTCGAGGATGGCCTCACTAAAGGTTTTCCTTCATAGCCATTTCAAAGACTAAAGATCTTGGAAATTTGAAATATTTCTTGGGTATTGAGGTCATGAGAAGTAAGAAAGGGATCTTTTTGTCCCAACGAAAGTATGTTCTCGACCTCTTCGATCGAGGTAGGAAAGTTAGGTGTAAAAGCGTGTAGGGCCCCGATGGTGCCAAACCAACGATTCGTCAAGGGCGGTGAAGCTTTTTACGATCCGAAAGGTACAGGAAGCTAGTTGGGAAGTTGAACTACTTGGTGATCCACGAGGCCGAGATATTTCGTGATTCTCGTGAGTATCGTGAGTCGATTTATGTCATCTCCTACAGATTGAACATTGGAGAGGCTGTGGAGCAGATCTGAGTTATCTTAAGTTTGCTCACGGGAGGGGCGTCTTGTACGAAACCACGGACATTCCGATATTGAATATTTTTGAGATCTTGATCAAGGTGTTCTAAAGAAAGACAGGAGATCAACCTCGGGATATTTGTGTGTTTATGGGAGGTAATTTGGTTTCATGGAGAAGCAAAATGTGGTGTCGCGTTCTAGTCTTTGAGTCGGAATACTGAGCTATGTCCCAAGGAACGTGTGAGATAGTATGGGTGGTTCAAGCTCTTTGAATGAAGTTGGAATCAAAAGCGCAACACTGCTAAACTATGGTGTGACAATCAAGCAACAATTCATATTGCCTCTAATCCAGTATTCCACGAGAGAACTAAACATATTGAAATAGATTGCCACTTTATCTCGAGAGAAGATACAACAAGGGTTGGTTTCGACGAGTTATGTGAAGACGGAGAACGGTTGGGTGATATCTTCACCAAAGCATTGAATGGAGCTCGGATAGACTATCTTTGTAACAAAGTGGGCATGATAGATATATTTGCTCCGACTTGAGGGGAGTGTTAGAGTCTAAATGTGTGATTGTATATAATGTACTGTGTAATAGATCTAGGCCCGCTAGGCCCATTGTAACTCTTATATAAAGAGGTTGCCTCTCAATAATAAGATATACTGTTTTGGATCATATTGTTTTACAATTCTTACGTTCAGCCACTCCATTTTGAGACGGAGTGTCTGCAAACGACGATTGATGAATAATACCCTTTTCATGGAGATAAGAACTAAGAATACGCGAAACATATTCCCCATTATCGATGACGCAATACTTTTATAGGAACATTAAATTGAGTACGAACTTCAGCATTAAAAGCACAAAAATGCGAAAATAACTTAGAACGATTTTTCATTAGATAAACCCAAGTAAGTCGAGAAAAGTCATCGACAAACGTAACAAAATATCGAAACCCTGTTTTAGATACAACAGGACTCGGACCCCATACATCGGAATGAACTAACTCAAACGGAGAAATAGCTCGTTTATTGACTCGAGGACTAGAACTCAAACGGTGAAACTTTGCAAACTCACAAGATTCACAATTCAATGAAGACAGCTTACCAAAAACGGGAAATAATTTTTTCATGACAGACAACGACGGATGGCCCAGCCGACAATGAACTTCAAACGCAGATGCAGTGCTCGCACAGGCTACAACTTGGTCTGGTTGTTGATCCAAGATGTAGAGACCGCCAGCTTCATGCCCCCTACCAATAGTCTTCTTCGTCAAATGATCCTGAAACAAGCAATAACCAGGAAAAAACGAAGCAAAGCAATTTAAGTCACGACACAATTGACTCACAAAGATCAAATTATACGAGAATTTAGGGAGACACAAGACAATAGACAAGGATAGAGTAGGGGTAAGTCTAATTGACCCTGAGCCCTGAACGGGAGACAAGGACCCATTTGCTAACGTAACAACAGGAAAACCAACAGACAATAGTGAAGTAGAAAATAAATGAATGTTACCTGTCATATGCGCAGTGGCTCCAGAATCTATAACCCACTTCGTAGAGGACGAAATAAGGCAATGATTGTTACTTGACTCGGCTAAAGTGGCAGCAGGAAGGTGGTCAGAAGATGAAGACGATGGAGCATTGGAAACTCGGAGGTTAGCGAACTCATCTGGCATAGTTTTATCACTGGAAGCAACATGAGCTGTCTGAAGCCACTGATTCTGATACTGTAACTTTCTGCAGTCTCTCTTAAAGTGCCCAATTTTATGGCAATAGTAACATTCCATATCACTTCTAGCTTCCGGACGCTTCTCACTACCAAAATCTGGACGTCGATCATAACTTGGTCTCCCAGTCGTATTCTGACTCCTCCCACCTCGCGTGTCTCTCTTGCCAATTAGGGCACTATTCGACGAAACTACAGTAGAACTCTCCTCAGTTCGTAAAAGCCTCCAATACACTTCATCCAAGCTCGGAAGCTCAGTTCCAGACAGGACCTGAGCTCTAGCAGCATCAAACTCGGGTCCAAGGCCCCTCAAAAAACTAATAACTCCCATCTTCTCTCTCTGGGATTGTTGCACTGCAATATCAGCAGTAAAGGGCATTAGAGAATTCAACTCAGTGCCATTTTTCTTATGTCTAGTGTAATAACTCAAAAGTGATTCCCCATTCCGATCAGCATGGAAGTAAGCAGAGCACACATCATAAGTTTTCGTGACATGTTCCTTCCCAGAATACAAGAATTCTACAAATTTCATAAGCTCCTTCACAGTAGAACAATGACTTATCAAGTCCACAATGTCATCGTTCATGGAGTTCGTAATTTGATTATAGAGGCGTGGATCATCACGATCCCAACTCTTTTTTCTGTCGCATCCGTTGGTGGTTTTCCATCCACATGAGCCTCCAATTCATTGTAGAGTAAATGGTTTCTAATCGTTCTATTCCAATCGAGGAAGTTTGAACCATTCAACTTGCGTTTCGTAATTTCCATCGAGTGAGAAATCACACTTGTATGCTTATTGTCACCCATACTACTTCAATTAGGTCCAATCGTGCTATAAAGAACTCGATTTCACGAAAAAACACAGAACAACCCCGTTCAACAGAAAAACCCTAATTCCACAATAGCTTTAAACGGCAAATTGGAGACCCTACGATGCCTAAAACCGAAAATAAACTGGACAGACTTAAAGTATACCTCGGCGCGAACAAAACCCACAAACCAATTTCCCGATCGGAGCTCCGGCGGCGCACCTTGCGGCGGCGATTTCTCCCACGTGGCTGCTCGGATGGCGAAGATTCTTCGACCACTGCGTATATCGGCTCTGTCTGTTCAGGAAACAGTCGAAAAAAAAAATTCCGGCGACGGCGGCCAGTGACAGAAACCCTAACCTATTTTCTTATTGCTCTGATACCATGTTATTCGAGAGTTTGGACCGAGAAATAGTCGTTGGTTTTATTAGATGAGGCGATGCCTATTTATAAAGTACAAGGTAACCCTAATGGGCCTACCGGGCCTGCTGGGCCTAAACCAATAGAAGCATAAATACAAATACAAATACATAATTCTAACACACGGTATGCTCCTTAGGAGATTCCAAGTTTGAAACCCATAAGTGAGTTTAATTATAAAAAATTTTGTTGGACTTGGGACGGGCTTCAGTGCCTCTGGGTATGCAGTGGGTTGAAGCTCCAATTCCATGCGGTTGCTTGAAAATTCTCTAAATTTATTAACTTTTATTTTCATTTTTGCTTTAGTCTTGGCATGAAAGATTCGTGGGGACCTATGAAGGCCTTGGCAATTGCTAGTATTGTAGATGGCATAGGACATCTGGTTCTATGCACGTTTTTAGGCTATGGTATTGTTGGTGCTGCATGGTCAACTATGGCATCACAAGTATGCTTCTTTCTGTCTATGTCAAAATGACCTAACTTCTATGCATTTTTGCCTCAAAACTGATCTCATTTTTTTCCTGTATGTTTTTTTAGGTTGTTGCAGCTTATTTGATGGTAGAAGCTCTAAACAAGAAAGGATACAGTGCATATTCTCTATCTGTTCCCTCACCTGCTGAATTTTGGTCAATACTTGGAATTGCTGCTCCTGTTTTTCTTACAATGATGTCAAAGGTTCAATTTTATAAAATTCTTTGTATCCGGATAGAAACAGGATTGTATTACGATAAAAAGGAAACGAAAATACAAGATAACCGAGTTTCCATTTCCGGAGAATACTCTCTCAAGCCGAATACCAAAATGGCCTAAACATTTGATACTTTCCTCACTGCCCACACCCTCTATTTTTTGAATCGGAGCGACGAAGGGCTGAATCTCTCAGTGCATCGTGGCAGCAAAGTCGCACCCTCTATTTATAACTCAAATACCTAACAAACTATCTAATATGTGCTAATATACCATCATGGAATGGCTTAGTAGTCAAGAGGTTCATTGGGTAACTAAGAGGTGATGGGCTCAATCCATGATGACCACCTATTTAGAAATTAATTTCTTATGGGTTTCCTTAACATTCAAATGTTGTAGGGTCATACGTTATGTCTCGTGACAGGTGCACAGAAGCTAACCCAAATAGTCATGGTTATAAAAAAAACTAATAATAAATAAAATAAAATCATGTGCTAAGATCTCCTTAATATAGCATAAACCCTATCACAAGACTAAGATTATGATCTTTCAGGTAGTTTTTTATTCTTTCCTCATCTATTATGCTACGTCTATGGGCACACATACCATGGCTGCTCATCAGGTTTGTGGTTCTTTTGATTTCTATATCCTTGCTACCCAAGTACTCCTCTTTATTTTCCCTTGGTGATGTCAAATTGATGGATTGTCATTCACTTTAGGTCATGGTTCAAATATTTTCTATGTGTGTTGTATGGGGTGAACCTCTTTCTCAAACTGCTCAATCATTTATGCCTGGATTGATAAATGGAGTGAATCGTAATTTGGATAAGGTGAGAACTTCAATTACTATCTTTGTTCTCTTTTTTGTGGTATGAGTGGTCGGGTCGAACACAGGGAACCGGCTTGGCTGAATATCGCCCTTTTTATGTAATATTTGTATTTTTCATGATAGATATTAGAAAAAGATTCCTTGCTCCTTGCAATAAATATTAGAAACTTCCTTGCATTGATACTTATTATTTACGGATAGTAATTGACTTTATTGTGGAAGCCCTTCAATATTGTGTAGGCTCGGATGCTGCTCAAGTCACTATTGTTCATAGGAGCTATATTTGGTTTGGTCTTAGGGACTATCGGAACATCGGTTCCTTGGTTGTTTCCGAATCTCTTCACACCCGAAGAGAAGATTATTCAGGAGGTTGGTTCTTGATATGTATACCCTATCATTTGGAACATGTACTTAGGTTGTTCCATTTCAATCTTTTCTTTTCTTTTGTTGCCGTTTTAATTTTCATGACAAATAATTCAAGATGTTTCACATTTAACCATCATGGGTTGGCTTAGTGGTCAAGATGGTCTTAGAGAACCAAAAGATTATGAGTTCAATCCATGGTGACCACCTACATTAATCGGGTTTCCTTGACAGCCGAAGGTTGTAAAGTCAGTTGATTTGTCCCATGACAATAGTTGAGAAGTGCTTAAACTAGCTGGCACACACGAATATATATATTAAATAAAAAAAAAAGCAAAACAAAACAAAAATAAGATGTTCCATATTTAGTTATATGGATATTTTTTTGTATATAAAACATCTTAATCATTTGTACGTGCAGATGCATAAAGTGTTGATCCCATATTTCTTGGCGCTAGTCATAACACCCTCAACTCTTGGCTTAGAAGGAACTTTATTGGTATGTTTTCTCACCTTCAAGATGTTCCTGAGTTTTTTGCAACTGAACATTCACTTCTGTTTCCTATTACATAAGAAAGATCATGACAATGGTCAGGCGGTATGCCCTGTGACAATCGTCGAGGTGCCCGCAAGTTGGCCCGAACAGTCATGGATATCAAAAGAAAACATGTATATATATATAACATAAGAAAGATCATGAGCAAACATAATTCTTCTCTTGTATCTACTATTTCTTTATATGTCATTTGCAAACCCTTCTTCTTTTCTATATGTTGCAGCCCTTTGTACTGTTCTCCACCTTTTCTGATGTAATAAGATAACAGTCATCTCAGATTGAAATGTTCTGTCATTTGGCTCTTTGTTTTGAGGCTCTTGAGTAAAGTTTGTGCTGAAATTGTCAAACTTTCCTAAACTTGTGCTATTTATTACTTGCAGGCTGGGCGAGACCTAAAATTTATTAGTTTGTCAATGTGTTTGTGCCTTTCTCTTGGTGCCATTGTATTGCTGGTAATGCTTTATCTCCCAAGCTTCAATCACATTCTTGAGAGTTCATTTATTTACTTCTTATTTCTCTGTGGGGACTGAGTCCAATCTATAGCGATCATCTATCTCGGAATCAATATTATGTGATTTCCTTGACAATCAAATGTAGTAAGATTAAATAGTATTCTGTAAAATTAGTCGAGGTGTACGTAAAGTGGCCTGAACCAAAGGCAGAGGGAGAGAGGGCTAGAGGGATCATGGCCACCCATATTTTTTTTTTAACTACATTTTGTAGATAAAAGTGGTCTCCACGCATACTTTAATACTATTTATATCATAGATGACTCAAATCTTGTATTTTTGTGTATAAAAATAGATCACACTCATGGAACGTCCCAACTGAAGATTCCATATTCTATCCCTCTCCTCTCCTCTCCATAACTGTCTCGGTCCTTTCCTTAACAGTCGAGCAGCTTCGCACCTTCGGATCCTTAGAATTTTTGTGATTTTTTTTTTTTGTATATAAAAGTTGACCTCCCAAAATAATTTAAATCTCTGACCCTTAAACGTAAGTCTTTTAGATCTGCCCCATGTCTGGACACTCGTAGATATAAGATATATGTATATTAATATATATCTCCTCTCTCTGCATTAACTTTGCTGGTGCTTCCAGGTTATTAACAGTAGGGGTTATGGTTTGGTGGGCTGCTGGTATGCACTTGTTGGATTTCAATGGGTAAGAACAAGAAATCTCTACTTTCTTTTGATGCAATAGCTGCTGATCTTCTCACCTTCTACAACCCTTTCTCTTAGGCTCGGTTTCTTAACGCTCTTCGGCGCGTTTTATCACCCAATGGAGTGCTTTACTCCAATGACTTGAGCCATTATAAACTGGCAAAGCAGAAGGCTGCATAGGTGTGACGGTACATGAGTGTTGCAGTAGACATAATTTGATACGTTTTCGATGCCATTCGAGCTCGATGTGTTCTCGTCACTCAAGTTTGGTAAAGGAATGGATTGAAACCAAATGGTTGTGCAGGCAGCTTGAAACAGTGTTGCACAAAGAAGCATATGGTTTCACAGCAAGTTTTGAAGGTTTTCTGCTACTTGTATGAGCTAATGCAGAAAGCAGAGCACTTTTTATCTTTGGCCAGTAACAATATACTATGAACAATGAAATTGTGTCTTCATAGCTTAGTCATAAGATCCCATACCAATAAAATAGTGTCTCATTATATATTTGTGATTTTTCTTTTGACTAGCTTATGTATGACTTTGATTGCACTCCAACAAAAACTTAATTTTATTAGATCAATAAAAAAAAAATCAAAATCAATTCAAATAATTGATCAAATTTAATTAATTAGCAATACAAGGATATTTTAACTGAACAACTTGTTTGATTTTTTTTTTAAGAATGAACTTGTTTTGGGAATTCATTCTCAACAACACATTCTATCTCTATTATATTTGCAACACAATTTCTAAACTGATTCATCTATAGCACATAATTTTCTATCAGCGATAGAACTCAACTAGCGATAGAACGAGTCTATCATTGATTGAATTCTATCAGTAATATAACTCAATTTTCTATCAGCAATAGAACTCAATGAGTGATAGAATGAATTAGTCTAATATTGACTGAATTCTATCAGTAAACTCAAAGAACTCAATTTGTGAATTTCTTGCTATAAATGAATTAGTTTTGATTTTGTGTTATAGATGTAAATAGTTTGTCATTTTTTATTATACATGCAAAATCCCCTTTGATTATTAATCTAATATTTTTAACTAACATCTTTAATTACATTAATTTAATTTGTTCAAAAATAGTCACAATAAATAATTAATTAATTCTAGATAATCAAGTAATTAATTATAATTATTGAAAAATAAATTTTTGTACGCTTGGATTTGAATAAATCTAATTAGCTAATTACATCTATTTTAGAATCTAGAATACTTATTTTGACTTTTTATTCAAAAGCTTTTATAGAAAACAGTAGTATAAAGTATATGCTTAAAACCAAAGATTATGGGTTTGAATTTGGCTACAAGAAAATAAAAGGCAGAAAAGCTTTACAAGTTGATAAAAGAAATTTTCTTGTCAAGCAAATATCAGATTCCTCAAACATTTTTTCCTTAAAAAATGTACAAAGCTAAGGCTCTCATTGAATGGATAATTGGGCACCTCTTAATGCCAATAGAGCAGCTCCATACGCAGCCTCGGTCTGACTCGCCCGACTCACGGGAAAACCGAGAACTCTCTCTCGAATCTTAATCCATTTATCATTTTTTGATCCACCCCCAGCTGTGAACACTTCTTCAACCTGAGTTGCTCCTAGATCCTTCAATAATTTATAAGCCTTTCCCTAAATGTAGAATACAGACCAACTTTTAGGCTTCAGTCAAATGGTTGAATTGTATTAGGAGGACAGAATAAAGAATATTATTAAGGTATTAAATTAAAGACATTGGCGGATCCAAGTGTCTCGAATATGAGCTATCTATCTCGTAGTTCTTTTACCTTTCATATTCCAATATTATTTGGATTCACAGACTTATGAGCCAATTTCTTTTCTAACTTATATAGCATGGTGTCTTTTTCACTTACCTCGATACGTGCAATAGATTCCAAAATTCCATGCAAATATTCGACATCATTTTCTGGTCGAGGATGTAATCTGCAGATGAAAACAAAGAAATCAAGAAAGTTGCATAAGTTACCTATCTCACTTTAGAAACAGTAAAAGGAATTTTATAATTTGTTAGGGACAATGACCCATATATCTCCACATTGGTATCATTATATTGTCTATTCTGAGTATAAAACCATCATAATTTTTATTTTTGTTGTTACCCAAAAGGTTTCATGGAGATGTTGCCTCGCACTTATAACCCATGAACTTCCCTTTATCAAGCCAATGTGGGACTTCGATCGAATTCTCAATATCTTCCTCTCGAACAAAGTACCACCGAGCCTCCGTCAAATAGTCATCCCCGGAGTTACATTTGAGCATACTTTTTAAACCAAGTCCACTCCTGACTGGAACACACTCCATGTTTTAGCTCAACTACAGATTTACTTTACGACGTTCAAATTGAGGCTCACTCTTTATTCGACAATCGGATTTTATTGACCAAGACTAGCTCATGGGCATGTTTCAGATACCACTTGTTAGGGACAACGACTCTCACTTATAAACTCATGGAACTTTCACTTATCTAGCCGATATGGGATATTGGTCGAATTCTTAACATATTTGAAGACAACTCTCAAATGAAGATGTGAACTCTGCCACTAGAATACTGACTAAAATTTGAAATCAACAATATAGCAATGACTTTGTTAATTCATTAACGAAAGCAGAGGGATGAAACCTGGGAGCCATTAGTGGGTCTGCCTCAGGAAATCTCTCTCCGATTGAAGTCAAAGGATAGTAATCTAAAGGAGAACTTTCCATGGGATTGATTTGTGTGCTTAATTCTTCTAATTGCTTGTCAGTAAAGATTTGTCTAAGAACGGCTCCTCCCGTGTTTGAGGCACCTCCCACAAGCCACATATTGTCAAGTCGGTGACTGTACACTCCAAACCGCGCGTCATCGATCCTATCGTCACTCAATAATTTGATGGCAAGCGTAGAGCCCAAGGAAGTGACCTGAACAGCATTTAGTATGAACATGACTCAGAAGGCAGAGAGTAATACATAAATGAAACTAAAGCATCAAAACTCAAGGGGGGAATTGTAGACAATATTGGATACTAAACAAAGATGAAGTGAAGCAGCCAGCTAACTGTCAAGCCCACATGATAAAAGTTCTATGCCAACCACATGGACTCTTGTTAAAGTGTTTTTCTCCCACTCTTTTTTCCCTTCTTTTAAGAATTTGAGTCCAAAGACACTTTTGAACAGTTAATACTCGTAATTAAAACTCTGTGACTAAATCCTTAGAGATACTGGTTGTTCATTAGATCTTGTTTGGTAACTTTTTTTTTCTACTTTTGAGAAATAAGCTTACAAACACCCCTTTTCACGTATTGTCTTCATGCTTTATCACCTACTTTTCAAAAACGTTCTAATAAACACCACTACCGTATATAGCTTTCATGCTTTTATCCATACATTTTTAAAACGTTAACCAAAAGCAAGCCAAATTTTGAAAACTAAGACAATAGTTTTTGAAAATTGATTTTGTTTAAGGAGAGTGAAAAGATTATTTTTTAAAAAATTACCTGCAATGAAACAAACATACGATATAGAAACAGAAAATTAAAATAAAATGGTTAACAAATGGTTCTTTATTTATAATCAAGGGGTGAAAACATGGAGCATATTGTTTCTTAATATATATATATATATATATGTATGTATGTATGTATGTATGTATGTATGTATGTATGTATGTATGTATGTATGTATGTATGTATGTATGTATGTATGTATGTATGTATGTATGTATGTATGTATGTATGTATGTATGTATGTATGTAGATATATATGTGTGTGTATGTGTGTATCCATTATATTTCTTTTGACATATAAAAAATATGAATTTATTAAAGTCGTCAACCTGCGTATTTCTAGACTCTGTATCTAGCTAGGTGAGTAAGAACCTTTTTTTCCAAGAGCATGACAGAAACATTAGGAGCATAATCTATCTACTCCAAGAAAAAATAGGTCATATGGCATCCTTACTGCTTGCCCCGGGTGTGTTGCACGTGCTGCAAGAAATGCAGCAATGCTATCTGTGGTTCCTGTGCATGCAATGCAATCATCTGAAAAACCTGCACAAAGGTTCTGTCTTAGTGCCAACTTGTTTAAAAATTACAGCTTCCAAAACTTATCACAAGAGGAACTCATATTAGAGATTTGTGTGTAATTATTCATAGATATGAGATGCAGCATACACTTCACAAAATGCTTAGGAGCAGCATATAACCATTTAATTGCTATAATTGGAGTTGGACTTCGCAAAAAAAACAACAAATATGAAAACATTGTTCTCCCTTACAAATAGAAAAGTTCATGTACTTGTTTGACTTCTGAAGTAAACTTTTTCACTAACGATAACTGACAAACAACATGCAGTTTCACATTTTGGCACCTCAAGTTGCTTCTATTCTTGGAGATTAAAAATGGAGCCACTACCAAATTGTGATTTAATATCCTCTTTCAAATATCCAATAGAAGTTCCAGGAGCTTTGACGTAAGGTAAGAGTTGAGAATATGGTTGAGCAAGAAGCCAGGGTGGGTAAGAGTCAACTTCAGGATCATACCCAACCTGTGCTGCAGAGAAATATGCTCAATTAGTCATTGAACAGTCTAAAACGATCAGGAAAACATAAGATATACCCGAGTGCAAAAGGCTTGTGAAGAGCACCTTCAGAGCATTATTATAATCTGAAACCCCAAGCTTTCCGTGTAAAAACCACAATAACCAATCTGCTTGATGCAACAATGTAGCAGAGTCTTTGTTCGAGTCTGTACTGTTCCACCATGAAACCAGCTTGCATAAAGTAGATGAAGCAGAACAGACTGTATGGTTCACTGGAGCAATAGACTTCACCAACGGTAAGGCATCGGGACAGCTCTCATTGTACAAGAATGGTCTTGTCAATGGCTGTCCTGTGTTGCTGCACAAGTATATACTGCTTCAAATACAGACTTTACATGGAAGAAACACAAAGTCTAATGAAGGGCAGAAATTTCTAAAGCATGTTGACCTGTCAACAATAATGGTAGTTGCAGATGTACCATCAATTGAAATAGATGCCACCAAGTGACGAAAATGATTTGGAACATCTTCAAGCAGTGAAAAAAGTGTCGTTTTCCACGATCTTGACCAATCGATTGTTTCATCGTTCTTTCTAGACAACAGTAAAATAACATGATGCCCAAGTACTGTGTTCATCTTGCAATGAAATCATTTATACTGCATGATTGCTTCTTTAACACAAGTTTCAGGAAGTGTTTCTTTCTTTTCTATTATCTATGAAAAAAAAAAAGGAAAAAAACGCTCCATATTCACCAAGTTTGGAACAGACTATCTAAATTCACAATTATAAGGGAAGTTGGTAGTTCAAAAACTTTGATTAAGCTACTAGTAAAGTGGCGTTAAGGAGATCTGAACCTGAGAATCCTCGGGTGTATTTTTAAAACTGTCTTAAATGCCATTAAAGTACCTGACTAAATTTTGGTCTAAGCAAGTAAGGCAGTTACCATGTTAGGAATAAACACAACAACAATAAAAAATTAAAGAAAAACGTGAGACAAATAACACAATGATTTGCGTGGTTCACTAATACTGTGTTAGCTACATCCACGGATAGAAAATACCTCTGTTGGCTGACCGGGCAGCAAGGCCCTCAACTAAATAATCGTAGGGTAACTTAGTTAAAGGCATCTCAACATAGTCATTCAAACCGAAAGGATGGTGGTCTGATGGTTTCGTTGTTTGGTGGAAATCCGGTTCAACACCATGGTCATAGGTTCGATTTGAGAATCGGTATTTGGCACCATCTTTGTAGGGTAAGTGGTCCCCCTTCCCCCAACTTGTACCAAAAAAAACACACACACCGAGCCATTCAACTCTATAACAAAAGATGAAACGGGCTACAGGACATCTCACATCTATCATGTCCTCTTTCGAAGCAATCTTCACTAGTCAAGATTCTAAACAGTTCACTCGTGATAATCAATGGTTGGTTTCCACTTTTAATTGATTACATTTTACTGTCCTATTGCTGTCCCTTCCCATCCCACCAAAAAACTCTAAAATAACACATCAACCAATTTCGAAAACCTCCATAAGTTATCTTTATATAGGCTAGGGTTTAGTGCATTCAATTAGCTCATTACTAGATAACATGAATTTCCATCTCAAGCACATACATGACTCCTCAGGATGGTACATCTTTAAGATCGAATCAATTTTCTTTATTCAACTCATAACCAAGATCGAATCGATTTTCTTTATTCAACTGGTAACCAATTAATAATCAAAGAGACCATTAACTTACAATCAACACTGATTACGCTGGAAATTTACACAACTTGAAACGATCATCGTGATTAAAAAAATTTGGGAAACTTACCAGAATAGTCATATCTAGAAAAAAAAAAAAAAAATAGGATCACTTTAAAAAAAAATAGCAAAGGTAATCATTAATGAATATTGTCGCATATTTATAATACTGATATTAGTGAGTATTTATAATATATAATACTAATAAGTATTTCAGTATTAAAACGTATTAATGATTGCGAATGCAAACGTTTTAGTTCAGAAATTTGTCATTTGCAGAAGAATTTATCCATTACGATTTTCCAAAAATTTTGGTAAACTTAACCATCAAAACTAGAAAATAATTACAAATACAATAAGTAGTATACCTTATACCTCATGTACCTTATAGAGTGGATACTCTCTCTTTCCTTCAGCACAAACAGCTCCTTCCTTGTCAATGAGCGCAAATCTCGCCCCAGAGGTACCAAAATCCATCCCAAGATAAAGCCTCCTCCCCTCCTGCGAAGCCGCAGCTTCGATTCCGACACTCATTGTCATCCGATATCGTTTCGTTCGCCTTCGATTGCTCGAAATCCAAATCCCTGCCGCGCGAAGATCACACGCATTGGTGAATGTAGATGAATCTGAGCTCAACTACATAGCTTCAAAATGAAATTGCGATAAACATGAAATCAACATACGATTAGGGCGAAAACTAACTCGGAATGATCAAAAACTTTGCTCGTGTAGAGATTTCAAATAATTGAAAATTTTGAACAGTACTAAAATCGAGTATAGAGTAGAGAAAGAGAAAGAAAACCATGATTGGTGTACGAGCATGAGGTTGATGGAAGCAAAAGCAAATTTGCAGTCGAAGAAAGAAGATTGGAAGGAAGCATGGTTTTGTGAAGTTTGGTTCTGTTTGTTTTCAGAATTGGCCTCTCTGTTTCTGTTGCGGATAAGAGGGTAACAAGTCTCTGCACACCATTTTTATCACCAACAAATTAAAATAATAATAATTCCTCGACTATTCTTGTATTATCTGACTCAATTATATTTAGATACCAAACAAAATTGATATAAAATTGTTTCTTGACAAAATACTCATTTGTATTCGGTTAACTCTTCGGTGTTTGTTTGGCATATTTAAGTAGGATTTAGATTAAAGAGTTATATTGAGTTGTTAAAACATGAGAATCGTAGCGAAAAAAACTCGTTTGAATATAGTTTTTGTGTAAAGAAATTAGAGTTAAAACCTTGTTTAGATATAGATTTAAAATTAATAGTTATTTTCGGTAATTAAAAATGAGTTATTTTGATTGATTTGAAGGGAATAATTAAAAATAAGCCAATAGTTATAAATGAATAATTGTAAATTAAAGTTATTTTTAAAAGTAAAAATAAAGAAAAATTAATAAAAATTTGATCTTGAAGATTAATAAATCATAAAACTAAATTCTACTTAAATATGCCAAACAAACCGACCCTAACTACCAAATTAGATAACACATGATTCTCCCTCTATAAATATATTAATGTTAGGTTTTTGTTTTTTGAAAACATATATTAATGTTAGGTTAAATAAGATGTCATTGACAACTTTTTTGGTGTTAGACCCTTCACATACTTAATCAATATGGTGTCACTTCTAATTTATTAATTTTAGATCGGAACTCAATTTCATTTTTTTAAGATTAGACACTCGTTGAAGTTTTAATATCATATTACATATCACGAGATTTCATCTCAAATCAATTGAGTTTTATATCTTACTATATATACAAAGAGGTTGGAAATTGTTAGGCCCTCGACATAGATTTTTTAAGGGACAATCAGGGAAATGTCTATTTTTTAGATAATTATTTAGTAAATGTCTACCATTTAAAAAACTTTAAATGAGTGTCTAAATCTGATTTTCTATAAATAATTAAATAATTAATTAGATTGCAATTGACTATTGTGCCCTTATTAATACTTTTAATTGATGTGAATTATTAAAATAGATTTTAGATTCATTTCTAACCACCAACAAAAATTAAATATTTAAATAACATAAAATCTAAATTTATAACCACCCAAAAATAAATTTGATAATTAAAAAAATATTTGATCATTTTGTTTTTAAATAAAAGGTTATAAAGATTAGTTTGATGAAATATGAAAAATAAAACAACATAAATTTGACGGTACATATGGTACGCATCTTTATACACACTGTAATAAATGAATATTAAATTCTTAAACAAAAATTTAGTAAGCAAAAAAATATTACATATTACTTGACAATACCATAGCTAGAATTGTAAATTTTGCTATAATTCACTATGTATACATATGTATAGAAGGGATGCATGTTAAACGTGCTTACGGTTGTGTGCATACCCTCTCCACCTGAAACTGTATGAAATCGGAAATACTGTAGGTTAGAGGAGTACACGATGGTGGGGATATCTCCTTGTTACATCAAATCATGTGTGACCATTTGAACGTTGATGATGATCAATATGAAAAAAAAAACAACAACAAATCAAATCAAATTTTGCTGGAATTAACTGTGTATTTGTTTGTACACTAAATGATACATGTTAAACATGTTTACACTTGTGTGTATACTTGTGGATAGCGATTGCTCTACTCGAAACTATAAAATTAGAGAGATTGTAGGCTAGAGGGGTACACAAAACTGGAAATACTTTTCTTGTTACATCAAATCATGTGTGGCCATTCGAACGTTGATGATGACCAATCTGAAAAACAAAAATTAAATTTTACTAGAATAGTGTACTCATGTGTACACCAATAGATGCATGTTAAACGTGCTTACACTTGTGTGCACACTCGTGGACAACGTTTGCTCCACCTGGAATTGTATAAAATAAGAAATATTGCAGGCTGGAGGAGTACACAACAGTGAAGATACTCTCATTGTTGCATCAAATCGTGTGTGCCCAATGGGACGTTAATGTCAACCAATCTAGAAAACAAAAATCGTTAATACTTATTTTGAAGTATAATGTGGTAAATATCGAATTGCATAGAAGTTGAAAAAGAATGGTCGTATGTAAGAGATGACATGTGAGTTGGAATACAAAGAAATTGAAAATAAAAATACGAAGAAAAAAAAAAAAAAAAACTTACACCCCTTATTTGGAAGAGAAAAAGTTGGAAGGAGAAAGAAACTCCAAAAAAAGCGAAAACAACTTAAATTTTCTTAAGAACGGATGACCAATCTTATAATCTGAATATAAAATTTTGTCATTTCAATCTCTATTGAATGCAATTGTAATTGAAAATAACGAAGAGAATTAAGGGATAGGAAATGAGGAAAATAAATAAGGTAATTGAGATTGGAGAAGGAGTAGAGAACTCGATCAGTAATTGAGATTGGAGAAGGAGCAGAGAACTTGATCAGTAGAATGAGATTTGAAGATTTTCAAAATTTTGGCATGATTTGTAAATGATTTGATAAAATGTGTTTATAACAAATGTTTGATATTTTATACAGATCTTGTTTGATAAAATATATTTTTAGTTAAAATGAGTTATTTCCTCCTTATTTTATGGGTGTTGGATTTGACTTAATTTAATGAAGATTTAATTGTGTTTTTAAACATTATTTAATAGGTTAAATAATCCAATTAAAGCAAAGGCATTTTGGAGATAGTGTAATTATCTCTCCTTCTAGATTTGTAAATTAGACATTGATTTAAAGTAAAAAAAAAACATTATTTTAATAAGTATATGAAACGTAGACATTATATATAATTTTCCATTTTTTAATCTATAATAAAATCTCATATAACATATAAGGACGTTGGAAATTGTTAGGCCCTCGACATAGCTTTTTTAGGTGTATTAATCGAGATTTTTGTTTGCATCTAATTCTTTCGTAAATTTAATATGTTCTAATATCATATTTGAGAATATAAGATTTCATCTTAAGGTTAATTAATAATGAAGTACGAATGTAAATTATTTTATAAATACTAGTATGTCCTTTCACTTAGAGAAAATCTTAAATAGAGATTAAACTGAGTTGTTTAAATTAAATTCAAAACTTTTTTCTTTTTGTAATCTTAATTTGCTCTAGGCGCCAACATTTTTGTTATATATTTTAATTAATAATATTTTTTTAATCATGATTTCATCCATTTCTTTTCTGTATATTTCAATGATGTAAATCATTGTATATTGATTGAAAGCTATTTGCTACATTAACTACAAATTATACATAGTAGTGAGAAGTTTGCGCATTGATTGAATACTATATATTGATTAAAGTCATCCTACACGTGAGCTTTCTTTTTCATCGCACTCCAACTCAATTTTATGTTAAACACTAACTTTTTCTAAAAAAAAAAAAATCAATATTCATATAATGTTTTAAGATTTTTTTATTATACAAAAAAATACCCTTTTTGAATGGTATATGTATTAAATGGGTGATTAAACCATTTTTTTTAATAACTATTTGCACAATTTAAAGGTTTTTCATGAATATATATATATTCTTTAGCCAAATTAATAGTGTAAAAACAAATTTGAAAACAAATAACATATATACTATTTTGACAACGGTTTCTCAAACAAGACCAAAATCTCTACTATTTAGATTTAAAATGTCAATGATTGATGGAATAAATAATAATTTGTCCTAAGATCGGCAAACTAAAACTAACTCCTATGGTCGTCGGTGTCCTAAAGTTGGCGTGACATTATTTTTAAATTTGGAATCTAAAAAAAATAAAAAAAATAATAATTGGGGTTCGCATTATGAATGTCTCATTAATAATTGACAACCATCACATTTGTGTTAAAAACTTGCATTTATTGCAATGTACCATCCGACATTTATTTAATTTTAGAAAGTCATCCACCGTGGAAAATGGAAAAAATGCAAAAGTGAAAATTAATGCAACTATTGAAAATAAAACGATTTATATTCTTAACAAAATTATTACTCGATAATTATTTGATTTTTTTATTGAAATTATTATTTAAATTTATAATTCATCTTGTTTCGTTATTTATTTATTTTTACATAAATTTTCAAAATTTAAGTCAAGTTTTGAAAGAATTGAGTACAAATTGGTCGAAGAGATTACAAATACCGATTCCAAGGATCGAACGAAAATAAATTAACACCAAATCAAACTAATTGCGTCACCGACCCATTCCATAATTAAGATAAAACAAATTGAATTCTCAAAAGACAAATTATAAAATTAAATGTAAATGATATTTATTTATTGTATTTTGTTTTTTAAAAGTCTAAAATTTTAATTTAGTCAAATTGTACCACTCATATTAAATGTTTTGTTGTAAGCCTCAAAATTTAAGAGGTGTTCCAAGTTTAACCATCTAGTTCGCTCCGAATATCGTTGAAAGAATAATTTTTTTTCCCATTCGATGAATTCATAACACGAACATGATATAAAAGTAAATAAAACTTTATTTCAAAATTATTTTTTTATATAAATCTCTTTCTTTTAACAAATGAGTCGTTGAGGAATTTTAAAGTGTTTATTTGGCTGAAAAAAGTAGACGAATTAGGCCAAATTTGTTATTTTACAACCTATTTGATTAAATTGAAAGTTATGAGAATAAATTACGTGTGTTACAAGTTTAGTGCAAAATTGTTGAAATTGGAACACTTCGGTTGATTTGATAATTATTTGGGCTGCTTTTGAAATCATTTAGGGTGTGTTTGGACCCCGTTATGTAAACGGCCGAGTTAGTTATAATACTCGAACCGATGTTTGTCCTTATAAACGGTGGTTACCTAAACCTGCGTGCCCGTTTATCTAAACCTACGTGCCCATATATCTACACCTTACATATATTATTTTTTGTTACATAACCCGTCCCTCAAACACCGTTTATCATAATCCATGTTATAATAACTTGCCCCTCAAACATAATTTATAATAACCTACCGTCTATCATAACCCACCGTTTATCATAACTCTCCGTCTATAATAACCAAATCGGTGCCCCAAACACACCCTTAGTTTTTTTTTTAATTTAAACCTATTTGTACTCAAAATTTTTATAATGTATTTTTACTTTCTTATACATTAATATTTTCTTGAGAAAGTAGGTGAATGTTAAATAAATTTTAAAATAAAAAACAAACTTTTAGAAGTTACTTTTTTGTTTTCAAATTTTGATTTAATTTCTATAAATATAATGTATATATCAAAGTAAGAAAAAATATAAAGTAAAGTAATTGTGGTAGGTTTAAATCTAAAAAACTAAATAAAAATGATTATCAAACGAGATTTTAAATTTTTGTTTTGTATTTCCAAAATTAGAGTTTGTATTTAATCAACATAATGTTTTATCTTTACCTTTTTTCTCTTTTTAGTTTTTGTGGATGATTCGAATTCATGACTCCGTGTTATTGAGTGTACATGGCTGACTCCTCTTGTTAGCTTATATTTTATTGAAAAATATGTAAATCTAATCAAATTTCTTAAAGTATTTTGAAACTATTTTTTGTTTTTAACTTTCTAATCTTGGTTTGGTTTTTTAAAACATAAACAGAAGGTAGATATTTTAATTATAGATTTAAATTTAAAAAATAATAATAATAAAAAAGATCACATGGTTATTAAAGAAAGACCTTATTTTTTTTAAATATAAAATATATATTGGGGAAGGGAGACCAACATAGATGACACAACTACTCTCAAATAATATGGTAGAGTTAAAATAGATTAACACCATACAAGATAACCAACTACGTCACTGACTCTCGCTATAATAAATTATGTTCGACAAGTTTCACATGCAAATAAATATTACTCCAAACGAAGCAACTAAAATTTGAAGTAACACTAAACTATCTCCTCTGGGATAGTAAAAAAAATATTAAAATATAAAGTTGGAATAAAATATTAAAGAATTAAAAATAAAATAGGATTATTAAAATGCATAATTTGGGCATTAAAAAATGAATATATTGTTGAGAGAGTAAAGAACTGCTGGACCGTTTAGCTATTGTTCTTTCACATGCCAAACGACTGGCGAGTTGTAGAACTTCCCACCGCTATCTCGTCAATGACCAGAATACCCTTTGTGACGTATCAACTTTTTACACGGAACCCCGACCCTATTTTCGTCTTTTGAAAAATTGTGGCTCATAATACGTACGTTTTTTTTCTTGAAGGAAAATACGTACGCTTTTTTAAGATTGAGGAAGTTCCATTATTGCCCTTTATTTAATTTATAGTTTAATTTTATAAAATTAAATTTTACTTCAACATTTAAAAAAAATAAAACTAATTTAACTTTTTTTTGGAGATTGAAAACTAATTTAACATGAACATTTAAATATATGGGTGATTGTATATATAAATGGTAAATATGTTTCTTTATTGAATTTTGTTTGGTAAATATATTAATCCTTGTTTTGAGTTTAAAATAAAAGAGTTTTACGCTCATTCACGATATTAACCCTTGTTCGTTTATATGAATACTCCCTTTCCTTTTTAATTTGATTTTCATTTTGATGAATTTCTTTTATGAATGATGCTTTACCCACTATTTTATAATGATGTGTTTGTTTTAAGAAAATAAACATTGAGATTTTGTTGGGTTTTCATGCATCATTAGTTTTAATTTTGTAATTCAATTATATTTGAGATATATAATAATATTTTAGTTAGACTATGTGTCATATCACTTAAATTCAATTTAAATTGGATCGTTTCATTTTTTTTTCAACTTTAAATAAAATAAATGAGTATTTTTTATTTATTTCAATTTTCAAAATTTATTGAATTTTAAAAATGTATCTATGGATGTATAAAAAAACAAGAAGATGAGGACCTTGAGCTTAAAGCAAGTTATCTAATTTTGACTTCGGTCCTAATTTTAGTTTGATTTGATCTAAATTTCAAATAGTCAACTCTAGTCTAAATTTAGTTTGGGACAACATCATTTATAATTTGGAAAAATACAACTTGATATTATAATTAAGTTAAAAAAAATAAAATGGTAGGACTAAAAAAAGATTAACATTGTGATAGTTTGTAATAGATCAAAATTTATTAGTCAACCAAATCATTTTCACATATTATTTAAACTTTCATCCCTACAAAATTCTACATTTAATTTGTGGCAATCGACATGGTTCGTGGAGAATTTATCGAGGTTGAATCCGATTGGAAATTATTTATTTTTTAATTTTCATTTTGAAAAATTAACTAACTATTTTAGTTGCAGAATTTTTTAATTAAATATTTATAGGTATTAATGAATTTGAATTCAAAACTTGCAAATAAACCCATACAGAAAGTCAAATTTAGAACAAGATTATTGAAAAATAGACGAAAGAGGGATATAGTAATAAACCAAATAATTAGTTGTCCTTTTGTAGATAATTGACGGCCGCTGTCATTTTCCCGCTCAATTGGACGGTTTAACTTTCAAAACTCCAGCGTGGGGGACGTGTCCGTCAAATTCAAAATATTCTCACCGTTAAGACGTTGCCACGTCACCTATTTTCTCCACGTCATCACCCGATTGAGTAAACTTGAAATTTGTGTAATCCCTCCAAAAACAGCAAACACAATTTTTTTTTTTTTTTTTTTTTAAAAGTAGGTAAATTATAAGTTTAAACCACACCATTCGAAAAAAAAGGTAGAATTTAACTAACATTTAGTCTGCATTTCTAAATTACATTAGTAGCATGTTTATGTCTATGTACTAAAAAAAAAAAAAAATAGCATGTTTACGCATATTTAATTCTTCAACTATTACAAATGAATAAATACTCAATTACCAAATGTGTCAGTAATACAATAATTTCATTGTTTGGTTGACTCTGCTTTATAAGTTCGATTTCGAAAATTGGTATTTATTTTTTCACCTCCAATATATATTTAAAAAAAACATTTAAATACTCAATTCGTTAGTAATAAAAAATGATGAACACTATTTTAAAATTTTTATAAAACATTTTAATTTTTAAAACGATGAGATTAAATTATAACTTTTCTCAAACCATAAATTTAAATTGTAATTTTCATCGGATGAAAAATTAATTTTTGAAGCCATGTGAACTAAATTTTAACTTTGATTTTAGAGCTTGATTAAACAAAATATTTGATTTTCTTGTTTTTTTAGTTCAAAATATTTGAAGTTTAAAGTATAGAAACAGACGCTTCGGTCGCTCTCTCGCCCTCCGGTATTGGGACCTCTCTCTCTCTAGATTTCTCTCACATGAAAAACCAGAGGAGAGAGAAAGCTTCAATCTCTTTCGTTCTCCTTCACGGATTCAGGTGAGAGATTCTTGTTCTTGTTCCTGTTGTTTTTTCTCGGCGTATTTTCCGGCCGCCGTACTTGCTGCTCGCCGCCGGGACGACTCAATGGCCTCGTCGTCCCGAGCACGGAGTAGCTCGCCGTTTTCGTACCGGAAGTCTTCGAGTCCGTATTCTTCATCTTCCTCCTCCTCTTCGTTTACCAATGGTAAGCTGATTCCTCGCTCTTGTTCGACTTCCGCCTCGTCCTACCTCAATTCCGGCGGTGGAATTGGTTCCCGATCCATGACTCCCAATCGAGGCCGTTCTGATTCAATGTACCATAGTCCACACGGTTCCAGTACTCGTACGCCGGTTGATTTCACGTCGGAGGAGCTAATTAGCGAGCCGGTGGATACATCGCGGTGTGGAGAGAGCATTTCGGTGACGATTCGGTTTCGGCCGTTGAGGTAATGTTAGATCTCTGTGTAGTGGATCAGATCTACGATCTTCGTTGGTGAGGGAATCGGGTTGTTTGGTTGTTAGCATTGCGGTGGATTCGTTTGACTTTGATAATTGTGTTTGTAGCGAGCGGGAGTTTCAGAGAGGGGATGAGATTGCTTGGTACGCCGATGGGGATAAAATTGTGCGGAATGAGTATAATCCAGCCACTGCATATGCGTTTGGTATTGTCTCTTGAACTTCTTCATAATTTGAAATTACAATGATCGTTAGTTCTTAACTGTTACTGTTTGTAAGAGCGATAATGCATTTGCGCTTTTGCTTCTTTTTTCTTCCTTGAATTTGATTTTTCTCGGCGTTTTCTTGTTGCAGACAGGGTTTTTGGATCCCAGACTGCTACGCCGGAGGTGTATGAAGTAGCAGCCAAGCCTGTCATCAAAGCTGCGATGGAAGGCGTCAATGGTCGGTGAATTATTCTCTTCATGCTTTTACTAAATCAATTATTCAGTTTGAATGTATCAACAACAATTCGAATCTACTGGAAACGTGCATCGGTTATTCCAGAGCATCGTGTCTTCTAATTTCTATGGCTGCAGGATTTAGACATTTGAACTTCGTTCATTTTTTGTTTGTATACATTAGGTTTCCGACTTCAGTCTTAATATTAGTATTATGTTTGTGACAATGCAGGAACTGTGTTTGCTTACGGTGTCACAAGTAGTGGGAAGACACACACTATGCATGTAAGTTCGATCATTTAGCAATTATATTTCTGTTCTTTTTTTAATTTAATGAAATTTGTTAAGAACTACATGATTATGAGTAAACGTTTTTGATTGTCCCTTTTCTTTCTGAAATTCTTTTTACATTTGATCGAGCCTATGATAATTAGTTAGCATTAGCAGTATTAGTTTGTTGGTTCGGTCTAACAATGTGAGTATTGCCAATTACCGGGCGCTCTGTGTTGAATGAATTCTACAAGGACTGCTAATGGGTGGTATTGTGTTTCAGTTTTTTGTAGTTTGTCCTTTTAGTGTCGAGGCCTCTCGATTACCAAAACTGGTTAACAATAACTTGGCCATAAGTTAGTTAAATTTCTAGATTGCCTGGGTTAATTTTATTGGTCGTCAATGAAGGGTGCAGTTTTGTTGGGCATACGCTTGTATACGGATCCTTTGGCCAGCATCCAAAGACGTATATCTACTTATTCATTTGTATGCTTGGGCCTTAGTTTTCTTGCTCTTACATTTCTATTTCTATCGTTCACCCACGATCTACGATACCTTTTTATTTTTATGTTTTATGAATTAAACATATATATTTTTTCCCCTTCCCAAAAGCTATATTAGGGCTGAATTTTTCCTATTCTCACCGATGTTCAGTCTAGATTCCGTAGTTAAATATTAGTTTTAACTAGCAATGATCACTAAATTTTTATTATATCCGGTGATCGTTTCTTTGCTCCTCGTGGTAACTTGCATTTTAGCAATATTTCCAGTGCTGAACAATTGGTGATTGTTTTTTTTTAATTTTTGCTTGGATTTCCATTTTCATTTGTACAGGGAGATCAAAGTTCTCCAGGTATTATACCATTGGCTATAAGGGACGTCTTCAGCACCATCCAAGATGTAAGCATATTTCACGATATACCACTGTGAAATCTGTTACTATTTAGTTGCTTGCTGCCTTTTTGTGATATTATTAATTTATTGTTCACATTTTTATCTCGTCTATCACTTAGGGTGTCGATACTTATTTTTGTCTGATAAGGCATTTTTTATTTTCTGTCCATGCTCCTTTGATGCAGCCGAGTGAATTGTGTTTTGGCAGCTGTTTACTGTATAACTTGTTTCAGCAGCTGCTATCCTATGGAAATTGTAACTTTTTTATTTTTCTTTTTAGCTTTTACACTAGCAACAATCTCATAATATGAAATTACAAATTTACAACAGAGGTGAGAGTCTCTAATCCAAGAGAGTTACCAAAGGCCTCACCAATTGGATATATAAGAAGACAAGCTTTAGTGTTGAAATGTAGAAGAGCATTTACTCCAAAATATAACTTAAAAAACTATAGCATTGGGACACACATCAATCGAAGGAGAGATCTTATCATTGTTTGAAAACCCTTTGGTTTTTTTCATCCAAAAAACTGTCCAACAACTTTGACAACTCTTGCTTCATCCTTCCATCAGCTTGGGGCCTTATTATTGCACTAAATTTAACAATATGATGTGCATATTTTTTTATGCTTGATGTAACATGCTCTACTTCATTTTCAAAGTTTTCGTGATCTCATTTCATAATATACTGGTTTGGTTGATTGAATTTATCCTAATATTCAGACGCCAGGGCGAGAGTTCTTGCTACGCGTGTCATATATTGAAATCTACAACGAGGTAATAATATATCATTTGCTCTAAAATCCATTTTATCAGATTTTCTAATTTTAAATTTTAAATTTTTATGGAGTTGATGGTAATTGGTACGTCCTTCAATATTGGAGTTTTGTTGTAACCTTTTTGTATCTTTATACCTTCATCTGAGTGGTGCTTGAAGGATGGAATTTCATAATACTATGATGTTGAACTCTATTTGATTTTTGTGGATTTTTTTCTTCTGAACCAGGTCATAAATGACTTATTAGATCCAACTGGCCAGAATTTACGTGTCAGAGAAGATGCGCAGGTTTGTCCCTAGAAGCTTTATGTTGAAATGTCCTGGCTTATGTTTGTAATTTTCTATTTTCCACAGTTACCAACTCGAATTAATGCACTGATTTCATTGCAGGGCACTTATGTGGAGGGTATAAAGGAAGAGGTCGTTTTGTCTCCGGGGCATGCACTTTCATTCATTGCTGCTGGAGAAGGTACTTTATGCTCCCAATTCCTAATTTCTCACTTTGTACTAACCTTTTTTTTTTTTACTACTTTTGCATTATTGACCATATTGATATCTTTGATTATTATTATTGGTTTTGTATGGCAGAACATCGTCATGTTGGATCAAATAATTTTAATCTATTCAGTAGCCGAAGTCACACCATATTTACATTGGTAATATTTCTATACTTGATGGTTGGTGTTAGGTCCTGTAAAAGGATATCACCTACGGCCTACCTAAGCATGTGTGACATGACTGTTAGCGTAACTTCATGAGTCTGGATTTAGTTTTCTGTTTTATGAAGGGATATTTAGTTTTCTAGTCTGTTATTACGTTAGTCATCCTGGTTTACTCTGGTTTGGTGCAGCGTTGTTGGATTCGTTAGGCATTTTCACAAGTCAAGCAGTAAAAATATTTGAATTCTTAATCAAATTTAAAAAAGAAAAACAAGTTTTTAATAGCTACGTTTTTGGTTTTCAAAACCTAACTTGGTTTTTGAAGACGTTATAAAAAATTGATAACAAAACAAGGAAACATAGGCGAAAACCTAAGGGTGAGCTTAATTATAGAATTTCTTGTTGTCTCCCAATTTCTAGCCTTGGGATAGGTGCAGGTGTCCCCTTGTATGTAGTGGGGTGAAGCTTTACTTCTTGGTTATCAAAAAAGAAAAAAAGAGAGAAAATACATAGGCGGAAGTAGTATTTATCAGCTTAATTTTCAAAAACCAAGTGCCAAAAACCAAATGATTATCACGGAGCCGTCTTTGTTATTTTTTATTTTAATGTTAATATTGTTTCTTTATGCCAGATCAAATATATCAAGAATAGTAAATCGTGTTGGATAGTGTCCCACTGTAAACAAACAAACTTTAGAGAAATTCATTACAAAATTTAATTCTCTCACAGTTATATGTATTTTGTTTGTTGCTATTCCCACTTTAATTTCTCCTTTTTTGTTTGTTTGTTTTCAGATGATCGAAAGTAGTGCTCATGGGGATGAGTATGATGGAGTGATCTTTTCACAGCTCGTGAGATTGAAATATCCTCTCTGTAGTTATATTTAGACATGCTGGTGACCACATTCTTTGGCTAATTTCTTCCTTTCTTTCGTCGTTTTCTTTAGAATTTGATCGATTTGGCTGGATCTGAGAGCTCAAAGACTGAAACGACTGGGTTAAGGAGAAAGGAAGGATCTTACATAAATAAAAGTCTCTTAACTCTTGGAACTGTAGGTGCCATCTAATTATTACTTCTGTTGATAACATAATATATAGATCCCCTTTTATTAATTTTTAATGCATGATTTGGTCTTTTATCTTTTAGTTGGAAAGACCAACCAAAATCACATATTTACCTCTGAGACTACTATTATAGTCAAATGCTTGGTTTGCTGATCTTTTCATGTTCTAGGATTAAAGTTCCATTTTCTATAACTTTGAGTCAACTGATTTGTTTTGAAGTTCTAGATAATTATCCTAATTTTCCTTATGTTGATTATATATAAAAATTAAGAAAATAACATGAATCAGTGATTACAATTTGAAGGTTATTGGAAAACTGAGCGAGGGGAAAGCATCCCATGTTCCATATCGAGATTCTAAGCTTACACGCCTTTTGCAGTCTTCACTAAGTGGGCATGGACATGTTTCTGTGAGTATAGTTTAACTGTATAAGTTGCAATAATAGCTCTTTTTTGTTGTTGAGGCTGCTTGTTTGTAAACCACGTCAATTTTGTCTGTAACAATCTGTTGTTGGTTATCTCAGCTGATATGCACTGTTACCCCTGCATCCAGTAACATGGAAGAAACTCACAACACATTAAAATTTGCAAACAGGGCAAAACGAGTAGAAATTTATGCCTCACGTAATAAGGTTAGTTTCAAATATTGTAGTATTATGATTTATATGTGGTTCAAATGGACATATTCTTTGATAATTCTAAAATGTATTCCAGATTATAGATGAAAAATCTTTGATTAAAAAATATCAAAGAGAAATCTCTAGCCTGAAACAAGAACTCGATTTGCTAAAGAAGGGCATGTTTGTTGGTGTCAATAACGATGAGATTCTGACATTAAGGCAACAGGTTTATTTCCACTGCTCTCATTTCTCAAAAAAATGGAGAAAGGTTTTTAAAATTTTCATATGGGTAGTACTCTTCTGCTAATTGTTCGTTATTTATTCAACAGTTGGAAGAAGGGCAAGTGAAAATGCAATCGAGGTTGGAGGAAGAAGAAGAAGCTAAGGTAGCGCTTACGAGTAGGATTCAGAGGCTGACTAAACTAATACTTGTCTCTTCAAAGAATTCTATCCCTGGATGTTTGGGTGACATTCCCAGTCAGCAGAGAAATCGCTCTCTTGGTGATGATGATGTGAGTTTCCTTCCTGAATTCGACTGTAATCCTGAAGATCATTCACAATTCATAGAAAAAATCAATTTACTAATAAAAAAACCAATCACTATTCACTATTTAAACTTCTTCGGATAATTTAATAACAAATTTTTATTATTTTTATTATCTTTGTTGTTTCTTATATCAATGATATTATATCATGCGGACATACATGACGCCACTGCTTCTTTTGGCTTATATCATGCTATTTAGTTTTCTTATTTCTTAAATTTTGATAATATTTTGACATAAATACTAATTTATATACACATAAAGGGATAAAGGGACTTGTAATTATAATTTCATGACGTATTTTCTTTCGGATTGATTGGTTAATTTCTTGCTCAATTATTGATATTTCATTTTGTATCTTGCTAGAACTTTGATGTCTTGAGAGATGCGTCCTTGGCTACTGAGAGTGAATTCCTGAAGGGATCTCCACCTTCAATCTCAGATGTTCAATCGCAGCTTTCCTATGACTTCAAACAACGAAGCTCTTCAGCCAAATGGAATGAGGAGCTCTCTTCTGCCAGTAGTACAATTACTGAATCAAATCAAGTGAGTGATCTTGCTGTCGATTCAACTATGTGCGTGTATTTCTAATATGTAGCTCATTTAGACGATTAATTCTCTCATCGAGTTCATTTGCAAGGTATGTAGATTATTTTATACGTTAGACGAGGAAATCATATAGCTAGTCTGAAATCCAATATCTCCATCAAGAATCATTTTGCTCGTGCTACTTTTCACCTTAGGCGTGTCAGTGTGGACCTTTGACTACTATTGAGTTGAAAATTCGTAATTAGAAGATTGTATATAGTCGTTAGAATTTCAAATGTTATATAGACTATAACGGTAATATTTTTGGTAATTTGATACAACAACTATGCCTCTTACAGACAGCTGAACAACGTGGAAGGCACACTGTGTTTGGAATCTTACACTGTAACTGATTAATTTTTAACAATCTTTCGGCCTTTGGCTTTCTTCGTCTTTTTATTTCTAGTACATTCACACTTTTAAAAAATAACCCAACTAATAGCATTGATTTGGAAAACTACTCACTTATGGAGGAGTCCGGGAGTTAAAATCATTATTGATGCAAAATTAAGACATGTGTTGATAGGCCTAGATAACGATACGTTCTGAGTAGTAAAAGAGCATTGCCATGACATGCCACTATAAATTGATTGGTGGGCCATGACAGGATTGCTACAATAAAGACACATTATGGTTGAACCCCTTATAACCTTGAGTGAATAGTTTTTCAAATCTCCACTATTTATCTTATATTTGACTAGCTTTTCTTTTTCATGAATTATTATGTCATGAATTCTGATATAATTGAGGGGATTCATTACCGTGCAATCTGAAGAAACAGTCTGTGGCTTATGGCATGATTAATTGTAACTGATCTCATATATTAGGTTCCGTCTTTGGTTCAAATCTTTTTTATTCGTTTTTCATATTTTGGTAGTTCTTGTTGATTAAAATCTTGGTGTTCCAATGACTCCGTTTTGGATGGTAGGGCGGGATGACAATGTCAGATCAGATGGACCTTCTAGTTGAGCAAGTTAAAATGCTTTCTGGAGAGATCGCATTTAGTACTAGCACCCTTAAGCGCTTGGTGGAGCAGTCGGCGACTGACCCAGAGAGCTCCAAAACTCAAGTAAATAGCCATTTGTGTTACAATATGACATTGTTGCTTTGTCAATTGCTTGTGTTAGATGATTTACATGAACTTGTATGCCTATTAGTTAGAACTTCTTACCCCAACAACGTTGATTCAAAGAGAGGCCTAACATTTAACTTCCTTGGAGCTTCGTCTTCTAGTTAGATTATTTCAATTCTTTTGTTTTGTTCTTTGTCGCAGCGTTTTTAATTTCCTTCAATGTCATATTAGCAGTCTGGTTTCTTGAATTAACTAACATTCAGAAGACTGAGAACATGGCATGAAAAAAATCACATTCTTCAATATTATTTACTATTGTTTATATCTAAGCATTGCACTAACTGACACAGATTCAGAGCTTGGAGCATGAGATTCAAGAGAAAAAGAAACAAATGAGGCTTTTAGAGCAACGAATAACAGAGAGTCGTGAGGCCTCAGTTTCCAATGCTTCACTGGCAGAAATGCAACAGGTGAAATCTCTTTCGTGGCTAACAACATTGGGTTTCGGTTAGTTTTTTGTCGATCTAAACTTTGAATTCATTTGTCGTCAGACGATTACCAGATTGACGGCCCAGTGCAATGAGAAAGGATTTGAATTGGAGGTGAGTTTCCTCCAAGCCGTTGAATAAGCCCATCCATCAAATAATTATGTTGAATTTCACTTTATCAAGCTAGTATACTCTGGTGGTGGTTTTGTTCATGATTTAACAAAAGAATATGTTTGACGAATGATCAGATCAAGTCAGCTGACAACCGAATCCTCCAGGAACAGTTGCAGAACAAGGTTGTTCACCCTCTTGTTAAAGAATATTCTTATCTCTTACTTCAACCCTCTCAATTTGATGCTCGGAGTTTCAACTTTAAAAATCTTGTTATTTACAGAGTGCAGAGAACAAAGAACTACAGGATAAACTACGTCTCATCGAGCAGCAATTGACATCATTTACTAATGATCGATCATCATTGATATATGAACAGCACGCACCGGGAGAAAGTGCCGATGAGCTGAAAAAGAAAATTCAGTCACAGGTGACTTGTAGGTTTGAACTTATGGGATAAGGCAATGCACTTCTTATCTTTTTTTTCTCACTGTTTTATATGTACACTATTTCCACAGGAGATTGAAAATGAGAAATTAAAGCTAGAACAAGTTCAACTTTCAGAAGAAAACAGTGGATTGTGTGTACAGAATCAGAAACTGGCTGAAGAAGCTTCTTATGCAAAAGAACTAGCCTCTGCTGCGGCTGTCGAGTTGAAAAATCTAGCTAGTGAAGTGACTAAGCTCTCATTGCAGAATGCAAAATTAGAGAAGGAATTGGCATCTGCTCGTGAAATGGTCCACGCTAGAGGCCTGCAAAATGCAAATGGTGTTAACCGCAAGTACAATGACAACTTAAGGCCTGGAAGGAAAGGGAGGTTGTCTGGGCGTCATAATGAAAGGCCGGGTGCGATGAATGATGAATTCGAGTCTTGGAGTCTGGATTCTGATGATCTAAAATTTGAACTTCAGGCAAGGAAACAACGTGAAGCAGCTCTCGAGGCGGCTTTAGCAGAAAAGGAATTTATAGAAGATCAATACAGGAAAAAGATTGAAGAGGGAAAGAAGAAAGAGGAGGCTCTGGAAAATGATTTGGCCAATATGTGGGTGCTTGTTGCTAAGTTGAAGAAAGAGGGAGGAGCAAGGCCAGATTTGCCCAATGAAACAAGGCACAATGGTGAAGTGGAGTGTTTTACTGATGGAAAAAGGTATAGCACTAAAACTGATTCTAGCATTACGAACAGAGGAATTCTTGATGTTTCTAAACCAGCAGAAGTCGCAAAGGAAGAACCGCTGGTTCTCCGCCTTAAGGTATGCGACTTTTGAGTATTTATTAATAACTCATATCTTTTTCGGTCATTTCAATTGTCGTTACAATTCATTTGATAACCTTATTAGTCGATTATATGATCATTTTGTATAATTATTGGTTGGTATAATTAACTTCATCCCAACCTACTAACCTAAATTTCTAGCTTGATTGGTGATTTAACATAATTAATATTGATTTTCACTTGCTAGATACTTTTAGATTTCCAAGCCTACAAGTGGAGGCGAGTATTTGTTGATATAATTTAATTTACCTCAACTTACCAGTTTAAACTTTTGGATCATTTTAGTATAATATTTTTGGGGTTGGGGGATTTGAATGTGCAATCTCTCGGCCGATGATACGTGTGAATTATCACTAAGCTAAGCTTACTTTGACAACTTATTAAACTTTTGAGTTAACAGGCGATTTAACATGATTCAACAATTCCTTGAATTCGAGAGATTTTTCCCTCTATTTTTGAACTTCCCGGGAAAATTATTAGTTATAATTTTGGTTGGTTTCAGGCAAAGATGCAGGAGATGAAAGAAAAAGAGCTCAAAAGCACATCAAATGGCGATGTGAATTCCATTAATACATGTAAAGTTTGTTTCGAATCGCCTACTGCAGCAATTCTCCTTCCCTGTCGGCACTTTTGCTGTAAGTGATTTTGAACTTCTGAAACATGTTTTTTTTCTTTCTGTTTTTTTTGCATATCAATTTCCAATTCATATAAATAAGCTATTTTTCCGTTGCAGTGTGTAAATCTTGTTCTCTTGCTTGTTCTGAGTGTCCAATCTGCCGTACAAACATTGCGGATCGGCTCTTTGCATTTACTTCTTAAAGGGGCCATATATTCACATTATCTTCTGGATAAAGGTATATAATTTTTTTAAACTATGGTTAGTGGCCAATGTTTAATCTTAGATTTAGAATGTGTTTGACTTTTTAAAGGGTTATATATTGATTAGAAGAAGCGTTTGGTTTAAATTGGGAGGAGTTCGATGATTTTTTTTTTAGTAAACGGGATTGGAGACTCAACCATAGATCTGATTGTTAATATATCAATATATTAATTGAGCTATGCTCACATTGATTAGAATAGGAGTTTTATGATCCATTGACAGCACCTTTAAAAAAAAATTTGGTGTTTGAAAATGATTTTATTCGTCGTCTCCAAGAGATGGCGTAGTGGTTGAAGACTTAGGCTTTGAAGGTATGCTCCCTTCAAAGTTCCAAGTTCAAGACTCACTTGTGACGTTACTCGTTCGATGTCTCTGGTACCTGACCTAGGAACGGGCATAATTATCTTTGTGTAAAAAACACTTTTGATCGTCTAAGTTATAAACCATTATTTTTAAAAAGACCATAAACCAATTTGATTATATAAAAGGTATATATGTTGTCCCCGAGGGGTGGCACAGTGATTGAAAACTTCGGCTTTGAAGGTATGCTCATTTCAAGGTCCCAGGTTTGAGACTTATCTGTGACATTACTCTTTTGATGTTTTCGGTGTTTGGCCGAGGGACGGGCATGGTTACTCTTCTTCTTCAAAAAAAAAAGTATCTATGTTCGTTACCAAACATAACTAAGAAAAAACACTTTTTAGCAATATTTGTAGTGGAGTTCGTACTTTAAATATTTAGCTATTAAATTATACATTATGCCTCTTGAGTTATGTTTTTTTTTTTTTTGAAATTGGCAATTCAAACACTCTTAATAAGTGATTGTAGTAGAATTAAAGCTGCTATATTTGACTGTTTTCAATTAATAATCTGCAGGGAATGTCTCCAAGCAGCAAATTCTTTTATTAATCCGTATGGAACTCCTGAAAAGCTATATGAATATAAGACGTTTTTCATATTATATTTGAAAAATGTAAAAATAATATAAGAGGGAGAGAGAACATTACATTTCAAGCCTCAGATGCAATATTGGTGTTGCTTTTCTTTTATTATGTAGCACAATGCCATGTTGTGTCTGAAATATCATCGTAATTCAATTGTATAGAAAAGTACAATTAAGAAAAAAAAAACTTTTCCATTTCTTTTCCTGGAATGATGATTTAAGTGTAAAATCTTCCTCTGAGGGGCCATTTGTGAACATCCAACGTCAAAAAGTTTGTAATATTAAGAAAAGCTTCTTTTTTTTTTTTAATTGATACACTTCGATCAAATTAAATTTGTAATATTTTGATTTGTATAAAATATTTTAAAAAGTTGGTAGAATTAAACTAGTGATATTAGAATTTGTTATCTGCAAGAAATTCCTTAATAATTATTATCCTGATAGAGAACAATAATCACTATTTATCTCCATCTCCTTTATTCATTATTGTATTGTTCAATATTTAATTCTCTCGTAAAACCTTTCTTATTAACTATTATATCCAACTCAAACATGATATGAATTTCCATGATACCAAATTGACACAAACTAAATATGAATTGTTGTAAGAAAAAAGAAGATAAACTGAGGGTGGGGTTGTGCCTTTGTTTATAATTCTTTCTCTCCATTATAATAATCTTTCAATTTTGTTATGATAACTTTTGTTATAATAAAATAATCTCACTAAAATATTTAAAGTTCTCATATTTCACTTTTTTTTATACAATAATATTGAAAAAGAGTGATTCGAACCAAGTTATACAAGATAACGGTCGTACTCTGTTTCTATTGACTTATATTTCACTTCATATATATAATTTATTTTTATATATACATTATTAGACTCTATTAAGGATTGAAATAAATACAAATAGTAAAAAAAAAATTAACTCGTAATTATCCCTAATATTACTACTAAAAATTTATACTGAATGAGTCAATAGCGCAAAAGGTTATCTGATTTGGTACTAATTCATTTCCACTCCACGGTCACGAACTACTAATTCCTAGAATTGATATTTGTTATCTCTTTCCTCCCACTTCTAAAAGAATAAAGATATAAATATTTTGTTTCTAACTTGTAGGTAAAATTGCTTTAAATTCTCATTAAATTGTAATTTTAAGGAATTAAACTTCACCTCTCTTCCTTCTTTGTTTCTTACATCTTTTGTGAAATATTAAGAACGCCATACACTGGAAGGCCAGATCCAGGAGAAGACTGCGAGCCATTGTTCGTTGCCAAGTTTGTTTATTCGATTCACAAATCATCATCTTACGCGCTCTCAAATCTCTCCATTTCCCAACTGATTCGCCCATTTCTTTACAATTGCCGTCTGCTTAAGCTGGAGTGCAATTCTGGGCTTTCTTTTTGTCGATTTCTTGCATTCTGATCGGATCTGAGGTACAATTGTGATGAATTCTTGCGAATGTTGTTGTTTTTTGTTGCGAATTTGTGTAGATCTGGTGCAAATTTGAATTGGGTAGGTTTAGATACCTGTACTGTTTGGTTGCTCGAAAATGGGCATGAATTCTAACTGAAAAGTTCATGTCCGCAATTCGAATTTCGAGTTATTTCGATTTAAATTTATTGTAATGTATTGACAAACCGTGTGGTTTGATGGGTATTTCGTTTTTCTTTAGTGGTAATTTCGTTTGATAAGTGGAATTGTATGATCCGGGAGATGTGGGAGAATAAGGGTAATTCATTTTGGGCTTTGATTCGACGTGTTTTTGTGCAGAATTCTGTAGGTGAATAAGATGCTGACGAAGTTTGAAACAAAGAGTAATAGAGTGAAAGGGTTGAGTTTCCACAGTAAGAGGCCATGGATCCTTGCAAGTCTTCACAGCGGAGTGATCCAGTTGTGGGATTATCGGATGGGCACGCTCATTGATAGATTTGATGAGCACGAGGGGCCTGTTCGCGGCGTTTACTTTCACAAGTCTCAGCCTCTATTTGTGTCTGGAGGTTTTGTTTTTCCTCTTCTTTGCATTAGATTAGTAATTGTTGTGTTATCTTGACCAATTATTGATAATTTTCCTCATGGTTTCTGGAATTATCCCAAACAGATGTAGAGGTTCAGGTTTACCTTATTCTTTTGAGTGAAGCCCCTTTTTGTGTATTGTTAGATTTTGTTGGCTCCTCTTTTGGACCGAAACTCGTTTGTTATCCTATCACGTTTCTCAAAAAAATTCTTGTTTCTCATAAAAAAAGACCGATGTAATTGTAGAGGTACCTGAACATGTATGTATATATTTAAATTCTGATGTAGATATATGGCAAGTATCGTTGTTATTCGTTCTTTTTTTTTTGGGTCTAGTCCAAGTTAATTGAAATTGGACCTCAAGTTTTGGTTCTCTATCTAGTTGCTGAAAGATTTTACCCTGCTGTTCTTTGCAGGTATTTTCTACTCATTTGTTGAAACGGTTGGATATGAGAAAATTGAGTACTTTACTTATTTGTGTTTACTTCATGTATGGACAGTGATTTAAAGCTTCTTATGTCAAGAATGAGAATGATGGTTCATAAATGACCATAGACAGTTGTTATTTTCTGTATGAATAAAAAAAATAGAAATCTTACTCTGCTACCTTATTTTTTAAAAGGAGGAACTTAATGGTTTGCTCCTGGACAAGAGGGTTGCTGATGCAAATCATTCTATTGCTAGCACTTTTTGTAAATGAGATCTGTTATGTAAAAATAATAATGTTTTTTCTTGTTCCAGGGGATGATTATAAGATCAAAGTGTGGAACTATAAGACTCATAGATGCCTATTTACTCTTCTTGGACACCTCGATTATATACGTACCGTGCAATTTCACCATGAGTATCCGTGGATTGTGAGTGCTAGTGATGATCAAACTATACGCATATGGAATTGGCAGTCACGTACGTGTATCTCTGTGTTGACGGGTCACAATCACTATGTTATGTGTGCTTCATTCCATCCTAAGGATGACCTCGTTGTGTCAGCTTCTCTAGATCAGACTGTTCGTGTTTGGGACATTAGTGCCTTGAGGAAGAAAACTGTCTCCCCGGCAGATGATGTGTTGCGGTTGAGTCAAATGAATGCCGATCTATTTGGTGGTGTTGATGCTGTTGTTAAATATGTCTTGGAAGGCCATGATCGAGGTGTTAATTGGGCAGCATTCCATCCTACCCTGCCATTGATTGTGTCTGGTGCTGATGATCGACAAGTGAAATTGTGGCGAATGAATGGTACTTAACTAAGAACCCTTGCTTTTTCCATAGAGTTTATTTTTTAGTTTGTATTGATGACCCATGACTGTACGTAGTTATCCTCCTGCCTATCGTTGATTTCTTTTAACAATACTAGTTTGTAGACAGTAGGAGAGTAGTTCTATCATCTCTCAATCCTCCAAGTGTTTAAGTTGAACGACAGATAGGTTACAGCCTGCTTGGAATTTATATTCTTAAGGTCATAGGGAGTGGCTTGGAAGGCTTGGAAATTTATTTAGGTTATGTCTCTTGCTTTATATCCCCCTACATGAAGGAAACAAAATAGAAGGAAATGGGGAAATATGCTTGTAAGCCTTATTAAGATGTAGCATAGAACAGCATGACTTTTAATGCTAACTTGATCATTTTCCTTTCAGACACAAAAGCATGGGAAGTGGACACACTAAGGGGGCACATGAATAATGTTTCATGTGTGATGTTCCATGCCAAACAAGATATAATTGTTTCCAATTCAGAGGACAAAAGCATTCGCATTTGGGATGCGACAAAGAGAACTGGACTCCAGACATTTCGTCGAGAGCATGATAGATTTTGGATTCTTGCTGCTCATCCTGAGATGAATCTATTAGCAGCTGGGCATGACAGTGGCATGATTGTCTTTAAGCTGGAGAGAGAAAGACCTGCCTTTGCTATTAGTGGTGATTCTCTATTTTATGTGAAGGACCGCTTTTTGCGGTACTATGAGTTCTCCACTCAAAAAGATTCACAGGTCATCCCAATTCGAAGGCCTGGTTCTACTAGCTTGAATCAAAGCCCAAGGACCCTTACATTTAGCCCTACAGAAAACACAATTCTTATTTGCTCAGATCTTGATGGGGGTTGTTATGAATTTTACACCATACCCAAGGATAGCTTTGGTAGAAGCGATACCTTCCAAGATGCAAAGAGAGGACTTGGAGGATCAGCAGTGTTTGTAGCTCGGAATAGGTTTGCTGTGCTCGATAAAAGTCACAACCAAGTCTTGTTAAAAAATCTTAAGAATGAGGTCGTAAAGAAGGTCCCCATTCCCATCACTGCAGATGCAATATATTATGCTGGAACTGGTAATTTACTGTGTCGAGCAGAGGATAGAGTTGTTATATATGATCTTCAGCAGAGAATTATTGTTGGTGATCTTCAAACCCCTTTTATTAAGTATGTTGTTTGGTCCAATGACATGGAGAGTGTTGCATTGCTTAGCAAACATGCAATTATTATTGCTAACAAGAAGCTTGTTCACCAGTGTACGCTTCATGAGACAATTCGCGTAAAGAGTGGAGCATGGGATGATAACGGCGTTTTTATTTACACAACCCTAAACCACATTAAGTATTGCCTCCCCAATGGAGATAGTGGTATAATCAGAACCCTCGATGTTCCAATATATATTACAAAGGTTTCTGGAAACACTTTTTTCTGCTTGGATAGGGATGGAACAGTTCGATCGTTTATTATTGATGCAACAGAATACATATTCAAACTCTCTCTCTTGAAGAAAAGATTTGACCATGTCATGAGCATGATAAGAAACTCACAGCTCTGTGGACAAGCAATGATTGCATATTTGCAACAAAAGGGGTTTCCTGAGGTTGCACTTCACTTTGTTAAGGATGAGAGAACCAGGTTCAATTTGGCTCTTGAAAGTGGAAATATTCAAATAGCAGTTGCCTCTGCTACAGCAATTGATGAGAAAGATTATTGGTATAGGCTAGGTGTGGAGGCTCTTCGACAAGGAAATGCAGGCATTGTGGAATATGCCTACCAAAAGACTAAAAACTTTGAGAGGTTATCTTTCCTTTATCTCATCAATGGTAACACAGCAAAACTGTCCAAGATGTTAAAAATTGCTGAAGTTAAGAATGACGTTATGGGTCAATTTCACAATGCTCTATATCTTGGTGATGTTCGTGAGCGCGTAAAGATCTTGGAGAATGTTGGCCACTTATCTCTTGCATATATCACAGCGTTAACCCATGGTTTACATGATGTAGCTGAAAGGATGGCTGCTGAATTGGGAGATGACATTCCATCTTTTCCCGAAGGCAAAACCGCATCCCTCCTCTTGCCTCCTTCTCCAGTCATGTGTGGTGGTGATTGGCCACTTCTAAGAGTCATGAAAGGAATATTTGAAGGTGGACTAGATAATGTGGGTGGGGGTCGTGCCGATGAAGATGATTATGAGGCTGCAGAGGGTGATTGGGGCGAGGAGCTGGATGTGGTTGATGATGTTGTTGGTGGCTTGCAGAATGGGGATGTTACAGCAATTCTGGATGATGTGGACGGTGCAGAAGAAAATGAGGAGGAAGGGGGATGGGACCTTGAAGATCTGGAGCTTCCACCTGAAGCTGACACTCCAAAAGTATCAGTCAATTCTCGCAGTTCAGTTTTTGTGGCTCCAACTCCTGGGCTGCCTGCTAACCTGACTTGGATACAGAGGTCATCTCTTGCGGCAGAACATGCTGCAGCTGGTAATTTTGATACTGCAATGCGGTTGCTTAACAGGCAACTTGGAATTAAAAACTTTGCTCCCTTGAGAACCATATTTCTGGATCTTCATGCTGGAAGTCAGACCTATCTTTGCGCCTTTTCATCTGCCCCCATAATATCATTAGCAGTAGACCGAGGATTCAGTGAATCTAGCAATGCAAACGCAAAAGGATCCCCTGCCCTTATTTACAGTTTCACTCAGTTGGAGGAGAAGCTTAAAGCTGGTTACAAGGCCACGACAACAGGGAAGTTTGCGGAGGCTCTTCGTCTTTTCCTTACTATTCTTCATACCATCCCTCTGATTGTTGTTGAGTCTAGGAGGGAAGTCGACGAGGTGAAGGAGTTGATTATTATTGTCAAAGAGTATGTTTTGGGTTTGCAAATGGAATTGAAGAGGAGAGAACTCAAGGACAATCCAGTACGTCAGATGGAGCTTGCAGCCTATTTTACACACTGCAACCTTCAGTTGCCACATTTGAGGCTTGCTCTATTAAATGCTATGACTGTCTGTTACAAGTCTAAGAACCTTGCGACTGCGGCAAACTTTGCTCGTAGACTTCTGGAGACTAATCCCTCAATCGAAAATCAAGCTAAGACAGCCAGACAAGTGCTGCAGGCTGCAGAGAGGAATATGACTGATGCCTCCCAACTGAATTATGACTTTAGAAACCCTTTTGTGACCTGTGGTGCAACTTATGTGCCGATTTATAGGGGTCAGAAGGATGTTTCTTGCCCATTTTGTAGTTCCAGGTTTGTAACAAGCCAGGAAGGGCAACTTTGTACTGTTTGTGATCTTGCTGTTGTTGGAGCAGATGCGTCTGGTTTACTTTGTTCTCCCACCCAAAACCGATGATCCGAATCCGGGAATTATATCTTTTCTCAATGCCTCACTTATCTTTCTGAAAACAGGAGCTTTTCCAGTGAGTATTCATGTACTCATGTAAGGTAAAAGAAAGTGATGGAGCAAACAGTTAGCTTACCTTGAAAAAGTTTCGGTTATCTGCTACTTAAATTTCTTCTTGTTTTTTTTTTTTAATTGTTATATCACTGTAATAAATTTTTCAGCATTTTGAAATAGGCTATTGATGTTAGGTATTATAATGAGATGAAATACAGGAGGGCTTTATTGGATTTGATTGTTGCAGGGATGACTTGTTGACATCTTTCATGTTAATGTTTGCAGGAGCCTAACGCCAATTGGTTTTTGCTTGTAGTAAAAGATGAATATTTTTGTGAGCTTCCATTTGCTTATTCTTTTTTTCTCTTGCATCTCTTTATCTATTGGGAGTTCTGATTAGTCCTTGGTTGAGATATGCGTGCTTATGTGGATGGTGGGTTTGTCCCCAAGGAATAGTTTCGTTTTGGCTGTAGTCTCTAAAGTATGTTCCTTTAGAGGTCTCAGGTTTAAAATCCATGAATCTGTTTAATTGTAAAAAAATTGTCATCTTTTGAGTTTGAGTCTTGAGATAGATTTAATTCTCACGAGTTATGTTTGACAATCTTTCTTAAGAACCAAATGTAATAGGTCAGATGTTTGTTTTATGAGATTAATCGAAGTGTGTGTTAGCTACTTCGGGTACTCAAACATTACCAAAGATCTCAGACTTCGTTTTATTATTATTATTTTTTTTCTGTACTGTTTTTTGTTTTGTTATGCCTTGTTTTTTGCTGCAAAGGTTAAGATCTTAGACTTGGCCACTCAAGCAACTAAGCTCATGAGATCCTCACTTGTATACTATTAGTATTAGGTTTCCATCTAAAATAGGCAAGTATAATATAATATGAAAAACTCCATAAATTCTTGTTGTGATGGTAATACATGGAGGAAAAAGTTTGAATGATTTCTTGTTAGAAATGATATTTAATGTCTTATTTCTAACAACTTAATCCCTTTTGCAAATTGATGATAGACACTAAGAACGTCAATTTCCCCAACAATATGATCTGATTACTTAACCCAAAAGCAAGACCTTGTCAATTGTGAGCTTTCCCCTTTGAGGATGATTTCTAATATTTTTTCCACACGCTATTAGCTTTGTTTGGACCTTGATAGATAGCTAATTGCTTCAATTTCCTCCGAGAGTTGAATCTCACGATTGCAATATTAGTGAGAGTTTGCAACAAACAACATTTAGTTAGATTTCTAACGTCTAAGGATACCTCCTATTGCGTTTAGAATTTTTTATAATATATTGGAAATAACATCGAAAGTTAAATTTCAAATGAAGATTCAAATTCATGATCTCTTGATCATTATCATTTTGTTGGCGAGAGTTCTTTAAATTTTAGTGATGGACATTAATATAATCATTCATCAACCTAAATAAGGCAATAACAACCTAAACAAATTCAAGAGTGCAGTAAATCTCTCCTAGACTCAACTTTACCAAAATGCATATTTCTTATTTATATCTTCACATTTAGTATATGAGTCACCATCCACAATCTCCACTAATAAATTACATCACCGAAATACCCATTTTACCCCTTCTAAAATATATGGATCACTGAAATACCCATTTTACCCCTTCTAAAATATTTCTTATTTATATTCACTCTTCACATTTAGTATATGAGTCACCATCCACAATCTCCACTAATAAATTACAACACTGAAATACCCATTTTACCCCTTCTAAAATATATGGATCACTTTACATTCAAAATAATATATATAAAAAATAAAACATAGAATGCTTCCAAATGGATATACTTTAATAAGCCTAAAAACAATGTTTAGACTATGTGTCATTATCATATTGACGTTTCGCATCAGAAAGCATCTTTTGCTATCAAGTATGACATTTACATAGGGAGAATTTTTCATAGTTGAGTAGATGAGCCAACCACAAATCAGAAACAGATTCTTGTTTTATTCATACAAGCAATCTATAACTTTAACTTAAACATAAATATGCATATATATAAGTTACCTTTTCAAGTTTCTAAACCACAAAGAAGAAGACAATTCAAATTCTAGTTTTAAACTATGCTTGAAATGGGCAGTTAACAGCTTCCTCCATAAATGATAACTTTTCAATATATACAAGAATTGCAGCTGTGAGTGAGTCCATAAACTAGTTCGAGGCAGTATGAACTGCAGCAACGGTCGACACCATGGAATCGACACCGCAGACATTGCGGCCCTGGCAGATTTTGTAGTATCCTTTCTCACCCCAGTTGGCTCCCCAGGAGTTCTTAATGATCCAATAAGGCTTCTCTTTCATTCGGATCGGAGCATAGGCAGAAGCTCCATAACCAACCAACAAAACTCCATGATCTAAATGCTTTGAGCAAATGTAAGGGCAAGAAACCCCTCCTATATATGTCTGCATATATACTGCATTGATAGCAACTGCATTCAAGAGAAAATGGGCAGTCAGAAACTATAATAGGCCATACAAATAGGATAAATTAATAGGATTTCGGAATGTAATTACTTGCAAGAGGACCGTTTTTCACGAGATTGGCGGCAATTTGGTCTTCGTCAAGGGATACAACACTAAAGTTGGCGACTGATGCTGCAATTTTGCTCTTGTCAAATTTGCAGGTTCCACGATCTGTACCAGTGTATGGGTATTCTTTTTCTTTCATAAGTCCACCGGCTTTCAAAGTGTACTCGAATGCACTATTCATTAGTCCCCCACTGCAGCCAGCATCACATGAACCTTTTTCTTCGGGATCACACTGGTAAATGTATAGAAGTGTGTGTTAATGTCCATGAAAATAAAAAGAAACGCCTTTCTTTACTGAAGTTCAAGAATAGAAGTGAACAAAAGTGGGGATATGCAGTTTAATTGTTGTAATCTCAAAAAAAAAAGTGGGGATATGCAGTCCAAGAGCATATGGATATGAATGTAATTGAGAAACTCATACAACTTTGCTCCTAATCTAAATACAGAACACCACATATAATCATAAACATTAACCAACATCACATAAACAATCAAATTTCCTATAAGTCAACAAATTCAGATGAACCAAGTAAATCATCTTTCGAACCAAAAAGTTGATCATTTATCAAGAACTTCAATCGACCTGCAAGGCCAAATCTTGCATTGAAATCCTTTTCTAGCACGCCAAATTTTCGAAACAGATGTTATTAGCAACCAATACTGAATAGACACAAATATTTGCCACTTGTCTCCATGGAATACAAAAGCAGTATACGTAGGATTTAAATCTAATGGAAGACAACAAACAAAATAAACCACAATCATAAATCAACAAGCCCCAAAACAGGTTTTCTAATTCCTAAAACTTGAACCCACGTGCATAGAGATAGATATGAGTTTAACACCCAGTACAAAATAAAAAAACGATCATTATCTAAATGTAAAATCAGAACACAAAAATCACTTAAAGAACAGCAAATCAAAGAGAATGAAAATAAAAATCCAAACCTCGTGATCACAGTCAACAAGCTGCTGTTCGCTAAGGCTAACAAGCTCGCCAGTAGCAAGGAAGTTAGCGCCTTCAAGAGCACCGGTTGTACTGAAACTCCAGCACGATCCACACGAGCCCTAATAAGAAGACAAAACAAAATCATTCAAAGCAATCAAAACCGCAGTTTAATAAACAAAACTCATATTGATCCTAAAAGATTTAATTGGAAATCATCAACAACATTAGGATTGGAATACTAAAAACAGATACAGAACAAAATATAAAAGATACAACGGAGAATCCAGAATCATTCAATTCCATACCAAACTTAGAGGAAGTCAACACTTCTCCACAGATCAAAACTTAAGGTAAAAGTAAAAGAAACAAAAACCTGATTCTTGACTTCCGAGACAGCTCCATGATCTCTCCAATCGAAATCGGCGGGAAGGCTATCAGTAGGAAGAATAGGAGCCTTATTAGCATCGGCAGGGAGTCCAAGACGGCGACCACGAAGCCCTAGAAACGACCGACGAAACTCCGACGGAGTCAAATCAGAGAATTGAGTGACGCCATGGCTAGCAGACGGATCAAGAGCCTGATGGCGCTGAGCTCGCTTCAGATTAGCCTTGAAAACCCTAAACCTGTGATCGTGCTCCTCCTTGGAGGCGTACGATTTTCCAAACTTATGCTTAAACGCCGAAAAGTGATGCTCGGCTCCGAGCAGCAGATCATCGCCGTTGACTCCCCCGCCGTCGACAACCTGCCGGATTACGAAATCTCCACCAGATTCGTCGGAGAGAATCTCGCCGGCGATCGCCGTTACGGCGAGGAGAGAGAAAACGGCGAGGAGAGAGAAACGTTTTACCATTTTTTAAATGAATGAATATAAAGCTTATGAATTCGACTTACAGAGCAAGCCATTTTATGCAGGTTCTTCGTGGGAGGTTTTTTCTGTTCTGTAACCGGTTTCATTGTAACTGACTGGGAGGTTTTTCATCTGAACCGTTGGTTATAGTTCCGGCGGGTCCCATGGAGAAATAGACGGTGTGGATTGGAGATTTTGTTTCTTGATGTTGTAGGGGATAACTGCCTCACATTATCTTTTTTTGCTTGAAGAAAGGGAAAACATTAAGGCCAATGACGAGACAACACGTGTAGTTATTTTATTGGTTTTCTATAAAGCTAATATTCACGTTTCTAATATTTTATTGGATAATTGATTTGATTTTTTTTTTTTGACAAAAGATAATTGATTTGATTTTTGAAATAGGGAAAAGTATTTAAAATATTTAGGAAAAAAAATAGCTCTGTGAGAATAAAAAAAAACATAGCTCTATTATTATTAATAATTATAGAATAATAATGTATCGATAACTTATAATATTGTATTAATAATATAAAATATTAACAATATCTTATTTTTTATTATTATGTAAATATTTTTAAATTTATTTGGATTTAAAATCATTATGTCAAATTGGATTGTCATGCACAATTTCCCTTTTGATTTTTCATGTCCAACTCATTGAGGGCTTGGTCTTTATCGGGTCCTATGTGGGCTTTTGTGGAGCAAGGCCCATTGTGGTAACTTTAAGATTATTGGGCTTTGGCCCAATATCCATTTGTATTGAAAAAACTATGGCAAATAAAGTCTTGAATTTTATATATATTAATTTTTTTTAGATTATCGGGGAACTTTGTGCAAGTGTGCAAGATACCTTGTAGGAACGGAAGTGAAATTAGGATTGTCTAGAAAATTAATCCCCACACATTTTTATATATTTATATACATTATGAATATCACATCCCTTTCTATTTATTAGTAATTATATATAATTGTATAATTTAACTTCTATGATTATCCATTACCAAAAGATTCTAAATTTTAAATCTATCTTTTTTTTTTATTTCAAAAAATTGTACTTGTTTTTTTTCTTCTTCTAAATCCTTATCTATCCATTTTTCTTTTGTAATTCTAATTCTAACACTATTTGAAGTCATGAGTGGATTTAACTGATGTTAATTGGGATAAAGGGAGAAGGAGTGACCTATCACAAAAATATATTTTTTGATATAATTTTGACTAATTTATACATGCAAAATACCTAATCATGCGGCTTCTTTAAAGTGTAGAGTTGAACTTATAACTAAATTATGATGCGATTTTAATTATATACATTATAATAGTTGAACTATAATTTTATGAACACATCAACCATTGTTTTTTTAAAAAACATATAATTCAATTATAAATGGAAAAAGATTAAAATCCAAGACTTCTTCTCTAGGAGAATTTATTAATGCTGCTGCTAAACTACTCTCCTTTGTTAGCAAAGTTGTCATTGTTGAACTCTACTAAATGCTTACACTTCATTCATTTAATTATGTCATTGTCAATATAATGGGTGCATTCTCTATCTCTATTTTTTTTTTAATAAGAAAACACTTCATTAAATAAAGTATACAACTATTAAAAAAATAATGAAAAAAAAAAAATAAATACGACTGATTATTTTGAAACTATAAGTAAGATTAAAATATCAGATAAAAAGATATAAATCAATAGGTTTCTAAAGTGATTATATACACATTTCAAGCCACTTTTTTTATATAATGGACTAATATATTATAACATAAAATAGGAAGAAGTTTTAGAGGCTAACGTTAAAAAGATAATAACCACTATAAAGCAATAGAAAAATAAAAGTTTCACAATCAAATTAAAAAAGATTATTTTGAAAGTAATAATAAAGATACTCCACATTGAAGAGGAATGAAGGTTTGGATCTTGCATGAAATGTTTAGAATGTTTTTGAACCCTTGTTTATGCAAACAATCGGATTGGTTATAATAACTCAACCGATGTTTGCCCACCGTTTATTATAACGGTGGTTGCTTAAACCTGCGTGTCTCTCAACCTTAAGTATATTTATTACTTTTTTATACCTACCGAATTCCTAAAACACAATTTATCATAATCAATGTTATAATAACTTGCACCTCAAATACCATTTATAATAACACATCAACTATCATCATTTTTTGTCTATCATAACCAAACTGGTGCTCGAAATACTCCTTAAAGTTACCATTCTCAAGAACTAGGAAGGAAAAGAAAAGTTCTTTAGATATTATACATTTCGTTGACCTTTTTGGCTAAAGATGAATTGAAAGTTGTATACACATTTCTTGATTCGCTTAAATTAACCAAATTCCACACTTTTATCCTTCCATTCTAAGAAACGTAAGACGCTGGGCTGAGCCCAGATCCAGGGGAAGACTGCAAAGCCCTCGTTCTTCGTCGTCTTCCTCTGTTCCTCTTCTTCTATTCAATAAATTTTCTTCAAATTTTCGAAACCCATCAAGCCTTTTCTGCTGCTGATCGTGGAATCAATCGTGGGTCTTCGTCCATTTTCGCGTATTGATCAGATCTGAGGTAAAATTTCAATGGGTTGTTGTTACATTCTTTAATCGACTACTATTTGGATCATTCCCAATTCGCTTGATTAGGTTTTGTTTGGTCTGGATTTTGGCTGTGTTTGTTTACCGAGGAACTTGTGTAAAAGCTTAATCTCTAATATTCCAGTTCTAGATAGTTCATTAGCCTGAACCATGTGGATTGACTAGTAGTTGATTGCTGAAGTGGGTTTCTAGGATCCATTGGAACTGTTTGAGAGAATTCATTTTGGGCTTTTTCTATAGGATACAAAAACTTTCATTGTGTTGGTTGATTTAATTAAATTTACTCCAATCCACTAGTTTAAACTTTTGTTCAATATGGTTTGAGAGCAAGAAGTCCTGAATTGAATTCAAGTCTCTGCCGAGTCATTTTATCTCCAATATTTTAATTGAATTCTAGTCATTTCTCAAATTTCAAAGCTCACAAGTGGAGAATGTTGGTTGATTTAATTAAATTTACTCTAATTCACATGCTTAAACTTTTGGGTTGATTGAAGATTTAACATAATTCAACACATAGATGTATGAAAAGTTACACAATGATCCATCTAAAATTACAAAACGCTTTTCCATTGAGAATTAAGAGTAACAAGGCAGTTCATATTGGGTTTTGATGCTATCAGATTTTGTACAGAGTTCATTGCTTGAAGATGTTGACGAAGTTCGAGACCAAGAGTAATAGAGTTAAAGGGCTGAGTTTTCATCCTAAGAGGCCATGGATCCTTGCAAGTTTACACAGTGGAGTGATCCAGCTATGGGATTATCGGATGGGCACACTTATTGATAAGTTTGATGAGCATGAGGGGCCGGTTCGCGGCGTTCACTTTCATAAGTCTCAGCCTCTATTTGTATCTGGAGGTTCTATATTCATCTTTCATTTTGCTTTGGACTACTCTAAACTGATTTTAGTGTCATTGCGTACATAATTTTTTTAATATTTTTCTGTACTATAAGTCTAATTTAGGACCTTTCTGGTTGATGTTATTTGATCAGTTATATATCGGAGCACATGGAGCTGTTTATTTTTGGCTTTATTCTTGATCTTACTGTGCCTGGCATAGCTTTCTAGCATCTTGTTGTCTTGATAGAAGAATTATGACTTTTCTTTTTGATATTTGCAGTTTTATTTTTCTTTCATGGTTCTTTTCTTTGTTACTTTCTTTGTAGTTTTCTTTTCTTCACTCCTCGGAGTTTGTAAATTTTTTTCTCCCTTTTCACTATATCAATTAGAAGTTTGTCTCTTGTAACCTTGTTTAAGAAACAAGTTATATATTGGTGATTTAGATCTCATCTATCATTTTAAGATATTGTTTTTGGCTGAGCCTGCTGTAAACATATTGATGTCGGATATTAATTTTTCTTTCGTTGCCTTGTTGCTGAAAGATTCACCCCTTTGGAAAGAAATTAGAATGCCTCATGAATTAGAAAAAAATAATTGGTTTTAAATATATTTTGCACATGCATCTTGATGGCCATTGATGTGAATATGAAATTTGCAGCCTCATAAGTTAAGAATTGGAATAATGTCATGAAAACAAGTTAAATAACAGTTCTTTTTTGTTTCTTAAATACAGGCATAATATATTATGTCAGACTGGCCTCTCAAGGAGGGAGGACTCGATGTTGTGCATCCATGAATTAATATAATAGTGCCTAAATTTTTAACTTTGGTGTGTTAAAATGGTTTTCATTTTTCTTCCTCCAGGGGACGATTACAAGATTAAAGTATGGAACTATAAAACTCATAGATGTCTGTTTACTCTTCTTGGACATCTTGATTACATCCGTACTGTGCAATTTCACCATGAGTATCCATGGATTTTGAGTGCTAGTGATGATCAGACCATTCGTATATGGAACTGGCAGTCGCGCACTTGCGTTTCTGTGTTCACGGGCCATAACCACTATGTCATGGGTGCTTCTTTCCATCCCAAGGAAGATCTTGTTGTGTCAGCTTCTCTTGATCAGACAGTACGTGTTTGGGACTTTAGTCCTTTGAGGAAGAAGACAGTGTCGGCAGCTAATGATGTGCTTCGGTTGAGTCAGATGAATTCTGATCTCTTTGGTGCTATTGATGTTGTTCTTAAATATGTTTTGGAAGGTCATGATAGAGGAGTTAATTGGGCAGCATTCCATCCTACCCTGCCATTAATTGTGTCTGGTGGGGATGATCGTCAAGTGAAATTGTGGCGAATGAATGGTACTAATCAAGATCTTGTGCTTACTTTCTAAAGATTTATAATTGTAGCTATATTTTTATTGCACTTTGGAGGGCCCTAAGTTTTCCTGCCTGATGTTGCAAGACTTGTAGGCCATATTAGTATTAAATTAATCTGAATCGGTCAATCTATCAGCTCTTTCATCCCTAGTGTTGATTGATGTGTCTAGGTTGTTGGTCTTAACTTGGTCAGTGAAAGCAACTACCAGATTGGATTTGTTCCCAAGGGGGCACAGTGCTTGAAGACTTGGGCTTTGAAGGTATGCTCCCCTCAAGGTCTTAGATTCAAGACTCATCTGTGATATTACTCATTCGATGTCTCTGGTGCCTGGCCTAGGGACAGACGTGGTTACCCTCGTTTAAAAAAAAAAAACTACCAGATCGAGTTTAGGGTTAATTTTCTTAGTAAGATTATTGGGAGAAACGATGGTTTTCAGCTTCATTCATGTGACTGAATAAGGCTAAGATATACTTTGAAAATTTTAATGAATGTGAGGATTAAAAATTATGAGTTGTTAACTTGTTAGTAAACACATTACTTGTTTCGTCTGGTAGATTCCCTCCTCCCGAACACATGCACACACTAAGAACATAACAGAAGATAATGTAATGTTGACTTAACTGCAATATATGCGATTACTGCTTTTTTATTTTTATGGTTAATTGCGTATCTTAATTTTCAGACACGAAAGCATGGGAAGTGGACACACTAAGGGGGCATATGAATAATATATCATGTGTAATGTTCCATGCAAAACAGGACATTATTGTGTCCAATTCAGAGGATAAAAGTATTCGTATTTGGGATGCAACAAAGCGTACTGCACTTCAGACATTCCGTCGTGAGCATGATCGGTTTTGGATGCTTGCTGCTCATCCTGAGATGAATCTACTAGCAGCTGGCCATGACAGTGGAATGATTGTTTTTAAGTTGGAGAGGGAAAGACCTGCCTTTGCCATCACTGGTGATTCTTTATTTTATATTAAGGACCGGTTTCTGCGCTTCTATGAGTTTTCTACTCAAAAAGACACCCAAGTAACCCCAATTCGAAGACCTGGTTCCCCTAGCTTGAACCAGAGCCCGAGGACTCTTTCTTTTAGTCCCACAGAAAACGCTGTTCTTATTTGCTCGGATCTAGATGGGGGATGCTATGAATTGTACACCATTCCTAGAGATAGCTTTGGTAAAGGTGATAATGTGCAAGACGCCAAGAGAGGAACCGGGGGATCAGCTGTATTTGTGGCTCGGAATAGGTTTGCTGTCCTTGATAAAAGCAGCAACCAAGTCTTACTGAAAAATCTCAGGAATGAAGTTGTTAAAAAGACTCCCTTACCCATGACAAGTGATGCAATCTTTTATGCTGGAACTGGTAATTTATTGTGTAGGTCTGAGGACAAAGTTGTTATATATGATCTTCAGCAGAGAATTGTCCTTGGTGACCTCCAAACCCCTTTTGTGAAATATGTTATATGGTCCAATGATATGGAGAGAGTTGCCTTACTTAGTAAACATGCAATTATTATTGCTAATAAGAAGCTTGTACATCAGTGCACTCTTCATGAGACAATTCGTGTAAAGAGTGGAGGATGGGATGATAACGGCGTCTTTATTTATACAACTTTAAACCACATTAAATACTGCCTTCCCAATGGCGATAGTGGTATAATCAGAACCCTTGATGTTCCAATATATATTACAAAAGTTTCTGGAAACACGCTCTTTTGCTTGGACAGGGATGGAATAAACCGGTGTTTCATCATCGATGCGACCGAATACATATTCAAGCTCTCTCTCTTGAACAAGAGATATGACCATGTCATGAGCATGATAAGGAATTCACAGCTCTGTGGGCAAGCGATGATTGCGTACCTGCAACAGAAGGGGTTTCCTGAGGTTGCACTTCACTTTGTAAAGGATGAGAAAACCAGGTTCGATTTGGCTCTTGAGAGTGGAAACATTCAAATAGCAGTTGCCTCTGCTACGGCGATTGATGAGAAAGATCATTGGTATAGACTTGGAGTGGAAGCCCTTCGCCAAGGCAATGCAGGCATTGTGGAATATGCCTACCAAAAGACAAAAAACTTTGAGAGGTTATCATTCCTTTATCTAATTACTGGCAACACTGCAAAATTGTCCAAGATGTTGAAGATAGCTGAAGTTAAGAATGATGTCATGGGTCAGTTTCATAATGCTCTATATCTCGGTGATATCCGAGAGCATGTAAAGATCTTGGAAAGTGTTGGCCACTTACCTCTTGCTTATATCACGGCATCAACCCATGGTCTTCATGATGTAGCCGAAAGGTTAGCTGCCGAACTGGGAGACAATGTTCCATCTTTACCCGAAGGAAAAACCGCATCTCTTTTATTGCCCCCTACTCCTGTTATGTGTGCTGGGGACTGGCCACTCCTTAGAGTCATGAAAGGTATATTTGAAGGTGGGTTGGATTCTGGGGGTGGCGGTCCTGCAGATGATGACGACGAGGCTGCAGATGGGGATTGGGGTGAGGAGCTAGATGTCGGTGTTGATGGCTTACAGAATGGGGACGTCACAGTGACTTTGGAGGATGGGGAAGTGGTGGGAGAAAATGAGGAAGGAGGGTGGGACCTTGAAGATTTGGAGCTCCCACCTGAAGCTGATACTCCAAAAGTATCGGTCAATGCTCGCAGTTCAGTTTTTGTGGCCCCAACGCCTGGGCTGCCTGCCAGCGAAGATTGGATCCACCGGTCGTCTCTTGCTGCAGAACATGTTGCTGCTGGTAGTTTTGATACTGCAATGCGGCTGCTTAACAGGCAACTTGGAATTAAAAACTTTGCTCCTTTAAGACCCATGTTTATGGATCTTCATGCTGGAAGTCAAACCTACCTTCGTACTCTTTCATCTGTTCTTACATTACCGTTGGCAGTTGAACGAGGACAGAGTGAATACGGTAGTGCAAACGCAAATGCAAAATTATCCCCTGTGCTTATTTTCAGTTTCACACAGTTGGAAGAGAAGCTTAAAGCTGGTTATAAGGCTACAACATCTGGGAAGTTCGCGGAGGCTCTTCGCCTCTTTCTTAGTATTCTTCATACCATCCCTCTGATTGTCGTTGAGTCGAGAAAGGAGGTCGATGAGGTGAAGGAATTAGTTATCATCGTCAAAGAGTATGTCCTGGGTTTGCAAATAGAGCTTAAAAGAAGAGACCTCAAGAACAATCCGGTACGCCAGATGGAGCTGGCAGCCTATTTTACCCACTGTAACCTTCAGATGCCACACTTGAGGCTTGCTTTATTAAATGCCATGGCAGTCTGCTACAAAGCGAAGAACCTTGTGAGCGCAGCAAACTTTGCCCGAAGGCTTCTAGAGACGAATCCCCCGGTTGATAACCAAGCGAAGACAGCCAGGCAAGTGCTGCAGGCTGCAGAGAGGAATATGACAGATTCACACCAACTGAATTATGATTTTAGAAACCCTTTCGTGACCTGTGGAGCGACGTTCGTACCAATCTATCGAGGACAGAAGGATGTCTCTTGCCCATACTGTAGTTCCAGATTTGTGCCAAGTCATGAAGGACAACTCTGTACTGTTTGTAATCTTGCTGTTGTTGGGGCAGATGCATCTGGTTTACATTGTTCTCCCACCCAGCTTCGATAATCAGGCAATCACCGTTCGGTTGGATATTTTCTCGATCACCTCAGTGCATCCTTCTAGCTATGAAACCAGAAGGTCATCTTGTTGTGTTATTCACATGCGTTCGTGGAAGGTAAATGCTACATTGAAAAATACCATGCTGTCTGCTACCTGTATTTCTTCAATTACTTTTGTTTCTATAGTTTATTGTGATATTCAGTGTAATAAAATGTTCAGAATTTTGACTTAGGTGTATGTTAGGTAATGGTAGGTAAAGGATACTAGAGTCCCTTTTTGGATAGATGATTTTTATAGGTCAGGGACATTTCAAATGATAATGTATGCATTATGCAAGGCCCTCGAGGCGATTTCAAAATATTCAATGAAGCTCTGTTGTTTTACTTGGTGCAAAAGAGTTGCAGTTCGGGTTACCAACCTAGTAAAAGTCGAAATTGTCGAAAGCATGTCTGATTGTGTTCATGTAAATAGCATGGATTTGGGCGGCTTGTTACCAGTTTTGTTGGCTCTTCCTCAGTTTTGGACTTTTAGACTCCATGGGAGTCAGGTTGGTATCTCCATTGAAATAAATATCCTTCATTTCTTTTGCTACCAAACATTTAAGCTTGTAGCTGGATGAAAAAGATGCTTCTTTTTTTGGAATTTCAAAAAGAAATATTAAATGCTTCGAAAACAATATATTCCTTTTTCACTACGAAATCATAAACGTAGAGTTGTTATTTTATTTTATTATTTATTTATTTTATAACATCGAGACTGAAATGGTTGATGTACAAATTTTGCCAAATTGCTGATTTGAATTGTATATGCAATGGTATATTGAAAGAGATGAACTATAAAACCATGAAATTGGACATTGATGTGGTTATTGCCACAGATTTTAGTGCTAAATTATATCAAATATATTTTTATAGATCCAATGTAAAGTAATTCTCTTGACACAAATTCTTAACCATTAAATCATTTAGCCTTGGTTGACTTATGGGTCGTCTCATGAATCGATCACTCAGTATTCAATCGATCTGTCTCAATAAAATTAAAAAATTTCTTCTTATGTTGAGACTATACATTGTGACCTTTTTTATACTTTCATATCTTCAAATGTATTTATAAGTTAGAAATATTTTGTTTAAAGTTATATTCATGTTAACCATTATAACTTAGATTAATTGAATTGTGTTCGAATTTATATATATAAAAGAAAGAAAAAACAATGTGGTGCATTTAATAATATCTATAGTATTTTTTGTCACTTGATCAAAACACTCATAAGCCTTTTTTGTGGGAGCCAAACTAGAAAAAAAAAATATTTAACAACCTAAGTATTAAGTTTAGATTGTGGAGTAAAAATGTGAATGTAGGCAGAGCACTCTAATATTTTTATGAATTTTCCTCCTTTTTCTTAGAAAGTTTTTTTTTTAATACTTTTATAATCGATTATTTTTCTTCATTACTATATTACCAGTATCACTAATCATTATTATTACAGTAAACTAATGAAATAATTGAAGAAACGTTAAGAACATACCAGTTTTTTGCTCTCCCTCTTTTGTCTTTTTTAAGACACTAGTGACCTTATTATTGATTTTGTTTACAAAATTTTGTTTCCATAAATTAAAATTATTTTTCTTAGTTTTTCAGAAAAGTTAACCATTTAAACGATGATATATAGAATATTACAAAAAGATTCTAACTATAAAACTACAACTTGCTAACCGTGGGTCAGTGGCGCAGTTGGTTATTTTGTCTGGTTTTAATCCAGTTCAACTCCACGGTCACGAGTGGTATTTGGCTCTCATATTATTTGAGAGTAGTTGTGTCTTCTATGTAAGGTTTGTTTGTCTCTCTTTCCCCACTATATACTAAAAAAAAATACATGTTGCTAAAATAACTTTTTGGGCCCATAAGGAAATAATATGGGCCCAAGCCCAAATTTGAAGTGTTTTTTTACTTGGGCCCAAAGTTGAAGCTAGAAGCCCATATAGGCCTTGTAGCGCTTAGGACTAGGCATTATTTGATGTTTTCCATATAGACCATTCAGAATTAGAAAAACGATTATGCTGTTTAACGTATTAGTATTTTTTTCTATCATTTCTAATTTAATACTATTTTTCAGAAGTACTTTTAATTATGAAATTATCTATCATGATATATATATATATTTTTATTTTTATTTTATTTTTTTTGAAGAAAACTATCATGATATATTTGGCTCTCAAAAAAAAAAAAACTATCATGATATGTTTAAATAAAAGGTTTTATCAGTTAAATATTTTACTATTATTATGAAATCATTTCAAGCCCCACCTAACACTTAAAGATAACATTATTTTATTCTAAAAAAAAGAGATAACATTATTTAGATCAATAGTATGATCTTTATGAAGAAAAAAAAAATCTTAAGAAGTGTCATATTTTACAAAATATGATAGTTAGAATAAATAATAGAAAGAAACTGGTTAAATAACATTTCCCATCTCTTAAAAAAATAATAATAATAATAAACCCTTATCCTATGAACTTTTAGATTAATCCAATTGTGTAGTCTATGGATTTTTATATAAATAACACTATTTTTTTTAATCTACATACAAACTATAAATCTAAACAAAAGAGTTTGGATTGTGGGTGACAATCTACAATATAAGTATGCATGTTGAGTCACATGCAATTGCCACAAAATCAATGAATAGCAATTTTTTAAAGAAGAAATTCATGTAGAGGAGAAAATTGGAGTGTACTTGATGATAAGAAGGAAAAATACATATACATGACGACTTCGATCAATGTAACAAATAGTTTTCAATTAGTATTATAAATAACTTTTTTAATCAGTGGAGCAGATCATTTTCAATAAAGACAAAGAAGATCATAATTGAAATATGCAAAAAAAGGTCTAAAATTATGTCGTGGTTGAAATATCTGAAAATATTATAATTAAAATAGACAATCAAAAAGTTTCCATCTAAAATAAATTCTCGAGATGTTATGGTCTCACGTGTAGATCAAAACGTTAGATATGTTCAAAGTCAAGTAATTTTTGACAAACAAAATCCAATTATCAAGTAATTTGCATGCTATAAAATAAGGGCAAGAATCAAAATAATTATATGTAATTTTGACAAACAAAATCCAATTATCAAGTAATTTGCATGCTATAAAATAAGGGCAAGAGTCAAAATAATTATATATCGAACGACCTAATTCATTAACCAAAACAAAATTTAAAATTTAAAATCCTCATTTAAAAAATAATGATTCTTTTAAAAAATTTGGTAACAAAGATGTAAATACATTCTATTGGCACCAGGCTTGGAAGTGTATACAGTGAAATGGATATTGTTACGCACAGCTTTGTGAAACTATTTGGAATTTGATAAACATGGAAACTTCTATCCTTTTTGCTCTGCAAAGTTTTGTTCTTTTTACTATTTTTCTATAAAGCTGGCTTTGTACTTTGTTTTTCATTTTGCAAAATTTTCTAATTTTCATGCTTACATGTACAAAATAAAACCATCTCTCTCCACAAAATACTTTTTATTTTGGAATTTCTCTTCACACTAGCAAATATTGATTCAATAGTTAAGTTCTATGATCCCACGAATTCATAATTTTATCTTATGTGACTCTTCGAGGTAGCTTGTGTACACTTCAACTATTGCCATAAGATATTCCGTTTGACCCTATAACATTTGGATGTTAATAAATCCAATTTTTTTTTTTTACTATATAGATAGTTATTATGGACTGAACCTTATCATCTCTTACTTTTAGTGAATTAAATCTCATGTTTAGTGTTATGAGTGAAGACCTAGAGTTCATGATCAGCTCACATTCTTAGTGTGTATTAGACAATACATCTTAATAAAAGCAATAAAATGATATTCTAAATCAACTTGGCACTAGTTTAATCTAAACATGCATCGATTTAACTATAGGAGGCGTTTAGACCTCTATTTAAAAGTAAAGATTAGATTTGGCACATCATCGTGTTTAGAACATTGTCACACCAGCACATGTTATGATAAAACTGTATGTTAGTAATAATCTCATGATATATAATAATTTGAATCACAAACATATGTACTCCATATTATAAATAACTTACAATTGTAGGGTAAGTTATTTTAATAACTCAATTGTCTCTTTAAATGCATAATTTTCAGAGTTTATTTGGCCAATTATCTGTTTGTCGTCTCGACGACAAGTTGATGTGAATCCATAATTCCAAAACTCAAAGCAACAACTAATTTGATCTTTTCATTTCCTTTTTATTCTTCTATTTATTAGTATTATATGAATGATGTTAACATTTCTCAAACTCAAATGTTTTTTTTTTTGTTTCTAATTTTTCTAATTTTTATTTTAAAAAATAAAAATCGTATATGTTTGATAACTGATTTTAGTTTTCTATTTTTAAAAATAAATAACTAGACCCCGTTTGATAACTATTTGGTTTTTTATTTTTGGTTTATAAAATTTAAACTTATTTGGTTTTTTTTTGTTTATTAAAATATAGGTACGATGTGTATATCTAAATATGGAAAAGAGGTATAGTCAGATAGTTGTTGTAGGTTTAAATTTCATAAACAAAAAACGAAAACCAAAATGATTATCAAACGGGACCGAAAAAACATGTTTGATAACTATTTTTGTTTTGATTTTTCTAGTTTTTTTCATTGTAGGGGGAACAACAAACTCTATATAGAGGACACAACTACTCTCAAATAATATGAGAGCCAAATACCGATTTTCGGGCTCAAACTTATGAACGTGGAGTTGAAATGGATTAACACCAGACAAGATAACCAACTGTGTCACTGACCCTCGGTATTAATGAATTATTTTTTTATCAACAAATAAAATTAGCATATTCCATTCATATCGTACTACGTTTTCTTATTTGTTAATTTCAACTTGCTTAAAATCTACTTCAACTGAACTCCAATCGTATATGGAGAGGATCCCACAAGGATTAAGTGTTTGGCTTAATAAAACTTCATATTTTTAAGTACTAAACTAATTATTATGTCAATCAAAACTTGCTCTCCTATATAAAGTAACCCAACAACATATATATTCAAACTCTTAATTACCAAATTCTTTCTTACCAACATCTCATGATACTTTATTCTTGACTCTCAACCTGGCAGAAACTTCATAATTGAGAGTTCTTTTGAATAATTAACATTATTTTTAATTTAAGTTTTAATAATTTCCTATATATATGTGTGTGTGTAATAACCCACAGATTTTATTTTCTTCCCCATCAAAGAAAGGAAAAATGGCAGAAGTTCAGCTGAGCCACCCAAACTCTAGATTTTCATAACACTAAAACAACATAGCACAATACTAAACAAGTTGAAGGATTATTTTTAAACATTTTTAAAATTTAAATGACTAAAATTTGACATTTGAAAGTTTAGAGATTAAAATTAAGCAAACGTGAAAGTTTATGAACTAAAATCAGACATTTAAAAATTTAAGAATTAAAATATAACATATATGACATTCTAGCTATCAAAATGGTATTTTAAACTTTATTTATTTATTTTTTATTATATATTCAAATTATTGGTAATGAGAATAATTTTTTTTTTAAAGTACAAATTGGAAGAAGGGGACCAACAAACCTTACGACACAACTGCTCTCAAATAATATGAGATTTAAATAATAATTTTCTAGTTCGGATGAAGTTGAAATAGAATAACATTAAATAAGATAATCAACTGCGTCAATCACGCTCCTTAATGAAAATAAATTTTATTGGTTACTCTCTCAGCTGGTATACGGCCAGGAAAAGTTGTCTAATTAATTTTAAAAAGAAATAATTCATTGATTAATGAGTCGTCGCACATTAATTCCATCTATTTTTTTAGTGATTCATTATTATTTATTTAATGTTTTTATGAACTTAAAAATAAATAAATTGGGTCAGTAATGATTTTATTAACATAGATAACCGTGACAGCTGTACAGGTACGGCCACGTGGCGGTAAATATTTGCCGTTTGAGTTTGGTAGAAAGAGACCCGCGGGACAGTTGTTTGAAAAAATGCCTGTTTTGGTAACTGGGAACAGTTCATGCTGGTCGGATTGAATTACTTCTTTATTATTAAAAAAAAAACAAGCATATCCTTTTTTTTTTTTTTTTAAGGGGTTAAATTCACACCTATATTTGATCGGTTATCTTTTTCTTTTTTTCTTTTTGAAATGATTTGATCAGATATCATCAATTATATAATCTTTTTTTTTAGAAGTATATAAAATTCATTTAATTGTTAAATATTGCAATCCAACCTTTGTTAAATAGTTTTATATAAACAGAGGTAAAAGTCAAATCCAATAAACGATTAATTTAGCAAATACCTAATATGAAGGTAATCAATGTTTAATTTTTAATCTGATGAGTAGTGAAGAATAATCGATGTTATAGGTGAAAATTAAATTGATATGAATCAAGACACAAATATTACTTACTATTAATTCTTTGGCAACACGATGTTAATTGATCAAATATTTTAAGAATTAATTTCAATATTAATTAGTGACATTATGGACCAAATGACAATTACAAAATGAGTGTTTATATAAATGAAGGTACTCGTTCGAAAAAAGTAAACTCTTCTCGCATTTTGAATTAGACATTTAAACTCTCATAACGACTCACGATTTTCTTTTCTTTCTTTTGCGAGCACATCGGTTTTCCATTTTATATGACAACACCCAACAAAATCTTACAGAATCTCCATGTGTTTACGTAAATTTTAATGACTTCGTTTTAATTTTATCAAGAATGTCCCGTATATTGATAGAGATATTTGTATTCTTTTGTTACACACGATCTACAGTTTATTTAACCAATGTGAAATTATATTTTATTTGTATTCCTAACAATCCTCTCTTCAAACAAAGTACCACATACAAGTCTCTCTCATTGGATAGTCATCTTCACAAAGTACCACATACACTCTCTCATTGAATAGTCATCTTCTAAATTATACGTGAGCACACTTTAATCAAACTACAAATCTTTACAAATTACATTTGAGCCATTTGGAAAGCTTAATTACTGATCTACCTATTTATATTTGAGCATGCAACAACTAACCATCACCAAGAAAACCATTTAAGAATCACCGCCACCAAAACACACATTAGGCGACAAAACCATTAGAATTTCATCATGGTTATTTCATGCGATTCCTACTATATTGAGACTCACCCATTATTTGTTTCATACTCAAAGATTCTTCTAGTATGACTAAGGTACGAGTGTTGCTCTGAGACCACTTGTTAACGAATGACAAACTTTCGATGAATCTTCACAATTATATAATATTGTCTTTTTGTGCATATTTTCTCATAACTATACTCATTGACCAACTTTAAAGCTTATCAACACCCAAAAATTATAGTTGATCCAATAAATTAAATATTGGCTTCAAAAGTGAAAAATAAAAATAAAAATAATAAATATTTAAAGAAGTAATAAAAAGAAAAGAGAGGTGTGAAAGGGAAAGAAAAGAAGGGTGTGGAAAATGGACGATAAAAGCAAAGTACAGAAATCAACCCGAAGTGTCCGATCAGAACGATTCGCTGTTCATGTCAGATTAAAAAATAAAACGAATCTTATTCATTTGTTTTTTAAAAATACTATTTAATTTAATCCAAGAATAGTCCACGTAATATCCCACGCGTGTTTGACGCAATTGACTCCCACGCTCCAATCGCAGCCCTTAATTTAAAATCTAAGGCTTGGATTTGTTTTTTTCGCGAATCTCTACGTTTCTGCACGGGCAGCGGCTGTTGCCCTGTTCGCTGCCCAGGGTCAGGTTTCTGTATGTTCCGTGTTTGCCCTTCCATTTTTCGATTTATTACAACTGGCTTTGCGTGTTCATTGGGTGGTAAATAAGGACGTTTCTGACATTTTGCATTTACAGTTTGCTCAGTCTTTTAGTAGGGCGGTTTGTTTGACATTTAGGTAGTTTTTAGGTTAAGGAGTTATATTGATAAGTTATGTTAAAGAGTTAAAAATTGATAATCGTGTCAAAAACTCGTTTGGATGAAGATTTGAAAATTAATAGTTATTTTTAGTAGTTAAAAGAGAAATGATTAAAAATGAGTTATTTTGATTGATTTGAAAGGAATTATTAAAAATAAGTTGTTAGAAATGATTGAGTAGTTATAAATGAATTATTGAAAATAAATAGTTAGAAATGAGAGTTATTTTTAAAAGTAAGAATGAGAAAAAGTTAATAAAAACTCATTTTGATATAAATTTTTTAGGAGGAGTTAGTAACTCCTCTTACTAACTTCTACCTAAAAAACAAACAGCCCTTTACTTTTCCTAGTTTTGGGTTTACTTAAATTTACCCCCCAGTTTATGCGGCTCTATCCCCACAGATTCAACTTACCTGGATTACTTTTTTTTACCCCCTACCTGGGATACTTTTTAAACCTTTTTTTACTACAATTTTCGTTTTTTTTTCAAGGTGAATTTTATATTTTACAAATAAAATAATTATACAATATATATTCGAATTTTCAAAGTTCGATTAAATATAGTTTAGTGTTATTTATTTATTTATCTGATATAATTTGTTATTGTTTTCTTTTAGTTTCTTGTTTTACATACCAATACTAAGATTTAATCAAATTATAGGTTAGGGACACAAATAACTTTACCTTTGTCATTAATTAATGTTTATTTTAATCTTTATCTTTTTTTTGGAGGACACACATTAATTCAAATCTTATATTTTATGGATAAGATTAAATTTGGAATTTATTATAATTCGAGAGGAAAATAATTTTTTAAATCATTATTTGTCCCAAAAAAACTTAACATAAAATAATTTATGCCAAAATTTTAAGTTTATAGATATTCAATATAATACCGAAATTGCTATAATTGAGTAAAAAGGCTATTAAAAATATTTAAAATAACAATTTAGTTCTCTTACAAAATATATATAGATATAGATCTTATTATTAATATTTAACTTTTAAATATAATAAATAATGTTCACGGTTGAAAAATTCAAATGAACGGGTTTGAAGATATATGTAATTACTAGTGAATAAACCCACTTTTACTTTTTAATTATAATTATAATTTTTATTTTTTTAATATATTTTATGAATATTTAAGAAATATCAAATATATATAACTTCAATGACATGTACAACTCAATCACCAAAATTTATGTTTGAAAACATATATATCAAGATACTTGTTATTACTATATATTTTTTTAAAACCAAACAATTGAATTTTTTTAATGTGGAGCTAACATTTTCCACCATTTGTTTTTTAATGATTGCCAATACCTCCTCTATTTTCCCCTCTCCCATCCCTATAATGCAAGTCAAACCCACCAACCCCATATTGCAAATTTAAAGATGAAGGGGACCTCCTTTGAAAGGGATGCCAAAATTAGATTTGAAAGACCCTCTTCAAACAAAGTTGCATTCCTTTGAGGGAAAGGGAACCTTATAATAACCATATACATGGGTCTCAAAAGTAAAAGATATAGTAAAACCCTCTTTTGCAAAAGTTGCCTCTTTTTAATTTGATAACAAATCATTTCTATCTACAAACATTAAGAAATTGATAGGACACATATTATTAAGTTGAGAACAATCATTCCAATGAGGAAATGTCACAACAACAATAATTTAGCAAAAAGTATCACAAACAAAATGGTGCATATTCTATCAACATGAACCGTAACTCAGTGATATTAGTGTATATTCAATCATTAAAAAGTCATATGCTCGAATCCACTATTTCCAATAATTATAGAACTAAAAAAAACCATTGTATTTTTTGTGGGTCTAGATTATGGGACATATATGGTATCAAATCTTTGAGTACAGGCAAAGGAAGTTTCAATTTTTCAATTTCCAACAAAATTATAAAACTTTTTAAAATTATTTTGGTTAAATATATATACTTTTAAGTATTGCTTTGACTCGTAACTTCATAGTTATACAATTTAAAGTAAAATGTCAAACTTATATTAACTATGTATGTTTATGTCTATATTATAGATTCTTGATTTTGTCAATTTCATGACTAATAAATCTAAAGTTTGATAAACCTGTCATTGATAATTTTTTATAAGTATGAAGTTAGTTATCTTATATGGTGTTAATCTATTTCAATTCCACGATCACAAGTTCGAGCTCGGAAATCGATATTTGATTCTCATATTATTTGAGAGTAGTTGTGCCCTTTATGAAAAGTTTGTTGATCTTCTTCTCCCAATTTATACTAAAAAAAGTAATAAAAATAAAAATAATTCTTGATAATTTTTACCATTTCCTAACTCTCAATTGTGTAAACCAGCAAACAAACATTCGCGCAATGCGTTAGCCTATGAAATTCAAGTTTCTATATACTTTTTTTTCAACAATTCAAAATATAAAGTTAACTAATTTAGGCTTCAAATCTATCTTAGAAAGGTTTAGTGGTCAAAAAGAGTTTTGAAGTAGTTAAGGTGATAGGTTCAATCTATAGTGCCCACTTAAATCAACTTCCTAAGTGATATTAATGGAAATGCAAAAAAATTGACCCAAACAATTATAGATATAAAAAAGGAAAAAAAGTTTCAAATCCAAATCATAATATGAAATTCCAAACACACCACAAAAGTTCAAAAAACGACACCACAAACAGATGAATTAACATGCGAGTGAACCAACACAGCATCGACCACATTGATGAGTTGCATATGTTTATAAAAGGTTTAAAAGAAGTAATCTCTCTCATTCATCATTCGAAATCCTCACCTTTCTCGAACATTCGAAATATGAGATTTTTTTTTTTGCAACTATTTTGGGCCAATTTACGTACACTTCAACTATTGAGATATAATATTTGAATGTCAAAAAAATCAATCTGTTTTGACTATTAAACTACTCAATGATAGTTTTTTTTAGTATAAATTAGAAGATGAGGACCGCAAACCCTACATAAAGATCATTATTCCTCTCAAAACTTTTTTTTTTTTAAATATTACTGCTCTCAATTAAATGAATGTTAAATAATGATTTTCATGATTGAATTTGTGGTATGGTAGTATTACCATCAAACAGTGAAGGCAATATGCCCCCAACATAACCCTTTCGAATCCGTTTGATAGTTAGAAATATGAGGATTTTCATGGTTATTTATTAGTTGTTTTGAGATGTGTCTCAAAGTTTTTTATTTGTTAGTTTAATAAATAATCATTATGTGGATTTGACGTAGAACAAAATTAAAAGATTGTGTTGTGTGTTGGGCAAAATGGCCTAATCCACCAAATGTTTGTTTAAACTCTTAAATTGAAAACTTACATTTAGATGGTGATTTCATTAACTAACCACTCTTGCTTACCTTTTTTAAATGAATGTAACATTTGCTTTTGCTTTTCTTTAATTATTGATACTAATCAATAATTAATAATTCAATTATTTAATTAAAGTTAATGAAACGATGATGGTGAATCTTATCCATTTTCTTGGTTCAACTTTTTTTACTCCAACCAATTATCATCATTTCTTCGAAGTCATCATTTTCGGCTAAAATAAAACAAACCTTTAAATGCCCTCTTTTGTTAGCTAAGCTTGCATATTATAATCTTAATTATTATTTGAAAGATTAATATGTTTTTTTTTCTTCTCTCTTTTTTTAGTTATTTTTAACATATTTCTTCTAAAAAAAGTACATAAGAAAATTTCAAGAATATTAATAATAAAAAGAAAAAGAAAAATACTCATAATTTTTGTAACATATATTGGAGGAGGGGGACGAGCAAACATAGAGGACACTACCCCCTAAAATAATATGAGAATTAAATACGGATTTTTCTGTTGGTCACGAACAATCAGAATAATTTTTTTTTGTCCTTAGGCCAGACACCGGAGACATCGAAAGAGTAAGTAATGTTACAGTTGAGGAGCATACCCTCAAAACCCAAATTTTCAACCACTGTGCCATTCCTCGGAGACACGAACAATCATAATAATTAATTTGGTGTAAACTTGGTAAATTTAAAAGTAGAAAATTGAAAAAAAACATTTTTGATGTATAATAAAAAATTAACTTTTTATAATAAAGTCATACATGTCAGAACTTTGGGGATGATCCAGTAAATAGATAAAAATCCTATATACCAAATAATTTCAATAAATATAATAAATAGTTTTCAATCAATACTACAAACAGTTTCAACCAGTATCAAATATAATTTTTAATTAAGAGAGCAAAAGACATCATTATAATATGTAAAAAAAAAGGGTTCAAATTCTCCTATTATTAAAATTTTAAAATATACAATCACAAAATGGTCACTTTCAGCAGATTCCAAGGCTTCAGTTTTCATAATAAGAAAAGAGTAATACCTAATGAAGAGTGAAGTAACCTAAATATAGTTTTCAAAAACTTAATAGAAAATCTTTCTCAAAAAAAATAAAAATAAAATAGACATTTGTTTTGGAAATCCAATTTTATAGAATAACAGTTAAAGTGGGTCCAGTTTGGCATTGGATGTTATGATAGAACAGTACATTTTTTCTTGCCATGCAACTTTGTTCCATTGAGCAATAGAAAAAAGAATGGCTTTAATTTTGTTAAAAGGAGGGAAAGAAAAAGAGCATCAATAAATTAGAGGAAAAAGTACTTTTTGAATATCTAGATTTTATGTAAAATTACTATTTTATCCTTTTAATTTAGAATCATGCATATTTTCTACTCACATTTTAATAAAATTATATTTAAATTTTTACGTGTGATTAGTTTTTTTTCTTAGTTATTTTATTTTAAAAATAAAATTTATGTCACCAAAATTTATTTCAATTTAAAAATAATCTAATCATTATTTCATTATGTTATTAAGAATTTGTTAATTAAAATAATTAAAAGTAAGTATTATTAAAATATCACGCGTAAGAATATTTAATCTTGAAATATAAAATTAAATCAAAATTTCATCCAAATTCTAAGAATTTATTTTCTTAAATTATATACAATTTCAAAACGTCATATGGTTTCTTTTAAGTTATACTTTTTTTTTTCTTTTTATTATTAGAGACTAACATATAAAATACATATTTGAGTTTAACCACCATCCAATGGTTATCTATTAATCATATACACATATACACAATTATATTAATGGTAATCTATTTATATTTTTGTGGTTGAATTGTACTTTTGTTTGCAATACATATTAGTATCAAGTAATGGCATAAGAGATTATATTTTAGAAAAATTGGTTATTACATACTACAGTCCAAAAGGTGGAAAACAAAATATTTGGGAAGCATCTTATACCACATTTAGTGGGAATATGAATAAAAACAGAGATATTGAAGTTGTAATGCCTTGGCATTATACTTTCCTTTTTCCCCTCTCTTTTATTTGGAATATCCTCTTCATCTATACTTGAATGAAACCTTTTCAAGTTCCATTGCTACCTTTTTCACATTTGGAAACTTTTCATTTTTTTTACTTTTTTCTCCATGTTTTCAATTGAAAAATTAATTTTTTTTCAAATTTAGTTCACAGGATTTGAATATTTTGTATATTACATATTTGTGTATTTTAATAATTAAAAAATATTTAGAGAGAATTCAAATTTATAATCTTTAAATTTTTTCTTTCATACGTTATGTTAGTTGAATTATACTTTAACAATGATGTTTGTACTGATTTAAACATATACTTGGTGAAAAAAAAATTATAGTCATCTTAAAATTCATCGAATCAATCTTCTACTTTACCACAAAGTTATAGTCATCTTAAAATTAATTTTTTAAAATTTTTATATATAGGTTTGTTTTTTAAATATAAAAATATAACATTTAAGCAATATTTTGAACATAACTAAGCATGTATTACCAACCATCAACAAAAAAGTAAAATAAAAAATAATAATTCTTAGATATTTTTAAAACAAATCCACCCACTCAAATTGTCCCTTTTTAATAAAGGAAAAAAAAAGAACTTGGTGGAAGTTGGAAATTAAATTACATTAAATAAAGTAGGACCACAAATGCAAACAAAAATTAACAAGTATAGTTGGAACAAAATGACAAATACAGTGATACTGAGCACCAAACCAACTATTTCTTAGAAACGTTGTCTAAAAAAAAAAAAAAAAAAAGTATTCCCCTCTTAAAAAAATAGTAAAATAATAAATAAACAACCTAATAAACAAAAGAAAAAGAAACTTTTTCATCAATAATAATAAAAATAAATCTAGATGCCAAAAATTTATTCATTCAAATTAATTTTATAACCACAAAATTAATACCTTAAATAAAGTAAATTTGATCGATTTCAATCAAATAAAATAGATAGTTTTTTAATAAGTTGAAGAAAAATATTTAAGTAAAAGGAATAGAAAACAATAAACCATATTTTAGAAAATGTACTAAATTTAAATTAAACCCACAAATTTCCAAAGAAAAAGACAAAAATGATGATGAAGAACAGATTTTGATTTATGAGTATGAAGGAGAGTACATTGAGGCAAAAAACCAGTCCTCCTTACATAGTCATGAGATGAGAGAGAAAAGGGTTTTTTTTAGGGTTTAAGAATTAGAAGAAGAAGAAGAAGAAGAAGGTCCACCAACTGGTAGTTAGGGATTAAGCTTCTCAACCAAACAAAGCCTTACCAGCCAAGAACAAGAAGAAGAGATGAAGAAACAGTGTCCCATTTGAATTCTTCAAGCTGGGTTTCAACCAAATGAGCAAATAAAAGCACCCAACAGCTATTAGAATCAAAGGGCTCTGTTTTTTGAAGAAGAGATTGAGAAATAAAGAGGGATTTTTAAAGTCATCATTTGGAAAAGTGAGAAAGAAATAATGGGTGTTACTTTCACTTGGAAGTTGAGGCAAATTTTAGATAAGAATTGTATGGTTTCTCTCTTCTGTTGATTCTTCTGGGTTTTCCCCCTTTTTTGAAATCACCCATTTCTTTTTTCTTTGAGATCCTTTGGTTTGTTTGTGTTTATGGGGTTTGGATGAATTCCCATGAAAAGTGAGATTTTGTGTTGTTTTGGTATTTGGGATTTATTTGGGATTCAAACTTGTTTGGTTGAGGACCTGAGGTAGATTTTGGGCTGTTTTCGAGCTGTTTTGTTCCCTTCTACAGCCACAACCATTGCGGATTTCAGGGTAATTTTATCATTAATTATGCTTATGTTCAGTCACTTTTATTTGTTTATTCAACTATGAACTTAAAATATTCAATTCTTGTCTCTCAATTTGCTAAGAAAGTACACTTTGGTTGATTTCTTCTTCTGGTCAGTTAGGCATGCAAGTTATGAGTAGCTCTTTGTTGTTTGTTTTCATTTTCAGTTTCTTTTCTTTCTTCTTGTGATTCTCTTTGTGGGGTTGGGGGAAACTTTTGATTTGGGGATTTTGTGATTTATGGTTGTTGCTTTTATTTATTGTGTTTTGAATTTGTATGTAAATTTAGTGATTGGAAAATCTGTAGTCTTGATGCTTGTTCAACATCTCATTGGTGTACTAAAAAAAAAAACATCTCATTGGTCATTGGTATAAAGCTTGTGAAGTAGTGTGGATTTGGGCTTTGAAGGTCTGCGCGGCTCAAGGTTCCAGTTAAGCCCAAGATTTATCTGTCACATTAATTTACAGACACTTTCCGTGTCTCCATTCCTTCGATGTCTCCCAGTGTCTGCCTAAGTGTCTGCCTAAGGACGGACCTAGTTACCTCGGTTGTAGTGGGGCGAAGCTCCTATTTCTAAGTTTCCCAAAGAAAAAAAAAATAGCGTGGAATTGAGAAACCTAGGAATTTTCCATCTTGGGTTGAGTTTTTTTTTTTGTTGTTTGTTGACATTCAAGTGGATTTTGATTTATGGTTACTGAAAATTGTGTTAGGTGACAAAAATAATTGATTTCATTACGGTTGAAGCAGAAAAGTTTTGAATTGAGAGGGATAAGCAATGGCTACATACTATAGTTCGAATAATGAAAAGGATGCTACTCCTATCCTCTATTCAAGGGGAGCTTTGATCAATTCGTATGAAGAAACATCAGTTCTTCCCAGGAATATGATGATGCATGTAAGTTCTGGAACGTACATGGATTCAATGCCTTCACAGGGGCAAATTGGTGTTGGTCAGATAATGTCGGTCGGAGCAACAGGAACCACTCAACAACATCAAGAGTTTTTGTCTAATCTTGGTGGTCCGCGAATTCCCGAGCATGATTTCAATACGTGGAGAGAAGAAAGGAGTGAAATGCTTGGTGCGAACTCGATGCGTGGCACTAGCAATGTTCTTCATGGTGGACAGAATTTGAAGGGTCAGGGGTTATCCCTTACTCTCAGCACACAAATCCCATCTGCAATCCAAATGCCTTCAATCTCATACAGAAATTCGGATATGGGCTTCACTTCATTCTTGAGTCCTAATCCGACGAATTCAGACGAGGATGGCTGCGGAAATGGTGCTTCTAGAGACGAACAGCTGAGAAATGGAGAAAACTTGCCGCCTAATTTTCAAGAATTAGCAAAGGGTGAATTATCTCAATACAATTTGTCTACTATTGCAAGAACTATGCCGAATTCGAAGTACCTCAAGGCAACACAACAACTGCTTGATGAAGTTGTTAATGTTAGGAAAGCTTTGAAGCGACCTAATAATGAGAGAAACCAGAGTTCACATGAGCATGAAACTCGAAGTGCAAAGAATGGTGATGCAGGAACCAGAAATGAAAGTTCGATGCTCACGGCGAGGGGAGCATCTTCAAACCCTCAAGAAACTGGAAGCAATTCAATATGTGAACTCTCACATGCTGAAAAGCAAGATTTTCAGAACAAGTTGACAAAGCTTTTATACATGTTAGATGAGGTAATATACCATCTTATATTGATATTTCCTTTGATGTGAACTAGACTATTATAAATGATGCAAGCCTCAACCATTCATAGTTGGATCATTAACATTGGTTAGATTATCTATTCAATATTATGCTGCTTCGAAATTAGACGAACATTGATATGTTTATCACTTTCCACTGCCTGATAATATACCAAGGATGACCTTAACTATTGGTGCCTATTAGCAATAATAGTGCCTATTTCAGGAAATGTAACATTGATTGTTGACGTTTCTGCATTAGCTTCTTACTTTCATTCTATTCTCAATCAAAGCTTGGTTCATTCTAAAAAAATGTACTTAGCCTCATAGGCTTCTCGAGGATAATACCTTGCAACCAATATTTTCAAAAGACCATTGAGATGTGCTTAAGCCGAAGGCAAGACCTCAAAGCCCCACTTCAAGGTTCTCTTAATGAAGTCCCGCTTGAGGCACGCGTTTCAACTCCTCTAGCCTGATTTCCCATATTATTTATTATTATTTTTTTATATTTGTGAGTGTTAAAACTAGCTTATGCTCACCTCGATTAATCTCACAGGACAATCGTCTAACTCTACTATATTTTTTTGCCAAGGTAACTTGGAGGATATTAATTTTTAGGTAGGTGGCCACCATGACTTGAACCCATTCCCTCTAATTTCTTGTTTAATTTTTCCAATTTTATTTGGAAGAAATGCATGAATATACTTACTGTTGGTTGATATGATTAAATTTATCCCAACTCATAAGCTTTAGTTTTTGGGTTGATTGGTGGTTTAACATAATTCAACATGATAACAAAGTAGAAAGTTTTGAATTTGAGCCCTTGCGAGTCATTTTATCTCCATTAAAAATTGAATTCTACTTGTAGGGCATTTCTCAAATTTTGTTAATTAAATTTACTCCAATCCATAATTAAACTTTTAAGTTGACAGGTGATTTAACATAATTCGACACTTACCATTTCGAATAAAAGCTCTATTTTCTTGTGCTTTGTATTATTATTTCTCATGCTATATTTTTTTTCAAGTATTGAAAGTAAATTTATATGTGCCTTAGCTTCAGAAGCACTACTTTCAGTTGAATTCAATGCTGTACTTTCCAAAGTTCTAGCTCAAGGTTAAATGATCATCTTGTCTTGTAGGTTGATAGAAGGTACAACCAATATTATCATCAGATGCAGATTGTGGTGTCATCATTTGATGTGATAGCAGGATGTGGTGCATCTAAGCCATATACAGCACTTGCACTCCAGACTATATCCCGTCATTTTCGGTGCTTGCGGGATGCAATATCCGGTCAAGTTCGAGCTACCCACGAAAGCTTGGGAGAGCATGAAAGCTCAGGAAATGACAGAGGAGTTGGAATCACCCGTCTCCGATACGTCGATCGGCAGTTAAGGCAACAAAGGGCTATTCAGCAGCTTGGTATGATACAGCAGCATGCATGGAGGCCTCAAAGAGGGTTGCCTGAGAACTCTGTTTCGGTTCTCCGCGCTTGGCTGTTTGAGCATTTCCTTCACCCGTAATCTCTAACATTAGTAACTCACGTTATATTCTCTCTGTTGATCAAACCGAAACTAAACCTAGTACAAAATTTCCAGGTATCCAAAGGACTCCGATAAGATCATGCTGGCAAGGCAGACAGGCTTGACTAGAAGTCAGGTAAAAACTAAGAAGATGTTTCCCCTTGTGTATACATGTATTGTTTCAATTGGCTAGGTGATGGATTGATTGCTGAATGTGGTAATATAAAGAGAAAAACAACTTTAAATGGAAAAGTAGAACATGGTGATAGGGTTGTTATTAGGGATATTTTAGGGGTGTGAGGACAATTAGTTGAGTGTTCCTTAGGCCTTTCGGTTATAAATGGAGGCACGGGGTAAGGGTAGAGGCATCAATTTCAACTTCTCCACTTCTTGAACTATCCTCAACTCTTCCGCATCTATCTCCATGGACAGAAACGAAATTGCTCTGATACAAATTGATAGAACCCAATTGATGGAAAACAAATTAACCACGTTTTACGGTTACCTGGACCCTCCATGTAAAGCATCGACAAGAGTTAGTACCTTAAAAGTTTGAAGGATTCTCAAGATCACTCAAGACTCAATACCAAAATCAAAATGACCTAAACAATTGAAAGGCCTAACATATCTCATTAATTGTCCATATACTTCCTAATTCCTCTAAGGGCCAATTTGGCTCTAGAATGATTGTTGATCATGGATAATATTTTGAATCAAATTGTTTGATAAGTTGGAAAGAATCAAATCTTAGTCATGTCTAAAAAGATCTGTCTGCTGGAAGTTGCTAGAGCTACATGTTGTATAGGATGCCAATCACCTAGCTTTTGGTCATCATTTCACATCCTTTTTTTTACTGCATCTGTTCAGAATTATATGCTATACATTTTATTTTAGTCTTATATCATAATTGATTATTGATGTGCTTGTGCAGGTCTCTAATTGGTTTATCAATGCTCGTGTCCGACTTTGGAAACCTATGGTAGAGGAAATGTACAAGGAAGAGGCAGGCAGTACAGAAATGGACTCTATATCATCATCTGAAAATGCTGGCAAAGCAACAAAAGGAGATAACAGGACCTTTGAGGATGATAAAGAGGAGGATCTGCAACTAAGTGCAAGTTCAACAGCTACCGAAAGATGTAGCGCCGGAGATATGACCAACTTACAATCCGATCAAGCCTCTAATCTTGGAAACTCAGGTTCCACCAGACTAGCTAGTTTCCAAAATGGCGTGCACATTGAAGCACAAAACGAGCTGGTAAATTCGAGGGAGGAGCTAAGGCATAATGTAAATAACTCTAATTTTTTCCCTGATGCAATTGTCCACTCTCAGGCAGGGAGTGACAGGTTTATGGCTGCCTATCACATGTCTGAATTGGGAAGGTTCGGGTCGGTTAGCGGGGTATCGCTTACGCTGGGTCTGCAACATTGTGAGGGTGGTGGTGGATTACCTATTCCTGCTGGGACACACCATGGTTTTACAGCCATGAGAGAAGACGAAATGTACAATCCCACGACATCTTCTCTTGGGGAAACAGTGCATTTTGAATGCGTAAATGCCGGTAATTCGCAACCGAGGTTCGGCCCTTCTCATCTTTATCATGATTTTGTTGTGTAAAAGTGCAACTGTACAAGATTGCTGGTCTACATCATATACTAGATGATATGTAACCATTGGTGGAGCCAAGGAACATGGATTTTTCTGCATCAGAACATAGGATGTTGTTCCTTTACCATTTCCTTGCTTGAAGATAAAAAAAAAAAAGATTTTTGTCCTCCATATATGATATTATATGGGAACAGCCAAAAAAAACACATTTGTAATATATCATGTAGTTGATTAGTTATATTTTTCTTGTGTGGGTGCCTGTCTGTCAGCATATGATTATCCAATAGCCTAACTTTGGTTTCCACAGGAAATTATAATCATTTGAGCAAGTGTAAGTTTAACTTTGCCTGCTATTCTCTTGATGGTTTGAATAAAATATTGAATGTTTTGATTTATATACTTTTATCTACTTTTACAAAGGCAATTGACTGAATCAAATAGTTAAATGTAATCACTAGCCAACTTGAGCCTAGTTTAATTTGCTAAAGTACATTATATTTCTAACCAGATGTTTACTTTCAAATTTAAATATTCATATTTTCTATGCTTTTTTAAATTCAAATATAGTAAAATTACATGGTTGTCTCACATTGAGCCGCCTTTAAGTTGGCTAGATTTTTGTATATATTACAAAAAGTTAAATTTAAACTGTTGAAGGTGATTGGATAAGAGAGTATTGGGGAATTCAATTTATGATGATTGCTTATTTAAAATTTAATTTTCTATAAATTTCTTTCATATCTAAATGTTAGAGTGTTAGACCGTAACAATAATTAAAGTGTGGATAAATTAATTTATCACGGATAAAAAGAAAAAAAAAGGTTAAATATAAAGTTATGGAAGTTATATGATTTTATTGTCATCATGAACTTGTTGGTGAGTTGTTATTAATATCATTTGTCATTAGTTACTTGGATACTGAAGGTCGGAAGTTGAGTCAATACTCAATATATTGAAAAAGTACAAAAATATTAAAAACAATAACAATTAATAAATAAAGATTATATGGTCTTGGACGAGACAAGTGCAGGACTCTGTACGTCAGTATTGTTCTTTTTTTTTTTTTTTTGGAGATAGATTTTCGTACTATGGAAATATATACCTGACTTTAATTTTTGTACATGAAGGAAAAAATATACATTTGCGTATAAAATTGGTCTAACTTTTGGACCACAACTGTCTATGTATGTATCTATATATAGAGAGAGAGGGGTTGGAAAGATTCGTCCCATGACTACTTAATCATTGACACATTTTGTTTATACTGACGGAGTTATTGAGATGTTGATTTTATTTTTCTATGCTAATTTGGTTCGGGTTTGTTGTCTTTTCCCCTAATTTGTACTAAAAAAAAAAAAAATCATGGACACACATTAATGTTCATCTATTAACTCTTATTTACTCACCTATCAAATTTAAGGGAAAAAACATTAAAAAAAGTTGTTTTCTTAGTTATTAAACATTTTTTAAAATTTTATTTAAGAATGTGGAGCCAATTGACACAACCTTAATTATTTCAACGAGGACAAACTACGTGATTGTTATCTATGTTGATCATAATCATGAAAAAAGATTTGAAATTTAAACCTAGACTTTCCTACTAAGTCATTCATAAGATTTGAAATTTAAATCTAAATGGGATGATTTTTAGGGCCAACCAAAAATTGATAAAGTTGAAAATAAATGCTAAAACCATTCTTTTCATAAGGGAGAATGGCACACAACATACTTCAGGCACCAACGCCTATCTCGAATACCCGTACTCGAGAAATAACAAGTAATTTTACAATTAAATTCACTTAAGAGTATCGAACCTACAAGCTTTAAAGGGGAGTATACCTTAGAAATCCCAAACCTCTACCAGCAAGGTTGCTCCTTCCAAACAAACACTGAAATCATTTTTTTTTTAAATTGAACCAACCCTATTCAAATCAAACCAACAGACTAATTTTCGATAGTATATTTTAGGAAATTGAACTGACTCAGATTTACTTCAAACCTACTCGATTCAATTGGTTCCATCCAGTTTTTCAGTTCTAACTTGCATCCATAACTCCATTAATAACCAAGGAAATAATCAACAAAAGAGGTTGACAACTTGCATAATGAGTTCATAGAGTTTACCTCTGTCCCCTTCAAATTGGAAGTCCTGCATTCAGTTCATAAATTACTTCAATTCTTAACTCCACAATTCGAAGATGGACTTGTTATCCAACTGTAACCTGTGACTCCATGATTCAAACCTATAAAGATAGGTAAAATGAAAGACAAGTTGTAACTGAAATTAACTGATCCCCAAAGAATGCTACAGTAGTTGAAGACTTGGGCTTTAAGGATAAACTTCCCTCAAGGTTTGAGATTTGAAACTCACCTATGACATTACTCCTTCGATGTCTCTAGTGCCTAGCCTAGAGACGGGCATTGTTACCCTTGTTCAAAAAAAAAAAAATTGAAATCAACTGTACCAAGACTTTGTTACCAAAAAAAACTTGATCAGTGAGGTCTGTAGGAGCTAGTTGAGTGTCACAAACTCCATTTACTGTAAACGATATTCTGTCACCACATTAGTCATAATATACAAGTCAAGAAAGAAAGTCAACTATAGACCCTAAACCCTAAAAAAAAAATCCATAACCAGGTTTTAGGATCAAAATGGTCTGGTGAAGGGTTTTGATCAGACAAAGATAAATAAAATATTTCCCTTTGCCTCATCTGAACAATTATATTGCAGGGACTACCTGAAAATAGTAAAGAACACAATGTCAACAAAAACGATTCTAGAACTGAAGTAGCTCAACTGAGGAGAAAACAGTGCACTGACCTTCTGTACAGAACTCTAACATCTTGATTTAGAAGTGGGGTTTCAAGAAAATTGTCGCCACACTCTTTTGCATCAACAGTCTCCACTTCCACGTCATGATAGCCACAGTACTCGTTCCACTCAAACCACATCTTTGCAATCAATTCCTTCTTGAAGCAACTGCTATGATCTGTCTCTTCAGGTGAGTCACCAGCCACCAACCTATAAGCAAATACTTTCTTTGTTTGACCGGGACGGAATGCACGACCAACTGCTTGGCGGGTCACTGAAGGATTAAGATGAACATCCAAAATAATGATACGTGATGCGCCTACAAGAGATATGCCCTCTCCGCAGGCCTTAATGGAGCCAAAGAAGACTCTTGCATCGGGTGAGTTGTTGAAGCGTTCCATCGACCATTCCCGTTGCTCAGAAGTTGTTTCACCGGTTATCATAAAGGTCTCTTTTCCTGGACTCCAACCCTTCTTCTGCACAACCAATCTCTCCAAGAATTTCAATGGAAGGAGGTATTGACTGAAAACCAGCAGCTTCTCCCCAGTAGTAGCGCACAAATTCAGCATGTTAAGAAAGAATTTTGCCTTCACTCCATCTTTAATGTCCATCTTATCAATGAGGTCATCTAATTTGTCATCGGTTATAACAGCATTCTCAGAGAAAACATTCAACTTTGGGTGTAAATAAACAGCACTGCCGACAGAGCTCATTTTGAACTTCCTGTTGAACTTTTTAACCTTTTCTCCTTCATGCTTCTGTTTAGAGGAGAGATTCAGCACCACAGTGAAGTCAACCAGTCCAGGGAGCTCATCGAGAAAATCTCCTTTATAATAATGCAGAATCTTGCTGGTCATCTCACGTAAATCATGGATGACACTCACTTTTCTCCTGAAATCTGAATCTTTTTGAAGGGTATGCTCCACCAAATCATAAAAGGCAGAATCCACGCCCGATTTGAACTGCTTCCTCGCACCAGGGATATCTACTCTTGCCATGATGCGCTTGACAATAGGTCGAGAAGTTTCTGATCTCATGAACTTCGGTCGAACAAGATTAACTATATTGAATACCTCTTTCACGTGGTTTTGATATAGGGTTCCTGAAAGAACCACTTTTCGTGGAGTTCTGACTTTGGCAAGAGTTTGCAAAGTATCAGTGTTCTCATTTCTTGGAGTATGGCCCTCATCTAGGATAAGAATCGTAGGAACCTTGAGCAATATATTTTGACATTGAGTTGATGAAGCACTGGTTTCAACATTGCAGACAATTGTGGAAAATTGTTTGTATCCTAAGAACAGAATACTCTTGTGCTCGACCCATTGGTTCAATACTGCCAGCTGTTGAGCCCTATTATCTGCTTTAACGGAATAGAAGTCGTAGAGTGGAATATCTTCCACTTGCCAAATCTGAAACTCCTTTTTCCATGTAGCCAAGATTCCTTTGGGAAGCACAACCAATGGTCTAGCCTGTGGATACTTGGCTAAAAAACTTTGCATGAAACTGATTATCATGAATGTCTTTCCAGATCCAGGAGCGTGGGCCAAAATGCAGCCTCCTGGATTGTCAGACACCAAGTTGCTTAGAAGGAAATTGAAACCCTCAACTTGATGAGGTTTCATTTGCTTCATATGCCTAGGGTGTGCAGAAATTTCAGTAACTGCCAAATCATCTTCTGAAATTTTAACTCCAACAATGTCACCCGAATCTTTGTGACGAGATTCAGACGTGTATGTTCTTGTGCTCCTGTTACCCTGGAAAACAATACAAATCATTGCAAGATTATGTTCACAGAAGTCGATAGAGCTGATAACAATTGAAGATCACAAACTATTCAGTATTTTTCAAAATTCTATCACTTGGCATCACATAACTAGTTTTGTCCATCCAAATTCTCAAACAGTGGCATTTAATAAGCATACTTTAATTAGAGAAAACCTAATAAACCAACCTACAATTTATTCAAATAAGCTTAAGGAATCAGACAAGATTTAATATTTTTTTGGAGGAGTTTAAAATTAATATTGCAGCCAAAACAAAGAAGAAAAACCAGGGGCTAGCATTTTTGTTGTAACTCACATGAAAGGGGTGGAAAATGTAGTTTTGCTTCGTTTTTTCCAACATAAGAACTGTTTGGTTTTCTATTTGAGTATTAACTCTACAAATACTTCAGCCAAACATATATCGCATCCTCAGATGTCACATTTGAGACTCAAGAATAACAAATACCAAAGCCACATCCAGTGGGCGATTACAAAAACTGCTAACATGCATATGGGCACAATTTAAATTATCCTGTCCCTCTTTGGCACGTATAAGTTCATAGAACAAAGGGAAGAAAACTTACATTTCACACAATTGAGATATCATATTGCAAACCTCTCAAGTATACGAGGAGCGAGCTAAATCTAGTTAACCTTTTGACTTCCTTTCCATGTAAGCAAACTAATATATAATAAGCTATAAATTACAAAAATTGGCAACAGAGACACGAACCTTGGTGTACTGAAACTCGAAAATGGTCTCAATTCCTCTGTCAATAACCCCACAAATGCGACAGACATAACCAAGATCCTCCTTCAAGATAAAAGAATGATCACAGTCCACAGCATCTGTAGTTTTCTGATTAGATGATGAATCTACAGCGACATCCAAGTCCTAGAAGAAGTTGGGATTGCAAGAATTATAACTTTTATAGAAAGAAGCTAAGTTGTTAATAAAAGGACCACGACAGTAAAGGAAAAAAAGGTGTAAAATTCAACTTCAACCCACCATACATATAATTAGGGGTTTTCTTTAAACAAGTAACAAACTTTTAAATAATATTTGATTAGCTACATTGATATTCGATAAAATAAGGACTTCATTTAGGAATACATGAAGATCTCCTCAAACTATTAATTACAAATCAAGAAGAAGAAAAAAACGAACAAATACGGCCTCCCAATTGTGGCCAACGTCATTTCGAAATTAATGGAAATAATTGCTTAAAAAAGATAAAGTAGCATTTTTTTATAGATAAAGTAGCATTGTATTTAGCTTCGTCCAGTCTCTCAATTCACACTAGAGCTTTGTCATGTCATGAAAAGGCTCTTTGATTTCTTACAAAACAAATCTCAAAATAATTGTTTTTACAACATTAATCCAAATTAACTTATTTTTGCTTTTGAACTTCACTTGAAGAGGGAGATGATCCCTATCTTCACAAGCAGACTATCTTTTATACAAATGGTTATGAAGCCAGGCACCGAAAGACATCGAAGGAGTAATGTCACAGGTAGTCTCAAACCTGGGACCTTGAGGGGAGCCTTGTGTGTTTGCAGTTATTTAACAAGATCCAGACTAGCACATTAAACCGAATAAGCTCAACTCAGTGTCTTAACAACTAAGGGTGCATTTGGGGAAAATATTGAGTTATTATGAACGATGGATTATTATAATAAGGGAGGTTATAATAACTTGTTTTTAGGGTGCAGGTTATTACAATAGGGGTTATGATAACTTGTGTTTGGAGTGCAGGTTATTATAACAAATGGCGGATTACTATAACATAGAGCTTTATTACAACATGAGTTATGATCGTAGTATTGGAGGGCTATTATAGATGGGATGGGGAGTCATGGGCTAATCCACCAGCTATAACCGGGTTGAATTATTATAACCCAACCTAACCCACCCTTAAACGGAAGACCAATTGCCCCCTAAGAGTATATAATTAGGAGTTAATACATTGCAGGTTATAAACGAGAGCTAAAGAAAACTGCAGTCATTGAGACCTATACATAACAACAGTACCTTTTTTTCAAAAAAAAAAAAACAACAGTACCTTGGAACATTCTAATGCCATTTGCATATCGTTCCAAATATCTTCAAGACCATCATCTTCATTGTTAGCCTGTTTGCCGACCTCATCATCATCCTCATCCTCTTCTACACCAACGTAAACACCTTTGTCTTTCTTACTTATAGTTTCACTTTGAACAATAGGAGTGGCTTCCACTCCATTTGGAGCCTGGTGATCCTAACAAACAAACAACAACATGGAATTGGGTAAGCTACTGCATATGATACTGTGTATTTATTTTTAACAGTATGGACATGGATGTGCCATAAACGCAGCTACAGTTACATAGATGCCCAATGAGCTTACCAGAAGCAAAGCGTTTCTCGCTTTCTGCTGACCTACCACTATGTCCTTCCTCGCTTTCTGCACTATTTCCTTGAAGAAACTTTGTCCAGGAGGTCTAGGCAGAGCAACCTCTTGAAAGGGATGTATTATGCGCCTCTGATCTTCGCTTTCTTCCTCATCAGAATCAATTATAACAATAGGCAATCTTGATTTCTCAACAGTTTTGGAACGAACGTCAATGGAAGAATCATCCTCCAAATCAATGAGATTGTGAACCAATTGGGAAGCTTGATGATTCATTTCCTCTGTACACTCTTTACTTCTCCCCAGATCAAATAACATACTTGACAGAGTAGGATACACGGCTATGTAGGGACTTAGAACTTGCATCTTACGGGAAACAAGAGCATCTATCTCTTTAGTGACACTTCCAAACTGACCACAATCCAAACCATCCACCAAATTATTAATGGAAAATGGATCAGAGTAATCAACTATGTTTCCTGAGTTCTTCATTTTGTTTTGTCTCGGCGTGTCACATTTTTTAGAAGAAAAGGTAGCAGTGCCAGGGAAATCTTTTCCATCAGTAGATAATTTTAGTCTCTTACGTCTCTCGTGATGCAGTCCTGACAATGGATTGCACGTTATTAGTATCTTAAGGTAGCAACTCAACGAACTTAATAGAATTGAAGCAAAGATCCTTTGATGGTCACATATTCAAGCTTAGGGAAAAAAATGCTGAATTCAAGTGTTTCTCATTTTAAAAGATAGAAAACTAAATTCAACAATGTTGCACCAGGCAAAAGAGAAAGGAAAAGATTAGACAAAAAAAAAGCTATGCCCAAAGAAAATAAGACCAGTGGCAACTGGCAGCATCAAATAAAGCTAGAACTTGAGATGTGAAGCGTATAAAACATCATAGTAGAAAACTGAGTTATTTTCTCTTTCATCTTTCGTTGATAAGCAAAAAAATTCCTAAACAATATATATATGTGCATATCAAATCAACAAAATAATGGCTATTTTTCCACAGATAATTTTAGTTTAATTAACAAATATCTCACATAATTGCACATGTGATGGTAAAACCATGAATGATGTCCCTAAGAGAGGCATGAGGTCTCCAAGGTATTCTCCTTTGGAGATCCCTGATTCAAAACCCACGATTGAACTTTATGGTAAAATCTTTTTTCTTTTTTTTACATCCGTGATTGAACTTTATGGTAAAATCTTTTTTCTTTTTTTTACATCTGTGACTGTTCGGGCCAGCTTGCTTGCATCTCGACTAATATCACGGGACATACTGCCTGACCCTACAACATTTGGATGCCAAGAAATCCGTAGGAAATTAATTTCTAGGTAGGTGGCCACCATAAGGATTGAACTCATCACCTTATGCACCTCAAGGCCCTCTTTGACCAATTGAGCCACCCCATGATGGTTAACTTTATGGTAAAATCACTTGTCCCTAGGGTTGGAGCCTTGAGACGAGCATGGGTGCTCCTGGGTAGTGGGGCAAAGCTTCAATTCCCGGTTATAAAAAGTCTATGAATGAAATAAATTACAAAACGAAGGTCTTCATTCTCGTGAAACCTACAAAGTAGCCCGATTATTGGTATTTGTACGAAGAACCTTACTGTACAGTCTGATACAGCCAAATGACCAACCGTATCAGATAATATAAGCTCAACAATTCTCCCTGCAGTAATTTCCTGGGTTGGTCAATAAAATGTTACCACCTATACCATTTTAGAACTCACATGCCTTTGAGCCAGACAAGACATATTCCACACAAGAACATCACAATCCGAGCAACAGAAATGGAAGCCAACAAGAGCATGTGACATTCCATTAGACATAACCAAAACCAGAACGCAACAAAATCAGCAACATGAAACAGTCGGATACACACAACCCACAAGGGAAAATCACAAAACAAGAAAACCCCAATAAATAGAAGAGAAAAAGAGTACCATTCGGGGTGGTGGCGTAGCTATTGCGAGAGAAGTCAATGGTGGCGTCCATGGAACGGTTCAAGCTCAGAAAACGCTGAGCATTTCCACAAACATACAGAATACATTACACAACGAAAAGGGCATAATGGAAAACAAATACAGAATTACAGAGGATAAATCGCGGATTAAGTGAGGAAAAAAGCAACTGACCTTAAGGGAATCACAGGCCGTCAAATTGGATAAATCCGAGCGGGGGAAGAAGCTGAGAACAGAGATAGAAAACCCCAAATTCAACAATTTAGGGTTCAATTGAAAGGGAAAGTACCTCACATTTTGATTCAGCTGGATGAGGCAGTTTCTTGTGGAAGTTGAGAATGGAGAATCAAGAGCGAATGAAATGGGGGAAGACGACCTCTGCTCTGCTGCTCGGAGTGAGGGCGTTTGCGAAACGGCAGCGTTTTAGGGCGAGTGGATGGACCAATCAAAATTCGGGAAAATTGCAACGGTTTTTGGGTACCTACCTTCCCGGTTCGGTTCTTGGCCCAAGCAAAATTTGCCAACTTTTCGAAGAGTGACTTGTACATATTTCTCATGCCATAAAATAACACGATAGATAAATTGAAAAGAGAAAACACAAATACTTTCCTGGTTCCCTCCTTCCAAGTATTTCTCAATTGAATGTTATTATCCTCCCAAATGAGTGAAAAGTATGTACATGTACTTCCTCCAGACAAAGAAGAACTGAAGTGATTTGGAAATATGAAAGAATTGTTTCGAGATTGATGTTTTGGAAATAAGATATTGTAAAAATATTTATTTTATATTTATTTTTTTATAATGTAATGATCATAGATTGTTGATTTATTGATAAATATAATATATTTACTTTATATTGTGTGGCTAAAAATTAGAGGAAATTTGATGTCATATTTGATAAGATTAGATAAAATATACTTTATATTATATTATATGGTTGAAAATTAAAAAAAAAAAGTTTGATATGACATTTAAAAGATTTGATGTGATATTAGATGAAAGGTTGATATCATAAAAATAAGGAGTTGAGATTTCTCCTTCCCATCTGCTCAAGTAGTGGCAATCAACATTTTTTAGGAATATTTTATTATGAGTTGGATTAAGATGGTTTTTTGGACTAATAATCTAAAATTTTAAGCGGGTCAATTTGACAACTCGTCTAATTTTATGTATAAGAACAATTAATTTATATATTTTTTGGTTGAGTCGTTGCATTGTGTTTATTTTTATTTATCTTTTTAAAAAATTTGGTGCTTGAATCTATTTTGAAAAATGAAGACAAATTGAATATGCTACATTCAAATTCAAGGTCTGGTACAATTTAATAATAAAAAGTTATATGTTTGAATCTTCTCCTCCAAATTTTAAAAGTTTTTTATCTAGCACGTTTTATTTCTTAAATTTCGAGTCGTCCCCAAAAGCTGGTCCAGTTGGTTAAAGGTTTGAGATTTAAGGATATGCTTCCTTCAAGATCTTAAGTTTGAGACCTGCTTGTTACATTAATTAGTAGGTACCTCATTTTGTTCATCCACTCCTCCAATGAATTTCAATGTCATAATTTGAGATGGATTAGTGATTTCTTGAGTATATGGGAGCAAAACTCCAACTTCCAATTATTAAAGAAAAACCCAACAAAAATAGAGTTCTAACAACATCTTGTATAACATATAAATCAACCAATAAGCTATATGATCAAATCATAATATGTAAAACTTGTGAATTATTAAAATTAAAAAATTTGAGATATTCATATTATTAATACATGTCAAAAACATATCTTGTTAATTAATATTGTATTGATATAATATTATTCTTAACTCGATTTAAGTTGAGTTCGATTGAATGAACAAAAAAAATGATAAGTATAGTTCGGTTAAATTAAAGAATTGTCTAACTTTTGAATACTATTTATTAATGTTTTAATCATCATTTAACATATTCTGGAGTTATGACCAAAATAAAAAAAACAAATTTTGGAGTTGGTTTAGGGGGTGTTTGGGCCACCAAGAATAAAGGAGAGCGTGAGAATGAGAATGAGAATGATTTTTCCGTGTTTGGATCACCGGGAATCATTCCCCCACAATCACGCATTTCCAAAAATCACTTTTTTTATTCTCCCCTAACTACTTTTTATTATCTCTTCAACAACTTTCCATACATCACACCACTATTTTACACTTACACCATTTTCATCATTTTATATTTCATATAATCGTTACCTTTATCTCAAATAAAAATAATTATTCTCCTCATAACCATTTCCTTCACTCCGAACACAAATAACCATTACTCTCATAATTATTTTCCTCCTCATTACCATTCCCCCTTAATCATTTTTATTCCCCTTGTCCCAAACACACCTTAGTGTTAGCAACTCCCGGTAAGCACAAGGTTTATCAACATTTTATCCAAAATTAAAATATGGAGTATTCCTACCACTTTCTTATAATAAAAAGAAAAATAAGTTCCCCGAATGTTAGACCTTAAAATAGGTCCACTTTATATGTTTCCATTTCCTCCACAAGTACTTAGCAGAAAATGACATAGGTTTTGGATGAAAAATTAGTTTGATGAGCTATTTTGAGTAGTTAGAATTATAAAGTTTTAAGTAATAATTTTTATGAATGTAGATTTTTATAGAGGAATTGTAGCAAAAAAACTTGTTTGTAGAAGAGTTATAACAATAATTTATTTGGATCTGATTTGAAATGATGAGTTATTTTGAATAGTTAAAAATGAGTGTTTAAAATGAATTACTTTGTAGAGTTAGCTATTTTGAATATTTAGAAATTAATGATTACAAATGAATAGTGGTTTTGAATAATTAAAATAAATGATTACAATTGAAAATTTATTTTTAATAATTACAATAATTCCATTTGGATGTAATTTGTTGATGGGTAATCAGTAAATATTCATTTCTAAATTTCCCATAAATTCAACAAACAAGCACCTAATAAATCTTAATGACTTCTCGAGCAAACTACTACCATTGCTAGAATAAATTTTTACAGTGAAAAATTGGTAAGAAACAACCAAACTATATTTTCCTAAACATTTTTCCAAATTAAATTTAGATATGCATTTTAAAAAGATTATAAGAGGCTTTTACATGTATATTACAAAATGGCTAAAATGTTCAATGAATAATACAATAATGAAAATATTTGCACTAAAAAATGTAAATTGATTGACTTCCATATTGATAAATTCTATTTATAGAAGCGGATAAAATCAATTACTCATAAATAAAGTAAATTGATAGATTTCCATTAGATTCTATCAATAAATGCCGATAAAATCAATTACTGATAAAATTGATAGAGTTCTATCACTCGACAATGATAGATTCTATCAAATTCCGATAAAAAAAAAAGGATAAATAGAGATTTTAAAATAAATAGGCAAAATTTATAATAAACGAATTATTTTTTAAAAATTGCTATAATTATGTGCAGATTGGGAAGATTATAAGACAAACAAGCCAGCCGACAAGTAGTCGGTTGAATTTTGATGATCACAACACCGTCGAAGAGAGAAAAAAAGGGGAAAAAAAAGAAGCAAAATTTCCAGAGCTGAGAATTCAATGGCGACTTAATTTTATAAGTCATTTCCATTTATTATTTGGCGCTTAATCCAGCCGCTCCTCTCTGCTCTAAAACCCCATTTTGGGTTCACAACTTGCCCGATTCCTTATATTTCTCCACTGCTCACTCTTTCGATTCTTCCCAAATCCAGAATCCACTCCCAAATCCCAAAACCCTTCTGTAATTTCATGTTCTTTCTCGCCTGTTAGCGTCGTTTCTACGTCAATTTTCCACTGGACTCTCAATTCTCACCTCCAATGGCTTCTCTGCAGCAGTTATCCGTCATTAAGGTCACAGCCCTTCAACGATTTCTCTTTTGAATGCCTTTTTTTTCACTCAATTTGGGTGTTTGTTTACTTTATCTCTAATGGGTTGTTGTTTTTGTAGGGTTCCAAGGTGCTCATGGTTGGAGCGGGAGGAATCGGCTGCGAGCTTTTGAAGACTCTGGCTCTCTCGGGGTTTCAGGACATTCATATTGTAACTGGGTTTCTTTTTCCTCTCTTTTTTTGTTTGGCTGTTTTAAGTTCTTTGTTAAGGATCGTGGGTTTTGTGTTACTCCCAATTTTGTTTTGATTTCGACTTTGGTGGGTTAGGGTTTAAATGGGTTAATATGATTGCACGTCTCTTTTGGCTGAGTGGAGTTCGCGGGTGGAGTGGACTTTGCTATTTGTCTTCGTCATTCTTGTCTTTTGTTTTGCTCCCCTCCTCATTGTAGAAGGTGTTTGGATGTGGATTTGTAGAGGGATTATTTTGAGTGATTATAGATGAGGGGTTCTTTTGAGTGATTAGAAATCTGAGCTTTTGTAATAGCTCGTTTGGATGTGGTTATTTTTATTTGTAGAGGGGTTTGGATTTTGGATAATGGTTTTTGCAGAGGGGTCATAGACAATAGCTCGTTTGGATTTGGTTAAACATGAGTGATAATTTTGTGGGGTTAGAAATGAATGATTATTTTGAGGGGTTAGAAATGAGTGCTTGTTTTGAGTGATTAGAAATGGGTGTTTGTTTTGAGTGATTACAATAGCTCATTTGGGTGAGATTGTTTGAATAATAATTGTAAAAACTCATTTGTAATAGCTCGTTAATTATGTCAAACAAACACCCCATAAGTTTTTCATGAAACTATCTTTTGCTGGATAAAAATCGTTGCCTTTGCAGATTGGATGTTGAATATTTCTTTTTCCCCATCTTACAAAAGACAAGGGGGTGGAAGGATGAAATTGTTCTACTTCTAGAAGCATTATGTTTAGTGTTAAGGCAGTTCATCATTAAGTTTTTTTATTAACGGTCAAGAGCAAAGTTTTCTCTTGGAAAAACTAAGTTGTGACCGCTAATGTTGTGAATATAAATAAGTGTAGTCTCACATTGGTTAATAAGGGGTGGATCATGAGTATATGAGTAAGGATAGCCATCTACATAGATATGAGTCTTTTTGGGTGAAACAAAAGGAAAGCTACGAGGCGTTGCCCAAAATAGACAATATCACAGAGAACTGCCCAAGGTTGTTGTCCCTAATAGTTAAGATTTTAAAGGTTTCTTCTTGTTTGGTAGATAGTAATCTTCATTCTCGGAGATTCTTTAGATATTCTTCTCTTCATGATTCATTAATTAAGGTTTAAAAATGGAGGGCTTATTATGATTAATAAATTTTATCTATGTATTGTATATCATGCAAGGGAAAATGTACTTTGAAACCTCTACTGATTGTGTCGATGCAATTTATCTAAATTGAAAGGATTGATATGTAATATATGTTTTTTTAGTGTACATTGAAATTGTGAAAACCAATTTTAAAGGTTAAAAAATAATATACTAATATTGAATGTGGCATACGGTGGTTCATCAACTATAGGAATGACTTAGGCAGGCATGTGTATGTGTATTTTGCTATACACACGGGTGAATTACTTAAAAGAAATTCTAATTTTCAGATTGACATGGACACCATAGAAGTCAGCAACTTAAACCGGCAATTTTTATTCCGAAAGTCCCATGTAGGGCAGTCAAAGGCTAAGGTAAGGAAAATTTCATTTTTCATCTCACGATGACAATCCTGTTTCTTTCTTGAACGTCTTACGGATGTTTATTTATTTTTTTATGTTAGGTTGCTCGAGATGCCGTCTTAAGATTTAGACCTCATGTTAGCATTACCTCATATCATGCAAATGTGAAAAATCAAGAATTTGATGTTGATTTCTTTAAGCAATTTAATGTTGTTTTGAATGGACTTGACAACTTAGATGCGAGGCGACATGTGAATCGTCTATGCTTGGCAGCTGATGTTCCCTTAGTTGAAAGTGGGACCACTGGATTCCTTGGACAGGTTATCTATTTTTTCAAATTTCCATGACAGGAAACTTTTTATTGTGAATAGTTATGCTCATCAAGCTCATGACATTCTTATGCATTTGTTTTTCTGCCGGAAACACTGGCACAACAATGTTTAGTGAGGAGAAAATTGAAAAGGAGGTGAAAACTTGTGAAGTTCATAGTTTGTTCTTAATTTTTAATTATTTTTGTAGTAATTTGTCTGCCTCACTAGTCCTTGAACTATATATGTGATATGATCCAGGATCTAGATTAATATCAAAAGTAAAAGATACAGGATAAGCTAAGATTTGATAAGTCTTGGAACCTCCCCTCTCAAGAGAATCTCTTGAGCCCTACAATAAATCACTCAATAACTCTGATAAGGTTGGGCCTAGGGCTCGGTTGGCCTAGGGCTCTATTTAGCTATTACTTGGAGAATAAGTTAGTATTTTGTTATAAATAGAGTGGGTTAGGTTAGGGTTTAGACATCCAATTGTTAAATGATTAATTGAGTGATTTATTGTAGGGCTCAAGAGATTCTCTTGAGAAGGGAGGTTCCAAGTTCCTATCAAAACTTGGTTTATCTTTATTCTTTTATCTTTTGATATAATCTAGATCCTGGATCATATCAAACTCACTCAATAGTTGGATGCCTAAACCCTAACCTAACCCACCCTATTTATAACAAAATCCTAACTTACTCTCCAAGTAATTGCTAACATAGAGCCTTAGGCCCAACCTTATCAATATGTTATGGAGTATAAAGTATTAATGCTCATCCAAAGTCATCCGATTTTGGTAAAATTGTGGGAAACTATGCTGGTGACTTTTTAGATGGAATTTTGGAGATGTAATACTTTGAATTATTTTCTATGGATCTCCCAGAGAGATTCTTGGGAGCTCTTCAATTTTTACTCCAAAGCATTAGGTAATAATATTGGAACAATGTGAAGATTTAAGAAGCGGCTTGGAACTATGATCTGAATACTACTCCAGCCCTTTTTATTTTCTTTTTCATCTCTATTGACTAATTGTTAATGTGTGCTTGGTTGTGGTGCTTTTTTCCCGGCTTGAACTATTTTGTTTCAACTTTGGCTCAGGTCACAGTCCATGTCAAGGGTAGAACAGAGTGCTATGAGTGCCAGCCAAAACCAGCCCCAAAAACATATCCTGTCTGTACTATTACTAGTACTCCGTCAAAGGTGCTGACAAGGCTTATGATTTCTATGTTTTTTTTTCAGAGACCTTACTATGTTCTATTTTCTTACTTGGTACTTCCTGTGGCGTAAATGTTTGTTGTTACATATGATAAAGTTGTTGCTCGAGTTTGATTATTCACAATTATAGACCTTATGATGGCTTTTTTTTGGTTAACTAGCATTATACAATTTGGTTTTTTGGCAAACACGTGATGAGAAATGGCTTTGATCAAAACATGGTGAGGTTGGAACTTGGAAGTGATCCTACTGACAAGAATTATATAATATGAATTTTAAGTCATTTATTTGGCAATAATTCTTCTGTAATTTCAAAAGAACAGAGTTTTATATTGTTTCTCTCATGCTTTACTCTTGCAGCCAAGTGCATTGCCTTTATTTGTAATGAATTCTAGAGACTAAAGAGAACTAATAGAATGATCGAATGAATTAGCTGTAACTATTAATAATTGTGATATAAACAAGGTTGCATAATTTTATATAACTATCGCCTCTCTTCTTTTTTTAAAAAATATATATAACTATTGCAGCTTATTCAAATATGGATCAACTCATTTTCTACACTCAATAACTGGGTAGTTGAGTATTTAAAGAATGTATGATCATAACTTGACTCATTATTAAGGCTCACCTCATTGAGCCACAGATTGGTTGTCAGATTACATATTCTTCCCTTAGGTTGTGCATTATTTAGTCTTTATTTTTTACTATTTGTTTAATCTATGAAGTTCGATACTACGAGTTTCTGCTTTTGTTTTTCTGTAGTCTAATTTTGGTTGTGTGAATTTTCCAGTTTGTTCACTGTATCGTGTGGGCAAAGGATCTACTTTTTGCGAAGTTATTTGGAGATAAAAATCAAGAAAATGATCTAAATGTGCGTTCAAGTGACCCAGCAAGTTCATCAGACCATGCTGAAGATGTATTCGACCATAAAAAAGATGAAACTATTGAGCAGTATGGAAGAAGAGTATTTGATCATGTATTTGGGTACAATATTGAAGTAGCTTTATCGAACGAAGAAACTTGGAAAAATCGCAATAAACCTAGGCCTATTTATAGTAGGGATATCCTTCCTGAGGAACCAACTAAACAGAATGGAAACATGGACAAGAACTGTGCCACTGATGACCAATCCTTAATTTCTGCCATGACATCCTTAGGCATGAAAAATCCCCAGGAGATATGGAGTCTAATGGAAAACTCGAGAATCTTCATGGAGGCTATTAAACTTTTTTTCACGAAAAGGGAAAAGGTTTGGTTTCGACTTTATGTTTAATTATTGAATCCTTTAATTTTTTTGGACCTTTTAACCTTCATTTGGGATATGCAGGATGTTGGGAACTTGACTTTTGATAAAGATGATCAGTTAGCTGTGGAGTTTGTCACTGCTGCTGCAAACATTAGGGCTGAATCTTTTGGTATTCCTATGCATGGCCTTTTCGAATCTAAAGGTATTGCTGGTAATATTGTGCACGCCGTTGCAACGACCAATGCTATTATTGCTGGGTTGATTGTGATCGAGGCAATTAAAGTGCTGCAAAACAATGTAAACAATTACAGGTGTGTTGAGTTTCTTCATGTTGCTTTTAATAAAAAGGGATATTTCATTTTTAATTGAATATTGTTATGTGGTTTATTATTTCTGTGCCCATAAATCGTTTCACTCTTTTTGTTGTTATTTTATTTTTGTCGTATGCTATTTCTACGTCTGTCTTTTTGCTCAAGTGACACCATATTATGTGGAATTTTATGTTCTATTGAACATGGCATTTGAATGATGGTGGCTCATTGGGCGCCTGGGGGTTGGGATGTGCTCCCCTCAAGGTCTCAAGTTCGAGGCAGTTGTAGGGATTAATTTCCCAGACAACTCCCAATTTCTCTTATGGTTCTACAATGTATCTCGGTGCCACAGTTTTTGAGTCAATAAAAAACTATGGTGAATCAATGATTTTTGAGGAAGCAAGAGAGGCTATATTGAATTTGTTGTTTATCTTCGGGTTCCCTTGAATCTATTCTCAACTTTAATGCGCATGTAGGATGACGTATTGTCTCGAACATCCTACGAGGAAGATGCTACTCATGCCAGTGGAACCTTTTGAACCTAATAAATCCTGCTATGTTTGTTCTGAGGTACCAACTTTCAATACTTTCACCCTCAAGTGCTTTGCTCGGTTGTTTTGTGGAAGTTCATTGCAGATTTATACTTGGCATATATTATGATGAAAACAGACACCGTTATCGCTCGAGATAAATACTCATCATGCGAAGTTGCGGGATTTTGTTGAGAAGATAGTCAAGGCCAAGCTTGGTATGAACTTTCCACTCATTATGCATGGAGCTTCCCTTCTTTATGAAGTTGGCGATGATCTTGATGAACACATGGTGGCAAATTACGCTGCAAACCTTGAGAAGGTGTGATTTTCTCTGGAAATGCATTAATCATTGGTTTTTGTCCCATTAAAATTTGAGTCCTTTCACACATGTACTGCAGGTACTGTCGGAGCTTCCTTCGCCTGTCGTTAACGGGACAATGTTATCTGTTGAGGATCTTCAACAAGAGCTCAGCTGCAGTATCAATATCAAACACAGGTATTTGAACTCACTCACTCGTTTTAGCACATACCTTTGATATTTTCATATTTTTCTTGATATTCAAAATATATTCAAACATCATGGATATGTTGCTCTTTGCTCATGGAAAAAGATTGATCTTTGTTTTCTTTGTAAATTTCTCCCCCAAAAGTTAAATGCAATCAATCCTCTATGGGCGGGTGCAGTGGTCGAGCGCCACTCGTGGGCCTTGAGGGTGTGCTCCCCTTGAGAGGTCCTAGGGTTGAGGCCGCTGTGGGGGGATTAGTTTTCTAGGCAACCCTAATCTTGCTTTTGGTCTTATGATGTATTCCAATCCCACCGTTTAGGGGTGCTCATGGTGCCCCAAGTTAGAGGAGCAAAGCTCCAAGTTTACCGATCATTAAAAAACAAGGAGAAATTATAATGGATAGATTCTTTTCACATAATAATTACAATGTAGACAAATTTTAAAGCATTTACCTCTATAGTCATTAATACATTTTAATTCGATTTTATTAACACGTTTTAATACAGTATTATGATAAAGTAGGTATAAATACTCATCAATATCAATAATCAGATTTGCTTTTTTTTTTTTTTTTTTTTTAAATGATCATATTTGTAATTACTTTTTAGATTTGTCTAATCTCGCAAGTTTTCCAAAAAAAAAAAAAAAAAATTGAATGCAACCAAGTAGTAAGGTAGCTCTGCAGGAAAAAAAATGGTCTCTGTTTACCCTCCCCTTGGTTTTTCTGCATATAGGATTTAAACATGCTGTGAAAGAAATGTAGATTTCCATCTTTGCACTTGCTACTCTTAACAAGTGTTACATAAATTTTGTGCAGAGATGAATTTGATGAGGAGAAGGAACCAGATGGTATGGTTCTATCTGGATGGCAGCAAACTACACTGGAAAAGGGTGATAGCAGTAAGACTTTGGGCAATGGGGAAAGCACGTCGAAGACACTGCCCTCGTCAATCGATTCCGATAAGAACGATAATGCAGACACAGTTGCTTCTGGAAGGAAAAGAAAACTGGATGAGGCATCTTCTGCTGTTGATGTGTCAAGTTCGGCCAATGAAGCTAATAGCTCGAAGAAACTTGAAGTGCTTGACGACGACGACGACCTTGTCATGCTCAATGAAGGCGATTGGGCAACCAACAAGAAGACAAGAGTGCAATAATCGAATCTTGGATTTAACCAGGGAATGCTAACATAATTTTGTTCTGTTAGGGAGAAATGGTGATTCTGTAGGTGCTTCATCATTTTTCTTAGATCTGAATGTGTAATATTTTTGGAGTTAGCCTTTCAATAGTTTTTTTCTTGTCCCATATTTTGTGAGTTCAGATGTAGCAAACTGGCAGAATGTTATATTTCCAAGCATCAAAATTAGAAGATAGAGTGATTGTAACACTAAACAGAAATATCAAACTTTTGAAACTTTTACTTTCTGATGACAGTAATTAATCAAATATCTACACTAATTTCTAGTCATGCCGTTAAAAATAACGAGTATTAGTGAAAGAAACACTAGAAATAAAACTGAGAAAAACTGTGAATCTCTAAATACAGAGCAAGAAGAACAGTTCAGAATATTAAAGAACAGTTACCAAAATTGAGTATTTTGTTTTTTGTTTTTTTTTTTTTGAAAAGGAGTATTTTGTTTTTGAAAATACACTGTCAAAGTCGTCTTATTTTTTATTATTTTATTTTCAGGAGTTACTTGTAGGGAATTTTTATTTCTTATCTCACAAAAGGAAGTTAAAAAACTGGAGTATTACTCTTGTACCATTTTTTTACTTTATTAAATTTTATGGAATCAATTTTCTAATTTGACCTGTTTTAATAATTGGGGTGCCAAATGTTACATTTTTTTCTTTTTTTAAAATTTGCAATTTATTCAATTTTGAAGGTGTATAACACATTGAATGAAAGCAATAGATTCTAAGGTAGTACCAGGTTTCTTTTTTCAGCGATTCAGGTGCGATTTCGTAGGGAAAACGAAGAGCTGTGGGATTTTTTAAAAACATATCTGAACCATTGAGTTATGGTTACATAATTGAAATACTTCCCTAGAAAGCTGCCATAATTTTAAAAGGTAATCACATAGGAATATTAAAGAAGAAATGGCTTAATGAAAAACACTTGGTACCTTTCAAGATCAAAGGAACTACAACATGATTTACCATTTGAGTGGTAATTTGAAGGATTTATTAATATCTAATGGCTTTGTTGAAAGCACTAGCAAAAGAGTTGTCCCCCTTTAACAAGAGCAATGAAGCATGTTAACATCTAATGTTCCTTTCTTTTAATGCTGCACTCAAACTCATCACTCAGAACACATGATAAACTACACTAAATAAGCTTTGCCATTGTTTTATATTCTGCTTGAACATCCAGTCCAAGGGGCAAAGTTGTCATCAAACTGAAACTTCAGGCCAATCACAAACTGAACTGTTCTTTGCCTTGTGGGTATTTAGAAGTGTCAGATCCATCCTAATGAATGAAGGGATTGTTGATGTATACCTTTATCCCCAGCTGCCAACACATTAAAACCTGGAAAAGAAAAATTGGTTTAGTTTAAAATAATCCGTAAATATCCAAACCAACTTACACGCATCTCAACCAAACTCACACCAAACTCACAGAACATATCGCATGACATCTCGACTAAACTCACAAAACATAATCACATATCATGAACTGATCCAATAATCTCTAAGATCTTTTTTGACCACCAAACTCATGACTTTAGTTAAAGATTTTGGTTTTTCTTTATTAGGATAGGAAATGAAAATATTTTTATCGAAATTTTAGGCCAGGTTTTGAGCAACTTATACAAACAGAAAACAGGTAGAGTTCTAGTTTAACTTGTAAGAAGGGTACATTACTTGTTGCTGGAGAATTTGGCAAGGCTTCCCAATAAAGCTCATCTCCTTTCCAATCGGTTATCACCCCACCAGCACCTTCGATTATGGGTATTAGAGAAAGGAAATCATACGGCTGAAAGAATTAAAAGCTATCTTTTGATTAGATCTTTATATGCTAGGCATTTCAATGCATAAAATGGCTATAAGATATCCATAACAGCATGGGCTCAAAATCATAAGAGTGTTCCACATGGACTTTGCTTTTCTTGATTACTGGCCATGTGAATTTAAACAGGGTCATGTATGAATATGCATATGGTAGCCTAACCAGTTACCTTGAGACCAGATTCAATCACAAGATCTACAAAACCAGACGCCAAAAGCGCATACGCATAGCAGTCACAACCATACAGTGGAACTTTTACCTGTACTACAACGTCAAAATGGTGAATATTAGATTCGATTTGTAATGTCTTTTTAAAAGCTTAAAAACACTTTTTTGACATTTAAGAACTCTTTTTTCTAAAAACTGGGAAAGTAATTCCAAAGAGACCCTAAGTTTAAGATCAAACTTATTCAAGATAAGACTGAGCTAATGGAAAAGCAAAGGCATATATTTATACTTATAAAGAATAAAGTGAACACTACTTTGAATCAATTCTATTAGCTTTCATTATCTGGTATACAGCAACACGTTGGAAAATGATAGCAGGGAATCATAATGTCCTACTAAATTCCCCAAATTATCTAACCTACGTAGCGGATGGTATGTTGAACGTGTACCACCAATCGATTTTCTGACTTTCAATGTCTTTTGACTCTTTTCTATTGGATACTACTTTGGGGTGGACAATTAACCAAAGACAAAATCTTGGTGTCCATTAATTAGTTGCCAGATTCGAGAAAAAGGGTTGTAGATGTTGATGTACTCATCAAATGGAAGGATTTGCCATCATCAGCCTCTTAAGAACCTCAAGATCTTTACCAAGAACCAATTTTCTTTGACCTCAAGAACAAGACAATGCCAGAAACTAGGGAAAAGTTAGACGTCCATTTGTGCATTTTTATGTGAGGAGCAATCGCATAGGATAGATAAAGGAGATCAGAGACAATTCCCTCAAAAGAGATATCTACTAATTGTATGATATCATCCTAATTAACTTGATTGGGTTGTATAGTAGTAGAAGGAAGAGGAGAGTGTTTGGCCGAGTTTCACTATCGACTGAGTTACCGTGGTTGGTGCAAGTTGATACCCATCAGTAGCCATCACCATAGGTGACCCAATTAGGAGAAGAGAAAGGGAAAAATCATTGGATTCTGATCTGCCCATAAGCCGGAAAGTGAACCTGTTGCTACCAACTGACAAAACCAAGACACATAATGCATTCCACTCCCTTTGATGTTTTTACCAGAAAACGAGTTGACATCAATGTCAACCACAGGAGAAATATTGAGAATATTGAACGTTATTTTGTATTTTACACACCTTGTTCCTCACTCTAACAAATGCCTCTTCTGCTTCTCCACTGAATAGATGTGGGCTCGTAGTATATCTATACAGATAGAAATCCATAAGAAAGAACCAAAAGTAATTAATACAAGAAAATGAAGACCTTCAAAATTCACCCGCACACACATCCAAAAAACAAACATATGAAGTGTTGATTTTGTTCTCCATGTTTTTTCCTCATTTTATTCTACGCCATGAACTTTTAAGACCTAATTTCAACTTTAATCATTTCCATTGAACTTCAAATTTGGTCTTTGCAATTAAAATCTTATTCTGAACTATTTAAAGCACAAGATAACACTATTTATATTATCACTTTTATTGCTGGGACTAAATGTGAGGTAAGTAAAAGTGAAGGTACGTTAGTATATGAAAAATAAAGACGAATAAGTTTAAGATGACTGGTACTGGTAGGTGGCCAGTTGAATTTCATTCCCAATTTGGCACATACTTTGAATAAAAATTGTATGCTTGGTAAGAGCAGCATGAGAACTGGTTCTCAATAGGTCTTAAATATTAAAAATCAAGAAGAATAAATGCAAATGCCTCTATTAGACAAGAATTATTAAATAAAAGAAACAAAAAATGCAGAATATATAAGAAGATAGACTAGAAGTTCAGTATAAGAAAGGCTTAGAAAATAATACAAAAGAAGGTAAAGATTCTCTACCCTGACTCCAATATCTGCACATAACCCAAACAAAAAGGGAATATAGAACAAATGTAAATACAAGTGTGAATCCCATTTCTCACCATAATAAATATAGGAATAGTCTGAATTCAGAAACTAAGAAAAGAAAACATCATAAAAAGAAAAACATACAAGTAGGCCTGTGATATATCGGAACATGATCGTGTAGATACATTTTGTCCATTCAATGTAGTTCTCCTTCCACTTAAACCTAGCCATCTTTCTCTCAAAATAGGCTGATCAACAATGCCCAAAATCTGAAGATTAAAGACCAATTTGATCATCATTACTATATTATTATATTCAATAAAGAGTAGAGTAATGGGGGATTTTTAGACATTTCCATCTCCACTCTTGTTTTATTACTTTATAATCTATATCTAACAATTCAATCATTATTATTATTTTTTTCTATTTGATTATTCAGGTGATTTGCATTTAAGATAGGTTATCTTTTTCTTTTTTTGATATCTGTAATTTTTTTTTGAAATAAGGGTAACCACACCCGACCCTAGGCCAAGCACCAGAGACATCGAAGGAGTATTGTCACAGGGAAGACTCGAACTCGAGACCTTGAGGGGAGCATACCCTCAAAGCTCAAGTCTTCAACCGCTGCGCCACCCCTAGGGGACAATATAGATGTTTTTTTTTTAGATTACTTTTGGATATCTGTAATTGTCCAAGCTAGTTTGCGAACCATAGTCACATGACATATCGTCTGACCCTACAACATTTGAATGTCAAGGAAACCCATAGAAAATTAATTTCTAGGTAGGTGGACACCACGGATTGAACTCTTCACCTGCTAGTTTCCCAGGGCCTAAACCCTAAACCCAAGGCCCTCTTGACCACTAGGCCACTCAATGATGGTTATCCCAATGATGTACTTTTAGTCTCAAATATTTAATAATCTGAAATGAGGCAAAATAATTTAACAATATTACTAAATACATATTTAAAAAATAAGATCAAATACAATGATGCAATGAGAGACGAAGAGAGTGGTCAATTGTCCTTACTGGCTTCCCTTTGTATAACAATGCAATGAGAGTGCCAAACAGAGGCTTTCCTGAAACATTATGATGATCAATAAGCAACTAAATCAGGTATATAAAAATGAACATGGGAAAGTACCAGTAATAAAACTCTTTGTTCCATCAATCGGATCTAAAACCCAAACATAATCGGCTAAGTTCTCTCTGCACCTCCATCCCTTTTCCTCACCATAACTGCAATTTTAAACATGATTCATAAATAACACATTATATATGAACATCTTTGTTGCAGATAGAGTTAAAAACAAGAGATTTCATAAGAAATTGAAATTTATTAGTCTTGGCCAATATTCTCCATTCAAAGGCAATTGTAAATAACGAAGATGAAAGATAGGGAAAAATTGAAGGAAAAAACTAACATAGCATGTGAAGGAAAGTTCTCGGATATAACTGTAACCATAGATTCCTCTGCTGCTTGATCAGCCACAGTCACAGGACCTGCACATTGATGCAAAAAAACAACATAAAAATTAAACCTTGTTATTAGGCAGGGGTAAACAAAGCTCGGAAATACATTCTAGCCAGTTGTACACCATCAAAAGAAAAGCAGTAAACAAAACACCCATACTTTTTTTTTTTTGAAACAAGGGTAACCACGCCTGTCCCTAGGCCAGGCATTGAGAGACATCGAAGGAGTAATGTCACAACTAAGTCTCGAGCCTATGACCTTAAGGGGACCATACCCTCAAAGCTCAAGTCTTCAATCACTGTGCCACCCCTGAGGGACTGGAGGTAAACAAGACACCCATATTCAAGGGAATCAAAGAGAGTGTTTGATTTTTGTTGTACATTAGCAACTAATGCCTTGGTGGAGTTCCCAGGCAAACAATTATGCTAAGTAATCTCCACTTTGCCCATTGAGGAACCTTCATATATTCTTATTTGAAAATTGAGGGAAAATATCTTGCCCCGTTTATCTTTCTACTTAAATGAATTGCGTCTTATAGAATCAACGCCTAGAACTAGCCGAATAGAAGGGAAAATCAAGAACTTCACAATCTTAAGTACCATCCATTTTCTCTCATTTTCATTGAAATCCATTAGCACATGCAGAACAAATAATATGACACATGCAAAGAGATATTTCCACTTCGCTCTTCTCTCAAAAAGCAATAAACCAACAATCCTCAGCCACCCGTTAGGGTAAAAAATTCACTTAGGCATTTCATCGAACACTCTTCCAGTCAACAACCCAAAAACATTTCAGTTTGGATTTTTCTTTCTTTCTTTCTTTTTTTAATCCAAGGCTGTTCGGGCCAACTTACACACCACTACTATCGTCACCAGACATATAGTCTTTACACTAAAACATTTGGATGTGAAGAAAATCCGCAATAAATTAATTCCCATAGGTAGCCACCATGAAATCCTTCCCTTAAAACTCTCTTAACCCCTAAAGTCACACTAGGTCACTCCACGAGGGTTCACTTTACTTTGACATTTCATCAAACACTTTCATTACACTAACAACCCAGAACCCAAAGCAAAAACAAAAACAAAAACCAACCCAGAACCCAAAAACAGCAAAAACACATACTGAAATCCGGCTTATCAATGATCTCAAACTTATTACGAAAGTACTTCCGAGTGACTACCCCAGCAGCATCCGCAGCCCGGTTGGCAACTTCAGCAAAGCGATCGAGGTCGTGGGCGGCAAGACCCAGATCAGTAACAGCATCAACATGGTTAGAGAACTGGGAATTAGAAGACATTGGCACAGAATCAAAGTGGGAACGGCGGGAAGGGAGAGAACGGAAGAGGGGCGAAGGGGCGGAGGAATTGGAGAAATGGGGAGAAAGAAAGGTGGGTTTAAAGGTAATTGAAGAGATAGAAAGGGAAGGGAAATAGAAATCGGTGGGAGATCGAGAAATTGAATGAGAAAATGACAACATTGTTGGGAGAAAGAATGCAACAGAAAAGCAGCGGCGGCGGCGGCGGCGGCGGATTTTCAATAGACACACACAGCGCCGACGTAGCCTCCACTCTCGCCACTCACCTTTTGAGAGAGCAGGTCTTTGTTCCTCAATGTTTATCGTCTCGGCCAACACGACATCACGAGTTCGATTCGATCCGTATTTGCGTCTCGGATAAAAGTAGCGTACTCTAAGTAGGAATTGTAATAGTTCACTTAATATATATTATTAAAAAAATAAATGAGAATTTTGTTATTCGGTGATAATTCAGTTCATTACGAGTTCAATTATATAAAATTTGGTATCTTACTATCGATCTATTATGTGTAATTTATTGACAAAAACTTGCCTTCAAAGATGTTCAATAAAATTCATCCATTCATCCTAATTCCTTATTCTAATAACTCATCTATAAATACTTCCCTTAAGATTTAGGGATTTAGAAGTTATTATCAATGACACTGAAATGTAAGAGAATAAAAAAAGGGTGACTAGATAATTAATAGTAGTTGAATTCATAAAATAATAATTAAGAGCCGTTGAGAAATACTAATACCGATTGGAGTAGAAATAGATTAACATCGCACATTATCCCATTCGGTAAGAGCGGTTAGTTTCTGAACTTTGATACATACCTCAATCACACACCTACCCTTTCTTTTCTTTTCTTTTCACGGTCACCAAAAGGGTAGGCCCTTATGGGCATATAATAGGTTTATTGAAATTTCATTGTTCGATGATAATTCAATTCACATTCATAATCAATTACATCGTTTGATTCAGATGGATAAGAATGTTATCAATGGGGACTATAACAATATAGTTGGGGTAGACACTATTGTCAAGTGTGTATACATTGATATATATAAAGATAAAAGGGAAAAACAGATTTGACAAACCAACCTAATTAAAAAAAAAAGCAATTGTTTTGTTATATTTCAAAAAATATATATATTTTTTGTTGTATTACAAAACTTGGGTTTTAAAAAATAAAAACATTAATTAGATTTTCAAAAATCATAACTTCAATCATCCCCAACAATAGCGTTGTAGGAAGAAAAAAAATTAAAATAAAAGGATAACTATTTTATAACCCTGTAACGTTTCAAACAATCTAAGCATATATGTACAAAAATACTGCAATTCAGAACAAAACTTCCCAAAAAAACCCAAAATCTTAAAAACCACAGCTAATTAATCATAAGAACACACACATACATGGCATTGTGCACCCATTAAGCTTCCATAATAATGGGAGTACATACAAAGAAGAAATCTCAAGATTGATCAATGGTGCCCAGGCAATTTCTCCTTGATCTTCTCCAAGACCCCCTTCTTCCCGTGTTCGTGATGTTCAACCGCCACCGTCACGGTCGTGCTCTCGTGGTGCTCCGCCTCCTTGTGCTTTCTGCTGCTTCCTGTTAACTTCTCTTTTATCTTCTGCGTTAGCCCCTTCTTCTTCCTCCTCCTCCCGCCTTGCCCATCGTCCTCCGACTGCACAGCTTTAACTATGTAAGTTTGATGCTTGATTCTATTTCGGTCATACACATCGAAAAGTTTTAAAATTTCATTTTAGAATCTGGTGACGTTTGGGTGTTATCGGGATGTGAGTAGAAAATTTGAATCCATAACCTCTGGGATAAGTTAGGTCTTGTTTATGAGTTATGGCCATGTTGGTAAGGTTGAGCCGGATAAATTGATGAGATTTTGGATGAAGAGTAATGGTGAGTAGTTAAAAATTGAGAATCATAATAAAATTTGTTTGGATGAGATTATTATTATTTTTTTCACAAAGAAGAATTAAAGATAATGACAATAACAAGTTCAAAAAATATTATTAAAAATGAATGGTTAAATCTTTTTGAAGGATTAAAAATAAATGATTAAAAATAAGTGGTTAGAAATAAGAAGTTATTTTGAATTATTATAAAAGAATGATTAAAAATAAAAAATTGTTTTTAAAAAAAATGAGGGATTATTTTGAGTAGTTATAAAAAAAATGATTATTTTGAATTATTATAAAAGAATGATTAAAAATGAAAATGAGGGTTAGAAATTGAGAAAGTTGTGTTTATTCAAATTTTATAACATCCAAAAAGGAAAAATAATTAGTAATAGTATGCAGGTCACTTATCAATTATCATTAAAAAATGGACAACCCGAACCCAAAGCGCAAGGGTTAGGGTCATCATTTTTTTGTGGGTTGAGTCTAAGTTCTCGGATCGTTCAACTCAATCACACTCGAACTAAGAATATATATATAAAGATTAATCAACAGTGTTAGATTCTTAGCATGTTAATGTGTATGCAAAAAAAAAAAAAAAAAATTGAATCTAGCATCATGAATTTTTTTGCTCTAATCTAAGGTTTGTCAAAAAAAAACCCCATAACCCAAATCAACCCAGACCATATATACTCTAAGTTAAAAGTATTTAAAGTGATTTTTCTTTAAATCAGGCAGTTAAAATTCTTTTATATTCACTTTTAATACCAGGGCAGAAGTTTTACTCACCGAGCTGGAGCTGCTAGACCAACAAGGCGAGCCAACGTGTTCCTGAACAAGCTGTGTCTGGCCAACATGACCGCTTTCCATCTCGAGCTTGGACCCCAAGGTGGACACTCCAGTGGGTTGCATGGGGTTAACGCCAATGCCACCGCTAGCTGACTCGAGCTCGGACTCTATAGTGGAAACTCCAGTGGAGTGCATGGGGTCAACCCCAATGTCACCGCTAGCAGACTCAAGCTCAGACCCTATAGTGGAAACTCCTCCAGTGGGGTGCACAAACGACGACCCGGGCTTGGTCTCGGTGGTGAGCATCGGGTTAATGACCGACCCGAGCTTGGACTCGGTGGTGGCAACGCCGGTGAGGTGCATGGGGTTGCCAAATTCATCAGTCAACTGAACCGGGTTCCCATGCTCGTCGGTAAGCTGGACCGGGTTCCCATGCTCATCATGTAAATTCGACATACTTGAATGACCTGTATAGAACAGAAGCTTTGAAAATACAATGAAATGAAAGTGAGAGTTGGAAACAAAGAAAGCACAGAGCTTGATGAGAATATAAATGGAGTTTGCATGCAAGCAGATATCCACACGTGTGACATGGAGCTGCCACGTATGGGCCTGTCAAGGACACGTATGGATACATATGGTCTTTGATTTGGGACTCTTAAGATTGAGTTGAAACGACAGCAATAGTATTGTCGTTCTTTCATAGGTTTCTGTCTTTGTCTTCGAGAGCAGTTTAATGTTTATCTGAAAGTTTAAACTCACTGGAAATTCTGCAAAGGAGAAAACTTACTGCTGATGGGTTGATGAGATCTCCCACTAACAATAATTTTTACAGAGAAAATTTAAGTTTTTCGTTATATCCTCTAACGATAATCGAAATTCACGTAAATTAGTCCAAATAATTTTTTTTGAAACAAGGGTAGCCATGTCCGTCTCTAGGCCACCGTTGCGTCACCCCTTGGTGACAAGCTAGTCCAAATAATTATGAATATATATATATATATTTAGTTTTCAAAATAAATAACTCAGAGAAAACTATCTACTTATTTTCTAAGTAGATAATCAACTAACTCATAATTTTCAGGTATCCTATGATTTACGATTCATCAAAAATGAAAATGTATGCTAATAACAACATACATATATGACAATAAATAAAGTCAGTTAGTGTAAGCCAGATGTGACAAAAATAAATGGGAGTATGCACTATGCAGCTCAGAGATCACAGGAAGGTTAGTATTGGAATCTGTTCTACACAAATGAGACTGTATAAATAAGAACCCGAAACAAAGAATTTCAACTCAAATAACATTTATATATCATATCTTTGATATGTATACAGACGTTTAAATTGGAGTTATGAAGTTGACTGACAATTTCTGTTTCATGAAACTTTCAACAAGACTACAAACAATTTCTTGAAGGCACCTGGATTCATGGAGAAGCAGCAGCAATCACCAGCTGCAATGGACGAGGGAACCGAACTTCTTATGACAATGCTTCCATCGACGAGGCATAGAAGTTGATGGTTCCGGTTTCATGAAACAAATCTTCCCGATGCGACGGGATGGGACCGATTAATCTCTCATATTTTGCTAGATTTCGCCCAGAAGAAACCTTTCCTTCTTATGGAGTGATTATCAGACAACACTCTTGAAGATCCCTTTGAGCCGAAGGAGAAATGTCGCTTCAAGAACGGCTTTCCTGAGGACCTTCTCGAACTAGAACTGGCAGACATTTTCGAGCCCCTTTCAAGACGCGGATTGTTTTTGAAAGGATTGTTGGAGGCATAATCACCATCGAAATCCTGATCGGCAATGCAGTTTTTGGATCTCTTATATTGACTCTTCCAGTTCATTTCAGCTTTAAGCGCCTTTTCGGATAGCTTCTGCGTATGCTTCTCCCCGAATGTACAAACAGGACAAGCGGGGTCGTACTTGTAAATCTCAGGTGTCATACTCTCCAAGCAATCGGCATGATACACGTGGCCACAGGTTAGTACAGCAGCAACAGAAAGTTCGTTGGCAATGATCCTTTGGCTACTCCATGAGGATTTCTCAGTCAACAGCTTCGAGCAAACTCCACAAGTTTGCAAATCAACTGAGGAATTCGAAATTTGACTACTAGATCTGGCTATTTTCTCACCGTTAAAACCAAACGAGTCACTATCAAAAGACCACCTTTCTCTATGAGAAGTGGCCATGAGTTCAGAGAAAGCATGCATAGACCAACAATCTGAAGATCCTCCATGCGAGTCCCGGACTGATTCATTGCTCCAAGAAGGAAGCCTATGTCTATCTTCAGAGCCTAAATAGCTACTTGGAGATTTTAGTGCTCGGACTCGGCTCTCGGACACTTGACGCAATAGCTGATGTCCTGGGGATTGATGAGAGCATCTTGTTATAGATGAATTGGATGGAGGCAGATAACTCTGTGATGACAAAGGAGATGTTGGCAAAGATGAAGTTGAAGGTAATGAAAGTGACAATTTTGCATGAGACTTGTAGGAAGCCGTTGGAGATTCTATATCCTCCTTCACCTGTTGGAAGAGAAAGTTGCATCTCAATGAACTAGGATTACAGATTTCAGAAACCAGGGCATAAACATGAAAGCGTAACTGGAATGGACCTTAATATACCTGTTCTAAACTTACGTCTGTTGACAAATTTCTTGAATTTGATTGACCTGCCAAATAGATCACGTGAGACATTAACACAATATAATGCCTATCTATCTTTCTGAACTGGTAATTAAATCATTTTATTAGGTGGAGGAAAGAAACTAAAAGAAAGTTTATAACGAAGAATTCGCAATAATCCTCAATTTCAATTAAAAAAATATTGATGGAGTGCCTATCTTATTTTTCATAAGGTTTTATTGGAAGTACCAATAATAAGCAATTTATTCTCAGTTATTCTATCGGAAAATAAGAATCGAGACAAAAAAACCAAATATAGTACCACTAATTTAATAAATGCAAATAAGACATCTACATTTCAATATCATATATTATTATCCAAAAATACAACCTTCAAACTCACGGGTTACTTTTTTTTTAGGATATTCATGACTGTCCAAGTCAACTTGCACTCACCTCGATTATTATAACGAAATATACTGCCATACCCTAGTTTTTCAAGGCCCTCTTGACCATTATAGATTGAAATTCATCACCTAGACTTAATTTCTAGGTAGGTGGTCACCATAGATTGAACTCATCACCTCTTAGTTCTTCAAGACCCTCTTGACTACCACTAGGCCATTCCATGATGATCCTAAACAGTCAGTTTCGGTGAGATGGAAACTGATGATTTCCATTGGTTAATGAAAACTTACCGCTACTCAAATGATCGGTGTACACAAACTCCAAATTGAGCTGCTGTGTTGGTTTAAGCATGGATAAAAAATTGACCAGCGAGGGGCAGCAGACAAATTAAAATGCAACCCAACAGAGAGAATTACGGAGATAAGAGTGTAAGGTTTTGAGAAAAAATAGAGGTAATAATGGGAATGATGGGAGTGGGTGAGGCAAAGTGGGGGCCTCGGGGCAGTGCTGGTAGAAAAGATGAAAAGCAATAATTCAACTGGCATAAGTATGTGCTCATAATCAAGACGTATTCAAATCCTCCAACCCCACATTGTTGATTTAAAAAGAAAAAAAAAACAGGGAGCTGTGAGAGCACAAGTGAAAAGATGAGACTGAAAAAGAAGAGAACTAGCAATGCTTTAGAGAAGGATTTCAGTTGGTCGGTAGGCACTCAGACATAACAAGGGCCACCAACCAGACGATCAGTGTTAACATTTACGATAATTGAACTAATTTCATCACTCCTCAGGCCCAGATTCTCAAAATGAAATAACCCTGGTTATGTTGATCCAGTAAGTTACATCAATTGTTTTGATTATTAATTACACCCCTACCACATACGTTAAGAAAACAAACGACTAAAACGTTAGTACGGTTAACCATGCATTCACAATGGGCAGAAACTTTTCACTTGATCTTTGATGCAAAAAAAATCCACATTGCAAAGAATACAATGCATATTTGTTAAAACAACCAGACTGAAAAACGAAAAACCAAATGAAAAATGCAAAGGGAATGAAAATTTTAGGACATTCAGAAACATTGATCTTGTTAAATTCTCAAATTAAAATTAATTATTTTTTGAATCCAACAGTCTAAATGATTACCTGAAGTAGAAGTTCTCAAATTATTAGTCGTGCCTTCTGGTGGTGGGGACTTTTGCCATGTACATCTACGGAGATGATCAAGTGGACTTCCATCCTCTGATGCATATGCTGACTCAGACTTCAGTTCCGCTCTATCATTGCGGCTAATACTATCAGAAAACCAATTTATCGAAGTCTCTTCGCCTGCTACCCGTCCACGATTATCCCATCGAAAGCTCCAACTAGGCGAATACCTTACATTCCTACATAAAGTTTCACTTCCAGATCCACTTACTATAGTCTTGTCCCTAGCAGCAACACAACAAGCAGATCCCATGCTAGAGAAGGACCAAGATTTTTCCACAAAGGTTGCAGAAGCTCTTCAAAATTAGAACTCTGAGAATAACCCCAGCACCATGCCTCTCAAGGAAACACCAAACTGTAATTTGTCAAAAATCATAATAAACAAAAGCGACTTATCATAAAATAGAACTCTAAGGCCATGAGAAATGAGGGGAAAGAAGCACAAACTCCACCATACGAAAATCTACCCATAAAACATAGAGAGCCACCCAATAATGTAAATGCATCCATCATAGAGTAGTCTAGTGGTCAAGAAGTACCTTAAGTAACTAAGAGGTGATGGGTTCAATTCATGGTGGACACTTACCTAGAAATTAATTTCTTACAGATTTTCATGACAAACAAAAGTTCTAGGGTAAAGCAGTATATCACATGAAAATAGTCGAAATGTGCATAAGTTGGTCCTGACACTCACAGATATAAAAAAAAAACATCCGTGCTTCATTGTCCAGAGAGTTACTCAAGCACAAACAGAAAAGACCATCACCAAAGCATAAGACATAAAATACATAGTACACAAAAATTACCAGACAGATAAAGTATTCTTGGATTTCCATTTGCATTTCCATTTCCAAATCACTACACGATCGTATTCGTAACAACAAACGTACATCAACAATCAGATTGAGACCCCAAACTTCTCCTAATTCCTGAAACTAACCAAGACATCCAATCAACCATCATCACACGTCTAGTTTCCATCTTCCACGAAATGAGCCTCGAAACTAATCAGTCACACTAACTGCAAAACACAGACAAACACAACCACAAGAACCTATTCTTCCAACGGAATAAAAGGACACAAAATAGGTTCAATCTGCAAAACTTGTGGAAGTCTAAATCAAAAACCCTAAAATTAGAAAACCCAAAAGAAAAAAACAGGAATTCAATTCAATCACTTACAAAAGTCAGCAAGATCCGAAAAATTAGCCAAAAAATACGCAAAAAAAAAATACAATCAAATGCAAACAAAAAACAAACAACCAAACCCAAGAAACAAAGCATAAAAATTCATACAAAATAGAAATGAAAACCCCAAAACTAATCAAAACAAACAAAAAACCCTCATTGGATTCTGAAACTCAATGAGTTCACACACAAAAGCAATCAATACATTGAAATGATTTACAAAGCGTACCTTCAAATCGCCCAATCTCGAACTCGAAAGAGAGAGAAACAAAGTGGAAATGAAAGGCTTAAGCTGAGTTTTCTTCCCAAACACAGAAAGACTGAAAGCAGGGCCGCTCTAAACGGTTTAACTAACGGCGTTAGGTCATTCTAGGAATCCCTCTTGCCAGTGACGTCGGGAGTTAACGGCGGTTTAGCTTTTTCGTTTTGATGTACGGTCATTGCTTTTCGTTTTGATATTAATGATAATACTGTATATGTAAGTATTTATATTACAATTCTAAAAAATATATATATATTTATATTACAACATTAAAATATTTAATGTAAAATTTGTCTATATTTATAATTATTTTATAAAAATAGTCTATCTATTATAAATTCTCTAATTTATGTTAATTTGTGAATTTTCAAATTTCGAATTTTAATTCTTGAGTTTTAAAGATGATTCCATAAAAGTCTAATTTATTTTTTTTTAACAAAATTTGAAGTTTTTATTAATCAAAATTGTTTTAATTATTAGAAATTGAAAAAATTAGAGTTCTACTTCTCTGTATTAGGAAATTTGATACCATGTTCCTTAATAATTTTAATACAATTGAACACAAATGTGAATATATATCTAAGAGAAAGATTGTAATTTTTTATTATAAACAATAAGCAAAAAAAAATCAAATAACCAGTTTTAAGTTTTCTTTTAAGTTAAAGGATCAAAATATAACAAATCTCAAAATTTATAGACCAAAATTTGATTTTTCAAAATTTAGAAAGTAAAATGGAATAAATCTCAAAACTAGATTAAAATTATACTTTTGAAAGATAAAGACGAAAGAAAAATCATATCCCGGTTTAATTAAAATAGTATTTTACCTTTATTTTTATTACTATTGATTATTTAGTTTCATTAAATAATAATGATAAATTAAAATAATTTTTTTAAAAAAAAATCTTGGTGAATCACTATTGCTAGTACATAGGTTGAAAATTTGTTTTTCAAAGGTTTGTTTAATTTATATCTTACTCTTTTAATTTTAAAAAAAAAATTAAAGAGTAAAAACAAAGGGCTAAGAAGACTATTTTAGTGTTTGTACTTTCGATGTTGTTCTATTTTGTTGAGTCTTTAAAGTTATAATTTACTCAAGATTGAGATGGAGTTACATATGAATGATCATCCTATTGAAACATTTATCTGTTATATATAAAAAGAATTATGAAAAGTGAAATGATTTAATTATATACAAATTTTTTAAGTAAAATACTTTTATTCGTATATCTTCCATCGCATTATACTATTTATCTCTAACCTCTAAACCATCATTTTTAGTCTTTAAAATAAATGTCAAAGCACCCTAATTTAGGTACACATAAATTATTGTTGTTGTTAAAACCCCATTAGAAAATACTAAAAATTAATTCATTTCCACTGCACGGTCACGAGTTCGATCTTTGGAATCAATAGTAATCCCCCTTTTCCCAACTTTACTAAAAAAAAAAATACTAAAAGTAAAAATATGAATATAATATAGAAACATTAAAGAGAAAAAGTGAAAATAAAAGGCATTAAGTATAATGAAAAATAGAGTTGTGGGAAATAAGCAAAACCATTGCTTTTTACCTTACACGCAAGCATCGCAATCCATCTTTCCCATTTATTTCCAGTTAACATTATTTATTTGAATTTTTTTTAAAAGAAAAAAAAACTTTATTTATTTACTTTTTAAAACAAAACATGTTATATAATTTTATTTTGGAATATATTTATATGGTGTATTTTGGGGTTGTTTTGAAATTACGAATTTGAGATTCCGAACCTTTTGAGTTTTTTTAATTGTTTCAATCGACTTTGTTTGAAATTATATTTGGTGAGATTCACTATTTCTTCCTACTTTTTTTTAAAAGACATGTCATTCAATTAGCTCTACCCACAGAAACCAAGCACTCCTCCGAGATGGCGAAGACAATATAAGGGGGGAGATTCCCCCTCCAAAAAATCAGAAGAGCTTAAATCCCGACCACAGAAGTTGACCAGTAAAAATCAGAGTCAACAAGAGAATTTGCAAGGAGGCCAGCTACCCTATTACAGTCTCTCCTATAAAAAGAAAAGGAAACAATACTAAGCAAGGAGGACAAATCCATAATGTCCCGTAAGACATTTCCAAATTCAGTGAAATCTTGGGAATCATTACAAATAGCATTAATAATAGATAGAGAGTCAAATCCCACCAAAATAGGAGAAGAAGAATCATAATTTGAGTATGGCACCTGAAGACGGCCTTTCCTGATCGCAGAACCTTCAAGCACTTTTGCAGACGAGCCAAACAAATCACAACGAGCACCAATCGAAATAGGGAGGACGATGTTGTTCATCATAATCCAATCAACACCACTTGAGCCATTAGCAATGCACCAAGAGACATCCATGTTCAGTTTCCAATGGTCGAGAGGAGGAGGAGCTCGAGATGAAGTAGAGGGCTAAGCATGCACATAAAGACAGACCTTGGTAGTGTAACATAAACCTAAATAGTAAGCATTTACTCTCTTCTTATATCATATTTGAAATATGCCTTTTTAATTGAAAAGAATTAAAACAATGAGTATATGCATGCACTTTTCATTTATGACTTTTTGATTTTTAACTAAATAGATACGAGTATATATTTATTATTCTATAGTTCTTAGAAAGTACATATTTATTATTTTTATAGCTCTTAAATAAAAATGTCGGATGTGTCGTTGAATTCAATTAGGTTAAAATTTGATTATTAAAAATAAATTTCTAAATTTTTAGATCATAATACAAATTAAATTATTAATTGAGGACTAAATATCCAGATAAATATTAATTAAAAAAAAGACAAATTTCACAAGACCTTGGACATAATATTATGGGTGTGGTTACCTTATCTAAACATATACTTGTTTATCATAATCTCCCGTATATGCATCATATGTAAATATATTCTAATGAAATTTGGACTAACTATTGGGAAGGGGCCGCGCGAACGCTGGCCCCCAATGCAACAAATTATGACGTAGGCTCTGCCACGTTGGACAGACCTTAGGCTGACACCCCTCCAAAGTGCAATGAAGGTCACCAGCCTAGGCCATGGGCCTTCATGATCGCCCAAAGACCCCGTCCAGGTAAGTATGTTGCAAAGGTCACCGTTGCTTGCCTTTTATAACCCACTCCCGCATCTCTTTTCTTCAATTCACCGATGTGGGACAAATATAAAACTCATTTCCAACCACATCTTGGGGCTTTTCAATATTTTTTTTTTATCCTTTTGTGTTTTTCATAGAAAAAGGAAAAAGGTCCATTTGAGGCTTTGATATATGGAAAAAAAAAACATTTTTACATATATTTCCATATAATTTTAAAACAATCGACGGATCAAGCTTCACTCAAACTTTAAGGATTAAACTAAGGAAAACTTATTAAATTAGTCAAATTCATACAATAATTTTAAATATTGTCACTTTAAAAAAAGTTAGCAATCATAGTTATTGATATTATTAATAATACATAATGCTATATTTATAATATATAATATTATGTTAATGAGTATTTATCATAAGTATTATAATGTCTTGATGAATATGAATTCAAATATTTTAAAATTTATCTAGATTTATAATTATTTTGTGAGAATAATCTAACTACAATTTCCTTAATTTTTTGTTGGTGGTGAGAAAAACAATTCACCTATTTTATAAATGTTATGAAATATCTTCACTTTTTTAATGTAGGATCACTAGTATGTCTCCTCATATCTCTTGTGAACTCATTCATTTGAATAAGATTCCAATATCATTCTTATTAAAATTGAATATCCATTTGAGTTTATACCAATATAAAATTTCACCACCTATATTATAAATCTTTAATCCACTTTTGAGCTAACCGATTTTAGATGTTTGATAAGTCTAAAACGATAAGTGGATAAAATTAAAAATGAAAATTTAACCTTATAACAAGTACAATGTTTTAGTTCAATTCAAGTGAGATGAATAATAAATATAAAAAATGAATAGATTCAATCTAAGAGAACACGTGGCAATCCATAATTAGTGGTAAAATAAGTAAAGAATCCATCTGAATTCAATATTAATAAGAAAGTTAAAAATAATGAAAATGAAAAACATATCTTCAATACTTTACCTCCTCCTTAGTGTTTGAGGTGACACCCTTTAGCATCCCTTCTTTTAAAAATTTGTTGAAAAAATTTGTGGCATTAAATGACACCACATTAACCTAATTTTCTTTTAATATAAATGTTTTTACTAATCCTTACAATAACAAAAATAAAATAGTTAAAATACCATGTTAGTTCTTCCATTTTGGAGTTTATTCTATTTTAGTCCTTTTGAAATGTCCCTCAATTTTTAAATGTCCAATTTTTTAGTCTCTAAAATATCTTAAAAGAATGGTCATTTTAGTCAAATAAATTTTTTCTCCCTCCTAAATTATTTCATCTCTCTTCATCTTTTCATCATCTATTTCTCTAAAAAAAAATTATCTTTTCATCATTTATTTCTCTAAATTTTTTTTCTCTCTTTCAATCCATTTTTTAAATTCATGACCTTATTGGTTATAATAATCCATGTTTGCCCCTTACTCATTTATCATAACCAAACCAATACTCCAAACACACCACAAATATTTATATAAATATTAAATAACACAAACCTCAAGTCAAAAAACCGAACATTTTACATTGACTGAAATTAGTGAGGGGCCGCGCGGACGCAGGCCCCAACAACCACAAATAACGACGCAGGCTCTGCCACTTAGGGACAGACCTTAGACTGGCACCCTTCCAATGTGCAATGGAAGTCACCAGCCTAGGCCATGGGCCTCATTGATCGCCCATAGACCCCGTCCAGGTAAGTATAGATCTCATTGCCCCATGGTTCGCTTTTATACTCACTTAGCGCCTCTATTTATCACGCCTTACCGATGTGGGACATGCATAAACCAAAATACTTAAAATCCTTCGTGTCCAATTCAAACCTTGGACGGGTTGTGCGAATAGCGATCAAGCTGAGTACAATTAGAGGCGCATTAAAACTTTATTCTATACAAATACACAATCATTTCTAGGTGATACATACTGAAATTGTTATACATTTTATAATTCTCAAAGTTTTCTTTGGGTTACTTTTAAATTAATCTCTAGATTAAAAACATATCCATCAATAACCACATAAAAGAATAGATATGTGAATTATATTATTTTTTATATTAGTGAATGTTCGGATATGTGCATATTTCGACTATTCTCATAAAACAAAGTATCTAACTATACTATATTTAGTTGTTAAGATAATCGTAGAAAACTACATAGATGATTATATGTATTAAAATGGTTCGAACTTATAACCTAAATTCATGAGCTTATATTTATACCACTGAGTTATTGCTATTCACCACAATTGAGTCTACAAAAAATTTATTAAAGGTCAATTTCAAACTTGAAGGACTAGTTAGGAGTCTAAATTCAAACCTCATGGAAACTAAGCATCATACTTTTAAACCTCTTCAAGAACCAAATAGGAATCAATTTAGTTCTTTAAGACAACAAAAGTTAGTTTAAAAACCTAAATATCTAGTATAAATTGAAGTTCAAAACTACTTCTAATTGTACTCACAAAATAATAATTTATATGCTTCGCTAGCTTGTGTGCTAATATTCTGGTCCATAAACTTTCATTAGATTATTTTGAATTAACATCAACATATAAAGTAAGACTTCTTAACTTTTCTATATTCATACCAAAAGATCTACCATATAAGTTTTCATATTGTACGATATAAATTTTCCGGTCTTCAATTTGTTTTAAAGAAAATATTTAGGTCATACATAAAATTTGATATCACATATTTGACTCATATCAGACTACATAAATGGATATCAATATTTAGCTCATGTCAAGATATAACCTAAATATTTTTTTTTGTTTTATATCTTTGAATGTCCATACCAGATCAAACTCACTTTAACTTACATGTAACAATCTAATTCAAAGAATTTGTAATAAATTAATTTTTAAATAGATCACCTTTGATTTAATTAACTTATTCCCTCCCAGAAGTACTTTAGGATTAGTAGTGCACTTATGGACAGTAGACAAATACACATGATTATTATATTAAAATCAAGACCAAAGTAGTATTACAATAAAAGTACTAGGTAGAGTACAAATAGGCTAAAATTATAAAAACACCATATATACTACAAAGTACACAAAACATAGCAGTGCTACTCAAGCAAAACATTACAAAGCTCTCCCTCTCTCTCTCTCTCTATATATATATTCATATATGTGACCATTAATCTTACAATATACATATGATACTAATTATACTATGACACTATATATATATATAATAATTGAGATGATTATTTATTTATTTTATAAGGTAGCTAGCTAGGTGATGGGATTTTTGTATGATTCAGTTGGGGATGAGCTTGAAAGGAGGCTTCACAAAAGTTGGAGCTGGATCATATCTTCCATAGTCTTTGGTGTTTACCCTCAACAGCCTTTCATGGATAATGTCATGATCCATTTCATCACTTCTTTTCTTCTTTGATGCATCCTATGAATCAAATTCAAAACTTCATTTAAAATCACTAATTAACCAAAGGGTTTTTAGATATATGGTTTGATTAATGGAGATGATTAGATGTAGTTTGTAATTATCAAGGCTAATTTTTCAATTGTTTTTATTAGGTTCTTGTTATCCCATTTGATTGCTTCAATGTATTGATGTTTCTCATGGTTTCTTTTTAGTTAAAGAAATGTTTTGAAGTTGGTGCTATGCCATCAATTGTTTCACTAGTAAAATTTAAAAGTAAAAAAAAAAGTTTTGAGAACTATTTTGTTTTTAGTTATACAAAAACTATTTTATTACTTTGATATCTACCTTTTTGATATCTACCTTTTATTTATATGGTTACAAAAATCAAACCAAAGTTTAAATTTTAAAAAAAAACATAAAATCAATTTTTGTTTAGATTAAAATCAATTAATTATCAACCGGCGTCTAAAAGCCAAGATCGGGTGTTTACCACCATTTGAATTTTTCTTGTTTTTAAAATTGTGTTTGTAATATGTAAAAAGTTGATAAAAAAACATGAAAAATCATAGAAAATATAATCACAGGTCAACGCAGTACTGCGTTACTTTAGCTGCATCAATATATATTCATTGACCATGAAATCATGGCATTTATGAACTTATTCACAACTCATATAAATGGCTCGAGTTCAATATAAATTTATAAATTGAATTAAAAATAAATAAATACAAACCTCGTGCACAACTCCCCCATTAGCAGCCTCATGAACCATGTTAGAAACAACAGGTCGACCTTCAACCAAAAGAACAACACTTCAGAAAAACAGCAGCTAACCCAATATATATATAATAAAATCCATTTAATATACCTTAAAAAGAATAATGTTCGAATATATATATTTTTTCCCTTTACTTTGTTCTTACTGAAAAAGCTCTTTAGAACAAGAAGAATGAAATAAAGAATAAAATATATATCATTAGTAGCTTTCATGAATTGGCCTTGTCAAAAGATACACTCAAATAATTAAACACCTTTGATAGGCTGTTCATGTTAGAACAAAGTGTATATATATTCTAGAAAATCTATATTAATAATTATCATAGAGTAGCCAAATTATCAAAGTAATTTTGTACTATAACAAGACAGCTCAACCTATTAAAATATAAATCTTCATTCAAGAAATTATAAGATTTGAAAATAAAATATTTAGAGTAGTAAAAGCCAAGTGAAAATGTACAAAAACAACAAAGTCTTAAAATAGTTTTAAATCGATAAATATATCTTCGGACTTAATTTAAAAACTTAAGCCGATGGATTCAAGCAAATAATGTTAAAAACCCGACCTGCTTTGCAAATGGTGGATAAAAATGAGGTTGAGAGGAGGAGGATGAAGATGAAGGTGAACTTGTAGTTAAAAAACATGACTCCCATATGATAGAAACAACCTTAAATGATGATGTTGTGTTTTTCAAAGTTGTGTTTTTTTTTTCCTTCTTATTTCTCTCTTCTGTTTTTTCTTTTCTTTCCAAGGAGCATAGACCCAAATGATGCTTTAAGGGACATTGAATTGGACAAAGTGATGGGGTCTTATAGATAAGCTAAAAGGTGGTTGTTAAATATAAATAAATTATCTGATCAATTGCTTTGATGCTTTTGAGTTTAATTATAATTCAAATGAAAAAGGAGAAAGAGACCACTTTTCCTTTGTTGGGGCACTAAGTCCTAACATTAAAGCTTTAGTGGATTTTAAGATATAATAAGGATTAGCTCCACTTGAAATTATCTCATAATAACCTTTAAAGCATTTGGAAACAATCATTAATTATTATTAGGGATTGGACAAAATAATTAGTGGTTCTTAAACCTACTATATCGCCACAAACACACACACACACACACATATATATATATATATTGATAGCATGAATGGTGAAAACAATGTGAATTTTAATTTCTGTTTTAAGATTGTCATAGTTGGAATTTATGTAGCTTCTTTTTTTTTTTTGGATTTGGGGTTCATGTTGCAATCAAATAATGAAGATATCATATAAGATATTAATTTAGATCTTATTTTATAACAAATATAATCTATGCATTTAGAAAATAAAGATGCTTTGAAGTTTAAACATTTTAGAGTCCAAATCCACAAAAACAATACATATTCTAGCTAGAAATTAGGACTTTTTTATAGATATAAATTGGGGACCACAAACTCTACACAAAAGGTAATGATGCTCTCAAATTAATAAATATGTCATCTTGAACTGGATTATCATCAAACAATCAAATTAATGCACGCCCCAGATCTAGAAGTTAAGATTTTAAGGAGAAAAAGTAAAGTGAATATATGTTTTCTGAGTGAGATAAAAAGTATACATTTTCTAAATGATTTTTCATTCATTTGTGATTTCATGAATCAAGAGTGATTAATCACAATTACAAAAACGGACTGATTTCGAAAAACAAAACAAAAAAAGCGAAGTATTTTCCAAAACAAGCCTTAGATAATAATAATTTTCATTTAGGGTTTTCAAAATCCTTTCTACCTATTTCAAGAAAGTACGTTAGATCTCAAATCGGTCATGAAAATGAACTAAAAAAATTTGAAACATTACCGTTACAAGAAAAATTACATTCGACAACAACATTTAGAAAAACATATTACAAATTTGTAACATCCAGTGATTTAAAATAATCGAATTTTAATTGAATGAGTCAATGACCCAATTGATTATTTGATTTGATGTTAATTCATTTCCACTTAAACGTTGGTATTTACATCACTACAAAAACGATCCTTTTGAAAATCAAATGATTATCGTTAGGAAAGTGATCAGAATATTTAAAAGATTAAATTACCACTTTTTTTAGTAGACTTTAAATTTTATTACATTTTGGTAAGGTTAAAATATCATTTTGGTCCCTCGACTTTAGGGTTTGTTCCATTTTGGTCCCTCGACTTTCAAATGTTCAATTTTAGTCCCTCAACTTTGTTGTTTGTCCAATTTTGGTCCCTCAACTTTCAAATGTCCAATTTTGGTCCCTCAACTTTCAAATATTTTCAAATTTGGTCCTTAGACTATAAAAAAAGTTCAAAAATTGTCTTTTGGTCAAATGAATTTTTTATCACTCCTAAATTATTTTCTCTCTCTTTCATCTTTCATAATTTCTCTCTCTAGAAATTTTACCTCTCTTTAATCCAACTATCTTCCCCTCTTTTCTTTTCTTTTTTTCTTCTTTATTTTTCTTTTTTCTTCCATGGTAGACTATGAATTTTAGAAAACAAAAAGTGACAAATCAAAGTAGGAAAATTATTATTTAGAAAAATTATCTCATGTTAAATAATTTGATGAGATGGATTGAAGAGAGAATAAGAGAAAAAAAAAAAAGAAGAGAAGAGGATTAGAGAGGTGGATTTAAGAGAGATAAAACTTTTAGAAGGAGAAATGATGAAACATGGAAGAGAAAAAAAATAATTTAGGAGTGAGAAAAAAAATTATTTGACGAAAGAACCATTTTTGAACTTTTTTGATAGTCTAGGGACTAAATTTGGACATTTGAAAGTCGAGGGACCAAAATTGGACAAACAGCAAAGTCAAGGGACCAAAATTGAACAAACTACAAAGTTAAGGGACTAAAAATGGACATTTTAAAGTCTAGGGACCAAAATGAAATAAACCCCAAAGTTGAAGGACCAAAATGGTATTTTAACCTTTTGGTAATTAGACTTTTAAAAGTTTAATATAATCTTTCAAACTCTGAAGTTTGTTTCATTTTGATATTTTTAAACTTTTAAAATTATTCTAATTTGATCTTAAAAATTTTAAAGATTCACTTTTTGTTCCTAATTTTTTTTTTAAAAAAATAGTCTTATTAGAATATTTTTATTAATTTTTCTTAACAAATTATTATATTTCTTTATAAATTTTCTCGTATTTTCCTAACTTTTATTAAAATTATTAGCATAATTGAATCAATTTCAAATAATATTAGTTTCAAATTTATTCTAAGGACCAATTTTAAATTTTTTTTAAAAAACTCTAAAAACTAAAATTGAACTACTAAAAAAATATTAAAATTGAATATTTGAAAGTTCATGACTCAACAATAATTTAAGGACTAAAATTAGAATTTTGAAAATCTAAATTAAAATAGAAGGGAGCTTAAAGTCTATGAACCAAAGTTTAACCTATTATTATCCATTACAATAGTCAATCTTTATAAGGTTGTAATCCTCAAGCACAAATTTTAATTACTTCTGTAAAATGGGCAAGAAATTAGAGGCATTTAACAAAAAGTAATTAATAAAGAATCAATACTGTTTATGGTTTGTGGTAAAAATAAAAAATAAAACAGGCAAACCCATTGGGATTTGGAAATATTCTTTGACATATTGAAGGAAGAAAAAAAACAAACAAATATTTCCTAGGCTGCCATGTATGATGAAATATTGGATTATGTAATAAAAAGGTAATGTAAGGACTGTAATGTAAAATTTTGGACTTTGTGCAATTGGACATTAGTGTATTATTACTTAGTTTAATAAGCAAGTGCCTTAAAAAGAGAAGTGTTAGGTTGGTTTATAAAGTAACTTTTGATTTTTTGGGAAATAATAGTGCCATTATTTATCCATAAAGACAAAGACAACACACCAAATACCACTAAACACCATACAACTTCATTATGGAGAATAAAGAGATTAGAGCACTCTTACATTTTTACCCCTAAAATAATACCCTCTATCTTCACTTTCATCTTTTTCATTTTTTTTAAATCTTAGGGTTCAATATATAATATGTTGGTTTGCTTGGAATGATGTGTCTATTACTTTTTATAATTTTAAAAAAACTTAACTTTTTTTTTTATATATAAATATATCTCCTTGAAGGGAAATGGAGAGAAAATAAGTTGATGTTTACAAACCAAAAGCCAAAGTTCAAAATCAAATTAGCCTTAGTTTTTAAATCTTGGCATAAATTTTGAAAAATGATTATTAAGAAATAGAAAACAAAAAAGAAACACATTTCTTTATAAAAATAAAAACAATATTATTATTGTTATTATTATAATTAATTATTATAGTTAGCATATATTATCTCTTACCCTCTTTCAAACCAATAATTGAGTCTGTTTGTGGTTATTTTTGTTTTTGCTAGCTGTGAATAGTTTGGTAAAAAATCAATAAAATTCTAAGGAAAGTTTTGATTTTATTTTTAGTAGTAAAGACAATATTCTCTTATATATATCAGGTAGATGATAAAAGAAAATTTCCTATACAAAACTAAAATCAGGTGTTATTATGCTAAAGGTTAATGCTTCAAAATTACTATTTATTTTGTTGCCTACCCATATGGATGGATTTATGAGCCTAAGTTTTTAGGGAATATTGAAATTAATACATAGGACAAGTAGGTATGGTGTATAAATTTACTACTAAGTTTAGCAAATATTCTTTTCATTAAAGAAGACATTGTCTATATCCATTCAAATATGTGTGATATCATGAATGATTTACTTCTAATAGCAGGACCATAATCAGTGAAGAAAAGTAAAAAATGATAACAAAATGTTATAATTGATCACAAGAATATATAAATTGTTAAAATTAATTATGTATCGTGTTCTATAAATTTCCTTCTTACCTTTTTTTTTTAATTTAAGTGGAGGATTTGAACATGTAATCTCTTATTTACTAGACTGTATAATAACCTTTAGAGCTATGCTCTTATTACCAAGATGGAGTGAGTGTAAAAATGTGAAAATAAAATTTAGTGGTTTTATTTGTCCTAACTTAAAAATGAATAAATTTGTTAAAATAGTTCTCAACATGAGGTTTCCTTTTTTTTTTTTTTAATTCAATAATATTTGGAGATGGAGCTTAATATCACTTAATTTATACTTCTTTTGCCATCGATGTACTTAACTTATACATCTTTTGACATTAGTTCACATAAGTAAAATAAATAATGATAATAATTAATAAATAAATAAACAATTTCAATTATGTGTGTTAAAAGGTTAGAGGCCTTATGTTTTTTGTTAACTTTTTTTTTTTTGGTTACACATTGGTATGAAATTTTGTTATAAAAAATACCTTGGTTGGTTTTATACGTCCATAACAAAACATTATTTATATATATATATATATATATATATATATATATATATATTATTTTTTTATTTTTTTATTTTTGCTTACCATTTTGTTTGTAAAAATTAAATTTCTATCGATTAAAATTTAATACTTACCGTTAGAAGAAAAATAGAATTTAGTATATATATAGTTAGATATAACCTTCATCTTAAAAAGTTAGGTAAATCTTAATAAATAATCCATGTTAGTGGACACTAATGCAAATAGATATTTATGAAATTGTGTTGTCTTTTATCTCTTGTCAATGATATGAGATAATCGATGATGTGAGATAATTATAGATCGAATAAATAGAGTTGTCAATTTTCTATAAATAAGTAATTGACACATACTTAATTTGCCAACGATTACAACAATGGTTTAGATTTTAACGAATTCTAACTTTAAAAATAAATAGACCAAATGATAAGAGGTAGGTATTTTTATTTTCAACAATAATTAGGATTGTAACTTACCCTGAAAATGATTCAATCAATTATAAATTCTTACTACTTACTTAAGCTTGAACCCATTGAAAAGCTAAAACAAGAATCTATTTGAATTACGTTTGAATACCGAAGCACTTCCATAATCACACATCATCAAAACACTTCTATAAATACCTACCTCTTATCGAAGCACTTCATTAGACTCGACCACACGAATTTACTATAAGATCATATTTTATATATATGTATACATACACATATATACATATTTTGTAACGCTTTAAAATTCTATTGTCAAGGCTAAATTAGGGTTTTTACTCTAACCACACACACAAAAAAAAAAGTCTCCACCATATTATTGTCTGTATTCCCAACCTATAGAGTCAAATTTACCAAACCATTTCTAACACCAAATAAATTCAATCAAAAGTAAATATAATCAAGTGAGATTTCTTTTTGAATTAAAAGAACTAGAAACAAATAGAGGTTGGCATGCAATTGCAAAGTTTCTCAATGGGAGACAAGTGGTGCACTAATGGAATTCTGTTTTTGATAACATCAATAAAAGTTCTATTTATTTATGAATGATAGAGTTGACAAATTAGAGTTTGGTTCAAAATTAGTCAGCAAAACAACTCCCACTACCAACCATCTCCTTTTAAGCTTTTTAATACAAATAAAATATGTTCTTTAAAAAATAAATAAATAAACAATGATTGAGAAACCAAAACCCAACTCTCCCATAGTTTATTTACAAGAAAAAGTGCAGAAATTGTAAGCTACAAATTACATAAAGTAGAAAAGAAACAGTTCAAAAAATGAAGGCATTCTCAACAAAGCATACAAAACTTCAAGAAGATTCAATCAATACAAACATATATATAGAATTGAAAAGAGCATCATCATGATCAGATCACCATCCTTGACCAGCGAAAAAGTAGAAGGAGATTACCAGTTTCCATGGAAGTGTGAAATCATGAAATTGAAGCAGCATCAATTGATCTCCCACTTTCATGCCTCAGGCTGTTTTCTCTGCTGTATGCTGATTTTGCACCCTGAAAAGTTAGCAACATATGTGGCTCAATCAACACAAATGTAACATAACCAAACCGAACCGTCTCAAATTGAAGTTTTTTTCATGGCTCTTACTTGGAAGATCGCTCCAAACTTCCTCAGTCCTTTGGCTCGTAGCTTCAGTACGTCCTTCGACACGCTGGGGTCTCTCAAAACCTGAACGAGATCAGAGAGTTCATCAAATATGTACTTGTGAGTCTCAAGATGACTCAAAGTTTATCTGAATGTTTGGACCAATTTACGCATACTTCGATTATTCTCACGAAACATACTATCTAACTTGAAGTTTATCTGGATTGAATCTCGTAACCTCTTGAATCTTCGAGGCCTTCTTTGACCATCATGTTCATTTTCATGAGTAAGTTTATCATTCAACAATCATCCGGATAGTATACACTTGAAGCCGAAACAAAAACAAACTACACATTTTCTTACAAAACTAATCGAAGGTTCATTACTTCGAGTTAATGTACATTTTCATGGATGTCTTAGCCGGCCTCTTTCTTTTTTGGGACTTAAGGGTTGGAGAGTGGTTACAGTGAGAAGAATTAGTTTCATATATTATATTAGAAAATACTACGTTGGTTTTTTTCCAATCTCCACAGATGCTTGGCTTAGATGAACCGACTTCCTAATCCTAGTTCTCATTTATGTAGACCTAGACTCCGTTTGATAACCATTTTATTTTTTATTTTGAAACAAGGGTAACCATGCCCTTCCTAGGCCAGGCACTTGAGACATCGAAGGAGTAATGCCACAGGTGAGTCTCGAACCTAGGACCCTGAGGGGAGCATACCCACAAAGCCCAAGTCTTCAACCATTGGGCCACCCCTTGGCGACACCATTTTGTTTTTAGTTTTTGGTTTTTGAAATTTAAGCCTACAACAACTACTTTATCATAGGTTTTTCTTACCTATATTTTAAGAAACCAAACCAAAAATTGGGAACAAAAAAAAGTAGCTTTCAAAAGTTTGTTTTTGTTTTTAAAATTTGGTTAGCATTCACTTACTCTCTCAAATAAAGATGGATACATTGTAGAATAGATGGAGCACATTGTAGGAAACTTGGGTAAAAATAAGTTTAAATTTCAAAAACCAAAAGCAAAAAACAAATGGTTATCAAACCAGCCGTAAAAACATATTTTTTGTAAGTTTTTATTGGTAATCCAAAATATATAATATCAACCTCACAGTTCTTAGTTCAACAGTTCTGGGAACGGTAGTTTAACTTAGAAGAAAGTAGGATATTGTGACTCACCGTTTGGCAGACGTGTGACAGTGTAGATTCGATATCGACCACATTAATCTGCCAAAGCGAGTTAAGAACAGCGTCCTTCTTATCTTCAATGGCCTTTGCGAGCTGCTCATCTCTGTTATCTCCTTCATTCAACTTCTTCAACTCTTCCTGTAATTGAATCAAAGTAACAGCGCCTACATAAAAATGCACATGTTAGGATCAAAATTACAGGTTTGAGAGCTTTACGAAACAAGAGAGAATAATACCTGAAGCTGCCATCACTTGTGATTTTATCTGGTGTCCTTTATCTCGCACCCACTCTGCTAAAAATGGCACGTTCATATAACGTTTGTCCTTACCGAGTTCCTTAGAAGCTTTCCTTGTGTATATGTATCCAATGGTGTGCAGCATCGTCTCACCAAAAGCTGATTGCAAATAGCTTGTGAGTAATTTGTTGGTAAAAGAAAAGTATTGGTTTTTTTTCCTCCCAAGCTTTATAGAATTTGCATAAACTATAGTGTTTTTATAGAGAGAAACATAATGGTTACAAGTACCAGCATTTGAGAGTCGTCGTGCTTCCGAACTTGCCCATGTCACAAACTCGTCAATCCGCCCATCAACATATGGTTGGAGGTGCCCTTTCAAAAAGTTTACAAGTTTTTCTTCCCTTTCCTTTTGAAACAACTGCATTTTTACAAATATGGGTAAATGGCATGGCAAAAGTCTGCTTGAACATCTACATCACTGAACTTGAGGAAAAAGCATACCTTTATTTTTTCCTGAATTTTTTGCTTGCGTATCTCGGGGTCTTGTGTATCTTCCTCGATTTCCAAAGTCGATATTGCAGCCAAAGCAAGCTGACCAACATACTCATCAAAGAACTCACTTCCAAAAAGCATACCGAACACAGCTGCCGGATCAACCATGGCATCCCTATGAAAAACATGGGGGAAAATATCAGGGGATTACCCTATCCATTCTTTTACCAATAGAAAAAGAAACAAATCCATAAATGAAAAACAGAGCAATCGAAAAAAAAAACCAGTGAAACATAATTTTTAAATTTATAGCATTACTTTCATTCAACATACAAGATTTAGAATTTAATATTGTTTCTTCATATAGTAATTAAACAAAAGGCCTAATATGAACTAATGGTTTCAGTTAAAAATTAATAGTATACATAAAAGATTAAACACCCTAAGCAATAAGCTCAAGCTTATAGGTTTATTAGTAGTTCAATATGGAAGTAGAGCCGAATGCTCTGTACTCAAATCCTTGAAGTCTTATTTCCTCCTCTCAATTTATATGATATATCAATGGTCACTTATTAAGTCTCGTGCTAATTGCTGAACCTATAGTTAAAGGAGAATGTTTAGAAAATATCTAGACAGTTACATGTAGTAATTTAACAGTTTCCAAACTTGCAAGTTGCAACATAGCACCCAGGGACAAATCATACTGTGCAAAACATAAAACCAGATACACATCCATACACATTACTAGTTTAAGAAACTTACTGCTGTACTCCTGCCTTACCATACTTGTCATAAGCTTCACGCTTCTCGGGATCACTCAATACCTGATAAGCCTCTCCCAGTACCTTCACAAGAATCATGACAATCAATTGCATATAGAAGTGAATACCAGATTTTCTGTTTGACAATAAAACTAACATAGGAGACACTAAACATGCTTAGTAACTTCTTTTTCACCTGAAAATTAGCCGCAGCTTTTGGATCTCCTTGATTTTTATCTGGATGAACTATCCTTGCCTGAAATGTAGACATCAATGATATAAGATATACAAAGTTACTACCCTAAGATACCCTATGTTCTAAGACATGGGATGTTTAGAGATACTCTCTAAGGCCTTCAAGTGGCCTTCGGATAGGAAAGCCTTCTCAAGAACTCGTGAGGCAACCATTATAGACCAAATTAAAACATAATAACAAAAAAAAACACACACACAAAACAACAACAATAAAGCGCACTTATTCAGACCATAAGGACAAGAAGTCAAGCGAAGACAACCCTCATGAGTAGCCTAGTGGTCAAAAGTGCCTAAAGAAACCAATAGGTTGTGGTTTCAATCCATGATAACCACCTACCTAAGAAATAATTTTCTAAGGATTTCTTTGACTTTCAAATATTGTAAGGATAGACAGTATGTCCCGTGATAATAGTCGAATTGCACGTAAACTGCCGTGTATTAGATAACATGGGGTTCCATCTCAAAACCAATGGGTGATGAGAGGAGTGACTCACCTATCTTATAAATGCTAAGAGGTCTTCTCACCTTTTCAACCTATTATCGTCAACATGCCTCCTCAAGATGGTGCCTTTTTAGATTCATAAATCGAATCCCAATTTTATTTTTATGTGACCAAATACCCATTTGGTTTATTTGACTTTGATAACATATTAGATAACATACGTTCTATCTAAAAAACAATCGTTGACAAGAAGAGTAGTTCGCCTAAATGCTAGAAGGTCTTCAAAAAAAAAATGCAGCTAAGACAAAGAGGCAATTAATCGAGTCATGAAAAATCACCTTAACGTAGTAAGCCTTTTTAATTTCAGTAGAGGAGGCATCAAAGCTGACACCCAATACATCATAATAACCAGTTTCTTTCACCATATCTTACGAATCTCAAAAAAAAAATTCAGCTTTCGTCAGGGGTCAATGAAATAGACCAAATCACTCTCCTGGGTGAAGAAAAATCAAACTAAATCAGACCCAGATGGGAAAAAAGAAAAAGAACAAATCAAAACCCCATTATCAATAATTACGATCGTATCCAGAACATCAAAAGACAACTAAGAAATCGAATACAAAACTGAACGAAAAACGAAATTACAAGCCATTGATTGAATCAAAAGGGAACCCACTTACGAGATATCGATGGAATCAGATCCAAGCAACAGATCGAAATGATGAAAAAGAAAAATGGGGTTGAAAGAACATATATAAAGTCGATGAAGAACACGGCGGCGAGTGGGGTAACGGCGACGGAGGAAGGATCTGAGAAGCCGAGGAAATGAGCGGTGGGAAAAGTGGGAAATCGACAGAAACGCGTTGGAATCTCTTAAATGGGCGATTAATTTGGGAGAAAAGTACTTAATTTAGATGAATTTTGATGGGTTCTTATTCGTGGTTGCTTGGAAATCGGCTGCTTTCCGTTCCGACATGGTTTTGTTTTTTTTTTTTTTCTCTTGACGAGTGTGTTCCGATGTGTCGTTCTGCCTCATTCTCCATCCATGTGTCGTCTCACCATTTTTCGTGGACGGACTATATCATTCGAGTTTTTGTGGTTGTTTTTGTCTTTTTTAAATTACAAGTTTAATATAAAAACAATATTTGCAAAGCTATTTAAGGATTTTTTTTTTTTTTAGGAAATTTATTACGTACAAATACTAAAAAATATTAATTTGATTGTACATCAAATTTTTCTAAATACATCCATGAAATCACATAATTTTATTGTTTGTTAATAATTCAATTTAGTATTATGTTCGCGGATAATTGATATTTTGCTTTTATTTATTTGAGTGGTCCCTCCTCTCCAAACTTGTATTAAAGGACATGGGTGGAGCGCCCAAAATTTTGTATAATATAGTATGTAATTTAACTAATTTACAGAAATTTGATTAGTGGCTCAATGGATTTGGCCACAACAGTCAAGGTTCAAATCTTTCAGGTTGTAAGATTTGTTTATAGGTTTTTTTTCTTAATTCTATTCTATGGTACTGGTTCCTTTCTCTTTCTCTTTTTTTTTTCTTTGTACTTTTTTTTATATTTACCAATATTTTTTTTTTTTTAGAAAACCAAACGCGAATAAAAAACAACCTTCAACCCTACAATCGTTCTCCAAAGCATAGAAAATGTCAGGGGGAAAATTCCCCCTCCAAAAAAGAGACTCGGCCTCGACATCGAGGCAAAGAGCCTTCCAACCACAACCATAAAAAAGACCTTTCTTGGCTAACAAATCAGCAATCGAATTGCTACATCTATTACAATGAGAAACACATTCAATACCAAGCAAAGAAATAAGATGTTGGATATCAACAACGATGTTGCCGAATTCAGAGAGATCTGGGGCGCCATTAACAACTGCATTGGCCACCTCTAAAGCATCGGACTCCACCAGAATCGGAAGGAGAAAAGGAAAATTAGCATCCCTCAAATGCTTCAACCCTTCTCACATCGCAATCCCCTCGAGAAATTTAATTGAAAGGCCCGCGAAAACAACCTTCCTTCCCATTAGCTTGGGATGACCCCTCCAATCACGAACCACCCACCCTATGCCCCCTCTCCCCGAGCCAAGGTCCACAGAAGCATCCACATTAAGCTTCCACAAGCCTTTTGGGGGAGCCTTCCACTGTGACACCACAAGAGAACCTAAAGAAGCCTTTGACAAGACACCTGCACAAAGGAAGTTTTGAGCATTAATAGCCTTATCTATAATATTTATGAGGTTATGGAACTTCAGGTCCATTTTGCCATTAACCTTTGGTTCCTGAAGGTCCATAAACTCCAAATAATGATAATTCATTTAAACCTCTCAACTTTAGGAATCTTATCACAAAGTCTTTTCCAAAAATCCACCCCACTATCAATTCCTGAAAAAAACTGACTAAAATCTGAAAACCATGGGAAGATGTGCCTCAAAGCACGAATGGCCACTTTGCAATCCTTAATAATATGCATATTAGACTCCCTCGCGTTCCTACACATCGGGCAACTCACATTGATGTCCAATCCCCTATGATAAATACTGCAATTAGAAGGGATGGCATTAGCAGGTACAGTCCAAGCCCCCCACTCTAACATTTGGGGAGATCTCCACTTTCCAAAAACTCTTCCAAATACTAGAAGTGACCTTGGAATTCGAAGAGGACTCCTCTTTGACCTTCTCCAACTGGACCCCAACATGGTAGGCGCTTTTAACAGAAAAAGAGCCATTCGCATTGTAACACCACATCACCTCATCTAACACGCGAGCCTCACTCAAAGGGATATTATAAATAAGAGCAGCATCATCTTTGCAGAAAATATTATCAATTAATGCCATATTCCAAGAATTATTATCTAGCATCAACTCAGCCACACTCCTGAACTTCCAATCATCTTGAACTCCGTTCACAAAAGGATTGCCCAATCTATTAAGCCATGGATCCTTGCCAATAGTTATCCGTCTACCATTTCCAACTTTCCACCTATACCCCATCTGAAATAAATCGCGACCCCACAAAATACTTCTCCAAGCCAAAGATGGATTACTCCCAAGGGGGGCAGATAAAAAATCACCATTGACAAAATACTTCCCCTCAACAAATCGCTCAACAAGCTATCAGGATTCCCTAAAATACGCCAACTATGCTTGGCAAGTAAAGCTTGATTGAAAACATTCAACAGCCTAAAACCCATCCCACCCACCTCCTTCCTACCACACATCTTTTTCCAACTCAACCAATGAGCCTTCTTAGAAGTACCCTCCTCCCCCCACCAAAAATTAGATCAAAGACTCTGAAGATCCTCATTGAAGGACTTGGACAATCGAAAACAACTCATGATATAAGTAGGAATATCCTGACCAACTGCCTTAATCATCACCTCTTTCCCACCTCTCGAAAGCATCTTGCCTTTCCACCCCTGAAGACATTTCTCCAATCTACCTCTAACCGACTGGAAGAGGGCTTTCTTATTCTTGAGAAGGCATGCCAAGGTGAACCCCAAGATTGTCATTCATTTTAACTCCCAACAGCCTGCTAAGAACGATTTGATCGCTACCTTTGATATTACCACTAAACAACATAGCCGACTTCTCGAAATTTATCATTTGCCCCGAAGCCAATTCATAACAATTAAGGATGTATTTAATTTTTAAGCAATCTTCCAAAGCTGCCCTGAAAAATAATAAACTGTCATCGGCAAAAAATAAGTGAGAAATAGAAGGACAATGATTATTCACTCTGAAACTCTTAAAGGAATTCCGCTCCTCCACTTTTTTTAGGAGCATAGACAACCCCTCAGCACAAATAAGAAACAAATAGGGAGACAACGGATCCCCCTGTCTTAAACCTCTATGAGGACAAATATCACCAAACGGGGAGCCATTAACCAACACAACATAGTTAACTGAGGCAATACATCTTCTGATGATATTAATCCAATTATGGCTAAACCCAAGCATCCATCATAAGAAGAACAAATCTCCACTCCACCCGATCATACGCCTTACTCATGTCTAGCTTCAACGTCGCCCAACCATTCTTCCCGTACTTTCTTTTATTAATGGAATGGATACACTCAAAGCCCAAAACCACATTATCAGTTATAAGCCTCCCAGGCACAAAGGCCGTCTGGTTAGGAGAGATAATTTTATCAAAAACTGACTTCATTCTATCAGTCAAGGCTTTAGCTATAATTTTGTAAACCGTGTTACACAGACTAATAGGCCGAAAATCCTCCATTCTATTAGCTTTATGGACTTTTGGGATTAAAGCAATTAACGTATTGTTCATGGAGCCCAACTCCTTCCCATCATTAAGAACCCCTAGACAAGAGCAAACCACATCATCCCCAATGATATCCCAATAAGTACGAAAGAACAAACCATTCGCGCCATCCAGACCCGGGGCTTTAGAGGGATTGAGATTTTTAATAGCTAACTCAATATCAGATCTTGTAAAAGGCTCATCCAAGAATAAAACATTCCTTTCAGTAAGCCTTTTCTCAACCCCAGATAAAATCCTCTCTACCGCCCCTTCATCCATACCAGAAGGCTCCTTTTCTTACATTTACCAATATGTTTTCATTTTTGTGCCTTTTCTTTATTTTTTATTCATTTTTCTGTATTTTTTCGTGGTTTCTTTCTTTATTAGTAATATTTTTTTAATTGTTTTCTTTATTTTCCCTTTATGTTCAACTCATATTTTATTTATTATTTATTTTATTTTTTTGTATTAATATTTAGTTAAAAATATATAGAAAAAAACTATCTTTTAAATTATCGTACACTTATATGTTTTGTATAAATATTTTTCTACCTATTTTTATATTTATTATATATCTCAATTACTATAAATTATAAACTTTGCCTTTCTTACAAAATTATATCTATAAGATTTTATAATAAAAAACTGTTTTAAAAGTTATCAAATAGTTTTTAGTACTTATCAAATAAATATTAATATTTAATCCTTTTTTTTAATGTTTGATTCTATAAAAAAAATAAAAAATATTATATAATTTAAAGTTTAAGATAGATAGTATATTGAAATTTTAAAAACTCATTAATTTAGAAATGTGAAATTAAATTTGTAATATATTTATAAAATATATTTTTCAATCCATTAATTATATGGTTTATGATTTTTTTTTTGTTGAGAAAATCATTTTTTGTGGTTTATCGAACTGAAAGTTTTTTTAGAAGTTACCAGATTAAAAGATTAAGCTTAAGGTCGTCACCTATTTTACAATTAATTTTTTATAAGTTTTAATTGATAACTAAATATGGTAGATTAAGAGATTTATCTCATAAATTTTTTAGTACATTTACAAAAATAAAAAGTCGGCCCCGCCAAATTTCAAAACCTGGATCCGCCCCGGCTAAAGGATAAAAGAAAACATATATATATATATATATATATAAAGTATACAAAAATAAATAAATTTAGTTGTTTTTATTTGTATACATTTTTAACTTAAGATTTGATAAAGATTTTATGTGATTTCTATATTTCAAAACCAAACACTTTTGTTTATGGCATTTAAATAAGCTCAATTTTAAGTACAATATATTTGAATGGTCAGTGACATAACATGACGGTAGCTGAGACGATGACTAACCTAAAATTAACTAATTAGGTGCATGTTTGGTGGTTGAAGTCCAATGTTTGCTTTGGGAATGGCATTGTTCGATTGTGATGACATCACTATAGATAAAAATAAAAAAAAACGAGGCGAAGCTAAGAGAAGAAATATTGAGGATGACAAATAAAAGAGTGTTGCAAAGATTTCGATCTACATTCAATTATTGTCTATGATGGATCAAAGCCTCACCAGATAGTGGAAGTGATGAGTCAAAGAGGCAGTTGCATTATAAGGCTCAAATCACTAGATGGTTTTGTGCTATGAACTATGAGGCAGAGTTTGGGCAATAGACTCGAGGACATGGCACGCGTGCTTCGTGCAAACTCAATTGGCAATAAATAGACCATGGGCTGGACATGGCACGCTTTTGATTTTAAAGCCTTTTCAATTGTTTGCAGCATTTTAGGGTTCTATTGGTGGTATTTTATAATTTAAGTTGTTTTGGCCGGTTTTTATTACTTTATTTTATGGGTTGAGCTAGTAGATAAAAGGTCAATTTATGGTTAAGAATTTGTCATTTTGTGGATTCATACAATTATTCTTCTTCAACTTGCTTTAGTAAGGTTCTTAACTTTAATTATAAAAATTGGCGTTAGATTACTTTCTAAAGTCTATCAAAAAATCCTCAAATTATGAGATATAATAATGCATTTGTCCTCCTATATAGAGTCACAAATCTCCATAAAAGTTAAGACTTGTAATAAAATGGTTTTTCCTCTAATTATCTTGGATTTTACTATATATATATATACATATATGTATGTATATTTAACCCCTAGATGTGGTCCCTGTGGGGATTATAGGCTCATATCCCTGGTTTGGTTGAATGATTGATTGTGTTTCAAAATGATAAAACACATAAATAAATAAAATAAAATAAAAAGTAAAAGTAAAAGACGGGCGCTCTGACCTGGACAATGGCATGCGCGGCGGTGCGACCAGATCATTACCAAATGAATTATTCTCTGCCACGTGTCTATGTGGGCCCTCCCCTCCCTCTCCTTCCCATCCTTATACTGTTTGGAGGGTAAAGCTGTCAAACAAACTATTCCAAGTCGTTATTATAAATTAATTTTAATTTATTTCTCTATTTTTTAAATCCTCAATTTCGTATTTCTTCTTGTTTAAAAGCATCTAAGTCGTAAATCGAATGAGTCAGTGACGTAATGGTTTCATTATTTTGTTGTAAACCAGTTCAACACCAGCGTCACAGTCCGAACCCGATAATCGATATTTGTCCCCTCCCCTAATATGTACTTAAAAAAAAAGCATAGAAGACATGAAAATCCAATTTATAACTTCCTAATGTTGTATGTTATTAAAGTCCGAATTTACGTATAAGACAATATGTATGTCTAATGACCAGATGGGCCAACATGAACAGTTGTTCGGCAGCATTAGTGTATGCCTAATGACCAGATGTCTTATGTTCGAGTCTCCCCCCAATTATTGTAATCTCAAAAAAATAAAAATAAAAATAATCTAATTTGATGGGGGTGTAGAGTATAAATCCTCTTAAAATTCTAATTTCTATTTGACCAAACATTCTTTTTTTTACTTTTAATAAAATTCTTATCTATCATGCATGGGAATGTAGATAATACACTATAAATAAATTATATAAATTGGTATGTTTTATTTTGCATTTTTAATTGTTTTCTTTATTGTTAGGGTTGTAATTTCATTATATACTTCTTGAATTTCTTAAAAAATATTCAAATATATACAATCAATGAGGAATCTTACTTATTGAACGTTGTTTAATTTGAATGATCAAATTGCATATCTCATTTGACAATTATTTTGAGTTGTTGGGTTGAATAACAATGAAAAATTATATCAATCGAATTGATAATTTCTTGAGCATAAACATATATTTATGCTAATGTTGTAAAGTTCAATAATCGGTATAGACATATATTAATACAAGTGAGATTTTTTGTTTTTTAGTATAAATTAGGCAAGGAGGTCACAAATTTTCTAATACTACTATTCTCAAATAAATCAAAGTTAAATACGGATTTTTAAAATCAAACTCCTCACTATGATATTCAACTGAATTATCATTACATAATGAAATCAACAAGTATGAGAAAAATTTCAATATATTAAATAGGCGAAATTGAGAATTTACAAAACAGATAGGTAATTTTTTCATAGTCTACCACAACTATTTTACCTTATAAAAATAAAAAACAAAAAATCAAACGCGGGACTAAATCAAAGTTTTATTTTCTAAAAATTTCATATAATTTGTTTTGTATTTATCTGTATTATTCTCTGTTGCCGTTATTTTTCTGGGTGGATTTTATTCGTCATATTATTAATAATATGAATTACTAAATTCATTACTGCAGCTGGATCTTTCATCTTCGTCTTCTTGTTCTTCTTCATCTTCAGCCGACCACTTCTCGCCCGCCTGAAATCTTTCTTCCTAATTTTCTTCATCCAATTCTCCACAAAGATTCGACCGGACACAAACCCTAGCTCCTGCATTTCAATTTCTCGATTTCCCCTTTCATCGGAGCGCCTCTTCGGATCGTTTTCTGTAGGGTTTTGATTCTGGACCTGAATGTAACAGGGCTTTTTCAACATTCCAGAGCTTGTGGTTGATCCATCGGAGGGAGATTTCGTTTGCGTTCTTGATTTCGTGTCGGATTCTGAGAATGTCTGGACCCTTGGATCGATTCGCCAGACCATGTGAGTCTCTTCTTTTCTAATTGTTTTCATTTTTCATTTTGTTCTTTTGACCTTGTGGATTCTGTTTGTTTTGCAATTGGGGGGTTTTGTCATTGGATTTTGAAGATTATGGTGGGTTTGGTTTGATGTTCGTGTTTGCCCCAAAATTGGGGCTTTGTTGGGTGGGAGATATTCATGCATGGTTCGTAATACACGACTCGGAGGTTTTGTTTGTTTGTTGTAATTTAACTTTTGGGTTCTGTTTTCGAAGTGAAACAACCCTAGATTCGTCGTTGTTTTGTAATTTTTTTGGTTTCAGAAGGATAAAATGCTCGAGATTAGGTTTGGTTCTTGTGAAGTTTGTCTATTAAAGTTGGAAGCAATTTCTTGGTCTAGCTGTTTTCATTGGGATTTAGTTGATTCCAGACAGCAATTTCTTGGTTAGCCGCCTTTCGTTGGGATTTAGATAATTGCTGACAGATTATATGATAATCTATCTTGGTTGTTCAGTCTAGGGGGCACAATTGGATGGAAATTATGTCATCTTGTTTGCAGCTAACTTCACTTTGTATATAGTTTCAAGTTGATGAAATTTTGTCGCGTTAATTCCTGGAATTTCATTTCCTCCCGTAAAGGATCAGCTACATGGCGGGATTTAGATTTCAGTGTCAACCATTTGTTGGGAAAATAATTTCATGTGTTAGGTTAGGTAGGAAGGTTCTAAATTGGCATTTGAAGTAGTTAATTGATTTCTTTATAAAAAAACGTAGTTAATTGGTCGGAGGTCTCTGCATTTTTTCTTGTTCAGTCTCGTAAAATTTTTGGTGTTTGTACACACTTATTTATGCATTGCTGTAAATGGTAGGCTTTGAGGGGTTCTCTGGTAGTGATGAAAGAAAAGAAAGGAAATCTGATTTTGAAAACTCAGAGGATGAAAGGAGGACTAGAATTGGGTCTATAAAGATGAAAGCACTAAATGCATCTTCCAAATTTAAACACTCTCTCAAAAAGAAGAGCAGTAGGAGAAAAAGTGATGGTCGGGTGAGTTCTGTTGCTATTGAGGATATCAGGGATGTTGAGGAGCTGCAGGCTGTTGATGCATTTCGTCAAGCACTAATAATGGAAGAACTGCTGCCAGAAAAACATGATGACTATCACATGATGTTGAGGTGTGTAACCTTTTTCTTGTCCTGCAAATTGTTGTGTTTCATATTTTTGTGTTGTCCTTTTGTCCTTCATTTTATTGCTAAATACATGATTAAGTGCTTTGAATTGCATAGTGATTGGTTTTATTCAGATTGGACTCTTCAATAACAGAAGCGAAAAGAAAAATATCCTTCTGAAAACAAAAAGATCGAAATAGTTCATTTCGACAATCTAGCCTGATTGAATCTGATTTCTTCTACCATAACATAGCTTCGATCATGCTAGGTTGTCGACATCTTTCATATGCTTGCAAAATTTCTCCATCTTTTCCTTCAACTTCTTGTTATTCCTCAAATTACTACCTCTTGACTGTTTTTCCCGCCCCTGCTTTAAAAGGCGCATGAAGGTGTATCATGCCTTGCCTATCTAACTCAAGCGTGGGTCTTACACCTTCTGCACTGCAGTGAAGTCTGTAGTTTCTTAAATCATCCCAATACTTCTGTTTTTCTTTATTTTCATACAGAAAACTATCTTTCTCTCTGTCTCTTCTTCAATCATAAAATTTTATGTTTAGCATTTGGTTCTAGTAAAACAATCAGATTAAATATCTGTTTTCAGTAGCAATTTTGTATTAAATAATTTTTTTTTCTAGTTTGTAGAGGTTTTTTTGTTTTTGTTTTTCTTTGTGGAGTAGTTTGTAGAGTTGATAAGTTTAAAAGAATTATTTTAATTATATTTGTGCCCTTCGTCTCACTTAGGACTGTAAGAGCCTTGTGCTTAGAACCCATTAAGCATTTGTGCCTCAGAAAAACATTGTTCCAACCAACTTCATGATATCCTGTATTCATGTTTTCGATTCCTTTGATAAGCTGCACAATTTTAACATAATGTTTTAAATTTATATGCTGGTAATAGCCCAAATTGCCCAATTGCCCTTTCAGGTTTTTAAAAGCTAGGAAATTTGATATCGAGAAAGCTAAGCATATGTGGGCTGATATGCTTCAGTGGAGGAAGGAGTTTGGCGTTGACACAATAAGTGAAGTAAGTACAGGTCAAACTTACTTTTTTTTTGTAAGATAACTCTTTATCCTTATCATGCTGGCAATTTCCCCCCAGGACTTTGAATTTTTAGAGAAAAATGAAGTTCTGAGATACTATCCTCATGGTTATCATGGGGTGGATAAAGAAGGAAGACCTGTTTACATTGAAAGATTGGGGAAAGTGGATCCAAACAAACTTATGCAAGTAACAACTATGGATCGATATATAAGGTACCACGTCCAAGAGTTTGAGAAGAGTTTTGCTATCAAGTTTCCAGCCTGTTCTATTGCTGCAAAGAGGCACATAGATTCAAGCACCACAATCTTAGATGTTCAAGGCGTGGTATGTTGGTTTTAGATGTTATTGTAATTTATTACCTGATTGGTTTATGATCAAACCATTTAAATTAATTTTAGCTTTTCCTTTTTTATTATTTTTTAAAAAATTTAGGGCCTTAAGAATTTCACCAAGTCTGCTAGAGAACTCATCACGCGGCTGCAGAAAGTTGATGGTGACAATTACCCAGAAGTAAGCAACTTCACTTTTTTGTAATGACATGACAGCATAAGAAATCTATATAATATTTTCAATCTCGAATCTTAATACATCATTGAAATGTATGCTACTGTGAGGTATGATAAATGAAGCTTTAAATTTAGTAGTATTTCTATTTCTTTCTTTATCCCCCGAAGTGTATTCATATATTCTAACATTGCCACATTTCACTTGGAAAACAAGTAGTTTAGTGGAGGTACATGCATAACTAATAAATAAGAGAAATAATATATTTTGATTTTTTTTTAATTTTTTTTTTTTGAATTAAGGTAACCACGCCCGCCAATATATTTTGAATTAAAACCACCTAATTTTCTTTATGCATTTATATGTATATTTAACTTGAACTTATTTTTTTCAAATATGACTTCATATTATTTGACTAGTTTTCTTTTAGGGTGTTGGATTCTATTCATAATCTTTACATGAAATGTTGTCTCATAGTACTATACAAAGAATTCAATGTCACTAGACATGTCAGGCTTTTGAAGGGTGTAACATACCCAAATGGCCACATTGTCAACTTTAGACGACGGACTGAACGACATATCTATACCTCCTTATTCAATTCCAAGAAGCTATTTACTTATTCAGTTTTTCTGTGCTTTCTTGAGTTTATAAGGCTATTTCTTGTCCTCTATCCCATATTCTCATTTCTTTTCCCCTATACACCCTTTTAATGATATCTAGTTATTATTTTTTTTCCATGTTTTTTTGTTTGTGTATCAAGCTTAAGGTAATTATGTTGGTTAACATATATTATTTACTGACTATTGTTCAGACTCTCAACCAAATGTACATTATCAATGCTGGTCCTGGATTCCGGATGCTGTGGAATACTGTGAAGTCTTTCCTTGACCCCCGAACAACATCTAAAATTCATGTATGCAGTAAATTTTCTCATTCTTATTCTGTAGTTGTTATCCTAAAAATTCATTTATCTTCTTCAGATTGTCATCTTTTGCTTATTTTTTTCTATTCAATTTTTTGTTAGGTTCTCGGAAACAAGTACCAAAACAAATTACTTGAAATAATTGATTCCAGGTAATTAGGGTTCATTGATTTTCCAGATACCATATATTATGTTCTTACCCTTTTCCTCATTTATTAAATGTATTCATTCTGCAGTGAATTGCCGGAATTTCTGGGCGGAAGCTGTACCTGTGCAGATTTGGGGGGATGTCTTCGTTCAGACAAGGGGCCTTGGAGAAACCCAGAAATTCTAAAGGTTGATTGTGGCAGTGTAACCTTGATCTCTTATTATTAGTTTTAATTTATGGGATGGAAGTTGAATGTGCATTTTTGGCAGATGATTCTTAATGGTGAAGCACGATGGGCCAGACAGGTTGTAAAAGTTCTAAATAGTGAAGGGAAGGTTGTTGCTTATGCTAAGCCGCATTACCCAATGGTAACCTTCTATCTTTTGTAAAACTATTCTAATTTGGGTCTATTTCCATTCTCTCTTTTCAATTTCTGTAACAAATGTTGTTCTCGTTTTAATCGTATTATTAAAGGTGAAAGGTAGTGACACATCCACTGCCGAGTCAGGATCTGAAGCTGAAGACATTGCTTCTCCTAAAGCAATGAAGAGCTATTCTCATCTTCGGTTGACCCCTGTTCGGGAAGAAGTAAGTTTTCACATGTTAATTAATGATTGTGGTTGCTAGGGAACAAAAGTTGCTTTGAGTTGTTTTAGGGAACAAATGTTGATTTTAGTTGTTTTAGGGAACAAAAGTTGTTTTGAGTTGTTTTAGGGAACAAATGTTGATTTGAGTTCTTTTAGGGAACAAAAGTGTTTTTGATTAGTTTCGAGTTGTTTCAAGAGATTATGAACATCCGACCCCTTCCTTGAGTTGCACTTGTGTTCATAAAAAAATGTTAGAACCTCACAAGGTCGGAAAGCTTATTGAGTGCTATCAGACATTCTAGTTTATGTGACAATATCTTGAGTTTTAAGATGGGCTTTTATGTGGACTTCAGGTTATAATATAATAATAAATTTTATAGCCGTGATTTTCTTAATTTTATTTATTGGTTGTTGCAGGCAAAAGTTGGTGGGAAAGGAGCTTTTGCTGCTAGCTTCTCTGGGTATGATGAATATGTTCCCATGGTTGACAAAGCTGTTGATGCTGGGTGGAAGAATGAAGTTTCACTACAACGACCTAGTTCCTCCAAAGGTTAGTAGTCCAACCCGATGAATCGCTACTTCTGTGAATCGTATCAGCCAATTAGTTTTGTTAACTATTGATTAAATCATGTCCATCTTGCAAGGGGTGTATGTCGTATAAACAACCCTTTTTGTTTGACTTTAAAATGGACGTCGAGTTCTGAAATTTACTTCGGATCTTACGTACTTTTAGGATCTAGATGATCATTTTCCCAATGAATTTAAAATTTCTGTATTTACTACACAGGGGTTTTCCCACTGCCTGGCACTCCGAAAGCACCAGAACCCCTTCATTCTCGAATGTTGTTACTATTCACAGGCTTCTTCATAGCCATTTTTTCTTTTCTCCGTTCACTGGCATGCCGGATAAGTGAGAAGATATTATTACCTATTGGTCGTGAAAACACTCCAGCATTGTCCCTTGATCAATCGGGCAGGAAGGAGAATCGCCATCCTTCACCAATTGCTAAATCTTCAGAAGCAGAACTCCTCTCTAATCTAATGAAGAGGCTGGGTGAGCTGGAGGAGAAGGTCGATACGCTCCAATCGAAACCATCCGAAATGCCATATGAGAAAGAAGAACTGTTGAATGCCGCCGTCTGCCGTGTGGATGCCTTGGAAGCAGAGCTAATAGCTACCAAGAAGGTATACTGCTGGGTACTCCATATTCTTTTAGTTTTGGGTCTTAAAACTTTGGAGATGTGAATGTGTTTAACTTGTGCTTATTTAGTCCCCTCCTTTATGTGCTTGCTTATTGTTAAATGCATATCATTTACTGGATTACCCCATTTAGCTTGTTGCATTATCCCCATATATATATAGATCGTTTTATGCTCTCATGACCCTGTTACTACAGTTGCTCATTTGTCTCTGTCGGGTCGGGCAAGGTCGTCTTGAATTTATTTCTTCGTGTTTATCATATTTTATTGATGCATAGTCTTAAGTTAGGAATTTTACTGTGTAGGCTTTGCATGAAGCGTTGATGAGGCAAGAAGAGCTGCTTGCTTACATTGATGGCCAAGAGGAAGCAAAGTTGCGGGTAAGTTAGTTAATAAATCAATATTTTTGCTCATTCATTTTTAACTGGCTCCCTTAGAAATCCAGTTTCATGATTGTGATGTATGCCCTTCCATTCGTTAGAAAAAGAAATTTTGCTGGTAATATGCTGCGTCGTGGTCTCCGGAGATTGAAGGATTCGCTATCCACAGCTGGCTCTCGTCGTCTATCAGCTACGACTTCGAGTTTGAAGGTCTGCTTCTCGTCGTTGATCTGATAGACTTTAATATTTGAATGATGTGATTATCTGATGATGAGGAAAATGCAAACGCATAATTTGTGAAAAAATTACAATGTGAAGTTTTCATGTCTAAAAAAGAATATGTATTTATTCAAGACTTTTGTTCTGTATTTTCTACCTTCGTTGCAATTTTGCACTATGCACCTTAGTTGGTAAAATGGGTTTTTCTTTTTTAGAATTTTTTAAAAATACTTTTCCCACCATCACAAAGGAAAGGAAAGAAGGGTGGAGGGTTTGGACATGAAGATAGTAGTTATGAGGGGTTTGAGTGGTTACGGAGGGTTTCGAGAAGATAAAATCTTGTTTCGTTTGAGAAAGTGATTGTGGGGGAGTAAAGAGTTATGAATAGTTGGGATAAAAACTCTCGTTTCGCCAACAAGAGCAATGTTTAGTGGCATCAATATCTTCAAATGTTTAGGAGAATTGTAGTTTGAACAAAACCCTTCTTAAATTTAAAAATTATAAGTAGTTAAAGTAGAAGTGATATTATACCATGATGATTTACGGAGATTTCGTGAAGGCTTCATGGGAGGAGCTTGTAGGAGCTAATCCATCGACTTATAATTAAATTTCAGTCCTATCTGTTTCCATTCTGATTTGAAGTGTTATGTTAGCAGTGGAATGATACCAAAAAATGCTAACAATTAGTGGGCAACGTAATGAAATAATGACGAAACTTTCTTCTATAGTATAGCACAATAAGTGAAAAAAAACATCCCTTTATAAAAACAAAAAAAAAATATTATGTACTTAGTTTTGTTCTTTTATTTATATTAAATTCACATATGAATAAGAAGTGGTAATATGTGAGTAATTAAACTATTAGAGGGACTAGTGATCTACAAAACTTGAAGAATCAGAAGGTGATAAATTTAATTTATAATAATGACTTATTTAATACCAATGACTATAAATAATTATATTTATAATTATTTTTTAAATTTAATTAGATTGATAAGCTTTCCAATTTATTTTTTACCAAAGCCCAAGTATTAAGAAGTCGAACAAATAACAAGATCAATAAAAAAAAAAAAATCAAATATGACTCAACGATGAAGAGATCATAGGTTCAAAAATTTCACAATCAATTGTTGTTGAAAAAAAAAACTACTACTATATCTATGATTCTGATTCTTACCATCCTTCTTGCAATAAAATAAAATAAAAACCTAAAATCTTTATTTTTTATTTTTTATTTTTAAAATCCCTACAATCTGTCTTTACATGTTGATTTTAATGTGACAAACTAGTTATATATAAACCACTTCTCATTCTGGCTTGGGAGTGTGTATATAAAAGCTTCTCTTTTTTCAGTCTTGTTTGTTGTACTTTTTCTGAAAAGCCAGTCTTTCATGTTGAACTAGTTAAAACTCTGCCAAGATTTTTGGTAAGTAAAATATACCACTTGGATCATGAGATTCCAATTTCATTTTTGGTCTTTAAGGGGGTGTTTGGCTGCAGATGAGATGAGATGAGATGATGATAGCAAAAAATCTTGCTTTGAGTGAGATGAGATGACAGAAAAACCTTGTTTGGGGTGGAGAGAGAGGAGATGAGATGTTAAGATATGTTTTTTTAAATATATATATATATATATATATATATATAGTTCTTATATTTTTTTTAACAATAAAATTGTTCTTTTTCTTTTTTTAAAAAATAATTATTCTCAAATATTTAGCTATTAATATAATAAGTATGTAAATATAACTACTATCGTAAATAAATGTAAATAATATAAATTTAATATTAAGCACCCTTAATCATATTAATGTTTTTTATTAAAAAAATATAGTTTTAATGATATTATGTACGACATAATAACCATGAGGTTAAAAGTTTATAATCTTTCATACTTAAATATTGTTTAATTAAAAAAAATTATGAGAAAAAAAAAATTCACACCACCAAAATAAAGTTTGACTAATCTAAAATATTTGTACATCGTTAATAAATTTTTTTTAAGAATTGTTAGACTTAAATAATAATAAAAATTAAAAAAAATACCAAGATTCTATTTATTAAAAATAAAAATAAAATCATTTGATTAAACTAGTCATTATAAAATCTTGATAGCAATTTTTATTTTATTTAAAAAAATTAATTTCTTATACCTTTTATATATTCATATTCATATTCATAGTTACCGAATGTCAAATAATTGTTAATAAAATACACTAACTAATAGGTAATAATAAATTAAATATATTTATCTTATTAGTCATTTATACTTGGAACCATAAACATCCCTAAATTTTTTTATTTATTGTTTTTTTGTAGTTAAAAGAGAACTCGGTCACATTTTGATAATAATTATTACATGGAAGTAATAAAATATTCCTCAAATTTTGGAATTTATTGTTTTTTTTATTAGGTAGAATAGATCTCAATCCGTATGACTCATACAAGTCTTGAAATTTATAGTTGTTTTTTGTATATACAATCAAGACTCTCAAAATTATTTAAATTAATTTATCCTTTCAAAAAAAAATATACCTACTCTTACTATTATTTCAAAGTGCAATGGTGAATATAAGAGTATAAAATTTGAATCTCATTTTTTTAACAAACAAGATAAGTTTAATATTTTTAAGTTTATTGATAATAAATTCATACTTTTAAATATATTGTAAACTACGGATAAAAATTCAATGTGTATAAATTATTTAAATTTAATTTTTATATGAATAATAAATTGATATATTTATTGTTAATATTAAGAATAAACACATAACTTTTAATTATTAATTTTTAAATATATATATAAATAAAAAGATGAAAAAATTTTAAATTAAAAAAAAAAAGAGGAAAGAGAAGATGAGATGAGATGAGGTGAGGAACACTTTGGGCCAGACAAGGTGTTGGGCTTCCAACACCTCACCTCATCTTAAAACAAACACGCCCTAAAAGTTTTAATGTTATCTTTAATATATTACCAATTTCAATTTTTATTTTATTTTAATAATCGTGTCTTTGAGGAAACTCACACGTATTATTGTTTCATGAGATAATTGTTTGACTCAATTCTATTTAACTCAAGGTAATTTATTGGAAATTAATTTTTAAATAGTTAAATTGTCATGAATTAATATCACGATTCACCACTAATCTATTAATGTTTAATTTCTAGTATCAATAACAATATTTAAATTGAATAACGAGGATGTGACAGTTCATAAAATATACAAATCTCAAATATCTTAGGTTGCTTAGTTTAAAAAAATATTGGAAGTCTATGTGAGATTTCTTAAAAACGGGAAATCACCAACGCATTCTTATGATAGATATTTTTTTTTAAATTATTTTTTTGGGTGTACTATAAATTTAGTCCAAAGAAAGTTAAAATATAGTAATGTACTAAACCTTAGTTTCTATAATTTGAAGAAAAATACCATTTTGCCCCTACAATTTTTTACAACTAAAATTTTGTCTCTATGGTTTAATAAACTTAAAAAATAAGTTAGATATTTGTTCGTTAATAATGATAGTATGAGTTAACAGACTGATTGAACAACAAAATTACAAGATTTACACATAAATTGTTATCTCCCTCATACTTAATTTGTTAACGATTATAAATGCCTTAGACTATTTTTTTAGGTTTTTTGCCAAACTATAGAGACCAAATTTTAAATGCAATTAGAATTTTTAAATCAAGCGAGACAAGTTTTTTTTAATGAGAAATAATAAAATTGGGAAATTGGTATGTATAACAACTTTTAGGCAGCATATTATAAATATAACTTTTTTTTCTTCTAAAATAATTTGTTTATAGCATAATTTGGTTTTCTTTTTAAAATTTTCCAATTTCCCCTTCCAAATAAATAATAGGTCATTTGCAAATATTATTAATAATTCGAACTCATGACTTCTTAATCACTAATGTATATTAATGCCGCGGAACAATCGTTTACTCTGCAAAAAAAAAAAAAAAAAAATTCCATCTACACTATACAAATTTAAGAATATCACCATGTAAGCCATTATTGTTAATTATCAATTTTAAATATTAAAAATAAAGAAAAAAAAAACACAATTTTTTTTTATAGGTTTCAACAAATGAAGATGAATCATAAACATTCAACGTTTATAAAAAAATAGTCGGTGCCAAATCCACAAAAGCCATATGCTCGGATTGACATATTATATATATAAAATTTCTCAAATCATACATTCCAAAGTACAATCAATTTGAGCAGAGAGAAAAAGAGGAGAGAGAGAGAGATAGAGATGGAAAGATATATATAGAGAGAGAAAGAGGAGGGAGAAACTCTTTCTCTCAATTATATATCCTTTCTTTTTTCTTTTTTCTTTTAATAATTTTTTTGGAGTTATTTTTTCAAGCTCCTATATATAGATATATGCTAACCATCAATGTATAATCACTTTCACCAGAGAAATGGGATCTGCAAAATCACAATCACAATAATTAAAATACAAAGTTAGAATTTCAAATGCATCATAATGTTTTTGTCAATGAGATCATTATAGATGTATATAGCTTCCTTACCATCTTCTTCTTCTTCTTTTTCTTTTCGATGTAGTCGGCCATCTCTGCCTCTCGAGCAAGGGAATCCTCAAGTGCCTATCGAAAAATTTCAAGGAAGATCACAACATATCAACTTAAGCTTTTGAATTTAATAATATAAATTTATCATGATATAATTTATATATATTCGTGGATGTCTAGGCTTTCTTATGTTACACTTACATAACAACCGTTTGATTCTACTACATTTGATCATCAAAAAATCCGGTAGAAAATTAATATTTAAGTTAATCTATCACCATTGGATTGAGCTCCTTTTGTCTTAACAATCAAAGATCTTATGTTCGCATTTAGTAAACTATGGCGAACTTATCATTTAACTAAAATTTTGTGTTCATTATATTAAATTTATGGTAATCTATCAACTTTATAAGATTAATGAATTTAAATAAAATAGGAAAAAAGGAGTTTTGGTATGTATACCTTCTTGGTTGCTTGTAGATCTTGTTCCAAGGCTTCAACTTTGGCCAAAGCAACGTTGAGCATTTCCTCCTTTTCGGGTGGCATGACGGCGGGCTTATTGTTGAGAACATTGACCCTCTCTTCGAGCTCGGCCATGCGCTTCATCATGGTCATGTAGTCACTAAGAGGCACGGCGGCTGGGGGCGGTAGCGCCGGATGTCTGGCCATCGAACCGTCATAGTAGACAGTGTTGCTGTAGATGGCTGCCTCTGTGAGCTTCTTTGGCATGTTTCTAGTGAGCCTGACCATGGTCACTATCCCCATTACTACAGCCATTATTCCTCCAACTATTTGGTTGCTGAACCCTTCTGGGACTTTGTAGTTTTCATGCCCTGTAAATGGATCTGTTACAACACATGGAACAAAGGACAACAACATTAGAGAACTTGAATACCGCGCAAAAGTTTTGTCCCGATCGTTATGATTATGTTCATGTTTCTCGTTTTCTATTTCTTGTTTCTGATGTTTATAGAACATTGATCTGCTTGCTGATTTGTGTTTTTTATGTTGAGAATTCTTCATTAAAATAAAGCAAAGACTGACATTTATAAGATAGGTGAGTCTTACTCTTCTAATTATTAGGGTTCAAAAAATCCAACAACTTGAATAACTTGATCAACCCACCCAATTTGATGGGATGAGAGTTATCAAACTTATTTGGATTGTGTTGAGTTTAAATAAATGAAATTTTCATGAGTTGAGTTAGGTTATTTACCTGAAAATATAAGAGTTGGGTTCATTTGCTTGAACACATAAGGTTGGACGAGTTTATAGATTTACCAAACCGAAAGCTTGGTTGATACAGAAAAAATCCCATAAACCCAATTTAACAAATTGAATTTGAGATGAAACTTCGTACTTTTGTAAATGATATCAAAACTCATTAAATCCAAATGAACACTCAATTCAATAAAATGAAATTAGGATTCAATCTAAAAATGATAAACTCAAAGAGTCATCATCTTGAAATACATATTGAGAATCTCACATTGAAAAAGTAACGAGGCCCTCCTAACATTTACTCGAGATACAAGAAAAGGGAACTTTAAAAAAAAAACAAATTGGGGACAAAGGTTGAATATACCTTTGGATAAAGTGTATCCCTGATTAGCTGCAATTGCCCAACTTGGATCCACAGCTTTATCCACCATAGGAATGAACTTTTCATATTGATTCTCACAACCATTCTTTTTAGCCATTGGAATCTGCAACATGATTCAAAAAAACACCCAAGAATCTCAAAAAGTTTTCATTTTTCTTTACAAGAATCCTCTTTTCTCAAATGGGGTTCTTCAAATTTTGAAATTGAAACTTACTTCTTCTAAAACAGGGGACAGTTTTGCTTGCTTTGGGGATGATTCTGCTGCTGCTGTTGCTGTTGCTGCATCAGGAGCTGCTTCTGAGTTCTATAAAAAAAGATTTAAATAAAATGGGCAAGTTTTAATTGAAAAAAAAACAGAAATAAAGTGAAAAGAATTATGCAAAATTGAAGGATTTATAGAAAAAGATGTATGTTTTTATCATTATTGCCTTGGTTCCTGTGTTTTCTTCTTCAGAAATGGTCTTCTCTTCAATGTTTGACAGTGATTTTCTTCTGCATTTTCCTTCCCCATTTTCAACCATCTGTAATTTCATCAAAGGATCAACATCTTATCAGCAAATTCTTTTCTTTTTTGGTTTTGATTTAAAAACAAAACTCATGATTTTTTTTTTTTTTTTTTTTTTTTTATGGTGTTTGGAGCAAGAAGAATGAGAATCATTAGGGAGAGGATGGTAAATAAGAGAAGAATATGAAAAAAATGATTATCCGTGATTGAGGTGAAGAAAATGATTATAAAAAATCGTTATTTGTGTATGAGGTGAAGAGAATAATTATCAAATGAATGAAAAGTAGTAAAGTAGTTATAAAGAAGATGAAAAAAAGCGCTGGGAAGAATAAAAGGCACTTATGAGAAAATGAGATTACGGGGGAACGATTCTCATAATCATTCTCATTCCTCCAAACACCCTCTTAGTGTCAACATACATTGTTCGTTTTCTCGTAAAAGACCTTTGGTTTTGATGTGTACACGACGCACTAAGCTGTTAGATGTATAACTTAGTAGATAAGACATTATCATCTGAAGAAACTTATGGTTCTCGTTACTTATTTGTTGAATAAAAAACGAAAACGACACACAATCTTCAAATCATGTTAATCGAAAACGCAGTCGCGGCCGACGCCGATAAATAAACAAAGAAGAAAAGCATTAGAAGGTGAGTGTTTTAGTAACCTTGGCAATTTCTGGGTCGTTCCATGGTCCCTTGTCGGATCTCATGCATCCACCCTTGTCAGCACAGGTGCAAGAACCTCCAAGAAACTCTGGAAGTTCACTGGTTTACAAACAAAAACAAATTCAAATTTCTTTCATAACCATTTGGTTCTTTTGTTTTTGAAATTTAGGTTTGTTTTCACTCAAATTCTGTACAAAAGTATGATCACTGAAGTATTTGAATCATAACAAGTTCGATAATCATTTTGTTTTTAGTTTTTTTAGTTGAGTCTACAACTACTAATTCATCGTATGTTTTTTTTACATTGATATCTACATTTTGTTTTGACTGAAATTTAACTAAAATTTAAAAACAAAACATAAAAACAACTTCTAAAAGTTTGTTTTGACTTTTGAAATTTGGTTAACACTCACATTCTTTCTTAAGAAAGATCAAACCTATGATAGAAAATTTGAGAGAAAATAAATTTAAATTTCAAACGGGGCTTAAATTTTTTTGGTTTTTAAATTTTGGTTTAGTTTTTAAGCACATAAGTAAAATGTAGATATCGAAAGAAGGAAAACCGTAGGTTGAATTAGATGCGGTAGGTTTAATTTTCGGAAAAAAAAACACTTATCTAACGGGGTCTTAGCTTTGTACATCCGTGTCAAAGAAAAAAAAAAGAACTGGTATTATCATTTGTAAAAACAAAACCTGGCATCAATGATTTCAAGCAACTTGCTCTGATATTTATTGCCAAGAACATTGATTTTGGCAGTGGTTTTTGGGTCAAGGAATGATTTAACAGTGTTCCACAGAAGCCTGAATCCAGATCCAGCATTGATGATGAACATTCTGTTCAAAGTCTTTAACCAAAAAAAACCAAAAACCACAAAAATCAAGCCATTATCTTTTCAAAGAAAGAAAAATTTTCAAATATTTTCAAATGGGTACCTCTGGATAGTTGTCACCATCAACTTTTTGCAGCCTTTGGATGAGCTCTCTTGCAGATTTGTTGAAGTTTTTGAGTCCCTGCAGGCAAATTTTGTCATTGTTGAAGTCTCGGGAAAATAAGAAACGGGAACGTTATGAAACGAGTGTGCTTTTTTGACGTACCACTCCTTGGACATCCAAGATGGTTGTGCTCTGATCAATGTGCTTCTTTGCTGCAATGGAGCAAGCTGGGAACTTCAAGACAAAGGTCCTCTCGAACTCTCGGACGTGATATTTGACGTATCTGTCCATGGTTGTCACTTCCAAGAGCTTGGTGGAATCGACTTGCCCAAGCCGTTCGATGTACACGGGTCGTCCGTCTTTGTCGATTCCATGGTGCCCTTGTGGATAGTACTTCAATACTTCGTCTATTTCCTTGAATTCAAACTCCTGTCATGAATATGAATACAAATTAAGGTCGTGTTTGAAGCACCGATTAGATTATTACAAACAATAGTGGAGAATTATAAACTGTGATTGAGATCCAACTTGTTATAACAAGAAATATGATAAACACATTTGAAGGTGCAAAATATTATAACATGGCAATATAAACGGTGTTTGCAACGTTGGTTATTATAATAGGGAAGATGAAATGTTTAATCTCAAATAGGACATGAATTATATGAAACAGTGGAACAAGTTATGTGAAACGACCGCTTGAGTTTAGACCAACCCATCAGTTATTATAACCGCTGGGTCAAACATAGATTGAGTTATAATAACTCAACTCCTATATGCATAAACAGCTTCCAAGCACATGGACTAAGATTACTGCTATCTGTTTACATAAACTTTTTGAGTTTAGTAGTTGTTTTGTTCAAAATGTATTTAACTTTTGAGTTGTATTTTGTTTGCTAACCTCCATTATAGTGTCAGCTCCAAACTCTTTTCTCCATTGAAGCATGTCAGTCCACATCTGTTTTGCCTTTTCAATGTCAAACTTTCTAGCCCTCAAGAACCTTAGCATCATGTGATGGTCATCATGTTTTGAAGGCAAAAGCTCTTCCAATATCAGAGCTTGGCGAAAGGCATCTACTGCCTGTAATTCCTCGGTATCGATCTCGTCTATGATCGAGACCGACTTCACTCTACTGCTGTTTCTCCTACCTTTCTTCTTCATCGAATGCCTGAACTTGTTCGAGGCATTGATCGCTCTCTGCTTAAAAGACACGAGCCTCGTCTTCTTCTCTTCCTCCGACATCTCAACTTCGTTGGCACCTACAAAAAACACAAGACACGCCCCGTGCTAGGCGCTTTGAATTCGATCACACAAATTTCAAGACACACAAAACTAATCGTTAGCAAAGTTGTAGGGACATGACCAATTGCTCTTCTTCGTCCTTTTTCGCTTTTTCTCGAGTGATGAGCATACCTTTGATCTGTCGGTCGAGAGGTTCCGACGTGGCGTCGGACATTGTTGCTATCCTAAGCAAGGCAGCCGGGTCGGAGAATCCAGCACGTGTGTATGACTATATAACTCCAAAAAAGAAAATCGAGCCCTCTCTCTTTGCGTGCCACTACCTTCCATATTCAACACATTAAAATTACATCAGAAATCTCAAACATATAACATGAAAAAAGATTCACAAATAACATTCCAACTCTTTTTTCGTATCATCTCAAATAAATAAAAAAATTGTGCAGATAAATCAGATAGAAAACTATAAACTCTAATCAAAGGACAATTGTCCTATTCTTTGCTATATGTATCCTCCCCATCGTCCTTTTCTTCGTTCCTCGCTCCGTCTTTGCAAAGATCAAGAGGACGCCGAAGAAAACGACGACAATGACAATGGCTGCAATAGAAGAAGAACAACAAAAAAGGAGACAGAGACAAATACCTTTTGGCAAGAGTCTATGAGGGAAAAAAGAGGATGATAAAAAGAAGAAAACCTTTACTAAAAATAGGCCTCAAAAAGAGACAGCTGAAATTTCTGGTTCATCCAACTTTGACAAAGTCTTGCAATAAAACAAAAATGTTTCATTTTTACCTCCTCTTTTGTTGGAACCAATGGCAAAACCCAAGCCAATCCACTAGTTCATTAACTAACTTACCTAACTGTTTTTTTCCCTAAAACATTATTTTCTTCAAAAACAGTTTTATGTGTGTGTTTTTTTTAGTAAAGGAAAATGTTAAGAATTAAAAAGTCAATTGGTTTCAATCTCATCATGGTGCTCCATATTTGGAGCCATGAGCTGTGATGGAAAAAAATGCAAGATTTTATATTAAAGAATTGAATATTGAAGGCCTTTTATTGTTATATAAGTGCAGTATTGTTTTGAAAAATGGTTTCTTTTTTATGGGGGATTATTTTATCATTATTTTTATGAGGTTGTGGGGGGCAACAACATAATCCACTGTTGATGATTTATTCAAACATCCCAAAAGCTAAAGACATCTGTTTATGACAAGCCTCCCATGATTGTTGTTTTTTTAAATTTTTTTTTTTTTTAAAATATAGGTAAGTGTTTGGTAGGCGTGTACAAAAAAACCGGTAACCCGAGCAACCCGGACTACCCAACCCAAACCGTAAGGGTTGGGTTGGGTTATGTTTTTTAAAATTTGGGTTGGGTTAGATTTTTAGTAAACCCGGATTTTTGGGTCGGTTCGCGGGTTCACGGGTTTTGGGTTGGGTTCAACCCAGAACCCGAATATAAATACATATTTCTTAATATATCTTTGTAGTGTAAAATCGTTGATAGCCTAGTAGTTGTACATCTTTTCTTATTTTATGTTTTCTTTTTCTTTTTTTTTGCTTTTCTTTTTCTTCTATGAGCAAGTAAACTTCAATTTTTCTCAAACCTTTTTTTCCCTCAATAATTTATCCAATCTTTTTATCTCTTATTAGGTTATATACAATATTTTTTAAATTTTAAAATTAATTCTTATCTTTTTTAAAAAAATCTCATACTTTTTACAAAATTAGCTTTATATTTAGTCAAATTTTATACCTGTATTTGACTTTCAAATATTGAAATAATTAGTGTTTTCGTCGAATTTGTAATCTCGCCTTCAATTTTTAATTCTTTTGAACCGATGAACCCAACCCAACCCAACCCGAAAATATAGGGTTGAGTTGGATTGGGTTGAAACTCTAATTGGGTTGGGTTGGGTTAAAAAGTTGATCGACCCAAATTTTTGGGTTGGTCCAAAAATTACCCTTAACCCTACCCAACCCAACTCATGTACACCCCTAGTGTTTGGATCAACTTATACATAGTTTACTAACTATTCTTATGAAATACATTCTCTAACCATACAATACAATATTTATATATAAAAAAATTCATACGAAAATTTTCTTATTTTAAATGGTCGTGATAAATTGAACTTATCACCTTTTAAATTCTCAAGATTTTAAATGAACGAGCGTTAATCTTTGTTTAGCAAAGTCATAATTTAATCGACATAAGTGACCTCCCACGATAGAGAGGTCAAGAGTAGAATCATGAACCCCTAATTGTTAGACAAAAAAGGTGTATGAATTGGTGTCAAGTATAAAATAACTTGTCAAACTTTAACATAAATAAATAACAAAAACACTAGTTAGAAGTCACGAGTTTGAATTACCCTGAAAATTAAAAAATGGAGAGCAAAATATATGATGTATGATTTATAATCGAGAAATCTCAAGTTTGAATTACTATCTAAATGTTATTTTTTAATACAACAACAATATTTGAAGATGGTAGAATTCAAATCTATAACCTTGAGAATATATAACATGTCTTATTAGGCGTGCTTGACCGATTCAAATACAATTAAGGGTTTTTTTTATGAATAATAAAAAAAATCGAGAATGTCCAAATTTTAGAAAAAAATAAATATAGAAAAAAAATCAATGAATCAAGTTAACTGGATGGTTTCCATCGAATTAGATTTGATGAGTACAATAAAGTTAAATTGATCGGAAACAATGAAAATTTAAATATTTTGTAAAATTTATTATATAATTTAAGTAAGAAATGGTAGAGTCATGCAAAGTAATATCTCTAACACATCATATAAATGTATTGACTAGATATCATTAATTTGAATCACCTACTTTAATTAGAGTATAACTTAAAATAAAAAGAAAAAGAAGAAGAAAAGAAAAAGGAAACATAAATATTTTTTGGTTGCCATATTTTTCTTTTTGAGGGTGTTTGGTTGCAGGTGAGATGAGAGAAGAGAAGATGAGATGAGATGAGATGTTGAGAGTAGAAAAACCTTGTTTAAGTAGTGAGATGAGATGATAGAAAACCTTGTTTGGGGCGGAGAGAGAGAGGAAATGAGATGTTAAATTTTTTTTATTTAAATAATTTAATTCTTATGTTTTTTTTTAATAATAAACTTATTTTCAAATCCTTAGCTTAGTAGGGAAATGTAACCACTATCATAAATAAATTGTAAGTAATATAAAATCAACATCATACCACCATTGATCATATTAACGGAGTTTTAATTATATTATGTACGACCTAATAACCATGAGGTCAAAGTTTTAAATCTCTCACGCCTAAATATTATTGAATTAAAAAATAATATTGAGCAAAAACTTCACACAACAAAAATGAAGTTTGACTAATTTAAAATATTTATAAACTTTTGTTTATTTCAAGAATTTTTAGACTTAAATAATAATAAAAAATTAAATACCAAAATTTTGTTTATTAAAAAACAATGAATTAAAAAATAAAAATAAAACCATTTGGTTAAATTAGTTATTATAAAATTTTAATAGTAATCTTTTTTTTTTATCAATTTTTTTTAAAGTAGAGTAAGACTAACTGCTCTGAAATAATATGAAAGTTAAATATCAATTTCTAATCTCGAAAGTTCATTTTATTGAACTGGCATTTTGATAATAATTATTACATGAACTAAAATAAAGAAATAGTGCTCTTCAAAATTTAAAATTTATTGTTGTTTTTTTAATGTAAAATTAATTTCAATCTCTATGTTAACTCATACAAGTCTTAGAAACTCATAGTTGTTTTTTGTATACATAAACAAAACTTTCAAAATTATTTAAATTAACTTACCCCCTTCCTAAAAAGAAAATAATAAAAAAAAAATTATAGATTCACTTCTACTATCATTTTAAATCTAGTTTAGTACCAAAAAAAAAAAAAAAAAAAAACTGAACCTCATTTTTACAACAAATAAATAAATTCAATAAATTTATTGAAATAAGTTCATATTTTTTAACTTATCGTAAAATAGGAATATAATTTTTTTTTTGAACCAAATAGGAATAGAAATTCAATGTGTATAAATTGTATAAATTTAATTATTGTTTTAATAATAAATGGTATTAATATTCAAAAAATAAAATATTTTTTAATTATAAATTTATAAATACGATTATTTTTAAAACATTCAAGTTTTATAAACTTTTTTGTTAATAAAAATGATTAAATAAAAAAAAAGTATTTACTTTTTTACAAATAAAAAATATTAAAAATTATTACTATATTTCAAGAGATAATATATATCTATTTATTTTAATTTTCAAAACTCAAATTTAATTAAATAAACATTTGATATAATAATAATATAATTCTTATAATTATCTAACCATAAATATATGAAGTAAAAATAAACAAATAAAAAGTCAATATAAGCATGTATGTTTAATGACAAGAGGAGACCCACAACTATTGTAATCTCAAAAAAAAGAAAAGAAAAAAATGTTAAGAAAAAAAGGAAAAAGAAAAAATGAAATGAGATGAGAGAAAATGATGAACACTTTAGGCCAAACTAAGTGTCGGAGGACCAACGCCTCCTCTCATCTCAAAACAAACACCCCTTCGAACGAGACCTTTAAGAAAATAATATTTTTGAAGGGAAACATAAACCAACATTTATTATTTTTGAAAGATAAATCAACACTTTTGATTGGATATAATTGTCACCTTTTTTCCACTGGTGTATGTGTTTTTAAGTACTTCTTGATTCACACGTGCGAAATTCAATCCATAAACCTAGAATCAAAGAGCTTAACAATGACAACTTCATCTTTCTGGTTAAGCAAGTTTCAGCAATGACGGCTGCAAATCTCTACTCTCCTTCACCTTCTCTTCCAAACACTCTCAAACACTCTCTCAATTCAAACCCATTTGCCCATTTTCCCATTCGATTTCCCAAACCCTTTTCAAAAAATCTCACCATAAAAGCAGTTCTCTCTCAAACCCCAACATCTACGACCCAATTTCAGCATTGTTTCTCCAAATCCTCAGATGGGTTTCTGTTTTGCGAGGGGATTAAGGTGCAGGACATCATGGAATCTGTTGATAATCGCCCTTTTTACCTCTACAGCAAACCCCAGATCACCAGAAATGTTGAGGCTTATAAACAGGCATTGGAAGGGCTGAACTCGGTTATTGGTTATGCGATTAAGGCTAATAATAACTTGAAGGTTTTGGAGCATTTGAGGAAGATGGGTTGTGGGGCTGTGCTTGTTAGTGGAAATGAGCTTCGGTTGGCTCTTCGTGCTGGGTTTGACCCCACCAGGTGAAAATTCCATAGTTTTCCTCATCATGGTATTTGAGATTGTTTTGATATTCGTGACTGTGTAGGTGAGCTCACGAGGCACCTCAACTCGACTATTCTCATGGGATATCCTATAACATTTTTTTTAGTACATATCGGGGGAAGAGAAACAAATATCAATTCTCGGGATCAAACCTATGACGCTATTGTTGAACTAGTTTACAACCAACAATGAAACCATTGCACCACTGATCCATTCGGTTATTAACTTTTAACATTCTGACCCTATAACGTTTGAATAATAAGGAAATTTGTAATAATTTAGGTTGAATTCATTACCTTTTAGTTACTTTTGAGACCATTAGGTTGGCATTTGAGATTATAAGATGAAGTTAGCTGGTTATAGGGTTCTAATGACTGTTTACTAAGCTGAACTTATTTTTGCTATTAATTATATTGCTTGTCAAGGAAACTTGTAGGAAGCTATTTACTACCACTGTGCTTTGAACCCATCATCTCTGTTAGTTTCTTCTTACACTTTCTATCGCTAGGTCACTCCATGATGACTTGCATTTGAGATTATAAGTCGAAGTTAGCTGGTCATACGTTCTCATGATTGTTTACTAAGCTGAGCTTCTTTTTTGTTATTAGTTATAGTGTTTGTAAAGTTTTTTTCTTAGAGAAAATGAGCTGTGGCGTGTTGTTTTCCATTTTCTTGGACTGATTTTTCTTTCATGAATCGGTTTACAGGTGTATTTTTAATGGTAACGGTAAGCTTTTGGAGGATTTGGTTCTAGCTGCGGAACAGGGTGTTTTTGTCAATGTGGATAGTGAATTTGACTTGGAAAATATTGTGGCTGCTGCGAGAATTGCTGGAAAGAAAGTTAATGTTTTGCTTCGAATTAATCCGGATGTGGATCCTCAGGTACTGGTTCATAACTAGTTATTATGGTTGTGTGTGGCTGCTTTTGCTCTTGAACTAGCCATTTCAATTGAGTAACTCAGTACAAAATTAGTTATCTTGCAAATGCCTGGTCTTATGGAAGGAGAAAGTTAACTTTATTAAATGTAAGGATTGAACTACTCAACTAGGCAAGATCACATTTGTGGGTAGCAAAAGAGTGTGATTCTTACCCATGTTTTTAAAAGCTCAAAGTGCACTAAGGCATTATAGCCTACTCTGTGGTTTAGATGCATTATAAGTAAGAACATTTATAAAGAAGAAATAACATAGTTGGAGTGAGAATATTAAAAAGAACACTCCAAGGGTTATTTGACCACTAGGCCCATTATGATGGGTATGAGTTTTTTTTTGTAATTACTCTTTAGGTCTTGTTTTACTTGATTGGACCCCTTGCTTTAAGAAGGTTCCCCTTTTGTGGGTTTGGTTTTATGTATGCCCATGTGTTTTATTTTTTTGTCAATAAAAGATGATTCGAAAGAGAGGCTATATCTCAGTTTCTAATACAGGAATGAGTAAGAACACCGATTGATGAAGTTAACTTTATATCAAAAAGCTTGTATCTTTTATCAAGTCAACGTTTCCTCCAACCATTATCATGGTACCATGAGGTGTGCCATTTTTTTCTAATCATTTCCTTTTGAGATTAAAAAGAAAAAGGATGCTGGGTACATGTTAAGTTTATGATTTGTCTTTGGTCTTATATTACCAAAGACTTTTAGCCACTTGCATCTTTTTAATGAAAATTATGGCTAAATAGTGAATGATATTCTATTAGCCTTGTGTTTGGAAAGGCTCCCTTATCCTTCCTTCCCATCTGCACCCAATGTTTGTTTTTCCTTGATTCTTTTATTGTAAAAAAAATTGACTGCTCACTTTTTCGCATTTCTGAATGATAGCATTCCTTCTATTGTTGCTGATACTGATTGTTGTATAATGATGTTCACCTAGGTACATCCTTACGTTGCCACTGGCAATAAAAACTCAAAATTTGGTATTAGAAATGAGAAGTTGCAATGGTTTCTTGATGCTGTCAAGGCACATCCTGATGAGCTTAAGCTTGTTGGGGCTCATTGCCATCTTGGTTCCACCATCACCAAGGTATGCTATCGACCGTTATGTTTCATTTTTGTTCTGTTAGTATAGCTCAAAATCATACATTATGAATTTGTGTGTTGTGACCCTATAACTGACATCTGTACAGATGAGATAATTACATTAGTTCATGAGATGTTTCAACTGTTCTTGGTTGCCATTTTATGAAATGAATTATTTTCTCTCCATTTATCTCTTCTCTTGTCATGTTTACTTTTATCCTAGATTATGACTGCCTATGCTTCTTCTCTTTTGTTTGTTCTTTTCTTGTTGAAGACTAATATCATTTGTCTTCATGATAGGTGGACATATTCAGAGATGCTGCAGTACTAATGGTGAACTACATTGACCAGATCAGAGATCAAGGTTTTGAAGTTAATTACCTAAACATTGGAGGTGGACTGGGGATAGATTATTATCATGCTGGTGCCATTCTTCCTACTCCAAGAGATCTAATTAACACGGTCAGTTGTTGTTTTCATTTTTCAAATATAGAATTACTATCAACATTTTACACATCTTTTTTGTTTTAAATTTATTTTTATCCTTACCTAATCATGCCATTCAACAATAACACAGTTGTGGGCATTAAACGCTATCAGAGACTTAGATGCAGATTGAACATTTGAAATTTCTCCAAAAAAAAAAGATTGAGCATTCGAAAAATATTTACTGTTGGGTTTATCTTTTTTCCCCTTTTGGCAACTCAGTATACTTAGTAGCTCAGAATTCAGATTTTATAGATCACATTATCTTGTCAAACTTTATACTTAATTTGCTTTGGTTCCAATATGATGCTTCATGGAGTTTACACTTTTCTTTTAATAATTATTTTTCACTATTGTCTCCGAGGGGTAGCCTCATTGATAGAGGCTTGGGATCCCCAAAGTATGCTCTCTTGGAGGTCCCATGTTCGAATTAATTGTAAAATATCTTGTTGTCTTTCGTGTTTGGGTCTTACAGTGGGCCCAGGTACCCTATGTATGTAGTGGGGGCAAAGCTTTGATTCCACGTTATAATAAAAGTATCACTTAATTGACTTTGTTTGCACATGGTTTTAAATTATTGGTATTGGGTTGAAAGCACAAAATATTCTGGGGGCAGTAACTGCCTCTCAAGTATGGTAATATGAATGGAATTATTTTCTTTTTTCAAATAACTGTTTGTCAACATTCTCAATAGTAGCTGCCAATGCAGGTACGGGAGCTGGTTCTTTCACGAGATCTTAATCTAATCATCGAACCTGGAAGGTCACTTATTGCCAATACTTGCTGTTTGGTTAATCGAGTAACGGGCGTCAAAACTAATGGGACTAAAAACTTCATCGTAATTGATGGAAGCATGGCTGAACTTATCCGACCTAGTCTTTATGATGCTTATCAAGTAAGTATTCCTCTAGATAATCATGTCTTGTTGTTAGATATAATAATTGTGCTTTGAGATGAACAAGCCAATGTTGAACATTTTGGTTGTTAAATATGCGGTCGAGCACTTGTTTGTCGTGATAATTTGATCAACTTGGCATTTGATGCAGCACATAGAGTTGGTTGCTCCTTCATCACCTGGTGCGGAGATCTCGATTTTTGACGTGGTAGGCCCTGTCTGTGAGTCTGCAGATTTCTTAGGGAAGCAAAGGGAACTTCCAACTCCAACCAAGGTAGAATCTTACCCTTTTATGGACTGATCACAACCATGGGGTGCTTCTGTGTAAAATCCAAGAAAATTTGAGAATGTGATGATATTTGCAGGGGGCTGGTTTGGTTGTCCATGATGCTGGTGCTTACTGCATGAGTATGGCATCAACTTACAATCTCAAGATGCGTCCTCCCGAGTACTGGGTACGTTGTCGCGCCTGCCTCGTTTCTTTTCACATCACATGATTTCTCTTTGAGAAAAATACATATTTAGTCCTTTAACTTTGGAGTCTAGTTTCTATCTGGTCTCTATGTTTCAAAATTTAACAATTTTACCTTAACATTTTAGTAATGCTAAATTTTAGTCTATGAGATAACAAAATTGTTTGTTACATAACATAATATTGACTAGATTAAATGATGACTAGGCTCATTTTCAATTCCAATATTGATGAAGGGATTGTCTTGGCATGAATTTAATTTTTAAAAGAAAACAAAACAAGTATAAAAGTAAACTAAAAAATACACAAGGACTAAAATTGAGCATGATTGAAATGTCATGGTATGAGTGTTCAATTTTGAAACATAGGAACTAAACAGAAATCAGACTTCAAATCTAGGGACCAAAAAAGTAATTTTACCTTTCTCTTTTCATATTCCACCTTAGCAAATCTTAGCACCTTGTTTATCTTCTTTTGTGGCATTTGACTCTCCTCTTTTGCATCAAACAAAATGCAAGTTCATTTTGATGGTCTGTAAGTTAGCTGTTTGGCGAGGTCGTCCAATCCGGTCTCAATTGATTCTTTGAATATAGGTTGAAGAAGATGGATCGGTGTCCAAAATCAGGCACGGTGAGACCTTTGACGATCATCTCCGGTTCTTCGAAAATCTTTAAATGGAGACTCGAGTTCATTCCTTTCCTTTTCGGTCTGGTATGGCCTTTCCTCCATGTATGTTTTTGTGTTTCAACTGATTAATCAAGCTGCTGCCCAATGTTGACTAGTCTTTTTTTTAGAATGACAGTTCTTGAACTTGTATAAACTTTTAAAACAAATAAAATGGTTCGTGTTTCTTATCTTATGTTGTAAGATGAAAAACAAAAAGCATATGAACTCATTGTCCTCAAGGAACAACTTTGTGCTTGAGATCTCTAAGATAGATTTTCTTTGAAGTCTTAGGTACCCACGAGTGAGCTTAATTGTAAAATTCGTGTTTTGGGACATGCATGAGATGCTCTTGGTTTTGTAGTGTGGCAAAGTTGTGATTTCCTAAGACTCTCAAAATTATTTAAATTAATTTATCATTTCAAAAAAAAAATATATATATCCACTCTTACTATTATTTCAAAGTACAACGTTGAATATAAGAGTATAAAATTTGAATCTCATTTTTTTAACAAACAAAATAAGTTTAATATTTTTAAGTTTATTGAAAATAAGTTCATACTTTTAAATTTATTGTAAACTACGAATAAAAATTTAATGTGTATAAATTATTTAAATTTAATTTTTATTTTAATAATAAATGGATATATTTATTGTTAATATTAAAAATAAACACATAACTTTTAAATATTAATTTTTAAATATGATATTTATAGTCTATCTTTAAACAATTGAAATTCTATAATTTTTTTTTGTTATTAAAAATGATTAAAAAATGAATAAAAATATGAAAATTTAACGTCATGTATTAAAAGATAATATATATCTATTTATTTTAATTTTTAAAATTCAAATATATTTAAATAAACATTTGATATAATAATAGTATAATTATTATAATTATATATTGATATATTAAAATAATATTATTATTATAAAAAAATATATCAAATATAAAATAAGTAAATAAGTAAATATATATATATATAAATAACAAGATGAAAAAAAATTTAAATTAAAAAAAAAGAGGAGAGAGAAGATGAGATGAGGTGAAGAACACCTTGGGCCAAAACAAGGTGTTGGGCTTCCAACATCTCACCTCATTTCATCTCCTCTTAAAACAAAAACCCCCTAAGATTAAATGTTAGAAACCTAAATTAGAAAGCTGAATGGGTGTGCTAGTGCTCTAGGCAGAGGTATTCATCGATCCGTGTCGATTTTCGCTGAAAATTGACCTTGAAATCAACCTATTGGTCCATTAATTGGTAAGTTTGGTCGGTTAAATCGGTCAATTCTTTTTAAAATATAATTTTATGGATTTATAGTTTTACATGATTCTATCCTTAAAAATTGAAAGTCTTTTTTTATTATTATTATTATTATTGAAATACCAAATATTTGGTATGATAATGTGCATTTTTTTTTTATTGATTCAGTTTATTTTATTAATGGTGAAATATAAGGAATTACACAACATAGTTATGTTTAATTCTAAAAAAAATGTTGGTTGGTTCGGGCTGTATATATAATAATAATAATAAAATTAATAAAAATAAAAAACCAATCAACCTATTTTTGGTTTTTATATTACTCAAATCGAAATGGATTGATTCTAAAAAAAAAAAAAAATTCGAAACTGACTGACTAACCTTGACTTGGTTAGTTTTGGTCGATCAATTTGGTTTGTGGGAAATTTATGAACACCCTTATTGTTAATTGGGGCAGGGCAAAATCACATACTATTTCGAATGTCATTTTAGTCCTTGAATTTTTGTAAACGATTGTCTTTAGGTTTGAGGTAGCCATATTTTTAAAATTTAAAATTTAAATTGTGAGATTTGAATCGATACATGAGCAAAAACTAAAAACTCTTGATGAATCTCGAGTCCGAGTTTGGGGTCATTGGGTTGTTTAGACTTTCCAGTTACTTAAAAAAAATGAAGAAATTTAGTTAAGAAAGTCTTTGTTCGACACGATATGTTTTGATGCCATATTCAATTGATTTCGAAATTTATTGATAAATTGTTACTTTGAACATCATTAGTTATTCTTAGAATGGTAATTTCATCAAACTATTCACAATTTATTTTTACAGTAATTCATACCTTTTGAGTTTGAAAATAGGAAGGAATTGTGTTGATGAAGGAAATTAGAAAGTAAGCTTATTCTGTGGATTTAAATAAAGTAAATAAATTAAATAAATACTCATTCTTCTTCAACAATTAATGGGAGTTGGGACCAATATTTTGTGATTAATATTATCTTTCCAAGTATTCTTTTTTAACTTTAGCCAAAATTTCTAAAGGTAGATAAAAAGAGAGGAGAAACAAAGTCCAAACATCATATCTTTATTTATTGTTTATTGTCTACTTTTTACAACGTTTCAAAAAACAATCAAATTTTGATGTTTTTGACATTTTACTTAACTTTGTGAGTAGGTATCAAAAGATCATGACCAAATAAATTAGTTCAGTAAATTGTTGTGATATGATTTTAGAGAAATACTTCTCTAAATATGAAGTTGCTTATATGGTATCTTAGAGTTACAATTTTATATTTTTATACAAATTGGGAGAAGAGAGACCAACAAACCTTGCATAGAGAGCACACCTATTCTCAATAATATGAATGTCGAATATCGATTTTCAAGCTCGACTTCGTGACCGTGGAATTGAAATAAATTATACCTAAATAAGATAACTAACTGTACCACTGACTGTGGATATGTCATTATTAATCTAAGTTCACTTTGAACCAACAAAGCGACCTCAAATGTTGCCACCTACCTAACTTCATTATAGTTGAAATTTAGCACTTTTATGCAACAACCTATAATTTATGAAGATGTTTGGATATAATTCGATTAGTTAATTAAACATATACTTTCTATATCAAAAAAAAAATCAACATATACTTTCATCAATCTTCACTCTGGTAGAACTAAATAAAAAAAAAAAAAAAAAATCTACAATTCAACACAACAAAATATTACAATTTGACATTTTATTAACCTTTCATGGTATTATCCACTAATTTATATGAGAAAGCATGCTTCAAACATAAAAGTCCTCCAAGAAAGTTAAAAAATATAGTTTGCATTTTTACTATTCGTTGCCAGAATATTTTTTTTTAACCATTTTCAAACGATCCTTCCAATTAAAAAATTAATTATTCCATTTGGTGAAGTCTAAGATTAGATAAATTTCCAACTTTATTTTAAACTTTTATTGAGAGTAGAAGAAGAGAGAGCGTTCTCTAAAGACTAGAAAGGTAACAAATATATAGTAAAATAGGGTTTGGCCTATTTACTTCAATTTTGGTTTATTTTTAGTTCTTAATTTCCAAATCTAATTTTTTTTCCTTAAAAAAAGCTTAGAATTAATAATATATATATATATATATATATATATATATATATATATATTTGTTCATTGAAAATTCTACTCTCTATAATTAGACATGGATAAATCGAACAATATCATCTAGTTTTTCTTTTAATTGACGGGCCAATATGGATTGAACAATCATGTCATAGTTTCTCAACACCCTATTAATCATTAATCTATTTCATAATGATTAATATATTATTAAACTTTTGTTATATTATTCATGATATTATTAGAGTACTACTTATTTTAGCAACATATTATTGAGCTAGCTCTTAACAACATCGATACTTTATTAACATTAGATATCTTAGATGAATTTATAATAAAATTTGGTTTAAAAAAGATATAATAAAAATTGATTTTAAGTTTTTTTGGAATAGAGAAACTAGTATTTAACATTTAGTTTTTGAGTTCAATCATACATGATACTAATAGAATGGTGAACTTTTTTTTTTGTTTGAAACAAAGGAAACTAGCATTTAACATTTACAGATTAAAAAATAAAAATATAATAAAATTCAAAATTGAGACTAAGAAAAACAAAAATAAAATAAATTTCAATGATATTACTATTTGAGAATTTACCATGAACCGCACATTCTACTCTTGTATTATACTTGCAGCAGAATTTTAAAAATAATTCATTTATAACATATTTATTTCTATCACTCAATTGGTGATATAACTCAATTTAAATGTCTATCACTAATAGAAAACTTAAACAGTAATAGAATGAGTCTATCATTTATTAAATTATATCACTAAAACTCAACAAATGATAGAAGTCAATTTATATTTTTTACTCTAACAATTATTTTTAATTTTATACTATAGATAAAAATATTTTATCTTTTTTTGTTATACATGCAAATTCCTCTTCCTATTCGGTATAAGTTAATAATGTACTAAAAAGAAGTATAATTTCTAGAAAGAAAAAGAAAAAAAAACAGAGGGACACTGACTTTCGAATATTCGCCTTCGGATAATCCGAAGGAAACGCGTATTTGGATTTTCCTTTGTTTTTCTTCTTCCTCAAGCCTTTCCCGAATTACCCTTTGTACCATCCAAGACGCGAAAATGAAATAAATAATTAAAAAAAAAAAAGAAAAAAGAAAAAAAATAAGCGGTTTTTCATCCATAGCTGCTGAATTTCCCTTTCAGAAATGCCCATTTCTTAAAACCCTTCAAAATCCATTAACAACACCCAAAACTCCACTCACATTGCTCCAAAACCTAACCCTTTTCCTTTCCAAGCTCAGCCTAAGTTCATCTTAGGCCTTTCCCACTTCAAGATTTTCAGCCTTTGTTTAATCTCGGTGGGTTAGGACTAATTATCTCTCTTTCCCCCCCCTTTTTTTCTTGTGATTTTGTTCTTTCCATTTTGAAATTGCATTGTTGGGGACTGGTTTTTTTGTTCCTTTATTGTTTTTGTTATATGGGTTTGTGTTAAATGCCATTTTTTGTAATTGGGGTCTTGATTTTTGTTGATTGAATCTATCAAGAACAGCCACAACTCCACTCCCATTGTTTCAAAACCTAACCCTTTCCTTGTTGAAGATTTTCAGCCCTTGTTTATTTTGGTGGGTTAGGACTGATTCTCCCATTTTCCCCCTTTTTTTCTTGCTGATGTTGTTCTTGCCATTTTGAAATTGCATTGTTGGGGACTGCTTTTTTGGGTTCCTTTCTTGTTTTTGTTATCTGGGTTGGAGATTAGATGAACTTTTTGTGATTAGGGTATCGATTTTTGTTGATTGAGTTCGTATTTGACCTGTGATTAGTTTATTGCATGTGTGTGTGTTGTTGTCTGATGTGTTGTTTGTTTTCTTCTGTCGCTTAGCCTAAATTTATCTTAGGCTTTTCCCAGATGAGGACTTTCAGCCCTCGTTTAATCTCGATGGTTCAGGTCTTATTCTCTTTCGTCTCCCTTTTTCTTGCTGATTTTGTTCTGCCATTTTGAAAATGGATTGTTGGGGACTGATTTTCTTGGTTCCTTTCTTGTTTTTGTTATCTGGGTTGGAGGTTAAATGCTCCTTTTGTAATTGGGGTACCGATTTTTGTTGATTGAGTTTGCATTTGACCTGTGAGTAGATTATTGCTTTTGTGTGTGTGTGTGTGTGTTTGTTTTATTCTGTCTCTTTGTTTTTCGATCTCTTTATTGCATTTTCCCTTATCTCTATTGTCAAGAGAATGTGAGCTGTAAGGATTGCGTTTTTTAAATTAATTTTCAGTATGTTAGGTAGGGAAGAATCTGGACGTTTGGTTAAGGGATAAGAAAAATGTGATTTGATGCTTGACCTTAGCACAATGGAAATTTTTTTTAACATCCATATCCTTTTGGTTTTTGATTTTTTAATGAAATCTTTTGGTTTTTGATTTTTTAATGAATTTTTTTTAATGGGATGTGGAATTCAGTTTTATTTTTAAGCTGATTTCTTTTGTTTGGAAGAATAATTGAATTAAGATGAAGTTTTATTCATTTTCTTTTATTAATTAGATAGTGATGTTCAGCTCCATTTAGTAAAAAATAGGTCAATTAGCAAAGTAAGCCATAGAAGGAATAACCTTTCTTTTACTCCTTTTTCGTTTTAAAGTTTTCCTTAACCCTTCTTTTTATGTAGAACTTTAGTTTTGAGGAGTATCATTTTGTCTGAAGTTAGATTAAATGCTATAGAATTCAATCCTTTTTAAAAAAAAAAAATCAAGGAAACATTTAGTATAGACATCGACTTGCTGTTTCTCATAATCTGATTTTTTTGATATCCATGAGTGTTTGAGACAACTTACGTGCACCTTGAATGTTCTCGTGTGACATACCTCCTTACCCTACAACATTTTGATGTCAAGGAAATTCGTAGGTAATTATTTCCTTGGTAGGTGGCTGCCATGATTGAATCCACATTCTCTTGGATCCCTAGGCTCCCTTTAACCACTAGGCCAACCATGGTTGTTTCTTATAAGTTGAATTAGAAAAGGTATATTTCTAAACCTCTGATCCAGGTTGAAAGAATCTATTTGGAATGATTTAGTTTCTTCTTTAGTTGCTTTGGTTGTGTTAATCGTCCACCTCTAATAATGTGTAGCAACAATTTTGTTGGTTTCAGAATTATCTGGATTTGGTTTTCAAGTCTTCATTCTCTGCCCTTTGGCATCTGTCTGGGGGAGTTGCAAATTTTTAGTAACCGTTTCGATGGGATTTCTCCCCTTCATACTCATCAATGAAAGTTTTGTTTCCTATAATTTTTTTTTTCCATCTACATTATTTTAAGCTGAGAGGGTTTTTCAAATTCGTGATAAGTTTAAGATATTTCTAATGAAATCGAAGTATTTGTTATTTTTTAAAATATTCTTGGATGTTTACTCATTTTGATCATGTTCCAAATAATTTATTTTCGTAGTTTTTTGGCTTTAGGTTCTACCGCACTTCCGTGGAAGTTGGGTGTGTGGGAGGAAATCATTCAAGTTACCATCATTTAGGTGTTGTCAAGTTTTTAGTTCTTATATGGCTGGTGATTCTTTGACAAGCTCTAATGGCACTGGCAATGCAAATGCACCACCTGATCCACGGAGGACTTATCAAGTTGTTGTGGCTGCTACTGAAAATATGGGTATTGGTAAGAATGGGGAACTACCATGGAAGTTGCCTTCTGATCTCAAATTTTTCAGAAACATAACCACAACAACATCCGATCATGGTAAAAGGAATGCAGTTCTAATGGGTCGAAAAACATGGGAGTCTATTCCTCCTGAGCATCGACCCCTTCCTGGTCGTCTCAATGTTGTCCTGACTCGCTCTGGGAGTTTTGACATTGCCACTGTTGAAAATGTCATAATATGTGGTAGTTTAACGTCTGCTTTGGAATTATTAGCAGCTTCTCCTTACTGTTTGTCTATAGAGAAAGTGTTTGTTATAGGTGGTGGTGAGATATTCAGGTGTGAGCTTGTTTTCTTGATCTCTCTTAGTGTACTATTTGTTGTTTCTGTTCACTGATTGTTTTTAATGCAGGGAAGCTCTGAATGCCCCTGAGTGTGATGCTATCCACATTACTGAAATTGAGGCAAATGTTGAATGTGACACCTTCATTCCAGCTATCGACAAGTCTATGTTTCAGCCATGGTACTCATCCTTTCCTGTCGTAGAAAATAACTTTCGATATTCTTTCACTAGTTATGTCCGTGTGAGGAGCTCAATCGAACCACCCGATGATCGGAACGATGGTTTGATCTCTAACAACAAGCCTGATTCATCTAACTTTGAGGCTAAGAAGTTCTCTTTCCTACCGAAGGGGATTTTTGAGAGGCATGAAGAATACTTGTACTTAAAACTTGTTCAAGAAATCATTTCAGGTGGTACTCCCAAGGATGATAGAACAGGAACAGGTACTTTGTCAAGATTCGGTTGCCAGGTAATGTTATCTTATTATTTGGGATATCTATTTTTCTTTCAGTTGCTTCATTTTAAATGCTAATGTGTGTACAAATTCTTTTCTTGTTCCTGGTGTCTGTACAGATGCGATACAACTTGCGCAAAACTTTTCCATTGCTTACAACTAAGGCATGTGCCAGTTTCCTATTTTGATTTCTTTTGTAGCTGTATTGTGAAAGCGAAACTCCCTCCTTTTTTCTCTGTTTCTCTTATGCAATTTCTAAGCATCTGGTGCATCATTTATGAGAATGGTTCAGTTGTTGACATACATTCTTACCATTTGATCCTTCAGAAAGTATTTTGGCGAGGGGTTGTTGAAGAACTTCTTTGGTTCATAAGTGGTTCAACCAATGCAAAGGTAAGATGCTATGCTTTCGTCATCAATTTGAGCTTTTACTTTACTAGTTGGGTGGCAAGCATTGTATCACTATCAACTGGTATGTCCATTTGAAAATTGAAATTAGATTGCAGTCTTGTAGCTTAGTTGGTCTGCTCAATTTATGAAGCGAATGGCTCAGTTGTTCTTCCAGTCGTCTATACGTATTTTGTCTTTGTCTCAGATCCTTGGCCCTAATGAAAAAAGGAAGTGTTAGGAGTTGGAACTTATTGGTTAAGTGTTTTGCTTGGTTGGGGTGTTTCCATTCTGCTTTTTTTTAAATTTACATCCATGACTGTAGCATGTACTTTGACTAATGTCACGAGACATACCGACTGACCTTACAACATTTAGATGTCAAGGAAACTCATAGGAAATAATTCCTAGGCAGGTGGCTATCATGGATTGAACTCATCACCTTAAGCACCCCGAGACCCTTTTTGACCACTTGAGTTACTCCATGATGGTTGGGCGTTTCCATTCATAGCTTGGGGCCTTGTGGCATAGGAGTTTGGTTGGTTCAATCATCACTGTAATGGGCAGCAGAATACTATTATGGCTGAGTAAAGGTACTTTTAGGAACTTATAAGAAGTCATTTCAAAGTCTCCCCAGTTTCCTCAATTTCACTAAATTCTCCATTGGAGATTGATTTCATGTTTGTTTATAGGAGGATCATTGTATTGGTGATCGTCTTCTTTGTTTGATTTTCTTGGAGAGATTTCTTTTCTTATAATGAAGCTGCAGGTATGTTCTTGATGTCATCTTGAGAACACAATCACATTCCTATTGATGGCATTTCTGGATTGTTTTATCATTATTTTTACAAGTATCACTTCCATTGATTTTTTATCTTTTGGCGTGATTTTCCACTTTCTTTGATGACGAAATATGGGTTCCGAATCCCTTTATCATAATCGTTTTTGGTGGCTTTTGCATTTGTTCAGGCATACTTTTGTGTTTGGCCTTTTTGTAACCTTGAAATGGCTCTTTTAGGGGGTAAAATGTTGCATACAAAGTATAACATGTGCAAATGTTCAATTCTACATCATTATTAAAACTAACAATCACGAAGGAATTAAAATGAACGCTTTATTAGCGGGCATGTAAAACTTCATTTACTGGACAAGTTGACTTGAGTTATATCCTAAAGTTCAGCCATATCAACAGGTTCTTCAGGAGAAGGACATTCATATATGGGATGGCAATGCATCCAGAGATTACCTCGACAGGCAATTTCCTTACTGGTACATTTTGAAATTTGAATTGTTCGAAAGACACTTTAAGTCTTAACTCTGTTTTTTTTTTGGTGATCTTTAGTATTGGCTTGAAAGAAAGGGAGGAGGGCGACTTGGGACCTGTATACGGGTTCCAGTGGCGACATTTTGGTGCTAGGTTCGTGGATTACTTCGAGGATTGCTTTCAAATTCGTTTCTATTTCCTTTATTGCAGGATTTTGAGCTTTAATCCTTTCCACATTTCTTCAACAGGTATACTAACATGCATGCTGACTACACTGGTCAAGGATTTGATCAGTTGCTAGATGTAATTAACAAGATAAAAAATAATCCAGATGACCGGAGGATCATTCTTTCTGCTTGGAATCCATCTGATCTCAAACTGATGGCACTTCCTCCTTGTCACATGTTTGCCCAGGTTGGATTCAAATGCATGGGTTTACGTTCTCCGTTTATTTGCTTACGTTGTTTATTGGTTGCCTTTTGCAGTTTTATGTAGCGAACGGGGAGTTATCGTGTCAAATGTATCAGCGCTCCGCTGACATTGGCCTTGGTGTTCCATTTAATATTGCATCATATGCTCTTCTGACCTGCATGATTGCACATGTTTGTGGTACGCTACTCAATTATGACCAGCAGTTTATTTTTGAACTATAGCAATGGCTGAGCGTTTAAATAATCTGGTTGAAATCAAACTATTACTTTGGGGCAGGCTGTTTAATGATATTATTATTTCTATACGGTCCCTTTTTGTTTGAGTATTCTTTCATGTACTTCTATGTGGCAATCTAGTAAAGTCACATAATTAAATCTAACCTAACTCATCGGCTTAAACTCTTAAGTTGATGATAAGATCTAAAAAAATACGAAACTGTATTACGATATAAACGAAAAGGAAATACAAGATAACCAAGCTTGGACGTCCCAATTTTGAGAACTTCTCTCCAAGTCCTAGATCATTTACCGGAATATCTCATACCTCACTCATTCCCCTCCCCCTCTATTTACAACCAATCTCCTAATGAACTCTTAACTGAATTGTACACAAACCCCTATATTATTTCTAATTTCTCGAAGGATCATCCTATCAGTCGATTGGTGATTTAACGTAATTCAACATGGTATAAGACTAGGAGGTCTTGTGTTCAAACCTGTGTAGAGTCGTTTCCTCCCCAATTGATATTAGATATTCTAAAAAAAATTCAAGCCCATAAGTGAGGGAGAGTGTTGGTTGATATAATTAAATTTACCTCAATCCATCAACTTAAGTTTTTGGGTTATTCGGTGATTTAACATTATTCAACATCATAAAATAAAGTTAATTTGTTTTCGATATGACTCTTAAAATTTTATTCTTTGTATGTGCAGGTCTTGCCCGAGGCGATTTCATACATGTGATTGGAGATGCTCATGTTTATCGTACTCATGTGAGGCCATTGCAGGAGCAGCTTCAGAAACTCCCCAAACCGTTCCCAGTATGTAGGAAAACTACAATTATGCAGGTCTTCCATGTTAGCATTCACTAATCAGCTGTTTTTAAAATTACACCTATCTTATTGTAGATTTTGAAGATTAATCCCGAGAAGAAGGACATCGATTCTTTCGTGGCAGCTGATATTGAACTAACAGGTTATGACCCTCATGAGAAGATAGCAATGAAAATGGCAGTTTGAACATGACCCAACTTTCCACCAAACGGAGACTCAATTCCTTAATCTACATGTTCTCCAAATTTTGAGGTACGTGCAATAAAATTACAATGAACTATGTTCTATGAGTTGTTTCTAATTGATCAAATGAGATTTAATAATCAGCATAAGAATGCGATTTCGTTGGTACTGATGTGGTTTAGCGATATTTCAGGTACAAGCATCAGAGGTTTGGTCAATAGGGTCAGAAAATAAAAGGTGTTAATTGGATATGCTTTATACTTTATTATGGGTAGTGAGAATCCTTCAGTTTCCTGTGGTTGGTTCTGGAGCGATTTAGTTCGGTTTTGTATTTGCTATAGTTTTTTTTCTCATTGAAAAATGGAATGCTTTTACACACAAATACTTGGTTTAATACCGTGTGACATACAAACATTATGTAACCTCGACCGATCATTCTCGGACTTCATCTGGTTTTGAAATGATGGAGAATTTGATGGATTGTGTTGTGTATACTTCCTATTTCCAGTTGCAACTTTAATAGATTACCGACATGTCTTAGTGCCTGCCTTTGCTTGATTAAACATCATGCATATTTCATGTTAGAGAAACCTTTCCTGTTTTTCTGGAGACATGAAAGATGAAACGACAAATCTCGACGTCGCATAAAATATTTAACAGTCCATGTCGAAGCCGAGGGATATGGTTTGATATCTTTCGAATGATTATTTGGGGATGAAACATGGTATTGGAGTCTATATATTCAATAAGAAACGAAAACCTTTTCATTGATGAAATGAAAGTGTTATAGAGGGAGAATGAGATGAAATGAAAGTGTTATAGAGGGAGAATGAGAAGGTCAAGTATTGAGTCTTGTTTACCATGAGATAACAAAGTAAAAAACCAAAGTTGGTTGCTGTCGAAAAGTTGAACATTCAACTTAAGATCTTGATCATATGTGGCTTGATCATTGATCGAATTTTAGTATAAGTTGCAGTAGAATTGGATATTTTTAGCAGGGAAAGAGTCGATGATGGAATTGGAATGTAAACCATCTCGAAAGTGGTATGCATTGGAGTGTAAACCGTGTCTTGAAAGTGTTATGCGAATCGTATGACCTAAAAGAGTGTAGGAATTGTAGTGGCATCTGAGTCCATCCTAAACTTGGGTTTGGAGACAAGAATTGGAATGGGAATTGTATTCTTTTGTATTGTGTGTTGGAGTTGTAGATGCCTATTCCAAGGATTGGTTGCCTTGAATTGAATAGCATCAGTGTGTAGGATAGAATCATTATTATTATTATTATTATTATTATTATTCAAATGCTTCTTCCCTTTATCCAATTAACAGCTCATTTGAATAAATTCCCTTTCCATTAGTACCATTATCTTTCTCATTCATTGAAAACTAGAAGCCCCTCTTCTAAGCTCTTATCTAAATATCCCATATCCAAGATTTTAATTCGCTTCGTCATACCGATTAGGGCATAAGTATAGGCTTCGTTCGAGTAAGAGCGAGTGTGATGAACAGTGATAGTGTTTTGTTCTATTTGTACGATATTCAGTTGCGACCTTTTTAGTAGTTAGTCGAGTTAGGTTTTTTTTTTAATAAATGTAAAGAAACCATGGATATTTTATTATGCCCACAGGCTAAAATCCTAGTTTTGAAAATACCCTAAATCTATGGATTTCAATACTAGAACATGAATGGAATAATGGGCATGTGTGATCTCATGACAAAGTACCAAAATTCTCCTTTTACTGTTTATATTATTTTGATGATTATTCTCAAATCTGATCAGAATTTGATTCAGACCTATTTAGGACAGATGCTTTACTTTACTTACTTTCCCAGGTATTAAAGAATTGCTTAGTCTTTATTTCTCTTCATTTTTAGTTCTAAACAGCAAATATGATGGAAATTTGAGCCATTTGATATAATGTTTTAATGAGTTTAAGTTGTGTTCAAATTGTTAAAAAAAATGTTTTAGCTAATCAATATAGCACAATCTACAAAGGTAAATGCTGGAGGTAAATGCTGGCAATGTATGGAAATGAGATGTTTCTCTTTTCTTTTTTATTAAAAGAAAACTACTACACCAAATATAAGATGTTATCTTTGTTTTTTTTTTTTTTTTCGTAAGTAAAGATTGGGAGAAGGGAACCACAACCCCTATATAAAGGATATCGCTTCTCTCAAACAAATGAGAGTCAAATATCGATTTTCAGGATTAAATTTGTGACAGCAAATTCGAATTGGATTACCATTAAACAATGAAATCAGTATGTCATCTATCCTTTGAATGGTATTATAGTTGCTATATCTTATAAATAAAGTGTTTCATTTATAAATTTTAATTAAAATATCGTTTTGGTTTATGAACTTTTCAATGGTAATTGCTAAAACTATAATTTTGTTTCATTTTTGTTTCAAACTTTCAAGTTTAGTAATTAATTCCATTTATAAATTTTAGTTAAAATAAATAAGTTTTGTTTCATTTTAATAAGGATAACTTTTATTCCATTTTCATCTCAAACTTTCCGATGCTTAATTATAATTCATAAATATTAAGGTCCCGTTTGATAACTATTTTATTTTTTATTTTTTGTTTATGAAATTTAAACCTATTTCTATTCAAATTTCCTAGCATGTGCTCCATCTTTCCTACCATGTATCCATCATTCCTTAAGAAAGTAGGAGAATATTAACCAAATTTCAAAAACATAAATAAGTTTTTGGAAGCTACTTTTTAAGCTTAAATTTCATAAAAAAAAATTGTTATCAAACGGTTAAAATTTTAGAAAAACGATTAAAAAGTTATCCTTGTTAAAGTACTTTGTTTTTTTTATTAAAAGATTCACCCATCGTCCTCTTTAAATTTGGAAATATGCTCATATTTTGAATATTTTTGTATTAAAATTATTAATATTATCGATCAGTTTTAATTAATATTAACTTTAACTTTATCAGATGCTTATACTTTAATTGTTTTAAATATATATATGTGTGTGTGAATTTAAATTGGACATTTAGCTGTTTCTCAAAATAAAATAAATTTGGAAGTCGGGAGATTATAATTGAACATTTAAAAGTTTATAGAACAAAACTTTAGGGGTGTGTTTGGAGCACCGATTTGGTTATGATAAACTGTGAGTTATTATAAATAGTGTTTGAGGGGCAAATTATTATAACATGGATTATGATAAACGGTATTTGAGGGGCTGGTTATGTAACAAAAAGTAATATATGTAAGACTTAGATAAATGGACACGTAGGTTTAGATAAACGGGTACGCAGATTTAGGTAACCACCGTTTATAATAAACGGTGGAGCAAACATCGATTTGATTATTATAACCAACTCGACCATTTACATAAATGGGGCCCAAAACACACCCTAAGTCTATAAACAAAATTATATTTTTACCATAAATTTTTGTCTTTATAGTTTAGAAAGTAAAATATAATTTAATTTTCTTCCAATCATAAAACTAAAATTTGTAATTCAACATCGTTTCTAAAAAAAAAACATGCATGTTAAATCATGGGTTTGATGGGAGGTGTTGGTTTGGTATCAATTACTATTTATGTTGTTATAGGTTTGTCCCCCTTGTTTGGTTGGAGGGCTTGCATTTGGATACTTACTTTGGAGGGTTTGATCTATAACCCACTCTATTGTCTTTGTAAGGCATTAAAAAACTATCACAAAAATTGAAAATGACATTATGATTAATTATAGAAATTTCATGATATAGGAAAAATTAAGTTACATCTTTTTGAGTTGTTGTAGGTTAAGGTAATCTTGGCATACCCAATTCAAATAAAGTTGCTTTTCGTTTTTTTTTTTTTTTTTGTGGGTTATTTATTTTTAGTTCAAATTGAATATAGGATCTACTTTTAATGTTTTTGCTCTAAAATAAAGTGAGAGGTAATGTTGAATAATTGAATTTTAACCAACCATTTATGTAGTTGAGTTAAATTCAATCAAGTCAACACGTCACCAATAAGTTAATTCGAAACCGTCAACTAATTGTGATATTATAATTTCTACCTACCAAAAGGCCAAATATTTAAATCTACCCTCTTACAATTTAAACAGTTTCGAATAGTAATTGTATTGATGAATTTTCCTACATATTCAAAATGGCCATTCATATGAAACAACTTGGGAAAAAATGAATTGGATATCAGACAATAATATCTAAGGGGCTGTTTGTTTGACATATTTAAGTAGGAGTTAGTAGGAGGAGTTATTAACTCTTCCTAAAAAATCTACATCCAAACGAGTTTTTATTAACTCCTCCTCATTTTTATTTTTAAAAATAACTCTCATTTCTAACCATTCATTTTTAATCATTCATTTATAACTACTCAATCATTTCTAACCACTTATTTTTAATCATTCCTTTCAAATCAATCAAAATAATTCATTTTTAACCATTCATTTTTAACCATTTCTTTTTTAACTACTAAAAATAACTACTCATTTTCAAATCTTCATCCAAACAAAATTTTGACTTTTAACTCCTATATACAAAAACTACATCCAAACGAGTTTTTGACACAATTCTCAATTTTTAACTCCTCAACATAACTTCTCAATATAACTTCTTAACCTAAAAACTACATAAATATGTCAAACAAACAGCCCCTAAGGGACTCGATATACTGTAAAACAAAAGTTGATTTGACAAGAGAATATATGTAATAGTTTAAATGAAATTACTTTTTTTTCTTTTTTCTCTTTTTTTTTTAAAAAGTTTAAATGTAATTACATTTAAAAATTGAATTAAATCATCCAAATATTCTATTTATCATATTAAAAATACACTTTTATATAATTATATATATATATATATATATATATATATATATATATATATATTCTCTAGGTGTGGGGACCAATACACCAGCACAGACTTATTAAAAAAAAAACTAGCTCTTACCTAAAATTTTTAGGGAACTCATACTTAAACGTGCTTGCACGTGTTTATATTTTGATTATATTTATTTTATTAAAGTAATTATAAATAAATAATAATTATTATTAATACATTCAATTCAATAAGAAAATCAATATTCCCAACTTCCATGACATTATTTTCAAGATAAAACTAAAAAGATGAAATATTAAAAGTTGATTAAGTTCGATGATTATTTTTCTATTTATGATAAATGTCATAGATTATACAAAAATAAATATCATATACAACATTTTCGAGCATTTTACAATAATATAGAGTTAAAAATAAATCATTATAAATGTAAATTATGTTGTTATATATATATATATATATATATAATGCTATAAATAGCAATAACATAAAAAGACCAATTTTGCATATTTTCATGTAACAATGTAACATTTCAATATAAACAAAAAAAGAAAAATATTAAAACTCAAAGACTAATATTTACTTTTAATCAAGTAAAATAAATTGAATTAAATAATTTGTTCGCAAAAAAAAAAGATTCTCTTACTTAAACTTCTTTATAAAATATTTTATTTTAAAAACTTTCCAAATTCAATTCTTTCAAAAAAATATTATTCATAAAAGTAAATTTTTTTAGGTTAGAGAATATGGAAAGGTTGAAAATATAATAAAAAAAATAAAGAGATGTAAGAAATTTTTGTTGAGAAACAAACAAACTAAAAAATACTTGTCAATTTAATTGATTGGAAATTTAAAAGGCAAAATCTAACTATCTTACTCTTTGAAATTCCACTATAAATTAAACTGGAGTGTTTTTAAGAGAAAACTAAACATGAACTTTGGGGTTTTTAATTACAAAATTATATTCTTTTAAATAATTAATAAGTTATAGTAAATTAAGAAAACTAAGTAAATTGAGAATCAGATTTAAAATTAAGAAAGTTTGTGTTTGCATACAATAATTTTTTAAATTAACTTCTTTTTTTTTTGAAAATATATTGGGGAAGGGGGAACAAATGCTGATTCTCATGCTCGAACTTGGGATGCTGGTATTGAATTCGTTTGCAACCAAACAATAAAATCATTGTGCTATTAATCCATTCAGTTTAAATTAGCTACTTGTATGATACTAAGATAAGATATGAAGTTTATCTAAAAAATGATAAGATATAAAGTTATTTAATGAGAAAGAAAGTATATATGATTATGTATAATTCAATATTAGTTTAAAAGGATTGATATTTAATACATGCTTTTTTTATTTATATTAATATATTATTCTAAAATAAACTTTCAATTTTTAATGATTTTTAATAATACACAAACGTTTTTAAAAGTATATATTAATGAGAAAATCTAACTTTTTTATTGAATGACCAACTTTTTTTAGTAGAATATTCAATTAAGTACTAATGAATTTAATTTATTTTTTTAAGTATTAATAAATTTAATCGTAAATTATTTTAAATTAAGTGAAATATATTAGTATATACAACCTTTGATTATGGATAGAAAAATCAATATGTTAATTATTTCAATAATAGGTTTCTTGGTTGAAATTTTGAACACATCTGAATGAGCATTTCTTACAATTTAATAACCAATTTAAACATTGTTCATAGCGACTTTTTGGTAAGTTAATAAATATAACACCAATACAATAATTAAAATGAGGAAAAAATTGATACATGCACATGTATGCATATAATTTTTCATAAATTTTATTAAGTTATAAATATTTATAAGAGACTATATACAAATGTAATTTGACTCTACTTAAAATGAATCTACAACATTTGATTCTTGATTGAAGTATCAATATGTATACTACTTCAAGAATAATTATCTTGGTTGAAATTTTGAACGCATCAACATAAACATCTTTTACAACATGTTGACCAATATAAATATTTTTCGTAGCCACTTTTTGATAAGTTAATAAATATATTAATGTATATAAATAAAATGAGGAAGAAATTGACATATACACATATAAATATATGATTCTTCATAAATTTTACTGAGCTAACTATGTTTATAAGAGACAATACAATGTAATTTGAAATATACTTACGTTTAATTTCAAATGGTAGTATATCATCTTCATTGTTACATATCTAACCTTTTTTTTCCATTACAAAGGATTAACATTGCTACAAAAGAAAGTAAGGGAGGTTAGATTAGGTAATTCAACAAAACTTATATATATATATATATATATATATATATATATATATAAAAGTAATTCAACAAAGCCTATACAAAATAATTCAACAAAAATGATAAGAAAGCAAGAGCAAGAATAATAAGTTAAAAAAAGAACATAAGTGACTTGAATTGTTGAAAAAAGGCTCTTTATACAGTGGTAGGGAAAAAAAAGTTACAAAACTTTTGAATTTTCTCTATTAAAAAATAAATTATAAGGAAAATAAGTTATAGAATTAAATATATAACTTTTCCAATTCTAACTCATTCATTTATCATATATTTATATATAGACATGAGAAGATGTAAAGTTGGTTATATAACTCCTATATAATTATTTCTTAAAAAAAACTCCTATATAATTAAAAACATTAAATGAAAAGAAAAAAACCTACAAATTCACGTATAATTAACTCCTACTTAATTAAAAACATTAAATGAAAAGAAAAAACCCGAGATGGGGACCAACAAACCCTACATAGAGGGCATACCTGCTCTCAAATAATTGAGAGCAAATACCGATTTTCGGGCTCGAACTCGATCGTGGAGTTGAAATGGATTAACACCAAACAAGATAACCAACTGCGTCACTGACGCTGGGTAATTAAAAACATTAAATGAAAAGAAAAACCTAAAGATTTATATTTAAATTTAGTGGCATTTATAAATATTTAAATAATAATATAGAGTGGCATCTTTGAAATTTTTAAAACAACTATTGGACAAATTGGTCCAAAAATGATTCTCCTACTCAAGCCACACTTTAAAGTTTTAAGATAAGATTATTCTAGGTATCAATTCTTTAATTGTCTATTTTAATTGTAACAGATTTTTATAAATATTTTATCCATAGCAAATTTTAAAAAGATGTTTTTTTGAGTTATTCACTCTCTCTTAGTTGAAGACGGTTGGTTTGTGATAACAATTAAAAACTTATTAAAGATCATTTGTTGCACATATTAAATTTCTTTTTAAAGGTTGTTATAGATTATTATTATTATATTCAATTCCATCGTCACAAGTTTGAACTTGGAAATCTGTATTCAAACTCTCATATTATTTTAGAGTAGTTATATAGTTTGTGTAGGATTTGTTAGTTCATCTTCCCTTAATTTGTACTAAAAAAATGAGTATTATTAATTACATCCAAACAAGTTTAACTATGTAAAACAACTCTTTATTTTTTCTAATTAAAAATAAATTCTCATTTTTAATCATTAATTTTTAATTATTCATTTCTAACTCTTAATTTCTAATAATTTATTTTTAGTTACTCAAATTAACTAATTTTTAACCATTCAATTTTAATTATTTTTTAACTACTCATTTCAAATTCACATCAAAATAAGTTATTGTTTCTAACTTCTCTAAAAAAAATCACATTTGAATTAGTTTTTTACTCTAATTCTCAAAAAGAAATAATTGCATGATGCCAATGTTTTAAAATTAAAAATAAAACAAATGGTTCAAATTTACGTCCAGCAGCAATTATTTCTCATTCTCAAATTCTAACCATTCAAAATAATTTCTTCAACTAACTCTTTATAAAAAAAAAAAAACTCATACAAACACCTTTTTACATCGGATCATATTATTTTCAGCAAATTAATTAGCACACATAATTTAGTCTTGTCATGTATATCACAAAACAAAAGCAAATACATTAAAATTGACTAAACACATTACTTTCATTAGGTTTTACTATAATTGTTAGTATCGAAAAAGGGTTAGTGGCACCGAATAGGTTGATGTAATGATTTCAATTTTTTGTTATAAACTAGTTCAATACCAACGTCACAAGTTTGAGGCCGAGAATCAATATTTGTCTCTCTCCCTAATATATACTCAAAAAAAAAAAAAAAAAAAGTTACTCGCATGTCATACAACCAATTCAGCTTTAAGATTCAATTTTAAAAATCATCAATTTGACTCTCATCTATATACAATGTTTATAGTCTCCTTTTTTTTATTTCAACTAAAAAAAATGAAGGTCAGGATCAAAACTAGTAATTATATAGTTGAAATAGATTATGAACGAACAGTCGGGAGTCCATTCAATGCTATTTATAAGTATATACTTACAAGATTTATACATATCATCCAAACTTTTTCCAAATATGTAAACAGAAAATTAACATTGAGAAGAAAAAAAGCTGTACGAGAAAAAATATACAGAACTGATTACAGCTTTTTCGAATTTCCCAGTTTCTTCGTCTTCTTCCATTTGAAGTAAAATTCAACCCGTAACCCTAATCTGTTGCAGGATTCGCAAGATGTGAAATCTTCGATTTACATCACTACAATTCACAGAATTCTTCCTCTCTTCGCAATCTCTGTTGCCGTGCTATGAACGCCTCCACCGTCCGCCGGAACTCGTCGCTGCTCATCCGATCTTCCGAATACGATCCTCTTCCGATTCCGCCGCTCAACCGGACGATTCCTTCGCATTTCTGCGTCTCCGATCGGCGGAGTTCTCGATTCGGATTCGCTTGCTGTACGACGATCATTTTCTCCGATTGACTCCTCTGATAATGCTTGATTTCTTCAGGATTCTCGATTTGATTCACCGAAGCGGAGGCGTTGTCGATCTGTTTGATTCGACGATCGATCTCATCGCGGCGAGTTTTCTGATTCTTCTCGCTGTTTTTGATGAACTCCTCGTATAGATCGGGAACGGAATTCTTCTTGCTCGGATCGATTTGATCTACCGCGTTGTTGTCGATCTGTTTGATTCGACGCTCGATCTCAGCGCGGCGAGTTTTCTGATTCTTCTTGCTGTTCTTGATGAACTCCTCGTACAGATCGGGAGCGGAACTCTTCTTGCTCGGATCGAACTGTCCTGATTTCGCGAAGAGAGTGATGACGATCGCGTTTCCGATCAGAAACACGAAGCGAGGACTGATCAAAGTCATGGAAAAGCATCGGAAGTACTCGCCGGAGTTCTTGAAGGCGCTTGGGAGATGGATCGAAAATTTCGAGATCACGACGAGGATCAAGCACAACTCGATGAATCGGAACAGATTTGCGATTTTTCTCAGCTGTCGGTACTTGAAAATCGCGTTCGCCTTCTCCGATCTTATGTCGTAGAATTTGACGGATTCCATTTCCAAATCAAACAAAATCAATCAGAAGATTTCGAGAAATTTCAAATCTATGTTACTGGCAAATGAATTTCTTCTCCGTCAAGTTCGTCGATCCAACTGCAACGATTATCTCCGGCGGAATCACTTCCAAGAAACTGAACGATTCAGCGAAGAAATTGATGGTTGGAAGCATGGAAACAGAGAGAAAATCAACGAGAAAATTTGAGAAAGAGGGAAAAACAGAGTAATCTCCTCTTCTTTTTTTTTCTTTCAAGATTTGTTTGTGTTCTTTATTTTAATGCTTGAGTTTCAGTGTGATTTGAAGGAAGTGAGGTTGGTATTTATAGTCACTTAAATTTGTTTTTTTTAAAAAAAAAAATTATATATTCCATTTACTTTATTTTGCAATTTGAAGCCTTTTATCTAGAACACCATTTTAAAAATATTTGTTCAAAATAATTAATGGAATAGAATATGCCAATGGTCTTAAAGTAGGTTGCCTAGTCCAAGAAGATTTTTTTTAAAAATGAAAAGGATAAATGTTTATGCAATGTACAACATGATATTAGGATAATAATATTTTTGTGCTTTATTTTTCTATTCCAAAAAGTATTGATTTCTCTGTATCATTCCAATTTTATCGGATGTCCTCGAGGGGACAAAAAAAAAAATTGATTTCTAATAATAAAAGTAAATTCGAATAATATATATACATACGTATATATGGCATAAAAAGGGGGAAAATCATACTGGCATCAAAACTTCAGAATAAAAAAAACAAATATACAAAATTGATCAATAAGTTAAATTGATAAACACCAAAATTAATAGATTTTAATTAAATATATAGAGATGTTAATTTTATAAAAATAGTGATAAGATATGAAGGTTGATAAAGTAGTTAAAAAATTATGGATAATTATTGGAGGAGTACTATTGCTCATGAATACTGATTCTCGAATCCAACAATGATATAGTGTTGAATTGGATTACCAAACAATCAAATCACCCTATTTGAACTCATCTAATAAACTCTAACTTAACAATATTTTGTTTAAGGTGAAAAGTTTTGGAAAAAAAAAACAATATTTTGTTAAGATATACTCTTTTTTTTCCTTTATAGATAAATTATAAATTTGGTAGTATGGTTGAAGAAATTTTAATTATAATTTCTATAATTTAAAAAATTAGAATTTAATTTTCACATTTTGGAAAAAGATAATATTAAATTAACATTTGTTTTTCTAAACAAAACAATAAAAAAAATTATCAAGCACAACCCTGAGGCACATCAGCTTTGCCAAACAGGACTCCCGACTCCCATCAATGAAGATATTCATTTGTTCCCAGTACTCCATCCACAAGGACCACAACCTTCTTCGCATCCGACTCCATCGTCACACCGGACCAGCCCAATCGAACCATCAACTTCGTAACCATACTAATGGTGAAACTCCAAAACCTCTCAATCAAAGGAGCAAGCGCCTGAGGAAGTAAGCTTGTCAATGCAGCACAACTCTCTGCCGTGTGGTCTCGAACAATAGTGCCTAAACCAACACAACTCCAATGTCCAGCAGCATCAACATCAAACTTAAAATAAATAAAAAAACAAACAAAAAAAATTAAGGTCAAGTTTGATAACTATTTCTTTTTTAATTTTCTGTTTTTTTTAATATTTTAAAATAGATTCATTTAATAATTAATTTTGGTTTTTATTTTTAAAATTTTAAAAACGTTTTAAAATATTAAAAAAAAATCTAAAAGCTAAAAAAAAATATCTTTTAAAAACAAAATATGATGTTTCAAAACAAAAAACAGCTATCACAGATGTTTTTTTAATTTTTAAAATTATAAAATAAAAATCAATTAAAAATATAAAATTAAAAACAAAAATGGTTATTTGCTGATGAGGTAAACAGATATTAGTTGGAAAATGCCAAGTGGACAAAGGAGTGAAGCACTTTGGAATACGGAATCCGAGTGGAGATGCCACGTCGACTTTCTTACTGAGTAAGAAAATACCACGTGGAACCTTTTTTTTCAATCAATCCCTTTGGATATTTCTTTTATTTTCCCCCCTTTTTATTAGCCTTTTAACGGCCATTCAATTTACTTTTATGTCCCCTCAATCCTACCAGTAATACGATGACAGCCAGTCGCTATCAATCGTGGATGCCACGTGTTCGTTATCGCCACTATTGTTTGACTAAAGAATGAAGTAAAAAAAAAGTTTAAAATTTATTCTATTTTAATTTATAAATAAATTTTTTAAATTCCAATTTTAATCTTTGCACTTACAAAAAATAAAAGAAATTTGACTTCTATAAAAAAAAAAATTGATGTTAATATTAATGAAATTTGGTGAACACATTTTTAAAATTTATAGAAGAATATGATAATCTTCATAAAAAAATAAAACAAAACAATTTTTTTTCCTTCTATTTAAAAACCAAGTTTAAGTTTGTTTAAAAGTTTGGATAAAAAAAAAATTCAAAACTAAAATTAGTAGATTTTAAAGTGAAAAAATCAATTCACAAATGATCTAAAAGAAGCCATACAAGTTTGAATTCTCTATTCTCACAAAATAGAATATTATAATTAATTGCCCCCATGCAGAATTGAACTACAAACCTTCAGTTTACAAGACTGATGCTCTACCACTGAGCTATAGGGGCTATTGATTTTAATGTAATTTTGACTAGTTAAACTGTATATATGGTTTAATGATAATAATTAGGTCAAAATTCAAGTTTGGTATATAAACTTCAAAATTTTATGCCTAAAAAGTTACTTAATTACAAGCGAGGTTAATAAGTCTTTAAACTTTTGATTTTTTTATTAATTATGACATTTTCTTAACATACTGAATTTGTAAGTAAGAACATGAAACCATAAAATTAATATCAAGTTTAAATTAGTTTTTTTTTTCTCTAAACCCTTTAAGCACAAATTTAAAATATAAATTAAAAGTAAAGCAAAAGCCTTCACTTTTTTTTAGTGGTGAGAGCAGTTATAAAAATAGTGTAGAAGTTGACATGCTTTGTTATGTACTCAAATTATTATTATTTATTTGAGCTTCTCAAATCACAACTCTTACTCAAAACATATGTAGATTCTTTGTGTCTTTTCTTTTTCTTTATCAACTTTTTAATTTGACATGACATTATTGGATTATATTTTAAATCTTAGAAAGAAATAAAATTTGTCTCTATGAAAAACTTATTTTCTTAAAAAAAATACAAAACCTTATCTACACTTTTTTTTTGAAAAATTATATACACTTCTTTCTTATTCTATCAATCTAATTGAGTATAATAGAGAATTTATTTTAGGTGGCAATTTTTTAGTTGTCTATTTTTGTTATAAATTTTTAAAAAATATTTCATTTATAGTAAAAATTTGAGCTTTTCTTTTTGCATATTCAAATTATGTCATTCATCGTCTATTAATTGAGCACTATAAAAAATGTATTGATTGAAAACTATTAGGGGTGTAAACGGTTCGATTTAATGGGTAAACCGGAACTAAACCGCTCAAATACTACAAGAAAACTGGAAACCGAAACCAAACCGCATTATCGACGGTTCGGTCTGTCGGTTATTATTCAACAATTAATATCCACAACCCAAGGCTCAAACAGGGCACCCCAAGAATTATATTACTTTTATGTGCCTCACCAATTGAGCTACATCGCATTATTACTACTTTCTTTGTTTTAATTATTGATATAGTATTAATGCTAATATCCGCTTTAAAACAAAACAAAACACGCCGCTAATCAATTTCAAATTCAGACCAATAAAAACTTTAGGTTATACACGCGCCAACTGAGCCAAAATACATTATTGTATTTTATTTCTTCTTTTTATAATATATTAAATCGGTCGGCTCGGTTATTTCCGATACCAATTCTTCCAAAATCGAAATCGACTGAAAATGTTCGGTTTTTCATATTTTTAAACTGAAACCGCCCAATAAATTCGGTTTCGGCTTGAATAGGTTTCGGTTAGAGCGGTTTAGGCAGTTTGTCGGTTTTGCCTTACACCCCTAAAAACTATATATATATATATATGTATGTATATGTATATGTATATGTATATATCTATATATATATATGTATATATATGTATATATATATATGTATATATATATATGTATATATATGTATGTATATGTATATATATATGTATATATGTATATATGTATATATATATGTATATATATATATATATATATGTATATTGATATTGATCGAATATTGTTTTTGTTATTGGTTGAAGTCATCAAGTGCATTAATTTTTTCATCTTTTTACACGGTTCATCCCAATTTTATGTTATGCACAAATTTTAATGTAGATTTATATTGACCGAAAAAATTGGTGACATGTTCGTTTCATTATTTTATAATAATCTAATCAGAATTTGTGTCCTTCCCATAAATTATTGTTTTTTTAATGGAACTATATGGAGTGAACTTACGTATAAAATAGGATTAAAAAAAAAAACTTACGTATAAATTAATTTATTTCATGTTTTTTTCAGCAGTTTATTTCATTTTTTAATGTAATTTATTTAATGTTTGTCTGTTCTTAGAAATTTGTGCAAAAAAAATTTCCTATAAAAGGTCACAGTTTTAAGATTCAAATACATCTGTATCATAAAAAGATAAAAATGTTATATGAAAAATAATGATATAGGAAAGCTATAGGTCTCGTCATTTGTCAAAAGTTTGAATAATTCTATATTAATCTTGAAATTAGGGTTAACGATCTATTTCCATTTTATTTTTAAAAAATATTAATTTTGTTAACTACCTGGTTATTATTATTCTTTTAGAAGTTGTGTATAAATACCATTTTTATGTTGTTTTCTACTTTTTACTTATGTTTTCAAAAATTAAAATACATTTTTTACTGATAAATATAAATCATGCGTTTTTTGAAAAAATGCGCTATAATTTTTAAAATAAAATAGTTTACTTCGTTATTTATCTTTAAAAGATATGTTTATGCGAGGTTAGCATACAATTTTTTTCATTAAATAATATTAAGAAAAAAATTAAAGAATAAAATAGAATTTAAGTCCGGCTTTTTTGTAGTACATAGCGTGGAAAGGAGGATCAACAAATCTTACATAGAGCGCACACTACTCTTAAATAATATAAGAGCCAAATAAAGATTTCCAGACTCGAACTCGACAAAATAACCAACTGCGCCACTAATCCTCAGTAATTTAAGTCCGACTTAAAGATTATAAGATCTTAATATGAATTCTTACACTAACAATTTATTTTATTTATTCAAATGAAGACAAAGGTATATTGTTAAATGATTAGGCTAATTTATATGCCTTTTGGTTTACCTCCATGAGCAAGCATCATTAAGGCTCCACAAAAGAATAGTTTCTCTATAATGAAGTTTTTCTTTAAAAATAAAAATAAATTTGAGGCTATAATTGATAATAGAAAAGAAAATAATTATAGTAATTTGAGAGAAAAAGTCAAAATGGCAATTATTGGAGATTTTGGAAGGAAGCTGATAATCATCCAGCAATAATGGGTGGGGTTAAATGCCTTTTTGTTGGGGTTTTTTCTTGCTTGCAAAGGCTTAAGATATTTAATGGGATATATAGTTTTTGTCATCACTCACAGTTTTAGATTATATTTCTTAATTTCATTTAATAAAGAAATTTATTCATGAGGGAAGAGTTAGATTTTTGTTTTTTTTCTCTCTTTATTTATATATATATATATATATATATATATTTATTTATTTATTTATCTTTGACCAACCACTAGGTCAAAGATTTCGTGTAATTTATGGTTTGGTTAAATTTGTTTTAGTTAGGTTAGTTAAATTATGTTCATTTTATCTTCTTCTTTTTTTAATCATCTATGACTTGGTTGACTTTTTATAATTTATAAAATATATTTATTTCACACAATATATTGATCTTCATACTTAAGAAATATGATTATTCACATGAGATTTTCAAAAATAAATAGAAATGAGACACGTGTAAATGAATTTGAATCTTTATTGATTTGATTTATGCGCGTGTTAGAATCTCTAATATTTGTCTTCTGATTTTTTCTCTCGGCAGGCGGATTTTGAAGATGTCAGCTTGTGAGCTTATTCTCAGACGGAGGATGATTGAATCTTTAGTACGTTGGTGAAGAGACGGTTTGAGGAAGCCTTTGTCGTTGAGAGTTCTGAATTCTGAATCTTGATCTCTGAATTCTCTTATTGATCTTGAGGCTTGAGAAGGACGAATCTTGATTTCTGAATTCTCTTATTGATCTTGAGGCTTGAGGAGGATTTGGATGGTTGGATGCTTTGAGTTTTGAATTCTCTGACTGAAACCTCTGCTATCTATTTATAGAGTTCTCATGACCTTGTGGACTTGGGCTTCATGAGCTTTTGGGCCTAAGCCTTCGTCTTGGGCGTTAGGGATCTTTAGGCTTGACCATTGGGTTGGAGCCTCATACATCTTTGGATCTCGTCGTTGGGCTCGGGACTTGTGAATCTTTGGGCCCAAATTTCAAATGTACTTTTAATCCAATTAATTTTGGGAAAATTATAGATTTGTAATTGACCCAATATTTAATTAGATATACTCGTAAATGATATGACAATTTCTAATTGGCCGAAATTTCTCAATCAACAATGATATTTTCCATGATAAAAACTAAATTAATGCATGTCATAACGTATAGGGACTGAATTAATACATAAAAAGTTCAGTCAATAAATTATTACAAAATTGAAAGAATTGCTCTAAACCAAATAGAAAATCCATAAATGGTTACTTTTGTGAAAGCTAAGCTCTTGTTAGTTCAAACCATATAGGAATGTTTGAATTGACTATTAAAAAATATATACTTGATTAAAATTTAGCTTCAAGTCCGTATAAATTTAAGTACATGATAAAGTTCTTGTTTTGGAATATAAATGGCTCAAATTTCAAAGGCTTTATCCTTTTTTTTTTTTTTTTTTTTTTTTTTTTGAGATTCCTTGGATTGTTAATAATTTAGAGGTTTTTTTATAATAATTATTTTTTTTAAGAAATAGAGTTATATATATTATAATTGATTTGAATTTTGAAAACTTTATTAACTTTTTTTAAGTCATTAAATTTATTTTTTTTCTTTTTAAGTCCATATTGGGAGAAGGGGGCTAACAAGTTTCAGATGGAGTACAACAGTCAAATACTAAAATAGATTAACATCAAACAAGATAACTATGCTATCGACCCATTCAATTAAGAAAAGTTATTTTTATTGGATAAAGAGACCCTTAAAATTTGTAAATTCAATTGTCATGTTTTATATTTATAAATGACAAAAGTTAGAATTATTATAAATCAACAACTAAGACTTCAATATCTTCCACCAACTTTCTCACCATCAATTTAGGCTCCATTTTTTCTAATCTACTCCAAAGTTATTATTCTAAAAAATATCTTTAAAAATCTATAAACAATCTCAAATACAAGATGCTTCGTCACACATTTGCGAAAAGTATGAAATACATGTAGTGAACTTCACAGTACACATTAAGAAAGTGGGATAAAATTTGAAGTGTATGGTAAAATTAACAAATGTTTTTAATCTAAATGACTTGATTTAATCATCATTTTAAAAAATGGGATAAAAGTATAAGTTGTGATAAAATTTCACTTTAAAAAAAAAACCAATCTGGTTCATCTCCCAATTTAATAGAAATGGTGAATTTGGCCATTGTTGGTAGCAAATTAAATTGTGCATTTTTTTTAAATATTTCATGCATTGCAAAATATGAAATATTTAATTTAATTGAAATCTATCCATTGTTCACTTTAGTGATGTATATCAATTGAATAATAAATCAATGTTTGCTATATTAGATTTTTTTTTAAGTGATACAATATAAAAAAAAAGAAATATTTTTTGAAAAGTTTATACAATTAAAACTCTTATATTTCAAAATTCAATTAGATTTCATTTTTATATAGTCTAATAGGAAATTGAGAGCTCAAATCACAAATTTCTAATACATTCACAATACCATTGAAATTACTTGTTTACGTTTTTTTTTAGTACAAAAGATTATTACTTGTTTACGTTTAGGAAAGAACTAACAAAAATATTCGTCAATTTTTTTCCATTTAGTAAACTAGACATCATAGATTGCATAGCCTTATATTTAATATAAAATATGTCTTTCTTTCTTGTTTAATTCAACGTGAAATCTAAAACCGTATTATTTTTTGTCACATCATTATTTTAAAAATTAGTGACAGATTTTGATTAAGTTTTGGGTAAATTAGTTAATGTTGTCCCAAGTTTTATTTAAACAAAAGTTGGGTTAAAATCAAACCAGCTCCAAAATCAAATCAAATAGTAGCTTGAATTGCTAGTAAGCACTCAAGCCTAATGACTAGGCCCAAGCCCATATAAATTTACAAGAGCTCTCAAAATTTTAGCCATAGAATTCAGAATCTCTAAAAAAAACCAAGTGTACAAGTTTTAAATTCAATCAAAGATTTTTAAGAGTTAAAGATGAAAGAATTAATTTTCTACAAGTTTTTAGAGTCCGGCGATATATCTCATGACATTAATCGATATACATGAAAATTGATCTGAACAATAAAAAATATTCAAAAAATAAAAAGTTAAAAGATCAAGATTTATAAAATTTTAACAAAAATAAGAGTTAACAACTGGGTTGTCAAAACTCAAACCAACTATAAATGGAAGATTCATAAGAAAAAAATTCACAACTTTTCATACTAATATTTATGTTTGGAGAATAAAATAAAAAATAAATATTAGAGATGGTAATTCAACCACATCAAATACGAGTTCGTTAATAAGTATCGCATGTCTTCTTTTTTGTCTAAATTTTGTGCGAACACTACTACATAACTATTACATATGTTATATTGTTGAAAAATGAAATCAAAATTTGATGATTATAAAAGTAGTTTTTGTAAAACCTATCCTTAAAATTTAGACTTAAAAAAAATTGTAATAAGAAGAATGGGTGGTAGGGATATTTTTTTATGACCAAACCATGAAGTGAAATTTTATGAGTTAATGTACTGTTTGGAAGTCCACCATTAATTCATTAATTATTATTATTATTATTTATAAGAGTTATGGTCCACCATTAATTCATTAATTATTATTATTATTATTTATAAGAGCCCACGACTTTTCTTACCCAAAAAGCAATGGTTTCTATTTATGATTAAAAAATCTTTTTTTTTTTTTTGTGAATAAAAAAAAAGTCATAACATAAATTTAAAGGGAAGCTAATAAAGACAAAAAGTCATGGGCCTAATGACTTCAGTCCAACAAATAGTTTACAAAAGGTTTTTTTCAAATCAATATTACAAACAACCTTTTATAAGTATTCAAACACATAATTGAAATACGTAAAAAAAAAAAAATTATGCTATATATATATATGCTATAATTAAAATAAATAATAAAAAAGTTTCTATAAATTTCCAAAAAATAATGATAATTATATATATGTTATCAATAATTGAGTTCAACTGATATAATGTATGACTTGACATCAAATAAGTTACCGATTCAAATTCTCTACTTCAAATATTGTAGAATTTAAAAATTAATATATTTCTAAATTTTCACCAAAACTTTGTACTTCTTTTTAATGATTAGGTTTTACATCTTTTTAATTATTTTTAAACCATACAACTTAATTGAAAATGCGACAATCGACGTTCACTTACAATTTGTTTGTCAATCCTTTTCATTCGGTTTCCTATTGGTGGTTAACAAATCTTAGCTTATATTACACATACAATAATTACTTTTAAATTTTGACTACTAAAAATATTTTATATATAACAAAATATTTCAACTTTTATTACTCAATAAGTTTCACTTGATTTTTTTCGATCAATTTAAATAATGAATTTCATTCACTTTTTCAATCAATATAATTTAATTGAAATCATCAATTTCACTTCATTCCTTGATTGAAGTCATTATTCGTGGATTGGGGAAACACTTTCAATTTTATTTTTTATATTTTAAAATTTTCTAAAATTTTGAGATCCATATTTTTTTTGTTTACAAGTTTATTTTTTATTATTCATGAAAATTGTCTTTTTCTTTTTTTGTTATAATAACAAGATTTGCCATTGAATTTGATAATTATTTTGTAAAAGAAAAAGACCCGTCAAATTCGTGTCAAAGTATGAACACATGGCCCATCAAATAAAATTCCACAAAAAAGATAAAAAAAATTCCCCAAAAAAAGTTCGACAACTTAGAGCCAATGTTCTTCTGTAGCCATGTTTGCATGCGGCGTAAAAATCGCAGAAATGAAAATGGGGGTTTTGTGGGAAATGCAAAAATAGAAACAAAAAAAGAAGAACAACGAGCCGTTGATCCATCCACTCTATTCCATTTTTCTGATATGAACCCTTTACCAATTTCTTCATTTTTAGTATATAAATCCTCTCGTGAATTGAAAACGCCATTAACTCACATGCCCACAAATCCCCCATTTTCATTTCCCCTTTGTAAGTCTTTCATTTCTTATTTGCATTTGCTTTTCTGGGTATCTGTTCTTTTACTGTATTGGGGCTTTTTTGGTGTTTTCTTGCATATTGGCTGTTTGTTGTTTTGCTGTATCGGGATTTCTTGCATTTGTTTGTCCATCCTTAACCCATTTGCTTTTCTGGGTGTCTGTTATTTTATTGTATTGGAGCTTTTCAGGTGATTTCTTGCATATTGGGTGTTTTTAAATTTTTTTTATTATATTGGGGATTTCTTGCATTTGTTTATCCATCCTTAACTCATTTGCTCTTCTGGCTGTTTGTTATTTAATTGTGTTGGAGCCTTTTCAAGTGTTTTCTTGCATATTGGGTGTCTGTTATTTTATTGTATTAGTGGTTTCTTGCATTTGTTTATCCATCTATAACCCATTTGCTTTTCTGGGTGTCTGTTCTTTTATTGTATTGGAGTTTTTAAGATGTTTTTTGTAAAAAAAAATGCATGTTAGGTGTCTGTTATTTTATTGTATTAGAGCTTTTCAGGTGTTTTTCTTGCATATTGGGTGTCTGTTTTTTATTGTATTGGGGGATTTCTTGCATTTGTCTATCTACCTATAACCCTTTTGCTCTTCTCTTTTGTTTATGTGATCTGTACTCTAAATGATTGCTTACATTTGGGCTTTTGCTTTATTGGGATTTGAGCTGGGAGGCTATATTGAATATTAGATTGTATTTTGTGCCATTTCTAGTGCATTGCTAATTGATTTGTTGGATTTGGATTTGGTTTTGGTAGTGAGATATTGTTGCTATGGATTCCTGCTTTATGTCCTTGAAATCTAATTCCCATCTGTGTCTGAATCGTGGTGAGAATGGATTTTATGGGGAAAAAGTTAGAGGAAGTTTTAACGATAATGCTTTGCTTAATCGCTTTGCAAAGAGCTTGAAATCTGAGAAGAAAGTTTTGAAGCTCACACCCAATGTTGCTTATGCTGTTGCCACACCAAATATTGCCAAGCAGCCTGAGGTGAGTTTTTTGGTTTTGGCGGTTGGCCACATTTCATTGTTTTTTGAAAAAACAGGAAATCGGAACTTTGCTCCCTTATACCCGGTGCACCATTGGCCTGTCCCTAGACTGTGGCACCGGGATACTTCGAAAGGTATTCTAGTTTAAGCGCTTTCCAGCAGTCTCGAACCAATGATCTCTCAAAGAAGCATGTCTTGAAGTCCTTAGCCTCAACCGCTGAGCTGTCCCTTGGGGACACCACATTTAATTGTTAGGTGTAGACGAGTTGATTTTTAATTCTTTGGTTTTGATTTGATTTGCAGAGCATTCAAGTGCCACCGGTTCACAAAGTAAAAGTGAACCCCAAAAATGTTGCTTCAATCATATTGGGAGGTGGTGCTGGGACTCATCTATTTCCCCTTACTAAAAGATCGGCAACGCCCGCGGTAAGTAAATATACTTGTACATATTTTATATATATATATCTGTAAAAAGTCAGCTTACGTGCACCTTGACTAATTTCACGGTATAACTGTCAAATCTTATAACATTTGGCTGTCTAGATTAATCTTAGTTAGGTGATTACTATGAAATGAATATACTTTCATTTAAATTCATAGTTTTGATCGTTTTCAGAATTGTTTCCATTAATGTTGATGTATTTCTTAAAACTCATAAAGTTGTTCTTTCTATCAATTGTTTTTATTGGTGCAACCATATATTCCATGTAATTCAACATCAAGCACTGTCTTTTTTTTTTATTAGACTAAACATTTGGTTGATTTTTGCAATACGGCCACATAATATTCACTCATATTGGTAGGTTCCAGTTGGAGGATGTTATAAGCTTATAGATATTCCAATGAGCAACTGCATTAACAGTGGAGTCAACAAAATTTTTGTGCTTACCCAGTTCAACTCTGCTTCTTTGAATCGTCATATTTCACGTACATACTTTGGAAATGGTGTCAACTTTGGAGACGGATATGTGGAGGTACGGAGATGCATTAGGAAGCTATCGTAAATGCTTGAATTGATAAACTCATAGTGATAAAAAAGAAGAGAACTGAAAAATAAACTTGGAGTAGATCTTTTCCCAGTGCTGGTGAATATGATTATTTGAACCGACTGTGTTTATTTGAAAAGTTAAAGAGTGTGCAACTGTGATTATGTTCGATAGTTAATGATAATGTGATGACCTCGTGCTTACTCTCGATATACAGGTTCTTGCAGCCACTCAAACACCTGGGAAAACTGGTTCGCACTGGTTTCAAGGAACTGCAGATGCTGTGAGACAATTTATTTGGGTATTTGAGGTAAGTAACAAAGTTTCTTCTTTTGTTCTGTATGAACTTCACTTTATTGAAAATTATAAAATTATCTCATTAATTCTTGTAGGATGCCAAGAACAGAAATGTCGAGAACATTTTAATTTTGGCAGGGGATCACATGTATAGAATGGATTACATGGACTTTGTGCAGGTAATAAATTTCTTAATGGACACTATTGATGATCTATATTTTGAAAATCTTATCGTACACTATGATTGTACACAGAATCACATGGATACTAATGCTGATGTTTCAATCTCATGCGCACCCGTGGACGACAGGTCTTAACGACATACCTTCTATGATTCTATCCTTTTTAAAAAAAAAATGATGTGTCTTGTAGGTAATTGGGAAAGGTGTGGTAACTTTTATAATTCTAAGTTAGTTTTAACATTTAAATTTGTATAGTTAAAGAACAATAAAAGTGGAAGAAACTCTTCTAAATCATAGGACGTTTATTTATTTATTATTGTTTAGAAATTTAGAGCTCAACTCTCATCTGTTTTTTTTTTAATTGAATCTACAATTTTGCAGTCGTGCACCAGACTACGGATTGGTGAAACTAGATAGGAGAGGGCGAATTATCGAGTTTTCTGAAAAGCCAAAGGCTGCCAATTTGAATGCAATGGTAAATATTGAAGAAAACAGAGTGGTTACTCCTTTCCATTTTGTGAATTAACTATTGAATTTAACCGACCATACCTGTAAACTGTCCTTGACTGTAAAAGGATCTTGTGTTTTAATCATTAATGGTATTTAAACTACATTCTTAATTTATAATATCTTGTTCAAGTGACATTACCGTTCTAATTGGTCATTATCTACAGCGAGTAGATACAACTTCATTAGGTTTGTCTCGGGAGGAGGCGTTGAAGTCTCCTTACATCGCATCGATGGGAGTTTATGTTTTCAAAACGGATGTGCTGCTAAACCTTTTAAAGTGGAGATATCCTACTTCTAATGACTTTGGTTCTGAAATCATTCCTGCAGCTGTAAAGGAATACGATGTCCAAGTAAGATGACTTGCTATCAACTTAACATTTCTCCATTACTTAGATTTGTCAAGGTAATAGAAGTGAGAAAGTATGAAAGTTGACATAGCAACCATCAAGGATTTCCCGAGTGGTCAAGATGACCGTAAGATACCAAAAAGGTTATAGGTTCAATCTATGATAGCCAATTTCCCATGCCTAAATATTATAGAGTCAGACGGTTTGTCCCATAAGAATAATCGAAGTGTGCGTAAGCTGACTGAGACACACATATTAAAGAAAAGTTGACATTAGCCATGAATTTGTGTGCTAAAAGACTATGGTATTAAGTGGTAATGGTTCTTTATAGAACCCGAATCGAGTTTGAGTGCTAGAACTTTGTTTTAGCGGAAACTAGTGAAAGAACTCCCAAGCTGACCAGGTTTTGTTATTTTGACTTCCCTGACGTCTATTATTAATACAGAACTTTATCCGAATCCCTCATTTTCAACTTCATTTAAGCCAATGTTTTCACATTGACATATGTATATGTGATTGTAACTTCTCTTTCTTTCTTCCCTTTTTTTCTTATTCTGAAGGCATTTATATTCAGAGACTATTGGGAAGACATTGGAACAATACAGACCTTCTTTGATGCAAACTTGGCCCTCACAGAAGAGGTAGGTTCTCATTTCTTGGACCTGAATTGTTTTGGTTCTAATTTTCTTTTAGCAGTGTGTAATCGGTCCGTACAGCGTTGAAGTCGTATCGTAAGAATCTAAATAATGAGATTAACTGAAGGCCATAGTTTTTTGTTCAGGCAACATGTTCTTCACTTATGTTGCCATTGATTTTCGATTTTTCACTTGCAGTTTCCTAAGTTTGAGTTTTATGACCCGAAGACGCCTTTCTATACATCTCCTCGATTCTTACCACCAACCAAGATGGACAAATGTCAGGTATATCAATAGAGCCAATCTGATTCCTCAGGTCATCTTTAGGACTCTGCTCTTAAGCTTCAGTTGCAATTTGCAGATTATCGATGCGATAATCTCACATGGATGCTTTCTGAGAGAATGCAGTATCCAGCATTCAGTCGTCGGTGAACGGTCAAGACTAGACTACGGTGTTGAACTCATGGTATAGTTGAAAAACTTATAATCTCAGATAAAGCCACGGGCTGGACGATCACTCGAATTTATTACTCAGGTTGCTGTCTTCTTTTTTACAGGATACTATTATGATGGGCGCAGACAATTACCAAACTGAACTTGAAATTGCAGCTCTGATAGCAGATGGAGAAGTCCCTATTGGCATTGGAGAAAACACCAAAATCAGGTAAGTGGACTCCAACATTGAGAAACTCATTAAACATAGATCTGCACAACAGACAGAACCTTCCAACATGTTGATGTCGGGTTCGTCACAGGAACTGTATTATCGATAAGAACGCAAGAGTCGGGAAAGATGTTTTCATCATGAACAAAGAGGTAAGCATATCCAACCCATTTCGACGACAGGGGCATGTTCATTCTCCATTCATTAATATGTATCTTTGTCAATTCCAGGGCGTCCAAGAAGCAGATCGACCTGAACAGGGATTCTATATTCGGTCGGGAATCGTCATTGTAATGGAAAAGGCAACGATCGTAGACAACACAGTCATATAAAAACCGATCGCCAAGTCTCAGTCTTAGTTCGGAATGAAGAACATGTTGAGAGGGAAAATGCTGTGAAGTTGTTTTCATGAGATTGCTCTGTGACAAACAGCTGAAGAATGGCATTTTTTCAGCATTTTGGCTGAGAACAAGGAGAAGGGTGTTGGCTACTATGGTTATAGAGAATGAATTCAAGGCTTCTTTCAAATGTTTATAGATTAGTTTATATAATAAATTATGGAATGTTTCTCATGTTCCTCTTTATATTACATATAGGAGAGAGATCTAAACTATTGAGAGTAATTCTCTTTCAATAAGAGTGGCTGCTCAGCCAGCTTAATATAGACTATGTTTGTAAATGAAACTGTATTTTGTTACCTTCATCAATCAACCTAAAAATTTTTGTTGGAATAAATTGACTTATATCATTTTTAGGAGAAATGAAGTTGTCTCTCTCTCTAACGTTTAGAGAGAGACGCTCTCTCGGAGGGCTCAGGGAGGATCTCCCCGGAGATCGTTCGGCGAGCGAATGTGGGCACATTTATGTGCGTTTTTGGGTTCTTCTTCACTCCCGATTGGGAGTTGGGAGAGGGCGTTCCTTGGGCTCAATGGTGAGCTACACTAATGGAGCTCAGAAGGAGCTGTTTGTGGGGGGTAGTGGAGATCGATTGGGTTTTTGGGAGTGGCTGATGAAACGTCTTTCTAGGAGGAAGATCCACAGAGTTGCATCCATGGAAATGAAGCTGTTGGTTCTTGAGAGAGGTTATGGAGTGAAACGAAGGATGAAAAAGGGATTGGGGTTGAGAAGTACACCTTTTGATAGGGGGAAGATGACAGTCCAGCTAGAAAGAGGACCAAATCAAAAATTGAAGGAGCAGATTAGTGTCATTCCTATGGTCGACGATTTTTACTCTCAGTTGCGAAGAAGATTTCTTCTTCGAAGATGGGCCAAAAGGGAAGCTACAGTGAAGAAGGAGGAGGAAATCGTAGTTGTTTCTTCGTCGGTGTCGGAAAATGACGTAAGGAACGTCGTAGAGAGCAACGTCAACCTGGAGGGATGTGGAAAGATGAGACAGATGGCAGCAGTAGTAGTTGTAGACCAGCTGGTGAGCTCTAGGCTCGAGGCGGAGACATCTGGCGCGCATTCGAAGACGGACCAGACCTGGTTCATGCAGATTCGTCTGGACCATTATTTGACCCAAACCGGTTCGATTGGCCAGAGTTGGATTTATTTGGTTAAGTCGAGTCTTTTGTTGGTTCGCCCCTTAGTTGAGCTGGTGGATGAAGGAATCCTTAAGCAGTGTTCGGGTTCTTCGGGCAAGGGTAAGGTTTGCTCCTTGATAGGGTCGAGTCTCCCTTTTTTCACTTCGGAGGGGTCATGCACCTTAGTTGTCCTTATGCTCCAAGGATTATCCCCCAAAGTTCATCGAAAGTCAACCTTAATGGTTTTGACGATGGTTAAGCGGTCTTTAATGGAATTCTGGAATTCCATCTTAATTAAGACCATGGTTCGATCTAGTCCGGTCTCTGTTCAAGGATTATTTATTATCGGTTCAAGGTTCTTTAGCTGGTCACCAGCCAAACTGTGGTTCGGGACCAATGTTAGTTCTTGGGGGATGTTCCCGTTTGTGGTTCTTGTAATGTGGTTTTGATTTGTTTAATGAAATTTTGTCTTTCAAAAAAAAAAATTGACTTATATCAACCAATATTCTCCTTTATTTATTTGTGAGCTTATTGAATCAATATTAATTAGGAATAGAATGATTTGGCCAAAGTTCTACTAGAGATCACTTGTTTTAATACCAGGTTGGATTATTTTACATTACATTATAAGAATTTTTTTTTAAAATTTCTAGACTTGGAGCTTAGTTTCTTTTTGGCTTATATATTTAAAAAATGAAATTCTTTACTTCTAATATTTGACTAATGCTTAGTTTTAGTTCCTAATATTTGAATAATACTCAATAGTCCTAATAATTGAATAATGCTAAGTTTTAGTTCCTAATATTTGAATGATGCTCAATAGTCCCACACATAAAAATTGTTTAATTGACTACAATTTTAAGTAAATTCATTTTAAATTTCAATACATTGATAAAGTGGTTATTTTGATGTTGACACAAACTAAAATTTCAAAGAAAATAAGTATAAAAATAAATCAAAAAATATACAATGACTAAAATTGAAGATTACTAAAATATTAAAAATAGAAGTAAAAGTGTTTGATAATGAAATATATGAATGAAATTGACTACATTCCAAACTTATAAACTAAAAATGTACTTTTTCCCTTTTAATATCAAACATATCGATATTTGGTGACACTTTCACATTGATATGAAGCTCAACATCTTTGATAGTAACATGTGCACATTCATATTTTGGCTATTTTAAATCCACTGTCATATAATTTAAAATCATTGTATTAAATCAGTTTGATTACGCTCCCCAGTATACTTTTTCAAATAGCTATTGAGTTTATAATAATTTAACCAATAATAATAGTGTTTGAATACCATTTTCAATTCCTATATTTTGACATTTATTATGTTTTTGTGTCATTTTAATCTCTTTTATATATATATATATATATTCAATAAATCTAAAAATGATTTGTGTGGTTAGTTTGAAATAATATTTAAAAGAAGAAGACTACCATCTAAACGTGTCGATGACTCTGTTGGAATTTCGAGGTTAAAAAGGAAAGGAAATATCTCTAAACAAAGAACAAAATTCCTAATATCCTCAACAACAATAGGAATCGAACCAAGGTCACTTTCCAACAGAAACTTGAGTCATTCCCTAATTGAAGACCTTCAAGAAACTTTGTCGACGAACCATTGGCGTTTACACTAGATTTCATCCGAATAGATTTGTTAGTAAAGTCATGAACTACCCAACCAATCCTGCCTATAAAAAGCATCAATATTAATCTTTCAACTCCCCCCTAAAACGAGCCGTCCAAGCCAACAATATTAGCTCTCCAATCTTCACTTTACCTAAATCAATAGAACATGTGGTTAAGACTGACACCAATATAAATGAAACACATAATAAATTGAGAAGTGTATGTGGAGGTAAGCCCCTCATGATCTATGTGTCATCTTTATATATAAAAAAAAAATAAAAAAAGTTAGTAGTTAAAAGATGACACATAGATCGCATGTGGAGGCAAGTAAATAAGTAGGCCCAAAATAGGAATTGTGAGCCCAATAACTTTTGTATGGGCCTCAGCCCAGTTTCGTTAGAGGGATAGAATCTGGCATATTCTTCGAGGTGTTATTCTTACCTGCACTTGTAGAATTTCTAAATCACAGACCAATTAACCGCCGTTTTTTAAACGGGGTGACTCAATCTATGTCACCGGCGTTTAACGCCGTCACTGTTAACGAATTTATTTTTCTTCTCTCTCGTTAAGAAACTGGAATATAATTACCAAATAAAAATTCGAAACTTAATATTGAAAAATCGAAGTCCCACAAAAATCGCAGATCTGTTCTTTCCAAATCTCCATTTTTCGTACTCGATTCAGCTTCAAATCTTACCCCCAAGGTTAGAGCCTCGTTCATTTTCCTTCAATCGTTGATTTTTCTGATTTGGGGTTCGATTAGATTTGTAATATTGCCTTTTTCTGCGGATGGATTTGATTTTTGTAGCTTTTCTTGATATGTTCCCGTTTCTTCTCTCATTTTCTTGCTTTGCATTTGAGGTATGATGTTTTCTTTTGGAATTTCTTCTGATTATTGATTTATCGGGGTGTTTTCGTTGTGGATCTGATCAGGGAAGAAGCATTTTGTGTTGAACCCTAATGTAGGCTTGTGAATTGGGGGGAGGAATTGTGTCTATTGATCTATGTTTTGTTTATTTTAGCTGAAGTTTAGGAAGTTTTCTTTGCATCAGTTTGGTGGAATCCTTTTAAATGGGTGTTTGGGGCTAAGAGAATGAGAATGATTCTGAGGATATGAGAATTCGGGAGATAATACGAGGAGAAATATTATCGAGGAGAATATAATCTATGTTTGGCGTAAAGATAATGATTATGGGGACTTGTGTTTGTGTTTGTGTTTGGGGTGAAAGAGAATAATTATTGAAGAGAATAAATTAATAAAGTAATTAGTATAAGGAGAATGAAAATTGGTTATGGAGAGAATGAAAAGAAGTTAAGAAGAGAAAAAAAAGTTGCCATGAGAAGAATAAAAATGGTTATGGATGAATGAGATTATGGGGAAATGATTCTTGGTGATCCAAACGTGGGTAAGAAGATCATTCTCTTCATAACTATTCTCGTTCTCCTTCTCCCAAACACCCTTTTGTTTTCAGAAACTTGAACATTCGATGTATTGGGGTTTTTTCATAATCTTTTTAGGGCTAATCAACTTTAAACTTGCATTTTTGTGTGAATGTTATGCCAAAAGTGCATGGAGTTGAATAACTTGTATTGGTTATATGCAGATATTGAAGCTTTTAAAACTCAATGGACGGGTTAGGAGGTGAGAATGACTCAGCGGCATCCCCCTTGAGCCAGTGGCAACATGATATTTCAAGGCTTTATCAATATTATCTGGATAAGACTACCCCACATGCTGTCTACAGATGGATCGGAACCCTTTTTGTTGTGGCAATTTTTGCATTGAGGGTCTTCTATATTCAAGGGTTCTACATTATTTCATATGGTCTGGGTATCTATATACTCAATTTGTTGATTGGATTTTTATCGCCCTTGGTTGACCCGGAGATGGAAGTTTCAGATGGACAGTTGCTGCCAACTAAAGGTTCAGATGAATTCAAGCCCTTCATTCGCCGACTTCCAGAGTTTAAGTTCTGGTAAATATGGAATTTCATTCATGAGCTTTTGAATCAGTTGCTTGTCTATATTTGGCCGGTAAACTTTGAAGTTAGCTTTTCTACAGTTTCATCATTGCAAATCCAATTCTCAGTATTCTGGTGATCCATTATGTTTAGTCTGGTACTGGAAAGTGTAAACATGTCTAAACTTGTTGACTTTGGTTGGAAAAAAAAATCATAGGCAGCGGTGAGTGAGGGAAACTGACAGTGGAGCGTGAGAATTTGGTTATGTTATAATCTCTTGTGTCTATTTTTGTTCATTGTGACCATTGGTCCACTACCCTTTGGTGCTTGTTGATGGGCTTTACTCGTTATGCATATAGTTACATTTTTTTAAAATTTTTGTGAGTGTCTGGGCCAGCTTATGTGCAGCTCAAAAACTTTTACGGGATATATTGTCTAATTGTTTGACCCTACACATTTAGATGTCAAGGAAATTTGTAGAAATTTAATTCCTAGGTAAATGATCCATGGACCTTGCTTTCTTCTATTAGTTAATTTGTTTGGAAGAGCTCTGCCTACCCCTTGAGACCATGCAAATGTGTAAAACTTGGGTAACTACTATTATGTCTGATTTGCTGAAATTTGCTATAGACGTCAGGGATATTCATTTCTGCCTCACGGTCGATCGATGGATACTGTTACTGCAAAATGTTACTTGTGCGTTTATGCAGTTTTCTGTATTTGAACTCAAAATGTTACTTGCGCATTTATGCAATCGAATTACTTGTTCCCCTCACAACACCATTCCCTTTTGGAAGTTAAGTTTTTAATTTTTATTCATTTCTCATATAAATGAATTGTTTTGTTTGTAGGTACTCTTTTACAAAGGCCTTTTGCATTGCCTTTGTAATGACCTTCTTTTCCATATTTGACGTTCCTGTCTTCTGGCCTATTTTACTCTGTTACTGGGTTGTCCTTTTTGTCCTGACAATGAGGCGTCAGATTTCACATATGATCAAATACAAATACATTCCATTTAGTCTTGGAAAACAGGTAACTTGTCAAATACTATTAATACATTATGCTGCTGTTTCTTTCTGATCTATCCGGCCTCGTAGTCCCCAAGAGGTGGCACAGTGGTTGAAGACTTTGGCTTTGAGGGTATGCTCCCCTCAAGATTCCAGGTTCGAGACTCAGCTGTGACATTACTCCTTCGATGTCTCCCGGTGCCTGGCCTAGGGACGGGCGTGGTTACCCTTGTTTCAAAAAAAAGATCTATCCGGCCTCGTAATGTTGTGGTTTACTATTGTGTACTTAGAGTCGTTATTTACTAAGTCATACATGATGCCGCTGAAACTCGGATTCTTTTGACATACCTAGAGTCGTTATAGCTTTTCAGAACTCTTTGGAAACAAAGATTTATATGAAGTATTTAATATTTTACAGAAGTACGGTGGCCAGAAACGTTCAGCCGGTCGGGGTTTCGCCAACGACGATTGATGCATGGCTTATTATTTACAGCAATTAGTACAAGTACTGGATGGAGGGAGAAATTAGAGATTTGGATGTGTGCACAGTAGCAGATTTTTTTTTTTTTTTTTCATTGAAGTTACTTGTAGTTAAGAATGCTTTTATGGATTTTAATCAATTGATGATACACAGGACATGCTTATGCCAAATCCTTTATGATAACAGAAGAACTGCTGTTGTAGAAACTCTCAGTTTAATACATGTTGTAATATGGTTCGTTGGCAGGGCGTCATTTGAAAATTTTGTTTCCTGTTTTTTTTAATCTCTTTTTTATTTTTATCAGTGTCGGGACTAGCTTATACACGCCCATCTCGGAGATGAAGAAGACTGAAAAGTTTAAAACTATTGTCGATCTCAGTTCATAACAAGTTGATTCTTCACAAAAAAAGGTGTAAGAATGTCAAAGCATCAATGGTTTGATATCATTTTGAGAGGTTGACAGGTGATGGTAATATCCCTTATGCTAATGCATAAATATTATGGAGGTTTCATTCCAAAAGTCATTAGCTTTCAAACGGTTCTGGTGGAGATTTTTTTTCGTTCAAATCTTACATAGTGGGCAAGTGAGTACTGTTGCATTTCAATATGAAAGCTAAATACCGAATTTCAAAATTAAATCTATAATTATGGAACTAAATTGGATTTTAACAAGTCAACATGTTACCCATCCTTCTGATAAAATTGTTAGCACGTGAGCTGATTGGTTGAAATAATAAAATTCATAAGTTTGTAGAAAGAGTTTTAGAGATTTGTGAGAATTGATGTGCTTTTTTTTTGGGGTTATCATATTTATATTCATATTAACATAAAATATAACTTAATGATTAAAATAGCCATTTGTAACTATTAGATCAAGAATTCAATTCAAAAGTAAAATATTTACTCCTCTTGAGTTAGATGTTCAAATAATAAGAAAATAAGTAACAATATTCATTAATATCAATTACTATATTTGTTTGTTTATTTTTTAAAGTTATCATATTTGTAATAATTTTCTAGATTTGACTAGTCTCATAAATTTTCATTTTAAGTGAATAAAATAATTACCTGACTCATACAAAATTTATTTATTTTGAACCCAATCCATTTGAATAACTTAATCCAACCCGTCAAATTGGGTTGGATTTCTTCCATTATTTGAGGCTTTTTCTTGTTTAATTGATACAATCGAATTATTTAATACTTTCTAAGAATAAAAAAAAAATGTTAATTTACACATTCTTAAAATTCGAGTGTGCAAATAAAACATGTTTTTTAGTTCATATAATTGAGCGATTGGAGCTCATGTCAACTACACAAATTGTCAAGGTACTCAATTATATAAATTGTTACTACATTACCGAATAAGTCAGTGGCGCAATGGCTACACAAATTGTCAAGGTACTCAATTATACAAATTGTTACTATACTAGTGGCACAATAATTTCATTGTTTGGTTGTAAATCAGTTCAATACCAACGTGGTTTGATCTTGAGAATCGGTATTTTTTCCCTTTTCCCAACATGTACTAAAAAATTGGGAGTTTAGTTTTAAAAACTAAAATTTAGTCCATATAGATTTTGAACAGAAAAACAAATCCTTTCTAACTTTTATAAAATTATAAAGATTATTTAAAATTATAGAAACTAAATTCTAATAACTAAATTCAAAACAACTTTAATTTTAGAATATAAGTTTCTTCCGTTAGTTGTTTCTCAATTTTTTTTTTTTATTGGATTCATTAGCAAGTAATTGAAATCCCCAATCACCTATTTGACTCAAATAATAATAATGATAATAATAAAACAAGAAACCCCCAAAACCCTAATCGCGTAGGCGTGTGGGAGCAATAAAAACCTAAAAGCCCTTCTTCTTCTTTTTCTTCTATCTAAACCTAAAAAGGCCAAACCGCCATTGCTGCAAATCCTCCAAGCTCTCACATTCCGCCATGGGCAAGGTCAAGGGAAAGCATCGTTTGGACAAGTACTACCGTCTCGCCAAAGAGCACGGCTATCGCTCTCGTGCCTCATGGAAACTCGCTCAGCTCGATTCCAAGTACAACTTCCTCCGCTCCTCCCACGCCGTTCTCGACCTCTGCGCCGCCCCCGGCGGTTGGATGCAAGTCGCCGTCGAGCGGGTCCCCGTCGGCAGCCTCGTCGTCGGTGTCGATTTGGTCCCCATTGCGCCCGTCCGCGGCGCCATCGCTTTCGAGCAGGATATCACCAAGCCCGAGTGCAAGGCCAGGCTTAAGAAGGTTATGAACGACAAAGGGTTCCCTGCTTTCGATCTGATCTTGCACGATGGGTCGCCCAATGTTGGCGGTGCTTGGGCGCAAGAGGCTATGAGCCAGAATTCTTTGGTTATTGATTCTGTCAAGTTAGCTACTCAATTGCTTGCTCCGAAGGGTACTTTTGTTACCAAGGTGGGTTTTGTTTAGTTTTTTTTTTTTATCCTATGAGCTTCGTTCTTGTTACTTGCCGAGGATTCTTTAGGTTTGATAACCATCTGATTTTTTGTTTTTGAAAACTAATCCACAATCCTATAAATACAAGTTCCACATATAGATTTCACTATTTTGTTATCTACTGCACATGTTTTAAAAAACCAACATTTCTTTGGAAGCTAACAGAATTAGCTTTGAAATTCTTGTTTTTGCTTTTGAAATTTGGCTAGGAATTCAAATGCTTCATGTAGGAAGTCTATAAGTAATTACAGTAGAAAAATTGGGAGAAAACAAGCTTCATTCTCATAAACCAAAATCAAATAACAAAAAGCAGGTCCTAGTTGAAATTTTAAGATTACATACTGAGTTGAGTAAATTTCTTTCATTCATAGGTTCTGTTTGCAATTTATAACATTCATGATGGGTGTAGATAATTTTTAGGCCCTACATCTTTGTACTATAGGCTTTTTTTCTCTGGAGGAAAGGATGTGAGCATTATATTAGCGAAATGCATTTGTGATTTTTTTCTTCTTAAATTTTCTTTAATGCAAGTGAGATAGCGGGTTGAGAATTTGGATGTGAACTTTAAGCTGATTGGACTTTACTGGTTGAGCTATTACTAATGTACCATTTGATTTGATAGTGGAATGTTCTTGCGAATGTCCTTGATTATGTCTAGCTTTTGACTGCTCATTTGCCTTTTCATTTTCAGGTTTTTAGGTCACAAGATTACAGTTCTGTCCTATATTGTCTCAAACAAGTAAGTTTCCACTCTAATCTGATGTCAGACACTTTTCTGTCTATCTGGTGTTTATACTTAATAAGTATTCAAATGGTGGTGTAGCTATTTGAAAAGGTTGAGGTCGACAAACCAGCCGCTAGTCGATCTGCATCTGCAGAAATATATGTTTTGGGTCTCAGGTATAAGGCTCCAGCAAAGATTGATCCTCGTCTTCTTGATGTGAAGCACCTATTTCAAGGATCTGTAGAACCCCAACGGAAGGTAATTGTTGCAACATCCAAATGTAGCTAACATCTGTAATGCTTTATTCACATACTGAGTTTGTATTCTATTCATCACTATTGTTAATATGTCATTTTTAAATGATTTTTTCTGTAGGTTGTGGATGTACTTAGAGGAACAAAACAAAAGAGACATCGTGATGGGTAACTCTTCATTTTAAGGATATATTTATATGTTCTGTTTTTTGTTTATGCACATGTTTGACAATTTAAATACTACCATAAATCAGTGTGCTTGCTTACCCGCAACCATTAATAAACAGACATTTATGAGTACTCGAGGGGTTTGCAAGGAGAGAATAAACTTCCAATCGTATTAGGTACAAAGCATGGTAGCATGAGAGAGGGAAAAGATGCTGCTTATATTCACCCTGTTTGTTGGGATAGAGTTGTTTATCTATGCAGAGGGGGGAATTCAAATAGGGTTGCTGATTTATTTTTAATTATTTTAATAATAAGCTTTGGGTGTGGGGAATCAGTGGTGATCATCTGTCATCTTTTTGTTAGTGAAGGATTGTTCATTTATTTTATGTTTGTTGTGATGTGATGATAGATATGAAGATGGAGATATGACTCTTCGGAAAGTGTCTTCTGCATCAAATTTCATCTGGTCAGATTCTCCTCTTGAGATCCTAGGAACTGTTACATCTATAACTTTTGACGATCCTGCTTGTTTACCGATCAAGGATCATGATTTAACAACTGAAGAGGTATTGTATAATAGTATATTTAACATTTGTTTCTGAAAGTTTCAATCATCATCTAGAAACCTTATTTACTAGATGGCTATTTTGTAACAGGTTAAGACACTTTGTGATGATTTAGGTGTCTTGGGAAAGCAGGATTTTAAGCATCTGCTGAAGTAAGAATCACACCCATCTAGTCTTGATACCTGCACTCAAGTCTTTTATTTATTGCATCTAACATGTTATGCTATTCTTATACATATTGGCTATGAAATCTATAGTTTAGTGCTTGAGTGATGTGATATGATCTCTTGGTGTTAGATAGGATAAAAATCAACACTTATCTGAACTTTCTCTCCAAGTGGTCTTGTTCATTTGGTTTGTTGAAGGCACACGTACGTAACAAACTAGCTCTTACCATATGCATGCATAAAGACATATACACACACACATATATATAAAAGCTCTTAGGATTTGAATTCTCATGGTGTTGGTCGTTTTGGCTTTCATTGAAGGCTTATTCACCCTTTTCAATGGCTTTATCAACTTGTTTCAAGGAGTATGGATATATATGTATATGTATATGTATATGTATATATATGTATACATATTATTAACTAGTTTAGAAACTAAATGATTGTGCGTTTGCCTCGTGGCAGAAAGTCTACAAGACTATGAGTTACTTTGACAACCGAATGTAGTAGGCTAGATGGTTGTCCCATGAGAATCGTTGATTGGACATTCAGATATTAAAAAACTAGTTTAGGAACTTTCTTAGACTATTTTACATAGTTGACCTCTGTATCTATAAATATTGCTCCCTCCTAAGTAACAAAATTATTAGCTTCTGTTGGTAGGCCTCACACAGTAGTCTTTGTCAATTGTGACATCAGTTTGTAGACACCTCCCGTGTCTCTATTCCTCCAATGTATCTCGGTGTTGCTGCCTAGGGATGGGCCAGTAGTGCCTCTAGGTTTAGAGGAGCGTAAGCTCCAAGTTCCCTGGTCATAGTCTTTGTTGTAGTCTTCATAGTGTGGATTGGCGGTGTTGCATTCCTATCATAGATGTAGAGCTGCATGGGGCCATAAATTGTTAGGCTTATTGGTAAGTCTTGTACACCTGATAGGACTATATAGTGTGGTAGGGCATTAGATTGCCTTCCGCCTTTAGATTATTTGTAAACAAGGAAAGCAATGAACTGTAAAGGTTGTTCTATAATCTTGGTTATGTATGTACATTCTCTATGCAACTTTGCTCTCTGATAACTTCACGTTTCTTAAATATTTTGTAATTCTGTATTTAGGTGGCGATTGCACATAAGGAAGGCCTTAGCTCCCAAGGAAAAGGCTACATCTATTCCTATTAAAGATGCTGAAAATGAGGTGAAGCAAGATGAAGATGAAAAATTACTAAATGAGATGGAAGAGCTGACTTATGCTATGGAACGTAAGAAGAAAAGGGAAAAAAAGCTTCTTGCAAAAAGGAGAGCTAAGGTTTGTGATCTTGTAGAGCTCCCTTTATTTTCCGTTCTCTTGGAATTAATGGAATTGTAGAATTTTTTTTCTCCACTTAATGAAGTCTTGGAATATGACCTTTCCTTCACCCTACTATTTATCACTAGTCACGTAATAGCTTATTGACTATTTTTCTGTATCTTAAAGGACAAAGCTAGGAAAGCAATGGGGAAGCAACTAGACGTCATGGAAGATGGTTATATTGATGATGAGTTATTTTCGCTTTCTAACATCAAGGTATACTTTCATTTGTATATTTCCCTGCTTATATGTTGTTTTTGTTTTTTTGGTAGCTGAAGTTCATTTGCAATTATATGTTAATTCAGGGCAAGAATGATTTGAGGGTTGTTGATTCTACTGAATATGATGATGACAATGGTGGGATGGGAGAACAAGAAAATGACACAAAGGAGAAAAACTATGGGTCTTCAGCTAGTGATATTGACTCTGATGAACAGCGCAGAAGGTGGTTTTTTCCTCCCTTCCCTAAATTCTATTAACTAGAATGTAGTCATGACTATCTGACTTTTTTTTTTTTTTTTAAATGTGATGACTGATGCATATTGATGCTATTCTTCCAGGTATGATGAACATATGGAGGAACTGTTAGATCAGGCTTATGAAAGCTTTGTTTCTAGGAAGGAAGGAAGTACAAAGCAGCGGAAACGTGCTAAAAAAGCCTTTTCTGATGATGCCGAGCTGCTCGAGGTATGAATCTCTAGTGGTAAAGATTTTAATGATTGCCAATTCAATTACCGTACTATTACTGGGTGTGTTTGTGTTTGTTCTTTGATGCAACTTATGGCTTTTGGCTCAGAAGCACATGCACTTCAGTTTGTCTAGTGTGTTTGTGTCGACACATCTTGAACACTTATTAGCACAATTGTTCAAAGTCAATAGGAGTCATTGTGTTTTTTGCTGTATCTGTATCTGTGTTGTGTTGTTTTCGTGTCTAGTATGAGTTATAATAGCTAGCTTCATCAATCATCATTCACGTGTTGTGGGAATAGTCCTATGAAGCGTATGTAACCATCCGTTGCCGATAAAATACTATCCTCACCTCGGAGTCTGGGTGTCTGCAGGAGAATGAGAAAGGAGGTGATGGTTTTCAATCTGATTATGACTCTGATGAAAATATGGTAGATGAGGAAAGAAACCCATTGATGGTATCTCTTGATGATGGTGGAGTGCCAACTGAAGAAGAGATCTCAAACAAGTGGTTCAGTCAGGATATTTTTGCTGAAGCAGTAGAGGATGGAGATTTGAAGGAGTTGGATAGCGAAGATGATATGCAGATTGATAGACCAAAAGAAAAAACTGCGGTCTCCAAAGAAGCCAAGTCAAATATTTCAAAGAATGAAAGCAAGAAGTTGAAGGTTTCAACCAATGCAAGAGAGACCAAGGAAGCGGATGATGGATTCGAGATAGTCCCTGCCCCGGCTACAGATTCAAGCGACGATTCATCCTCCGATGAATCTGAGGATGATGACCCTGAGACGAAGGCCGAGATATTGGCATGTGCAAAGAAGATGCTGAGGAAAAAGCAAAGAGAGCAGATGATTGATGATGCTTACAACAAAAACATGTTCCACGATAAAAACTTGCCCAAGTGGTTTGTGGACGAGGAGCAGAGACACTGTCAGCGAATGAAGCCTGTAACCAGAGAGGAGTCTGCTGCAATGAAAGCACGATTCAAAGAAATTGATGCCCGTCCTGCTAAGAAGGTAGCTGAAGCTAAAGCACGAAAGAAGCGGGTTGCAATGAGGAAACTCGAAAAGGTTCGTAAGAAGGCAAATGTCATCTCAGACCAGGCAGATATATCGGATCGATCAAAGAGTAGGATGATCAATCAACTTTACAAAAAAGCAGTACCACAGAGACCCAAAAAGGAACTTGTGGTTGCAAAGAAAGGAGTTCAAGTCAGAGTTGGGAAGGGTAAAGTCTTGGTCGATCCACGTATGAAGAAGGATGCGAGGAAGCGTGGTATGAGCAAGCAGGGTAAAGGTTCGAAGAAGGGAAAGAACTCAAAGACGCCGAGAGGTAAGGAGGGATCTGGAAAGAACTCAAAGGCTCCGAGAAGTAAGGGGGGATCCGCGAAGGCTTCGGCGAAGAAGGGAAGAAAGGGAAACAAATGAAGATGAGAAGAAAATGTGTGCAAATGGCCAAACTAAACTGGTAACACAGAGAAATGAAGCGTTCTGCTAAAATTTTTGCAGTTTGTTCAATTTTGATATGTACTTTTTGTCGATCAATAGCTAATTTATGGAAGCTCTGCCTGACTTCAATGTCGTTTTTTTTCCATATATAAAAAGTGCAATTTGTTGGATCAGATGAAAGAGGTTTTTTTATATTTGCTTTGTAATTTGAAAATATTGTCACCATTTTACGTGCTTCAAGTTCTTGTCAAGCTTGCCCGAAATATTCTATAGCAATTTAGATAATTTACATATCCAATGAACTAAATGACAAAGAAACCATATAATGTAAATTGTTCTGGATAATATAAGTGTAGTCCTTGTGTTTGAATTAGTTGGAATTTAATCATTTGGAGAGAGTTAATTGCAATTAAGTACATAGAAGAAATTTATTCTAAACCAATCACTTAACTCACCTTCATAATTCATTCATTATTGACACATAGATATAGATTAGTTACCATAAATTACAAATGACAATAATTACTTTCTGAGTTTTATAAAAAATATGTAGACTAAATGATACCCATTGAACAAAGTAAAGAGTTAGGCTTGATCATCGGGTTTGGGTGTGTTTGTTTTCTAAACAAGCTGGTTGAGATATTCTTCCACAGTTGTGTATTGAACATCTGAGTATAGCTCTGAAGCTTCCACTCCAAATGAAGGCTCAATATCATAGTTGGTATGATCTCCCTTCACAAAAGCAGAGTGACTAAGTGATAATACTGTGGCAAGTGGAAATTGAACCTCTGCAAAAGAAGGTTATCAAATACCAATTTGTTAAGTCTTTTTTTGTTTTAGAAGCATGGTAGAACTTAGAAATTGTTGTTTTAGGCCAAACCAACCTTGTATTTTCTTAAACAGCTCCTCTTCAGAGATGAAGACCTTTTCAAGAGACGTGTCGATCTTTTTCTCCCACAGCGATACTAGCTCGTTGGTCGAGTAGATGTTGGCAGGAGGTCTGATGTACAAGATCTTGTTGAGGGTGCTTGGATCATTTATGGCTCGGATGGTGTATGTCCCAATGTCTTCTTCCTTGTTGTAGATAACTTCAGCAAACAAAACAGACATAAATGAAATAGTAAGATGCTTCATGTTGCAGTCAACCATAACATGTCTATATCTCATACAAATAACCATCATGGAGTGGCTTAATAATAGTCTTTCCTTCTCTTTTTCAAAGTTGTACGTTCGACTTTTTGAGAGTTGGATTTTTGTATTTACCATTTTATAAAATTGTAAAAATGGTTAGAACCTGACCCAAAATTTTGTAACACTTTTATCTTATCAATGAAATTGTTTTTGTTCCTATCGGATAAAAAAAAACGTAAGTTGGTCCAGACACTTATGAATATCAATAAAAAAACTTATACATATATGGTTAGTGTATCATAGGTTGACCTAGAGATCAAAGAGAACCTTGAAATCTGAGAAGTGATAATTTCCTAGGGGATGTAGTAGGGTTGGCGGTCTATCCCGTGAGAACAGCTGATGTGCGCGTAAACTATCCTGACCACTAAAAAATATATTTAAAAAAAGGAAGAATATATATACCTTTGGGATTCCCATCTCCTATGATGTTGATTTTATCTCTAGGTGGTTCGGTGGCTCCTGGCTGACAAAAGTTGCGAAGAAAGTAACCATCAAAGAAATTGCAAACAACAAATGTATGGGGGATTCCCTCTGCCTCAACAGCCCTGCGAATTTTAGCCTTAGCAGCAAACATCGATTTCGCCGGCTCCACCGCGTGAACACGATCCACATCGTTGCCAAACTCGGAGGGAAAGAATCTCTGTATACCAAAAACATTTTAATGCTCAAAATCTTCAAACTCTTCAAACAGAATGCATCTTGATCTTGCTTGTAGTAACAACAACCAATGGCAAAACATTGAACAAAGTTTGGTAAGGAAATAAGTATGGTGAAATTAAGGTTACCTTGACATTGCCAACTTCTTTGATAGCAGATATGATCTTATCTTGATGGGCTATTAGAAGCCGACCAACGGTGGATATCACCACATCAACTTGCTTTATTGCCTTGACCAGACTCTCATTGTCAAAGATATCGCCCTGCCCCAATTTCGGAAGAATGTATTAAATAATATGAAGTTTCATATCAAAATTAATTGGTCACAAACAAAGCAATTAATATATTTTATAAAGATGTTGAAATAAAGGTGTACAAAAAACCCACAAACAAAGATTGGATTAGGTTTTTTTTTTTTTTTTTTAATTGGCTTATGATTTTATAGTTTTCTCTTTCACTTGGTTCGGTCATTGGCTCAATTTTAGCTCGTCCAATCTAAACTAAGAATAATATATATAAATAAGATTAATTAATAAATTTTCAAAAAAAAAGAAAGATTAATTAAAAAATATGATTTTATTATATAACATAGGTTACTTTAAGTATAATATCACACCTTTTTTCTTTATCATTTTTTTATACTAGTTATGATTAGAGATGTCATTTTCTCCGCCGTGGTGGGGATGAGGGTAAAAAATTACCCGTGGGCTAATCGAGGACGGGGAATATCCCCATCCCGTTTAATTTTTTTTTTAATATATTTTTCTATACTTTACCCCTTTCATTTTCAAATAAAAATATATTTGTTGGTGAAATTATCTATACATATGAAATTTATAAATATTTTCTACAAAAATCTAATTATTTAAAAATATTGTCCAAACAAATATATAAAAAATGTAAAAAAAGTTGAAAAATCCCCGCAGGACTCGATCTCTACCGGGGAATCCCCTGATCCTCGAGAAAAAAAACAGGTATTATTCCAGGGACAAGAATTAAACTAAGTGGTGGGGACGAGGAAGCCATTTCACGGCCCCGCCCCATGGACATCTCTAGTTATGATTGAATTTTAGAGGAAAAGGAAGATCGTAGAATCTAATCTAAACCAAAATATATAGGGTTGAGTTAGGTTGCTCTAATAAATAGAGTCGGACGAGTTGGCTTGTTGACCAATCTAATCTAATCTAATCATTTTTTTAATTGCATTCATAAAAAATTCTTAATCCAATCCAATCCCGCCCACGAAGACTCCTCAAGTTTACAAGATAAGTATCTACAACGGAATGTACTAAACGAACATCATCAGTATATGCGTAACGAAACCCCTAATTCAGTATTTGGAGAACCAACCAAACACGAAATCAAGAAAATTAGGGCTAATTTCGCATTTCACATTTCAGTAATCGATTCTCTAATCGTACTAAACATTCAGAACAATCAACAACAAAATCGATAGAATCAAAGAGTAATGAACTTACGAAGACGAAATTGACACCCAAGCTCCTGAAATGATCGATAATCGGAGACCTTAGGGAGTTTTGAAGCGTGGTTTCCCGGATGAATGCGTAAGTTGGATGACCGGCTTTGGCGCTGGCTTCCACTATGAATTTTCCGATGTATCCACTTCCTCCGATGATCAGAACCTTCAGCTTCTCAGCCATCGGATTATGATTTTCCGGCGAATCGCTGCAAATGGAAGAAGATGATGGTCGGAGACTCCTGTTCGCAGGCATATATATACTTTTTCAAGATTACATATTAATTAAAGAAAGATCGTCCAAAATAATGGATTTTAACCTCCCTATTTTAATTATTTTTATATAAAATATGAGTTTTAAGGGTTTTTTTTTTATTTGAAAATTTAGAAGTTAGAAGGTTCGCTTCTCTATACCCTGAATACTAACGATACATTCCTACATTGTTGTACCTAATACTTTAAAGAGTATTTTAGTTTAAGTTATCTTCAACACCACATTTAATTAAGTATCTCTCAAACATATATATCGGAGTTTATTGATCTGCCCTTCTAGAACTAAACTTATGACTATCAATTTAAGGTAATTCATATTTTGCTAGATTTATTCTTCTCTAAAAATTTTGAAACCTTATTTTCTTTATTATTTTTTTTGTTTACATTTCAGGTGAAATTGATGATTTTAACAAATTGTAAACAATCCAATTATATTGATTGAAAATAATAATAATACATAAGATGAAGATTGTTGTGGAGGAGAAATGGATTGCCCCTCCTAGAGGTTGTTGGAAGCTGAATACTGATGCTTCCTTTAATTTTTCGTCTAGTATAGGGGGCATTGGCTGGATTGTTCGTGACGGGAGAGGTGTTCCAAAGATTGTTGGGTGGAAGGCTAGGCACAAGAGTTCTTCTGTCAAGGTCCTTGAAGGCCTGGCTATTCGCGATGCTCTAAGCTTTATCCACGAGGCCGATATTCAAATGCTTCCCCCGATTCTTGTTGAATCCGACGCTTTAGAGGTGATCAAGGCCATTTCGGAGGATTCTTTAGATTGCTCTGAGTTCAACAATATCATTATTGATATTAGATGGTTTATGGCAGCGCTTGGGATGGTTTCTGTGTCTCATTGTGGTAGGCGTTGTAATAGGGCGGCTGATTTGCTTGCCAAGTTAGATGGTTCTGATTCTGTTTGTCATATTTATCCTCCCTATCCGGTGGAAGATTGTATTTCCTTTTGGAAGGGGATTCTTCCCCCTGTTGTAGGCTCCATGGTGGAGATGGATTGTGTTGGTTTGTTTGGCTTGGGTTGAATGAAGTTTCTTTCTCAAAAAAAAATAAAAATAAATAATAATAATAATAATAATAATATTTTGATAATACAATATTTTTTAAAATTGATATAATTAAAATAATGATTCTCGAATTTACTACCCACCATAAATCGAGTTTGGGCGGCGGCGGCTCCCACGCTCGATACTCTCTTTTCTTTTCCTTTTTTTTTTTTTTTTTTTCTTTGGTCAACAATGGCAAACTTCTACAATTTCCTTCTCTTTTTTTTCCCTTTTTTTCTTTTTTTGGCAAACTTCTACAATCGAGTTTAGATTTTCATTCAAAATCTAATCATTCACATATGAATACTACTTTTAGATTTGGTTCACGAGGTAGACAAATAACAATTCTTGAATCCATGATCTTATATAGGCTACTTTTGATTTTAAGATTATTGATACACCCATTTGAATCAACTACATTTGCTCGAACACAACTTAGAAATGAAATGAAAATACGTAAAGAGAAAACCCAACTCCATTATGTGATGTTCAACAATATGTATGTCAATTTACACCAGCTCAACTATTCATACAAGACCATCACTTATCTCTCGTACATTTAGTTGTCAAGATAATGATAAAAAAAAATTAACTTATAAATATAAGTTCATCATGATTTGAAATCATAACTTCATTCACAAAGTTCTTATTTAGTTATTATGTTCATTCATCAAATTTGCAATAAAGAAAAGAACTCAGACAAGCTTCGATTTTTATCCACGACCGGGCAAAGCCTCTAAGACCAAGAAAATAAAAATAAATAAGAGTTTGCACTTCTTTTTTCTTTTAAACTGGGAAATCGGAACTTTACTCCACTATATTTAAGCTAATCAGACCCATTTCTAGGCCAGACAACGAGATACATCAAAAAAATGAAAACACATGAGATGTCTACAAATTAATGTCACAGGTGAACCTCGAACCTGAAATTTCGAGGGAAGCACACCTTTAAAACTCGAGTCTTCAATTACCATGCCACCCCCTGGAAGCTAAGAGTTTGCACATTATTACAACAGGGCGTCCAAAAATTCACTAACTGTGGTATGCTTGAATTGTGGATACAACTTTGAACCATCAACCCCATTTGATGTCTCAATATCGAAGTATGTTTGATCTCCTTTTATGAATGCAGAATATATGAAAATGAACTCCATGTTGTCAGGGTAAGGAGTTTCTGCAATCACAACAAAGAATCAAAACAACAATAAGTGGAGCACTTCATTAGGCAATTATATTATACATTTATTTTGTTTTGAATATCAATGAGTGTCCAGACCAACTTACACGCATATCGAATATTTTCACAGTCACATGACAACTCATTTGATCTTGGTTGTCAAAAAAACTAGTAGGAAATTAACTCTTAGATAGGTGGTCAGGTCATCATGGATCAAACTCATATGCTGTTGGTTTCTTAAGATTCTCTTGACCACTAAGTCAACTCACGATGATTATATTATGTTTAGTCCAATAACATGTGAAGTATAATGGCTTCTAATGTATATGCATTAACCAATTGTACAAGGTAGATATAATATACTTTAAATAGCCATATTATTGTTAATTCAGTTCTACTAGGCAGAAAATAGTCCTATGGTACAAAAATGAACTAATATGAGGAGGTTTTATTTGATCTTATCTCTCAGCCCTGTCATTTTTAACTCAGTTTAAAGAATTTGTAATGGATATTTGGTCAATCCAATTGGTTTATGTAGCCTATAGTTAAAAAGCCGAGCCTAGTCTAAATCAAATAGATTAGCCTAGGCTTCCGAGTGGAAAGTGGAGGACAAAAGAGAATCATCAACCAATCACTTTTTCTAAGATCCTTATTATTTACACAACCCTCATCTTAGGCAGTCCAACTATAGGATATAAAAAGAAATAAAAAAATGAATCCAAGTTTATCTACTTTAAGCTAAGAACTCAAACTTCCTAGACTCTATGCTTATTTTATTTATTTATTTTCTATAATGTATCAAACTTTCGTTAAGATAAAAATAAAAGAATATATGGACATACCAAAAAATAGCCCATAAAAACCAGGATGGAGCCTAAAAAACGACTTCCAAATTTCCAATCTAGGATAATCTGACCGAAGTATAATTACAAAACAAATTTGTAATTATTGCCAATAAGAACAATAGCTCAAATGTCATAAGTATATGTCTATGAGTAAGAGGTTATGATTTCGAATCTCTCCATCCTTAATTGTTGTTGAACTAAAAAAAGTTGTCATCAAGGTCTAAAGAGAAACATAGACAGCGATGAGAATCTGCATTTATTCAAATATCATCCGAAGATCTCTCCATCTTCAAAATATTAGATCACGATTAATGCATTTAATTACTGTCAGCTGAGGCTAAGAAACTTATTTTTATTCAAATTCATTACTGCATTCAGTTAAGATACATCATTAACAATGGTAAACTAAATTTCAGAATCAAGGTCCATTTGAAATGAAATTTAGTACCTTTAATTTTCTCGAGCAGCTCTTCCTCTGAAACGTAATTCTTCTCGAGCGTCTCCCCAATTTTACTCTCCCAAATCTCAACCAGTTCATTCAAGGAATAAGTATTACCTTCAGGCCGTAGATAAACCACCTTGTTCAATGTGCGTGGATCATCCACTGCACTGATTGTTAAGGCAGCAACATCACTGGCATCCACAAATACACCTGCCATATGATCACAAAGAAGAAACTAATGGTCGAATTTTCTTGATATTTAACGATTATAAATTTATAAGAAATCAATCTTAAGTATTGAGTTCTTGGTAGAATCAGACCTGCTGTATTTCCATCCCCAAATATTGTCACCTTATCCCTTGGAGGACTTTTCATGCCTGGTTGAACAAGGGAAGGAAGTAAATAGCTCATAAAAAAATTGGAAGAAACTATGGTATATGGAATGCCTTCGGCTTCAACCAGCCGACGAATTTCAGCTTTGCGGGAATAGAAGTTGTAATCCATATTTGATATTTGAACCTTATCAGGATCTAGTCCAAATTCTGATGGAATAAATCTCTGCAGTATAAATACCCAAACAACCATCAATCTTTGTTAAAGGAACTAGGCTATCCTATTCCTAGCACTTAAATTCCAAAATGCAGGATCCTAAATTGCAAACTATATTACATCAGGAATGTGATCTTACATGGAAACACATCAAAACCATTACATTAATGATTAATCTACGCACTAATAGAATTTGAGCAGGGTAGTGCTCCTTCTAAGCTTAGGTGAGCCGCCCAACTCTATCACTGATCCGATTGGGGATGGGCTACGGGTCTTTCTCCACACATTTCTCATTAAGCTACGATATGGAATGAGTATTGATCTTTCCCCTTTTCCTTCGTGCCAGGCCCGATGAAGATTCCCCATCATACGAGTTCTTTCTCCGATTCATGAGATAATCACTCATATGTACCAACCCTTCCCTTTTATGACCTAAAATTGGATGTTCAACTTCTGAGAGACTCGAGTTTGTATTTGCGGTATTATCTCATTTTATAAAAGGCTCAAAACCTCTCCAACACTTTCATCTATATCAAAATATTTTCCTTCATTACAAGAAAAAAAATGTGATCTGGTACTATGGATTTTAGTTTTCTTTTCGATTATGTCAATTTGATCGTGCAAATAACTATCGAACAGTATCCTGGCAGAAATTACGTTAACTAAATCATATATACAAATGAGATTTCCTTTTCACAATGAAAATAAAAACAGCAATCCATACTTACTGACCTTGATGCAACCAGTTTGTTTGATGATTCGAATTAGAAGCTTCTGATCCAACGCTTGTTTAGCCGCAACAGCAGAAATAACCACATCGACTTGATTAACAGCTTCCACAAGGCTAGCTTCGTCTTCCAAAGAACCCTAAATAGTAAAAAACAGCTCAAATCAGTAAAATCACCGGCCAGAAGCAACTACAGAGCAGAATTAAACAGTTCGAGAATGAGAAAAGAAGAGAAAAACCTTCAAGAACACAACTCCAGCATCGGAGAGAGTTTTGAGCTTGTCCTGTTTGCGAGGCGAAGATGAGGCAGAATCGCGAATCAGAGCAAATGTAGGGTGAGAAGAATTGAGGCTGGCTTGAGCCAAATGAAACCCTAGGTAACCAGTTGCTCCGATGATCAGAATCTTGCTTTTCTCCTCCATTGGAGAGTTTGATCGGAAAGGTGCGGCAACAACTTCCGCCGGCGGCGAAAAACGATCGGAAGGATTGGAATGTGTGTCCCTTGGCTTTGGTTTTTTACAAATTTTAGCGATTATATTTTAAGATAAAAACGAATAGCTGTTCTTTTTCAGATGAGGAATGGAATCAAATTCTCCAAATTATAATATTTTATTTAATATTTTTGTATTAAACCAAATAGTCTTTGATGAGGACGAATTCGAATATGTTTAGTAATATGGTAGTAGAATTAGTTTAATTTTTTGGTCAAACAAAGGTTTTTTTTTTTTTTTTTTTTAAATTATGAGTGTCATGTAGGATTAGTTTATGTATACATTGATTAGAATTAAAATTGCTATTATAGATCGATTTTATTATGTTATGCATTTTAATAACCTCCTTAACTATTAGAGTACTCTACTATAATTAATTTACAGTTTTTATTATTTAATGGATCACTGGTACAATGGTTTCAATTGTTTGATTGTAAACAATTGGTATTTATCTCCCTTCTTTAATATGTAAAATAATTACAATTTTTATTAAATTGGTTGAGTTTTGATAAATTTATTTGTGAATATAATAAATAATATCCGATTATCTTGGTTTGTTATGAGTTATTTGATTATGTTCATCTATGCAGTTTGATTCATTTTTCCTTTTGTTTTTTTAGAGAAAAAGTTTCATGAGTGGAATAGTGGATGTTTATAAGTTTTGAAAAATGTAAGTAATTTTAGAAATGAAAGAAGAAGAGGGAGAAAATTATGTAGATTGCTTACAATATTTATGACTATTTGGACAAGTTTACAACCACTTTAATTAGCATTATGAGACTGTTATTTGATGTTATCACATTAGATGTTGACCAATTATACTTTTACTCTATTTGATATAATTACTTTCTTTTTAAGTTTGGTTTCAAACTCATTTATTGCTAACAAAACAATACAAAAACAATGACAATAGTGTAATTCATGAATCAGTTGGGAGTTTGTAAATTTCCACATCCACAAGTACTGTTAATAAAGCAAATATATATATATATATATATATATATATATATATATATATATATATATTCAAATTTACGACAGTTTTAGTTTATATGTACATAACTAATGTCACTGACTATTTGATGTCACTATCATAGAAAGGTTTATACAAATATGAATATACTTTTTTATAAAATTATGTAACTAAAGAAATTTTAACTAACTAGTTTAAAGCGACCACTAACATTACACGTAGGACATAATAATAAACAAAATTACATGTTCAAGACCTATCTCCAAATGTGTTGAACTAAAACAGCCTAGTTTAAAGCCTTCTTTATGGCTGTGGTTCTATTAAAAATTAGGGGTGATAATGAAAATCGAAAACCGACAAAATCGGACCGAATCAAATCGATTTGTTGAATTGGTTCAGATTTTTCATATAATATTAGATATATTGGTTTTCGAAATTTATTGGATCGTATCAGATTTTATTTGTAAAAACCAAACCAATCCAATATTGATTTATTTACTTTTATATTTTCTTTTTATGTGTTAGCTAAAATTTGTATTGACAGATGGCTAATTATTTTTGTTTAGTTTAACTATAAATTATAATACTTTTTTTTTATAGGAAAACAACATTAAAATATGAATTGGAAGTAAAATAGTAAAAAAAAGAAATAAATCGTAGGGAGTCGAATCGAAGAAAATCGAGCCAATAATATTTTTCTTTAACTGACATTGATTTGATTCATCTTTTTGTTAAATCAATTGGATCGGATCGGTAACCAGTTTGACCTAAAAATCAAAGAAAATCGAACCAATAATTTTGTCTTTTGTTGGACATTGGTTCGGTTTCTCTTTTTGTCAAATTGATTGGATCGGTTCGATTATCTCTTTGACCTAAAATCAAAGAAAACCGAACCAATATCACCCCTATAAAAAAAACAATAGTTTAAGAAAAATATTTAAAAATAAATAAATAATCTATTTCATTGATTGTAGAGTTCAGAATTAACGAAGTGGGCTTTATGCTATTGGGCTCATGGGCTCTTTTTTTTTTTTTTTTTCATTTAACCAGGTGAATATTGTCTTCTATAAATACTTCTGTTACAACTTTCATCTTCAAGCTCGAAACCCTAAATCGGCTCTCCTCTATCATCCGTTCTGCAGCCCTAATACTTTCTTCTCTACTGATTTCTCTGTGTGTATGGCAATAATCTGTGTTTTTACGAGAAGGCTGCAATGATGATGAGTTCAAATAATCTCGTTAATCCGATCTTCATCTGAGGATAAACACGATTCCATTCATTTGCATCTGAGCGCCTTCTCTTTCTGATTTCTTCTTCGATTTTGAATTTTTGTTTCAACGTTGCAATATGAACATTGTGGATTCACTGGATCCGGTTTCATTGATTCAGATTCAATTGATTCTAATTTATCTTCTCTGATTCTGATTTTACAATGTCCATTTCACTGATGAGTTTCTCATTTTGATTCATTGATTGAATCAATGTTATTAGCTCTGTTGTTTTGTTTGAAGAAGTATAGTTTTAAGTCAAATTTAACCAAAACAAACTTATATTATGTAAGTATCCACGGATTTCTTCTGCTTAAAGTTGAAAATTGATAATTAACATTTAGGTAAAATAACATTTTGTTATTAATTATTATGAATGTTACTATTATTTATAATGAAGGCAGAATTATTATTTATATAGATATCCAAAGAAATCATAAGATAAATATTGTAAGTATTTATAAGAAAATTAGATAATCAATTACTCCCACAAATCTTAATAATTAAGTGGACAAAAATGTGAGATTATGGTTTCATGTATTCATATAATTTATTATAAACTTCCAATAGTCTTGTTATGTGAGTGTGTTTCTGCATTAATTAGGTAAGGGTGGGTACTCACCTTTAAAACCATAATTTTTAATTATTTTTTGTATTAGAAATTAGGAGTGTACAAAATAATCGGTAATCCGAGCTATCATTTTTTTAAAAAAATGGGTTGGGTTAGTTTTTTAGGAAACCCGATTTTTGGGTCGGGTCACGGGTTAGGGGGGTTTTGGGTTCGGGTTGACCCGACCGAACCTGAATTTCATTAAAAAAATATTTATTTATTTATAAGAATAGTAAACCCTATTCTTTCTCCAAGCGTCTTTTGCGATTTCTTCCATATTTCTCTCTTTCACTCAAAGCCATTTTCCTTTTCCGTTCATTTCTTTCACTCACACTTTGTCTTCTGCAAAAGGTCCGGTTGATTTTTTTGCTTTAAAATCAAGAGATGATATCTATTCTTCATTTTTTTGTTTGATTTTTTTGATTAATAGTTTCTTGACTTCTACTTCTGCCATTTGGTTGTATTTCTAATTCATCAAGGAAGAATTTGAGATTTATAAATGCTTTATTTTCTTTAGGAATTATGTATGTAAGACTGGTTATTTTTAAATCGAAGCAAAATCAAGGAAATTATAGTGGTTGAGATTGCTCCGACTTTCCAAACTGTAAATTTCGATGGATTAGGTTTATACGAAAAAAGAAAAAAAAAGAGTTGAAAAATAGAGAAATCGAGAAGAACTGTTGTGCCCCTAATTATCACAAGGGAAATTGAAACAAAATTAATTTCAAGATTACGGTAAATAAACATTTGTTAGATTATATATACAAATATGTTGCATATGTCATAATTCTATGTTATTAAAAAATTAGTAAATTATAAATTTGATATTTATCAAATTAATCTCCAAGCAAGACTTAATTTGCCAATGTTAGGGTGGTTCTTGTGGCGGCAACTTGCATAATATAAATCATAATTCAAATGTGATAATGATAGGGTTGTATTTGTATTGTTCTAGGTAGTTTTTTCTCCTGTTTCTTTCTTTTCCTTTCTTTTTCTTTCTCATTTGGTATTATTATCAATAATGAGAATGGAGTTTTATGATTTTTCTTCATTCTTAAAGATTATCAAGTTTCATTTTCATTTTTATGGTTAGTATGTTATGTAATTGCAACATTTTATTTTTACAATTAAAAAATAGTAAGTCTTAATGTTGTTGTTGAGGTTATTTGTAGGTAGAGGAAAAGTCATGGCTTTGGTTTAAGTTTTGTTTATTTTAAAGAAAATTAAAGTGTAGTTTAAAATAAAAGTTGTGTATTAACAACGGAAAGTTGAAGATGAAAGAATTGAACTTATGTTTGTGATTTTGTCAATTCTCGTGGTGTTTCAAGTTGAGAAAATTGTATTATATTAGATAAAATTGTTGCATGATTGAAACTTGAATATTTGTAGTAATTATCTAATTGGACAATTTTCTATTAAGGAGCAATATTGAAGATGTCATACAAAGAAGGAACCACCTTTTTGCTCAATTCAAATTGATGTTGTTGAAGGTTTGAAGTATTCGTTTTGATTTAATGTCAACAGGTGTTCCATTTTGTGAGTGCTACATGGAATCTCTTCTTCAACATATTTATATGGAATGCCCATATATCTCCAACATTTTTTGCTCAACGAAGAAATTCTTTTTTGAAAGTTTATGATAGTTTATATTTTATAATCCCAATGGGTGTTTTATTTTGTGAGTGCTCAACCAAGATATTTTAATGTTGTATATAAAAACACTTCCATGGTTTCTCTATTTATTCAATATGATGCATGTATCCAACATGTTCTATAATGTTCACTTAAACTTTTATTTCTTAATGAAATATCCTTTAAAACAATAAATATTTATTCAATATTTTAAAACTATATTAACCCGATGGTTCAACCCAACCCAACCCGAAATATAAGGGTTGGGTTGGGTTGGGTTGCTTCAACAAATAGGGTTGGATGGGTTGGTAAATTGGGCAACCCGAAAAATTGGGGTGGTCCTAAAATTTTTCCCAACCTAAGTACACCCATATTAGAAATCATTATCTTAAAATTGGTATTTGTAATCTTTCTCCTCCAACTTGTAGGAAAAAAATGTATATATATATATGATTTGTTAACTTTTTTCTTGAAAATCTTGGTTTCAAATAATTATTTTTAATCATTTATTTTAAATAAATTAAAATAAATTAATTTTAATTTCACATTTTTAAATATTTATTTTTTAGCTACTTAAAATATTTATTCATTTTTAATTCATATTTGACTCTAACTTCCTTACACAAAAATCACTATAAACAAACTTTTATCTATACTCACAATTTTTAACTCTTCCATATGACTTTTTAAATTAAATCCTCCTTAAACATAGTAAACAAACACTTCCTTAAAAACTCACTTGAAAAAAAAGAAAAGAAAAAAGTGCAGGTATCCTTAATTTCCATTAGAGAAATTGTGGTCGATAACCACTTTTAGAAAAATAATTATAGATGTGGTCACATTTTAAAGTATTTGTAAATCTATTTTTTGAAAAAAAATTTAATTAATATTATTTTGAATAATATCTATTATACCCTTCTTTATATAATTTTCCCTTTCCTTTTACCACTATCGTGCGGACGATTTTTTTTTTCCAAATCGCCTTTCATACAAACGCATCTGTCTACGTAGCCACGTGGCCGAACTTTCAATTTTTTAAAAACTTTTATTATTTTTTCGAGCATAAATAGAACTACTATATTATATTTAAAATAAGATAAATACTATATTTATATTTAAAATAAGATAAATTCTATATTTATATTTTAAAAAGATAAATTGTGTATTTAAATTTTAAAAAAGATAAATACTGTATTTGAATTTTAAAAAAGGTTAAATATTGTATTTAAATTTTAAAAAAACAAATACTATATTTAAATTTTTTTAAAAAAGATAAATACTGTATTTAAATTTAAAAAAGAAAAATACTGTATTTAAATTTAAAAAAGAAAAATACTATATTTAAATTTAAAAAAAGATAAATACTGTATTTATATTTTTAAAAAGATAAATAATATATTTATTTATATTTTAGAAAAGATAAATACTGTATTTATATTTTTAAAAAGATAAATACAATATTTACTTATATTTTGAAAAAGATAATTACTGTATTTATATTTGAAAAAAATAAATACTATATTTATATTTGAAAAAAATATAAATTCTATAAAAAAAAGATAAATATTGTACTTAGATTTAAAAAAAGATACATATGGTATTTATATTTAAAAAAGATAAATATTGTTTTTTTTTTAGTATAAAGTGGGAGAAGGGAGACTAACTATTGGGTTAATAACGTTGGTTTTTTTGCTATAAAAAATGATGAAGGATATTGATGTAATTTTCCTATAAAACAAATTTCTTTTTTAAAGTAATGACTTACTTTTGCTAAATGTTTCCAAGAAGAACACGCATGTAAAAAGAATTTCCATTTAATCTACTTCCGTAAAAAGCTCATTTTTTTTATTTGAAACTCGTAGTTATTTATTAATATATAATTAAAAAAATTTAGGTATTTTGAAAAAATAAAAACAACGTAAAAATAAGTATTTATCAAACTAAAAAATGGAAAGAAAAACCATTTTTATAAAATTCCATTAGATTTTAAGGGAAACAGTTTTGCATCCCAAAATTTAGGAGAGTGCAACACACGCCCACGATTTTGTGAATTTCCTTTTTCAAGATGTCAGGAGGGTATTTATGTCTTTTACTATATAAATGAAATTTCTATTTAATTCCGTGAATTGGTTTTGCTTATTTTTGTGTATGTGGACATCTTTGTAAAATTTTCCATCATTTAGCCTACACTTGCAAAAGGCCCTTTCCATTAAACAAAATAAAGTTAACCAAATAAAATATAACACCAATAATAAGAGGGTAAATGAATTGAGTCTTTAACTATGGTCGAGATTATAATATCATAAGATAGTAATTAAATGAAAACTTTAGTTTTGTTTGACTAAATGTTTACATTTTTATGTCTAATATTCTTCAATTTGAAATCTTCAATGTCTAACAATTAAGAAAAATGTTCTATTTATCTGCCCGGTGAGGCTTGATTAATGAAGAAAAAAAAAGGTTCTAGAAGGAAGGCTTTTAATATTGGATTTGTTTAATTTTGAAAAACAAAAATGCAAACTTTTGAGTCAACATAGGTTGGCAGCATTTCTTTGATTATCTTTCAAAAGTGTAAAGTTTTCAAGCCACGTACTGACTGGTTATAATTAAACTTTCAAAAATTGTTTTAATTCAACTAAATTATTTAAAAATTAATCATTTTAGATATATATTTATTTAATTTAAAACCGTTTGATAACTATTTTATTTTTTGTTTTTGAAATTTAAGCATACAACAACTACTCTATCATAGCTTTTTTCTTATTTAGATATTCACATTTTACCTATATTTTAATAAACAAAATCAAAATTTAAAAATTAAAAAAATTAGCTTCTAAAAATTTATTTTTGTTTTCTAAATTTGGTTAGTATTCACCTATTTTTTAAAGAAAATATTGATATATTGTAAAAAAGATGAAAAACATGCTACTAAATTTGAATAGAAATATGTTTAAATTTCATAAATAAAAAATAAAATAGTTACGCGACCTTAGCAATCTTATAGTTCTAGGGTTGGATTGAAACATATAATTTTACAACTATTTGTAAACACGATATATTCCTAAAAATAATTAAGTACATCACTTCTGCCACGAATAATTTATATGATTTTGTTTATATTTTGTTAAATTATAAGTTAAAATTTTGAACTTTGAGTTTACATAACTATCGAAATTATCTAATATATTAATAAATTTTTAGTCATGTTTGATATGTATTTTTGATAAATTCAAAATTTTAAAATATTGGATAACTCTAATATAAATTTATAATCGTGTTTAATAAATTTACTTAAAAAATTAACTCTTTTAAAAAAGTCGAAAATGTCAAGACTAATTAAGCATAAATCTCAATATTTAAGATCATATTATATATTACTCGTATAAACATAACTCATATTAATTTAGGCATTGTTTGATAATTATTTCGTTTTTTATTTTATTTATAATTTTCCATCTTTGATTTACTTACGCTTTTTACTCATTATTCTTGATTTGTTCATTCTTTTTTAAAAACAAAAACATGTTTTTAAAAGTTACTTTTTTTAGTTTTTAGAATTCTTTTAATATTTTTAAAATTTTAAAAACAAAAATTAAAATTAGTTATCAAATAAACTTGTTTTAAAAATATTAAAAACAAAAATCGAAAACCAAAAAAAAAATTATCAAAAGAGATCTTAATAATCAAAAGATTAATTTAAATTATGTGTCACATTGGTTAATTAAAAAGAAAAAGTGGTTAATTAAAAAAAAAGGATGAAATCAAATTTGTTGGTAGCCCATTATTTATCTCGATTATATGTTTGTTATTCATTTCAACTTTACGGTCAAATATTTAATCTCGAAAATTGGCAATTCTTGGTGGGTTGGATATCTCCTCCTAGAATTAAAAGCAAACTCAAAAAGTTAATAAGCAATTATTTCAGCTTCGGCGGCTGTGAAAAGCTAATCAATCGGTAACACCTAACTCGTCGCCGCCGGCCACCATTTTAAAGTCCCAATCACCGCCGATTTCCTACCTCTCCGATTCGATTCCGCAATTCAAACACACCCAAGAACCCTAAACCCCATCTCTGTTTTTCTTTGATGGATACATTGGACGAAGAAGAAGAGTACAACTGGAGAGAAGTCCGGCTCCCGTCGCTTATTCCGGTGGTGCCGGAGCCGGAGCTTGAGCGGGAGACGGCGGAGCGCCGCCGTGGCCGGGACATTCTCGTCGCCGTCGATCATGGACCCAACAGCAAACACGCTTTCGATTGGGCTTTAATCCATTTCTGCCGCCTCGCCGACACCATTCATTTAGTTCATGCTGTTTCCAGTTACGAATCCCTTGAAACCTTATTTCCACAATCGATTGATTCCGCATTTCTCTGATTTCGTTTTTTATTTTGTTTTGTTTAGATGTGAAGAATGAGCTGGTTTATGAGCTCAGCCAGGGGCTGATGGAGAAGCTTGCGGTCGAGGCCTTGGAGGTGGCCATGGTGAGTACTCAGGAATGTTAGATTGTTTCTATATCATCTATAAATTAGCCCATTTATCTGTTAAGGGTGTGTTTGGAACATCGGTTTGGTTATAATAGACGGAAGGTTATGATAAACGGTGAGTTATCATAAAGGGTGTTTGAGGGGCAAGTTGTTATAACATGGATTATGATAAACGGTGTTTGAAGGACAAGTTATGTAACAAAAAGTAACATATGTGAAGTTTAGATAAACGGGCACGCAAGTTTAGGTAATCATTGTTTATAATAAATTGTGGGACAAACATCGATTGGGTTATCATAACCCACCCGGCCGTTTACATAAATGTTACAAGTTCTCCCCGCTTTTCCAACGTGTGTTTCTCGACATGCCCTCGAGATGTCTCTTTCGTGTTCACCAATCTTGAATGGGAATCCCAATTTCAATTTTTGTTAGACCGAATACTTGTTTTTTATGATTACCATATTAGATAGGTTGAGTATACATCTTAAACTTAATTAGTTTATTTATTTTATAAATGTCAAGACTCCATTTTTTTAATGCGGGATCCTCAACCCGGAACACTGCTTATTTTGGCTGCCATTAATGGCAAATGAATTTGTGATTTTGGGGGGTTTGAAATTTGAAGTTGGAATTTATCAAGTATACAGATGTTGTTATGATGCTATTAATCTGTTATTAAAACAGATAGGTTAGTACTACAGTTAGCTACAACTTCTTGTTTAGTTAGTATTTTACCATGGTTAGTTGTTGATTAGCTTGTATTCTGAACATCCTTAATTAAGAGGTATATTCAATATAATGAAATACACTTTTCCTCTCAAAGTTGTGATAGAATTGATGTTTTTTTTTTCTTGTTCTGTTCTTTCAGGTGAAGACTGTGGCAAGGATTGTGCAGGGAGATGCAGGGCAGGTTATTTGTAAGGAAGCAGAGAAGTTGAGACCTGCTGCTGTTGTTATGGGCACCAGAGGAAGAAGCTTGATTCAAAGGTAATAACATAACTTTCCTATGATGACAGATAGTAATACATTTGTTGTAGGATATAAGTTTTGGTTGTGGCATTTAAAAAAGTTATGGATGAATGCACTGCAAAAGGACATAGATTTAGACCAACTCTTCAACCAGATTCAAATTCTGTGAATAGTGACCAGAGTGAAGAGATATTGATGTATATGTATCCAAATAAAATGAGATATAAACTGAACCAAAACATAGCTTAGAGGGTATTTGACTGCTAGGCTAGGTTCATGTATGTAATACCCAATTTAAGAGTGGTACATTAATTAACCGTGTTCACATTCGAATGAGAGGGATCATGCGGATACAAATCATGAGTAACTAAGAACTGCTTAAAAGAATTGAAAGGTAATACATATACCAACAACTTGTACCTTCCTTTTTGGTATTCAGCCATAGGAGCTTCAATGCTATGTTAAGTGACCTCTGTGAATTGTTTATTTATTTTAACAGTAGCACTAATTTAAACCCATGAAAATGTGACATGCATTGGGGGAATAGTAATTGACCTGTCATCTTGGGGTCAAGTTGTTTGTGTGTTCCATACAAGAGGGGTACCAAGTTAAGGTGAACTTTGAGGTTCAAAATAACATAGGTCAATGTCGGCTAGCGAGATGTTGAAGATAAGCTTCATCGTCCGAAGGGAAACAACTCTAGAGAACCCATGATACACATCACTCATGAAGTGTTTTTTTTTTTGTGACATCCCGAGAAAATGAATCTATTCTAAACCACTATGGGTAGCCTAATGGTCAAAATGACATTAAGAAACCAAAGGGTTGTGGGTTCAATCTACGGTAGTCACCTACTTCAGAATTAATTTCCTACGTTTTTTGGCATCCAAATGTTGTAAGGTCGGTACGTCTTCTAATAATAGTCGAGTTGTGTGCAAGTTACTTGGACACTCATAAATTTAAAAAGAAAAAGAATATTTTTATAAAACTTGTTATAAATCAACTACAACACACAACGTTATCGCGTTTCCTCAACTTTACGTTCGACATATCTAAAATGGTGGGAATTGGCTTTTCTTTTCAGTGTTTTACAGGGAAGTGTTAGTGAGCATGTCTTCCACAACTGCAAATCAGCACCTGTTATAATAGTTCCTGGAAAAGGTAAGGTTTTATAAAGCAAAAGAAGGATTTAGAAACATTTTTTAACAAATAAAAGGTTCAAATTTCATAGTGTGAGTTTGGATTTTCTGTCATTTGTGACAGAAGCTGGAGAAGCATCTGTGATTTGAATGCCAACAACAACTTGTGTGCTGCCTGAAATGAAACTTGAACCTTTGTGACAGAAGTTTCTTTTCTCAATCTCTGTTTTCTATGTATATCTTTTGTTGGGTTATTATATTGAAGTTGTAGGGTTGTATTTATGTTGTAAGAATATGATAGTGTATTTATTTATATAGACAAGTGATGTACAAGACCATATTTCAAACATTAGTAGTTAATATGTTAAATTTGTTTGCTTTTTTTGTGTTTCTTCTTGAAAATTGTAAAATTATCACTGTTTCTTCCACTTTGTGTTCAATAACTAATTGGCCAAAGATGCCCTAAATAAGTAATGCCATAGACTCAAGTCCCCACATTGAGGGGTAGACCTTATCTTTACAGGCTTTTTAATTGTAACATTTTAAAATAAGTTTTGACATACATAATTACAACTAATTTTTGTTAGAAGTAAGGGCCGGCTTATGCGGGTTAGTCTATTACTGTTGTTGATTCGAATAAGAAAGTGAAATATGATTCTTTTCACAAAAAAAAAAGTGAAAAAAAGGTCAAGTCCAAAATTTGGATCCTAAGATAATGAAAGAAAAAAAATTACCGATTCTTAACTCTGTTCAACCCAACTCTATTCGAAAGAATATTGAATTGTAACTTTTCTACTACGGTTTCTTTTTTTTTTTCTTTAACAATAAAGTGGTTTGTTAGTGTACATTAATCGACGAATAGAGTTGAGTTGGACAGAGTTAAGAACCCTAAAAATTGTTTCTTTTATTATTGTCAATAACTCATATTTCATTAGTGTACAATAATTCAACACTAATGAACAATATTTTTTCGTTTGGATGAGGGGTTGTAGGCTAACTCATCGGCTTTTATAATCGATGATTCGAGTCTCAAAATACATGTTGGGCTATTATAACTCAATTAAATCTATTATTAAACTTGACACATACTCGATAAAGACTAAAATGTAAACAAAAACATAAAGAGAGAACTAAATAGTAATTTATCTTATACATGATTGATTTGACTTGGATTATGTGTTAAGGGATATGTGTATTAATGTAAACTTGGTAATGAGCGAGAATAAGAGTGATAAATATATCAATACTTACTAATATATGACATGGGGACAACAATAAATTTATTCAGTTTTATATTTAGTTCACGACATCATTCTATTTAGTTTGTACACTTAAAAAAAAAATCTAAACGTTCACAAAAAAAGATAAATTAATAAGAGATTGTAATTAAAAAAAAAGAATAATCTCGAATGTGGAAGGGATTCATGTATATATCGAGATTAAAAAAAGAGCTGATTTATTCCAACTATAATTTTTATGTGATTCTCAAAATTATTATTAGAAGATGGGTCTAAAAAAAATTGAAGAATTAAAAATAAATGTACAAAAAAAAAAAATTTGTGTACCGAAAACTCAAACATTGCTATTACAAAAATAGGAAACCCTTATGAATATAATAATTATATTCTCGTGAAAGCAATGATTGATGAAGCCAACAACTTAACTTGTGGCATGATCTATAACTTAGTAATCAACATTTAAATTCTCACCCTAATTTTTGTTGAATAAAAAAATTGATGCAATAATCAGAGTTGTTACATATTTTGAATGGAAAGATTGAAAAAAAAAACCTTAAAAAAGATTAAAATGGGATTTAAGTAAAAATAACATTTTTCATTTAGTTCTTTTCACCTTTTAAAAAAAACTATTTTTAAGAGTAAAAAATATGTATAGTTTAGATATTTAGTGTTTGTTGTAGTTTTGCGAGAGACCTTAAAAAAAGATAATTTTTAAGTGACTATAGTTACGACGACATTTTGGATATGTCATTTTCAAAAATTAAGATATTTTTTCGATAAAGTTTTTAAAAATATTCTTACCAACCAACTTCATTTTATGATCTTAATTTAAAAAATGTTCCTGAAGTTTAAAAATTAAAAAAAAAATGTTTTTTTTAATAAAAATTTTATTTTCAATCAATCCACTGGTTCTCGAGTAATGTGTTTGTTTCAATGCAATCCGACAAGATGGATATTTTTCAGGAAAAAGAAAATATCAACATTAAACGATTAATTACGTTGCTTTTAGCATAAGATTAAATAACCAATCAACAGATTATAATATTTTCACTGCAATTATTGCTATTAATCAACTGTGAAGCGGCACGTGAGTGGCATGCCACATGGCTTTTTTTTTTTTTTTGAGAACAGGCAAATTTTAAAATCAACAAATCAGAAATATTGCATTTACTAATTGAGGCATGATTGGATTGCATGTTTTTATCTTTTTCTTGAAACCCAATGGCCTCAAAAAGCAAGTTTCAAACAGCTATTTTAAACAATTTAAATTTAAGACAAAAATAATAAATCCATTTATATTATCATTTTACCTCCCAAAAATAACTCAAGAATGTAAAGGGAGTTCTAATAAGCAAGATGGGAAGTTTTGTACTTTTTAGCATGGAGAAGAAAAAAAAATCTTTAGTTTTATAGAAAAGGAAGTGGATGACTAAAGAACTTATAAAAGAAAAATGATCAAAATAATTGAAATAGAGAATCTTGAAAGTGAAAATGCATAAAAGTGGGATGATAACAACAACATTCATTTTTTTTTTCTCTAATATTGAAAGTTTGATTTTCATTCAAACTTTAGAAATAATACATTGTAGAAAAATGATAGAGGAAAGTTTAAAAAGTACATTATAAAGAGCTACCTTTGTTCTTGGTCATTGATGTTGCCATTGGTGGTGGCCGAGGCGGAGGAAGTGTAATTAGGGAAGGGGATGCGACCAGATTCAATGTGTTTGACATCCTCGACAAGAAGCTCGAAATGTTGTTTGACTTCATCGACAGTCTTGTCACCGACGACCTTGGCGACATTGAGCCAACGATCGGGGGTGTCCTTGTCAAAGATAGCCAAGGCCCTTTCAAAGGCTTTGTTTTGCTTGGGAGTCCAAGAGCTAGAGTCATGGGAGGACAAGGAAGCCATGGATGTAAGTGAGCAAGAAGAGTTATTGGAGAAGGAGATATATAATAAAGGGAAAAGGGGAAAAGAGAGAATTTTGAATGATTTGTCTATTTAGGAACCACAAAATGGAAGTGGGAGAGAAGACAAAGATGCACACCAACAAATACCAAATATAATTGTAAGTGTAAAAAGAATCACCATCTCTCTCCTTTCCTAATCTTCCCTCTCAAAATAACCCTATATATATATATATATTCACGATGTCTTTTAAGAAAAGGTTTGACTCATTATCTGTCTTTAAATGAAAGAAGTAGTCTATGATTTTATATATACCGTGAAATTTGTTCTTTTCAATGTGTGGTTTTTGATGCTACTAAACTCCTTATATGCAATTCACACACACACATATTATAGTAGTTTAGATCTCGTTGATTTTGAGTATTTTTTTGTTTATGTTGTATTTTATACGGTATTTTCGATTTTCATTGTGTCTTATCAATTGAGGCACTATGATACCATTTTTCTTGATGCATTCAATTGGAGTTTTTCTCAATTTACACTTCTCCCATCCCAATTGACACTTGCTTGTTTTTAATGATAATAATTATTATACAAGTTAGAGTTTCTGATCAACTTTGGGGATTATTAGATATATTCTAATAATTTAGACTGCGTAGAATTCGTTTTGACTGACAAAATAAAAGTCAAGTTAATTATTCAACCATTTATGGATTCAATATACTGCTTCTTTTAGCTATTAATTTTTTTTTAAGTGAATTGCATATTTTAATTTTAAGAATTATCATATTATATTAGATAATATATATAAAGAGAATTTCATTTTAAATTTAATTTACGGTAAGAGTAGTCTATGATTTTTTAAAATTACCGTCACATCATTTTTTCACCTTCATTTTAACAAAAGTGTTTTTTTTTTTTGGACGAAATAGTGAAAAAAGTAAAACTTAAAGTTGAAAGGTAAAAAAAAAATGAAATTTGAAAAGTTGAGAGATAACTTTAAAAAAGAAATGGAGAGGTAATTGAAATGTACCCTACCCTTCACTGATGTAAGTTTCAATTATACTATTTTTGTTGAAAAGATTCATTTTAATTCTTAGAAATTTGAAATAACTTTCAATATATATAATGCATTTAAAAAAAACTTCCAAGAAATAGCTTGGGAGATTTTCCCATTTAGGGAATTTATTTGCACCATAATTTTTTAAATAATTAATCTGTAATATATGATTTCTATTTGTCATAGGATTCAATTATAGATAGAATAAATCTATCAATGACAGAATTATATGGCTCATTGAATTCTATTAGTTATGAAATTTAATTTAAATTTTCTACTACAAATAAATTTGTTTTAATTTTATACTCATCCATTTTTATTATACACGCACCCCTAGTAATTAACTCATTAGTCGATAATTGAAAATTAATATTGTAAATGAGGTTAATACCTTTTGAATTGAAATGAATGGTAACAGTAATTGAAAATTTCAAACGTTGAATTACTTTCTTTTCATTATATATTTTTTTCAAGTAACTCTAGTTATAATTTACGCAGTAGAAATTTATTGTCGTGAACAAAAGTAAGGGATCAACGACATTAAAAAAAGATTAGAAACTTTTGAAATATAGTAACGTAATTAAAGTTTACTTATAAAATATTTTTTATCTTTAAAATTCAAATTGTGCTTAACTACCAAAAATATGTTAGAAGTTCCTTAAGATACAACTAAGAACGCCTCGAAAAGAATTTATTTAAAAAATCCCATAAAACTTTCATTAAGTTTGGTAAATATTATTTTTATTTCTAATTCAATCACATTTAATCATTTTACTTTTATCGAAGTGTATTATTTTATTTTATATTTTAATTAAATCAATAAATCACTAGAAATAATGGGCTAGGGAGTCAATAATTAAAATTTAAAGTAAGTATATCACTCGACTATTTAGACTTGATTTTTTTATTTTTGAAAAATAGAGTAGTGTTTATATATTTGAAGCATTAAAAATATAATAACAAATTATCAAATAAGATAGTTAGAATAAATAAAAATATTTTGTCATAAATAAATTGAACAATTCTTGTCAAATTCCAATCACTCATTTCAAATATTGTTGATTAAATGAAATTAAATAATCACCAAACGATTCTCCCCAAAAAATAAAAGATAATAAAGAACAATTTATTTTTTTTGAAACATAATAAAGAACAAAAATTTGTTTCTTTTTCAATAAACAATTCGTATTAACAAAAAAAAAAAAAATCGAAATTCCAATATGATCCAAGAAACCCACATTGGTTGCTGATTTGTAGGGTTTGTTTCAAAGCTACTGTAGAAGATAAGCTCACCAACTGAGAAAGAAAGAAGATGAAATCAAAGCAAAACAAAACAAAACCCATTTCAATTTTGAGGTCAGCTTCTTCATCTGTTAAGATTTCATCCAGATTACTCCCATTTCTGTTTTATTCTCCACCATACTAGTTTTTTCTCATGGGCCCATTTTCAGAGCAGATTCAAAATGGATTGTCCAAAAAGTTTCACGTGTGTGCTTCTGCTACAACCCCTTTTTCCTTTTCTTTGCAATTGTTGCTTTGAAATAGTTATGATGGACCAGGAGTTAGTTTGAGTAGTTTGAAATTTAAAGCTGTTATCTCATTTATATGTGAGTAGGTAAAAAAGAATGATGTATGAACTGTTAAAAATGAGTCATTTTGAGTAGTTAGAAATAAATGATTAGAAACGAGGAGTTGTTTTGTTTATATATATGGGTTTTTTTGAGGTGTACTTAGTAAATACTCATTTTGTGTTCTTGCTCTGCAGTCTGCATATATAACTTTGATGTGTCCTTTATTTTTAACAACGTTCCAAGCTAACCTAGCTGGCATTGTCTTATGGAGAAATGCTTGGTTCTCATTTCCTCTTTGTTGGGGGTTTCTTGGCCTTTAATATCTTAGCTTGTGAATTCATGTTTTTTCCCCGGATTTTCTAGTTGGATTTGATATGTTGTTTTTCATCATTGTTCTTGATATTTGAGCCTGTTTGTTGGTTTGGAATACATATTTCTCGAAATCTTGGGCCGTAGATGAATTTCTGATTATTGGTTACTGGAATCTTACTCCGAATCAAAAATGTATTCGGCCTATAAGACCACCAATAGCTTAACCTGCATAAGTGTGTGCCCATGAGTTCAAATCCCCCCAAAATCAGAAGTGTGTGTTGGTTCATTGGAATCCTACCCTAGAATCCTTGATTGGATTAAGCCCAACCAAAAGCTGGGTTGGGTTTCAAACTCAACCCAACCCAACTTCAAACTATTGAACCAAACACTCCCTTAGCAATTTTCTTGCTTGTATTATCATCTTACATTGGAATTGGTACACATGGCTAAGGAGTGTGAAGTCCAAGCATGTTGGAGCTATAATACTAGCCCCCATTTTACCTTGATGTCTTTTAAACAATGAACTGATTGTTAATATCTAGAAGCCGAAATATCGATTGCTTTTTTAAACCTTGTGAATTACGGATTTGGTTAATGCTTTTTGGGATGTTGTCAGCTATCAATGAGAATGACAATAAGGGGTGTTTAGGGGAAGGAGGATGCAAATGATTATAGGGAGAATGATTCTCTCACCCATGTTTGGGCCACCGAGAATCATTCTTCGGTTTTTCCTATAATCACATTTTCCTATAACCACTTGTTATTCTCTTTATATTTACTAGTTTTATTCTTCTCAAAATTATTTTATTTACCCCAAACACAAGTAATGGTTTTCTCCATAATCATTTTCTTCACCCCAAACACTGATATAATCATTCTCCCCCACAATCATTATCTCCCATATTCTCCTTCTAACTTTCATCCTCCCCATAATCATTCTTATTCTCCTTGCCTCAAACAACCCCCGAGTCAATCGTACCATATTGTTAATGTGTATTTGTTATGAAGTCTAGTTTGGCACGCCTGTAAACTAGATGAAAGAACTAGTAATTAACGGTGTTTGGTTTGAAGAATGGTTTGGTAATGCTGGAAATTGTGTCAGTTCTTCAATGTGCAAACAGCCAGGATGAAATATTTCTTGGCATCAAGCATATCCCTGATGACCTGTTTGTTTTGTTTTGTAGCAACTGTTGGAGATACTCACTTGTGGTGCAATTATCCCACATTGATAAAGTGAGGATTCTTCAAACACATTTATAAGGGATATGAGTTACTCCCCTCATTGCCAATTGGTTTTGAGGTGAAACCTCATATTCTTTATTATGGTATCAGAGCCCATGTGGGTTATGGGCCTCCTAAATTCCGATCCGACCAAAAAATGCTTTGAATTCAAAAAAAAAAAGTGGGTGTGGACCCCACCCAAGCGGGCAAAGAGTAAGCCAATGCGGGTATTTCAGCCACAAATTCGGATCCAATTCAAGATGGCATTTCTCAATATATAGCCGCCATCTTGAGGGGGCATGTTGGAGATACTCACTTGTGGTGCAATTATCCCACATTGATAAGGTGAGTATTCTTCAACACATTTATAAGGGATATGAGTTACTCTCCTCATTGCCAATTGGTTTTGAGGTGGAACCTCATATTCTCTATTAGCAACTGTTTTTGAATGGTTTTATTGCAATCACAAAGATTGGCTCATATGTTTTTGCCTGCTTATTCATTCATGTAAGTGTTTAATGGTCCACAGCTATATTTGGTTATTTTTATGTGAATAAAAAGGGATATTTATTTTACTGGTCTCCAGCAGCACCAGCTAGAAGATATTGTTGAGCTTTGGCTTGCCCATTTAATGTGTCTCATCCTTTAATATTCAAAATATTTATAATCATATTCTAACTGATATTATGATATTCTGTTCAGCGTAAATGTGATGTAGAATCTTTATTGTCCTAGATGCAAAGAATTGAGATGGCCCAACTGAGTTTTTTTATTTTTTGTCTGCTCTTACTTTTCTTTTGTCACAAAAGATACTTGATCAGGGGGCCTCATTTTTGTTTATAATCCTTGTGATATATATCGACAGAGTTATTGACTTGGGATCTTTAACAGCAGCTAGCCTTTTCTTTTCTATTTCTCTCGTGATACGTCCTAAGTACTTAGAAATCATTAAGAGCAATCAATTTCTCTTGCATAAAAACTTATTGGTAAAGCTCGTGAGGGGTGTTTATTATGACAGAATAAGACTCTTATTCACGTTTGAGCGACCAATAATCATCCCCTATGATCAATATTCATCCCCACAGAATTAACACTCATTCCCACATTATCTCATTCCCCCTATTATCACTTTTGATTCTCTCCATACTTTCTATTTTGTTCCCCATGAGCATTTTTTGCACCCTAAGTGCAGATTACCATTCCGTGCATCCTAAATACAGATAATCATCTCCTTCATCTCAAACACAAATAATCATTATCCCTTGTATATTCTCCATATTCTCATCCTCTCACTAATCATTTTCATCCCTCTTGCCCCAAACGCTCCAATGTGTTTTACATGTCAAGTTTAGGGAAGAAGTTGAGACTCATGTCAGACATGCTTTAAGAAAGCATCTGATAACATAATTGGTTAAAAATGTGCTGGTTTGGGAATAAAAAACTTACTCTAAGAAAGCATTTGACTAAGATGGCAGGGTGACATCATTGATTTAATGATCTGCAACGTAGAGAAGCCCCAACCTAAACCATCCATTGCAAATCAATATCTTGAGCAGGCACCAATTTGAGCATCACTCTACCAGTTAAGTCATTGACCTTCAACCGAAAGGTTGGAGGTTCGTATACTCCCACGTCCCACCCTCACATATGTTTAACTCAAAAAATTTCTCAAAGCACCAAATATAGTAAGGTTAAGCAGTTGCTCTATGAAATTAGTCGACTTAAGGTGTACGCAAGCTAACTCTAACACTCACGAATATTAAAAAAAACTCGAAGCAGACTCATGATGTGTAGTGTAGTCTATTTTCTACTTGCCCTATCCAAACAAGGAATTTCATTACATTGGGAGGTAAAATGAGATGATGACTAGCAAGAAAAATTCTGCTGTTGGGATTCATAATGGTGTTGTTAAGCCAAATGGATAAAATAAGGTTGCAGCTAGGGGTGTCCACGGTTCGGTTGGGTCCGGTTTTGGACGAAACCAGTGACCGAACCGAATTTCACAGTTTTTAAGAGTAATGAATCGAGAAAACCGAAGTTTCATCGGTTTCTGTTAGAAAACCGAACCAATCAGTTTCAGTTTGTGCAGTTCGGTTCGATTTTAAACCGAAATTTTACGTGTTCTAAAAATAAACCTAGTAAAACGAGAAAATAGACGAAGAAATTTCAGAAAATGAGAACTCCACGATGAAATTTCTCGAAGATATAGATTTTAGACAAAAAGATGGGTTAGAGTGAATGCTTTTAAGAACGAAAATAAAATCGATATCTTCTACTTTACAAAAATCAAAAAAAGAAAAAGAAAAATCACCAAAAATCTAAACATAAAGAAACAAACAAGAGAAAGGGAGGAAGATGAAAGGAACAAACACGACAATGAAGAGTGAAAGAGAGAGGGGAAAGAAACTGCGGCGGCTGTTGGGCATTAGGGTTTTAGTTTTTGTTTTAATTGGGTTGGGCTTTTATAGCAGTTTCATATATTTAATACGTTTATGGGCTCGGTTCGGTTTTGATTGGACTTTAGAGTTATGAACCGCAAACCAAACCGAACCACTCGGTTTTTAATACATCTGAACTGAAAATCTATTTAAAAATGAAAAAACCGAACCAAATCAGTCGGTTTGGATCGGTTCGGTTCGGTTTTTGAACACTCCTAGTTGCAGCTCGTAAAATTGGGAAAACAGATGAAATGACCTTCTCAGAACAATGAATTCACATAAAAGATCAGTTAAGATTCATGGGGTGGCTCAATTGGTCAAAGAGGGCATTGAGGTGCATAAGGTAATGGGTTCAATCCCCATGGTGGCCACCTATCTAGGAATTAATTTCCTACGGGTTTCCTTGGCATCCAAATGTGGTAGAATCAGGCGGTATGCCCCGTGACAATAGTCGAGGTGCGCACAAGCTGGCCCAAACAGTCACAGATATAAAAAAAAAAAAAGGATTCATTGTTCCCACCTTGTTTTCAGTTATTTATTGGTATTGCTTAAATGCATTGTCTTTTAATGCTTTCACAATTTCTTTCTTGTGATCTTAGAACTCCACTAGATGTAACCTTTCTTTGAAACACCATTGTTTTATATCCGCGAGTGTCTAGTCTAATTTACGCACACCTTGACTATTTTCACTTGACATACTAGCCGACTTACAACATTTAGATGGGAATGAAATTCGTAGGAAATTGTTTTCTTGGTAGGTGATTACTTACCATGGATTGAACTCATCATCTCTTGTATACTTGAGGCCCTTTTTGTCGGCCGGGCCAATCCATGATGGTTGTTTTAAACACCATTTTGACTTGCTAAAAACAGCTAGCAAATGAAAGTTAGTGTAGCACCATTGTCAAGTTGCATAAGCCTTGGTCAATGTGATACTGGCTTCAAGTTAGTGGGCATAAATGATAAAACTTGGAACTGATAGCTTTATTATTGCTTCCATCACACGGAGTTTGAGAATAATATATGCACTAAGGCCTGTTCTGCTGCATAGTGATCCTCTTCCTACGAGTCTGATAAGATCCAAGATCTAGATTGATTTCAAAAGATAGGACTTGGAATCTTGGCCTCCCATTCTTTAGAGAATACTCTCTTGAGCCCACTAATTCTTTGCTCAACTCTATTTATAACCAAATAATCCAACTAGTAGTCCAAATACCCCTTATTTTATTTATAATTATTCTAAGCCTCCAAACCTACCAGAGTCATTGAAAGATTCAATCATGTTTGACTATTCCATGAGTGAATGTGAATATGCATCTTTTGTTTAGTTTTTTTTTATGTCTTTTCAACCGTTAAGCACAATTCATGACTTTTGTAACATCCCAACCTATCGCTAGCCAAGATATTGTCCGCTTTGGCCTATTGGTCTCACGGATTTGTTTCTCCCCCCATGGGGAAAACGTGTCTTGCTAGGGAAAGGTGTCCACACCCTTTATAAGGAGTGCTTCGTTCCCCGTCCCAACCGATGTGGGATTCCCTATGGGTTTCGAAGCACTCCTTATAAAGGGTGTGGACACCTTTCCCTAGCAAGACGCGTTTTCCCCATGGGAGGAGTCCGTGAGACCAGTGGGCCAAAGCGGACAATATCTTGGCTAGCGATGGGTTGGGATGTTACAAATTTTGTATTCATTACTGCCTTGCAGGTTGGAAGAAATCGATAAAGATCTTGAACTTTAGGGAAAGAATCCCATGCTGCCCCAACCTAGTTGGATGGTCCAAAGGCAGCTGCAAAAGAATAAAGATAACTTATTATATGGAATCTTTGTGCACGTCAGCTTTGAATTCTGAGTTGTTTGCTTTGATTTTCTGCAAGGTTTATGCCAATGAAGTTAAAGAAACAGAAAAGGTCAGTGCTAGGGGAATATCCAGAGGGAATTAGAAACTGTACTAATTTATACTACTTTGATGTTTAAGGAATCGGTAAAAGATGCTGTCAATAGAGTAGTGATGGAGCATCATGTAAAGCTAATATGAGCGCGGTTGTGATTAATTGAGTATAGTAGGAGCAAAGTCTAGGCCTTGGGACGGGTACGGGTGTTCTAAGTATGTTATAGGAAGAAGCTCCAATTCTTAATTATTTTGCTAAGTCAGTTATATAATTGATAGCCGTTTTCAGAAAAGAATCTATCAATTTCGAGGGCGGGCAGAGGAATCAACAACGGAGCAGATTCATCTTTTTTTCTCAACAAGAAAAGGAGCTGACATTTGGAGGGAAGCATCTATGCAACCTTTCTTATTTGGTACTCTTCTACCCATTTGTTCTTCTAAGTTGTAGTTTGCGATTTATTGTTATTTTTATGGCTTTTAATTTTGAGTTTCTTTTTATGTTGTTTTATGTATTGCAGAGTGGTCTTGATGCAATTCGTTTCATTTTTCTTCATCTGGATGAAAAGTTGAGATCTTTTTGTGCTCTTCCATTGGATTTTCTGAGTGTTTAAATTGTTAAAAACTTGCCTTTGTTTTGACAGCTTAGTCAAGTGTTGTTTTCTTTCATTTTTGGGAGAATGGAAATGAAAACAGGTATGGATTAGTGGAAATTAAGCCACTAATACTGATAAATCTAAGCGAGGAGGTTAGGGATAACCACTTGCTTAGTGCCCTTAACAGCCGCTTAAAAAGGTATGGATTAGTGGAATTCATGGAGTAATGCTGTTTGTTTCATTTCTTATCTATTGATGTTTGTTATTTCGATTAATGAAATTTGCTGGTGTTCCTGAAGTTTAGTTACTGAATGAACATTATTTGTCATTTCATTGTATTTGACATACCTTACCAAGGGATTTTACGGTTAATTAAGTTCACTCGTGAATTTCGAATAGGAAACTTAAAGGAGTATTCTTTTGAAGACCGTCTCTTGGGGACTACCCGCATCTTTGTTTGAACGGATTTCGAAGACCTTATATCCAAAAAAAGGGAATTGATCACAAGACCCTTTCCCCATTATGGTTTAACACTTGTATAGTTAGTATCTTAGTTGTTTGTTATAACTATTTATGACCTATTGGAACGGCTTCCTCCTTCTCTACTTAAGGACAGTTCTTGATCATAATTCAATAAGATCAAAATGCTTTTTGTAATCACTTCTTGTTTGAGTTCTTAGTGTGTGGAGTTTATTTGAGATCATAATCCAATGGTGTCTCCAGGTTTCAGGTCCGTTGAATATTGATTACGGAAATTCATCTTCAACGAGGCAAAGGACACTTATTGTCAGTCTCGAGAATCACCTTTCAATCTTAAACCTCTTGATTGAAGATCGAAAGGTGATTTTCTAACCTATAATCTCTTGATTATTAGGTCGTAACTCTTTTTGACTTAGTCGATAGGTGATCAAACGAGCATCATTTGTTTTGGCTGAATTTGGATTTGTTTGTCTATTATATATATAACTTCCAGTATATATATTAAGGGTGTGTTTGGGCCCCTTTATGTAAACGGCTAAGTTGGTTATAATAACTTAACTAATGTTTGCCTCACTGTTTATTATAAATAGTGGTTATCTAAACTTACATGTCCGTTTATCTACACCTCACATATATTACTTTTTGTTACATAACCAATCCCTCAAACACCATTTATCATAATTCCTGTTAGAATAACTTGTTCCTTAAACATCATTTATAATAGCCACTGTTTATCATAACTCATCGTTTATCATAATCTTCTGTCTATAATAACTAAATCGGTGCTCCAAACGCACCATAAGAGGATGTTGAGATGCTTATAATAGTAAAAGCAATTTATGTCAATTGAACTTTTAATTTCATAACTAGTAATCTTTAAAAATAGCAATAATTTTTTAGTTTTTCTCGCACATATTCAAAATTTTAAATTTTAACTACTATATTAGACATAAATTTTAATTGTCTCAAATTCAAACAGATTTTCCATTATTATCACTAAGCATCCAAAATTATTCCAAAAAAAAAAAAAAGGAAAGTTATTTTTATAAATAGATTTTTCGTGAGTAGCTAAAAGAAATCTACATATATCAAAATTTTAGAAAAACTTAATTCAATTATGTTAAATTGTTAGTTACAAAATTAATTGGCTTTTCAATCACATTAAATTTATATTCATAAAATTAATAAGCTTTTCAATCAAATTAAATATTTTATATTTTATTATATATGAAATATTTTTAAAAAGTGGTTATAATTAGGGGGTGTTTGTTTTAAGAGGTGAGATGAGGTGAGGTGTTGAAGCGCAACGCCTTGTTTGGCACAAGGTGTTCTTCACCTCATCTCATCCCATCTTCTCTCTCCTTTTTTTTAAATTAAAATTTTTTCATCTTTGTATTTCTATATATATTTACTTATTTTATATTTGATATATTTTTTATAATAATATTATTATTTTAATATATCAATATATAATTTTAATAATTATAATATTATTATATCAAATGTTTATTTGAATTTTAAAAATTAAAATAAATAGATATATATAATCTCTTAATATATAACGTTAAATTTTCATATTTTTATTCATTTTTTAATTGTCTTTAATAACAAAAAAGACTTATAGAACTTCAATGGTTTAGAGATAAACTATAAATACCATATTTAAAAATTAATAATTAAAAGTTATGTGTTTATTTTTAATATTAACAATAAATATATTAATTTATTATTAAAGTTAAATAATTTATACACATTGAATTTTTATTCGTGGTTTATAATAAATTTAAAAGTATGAACTTATTTTCAATAAACTTAAAAATATTAAACTTATTTTGTTTGTTAAAAAAATGAGATTCAAATTTTATACTCTTTGTATTCAGCGTTGCACTTTGAAATAATAGTAAGAGTGGATTTTGTTTTTTTGAAAGGATAAATTAATTTAAATAATTTTGAGAGTCTTGATTGTATATACAAAAAACAACTATAAATTTCAAGACTTGTATGAATCATACGAATTGAGATCTATTCTACCTAATAAAAAAAATAATAAATTCTAAAATTTGAGGGATATTTTATGACTTCTATGTAATAATTATTATCAAAATGTCACCGAGTTCTCTTTTAACTACAAAAAACAATAAATAAAATTTTTTAGGGCTGTCTATGGTTCCAGAAGTATCAATGACTAATTAGATAAATATATTTAATTTATTATTACTTATTAATTAGTGTATTTTATTAACAAATTCTTTGACCTTCGATAACTATGAATATGAATGTATAAAAGGTATAAGAAAATAATTTTTTTTAAATAAAATAAAAATTGCTATCAAGATTTTATAATGACTAGTTTAACCAAATAGTTTTATTTTTATTTTTTAATAAATAGAATCTTGGTATTTTTTAATTTTTTTTATTATTTAAGTCTACCAAATCATTTTAAAAAAAGTTATTAATGATGTACAAATATTTTAGATTAGTCAAACTTTATTTTGGTGTTGTGAAATTTTTTTTCTCATAATTTTTTTTTAATTAAACAATATTTAAGTATGAAAGATTTCAAACTTTTAACCTCATAGTTATTATGTCGTACATAATATCATTTTTTTTAAAGCTCGTACATAATATCATTGAAACTATGTTTTTATTAATAAAAATATTAATATATTTAAGGGTACTTAATATTAAATTTATATTACTTGCATTTTATTTATGATAGTAGTTATATTTACATATTATATTAATAACTAAAGATTTGTGAATAATTATTTTTAAAAAAAGAAAAACAATTTTATTGTTAAAAATATATATATAAGAACAGATTTTTTTTTTAAAAAAAAACATATTTTAACAACTCATCTCCTCTCCCTCCAACTCAGATAAAGTTTTTTTGTCAATCTCATGTCATCTCCTGCACCCCAAACAAGTTATTTTGTCCTCTCATTTCACCCCAAACAAGGTTTTCTGCTATCAAAACATCATATCTCATCTGCAGCCAAACACCTCCTTAAAGTAAAGAGGTTAGAAATTGTTTCCTTTTATTAATGTATTTGTTTGTTTTCGCTTTTCTTTCACTTTTATAAACTCTAATTGTACCAATGTTGAGTATTTTGAAATTCAGCTTTTGGAAGTTCTCTTTAGTACATCTTTCTTTATACAATGCAAGCGTTAAATCTTCAATACTTACAGTGAAAAAGTATTCAACTTTTACACTTTGGACTACGATTATTTTCCGTCCGAAAATGTTCAATATTCGGTTTCCAAATCAAGATTTTAGTGAATCTATAATATAAAATGTAATTATGTAAATAAAAAATACATTTCTAAGAAAAAAATGTGAAAAATTACATGTCAATATTCGTTCTCTTAATACATTGTTACTTTTTTTTTTTTTAAATCATTAATACATTGGTACTTCATTGTTTAATTTAATGTTTGAACGTATTATATGAGTTTATAAATAAAAATTATCTTGTCACTAAAAAATGATTTTAAATTTTCAAACCAACTACAATTATAAATCGATTTCTTGTACCGAAATTAACTTTAAAACAAATTCTTATATGTTCGAGAATTGTTTTTAAATAGGAACTTCAAAATTTTCAAAAGATTTTCTATATTATATCAAATACAATACCAATATCTAAAAAGAATTATAATATTTGCCCTTCAAACATTTTGAATTCTAAATTCAATCAAAAGTTGATATTCAAGTAAATAATAGTAAAAACTAATAACACTTTCAAAAAATAATAATTAATAAATTAATAAAAAAGGACAAAATAATTGCCCGTTAAATAAGGAAATAATTACAAAACCAACCCAAAAGATAACAATTATGCATCAAAACAACAACTTGATTCCATTTGTGCAAAATTAAACCATTTTACTCGAAACAATGAATCACCAAACAAGGCATAATATCTTTTATAAAGTAAAAACAATTATTAGTAGACCCACATGCTTTACAATTAACAACTTGCAAATCACTCATCAAATTATAGAAAAAGGCAAACAGGCCCATGCGTGAAATTCCAGCCCAGGCCCAATAGTTATGCCGCTCAAAGAAAACGACAAACTATATCCCAAAAACCGAATATTCCAAAATGAAAAAAATCAGATTCCACGGCAACTTGTCCGCTACGAAACCCGAGATGGCAGACCCACGAGGGCCCAATAAAGAAAACCGAATCATTGCAAAAGTATCTGACAACATTGCATTAAAAATATCTCGAATCTCAAGAGATATTTTCTGTCTACCTGTAAACAAGATAAGAACGACAAAAAAAACCCTAAAGCAATTCACCTTTCATAACATACAAATATAATTATTAGGGTCAAAATATAAAGGAGAAAAGGTGAGAAAAATAGATGAAATATGTGAGAACGAAGAGCTGAAGAACTACTTCATTTTCTTATGTGAACTTTTTTTCAGCGGCATAACAAGAACACGAAACCCATCGGTAATCGGTCAAAAAAGAGAGCACTCAAAACAAGAACAGATCCAAATCCAGATGAACTTTAACGAAATTAAACTACTAAGACTTTTTTTTCATCACACTAATACTAAGAAACAAAGATCCATAGCAATCAGATTTTTAACTTCTCCATCCTCCTCCTTCAGATCCACCGCCGCCGCCTCCTTCACGACGTCCACCGTATCCTCCACCACCGCCCCCGTAGCCACGGTCACGTCCACCACCGTAACCACCACCGCCTCCTCCGTATCCACCTCCACCACCTCCATAGCCACCGCCTCCACGGTTGTATCCACCGCCGCCGCCTCCTTCACGGCGTCCACCGTATCCACCTCCTCCGCCTCCGCCACGGCTGTATCCTCCACCGCCGCCGCCGCCGCCTCGTTGCTGAGCCTCGTTGACGGTGATGCTACGTCCGTCAAGATTCTGACCGTTCATCGCTTCGATCGCGCTTCTCATGGACTCCTCATCAGCAAACGTCACGAATCCAAATCCCCTAGATCTTCCAGTTTCACGATCGTTCACGATCTGGATCGAAATCAAACGAAAAAAGCAGATCAGACACAAAATCAGCAGATCAAAACAGAAAACAAAACAAAAAACACCGATCGTTTCCTCGTCTCTGTAACCAAGATGAAGGTGAACGTACCGATCAAGATCGAGTAATAAAATCAACATATCAAGAACGTAATCGCAGTAAAGTAACACAAAACACAGTCACAGAGTCACAGATCAGAAAATGGATGGAACAAATCCAGATCTCGACGATGACGACAACACAAACGGACCTTGGCTTCAACGATGTCGCCATAGGAAGAGAAAGCCTTCTCTAAGGCTTGGTTGTCGGTGGCCCAGGCGAGGCCGCCGACGAAACACCGGAACTCATCGGAGGAAGAGGCCATGGAATTCAGAGAAACCCTAACCCTAGAAAGGGCTAAAACGAAAAGGAAAGTTTAGAGAGAGGGGGATAAACGAAGATCCACACCTCTGGAATGAGCACAATGAATTTACATTGAACCGAAGGGTTGCTTTTATAGCGCTCGGTAACTTAACCAGGGTTAGTTTTAGGGTTTCTAACAATTCATCCGACGCGGTTTATTCCTAATCAGGGTTAACCTAAAAGCCAGTATGATTGATTGCTGCCTTGTTTGGATCCGCTCAAATCTTATCCTTCGGTTTCTTATTTCAATCCCCGGTTTAAGATATTTTCAGGAGGGAAGAGAAAAATATCAACTTTTATCACCCAACCTTAAATTAATAATATTCATAAATTTTACATTCTAACCACTTTTATACTCTTCATAATATGTCGTTCAACACTTGTGATGAATAATTTTATACAAATTTTGGCAAAATGAAGTTTTAGGGTTTATGCTCGAAGTTATAAAGATTATGAGTTCAAAATTTTAATCTCAAATGTGATTTTCATATGACATTGGAAAAATAAAATTATAAGGGATTATGCTCAAAATAAATAATATCATAGGTTAAGGATCTCGTGTAAGGTCGTTGTTCCTGCCACTTTTTGCTAGGTCATTGGCAAGATTTTTTGTTCAAAGTTTATAGTGGGTTGAATTGGGCTAAATGTAATTGGGTGGTAATTAGGGATGCTTTTTAATTCACACGCTTTTTTAATAATCGATTTTTGTTCTTCCGCTCGAGTACTTTAACAACATTTGAAATTATGAGTTTAATTCGTAATGCCTACTTAATTAGTTTTATTATTGTCGGGGTTAGATGGTTATATTGTGAACATCATTGGGATGCACGTAAGTTGTTTTGTACACTCACATATGTAAAATAACAACAATATTTGAGATTTGATGATTTGAACTTATAATCTCTTTATCCAGTATATATGACAATAATTGCTAAACTAAACTCATTTTAGTAGTAATTGTTTATAGACTAGGTTGTGGTTTTGTTCTATGATGGTTATCTACATAAGAATTAATTTATTAAGTGCTTTCATAACATAAGTATTATAATGAAACTATTATGTCACTAACTCATTCGATTAATTTTTAAAACTTATCAAATGATACTGGTGTTGAACTGATTTACAATCAAACAATTAAATCACTGACCTATTTGATTGATTTTTAAAACTTACCAAAAAAATGTTTAAACTTATTTACAATTTAAATCAATGTAAAGAAAAAAAAGAGAGAGAGAGAGAGAGATAAAAGATCATTGAAACATTCCTAAACTGCCTATATTTAAGTCCATCCGCTAACAATAAAATAATAATAACAATCATATCAATTTTTAAATAACTCTATTTAATTTGACTTTTTTAAATATTCTTTCTTTTAAACGGTTAAGTATCTTAATTTAAAATTTAAATATTTTAAATCAAATGAATAACTCTCTTTAATTAACTTTTTTTTTTTAAATAGAATTATAGACTTAAGTTTTAAATCAAAATATATTCTCAAACTATATGGAATGTTAAAGCCATTCAACGAAATTATCACATTATATAATAGTACATATTCAATCGCACATTATATGCATTATACTTGCTAATATATATTCAACTTTTTTTTTCAACGCATTCAATATGCTCAATAGAGATTGGACATTTAATGTGCACTATTTAGGCACAGCAAGTTTACATAAACTAGATACAAATACATATTTGAATCTATTAACATCGTATATATAGGTACAATCACTTACGACATATATAAACTAATAACTTCGTTTTTTTATTCTGAATTTATTCTCCAATCTATTATTATGCATTTATGTCAAGATATGGACGAATGTGTATACCAATACCCTCCAATTCGTTGATGAATCTTCAAATATCTGTTTCAATTTTTAATTTTTTTTAAAATCATGTATGCTGTAAATGTTTTTTGGTTTTTTCGAAAAACTATCAATTAAAAAACTTATGATTATAGTCAAATATATTGTCTTACTTATTTTTAACAATTATATTAGAACTAGACGATTTTTAGAAGAATCTAGTTTTAAATATATATTTTTTAATGATAAAAATATAAAAATATGGTTTTAATGGTCCTATCATGCATATAGTTAACTGATCAAGTTCAGAAATAAAAATTAGACGACAAAATACTTTTAACTATTTTCTTATTTATTGGGCCAAAGTGTGTGTTTTTACATTCCAGCCCACTAAGCCCAATCCAATGTCTCAAGTGGGCTTATTGATCTTGCCAGACAGAAACTTGTATTCAACTCCTCACATTTTTTATTGGCCCACTATACACTTCCATTCTTCCCATTCTACTCATTCTTTTTCTAATCACCATGTTGGTAGATCTAGGGGTGCAACAAAAAACCGAAAAACCGAACCGAACCAATGGATCGGTTCGGTTTTTTACCTCAAAATTGGACATATCGGTTTGTAATTTGAAAAAACCGAAAATATTGGATCGGTTCCGATTTTCATTTTAAAAAACCGATCCAAACCGATATATATATATATATATAGTCAATATTTCATATAGAGTAATCTTCTTTCCATTAATATTTTTTTAATTCACCCCTATTTCAAGTAAAAAATATCCTTAAATAATTTTAAATAAGTTAAAAATACTTATAACCTTAAACAAATAGTTGTTTACGAGAATGTTATTTTTATATGAGAAATATTATTTTAAATATATTAAAAAAAATTGGACATTGGATCGGATCGGATTCATTTTTGGACATTGAAAAACCGAACCAATGGTTCTATATTTTATTGGACATTGGATCGGATCCATTTTTTGAAGACCGAAGATATTGGTTCGGTTGTCGGTTTGGTACAAAACCGACAAAAACCGAACCGAAATCACCCCTAGGTAGATCAATCAGTGATAAAAAAATAATAATAAAAAAAAAATTACATTATAGCACAAACTTTCAAATTATTGTCAAATATTTTAAATTCTAGATGAATGGATACAACAAAGTAAAAAACTAATGTTAGAAACATCTGTAATAAATATTTAAAAAAAAAAATATTCAAAGTATAATTATACTAGCATATACTTACTCTCAAAATCAACAATATTACACGTAATTTAAATTATGAAAAATATAAATAGCATCTTCAAGCATATTTAATTGCCACCCCCTATTATTTATATGGTAAATAAAAAAAAAGAATGAAGAGACTCAGATCAATTTTCATTTTACTTCAAGATAATCTTAAAAACATTTTAGTGGTTTTTTTATTATAAATACTTTACACGTAATCTTATATTCATAATCGTCTCACATTATATCATATGTCATCACAAGAACTTTAGTAGTTAAAAAGGAACAACAAGAAGAAGAAGATTAAGAAATATAAATCATTTTGAAAGTACAAAAACTTAGAGAAGACATATGCATCAGACATTTAGTGTATGGCCATTTCATTTTTTAAACTATTTGTTTCAATTAATGAAAATGGCAACAAGAAACAGACAAAATAGTGTAGAGAAAATTAGGTTATAATAAAATTAACTATTAAAGTGATGTGTTTCGCCTAAAATGTATAAGTTGATTCAATATAATTAATTGATGATCGTGGATTCAAATGGATTAACACCAAATACGATAATCAATTGCGGCACTAATTCATTTGATACATCAATTAATTTATCTATGATCGTATTTGTATTTCTTTGTAAAAAAAAAAAGTTTTGTATTCAAATAATTAAATGCATGCACCTAAGTTACTAATAACCGTTTATTTAATAATTTTTGTGTCCTCGTGGATGGCTGAAAATTCAAAATATTCGCTTAAAAAAAACAGAATGTTGTTCCCACCCATATTGGCTAGTTTTTTCTTTATCCTTCTCTCACAAATTCAATAAATGTATTTGAATTCTATATATTGTCAAAAAAATTAAAGCTCACATCAAGATGCGTCTTTCAACTATTAGGATAGACTTGTCCAAGATGTTATTTTTCAAATTATAATATTGTTGGCAACGATTTAAATTCATGATCTTTTTACTCACCATTCAATCTCAAAAAAATTTATTTATATCAACCAAAAAACATAATAAAATATAGCAGATAAAATTGCAACAAAGAAAAAAAAAATCAATAACAACAATATGAGCCAACAAAAGTAAAGCACAACCAACGATGAAATATGTGTTTATGTCTAAAATATTGAGTTTTAAATTTCCGAATACAAATAGAAATGTTTGGCTATGAGTGTTTCAAAGAAAATTTACATCAGCGATTAAAAATTGAGATTTGTGCAATAGTTTGTTTGGATGAAGTTTTAGATTGAGATTTTGGAGGAGCAGTTACAAGAATAATTCATTCAGATGAAGATTTTGGAGAGAGGTTATATGTTGATTTTTTAAAATATTTTATTTATATAGACAATTTATATGAATTTTTTTTGTTCATTTATGCAAAATCTCTCATTTTTTGTTAATGTTTGTCAATTTGTCTCTTCCAAAATCTCTCATTTTTCGAAGTTTAGGGATACTTTTGAACTTTTCAAAGTTCTTTGACATGTTTGACATGAACTTCATAATTCAAGGGTATGTTTTATAATTTAGCCTTAATTCTAATTAAATTTTAAAAAAAATATAAAAATTTTAAATAAAAATAAATAATACTCAATCTTTTTTGAATAATTATATTTTTTATTTTTTAAATAAAATATATAGAATGTCAACGAAAAAATAATAATTATTTTTAAATAATTATTTTAATTTGAAAACCTGGTTTTGAAAATCTCTTTTCTAGAGTGATTACAATAACTCGTTTGATGTAGTTTTTTGAAGAGTGATTAAAAAACTTATTTTAAAAATCTAGTTCAAAACCTCCATCCAAACACCCTCTAAGGGGTTTAGATGAAGACTTATTTTAAGAATTATTTTAAATAGATGAAAAATTGAGAGTCTAGTTGGCTTCAATGTAGTTTTTTTTAACGGAAGACTTGGCGCAAAAAATTTGTTTAAATGTGGTTAGAAGAGGTAGATATAATGACTTTTTTTTACATACTTATTTTGAATGGTTAAAAATAAATAATTAGAAGTGAATTATTAAAAATGAGTTATTTTTAATAGTTAGAAACGAGTAATTATTTTGAATAATATGAAATAAATAATTAAAAATGAGTTGTTAAAATTAGATTTTTTTTAAAGGTTAAAAATTAGAAATTGTTTAGAATGATTACACTTACTTATTTTTTAAAAAAAGTTAATAAATGTTCCATATAAATTCTCTCTAAGGTGTGTTGGGGCCGAGAATGTAAATGACCGAGTTGGTTATAATAACTCAACCGATATTTGCCCTACCGTTTATTATAAATGGTGGTTACTTAAACTTGCGTGTTTGTTTATTTAAACCTATGTGTTCGTTTATCTAAACTTTACATATATTACTTTTTGTTATATAACCAGCCCATCAAATATAGTTTATCATAATCCATGTTATAATAATTTATCATTCAAATATCATTTATAATAACCTACCATTTATTATAACATTCCGTCTATTATATTGAACTGGTGTTCCAAACACACCATAAAATAGACAAACAAACATCCCCTACTTGGTTGACCTAAAAATAAAAAATAAAAATAGCCTGGAAAAGAGGGAAAATAAATAAGAGGCCAAAGACTTGTTCCACGCGGAAAACCCCTTTTGGTCTTTTCAAATTTCAAGTATCATTCAAAGATTATTCCAAAGGTTTCTCATTCGTGCCTTCGAGGAATCTTGATAATGTTTTCAAGTATCAATTAAAGGACAATACTCTTTTTTACGGTCTATTATTATAGATAATAACATAGATTTTGAGAGAAAATAGTATTTTCAGTAGGGGTGTACAAAAAAACCGGTAACCCGAGCTACCCGGACTACCCAACCCAAACCGTAAGGGTTGGGTTGGGTTATGTTTTTTAAAATTTGGGTTGGGTTAGATTTTTAGTAAACCCGAATTTTTGGGTCGGTTCACGGGTTTTGGGTTGGGTTCAACCCGAAACCCGAATATAAATATATATTTCTTAACATATATTTGTAGTGTAAAGTCGTTGATAGCTTAGTGGTTGTACATCTTTTCTTATTTTATGTTTTCTTTTTCTTTTTTTGCTTTTTTTTTCTTCTATGAGCAAGTAAACTTCAATCTTTTTCAAACCTTTTTTTCCTTCAAGAATTTATCCAATCTTTTTATCTCTTATTAGGTTAAATACAATATTTTTTAAAATTTGAAATTAATTCTTTTCTTTTTAAAAAAAATCTCATACTCTTTACAAAATTAGCTTTATATTTAGTCAAATTTTATACCGGTATTTGACTTCCAAATATTGAAATAATTAGTGTTTTCGTCGAATTTATAATCTCGCCTTCAACTTTTAATCCTTTTGAACCTAGAGATGTCCATTTTCCCCGCGGGAACCCGCCCCTAACGGGGCGGGGAATCCCCGATTAAGCGGGGAACGGGGCCGGGGATGGGGGAGAAAAAATCCCCGTTGGCTAAACGGTGCCGGGGACGGGGATTGTACTCCACGTCCCCGATTCCTTAATCCTCGCCCCGATTATTTTATTTAATATATTTGTATTAATTCTACTCGTTTAATTTTCAAATAAATATATCTTTGTTGATAATATTTTCTATACATATGAATATTTTCTTTGATAATAAACATTATAATTGAAACTTATAGATATATATATATATATATTTTTTTTTTTTTTAAATCTAATTTTTTGAATTTTTTATCCAAAAAAAATGAAAAAAAAATTGTAAAAAATCCCCGCGGGAACCCGATCCCCGCCGGTGCCCCGCGGGGAATCCCCGCCCCGATCCCCGAAAAAAAAACCATGGATTTTTCCGGGGACGGGGATTGAATTTTATGGAGGGGACGGGGACGGGGACGGGGAAGCCATTTCCCGACCCCGCCCCGCCCCGTGGACATCTCTATTTGAACCGATGAACCCAACCCAACCCAACTCGAAAATATAGGGTTGGGTTGGGTTGAGTTGAAACTCTAATTAGGTTGGGTTGGGTTGGGTTAAAAAGTTGATCGACCCAAATTTTTGGGCTTATCCAAAAATTACCCTTAACCCTACCCAACCCAACCCATGTACACCCCTAATTTTGAGTGGGTAAACTTTGAGAGAAGTTTTTATTTGAGAAAAATATAACTTTTTTTAAGACGGCGAAAAATAGAACTTTTTAATTCTTGAATTTTGAGTAATTTTTTTCTTAAATAATTTTATGCCTCATATTTCATAAGATTTCGAATTTTGAATTTTGATTTATTGATATTGATGAGGAGTCATCATTACTATTCTAAAGAAAAAGTGAGTGATAAATAATATCTTATTTAGTTAGTGACTAAGGCAATCATGTCTAACATGGATGTTTATCTAATTATTCATAAAATAATAATATATATGATATATATTTTATTATACTTCAGTATTCACTTCTCCTTTATAATATACAGTCATAGTGATTTTAATTAATGATCAATATACTTGTAACTCACATTTCGTTAACTCTGTAAATTTGAGTGTTTGGAATATTGTAATGACATATCAAACATCTCAAGAGTTTTCTTTATTTTCTATCTTATTGGTTCTTTTTTCGTTCTTTATAACATTTTATGTTTTAAATGTGTATATGTTTTATATTGTAAAATTAAATTTCTACCTTCCTTATAAATTTTGTTTAGATTTAAGGATAAAGAAAGGAAAGTACGTATTATCATTTGAAGTAGATTTATATTTTGAAGAAAAAGTATATGAAAACATTATTTGAAGACTCGTATTGAGAAGAGAAGTGTAGAAAAAACTTTGTTTGAAATTATGGTTGAGAGTAATGGATGGATGGAAATCTTATTTGGAATTGGAAAGTTTAAAGTGGTTGTGTATTGAAAACTTTGTTTGAGAATCAGTAAAATACTTATTTTTAAATTGAATACGCCAACCAATTTAAATAATTAAAAATTGACACGATTTGTACATATTTTTCAACTTGTAATTTTTAATTTTTTAATCTTTGAATTTGGTAATAAACTAATGTCACTCACAAATTAATTTATGTCATGGTATGAAATTTAATTGCATGAACTTTTTTTTGGTTATATATATATATATACATACACACATATATATATATAAATTTAGTTTATATTTATTTTAAAAGTGATAAAAAAAAAAAGTTCTCAAATTTACCCATCACACTTAAAAAAAAGGAGAGAAAACAAATACACAATTTCTATACAGCCTATAAATTGTCAAATTCCAAAGAATGTCCATGACTTTCAAACTATACATTAAATTTATAATAATAATAATAATAATAATTGAAGAAAAAAACCTAAAGGGGGCAAGGGAACAGTTAACCTACTCATAGAAAGTGACTTGACATTTTATTTATTGGGTGCAAATTGTTGATAGAATAAAATGCAAAGCATTTAAATTCCCATTCTATATAGATGCACCCACTTGTTGGTTGAGAGTGAATGTCTCCAACTTCATGGTCACCGAGATTCAAGATTCAAGATTCAAAATTCTATTTCATTTATAATATTTGGCTAAAACAATATCATAAAAAAAATACATTTAAATTACTGATGACTATAGATTGAACTAAAAAAAAATAAAACACTTTGAATTATAAGGATTTAAAAAAAAAAAAAGTGATCCAAAAAATCAAGAAGAAAATTGCATGCATTTTTTGTTTGGAAAAGTAGGCTATGTTTGTGGACCTTAAGTTTGATAGATCTATTTTGTAATGAATTTTCTCAACAAAAAATTTGACATTTGTGAGTTGGATTTTTTCTACTAGACCAACTACCCACATTTAAGTACTGTTTGCAATTTTTTTTTAAAGGTACTGTTTGCAACTTGCAAACATTAACATATCACTTAACTTATTGTACCACATTTTCAAGAGATCCATAATTTCTCTACCCTTTGCCCTCTTAAGTTATTCATGATTTTTTAGGTTAAGGTTCTCGCCATATAAATTTATGTTGACTTATTTGTGACATTATTTTTTTTGGACGTGGTTACATTTATTTTTAAAAAACTTATAAATTTGTGTTTATTTAGTAAATAATATATTTAATGTATTTTTATACATATAAATTTTTTTTAGAAGATTTTATACATATAGATTTAACTAGAATTTTTGAACGTGCCTTGCACGTAATATTTTTTTCTCTAAGTGTGGTATGTGAAATTATATTTTTATTTATTAAAATATTTATAAATAATAATATATATTTTAATATATATCATAATATTTATGCTAAAATTTTACTTTGTACCCAATTTTTTTTTTCATTCGTTTATCATTTTAATTTAATCTAATCATCATCTCGATCTTTTCATTTACATAGACGTAAATCATCTTTTCAAATTTCTAACTCTTTTAAAATACTATAATATCGATTAATTAATTTAAATATATCATGTATCTTTACTATTAATTGTAATATTTGAAAAAATCGATTTTAATAGCTCAAATTTATTATTCTATACATATTTATTTGTTATCAAACATTTCATTTGACATGAAAATATGGGAAATAAAATACAATTTACTAAAAAAAAACATACAATCTAAAATTTCAAAAATCGTATTTATTTTATATGATATAATATGTCTCTAGCGGTTGAATTTTGTGCATAATATATACATTAGAATTGTGCATGTTAAATCTTGAATCTAAATAATATATAACGAATGGTTGATTTTTCTTTATTTGAAGAATTGTTAGAAAGTAGTTGACAAGTATAAGATATGTGTGGGAAAAACTCACGAACTATATTCTAAAAAAACGTTTAAATTTTTAGCTCAATTTTATTAACAAATTTTCTAAACTTCATATTTAGTTTCGAATTAGGCTTGAGTTTTCTTTTCTTTTGAAAGACAAGTAAATTATAGAAAAAATTTTATGAGCAACATATTCTACCTGTTATATTATATTTGCAACAAAATTTTTAAAATAATTAATATATAGTATTTTGGTTTCTATCACTTAGAGTAGTGATAGAACACAATTTGAATTTCTATCACAAATAAAAAAACTCAAAAAACAATAAAATGAGTCAATCATTGAATTCTATCACTAATATAATTCAACCAATTATAGAATTCAATTTAAATTTTTTATCATAAATTAATTAATTTTGATTTTGTGTTGTAGATAAAAATAATTTTCCATTTAAATTATAGATAAAAGCGTTTAAATTTTTAGCCCAATTTTATTAACAAATTTTCTAAACTTTATATTTAGTTTCGAAATTAGGCTTGATTTTTTTTTTTTCTTTTGAAAGACCCAAGTAAATTATAGATAAAAACGTTTAAATTTTTAGCCCAGTTTTATTAACAAAATTTCTAAACTTTTTATTTATTTTCGAAATTAGGCTGGATTTCGTTTTTCTTTTAAAAAACACAAGTAAATTATAGATAAAAATTTAAATTTTTAGCCCAATTTTATCAACAAATTTTCTAGAATTTTTATTTAGTTTCGAAATTAGGCTTGATTTTTTTCCTTTTAAAAAACACAAGTAAAATATAGATAACAAAGTCATGTGTAGCTTAACATTTAGGCTTGATTTTTTTTTTTCTTTTAATAGATTTAGGCTTGATTCTTGTACAACTTATTTTACCTCTCCCCATTGTGGAAGTTTAAACTCAAAGAAAACAAAATTAATGCAAAAAAAAGGTTTTTTTTTTTTTAAATCAAACATTAAAAAGAAATATTTAAAACGGTTTTGGTCATGGATGAAAGGTAGATCTTATTTTAATGATTTTCTTTGTAGGGAACGATTCATTTCCATCGTTGTTGGTAATTTTCTAGTAAAGTTATAATAATAATTATTATTTCAAACAACTGGGAAAGTTATTTTTGCGTTGGAAAATGGATATAACTAATTTCCTTTTATGCTTAATTACCTTTTTTAAAGTCAATGGTGAATCCACAGAATTATTTAATTTATTTTATGTATTTAGTAAATAGTGCTGAAAAAAAAAATTACAAACACACACAATTGAAAATATCTAATTTGAACTTAACTCACCAATTCGACAATTATTATTCCGGAGGTTGATCATCGTTTCTGAATTTTAAAATTTGTGTTTGTTGCTTAACATTTTCCTTTTATCTTTCTTTAAAAAAATCTTTAAAATTTCAAAAATAAAATCATGCTATTAGAATATAATGGTAAGTATTACTACTATTCAAATATATATATATATATATATATATTGGCTGGAAACATTTTAAACAACTGTATATGATTGATCTCATGCTCCAAAATTATTGAACTACCCAAACTATTTAAAATTATTACAATTTCTTCTGAATTTGTATATATTATAATTAATTCATTTATAAGTAGGTGGTCACTGTAAATTAAATTTATTATCTTAAACACCTTAAAACCAAACTTTGCTATCGTTCGGTTTGACAATTCACACTCATATCATACTAAAAGGAGTAGTACTGACATCCTGTATAAAAAATAACCTGTTAATTGCACATTCAAATCTCAATAATTGTTGGGTTTTTTTTGAAACGCACCATACATATGTATAAACCCCATATGGCTTTGTACTCAATATTGATATAAAAAAGTAGGGGAAAAGGTGGGGAATTTTTTTTTAAATAATAATAATAATAATAATAATAATGTATGGCACGTGTCACATGACGACCCACGAACAACAATAAAAAGGATACACTATTGATTTTTATTCTTTATATTATTTAACAACTTTTTGTTATATTAAAAAAAAAAGTAATTATCAAAAGGTTGATTGATAATTGATCGTAATATTCACGAGTTCAATTATAAAAATAGGTATTTAATTCTTATTTTATTTTTTGAATAGTAATATTTTTTAGGTTGAGTTCGTGGTGATTCTCTCCAATTTAAATTATATATATATATAAAAGTTATTGTCATTATCGAAAAAGATAAGAAATTAACCTCGAATGTGTGTAATAAAAATAATAATAGTTAACTTAAAATGTATCGGAGACAAAATAAAATTAGAATGAAGTGGGGAAAGTTCAACTGAGTGTCTTCGAGTAAAAACATAATTCAAAGATATAAGTATGTATTTATGAATTAATAAATTAATAAATTACAAGTTGAATATTCTCCCCCAATTATTGTCGAACTAGAAAAGGTAAAAACATATCTTTAAGTTTGTAATAAAGAGACAACAACAACTATATACACATTTAAAACTATATAATTAATAATTGGATTTTTTTTTTTTTAGTACAAATATCGATTCTCGACCCTGGTGTTGAACTAGTTTAAAATCAAACAAGAAAATCATTGCACCACTGACCCATTCATTAATAATTGGCAATTGTAGAGTGAAAGTCAAATGACAACACTAGTGGGTTATTTGTCACATTTTGATAAAAAAGAAATCCAACAACAAAAACATAACTTAAGGATTTAAATTTATAAACATGTATATGATCAATTATGATTGAAAAATCTAAAAAATAAAAATAAAAATAATGATTGAGAAATTAATGTCTTCAATTTTTGTTGTTTAGTTTTTTTTTATTGCATCGAACTCAATATCACTTAATTATGGATACATTTATTTTGGTTTAGCTTTTTTTTTTTTTTGTGTTTAACTTCATTTTAAATGGTCAACCAAATCATTTTATCACATAAATTATTTGCCTTTTGTATACATAATTTATCACATTTAATATTATTTTGACTATGCAAATAGAGATACCAAAAATAGGTATATATGTATGTATATCTTAGAACAAAATAGATTTTTGAAAAAATAAAACTTTAATGCTAGGATTTTCTCGTAATAACTTGTTTAACATCAAATCACAACTATGATTAACTTTTTTCTTTAGTTTTAATATAGACTGAATTTTAATTAGAGCAATATTAAGTATAAAATGATTATAAAATTATGCCAATGTCAGATGTGATTCATCATGCGATAAAAATACCATGGTCAATGTTTTGACTTCTGACCAAATGGATTTCCCATTTAAATATAAAGATCCAAAATCCCCCATCCACACTTGTTTGTTTTGTTCTCACTAAAAATTGTTTCATAAATGCCTAAAAAATGGGAAAAAAGTGCTTTGACAAAATTAACCATATTGTTCAAAGTCTAGATTTAAGCCAAAATGATAAACGAACTCAATCAACTAATTCAACAAAAAAGAAAAACTGAATTAATGTTCAATAAAAAGTAAAATCATTCATTCGATTTTTCCTATTTTTAAGTCAACCCGAAAATTGATGAGATCTAATTCATTTATAAAAAGAGGAATCGAATCAATATCTAATCATACTACCTTAAAGCGTGGCTTAAGGAGAAAATCATTTTTGGACGATTTTACGCCCAAGTCATACTCTAAATTACAAACATGTCATCTATTGAATTATAAAAAAAAACGCAAATAAGGTAGAAGATATTTACAATATCATTTATATTTTCATTCGTAGAAGATAAGATGTTTTTATCAAATCTCATAGATTTTATGACTAAATTACAATATGAAAGATTGCAACCAAGATATTTTAAATATCATTTAAATTTTCATCATCTAACTGGAAAATAAGATATTTTTACCAAATCTTATAAATTTTATTTGACATTTTATATTCTAATTAAAATAATAAATGAAATTTTCCAATCCTATAAAGAGTTCTATACATCTTGTTTACAAGAACAGTCTGTTTGCTTTTATTTACTTTTCTTTGTTTTTTTGTTTTTTGTTTTATAATAAGTTATCTTATTTTTGTTAGATTAATTATCTTAACTTTCATCTAATTTTTATTTGTTGCACTAATTTTTTTAGGGATCTTTTTTGCATAATTGTTGCCTTTCAAATCGCATAATTGTTGCATTTAAAAAAAAAGACTTGGAAATCTGAAAAAAAAAAAAAGTTTAAAGAATGGTAAGATTATCATCTCAGGAATTGCATGAATTCTTTAGTTTCAAAAGTTTGGTAATATGATTTCCTACTATTACTATATACATAGTTATCTATACTTGAAATTTTCTCTTTGCTTGGGTTACTTTTCTTGGTTTCTATTTGATTTTTTGTTTTATAATAAAAAATTTAGTTATCTTATTTTTGTTGAAATATTTACCTTTAAGTTGCTTAATTGTTGACTTGGAGATGTAGAATTTTTTTTTTGGAAGAATGATAAAATTATCATTTGAACTTAAAGGTAAGTTCATAGATGTATACTAATAAATATATTTAGCTTATTTATATTTATAATTATAATAATGATATAACTCTTATAAATTTTATAATTCAAGAGTAATTTGTCTATTAATAATAAATTGAGAAAAAAAAATAGCATCGATTTTTAAAAATTAGAGATAAATTTTAATGCGATAAATTTTATTAATTTTTTAAAAAATAATAATACATATTATTTTTTAAGCTCAAAATAAAATATTACTCTTTTGAACATAAATGTGAATTTTAATAAATTTAACGTTAAAAATAGTTATAAAATTTAATATTAGACTGAAATTATTATCTGATGATTTAAATTTAGTGTTAGTAAACAATTTATAAATATAAATATATATATATATAATTTATTATTTAAAAAATTATCACGTGCAACACTCTGTTAACTCGATTTTTGTTGATTTATTTATATGCAAATTTATTCTTTTCTTTTTAGTATTTTACTTCAGACCTTTGTTTGAATGCTTTTTCCTAAATTTGTTTAACCTCTATAATTAAACAAATAAAAAATAATTAATTATTTACAAATAATAAGTAAAAGTAACATAGAAACAAAAAAAAAAACGATAAGGTTTAGAAATTAAAATTAAATATTGTTATATATATATATTTGATATTTGAATTATTTAAATAATTAAAAAGTGGCAACCGATATTCAAATTAAAGAGTAAGGAAATGACAAATATGACTAAAAAAAACAATTAACCACGTAGTGTTCACGACTTCATGCAAATTTATATATTATTTTATTTAATATAAATTTAAGGGAGAAGACCTATAAATCTTACATAAAAGACATTCGTGTTCTCAAATTACTATCAAATAATGAAATTACTAAATTATTAACCATTTCGATCAGAATTAAATGCTTGACAAAGTACAACAAATTTATGACATTTTGGAAAAGTTATGTGTTATTAAATAATAATTCACTTACTATTTTCTTACTTCTACAATGTTGTAATTGTTATTTAATTTACTAGTCCGTGTATACATTATTTCCATTCACTTAAAATTGCAATTTATTTGTGAGCAGGTCAATCAACTTAGTGACTACATTAAAAAAAACACATTGAATATGTGAAGAATTTATACTTATTTAATTTTTCAGTACACTTATTTTATAAAAATAAACGTTACACTTTTTAAATTGAATAATTCATTAGACATACGCATACTTTTCTCTTATCCTTCGACTTTTTATTTTGTTTTGTTTTTGTAAAACTATTATAAAATGGTTCCATGGTAAAAAGGAGTTTGTATTTTATTTTAATTGTTTGAAAAGGGAGTTTTTTTTTGTTTTTTTGGTAAAGGTGAAAAGGAAGTTTTAAGTAATTAAGAAGTAGCGAATTCATTATTTTTTTTTATTGTAAATCAGTTAAATACTAACGTCATAGGTTCAAATTTGAAAGACTATTATATAACTAACACGAGAATGGTGAATACATTTTCGGTCCCTAATCTCTGTACTTTTATAAAAGCTAAAGTATAATCTTTGTCATTCATAACCATTCATGAATTTAATAAGTTAAAATTAAATATTCATACATAAATGACGTAATTTTATTTTAGCTAAATCAATCACTTAATTCACAATTTCATCATCAACAAATTAATAACTAATTACCAAAACTCAATTTATTAACAATTGAAAACGATAAATATTATATTTTAGGTTTTATCGAATTATATGGGTTGAATTATTGTTCTTAAAATAATAAAAAAACTAAAATTTGTTTTCTTTGATTTATAGTTATTATTATTGTTTTTTTTAAGAATGACAATATAATTTGACTTAAGGATAAGAGTTGTTATGCGATTTTGACTGAACTATTTTAAATGAGTTATTACAATCACTCTTTAAACATTTAATCTAAACAAACTATTATATTCACTCAAAAGAATAACTAATCCTGACAATTAAAAAATAATATTCATTTTTAAACTACTTAACATGCAATCCATTCTCTAAAATGTCAATTTAAACAAGTTTTTTCATGTAACTACTCTACTGAAACCGTCATCCAATTCAAACAAAGTATTATACTAATTCCAATTTTTAATCGGTACCCAGTACAAATCCAGGTTCAAACAGCCCCTGGCAATACAACCATTTTGTTTTTATTTAAACTGTAATTTATAAATTACAAAACCTAAGGGAGTGATTGGATTTTGGTGTTGAAAAAAAGAAGAGGAGAGAAAATTGATGAGAAAGAGGAGGTAGAGTAATTTAGAGATATGAAGTAATTGTTTGAAGATTGATGTTTTGAAGTGGAGATGTTGTAAAAATATTTATTTTATATTGATTTTTTATAATGTAATGATCGTAAATTTTTTATTGATTGAAAAATATAATATATTTTATTTTATATTGTATGGTTGAAAATTAGAAAAAGTTTGATGTGATATTTAATAAGATTAAATAAAATATATTTTATATTATATTATATGGTTGAAAATTAAAAAAAATGTTTGATGTGATATTTAAAAGATTAAATAAAATATTTGATGTGATATTAGAGGAGAGATCGAAAAAAGTTGGAAAGTCGTCCATATCCTAAAAACAAATATGAAGTTAAGATTTCTACTCTCATTCCTCTCCTTCGCACCGAATCCCAAACACCATTAAAAAAGCTCTCTGATTTCAGTAGCATAGTCACTTCACTGTCTCTTCCCAGGCATTAGTGAGAGAGATGTATGATGAAGAACCATGGAAAACAGTGAAAGAAGAAACATTCAAAAAGTTCCATGAACATATCTTCCTTTAAGTTTCAGAAGAAGAAACTGGAAAAACCCCACAAAAGGGGAAAAAAAAAAAAAAAAAAAAAATCAAAAGCGGCTCCTCAAACTCACAGTGCCGAGCTACATCTCTTACTTTTGTAACCCCCTTTTTACTTTTTTCCCTTCTATTTATTGTTTCACAAGAATTGTAATTAACTGTGCTGTTTGTTTGTCAATTTTTTAGTTTCCCCTTTTCCCCTTTTGGATTTGGGTTTATTTAATCTCTTTAGCTTTTGATTCTCTTTTCAATTTGTCAAACTACCCATTTTCAGGAACTTAAAGAAGAGGGGTTTTCTGTTTGTGATCGAGGGAAGAGCTGAACAAAGGTTAGGGGTTTTGTTTTTTCTCCTTTGTTTATGAGGAAATGCATTTTTCTGTAATGGGTGTGTTTGAGTTTGAGCTATTTGATTGTGGTCAAACGGATGAGGTTTTGCTGAAAAGGGTTTTGGCTTAAGGGGCATTTGGATCTGTAGATTGGAGTTTATGAGCTGTGTTGGGAGGATATGCGAAACCCGAAAGATTTCGCGTTGTTGTTGTTGTTGTTTTTGTGTTTTGAGCCTACATTTCAGCAGCTGAGTTTGAGAACTGAGCTTGTAGCTCTTCTTGAACTCAGATCGTCTTTGGGTTTGAGGAGTAAGGACTGGCCCATCAAAGCTGATCCTTGCCATGTTTGGAACGGTATAGAATGTCGAAATGGTCGAGTTGTTGGGATCAATGTTTCCGGGTTTCGAAGAACTCACATTAGTAGTCAAAACCCGCAATTTGTTGTTGATGCTTTGGCTAATTTGACTCTTCTCCAGTCTTTTAATGCTTCTGAGTTCCTGCTTCCTGGAGTGATTCCTGACTGGTTTGGTTCAAGGCTGAAGTCTTTGCAAGTTCTTGATCTTCGTTCTTGTTTTATCATTGGTCCTATTCCATTGAGTATTGGAAATTTAACCAATCTAACCAATCTGTATCTTTCTAATAACCAACTTAACGGGACAATTCCTGCAAGTTTTGGCCAACTTGTTCGACTTTCTGTGCTTGATCTTTCGCGTAATGAGCTGACTGGATCTATTCCTTTGTCACTATCATCTCTTGGGAAACTTTCTTTCCTCGACCTTTCTGCAAATCACTTGAATGGGTCAATTCCTTCTCTAATTAGGTCCATTAGGCAGCTTCAGTATATGAACTTTTCCAGCAATAATCTCACTTCTTCATTGCCTGCTTCACTTGGGGACCTGGATAGATTGGTAGATCTTGATTTCAGTTTCAACAAATTGTCCGGGCTGCTACCGAACGATTTGAAGGGCATGATTAGTCTGCAGAGAATGGTAATTGGAAACAATGTACTTGGTGGATCATTGCCAGAAGATTTGTTTTCTTCTCTTAAGCAATTGCAGGCATTGGTCGTCAATGTTAATAATTTTACTGGTGCAGTTCCCGACATATTGTTCTTGATGCCTGGATTGCGTCTTCTCGATATCTCTGGAAATAGTTTCACTGGTATGCTGCCTAATTCAAGCTTGAATTTGAATTCAACAGATGGAACATTGAATATTTCTCGAAACAGGTTTTATGGTAGCCTCATGCCTGTTATAGGAAGATTTAGTGTTGTTGATCTATCTGGAAATTATTTTGAAGACAGAATTCCCAACTTCGTGCCAATAAATGCATCTCTTGAGAGTAATTGTCTACAAAATGTATCCAGTCAGAGAACACTCAAAGAATGCTCCTCATTTTATACTGCAAAAGGCCTTCAATTTGATAATTTTGGCAAATCAAACTCGGAACAGCTTCCTTTAGCAGAAAAGGCTGCCAAGAATAATAAAAGGGTAATCGTATTGGCCAGTGTATTAGGTGGGGTTGGATTTATTGTCCTTATGGTGTTGTTGGTAATGCTGTTGCTTCTATGTATTGGCGGCAAGAGAGCATCGGGTAATCAAAGGGGGGTTAGTGTGGGACCGATACCTACTGGTAGCAGCGAACCACCTCCGGGCCTATCGATTAACTTTGCCAGTTTAGGTGACGTTTTTACAGATAAACAGCTTCTTCAGGCTACTGGTGGCTTTAGTGATGAGAACTTGATCAAACTTGGTCACTCCGGGGAACTCTTTCGCGGTGTCTTGGACAATGGGGCTAATGTCGTTATCAAGAAGATCGACTTGCAGACAGTTAAAAAAGAAACTTACCTAGTGGAATTGGATTTGTTTAGTAATGCTTCACATGCAAGATTAGTTCCCCTTTTAGGGCACTGCCTAGATAATGAGCATGAGAAGTTCTTGGTTTACAAATATATGCCAAACGGAGACTTGACGAGTTCCTTGGTCAGGAAAAGTAATGTTGAGGATGAAAACATCCAGTCTTTGGATTGGATAACAAGACTTAAAATTGCATTAGGAGCTGCAGAGGGTCTTGCTTATATGCATCATGAATGTTCTCCGCCTCTCGTTCACAGGTACCTGAACTTTATTTATTGTCTTTCTACTTTTGAGTTTTGTTGATTTGTTTACTATGCTATTGATTGCTTGAGTTCACTTTATTGTCGTTTTGTGAATCCTACCAGTAAGATTCTGGTACGGATGGTTGGGAAGATATTGATATTATTTATCTTATTCTCATTGTGAGTTGAGTCAGTTGACCAAATTTCTCAATAAATAAAAGTTTAGCTCTGTTGTGTGATGTAAAATGTTCTTGCTGTTGTTGTCGCTGCTATTATTATTTGGTGAAAAAATATGCTTTCTTTGGTAGTGAAAGTAAAACGACCTACTAAAAGCAAAGCTGATTGAAGGTGGAGAACCTTTTTGCCTCATTTCCTCTGGACCCTTGTAAACAAGGTGGAGCAGAACCCTTTCTCAAAGAGGTTATATTTTTCTAAAGGATCAAGTGTAGGAATCGACCAATCGAAGCAAATGACTCGAGATAATCGATGCCATAGGTTTGTGTTAGATCTTTTGCCACAAGACGAGCCTTCTCGATAGAGCCATCAGGGTATATGTGCTAGATATAAGAGTAATGAAAAGGGAGCATCAGCACTTAGTTACCAATAACATAGAGAAATTATAGAAAGATTTTGACTCATGAGCTCCAAGTAAGGTTGTAGAATCAGTCAAATCTCATAGCTCTTTGACCTTTCTAAACCCAGGGAAATTTGTCTGCTCAATAAATCCATCCAAACTGTTATTTTAACTTAGTATCATTGACTTCACTACACTTATTAGTCACAAGAAGATTTAGACTGGTAACACCTTTATTGACATTTTCTTCTCGTGGTCATTGAAGGGATGTTCAAGCTAGCAGTATACTTCTTGATGATAAATTCGAAGTCCGACTCGGGAGTTTGAGTGAAGTTTGTGCCCAAGATGGGGACAGCCACCAGAATCGAATTTCCAGGTTGCTTCGATTGCCACAGTAAGTGTTCTCGTACCCGACTTTTCGCTACAAGTTTAAGATTGCTGTATCGATCTTGTCAGCAGCATTCATCCATATTGCACTTTCACCAATTAAACCTCAGATTACAATAGATCTAAGATATGAAACACCAAGTTTTCAAAAAAAAAAAAAGATGAAACACAAATGGAGCAATTTATCTTTCTCTTCGTTATAATTTTTTTATTCTCTATGATTAAAAAATGGAGTGCTGCACATCCTCATTTTAATTCTTAAATGTTGGTTATTTCAAGTTTTGATTTATTCATTTTTTTCCCATTTGAGGTTGTTATAATCATCATCTTTTTTAAATGTGCAGGTCATCCGAGCAAGGTGCTTCTGGTATGTTCAAGTTTACAATTGTCACTCTTTCGAGTTTGATTTTTTTTTTTTATAATTAATTTTGTTGGAAAAAAATGGAATATAAAATGAATATTGCGGAAGCCAAAGTCAACTCAAAGTCTCAAAGTTTGTTGAACAAAAAGAAGAAATATGAGAGTGAAACAAATATGAATATAGTTCTGTTAGAAATGGGGAAATTGGTGATACATTAAAAAATGTAGGATAAAGTTGTACAAAATATGGTATTACAATTGTAATGTTACAATTGTAGTACAAAATATATTGTATGGTGTAACAAACTTCTCAAGGATTGTTCATTCTTATATAGGTACAAAAGTCGAACCTAATTATTACCTATAACTTACAACATTTAAAAGTAAAACATATTAAAAACTTAAAAGATATAACTCCAATAAAGTTATAAAATCAAAGAAACTTAAAAACAGAAAACTTTAACAATATTAAATACAAAGAAACTTAAACCTTAGATAAAAAAAAGAGAATTAATTAAAGAAAAAACTCGAACTTCAACAAATTTGTTTATTTGTTTATTTTTGTCATGGCTTTGTGTATGATTTGAAGCAAGAAAGTTTATTTATGGTTTTGGATTTTCTCTCCTTTTTTAACCCAAGAACTATTGCGATAACAGCCTTAGCCTAGCGGAGTAGCGGTAGCTGATATATATCCTCAACTGTGCGGTTGTAGGTTCAAATCCCCCGTGTACTAAAAAAAGAACTATTTTCTTAAGAATAAATCTATATTATATGCATGACAGTATCAGTATCTCATATGGTATAGGTGTTAAAACACTATTTAAGATTCTTTTATTGAATGGAAATTTGCAGGGTCTCAGACATCAGTATGTTCCTATGATGTCTACTGCTTTGGGAAGGTGTTATTAGAGCTAGTGACCGGCAAGGTAGGCATCAGTGCCACCCCAGATACCCAATTGAAGGAATTTTATGATCAAACATTCCCATACATCAGCATCCACGACAAAGAATTGGTGAGCAAAATCATCGATCCGAACCTGATCGTTGACGAAGATTTCCTGGAGGAAGTGTGGGCTATGGCTGTTGTTGCAAAGTCGTGCCTGAACCCGAAACCTTCAAGGCGACCCCAGATGAGATACATCCTCAAGGCCTTGGAGAATCCTTTAAAGGTAGTGAGAGAAGATAGTTCAGGTTCCGCTAGACTGCGAGCCACTTCTTCAGGTAGCTGGAATGCAGCTTTGTTTGGGAGCTGGCGACAGAGCCTGTCGGATCTAACCGTCGTGCCAGCTGTCACAACGTCGAAGGCAGTGGAAGGCAGCTGCAAACAGTTGGGAGCTTCAGGTTCACAGGGAAGTGGCCAGAACAACAGCGGTGAAGCGTCACGGAGAAGGCACTCAAATGAGATATTCCCCGAGCCACCTGACGAGCAAGGTGAGAGAGCAGAGTATCAAAACCAGTAAGGAAAATTCATTGATCACGATTCTTTGTCAATAACAAACACAGAAGCCACCCGGATTAAGAGAGCCTGATAGCTACCGAACCCGATGGGGTTTTCCTTTCGGGTATTATAGTTAGAGAGGGTGGATAACACCCTGAGCTTTCTGCCATGGAAAATTGTCATTCCTTGAGAAATGTATGGGGCTTTGTTTGTGATTTTATGATTTGTAGATGAAGGTATGGCCTTCAGGTTTTCTGTATGGGGGGTGATTTGTTTTCATTTTTATTATTTATCTCTTTTCTTTTTGTCTTTTCCCTCTTTTTATTTGGTTTTAGTCTTAATTTATTATTATTTTTTAAATGTGAATTTATAGTTGCAATTGGTTACTGCTTTCTTGCCAATAAGAAAAAAAAATTTATTTAGTTCTGTTATGAATATCTTATGCAGTCTTTGAATATTAACGTGGAAATTAATTCATTGTTCTGTTGTTTGAGTAATACTTTTCGTTTAGTTTTTTTAGAAAATAGTTTTTGTTTAGTCTCCATAACACTCCAAAATGTTATATTTTTTGTTGCCAATGTCTAGAAATTGTTTATTTCTAAAATAAGATAGACATTAACTCGACTTTATAATAAAATTGAGATGACTTTCTGAGATGTCTATTATAATTTTGAAATGTAATGGAACTCGTAGTTTTTTACTTCATTATATGAAGACGTGAAAAAAATATGTTCAGATAATACTTTGTATTATGATTACTATCTATATTAATTAGTTTCGTTCTAAAAAAAAATGAAAATGAAAATTTTAGTTTTTTTTTTTTTTTTAATATAGGAAAGGGGGATTTTCGAACCTACAATCTCATAAATTATTAGATTGTATAAAATGTCATTAGAATTTTGATCTTGTTGGTTATATTAATTAGTTCTTAGGTTCATTTAAGAGCTTAGGTTCCGTTTAATAATCATTTCATTTTTGGTTTTTTGTTTTTATTTTTAACTTTTTAAAAACATGTTTGTTTCATAACTAATTTTGGTTTTTGTTTTTAAAAAATCATGAAAAAAATCAAGAATAAAGAGTAAAAATTTAAAAAAATTCAAGCAAAACGAGAAATTTGAAAACAAAAAACAATTATCAAATATGTTTTTTGGTTTTCAATGTTTAAAAATATAAAATTAAAATGAGTTATCAAACATATATAATTTTTATTTTTTAAACAAAAAATTAAAAACCAATAATGAAAAACAAAAAACAAAAAACAAAAAACAAAATGAATATTAAACGGGGGGGGCTTGATTGGTTATTTTTGTTATTCCACTTTCATGGTATGAATACTCTTCCTTAATAATATTTATGATGAATTTCATATACTTGTATGTGGCTCAAGTAGTAAAAAAAGTGCATTAAAAAAGTATTTTTTTCCCCAAAAAAAGAAAAAGTAACAAAAAAGTTTATGTTCCATAACTTTTCGTTTGTCCTCTCCTCAAGTTATACTGTTTTCTTTAATATATCAAACTTGAGCTGCACTCATCACTGACATGTTTAAAGCAACTGTATTATTAAGAAGGCCCTTATTGCAAATTTTAAAAGTAGTGGATTTTTAAAATGATTTATTAAAGTTTACTCTTTTAAAATTATGGTTTCGAGTAAAGGATCTGATGAATTTAGATGAATTATTTTAATAAAAGATTACATCAATTATCTTTCAAACCATTTTAATAAAAAGTTTCCTCTAACTTTAGATAACCATTTTATTTATGCCTACGACATTAACTACTATATTTTTTTTTTCTTATCTAAATATCTACATCGTATCTATACTTTCAAAAACAAAACCAAAATTATATATATAAAAAAACTTACCAACGCTTTGTTTTGATTTTTGAAATTTTGCTACTATTCATTACTTTTTTAAAGAAAGATTTGTAAATTCTTTTAATAAACCTATGCTTAAATTTAAAAAAAAAACAAAGCAAATAGCCATCAAACGGGCCATTAGCATCAATCATTTTTTTTTAAAAATTATTACAATCTATAATGCCGTGTTGTCTTTGTTTTTTTTTTTTTATTGAACAACCTGTTGTCTTTGTTGATTAGCTCTAATCCAATTTTACAATAATGAGTTTTGATATTAAAAATCAATATTTAACTTTCATTTTAAATACGTAAAAACTTAACAAATCAAAAACTTCCTCAATAAGTGCACTCTTCTTTTTAGGAGCCAGACTTTTTTGTTGGTCTTCCTCGATGATGGAGCAAACTTTTTATTATTTAGATTTAGATTATATAAATATGAATAAAGTTGTACCCATATTTTATTAAAAAGTATGTAAATTTATATATAGATTAGTTCAAAAATAATATTAAGGAATGTCATAGTCGCACTTTTTTTTATCTATATTTCTAGACTATGTAGTTTTATTTACCGGTTTAGGAATGTCATAGTCGCACTTTTTTTTTTCTTTTTATAAAACTATATTTAAAATTTTCATAAATAATTAAAAACTACAATATTTTTTAAAATATTAATTTGAGGTTTATATTAATATAATTGAAAGTGGGAAAAACATGTAAAATATAAGATTTCTAAATATTTTAAAAATGGAGTTCTGAAAATAAATCTCAATTCATGTGGGATATATCATAAGTATAGATTTTCACCTCAAATAACTACCACAAGCTACATCTATGGAGCAACTAAGATTGATATTCTATCCTTTTATCATACAATTTTAAGTGAAAACTATCTTACATTTCTCTCTTTTATGATTATTAGAGATGAACGAAGATTCACTGACCACTAATGTATGACAAAATTACAAAAAACTTTAGATGAAGTGAGAAAGAATCTCTAATCTATCGTACTTTCTTCGACTCTACTGGATTCAATTTGAAAAACACAATATTTAATCTAACAACATATATCACTCTATCAACTTAAAAAAAAAACCATAAACTTCAACATGCATTACCATTAATGATGATTAAGATAAGAAGAAGAAAAACATGATGAAGTAAAATTAGAGCCAAGAACATGTTCTTTTGTAATGGGAACCACCAAATCATTTTCCTTTTTCTTCACAATATCTTCTTTCTGCCACTCCAACTCCAACTCCAACTCCACCAACCAATTATTATATTACCCAAATCAAAAGAAATTTGACCCACACAAGCCAAACCCATCAGCCACCACTTTTACTCAACAAAACCCACCATTGTTTGTCTCTCAGATCTGGGTTCAACTTCTGGGTTCGAACGAGCCATGGATGAGAAGCTGATTCAGCGATTGGAGTCGGCCGTGGCTCGGCTCGAGGCCTTGTCCACCGGATTCCGGCACGGCGGTGCGCCGGAGAGCGGCGAGGATGCGGTGGCGGACCCCTCGATTCTTGCTTTTGATGATATGATGGGACAGTTCCTTGCTAGGGTTTACAGCGCTGCTGAGAAGATTGGGGGACAGGTTCTTGAGGGGACTAAGGTTTTGAAAGAGGCGTTTTCTGTTCAGAGGGAGCTTCTTGTTAAGGTTAAGCAAACTCAGGTTGGTCATTGTTTTTGTTTTGCTTATAATGTGAAGTTGTGGTTTCATTTTGTACTTTTGGATTGCTTGTGAAAAGATGTGGCGTTCTTGATTCAAGTGGGTGATTTAATTTTCTTCTGAAGCAGCTAATTTCTGTTTGGTAATTACTGTTTTTGTTTAGTCCCAATGGCAGCCTTGTTAGTTGAGGTTTAGGCTTTTAGAGCATGTTTCCTGATTCGAGTCCACCTTATAAAATTTCTTGTTGTCTTCCGGGTCTGGACTTTGAGAACGGTGTGGGTGCTCCCGATATAATGGAGGGAAACTCCAATTTCCCTGTTTCATTTAAAAAAAAAGTTTTGTTTTTGTTCGAGGGAGGGGAGACAAATATTGATGTTCGAGATCAAACCTGTGACGCTGGTGTTGAATTGACCCATTCAGTTGTAAGATGTGTTTCTAGAACCGCACATGCATATTTATGATCGCGAAATCAGAGCCACCCACTTTACCTTTTAGTATTATATTTAGCTCCACTAGGAGTCACGGTTAGTGTGAAATGATAGTGAAAATCTTGGATGATTGGTTAGGGAACTAATGAACTGCATTGAGATGCTTTGTAGACAGGCATATTTTGTTAACCATCATGGATTGGTCTGGTGGTTGAAGGGGGCTTTGAGGGTTTGAGAAGTTACGGGTTCAATCCATGGTATCCACCTACGTAGAAATGTATTTCCTATATGCTTCTTTGATATCCCCAAAAGCTTAAGCTCTCCTCATTTGTGGGTTTTGAAATTTGACAAATACCCTACGAGCGAACTTAATTTTAATTGGGGAGGAAATGACTAGGTTGAGACTCGAACTTAGGACCTCCTACTTTATACCGTGTTGAATTATGTTAAACCAACAATCAACCCTAAAGCTTAAGTTGATGGATTGAGATAAATTTAATTATATCAACCAACAATATGTCTCGTGCGAATAATCAATGCATGTGTTAGCTAAAAAAGAAGAAGCATATTTTGTTGTATTTAATTAGCAATTTGTACTTTGGTTGGAATAAGCGATGGGGATGAACCGTATTGGGCTAATGCCTTTGATTACCTAGTGATGATACACAATCAATGAATGTAATAATTGTGTTAATATGGTCGATGCAATTTAAAGTTTGTATCCTTCGATCTCTTTTCCTTTTCATTATATAATGAAGGTTGTTTCTTGTTTAAAAAAATCTGTTAACAATTTAAGTTGCTTGCATTTTTTATACTGTGATTTGAAGCTGAATTCCTGAACTGTTGTAGAAGATAGAGTATTTTTGTGGAGGATTTTCCTAGTTTTTTTAATTTTTTTTTTTTTTTTTTTTTTTGTGGATTGCTCTTGCTGTAACTTTCATTTTTCTTAGGGCATATTTGGGAGTGATTTTGGAAGGCCAACATCACTCCCAAACATGTCTTTAATGAATGTTTTGTTTCTTTTTAAGGAAAAAAAGGACTGAATATTTGAAGAAATTATATACCTTAGAGAGAGTGATAACTTTCAGTTGAAGTTCTTAGGCGAAGTTTGTTGGTCCGAAGTTTGATTCTTTATTATTATTATTTTTTTGCAGAAACCTGACCTGGCTGGCTTAGCTGAATTTCTGAAGCCATTGAACGAAGTTATTATGAAAGCTAATGCACTCACAGAAGGAAGGAGATCTGATTTCTTCAACCATTTGAAAGCAGCAGCTGATAGTTTATCTGCTTTAGCTTGGATTGCATTTACTGGAAAAGACTGTGGTATGAAGTGTAGATGACTTTATGTGTATCTATGTTGGAATTTGTAATTCCAATTTATTCCATCTAAGTAGTTCATGATTTCTATTAGGTATGAGCATGCCTATTGCCCATGTTGAAGAAAGTTGGCAAATGGCTGAATTTTACAACAACAAAGTAAGCTAATGTTTCCTAAATTTTTGTATTAATCTGTTGAGTCCCTCTTTCTCCAAGAGTGACGATAGGATCCGGAAACTACTGTACATTAGCTCAAACATAAGTTATCTATAGAGTCTATCCTCTCTTATATCACAGACACTTACATTACATGACATTGAAATCCATTGACTTTGCAGTTATATTGGACGAATGGATTGCATATTTTGATCGATAATTTTGCTACGTGTCAGAGTTTAGATATTATTGGATGACTGAATTACATATTATGATCAGCAATATTTGGTGCTTGTCAAAGATTGATCTAAATCTACTCTTCTCTAGCTTTAATTCATGTAGTGCTAAATCTAATTGACACTGGCATTTTTTCTCTTGAGTCTATTTTGATCTTACTTGGGTTCATGAACCAAAAAATTAACTAATGGGCTGTTGCCAACCTTCTTAATTCATTCAGGTTCTTGTAGAGTACAGAAACAAAGATCCAAATCATGTTGAGTGGGCCAAAGCTATGAAGGAGCTATATTTACCAGGTCTAAGGGACTATGTCAAAAGTTTTTATCCTTTGGGCCCTGTATGGAGTGTTACTGGAAAAAAAGCTACTGCTGCTCCTCCTGCTCCTAAAACATCAGCTCGAAGCGCACCAGCACCACCTCCACCCCCTCCAGCATCGCTTTTCAGCTCTGATCCTTCTCAGGCTTCATCTTCCAAGCCAAAGGAAGGAATGGCTGCGGTTTTCCAAGAAATTAATTCTGGGAAGCCAGCAACTGCAGGTATTGTTGTCTAATTTTAAAGAACTTCTCTGTTCTTGTGTGTTTTCAGGCTCTCCCCTTTACTAGTATTCGAACATCTCCATGCATTTTCTCTTCCACTAGGATTGAAGAAAGTTACAGATGACATGAAGACAAAGAACCGTGCAGATAGAGTTGGTGTTGTCGGTTCTAGTGAGAAAGGTGGCCGTACGGCCTCTCCTTCGTTTTCCAAAACAGGTCCTCCAAAGCTAGAACTTCAAATGGGCCGAAAGTAAGTTTACTTTCTCTAGTGACAAATAAGATATCGATGACAGTAGATGTCCTACTTACACTTTTTATTATATACTCACACAGGTGGGTTGTTGAGAACCAAATTGGAAGAAAAAACTTGGTCATTGATGATTGTGATGCTAAACAATCTGTATATATCTATGGATGCAAAGATTCAGTTTTGCAGATCCAAGGTAACTTTGTATCTCATGACCAGTTTGATTACTCGCCTCTCTTTTCATGGTCGAGGGAAAATTAATATTTTTACCTTTCAGGGAAGGTTAATAACATAACAGTTGACAAGTGTACGAAAATGGGAGTGGTTTTCACGGTTCGTATGCTACCTTGGGTGAAATATGACAATTTTCTTTACAGCACTTCCCCCACTAAAACAAAATAAGGAAAAAAGAAACATGAGATTCTCATTTTCTTTCACTTGTATTTTACAGGATGTTGTGGCTGCATTTGAGATTGTAAACTCCAATGGGGTTGAAGTGCAATGTCAGGTACAAATTTCTTCACAAATTAGATGGTTCTAAAGTTTTGTTTGGATAATTAACCAAGCTTTCATTGAGAATAAAATGAAAGAAGATAACATGAAAAGGAAAGATAAAGCCCAAAAATAGGGGTGAGACCTTACAGAATGGTCTTTAATCTAGAGAAGTGATGCCTAGAGAATAGTTACAAAAAAAAAAAAAACGTAGATCTAAAAGCCCAAAATTACAAAATGGTCTTTAATATAGAGAAATGATGTCTATAGAATAATTATTAAAAAAATGAAAATAAAAATAAACTTGCATCTAAAAAAGCCCAAAGAGAAACATAGATTTTTATGAGGCTCCACACATCAACACAAGATCTCTCTACCCCTCTAAAAATTATATTATTTCTCTTCTCCCAAAGGCCCAAAGAATGACACACACGTCACTTGCCACAAAGAAGCTCCCTTCGAAGAAGGGGAGGGGAAGATACCAACTCCAACATCATGTCTCTGCATAATCTCTCCTCTACTAGAACAAATTCAAACTCTACGAAGAACTCATTCCAAAACCTCGACTGCCTTCTCGCAATGTTAAAGCAAGTGATCAAGATCGTTATCCGCCCTTCTACATAAAAATACATCATGCTGGCCCATAAAAGAAGGCACTCTCCGCCTCACTCGGTCTATGGTATTAATCCTACGTGGGAGAACTTGCCAGACAAAAAGTTTAACCTTTTTTGGGATTTTCGCCCTCCATAAAGAAGCAAAAACGGGATCCCCAAGGAAGAGGAGAGATTTTCCGAACAACTAAAGAACGAACAAGTGAACCTACTTGAAGGACTAGAGGTCCAACAACGAACATCATCCCTATTTCCGGGAATGCAGGAAAAATCTCCTAGTAAAGTGAGTAAATCAACAAAATCAGATGTCTAACGAAGCAATCCAAGTGTTTAATTTATATTTTATGAGAAGGGAGGCCTTCTTGCTGTTAAACTTTTGAGTATTAAACACATGGAGTTTCTAAGATTTCATTCTTTTATTTGCTGGTTATTTTAGGGTTCTGCTCCAACTATTTCTGTGGACAATACTGGAGGCTGCCTATTATATTTAAGCAAAGATTCTTTGGGCACATCCATTACAACTGCCAAGTCAAGTGAGATTAATGTTTTGGTACCTGGTGCTGGATCTGATGGTGATTGGGTATGGTCCCATTTCCCTGCTTTATGATCTTGATTTTCTTTTGTCTTTTGATCAAATTCTTATACAGTTATATTAATTTTTTTCCCCATTTCTGCTCTTCCATTTATTGAGGAATATATTCGTGTTTTTCCCATTAAAAATTAAAAAAAAGGAAAATTGCTCACTTTTGCCTTTTGAGTTTTGATAAAGTTCTTTATTCTATGCCTTTAAAGCATTTTCCTTTTGTTACCTGCGGTTCGATCTTGTACTTAGCTGTGTCCTAGAAGCCTTGTGCTTCCAATTTGATTTACTGAATTCTTTAGAATAAAGCATTAACAATTGCTGTCTTCTGTGATTCATCTTCTTGATTTGGTTAAAAAAAAGTTGCATGGAAATGAATTTGATTCCTTAGGATTGCTCAGATGCATGCTTTATGCGACAAAGTCGAACTTTGTGAAGTGTTTCGAGATTGATCAGTGCTGACTTCTCATAAAAGAATGTTTTGATTGTTTCCTATTGCTGGTTTAACCTCTGAAGTACATTACCTGGAAAATTTTTGGAATTTGACTTTAACATGGATGATCTTGTTCTATCTCTATAGGTGGAGCATGCTTTGCCGCAGCAGTTCGTCCACGCATTTAAGGACGGGCGCTTCGAAACCACTCCAGTGTCTCACTCAGGAGGGTGAATTTGAGTTTTAACAGATTCTCTCCTTTTCGCTTCATTTTTATTATTATTTTTTATTTCCTTCCAATTTTTTCCTTGATTCACAGCAAATTACATCTGGTGCTTGATAGTGTTTTTATTTCATTGGGGGTTCTTTTTTCTTCTTTTCCGAAAAGTGTGTTTCAAGCGAATTTGGCGGCGTTTGTTGGGACGACATGTCGTGAATGAAGCTTTTATTTTCTCTTGTTTTTGCTATAATGAGAATATGTTGAGTTTTCAACTTCTACTTTGGTTTGAGAAGAAAACAGAGAAATCTCTTTCCTTCCTCCTTATTGTGCTCTGTTCTTCCTCCCTTACTCGTTTTCGATTGGCTTCGAAAGGTGACCGAATCGTCTGATAACAGAGAAATCTCTTCTTCCTTACTTCACGTGGTTCTTGCCTACCTGCATTTTAACAATAGAAGCTCTAGTTCGAGAGGATTCGATCACCTTTTGAAGCAGATCGAAAATGAGTCAGGGAGGAAGAAACTGGTGCACAAAGTACTGGAAGCAAATGCTTCTTTTTGGCTATTTTCTGGTCAATGAGAATATTGTTGTATTCTTCTTTTTTTTTCTTTGAAGAATAAATATTTTTTGTATTCTGTTAAAACAGTTGGATGTGAAATTTTCAAAATGCATTGATGAGTCAGATTTGACAAAATGGACATTGGCAGGCTTCTAAAGTTCAAAGTAATTTATTGGGAAATTACTTTTTTTTTTTTTGAGGATATTGGGAAAATACTTGTACTGTTTAGGTGTGTGATCCATTGTCAATTTGGTTTGAAGATTTTTATAAATGCTCACTTTTAGTTCTCAGTAATGTTGATTAAAATGATGGCTACACTAATTTTAAATTCTAATACATATCTATTATTTTAGTTTTTACATGAATTTATTTTTCAAAATAAATAAGTACAAAAGTAAACCAAAAGAAAATACATGTTAAAATATCATTTTAGTTTTTAAACTGTGATTTTTCTTTCATTTCATTTTTTAGATTTTCATAAGTCTATTTAAAGTCTTTAAAATTTCAAGTTTATTTCATTTTGGTATTTTAACTTTCAAATGTTTAATTTTAGTCTTTATATTTTTTTAAAATTTTTAAAAATTTATCACTATGATAAATTTGAAGTTAATATTAAATGAAATTTGTTTAATAATGTTAATAATTTTAATACAAATAAAGTCTTTAAAATTTCAACCCTATAATTATGAGATCAGTTATGCAAATTGAATTTGGCTCTTCCTTATTTGAGAGTAGCAGTATATCCCTACTCTAGTGCTCGTGGTTTCTCCTTTGTAAAAGTTTGAACTACATCAATAAAAAAAAAATCTTTACTTTCTTTCGAATTTTAATTGAATTTGAGGCTAAAAAAAGTTATTTGTAAATAAATTATTGTTTTTATAAAAACACTTTTTTAGAAACTAAAAAATCACACATTGTCAGAAATTATCAATATTATTCTCTAAAAATAAAAACGACCTCTTTTTAGCTGGCTCAAATTGTTCTCATGCACACGGCTGACAGCCAGTTATAAATACATTAATATATATTATTTGCAAGTTGCAAGTAAAAAAATAATTTTAATCAGGAAAACCAGTCATGTGAACATGTAATTTTTTTACTCCACCTCTAAACAAAACAATTCCATTAATGCATTTATATTTGAAGTTAAATAAGTTTTATTTACTGCTTTCACCAATACATATTGATGGTATTGGTGAATCTGTTTTGGATCTCTATTTTACAAAAACAATATTATATTACTTCTGGTGCTATTATATCCTTTTGCAATACCCAATTTGCAAAGTTGTTTTTATCGATGAATAGTTATACTTGAATGATTGCTTAATATATCGTGAATGATGTTAGAATTTTATGACTCACTCATTTGTATTAAGAAATTGTATGTATTTAATATTTTAATATAGATTAAATATTTTATTTTGGTATTCTCGTGTGGACCTTATGAGTTAAAGTTTTCTATAACCTAATTTATAACACCCTATTTAAATTAGTGAGCTTTCTCTGCATTTGGTAAAATTTAGGGTTTAGACATTGTTCTTCATTCTCCTTCAATTCGTTTATGTGAGTAATGAAAATTGTTTTTTAATTTGATTGTTAATGTAGAGATATTCTCGAATCACTATATATGTTTATCGTCTTTTTTTCCATTATTCAATTATATTTTACATTCGTTATTGATTTTTTATGAAACATATTTGTAATTTGGAAATAAAATTACATAGTTTTTGTGGAGATGTTCATCTTCTTTAGATGCTCAGGTAAATGTTTTTGGTTAGATCTCTTCTCCATGCACTTTCTTTAGGTATATGATTGTGTATTAGTTTAATTGATGTTGGCTAATTATAATTATAATAATAACAATTAAGATAATACAAATTTTATGAGGGTTGATTTTTTTTTTCTTCTCTTTATGTTCATTTTATCAATTTTATATAGTACTTTATGAATAATGTGAAAAGGGAGTTTTCTTCCAAAATTTCTCAAGTCTAAGTCTAGGAATTATTAGTGTGAAAAGAAGATTCAGCAGTCTGCCACTTTAAAACATTTTGCACATGATTGAAAATAAATAATTGTTCCTTGAAACAAAATTGAGAAATTTTACCATCCCCTAAAATTTTGGGACCATTGTATTTATGAGACACTTTTAATTTGAAAATTGGCTTGGCACATTTAAAATAAGGTTGCTTATACCATTTTGGTCCATAAATTTTAGATCTTATTCTAATTCTTGAACTTTTAAATGGTTAATTTTAATTCATACATTTTCAAATTTATTTCAATTTGATTCATGAACCTTCCATTTATGAATTTTCAAAAAATCTAAAATTAATCCTAATAATAAAATAAAATTTAATATTAATGAAAATTCATTCAATAATATTAATAATTTCAATACAAAAAAAAAAAAAATATGAACATAATTTAAAAATGTATAGAAAAATAGTAATTTTTAAAAAACAAAAAATCACAAATTTTTTAAAATAAAGATAAATTTTAAGTTTTAATTTTGAAATTAAAATTTAACCGACTAAAATAGAACAATCTTAAAAATTAATAAATTAGAACTGGACAATTAAAAATTTACCAAAATATGACAAAGTTTAAAGTCTACGAATGAATGAAAATGTTATTTTAACCAACAACTTTATATAACTTTTTTGCACACGACAGCATTTCATGTAAATTCTCCGAATTGTGCCGCTCACAACGAAATGGCGAATGTAAAGAAGAAAGATTCAATAAACATTGTTTTGTGATTTTTTTTTTTTTTTTTTTTTTAAATTAGTCTTTTTTTTAGTATAAGTTTCATGTTAAAAGTTTTGTTTATTTATTTGTTTGATTGTAAACTAGTTCTACATCACCTTTATATATTCGATTTCGAAAATTGATATTTGTTTTCCTCTTCTAATATGTATTAAAAAAAATGCATTTAAAGGAAGAAAAATGGTACAGTTATATTATGTTATTATGCCAAACCTTATAATTAACCGTAAAAGTCATTAAATAATAAAGACGTATACTTTAATCTAAACTTAAATGATTTATATTTCCTATTGTTTATTTTTGAAGAAATAGACTTTTTTTTTATATATAAATAATTTATTTCAATCATTCTATCTCATTTCATGTTTTTAAAATTCGAAAAAAGTTTCTAAAATTGCGACTGAATTTCAGGGTAGTTTCTGCTTATCTTATTTTCGTTTTCATTACATATTTTTGGTCTCCAAAATATTAAGCTTTTTTTTTTCTTTGCTTTATTGGTCAATGAGACACGGCTAAAAACATATTGGTATTTCTAGTTTAAAAAATGGTTTTGGGCCTAACATATGAAGCAATTTAATATCCATACTTCATTTATTTATTTGAAAAAATATCCATACTTATTTTTTGAATACTTTTTAATATCCATATTGACCCATGACTATGATCACTTGGAAATATTATACTATTCCAACGGCTTTCCAAAGGGTTGGCGGTGAAACAGCTTAGAATTCAACTGGCATCATTCAAAAAAACGAAAAAAAAAAAAAAAAAAAAAATTTGAAACCAATTGGTATTTGATATATATATATTTTGAAAAGTATTTGATATCTTCATTTGCAATACATTTACTTATAATATTTCAATAATATTCTTTTAGAAACGATAAAATTATTATTTTAGTCTTAACGTAAATTTAATTTTACTATAAAATAAATATCAAAATAAACTAAAAACACACCCAATAATTAAAAGTGAACAATATTAAATGGTTAAAGGTAAAAAAATGAATATTTTAAAATATAAAAATCAATTCAAACTTATACCTAATAATTTAAATTGATATAAACAATGAAACCATTGTGCACTGACCCATTCAATATTTTTATTTTATTTATTCAACCATTATTATCTGAAATGTTTTACTTATAACTTCTTTTTGGTCATCCATTTTTTAGCCATTTTTATTCGTAGATATTTTTAGTGCATTTTATTTTATTATTACTTTTTAAATATTTGAGAGTGAAATTTAGAAGGTAATCTCTTGATTAATTCTTATTTTTAATTTAAAAATATTTAAAAATGTTTCAAATTTATGATTTTTCTTTGATCATAGATCAATCATATAATATTTCAGTTGAATTATTTATTTGTTTTTTGAGTACAAATGGAAAGATGGGTGAAAAATCTTATATGTGAGTATGGTGTGATGAAATCAATTCACTCCTAATTTGTTCAATCGTAAGATTACAATAATTAGAGAGCGAGAAAAACTGGAACCTAAGATCTCAAGATCATTAAGTGTACATCGATGGATGCTGGTATTGACTCAATTGTATTATTGTTAATTGTGCATATATTGAATCAATGAGTTCATTCAAATTTTTTTTTCCTTGTGAAAATTAATTTATTTTGTCTCTCGTGTGGAAAGGTGAAGTGTAGAAAGACGGGTCTAGTTGAATGAATGCCACGAAATATTACTTTTTTTTTTCCCCTGAAACAGTTTTTCTTCATTACCCATATAAATTTATCCCAACACTCTAAGATGGTCCTTGGTGTGGTATTTTTATTAGTTCATTCAATTATTAAAAAAAGCTACTGTGGTGACTTTTTATATTTTATTTTTATTAGTTAAATTGTAGGATTAACTTATTTGCTCGCGAATGAATAGACATGTTCATATTTAGTGAAAATGTAATCACACAGTTTTTATTTATTTTCTCTTCAATTATGAATATGCTAAATTTTTCTCTTCAATTATTAGCTTTAATCATTTCATTGACCATGGTCCACCACATGTTACATTGAAAATTATCTCCCAAAATTAAATCCAACCGTGTGAAATTCATAAAACTTATTGTAATTTCTTTATAATATCAGTTTTTGGTGAGTAATTTCGGTGGACCTCTCTCCCTTAAAAGTCCTTCATCTTTTTCCACAACTTTCCACTTTTGCCCTTCCCTGCCCAACAGCCGGGCCCCACCTTTCTTCTCTAAGATCACTCACAAATTCAGAAAAAAAAAATATATATATATATAAATTCACAGAAATTCACAGACCTTTCATTCCTTCATCCATGGCGTCGTCCTTTCCACTCTTCCTCCTCTTCGCCGCCTTTTCCCTCGCCGGTCTATTTCTCTTCTTCTTTTTCTTCATTGATTTTCGTATATTGTTCCTTAATTGTTTCGTTGATCCATTTCTGTTCATTTCTTGCAGATTCGCAATCCTTCATCGGCGTCAACTACGGCCAAATCGCCGACAACCTTCCGCCGCCGGATTCAACCGCGAACCTACTCCGCTCCACAACGATCGGAAAAATCCGTCTCTACAACGCCGATCCGGCGATACTCAAAGCCCTAGCCAACACCGGAATCGGAATCGTGATCGGCGCCGCGAACGGCGACATTCCTGCGCTCGCGTCGAATCCGAACTCCGCCGCGCAGTGGATCAACACGAACGTCGTTCCGTACTATCCGGCGAGCGACATCGCGCTCGTCGCCGTCGGAAACGAGGTCTTGTCGTCCATGGACCAGAACCTGATGTCGCAGTTGGTTCCGGCGATGCGGAACGTGAAGAGCGCGCTCGATGCGGCGAATCTCGGTGGAAAAGTGAAGGTCTCGACGGTGCATTCCATGGCGGTGCTGAGCCAGTCCGATCCGCCGTCGTCCGGGCGGTTCAATCCGGTGTTCGAGGCGACGGTGAAGGCGGTGGTGGAGTTTCTGAAAGAGAACGGGTCGCCGTTTGCGGTTAACCCGTACCCGTTTTTTGCGTACCAGAGCGACCCGAGAGCTGAAACGTTGGCGTTTTGTCTGTTTCAACCCAACTCGGGGCGAGTCGACTCGGGAACCGGGATAAAGTATATGAATATGTTCGATGCTCAGGTTAGTGAACTCACTCCAATTTTTTGCTTAATTTTTAAGTTTAATTTTTTTTTCTTTCTATATATAATATGGAATTCTTTTTGCCTGAACTTTTTTTTCTCTAAAAAATCGACTACTTATAACTTAATAAGTCAAGTATGACACGCCATAGCCGTTGGATTTAAATTCTTTTTTAGTTATTTGGTTAAACTGCAATCTTCCACATAATTTGTTTTTGAGTGTTTTTTTTTTCTTTAGAATTTTAATTTTACCATATTTGGATGAAAGTTAAAAGTCATATATTAAGACTGTTGAGCTAAGATCTAGAAAGTTATTTAAAAAAAAAATGGTTAGTGACTAATTAGTTTCATTATTTGGTTATAATTTAGTTTAACATTACCCGTGTTTGATCATAAAAATCGATATTTATCTCTTATTTACTTGAGGTTAATAGGAGATTACCATATTTTCTATGTCGTCGGTTCGTGATCCCCTTTTCGAGTATGAGGTTAAGAGTTCAGCTTTATAAATATGTAGGGTAAGATTTACAACGTATAGTTGTATAGGTTACAACTTTAAATCTCTCATTTCTACCCAAAAATTCGAAAAAGGAAAAAGAAAAGAAATCTACTTTTAACTTTTAAAACTCATATTCCTATTAGTTTTTATTTTTATTTTCAAAATCATTAATGAAACTCTTAAAATTGTACTTATGTAATTTTTATTTTCTTTTTTAATTTTAAAAAATCTTGTAGGTACATGATTTTCGTTTTGTTTTGTTGTTTTATTTTTTTGAAATGAGGTTTTTATGAATTTTGTGAGTTCAGGAAGGTGGGAGATCAAACTTTGACGGGATTATAATCAATAATGTATTCACTAAGCTACGTTCAAATTAAAATATATTATACATTTCTAATTTTTTATAAAAAAAAATGTTCAGCAAGTCTATTAACTTATAAGTTTTTTTTAGAACTATCGACTTAAAAAGTTAATTTTATGTAACTGAACATTTAATTTTAACTTATATTTATAGCTAAAGAAATAAAAAAAGAATATTTGAACGTCCTTTTTTTGAAAAAGGAGAATATTCGAAAGTTGATAAGTTAAAAAGTAAATCTACAAGATTATTAATTTAAATAAAATAAAAGAAAATTATATTGGATGTACTACCGTTATAAGGTAAGTAAATTTTAAAATATTTACATTTAAATCATTAATATTATATTATAAATATTCATTAACACAATATTATTATTATTAATACACTATTATAAAAAAGTATTATTAATTCCAATGACTATAATTATTAATTTTTTTAAAAAGTAATATGTTTATAATTATTTTCTACATTAGATTAATTAGACAAGTTTCCCTAAAATAAATTAAGTCTTACATAAGTTATAATTCTTAACATTTTAGCTAACAAGAGTATAATTTAAGTAATATGACATCGATTTAGTAATCAACAGGATTCAATTTTAAATCTTTGTATCTCTAAATGTTGTTGAACCCAAAAAAATATCCTTACATTTCAATGTCATTAAATACTTTTTGTTAGTTCTATTGTATACCTCTTAAATTTTCTTTTTGTTTTAAGTTTTACATTATTTTATAATATATATGATTCTGATGGAGTCCATACTATTGTAATGTTAGATTAAAAAACAATAGATGAATAAATTATACATTGTATAAAATTTGATTCATGAGAAAATGTCAGTATGGACGAAAGAAGTACTGAAGGGTTAGTTAAAAAAAAAAGGTACTAAATAGTTAATTTCTATTCAGAGAAAAAAGATGATAATAGAATGGCTTTAATTGAAGATGCCTCCAAAAGTTTGGCTGTTTATAAAACCAAATGTAATTATAAAATAAACCAAACTGGGCTCTGCCCAGTTCTGTGCTTTTATTTAATGCTTTTGGGGTTAAAAAAACTCTTTCCATCTATATCGAAATTAGCAATATTTTTTAGATTTAATTTTATTCAATTTGGGTTCCTTCACTCAGCAGCTAGATTTGAAAATTTATAGGTGGAAGGTCACAACAATATTTTTCAAAGATCTTGTTGCATTGGTTTAGTTCTCATGGTCACAACAATTCTTTTTAAAATCTTTTTTTTTTTTAAAAAAAAAACTTTATCTCAAGGTCCTATTCAACCAACATAAATATGACTTGACAATCATAAAATTCCGTTCGATAATCATTTGGTTTTTGAAATTTAAAAATTTTCAAAATTATTTTTGTATTATATGTTTAAATTCCTATTTTTTTTAATCAAATGAATTGGTGACGTATGAGTTATTTGGTTCACCTCCTTTAATAAAAAGAATCTCTATTTTTTTTTGAAACGTGGGTAATATCACAAGTGAGTCTCGAATCCGGAATGTTAAGGGGAGAATATATCTTAAAATTCAAGTCTTCAACCATTACATCACCCCTTGGAGTGTAAGAATTCATATTTTTTTAATCAGAAAAAGAAAAAACATTGTAAAAAAAGTGGAAAAAACGAGTTCAATTAATATACAAAATATGTTCCAAACCATGCCTGTGAGGTGTGAAAGAAATCAATGTATGAAATCCCGTCCTGATTTTACACCAAATTGAAGATTAAAAAACATAATATTCTTCAATGTTGTTGTTGTTGTTTTTTTTAGGAAACCCAAAAGTTTTAAAAACCATTAGGAAAAAGTGAGGGGGTGGGAGATGATTCAACTTTAGAATCTTAGGAAATAATAATGTTGCTTTTTTCGTCTGTGGTATGACCTTATATTATGCTCGGTTACAGCTGGCCATTAGGATTTTAATGTCGGTAAGCCATATTCCCAAGTGTTTAATTATTGTGGCAGATGAAGCTATGCCTACATATTATTAATGCCCTACAATTTGTTTTTTTCCTTTTCTATTTCTAACTTAACTGTGATTGTGATTGTGATTGTGATTAGCAGGGCCTAGTGTCTTTTCCCCTGTTTGATGATAATGATAATGGTTCAAAACCTTGGATTCAAGCCTTCCATTTAATAGTGCCCAAACTGATCCTAACAATCACGAATCAATTAGGTGGTATTTGGGCTAGAATTTTTTTTTTTATTTTTAAACAAGGGTAACCATGCTCGTCCCTAGGTCAGACATCAATAGACATCGAAGGAGTAATGCTTGAGAAGAAATTCACGTTTCAGCACCAACAACCATTCCTGTTAATATTCATTCTCTCAATGCTATCATAACCACTTTTTATTTTCTTACCTCACTGTTTTCTTATTGCACAACCAGCATTATTCTCCTTAGTAACGAACAAGAGCATAGCTCTAATGACATCTTGTATAACCAATTAATCAAGAGATTACAAGTTCGAATGCCCTTAATCGAATGTTGTCGAATTAACAAAAAAAAACATTCATGACTATTTAAGCTCGGTTTGATGTGGGTGAAATTATAAATGAAATTATGATTATAAAGGGACCACAGTATAGGATGCTTCTGTTACTGGACGGTAGTGATAGTGTCCCCAGCACATTCTAAATTTATTGCCATTTCTCTTTGTGGCCTTCAACTCCCATGTGTATTTTGAACTTTATTTCTGATGCCTTGGTATAGATTCTAATAATTTGATCCACTATCTCCATTATTGGGAGCTACTATTTGGTTAATGACCCACATTGATTTCAACAGCTTGATGCAGTAAGGTCCGCATTGAATGCTCTGGGTTTCAAGGATGTCGAGATCATGGTGGCTGAGACAGGGTGGGCGTATCGCGGCGATAGCAATGAAGTTGGAACAACTATGGAAAATGCAAGAGCTTACAATGGAAATTTGATTGCACATCTTAGGTCAATGGTGGGTACTCCATTGATGCCTGGAAAATCAGTGGATACATTTATCTTTGCTCTGTATGATGAAAATTTGAAGCCCGGTCCGACCTCGGAGCGGTCGTTTGGTCTGTTTCGTCCAGATTTAACCATGACTTATGATGTTGGGCTCTCAAAGAACAGTCAGGTGAGAATGATCTTCATACTATAGTCAATGATTGGATGTGTTCAATAAACCAAGTTTCTTACAGATAACAAAATGCATAAAGTTGTATGGTGTTCTAGCTATAAGTAAATCTAATCATTTTACATCTATTCTAGACTCCAACAACTCCGACGACACCGGCCATCACCCCGTCGCCCAAACCGACTGCACCAATGTGGTGTGTGCCGAAGGCAGGCATTCCCGATGCTCAACTTCAGTCAGGTCTCGATTATGCTTGCGGGCACGGTATCGATTGCAGGGCAATCCAACCAGGGGGTGCCTGTTTTGAGCCAAACACTGTACAATCACATGCTGCCTATGCTATGAATCTCTACTACCAATCTCTTGGCAAGAATCCATGGAACTGTGATTTCTCACAAACAGCAACACTAACATCAACAAATCCTAGTAAGCTTTTTATTTTTTAAATCTTATGATTGCTCTATTTAATTTCAGCCCAACTAAAATAGAGGTTTGGATTTGATTGTTTGCAATTGTGGGATTTCAGGTTATAATGCTTGCACCTACCCAGGGGGGAGCAGCTGATAAGGAAGAAAATCATAATATTGTTGTCATAATTAGTAGGTTTAAAAACAAAACAATGAAGCAATAATCTAATTGGCATTCATTTTGCATTGTCATAATTTTGAACTTTTCCCCTCAGCCTTTAGATTTTGGCAACATCAAAATTGTAGGCCGATGGGGCCCATTCTTAGCTGCCTGCCTAATCTTCTACACTCTTCCCCAACTGGCTTCCATCATAAAGTTCAATTAATTAATAATATACATATTCTTTTAGAAAAAATCCATTGAGAAAAACTTACCTACTTATTTGGTAAGTATCATGTGTATACTTATTACTCTATGAGTTACATCTTTTTATTTATTTGCTTTTAAAATTGTTTAAATGATATTAAATTAATCATTTCTTTTTTTTTATTAGTCGAAAGGATGTGACTCATATGGTAGTAAGTATACATACCATACTTACCAACAAGTAGGTAAGTTTTACTTAAATCAATTTATACTTTGTCTAAACTTCAGGTGAATTATTAATTTCAATTTTTTTTAAAAATGTATTGATTTAAAATGGAAATTATTTAGTCCCCATTTACTAACTTTTAAAAAAGATATTTGATAACTCGAAAACTTTGAACTTCATTCCTCTAGACTCGAGACATCATTGGCATGTTCATAGATTGTAGTAAAGGATATATCGAAGGAATACAAATGTGGTTGGGGTGTCTACAAATTATTAATTCTACAAGTGGGTCAAAGAAAACATATTTTCAAAGTCCATGTCTTCGACTAACTACGTTGCCCCTTAAGGACCTATTGAGATGTTAAATTATTTAGATCCCATTCTACAATCATAGGTAGGAACTTTTTTTTTTTAGTAAATAAAAAATAAAAGAATTATCAATGGAAGGTTCTTAGTTTTTAAAATTAAATTTATGAATTTTACTGTCATTATATTCCTTTATTTTTGTCATTTTCTTACGTATGTTTTAAACATCAAGTCATATTTAAAAAAATTTAAAAGTAGTTTTTGAAATTTGGCTAATAAATCAAAGGCTTTTATAAAAAGAAAAATATTATAGAGAAATCAAGAAAAGAAACAAAGTTCAATTTTCAAATTTGATTTTTCCCTAGCTGGTATTTTGGAAGTTTATGGCTAAAAATAATTCCAAATTTAAGAAATTTATAAAAGACAACTTTGGCCAAAAACAAAAAAGGAGATGTATATTATAAGTTACACAAAATTGTCACATCTCAACAAATTTGCTACACCCATGACTACAATCAAATATATTCAAAATTCCACATGAACATTTGTGGACCTCTCAATTGACCCTTCCTTTATTCATAATTCTACAAACCTTCTTCAACATTATTAAATTAACCGATCAACCACGACCAACCATGTCTAATCTTATCCAATGAATATCAACAAGTATTCTCATTCAACAAATAGCAAGATAGACAATATTCTCGATTCTAACCAAAAACAAAAGTATACGTTTAATAATCTCGATATGGATAAAGAGAATCAATCGATACCTGTAATTTCTTTTATTAATACCCATAAAATATATAAGGATATTGTTTATCCGCCCTAATATAAAGAATAATTTTAATAACAAGATTTACAACTTAGTTTAGAATAAAGATAATGTCAACAACCGCCATAAATTGTTGTCGAATTCAAAATAAATTTTAGTCAATTTTGTAAAAAATAAAAACGTATGTTCATAACAAATGACCACCTTTACTCGAAAGGGGACTAAAAATTATTTTACATGAACCCAACACTTTGCTCCAATACTTGGAATTGGAGTTATAGAAGAGAGGAATTTGGGTGCAACCTGGGCTGCACCCCACCCATGAAGTCACATACACATTTTAATATTTTTTTATTAAAAAAAAAGTGGGCTAAGATGTATGACACCAAAAGTACCACATATGTTAATTTCATGGGTGGGGTGCAGCCTCAAATTCCCATCGTTATAGAAAGTTGCCAAGAAAAATAATAGTATTCCTAACTTTGACATGAAGATAGAGCAACACAAACTCCAACACAAACGTATGTTCTAAAATATGCTTTTTTGAAAGTCTAGGTGAGACCTACAAATGACCTAAATTGTAAAGTTTCTTATTAATTCTAAAGTTCAAGCTTTAAGATCAACATAAATACAACGAATATAAGTTCAATTCTCCATCATAAAAAAAGAGTTCTTGAAGTAGAAGGGAACTTGGTGCCAAACTCCGATTCCCAATCATAAAAAAAGATTCTTGAAGTAGAAGCCATTGTTTAGCATATTATTATTATTATTATTTTGAAGTCTTTATTGAAGTATGTTTTGCAAGGAATTTTGAGAATTCATTCTTTCTACTTATAATAGGTACATATGGCATCTCCTATGGACCATAATCTTCTCTTCCCATTTACCTTTGGAGGCCACCCTTTTAAGGAGAAGATACACCTATAGGCTATAGGCAAATTTCATTCTAGGTTTTTGTTGAACTATTTATCACAAAATGGAATATAAGAGTCTTCCAAGACTTTTTTTTTTCTTTTTACGAATCGGAGCGACGAAGGGCTGAATCGTAGTGGATCGTGGCAGCAAGGCCACTCTTTAAGAGTCTTGGAGTCTTCATATTACATTTTTTCAAGTCTATAGTTAGTTGGATTAATTATATCTTTTAGTGCAAACAGTCTCCTCATTTCACAACTATATCTATATCATCCTTCTTTCAAATTAACGAGGTTTTTTTTTTGTTTTGTAATTTTCTTTTTCTAGGGGTTTTCCCATCTGTGAAATTGCATCTGATGAAGAAAAAAAGTTCAGAATGAAAGTTATTGCTCATTTGAAATGCACTTTTCTCAACTGTAAGGAAAAAAAAATGTTCAATGTGAAGATAAATTTCAGTTGTCTTACATATTATGACCTATAAAGTGGGAAAAAAAAACGATGCTTCCCAAGGACTAAGGTAAAAATATAATGAAGCTAAACAACAGGTAAGTGAGAAGTAAACCTGTAAGAAGGCCAATGCCCAAAAATGAAGTGGTTTCATCATTGTTGATCTTTCTTAAGCTGCCACAACCTCTGATCCACAAGCAAGGCTAGAGAAAGAATTTCCGACCGCGGACCGACAGCTTAGCCGCTGGAGATAATCTCGTGAATGAAGCCACTGACTGCTTCGTCGTCAGATCTAACTACCAGCTTCATTGCAACTTCCTTTGAAGCGTCGAGACCAAATGACAGACGTGCGAGTACTCTCACGTTGCCGACGAATATACCAGATAGTAAACATGTGTGTGACCGCTGGTTGCTTGGGACAACATCTGTGCCCTGGAAAATAATGAAATGAAGTTAAGAGACTTCAATGTCTTAAAATAACACTTATAAACACTTTTTCTACCTACAAGTTTCTTTGTTTTGATATCTACTTTCTAACAATGTCTTAAAAAACAAATCCAAGTTTTGAAAACTAAAATAAGGCTGTCCAATTTGATAACTATTGAGTTTTTTTGAAAATGGTGTGTTTTATCATAATTTCTTTACGTTGAGTAGTTTCATCTTTCTTAAGAAAGTATTTGAATTCTCAAAAACAGAATTTTTGAAAACTACTGTTCTTAAATTTCAAAACTTGAATTGGATTTTAAGAACATAAGTGAAAGTAAATAGCAAAACAAAGAAACCCATAAATGAAGTGAAACACAAAAATGAAAACTCAAACGATTATCAAATAGAACCTAAACAATTATTAAATGAGGACTTAATTATAAAAAAATTGGAGTTGAATAATAAGAAGGGTATTAAATAGGTGAAAGTAGGTAGGCCATGCAGTTGAATAAGTTCAACAATTAATTTTAACATTGACTAATAAAAATTAGCCAAGTTGCCAAAAGTTAAAAAGTAGCTAAAACAGTGTCATTAATCGTCACCAATTACGGACGATAACCAGTTTTCAGGAAAACATGATAACGAGGACTTAATAAAAGTTCATTTGGAAGATGTGTACTCTTCTATAGAAGCCCTATATTTTGTATAGGTGGCACCATGGATGTCACGTAAAGTTATTTTTACAAATTAAATATTAAAGAAATAACTTACTTGAGTGACACCCTATGTTATCACATATATACAAAATGAAGGGTTTCTCTACACATCCATGCGATGAGAAATATTCATGCACGTACGAAATAAATCGATATGGGCATACCTCACAAGACTGCATGCCTAGAAGATCCGTGACAGCACGCACAGCTTCAGCCAAGCTTCCCCTTGGGCCTAATCCATATTCATCTTCTCGTTCACCGTCTTCGCCCATGTTTTCCCATGCATTCCTGAAGTTCGGCATGGCTGCTTTCAACATGTAATCTGCAGCGACCACCTCAATGTCCTCAAGCTGGTATTCATCTCCATAGCTATCACCCACCTCCTCGCCAGTAGCTGGATCGATCTTTTCTCAAAAATGAAAAAAAAAAGAAAAAAAAAAGTCGATGGATTATTATAGAAAGACCAAATAGTGAAAAAGAGTATGGATTAGGATAAGATGATCGTGAAATTATTTAAATGACATATCGTTATTGTTTTCTTAATCAGAAATAAGAAATTCATTCATCAACAAAATATACAAATGTTTCCACGGATCACAATTTGTTCCCCTCAAATGGAAATCACATTGAAGTAATTACAAAATCTTTGAGGCTCTTTCCATACAAATGTGTAATGGATGAAAATGTCTGATGGAAGAGTCAACATTTAGGTCCATACATACACACACATATGCACACACAATAGAGGACCTAAAGAAAACAAATCCAAACATTCAGACATAATAATTGATACCGGCAGAATATGTAAACTAAAAATTTAGGCATATAATTGCTGATACAAGCAGAACGTGTAAATTTATATCTCAAAAACAAAAACGTCCACTCTAACATGTATACATCCATTCTTATCGTAAAATCTCATATTAGAACTCACAAATCGTGTTGATAACAAATAACTAATATAAACTTGCACCAAAAAAAATGATTGAGCTTAAACAAGAGACCAAATTCTGTCCTGAAAAATTGAAATACTTTATCCAAGAAGGATGCTGCACAAATTTGAGAAATACAAGAAAATTCCATACCTCTTTGACAATGAACTTCAGTATATTTGAGAACTTCCCAACAGCAGCGACTCCATCTGGTTTCTCGAATGCCACGAAGGTTTGGCCAGGTGCATTGTAAGGAAGAGATCTGAGTGGCTTGGATACTACTTCCGCGAATTCCTCTGCTTCTGATGCATCCACAATAACATTGACCTGAAGAGGCAGACAATAACATGAAAGCAATTCTCTATTTGGATCAATAATTATTTGCACTTAATTTTAGGCATTACATTTTCAAGTAGCTGCTCAGGAATTGTGTTAGTGCAGTTATATTGAAAGACGACGTGTCTATCAAAAGTATGCTTGACAACATTGACAGAATACTCTGTTTCTGCTTCTGTAAGTTCTATAGCTGCTGATGACTGCAAGGAGAATACAAAAGTTCACAGAATCAAAACTTAACACACTAGCATATAATAGTTTGTCTGGATTAGATAATAAAGAGGGCGGACAAAAGAACCTTAAAAAGCCTCCCAAAGTCGGAAAATTCTTCAACGGAGCGTAGAATCCTTTCATAAGCATCAACAGAAGAAGCAAGGGTAACTGGAGGAACCCCAAGCCCACTCGATTTTTTACCATTGCCTTTCTTATCAGCGAGTGGCAGGGATTTAATCTCCTTGGGCACAGAATCAATATCAAAAGGTTCTTCAGAAGGTTCCTGTGCCCATATGCAATGAGATGAGATGGTAACTGTGGTAAACTAAATTTAAGAACACCAGGTTAAAACACCTTACATAGTTTTTCAAACTGGTCTCTAGATTGCTCAGTGGCAAGTCTAGTGACCCAAAAAGAATTTTGTGTACTTCTTCCCCATTTTCAACCACGGCATCATCTGCTCCAAGTGTCTTAAGATAAAGGGTTGCCCTATCACGAACCTTCAGCCAACAATTGGTCCATAGTCAGGGAAAAAAGAACCTCAAAACCAAGTCCATATTCTCAGAGATAGAAATAAGCAAAAGGAGTATATTTCTGAAATCCAAACAAATAAGAAACAGAAAGGCAATAAACAAATCATAACATTGTCATTGATGATAAATACACAGCATCAACCGTGATTTCAAAATTTGTAACAGCAAGATATGACGATAACTGAATAATAATAAAAGAATAGTTTATCATGTAAAGATGCGCATTATACCAACTGCATGTTCTCCACTCAGTTCCTTCTCTCTTTTCTTTTTTTGGTAATTTTACTCATTGTCTACAAAAGTCTTAACTGGCTACAAATGATAAACCTACATAACTACATATCAGCAAATCAGAATAGAGATCGACAAGTGGATGCCAGCTGTAACCCTATCCTCAACTATACCAAGTCTAAAAGAACGTCTAAACTGTCTTAAATTACATCTCACAACTGAAACTTGTAGACCTTATATATGAACATCACTTAAGGGTGTGTGTTTGAGCCTACGTTTAAGGGTGGGTAAGGTTGGTTTATAGCCCAACCCGTATTTGGACCATCAGTTATAATAACTGTGGGTTAGTCTATAATTCTTCATCCTAACTATAATAACCCTCAACCATGTTATAATAATTTGCACCCTTCTAATCTAAAATAACCTGCACCTAAAACGTAAGTTATTATAAACTCTCATGTTAGAATAACTCACTGTTATAATAACCTACTATATTAATTCAATACTCACCCCAAATGCACCCTTAGTGATTGACTTTTTGAGAAGGCCTAGAGTTTTCTTTTATTCAGATTGTAACTTTTTGGTGCTGCCCATGAATAGGTCTAGAGAGCAATATAAGTAAATTGTGAATAACCAGATTTTTTTCTAAGCCAGAAACTCGATCTTAGTTATCATATAATTATATAGTAGGGCCATGACTAAGTGAACAAAATTGGTTGAAAACATAGTGCAACTTATGCTGTTAAGAATAAGAATATTGCAAATACTTTGTCTTTATCTTTCAACAAACTCTTAGTCGGTAGTGATCACCTAACTGCTGACTGACTAAAACACAATTTATTGCTAAAATCCCCTTTAAAAGAAGTAATATTTCAATTGACCCATAAAGTCATCATTTGAGCTAGGTTAAATTCTATGAACCTATATAGGCTAGAGAAACCCTTCGAGCTAGGGGTATTAATACCTGGGAAGGAGTCTTTAATAGACCAACTAGAGTAAACAGTTAATTGCACTGGTTGATTCTTACAATTTATAAAAGTATTTCTTCTGAAAAATTTAACGACATTTGTATAAATTAAAAACATTAGCATTGGCATATTCATTCTCGGCAGTCGGCCCCAATCAAAATAATTGCATTCATCATACCACTACACATGCTAGCAACAAAGTTGGTATTGAAGCATCAAACATTGAAACTTGAATATCTAGGCCTGTCAAATAATAAACTCACCTCATCATCACCGTCAAAAAGACATCGTCGCAAGAGAACATTTATTCGGGGCTGAAACAATTTTAAAAATTTTCAGTCAGTTTAGCGAAGTAAAAAGATACAATGCACTTTCACTTTAATGGGAGTGACTAGTGAGAACCACTAAAGTAATGATACCTTCAATGAATCAACCATGACAGCAAACTTTGCCAACGTGCTTACTGCACAGGCTCGAACAGTTGCATTCTCAAGATGTACTCGATTATATATATAACGTATATACTTTCTGGGATCTGAGGCTTTTGGACCTTCGATCCCCAAAAAGTGAAGTATCTAAAACAAGAAGAGAAAACTCATATACAACGTTAGGAGGGAAGATCAAATTTCTCAACCAATTATAAATATAATGATGAAAGCCTTACCTGTGTGGAAAGATAAGTGAATTCGCAGTCCTCTATGAACTCACACAAATGAAGCAAGCCATTTTCTTTTGCTTCAGGGATATCTCTAATAAGGATCACAATTGAATCAACTATCACCTTTTTGTACTCAAACCCACCTTCTTCTCTGAGAATGTTGCAAAGGAAGTTCATCCTAAAATAACAAAAACTATTGATTAGTGCTTCATGTAAAAAGTATGTACATTACATACATTAAGTATACACACTATAAACTATAATATTCAAGCACTAAATTATGAACATTAGTTACATACAGCGATCGGTACTTCAATGGAAACTTCAAACACAGGGATCTGATGGCATCCACGACCACAATTTTAAATTCATCAGCAATATCAGACATAAAATTTGTGATCTGCTTCATCAGGCGATCCACACTTGACTCATTTCCAGTCTTAAGAAGTGTGGTTATTGCTAGAGTTGCAATGCTTCTGTTCTGGTCTGAGATCAAGCTCTCCATATCAATGTTGCAGTTCGTGACAGCCATTGGATGTGTCATTGCCACCTGTACAAGTACAAGTTTCTTAGGATATAAAAAACAAAAGAAATAGTTCTCTTATTCATATTTTCTTTTGACAAGAAGAGTAAACAGTCTAACCATGTATTAAGAGAAAAAAAAAGATCTAAATTTTATAGACCAAGACCATGACTGAAATGTAAAGGACCTTGTTCAGAGTACGGATGGCAGCAAATCTCAATACGGGCTTAGAAGAATTTAAAAAGAGCTGAAGTACGGTAATTGCTGGAGTAACTTCTCTGCTTGTCACCCCATTTAATTCTGCAATAGCTCTGGCAGCCTCAAGGATGACCATCTCTGATTTGTGTCGCAGACAACTGTCTAGAAAATCATATAAAGGTCGGTCCCCAGTTTGACTATTAGCAGCTGACTCACTAGCAACCTGCAAAAAACTTTCATTTGTGCATCAACAATAAAGAGAAATGTAGTCCTTTGTATGATCCTGTTCTGAGAATGGAACACACCTGACTGGCATAACGAACCAAAAGGCATTGAGCCAGAGGAGATCGAGCAGTACCCCGTGTCAAGCTACTGACCAACTTATTAATTGCTAGACGATCATTCTGACGAATCTGCAATTTTGAAATACAATATTTATTATGTGTTTTCAATTCTTAACTAACCTAACCTGATACCTTCAGTATTCATCGTGGTCAGAAAAATATCAAATCATATCACAATGTTCAATTTTAATAAATTTCAGGCTATCTTTTCTTTGATATTTTTTTAATAAGAAACAAAACTTTCCGTTGAAAAAAAAATTAAAAGAGATTAATGCTCAAAAGATAGCACCTTCATGAAGGATGAAGAAGAAACATCAAAGAAAAACAGTCAATAAAATAAAGATAAAGAAAATCTAAGAAATTAGAAGAAGCAAATATATTGGAAAGAGCCCAGCAAAAAAAATTGGATTGAGAGTTCCAATAGGATTTAAGGTGTGCCGCCTCAAAACTATCAAATTTCTTAACAGATCTCATCCTGTTTTGTGTGACATTGCCAGAGCACACATAAAGAACAACTGCAAATAACATAAAAATGAAAAACAGAGATATCCAGAACTATGGAAGGATTTACTACTGATGTTTTGGAAAAACAAATTGATTTTTAAGCAACAATTTGTACACAAACAAAATAAAAGAAGAGTATTGAGAGCATTTTAAGAACTGTTAACTCTCTAAATCAAAGAAAATTGTGTAGGAATACCGGAATAGTTGAAGTTTGAAAATAAGTTCATTTAAACACCAAGGCTACTAAAGAAGCCAATAAGTAATGGTCGGTGGTAAATTTATTAACCGGAAGATAACTACTAAAGCTATCAAGCTAATCACCACTATATGTGCAGCATGAACTCATCAAATATGGAAAAGAAATTCCAAGTCAAAATCTTCTCTAGAAATCAGTAGCGATGAAAATGTGACTCATGAACCAAACTAAGAACTCCCTACTTCTAAGTGCATAGTCAATTAAAATATTAACTTTGGCATACCTGATGAAGCAAACCCAAAGCATGAAATTGTACAACTGGTGCCCTTGACTGAACAGCTTCCTGGACCTCATTACTCCATCGCTTCACAATCTCAGGATTGGTCTGAGTAAAGAGACGAACCATTTTAAAAGAAACAGTATTAGTATATAAAAAGGTTGCATTTGTATGTCAATCATTAAACAAACACGACTATATGGTACCTGTAGTAAATGAATCCCACTAACTAAGGCTGCACTAGCAACCACTGGGTTTTTGTCGACAATTGCTTGTTTCAAATACCGCTCAATTTGAGTGAGAAGGGTACCATCTATGATTCTACAAAGTACACGTATAGCATTAGCACGGTACATATCATTCTTGCTGTTCATGTCCTTCATCAGGGAGCTTGTCACGATGATAACCTTTAGTTTGAAAATTCAAGAATAGTGAGGTTGTATTTTTGCATTAATAATATGCCATAAACTCGTGAAATTACATTGAACAAGTACTAACATCGTCAGAAGAGGGAGAAAGCTCCTTTATCATCAGATAAACCATTCTCCTCAATTCTATATCTTTAGACTGGAAGAGTTTAGTCACACCAAAGAAAACTTCTGTGGCTTCAACCTATAATAATTCAGAGAACAAAAAAAATGTTATGATTTAGAAAATACTCAGGAAAAATCATACATGTATCGATACTCGGTTTATTTATAAGACAGCAAGATAATCTGGGAAGAAAAACAGCTAAATTTTGATGAGCAGTTGAAGTGGAGGAAACTTAACCTTTGTGAAGGTTTCACCTTGGTTCAGAAGATACAAAAGCTTTGTTATGACCTGAATACCAGACATAATAGCGATCAACACTAGAAACTAAACTAGGAAGAAATGAAAGATTGATGTCTAGAATAACAACCATTTCCATGGATTCAAAGCATATATACCTGAGAGCATTTCCTTGTGTCTAGCTGAGGAACATTGAATACCCTCGCTTCCTGAAGAACAGTACCTTTCTCAATCCCCAAAAATGGAGAATACTCCTCTGAGAAGCAAAAATAATACCCAACCAACGTCAGAAAACACCGAAAAATTAGACTAGTTAAACATATAGAGGCCAATACGTCAGTACATTGGCGATTCCACCAAATTGTCACCAGGAGTTGCAAAACATAAAGCATTTCGATTCACGTCAATCAAACAAATACATTTCAATCCAAACATCGAAAGTATGACTGAAATGAATACGATCAAGAGACTAGATAAACATATAGAGGCAATATGCCAGTACAAAAGAAAATAGGAGTTTCGCTCCATTATACTCTGGGTAACCACGCCTGACCTAGGGCCAAGCGCTGGGAGACATTGAGGGAATGGAGATATGAGAGGTGTCCACAAATTAATGTCATAAGTGAGTCTCGAACCTAGGACCTTAAGAGGAAAGGCCCAAACCTTTGACCACTGTGCCACCCTAGGGAACGGAAATTCCACCAAATTGTGATGAGAAGTTGCAAAAAACCCAGCATTTCCATTCACGTCAATTAAACAAATACATCTCAGTCCAAACTTCAAAATTATGACAAATGAATATGATCAAGAGACTAGATAAACATATAGAGGCAATACGTCTAGTCAACAGAATTTCACCCAAATTCTTTTTTTTGGGAAACTGAGAAATTGGAGTTTTGCTCCACTATAACTGAAGTAACCACGCCCGTCTCTAGGCAAGGCACCGGGGGACATCGAATGAATGGAGAAAAGGGAGGTGTCTACAAATTAATGTCATAGGGGAGTCTCAACATAGGAGCTTGAGTGGAGCACACCTTCAAACTTCAAACCTTTGACCACCGTGCCACCTCTTGGGAGCGACAATTCCACAAAAATGTGATTAAGGGTGTGTTTGGAGCACCGGTTTGGTTATGATAGACGGAAGGTTATAATAAACGGGGTGTTATTATAAATAATGTTTGAGGGATAAGTTATTATAAGAGGGATTATGATAAATGGTGTTTGAGAGGCTGGTTATGTAACAAAAAGTAATATATATAAGGTTTAGATAAATGGACACGAAGGTTTAGATAAATGGGCACGAAGGTTTAGATAAATGACATGCAAGTTTAGGTAACCACCGTTTATATTATAAACTGTGGGACAAACATCAGTTGAGTTATTATAACTAACTCGACCGTTTATATAAATGGGCCCAAACACACCCTAAGAGTTGAAAAAAATCAAACATTTTGATTCACGTCAATCAAGCAAACATACAGAGGCCAATACGTCAGTACAAAGACAATTCACCAAATTGTGACCAGGAGTTGCAAAACATCACGGATTCCCATTCACATCAATAAAACAAATGCATCACAATCAAAACATCTAAAGCATGAATAAAACGAATACGATCAAGAGACTAGATCACCATATAGACACGAGTATATTCTCCGATCAACGAAACTAAAATCCCTAAGATCTGCGAAAACTCGGCAATTGAGACAATCATTGCAGGTAAGGAAATCAAGAAACAAACTATAAATTTCAAAAAACGTCCAGATCGAATAACGAAATCGCAATGAAGAGAAACATTGAGTGAATGGTGAATACCTTCTTCGTCGTAGTCGTCGTCCTTCTTGACGAGAGGCTGAGCCATGGCGGAAGAATCTGAAGGAATTGTGAGAGATCGGACAGGAAGAATTTCAGGCGAAACTCTGTGGAAGTGAGATCCAAGTCGTCGAAGAAGATGAAGAAGATGAAGATGTAACGTAAAGAGGGTGAAATAGGAAGAACGGGTATTGGCGGGTGTCTATAATATAATATTTTTGCAAATCCTGAAATATCGTTTTCATTTGGATTTATTTTATTTTATTTTGTCTTGTAAATCATACAAATAAATAAACTTTAAAATTATTCCGGTTTTTTAGGCTATATAAAATAAAATAACTGAAAAAATTTGTCCTTTTTAAACCATATAAAGTTTGAAGTTATTTTACTAAATTTAGTTCAATGATCTCAAAAAATAAAAATAAAGTTCGAACCAATGAAATATATCCCTCTTTAAAAATGATACGACACCATTTGATACTCCAAATTTTTGTTTCAATAATATATTTTAAAAGAAAGTAAACATTTTGTGGCACCACATTAAGAAGATTTTGCCTCCTTATTCTAAAAAGGCAAATATTTTTTTAAAATATATTAGAGAACTTATATGGGATGAATTTGTAAGTGAATTGTGAAGTATTTGTATTCATAATAATTAATTGTATATTTTAATATTCTATTATAAATATTTATTAATATCAATATTATGTATTATAAATATTATTTTTTTTAAAAAATCGTATTAGTATTATAAAAAAGAAAGTATGTGTATTTTATAATTATTGTATTTATAATATTTTATAAATTTCACTAATCTCATAAGTTTCCAATATATTAACATGAAGAGAACAAAGAATACAATTTAAACTTGTTCTCACTTAGCACGAACTACACTTGCACCATAACTAAATCCAACTCATATTCATTCTCAAAAAAAAAAACAACTCATATTTTCCAAGAATTGATTGATTTAGCATTGATAATTTATTAATATATTTAAGTTAAATTTAAACTTTTATATTATTAAATCTACTTTAAAATTTGTTAAGAACAAAGATTCCTGTCATTTACAACACGGTTAAGTTTTTTTTTTGTTTTTCCTGAAATCTACAACACGGTTAAGTTTACTTCAGTAATAAGGATAAGGATGCAGTTTATGAATTTTAATATGTGATATTATAGTCTTTTTTTTGGTCAGGATATTATAGTCTTCTTAATTTAAAAATTGTGTTGGTATTTAGACTATTGAAAAAAATAATAGAAATTAAAAATAAGGTCGGTAGTGCAATTGGTTATGTGATTTGATGTTAATCCATTTTTAGTCAGGAACTTTCTATTGAAATTTTTTAAAATCTTATATTGGGACTAGAATTATCAAAATCACGATAAGAAATAATGTGATCTTGTATATTTTCTTTTTTTTTTTTTTTTTTTTGAGAATTGTATTTCTATTTATTGATGTGTAGATTCATCTGTTTTTTTAGGTTATAGCAATTCGTAATTGTTTTGGGATGTAGAGATGAGTTTTTATAATTGGCGAGCTTTTAAAAAGAACCATATGTGCAAGCATTGTTGGTGTCATCCTAGAATTCTATGGATATTTTTTTGTTTGGAGTTTGAGTTGGTGGCTTTCTAGTAGTGCAAGTTAGTGCATGGATTAGAAAGAAGTATGTTTCATACCCTACCTCACTAAAACAAATTCCTAAAGCATGTTGAAAACCTTTAAATCTAAGTCTTTTTATTTTTGCTTGGCAATTTTGTGTTTGTGTTGGATCTTACTTTGGCGTAGTAGGATTGAGCCCTGAAGGATGCTCCCTTCAAGGTCTCAGGTTCGAGACTTACCTGTTACATTAATTTGTAGACACCTTTCATATCTCTATTCGTTCGATGTTCTCGGTGCTTAGTCTAGGGACGGGTGTGGCTAACCTAGGGTATAGTGGAGAAAAGGTCCGATTTCTTAGTTTCCAATAAAAAAGAACTTGCTTGCAATAGTATTGCTTTGACTATATGCAAATAACCTAGAGGTCCAATGCCTAATGCCCTATGTCCCCATCTTATTGTTGAAGATTACTCCCAAGAGTTAGAGAGATATTTTTATTGAGACGATGAGTTCCTCTCGATTCCTGAATTTGCAATTAATCCACTTTAATATTGTGATTTTGCTCTTTTTTCATGTTTGAACGTGGAATTGAATATGCTTTTGTGTGTTGGTTATACTAGTGGGAACTTATGAGAAGTGATGTTTTGTGTTTTTTAGCGGTGTTTAAGATGGTTTCTGGTTAGAACTTTTAGGATTTTGTGGCTTCCTAGTCTGCATTCAGTGTTAATCAATGAATATAAGCACTTGCTTAAATCGAATACTACCAACGGGAGCCGCCGAATCCTCTTCAAGATGATCCTCCGTGTTTTGAATGCTTTCTTTCCTCTAATATAATTCTAATCGATGAATGAATTTAACTTAGTGTGTTGTTCTAACATAGTAGGAAGTAGTTGTGCTATTAACTTTTTAAGCAACCTAAATAATTTTGAACTTTTAAAAAACCTAACCGTTAAACAAATCAAGGAATAAGCTCAAAGCACATATCTAAACCAAAGAGTTTTTTGTCTCATTCCTTTAGATATTACTCAATTTGTTCGAAACCAACAAATAAGTTTAATTTTAAAATTCCTTACAATTAAAGAGTAGTGTTGGCAGAGGCTCGAGTTCTTCAGTGGACTGTGCATGAGGAAGATGTCTATTCATTTTCTTTACATTTACTAATTTGTATTTGTACTACGCAACACTCAACCAACAAAAGATCATAGAGTTCTTATCTCTTCTTCTCAATTTGTCTTTGAAAGACTTGCCAACAAAGTCTTTCATTATTATTTTTTTGTAAGGGACATGGGTCTATTCTTTTTTCTTTTAACTTTACATATATAAATTTAATTTAAGACTAATCTTTATTTAAATCTTAGAGGATTTAAGTTGAGATTCTTGGTTAGAATTATAAATTTAAAAGGATTAAGAATTGAACTTAATGACAAGTATGAATGTGGCTTTTTTGGATTTAAAGTTGGTTAAAATAAACTATTTAATTTTTTTAACACAATACAATATTTGTGGATTATAAAATTTGAATATGTAAATACATGTTATTATCGTTGAGATTAATTCACTTTGCTATAGTTTTTTTTTTGAATATATATTAAGGGAGAAACAATACTTAGGTAAGGGTGAATCCACCTTAGAGTCACATATTTTTACTTTTTTTAAAAAATTGACTTTGATGGATGGAGAGAGAAATGCAAAAAAGTAAAAATATTTTGTTTAAAGATGGCTAAGTATTTCATTCTTACCTGAGTAATGCTCTTAGAAAAGGGGGACAAATACTCATTCTCGAGATCAAACATATAATGCTGATTTTAAACTAGTTTATTACCAAACAATGAAACTATTACGTCAATGACTCATTCAATCACTTTGCTTTAGTATTAACCTAACAATCAAGAAGTAAAATTTAAATCCACATTTCGTCTTTGGTTAAGGCCCGACACCCCCATTAAATATGGAATGGGTCAATGACCCAATGATTTCATCATTTGATTATAAACTAGTTTAACACCAACTTCATATGTTCAATCTCGAGAATCCTTATTTATCCCCTACCATACTAAAAAAAAAAAAACCAACGCCCCCATTAAATTGTTCATTTTCCCGAAAGCTTGATTAAAAAAAGAAATCGGTAAACAATTTTCTTCTAGCACACCATAAGCCTCGCGCTCGCTTCCCTGGCCGTCGTTCTTCGTCCGCCGCCGTACTCGCGAGTTACAGCCGCACCAGTGTCGCCGTCCCCCGCAGGTCGTTGTCGGTCTCTCGACGGTGCAGCCTCGTTCCGCCCGTGTTATGCGCGAGGGTCCTGTTCATTCTCTGACCAGATCTGCCCGCCAATCTCGAGCAGCGCCGCCGTGAATATCCCTTTTTCGTCCAGCTGTGTTTGGTTCCAGATTTGGGGTAAGTTTCATCTTGATTTTTAGTAATTTTAGTTAGGTTTTTTTTTAATCGATTGGTTTGAGGGTTTAATAGTTTCTTTCCGTGGATTTTTTTTTGTTGGAAGTGTACCGACTCCGTTTCGGTGTCGAATTCTCAATTTTGGCTCAATCAAAGTTTCTTTCCAGTAGGTTTCCATATCTTTGGAGTGAGATTTTTTTAAGTTTAAGGAATCATTACAACCTTGAGGTTCAATTATGGATTTGTAAAGGTTGTTGCTAATTTGATTTCCCCCTTTGATTAGGCCCTAGAATCAAGCTATAAGGATCTAGGTCAATTCATTATTGAGAAATTTGGTTGTTGCTATAAGTTGGTGTTTAGTTAATATCATTAAGGTTGCTAAGTTCTTGTTGAAGTATAAATTAAATTTTAGGATTTGCCTTTGTGGGTTCTCTGAGATTGTGTTCTGAATTGCTTTACGAAATCTTTGCATATGCATTTCTGTAAAAGACAATGGGAATCGAGCATATGAGTTAGCAATGGATTTTAAGTCTATTAGGTATGATAATTTGTAGGTTTCTGTTAGTTGATATAATTTAATTTACCCTAACTCACCAGCTTAAGCTTTTGGGTTGATTGGTGGTTTGACATAATTCAACATCCTATCACCCCAACTCACCAGTTTAAACTTTTGGGTTGGTCAGTGGTTTAACATAATTCAACAGTTTCTTTGATGCATTTGTTAAATAGTAGGTTAGGCACCAAGAAGAGAAAACCAAAAATAGTTATTACTGGACGTGTATGTTTTTTGTAACTTGACTCTTAAAGCTTGATTCATGTTCCATAGGCCTTATTTTGTAACTTTTCATTACCAAAAAAACTGAAATGGTTACCAAACAAGGCCTTAGGAACATAATGCAATTGGTGTATGTTTCCTTTCTTTTTCAGTTTAGGATTTCTCTAGAGCCTATATTTACTCTTTTTGTTGTCCTATTTATAGGTATTCTGATATGGACAGCCTAGTGGACTCTTTAAATAATGCATATCAGGAGTTTGTTGCTGGTGCAGCCAACGTCCTCGAAGCAAATGAAACGTCTGGGGCTCAGAAGACAGCGGCAACAGATGCTGCTCTTGAGAATTTTAAACAAAAATGGGAGCTGTTCAGGGTTGCTTGTGATCAAGCAGAGGAGTTTGTAGAGTCTGTAAAGCAAAGGATAGGATCAGAGTGTCTGGTCGATGAGGCCACTGGTTCGCTGGCCGGTAAGTCTGGACAGGCTGCCACTGCCGGCCTTCCGCCAATTAGTGCCGTTCGGCTGGAACAAATGAGCAAAGCTGTGAGATGGCTTGTGATTGAGTTGCAGCATGGCTCTGGAGCTGCTTCTTCTGCTTCAGCACACTCTCATCCTTCTGCTCCTTTTGATGCTAGATTTACTGAGGATGCAACCCAATAGGTACCCATATTATATAGCTTTACCATAATAATATTTTGTGTTTTGCATGGAACCTCTCTTGGGGGGGTGGGGAATTAACTGTGAAAGATATATTATCTTGAACTTTGACTGAATGTGAAAAAATGAAACCATTACTCCTAATCTCAGTTAACTAATATTTACTTTCATGTTCTTTTTACATTGTTTGAGTTGTTTTTATTGGAGGTTGGGTGTGGTGAAATTGCCTATATATATATGCATATATCCTTCTCCCACATCGTTTGTAAGATTAGCTGTGAGAGCCTAAGATATTGCATACTTCATTGTTTTGTTGCTCTAGACGTTGCAAATATATAAACTATGGGAAATCTCCTTGAAAGTATTGTTTCCTATTAAAAAAACAGGAAAAATTAAATGATGAAAGTTATCCCAAGTATGTGGATTTGATTTCAGTAGTGTTTTACCTTTGTTGAAACAATTTTTTTTTCCCGGATATTCGTGGGTGTTCGAGATAGTTTTCGCGCACTTCGACTATTTTCACTTGAGAACTGACCAGACACACACATATATAACTATTTTCGTCGACCCTACAACATTTGGATGTTATGGAAAATTCCTAAAAAATCATTTCTTAGGTAGCCCCTAGATGGGAAATCTAATATTTATGATATGCTTTTTAAATTTTTATTTTTTATTTTTTATGATATGCTATGGGTTGAGAAATGAGAATCAACTTTAGTATTCAAGCCACTTGTGATTGTTGAAAATATGCTTAGTTATTCAAGAGATTAAAGGTTCATCCGCCAACCAAAGTAATTGATTAACAACATCAGTGTACCACCAAGATATTATGGGGCCGAATTCCCCCACCTCTAATTGTTGTAATCTAAAGAAATAAGAGATTAAAGGTTCATCTCATGTTCTGCTTGTTGAAAATATCTTCATCTCACGTGTTGAACTCTGGATTTTCACTGTATTTCATCACATGAACAGCCCTTCTTCTTGTAACACACTACATGAGACTGTTCTCATCCATGTTATAGTTTCTTCAATAAATATGAAGTAATATTTTTTTATGCTCCAATTTTCCCATTCAGAGAATATAGGGCAAGGATGGAGGCTAAAACTTATCCCATGTGGAAAATGAAATAGGAATCGGTTCGGTTCGGTTTATTGCTTCAGCTGGTTCCTTTTACCCTTATTTACTAATATATTTTTTTCTCATGTTGCTTTGGTACACGTTCTATTGTGATCATGAACCATGTTTCTTTAGAAAGGAGGATAACCATCTTATTTATGTAAGTTATAGTTGATTTTAAATGCAAGTAAAAGTTGTTGTGAGCTTTGTAAATTTTTAGCCATAATATTTTATGCCAATTGAGTTATTATTCTTGGGCAAATACCTCTGAGTTAAAAAATACTTGTAACCACAAAAAACATTTTGTTTCGACAATATTATCGGATCTTTCTTTTGATAAAGGGTAAAATTTAGAAGAGAATGAATCAGTTCTTAAATGGATGGATAAGTGATAAAAATTGGTGCTGACAAATTCCTTTTAAGTTAATAAAACAAAGTAATTCATTAACCCACAACACTAATACAACCTAAAATCTCATTGAAACCAAACTAATCTATCTTCACACTTGGAGAGGGACTACACAAGCTGAAAGAGCCACGAACAAAGTCAAAGTCAAACAAACATAAAAAGCCAGCATTCCCAACCATAATCTTAACCGGTTTAGACAAACCTAGCTTCAAAAGCCCTTCTTCCTAATGTAAACACAAGAAACAAACAAAACTCCCTAAACAATCTTAAACACTCTAAACACAACACACAAAAATCCAAATAGCCAATACACAAACGAAAAATCGATCGGCCCAAAATAACCCTGGTTCGGGTCTCGATCAAATCGATTCAGACGAACCGGTTCACGAGCATGGTGAGCCGTCCACTTGTCGCCACCCAAAAGACATCTATCTGATCGCCAACTGTCTATTCCAATAGGGGCAAGATGTGGTGGTTTTTTAAAAAAAAAAAATTGAAGTGTTTCTAACTTAAGTAGGTATTTTCTTTATTTTTTTTGTTTATTTTAATTACTGTTGGGAGGAGTTACTTTGAAGAGTTATTTCAAAAATTTAATTTGAGTAGTTAAAAGTTGAGTTATTTTAAAGGATTAGAAATGAGGATTTATTTTAAGTAGTTATAAAAACTCGTTTGAATGCAATTTTTTAAGGAAAAGTTAGTAAATCCTCAATCTAAATTCTCTTAAAATATGGCAAACAACACCCCCTTCGGGTTTTAGTTCTTGGGGTAATATTTATTGTGTTCTATTATGTTGTTCACCTTTTGCTCGTAACTTTGGTTTGTTCTATATGTTGGTTTTTGATGTTTCGTTCTTGGATAGAATTAATTGATAAGGGTCGAATATGTTATAAGAGAGGTTTGTCTTGTGGGAGGAGAATGATAATCCCTTGGTGGATATTATCCTTCTTTCTTTATCTTTGGTGAGGTTCTTTTCTTCGGTTATCGATATAGACGTCAGATTACTCCTCAAAATCTATCAAATCTTCCCCAAAGCAAGGAGGATGGTAGTTTATTGGTTATTCCAATTGAAGTTTTCTTTAACACCTTGTTTCAAAAGACTTGCTTTGATTCTAGAATTGGTTTGGTCGTTGGTTCTTTCCTTATGTGTAATCGCACTTCGACTTGTGTAGATGGATTAGTCTGTTCTTTTCTTATGCGTAGTCACACTCTAACTTGTAGAGATAGACTAGTCTGAGGTCTCTTTAAGAAAATAGTTTGTAACATTTGGCTTAATGGATTAGTTTGATTTCCAAAAACAAAAGGTTAAAAGAAGTTATATTCTCCGATCTCCAGTTTCAAATATTCTTCAATAAGAAATGATCAAATATAATATATATGCACAATCATCAATTCGAAACAATATACTTATCCTACTTTTATATTTACTAGAATTTTAACACGGCGTTGCACGTGATAATTTTTTAAATAATAAATTATACATATATGTTTAATAAAATATGTCAATTGAGTGCAATAAATAGTATATATATATAAATTTTTTACTACATTTTTGCACTATAAACAGTTAATATTTTATTTTGAACTTAAAATATAATAGATGTTATTATTTAAAAAAAAACTCAATAAAATTTGTCGCACTAAAATTAAATTTTATCTCTGATTTTTAAAAATCGATAACTCTTTAATTTTCTTAATTTATCTATTAATAGACAAATTATTCTTGAATTATAAATTTATAAGAGTTATATCATTATTATAATTATAAATATAAATAAACTAAATATATTTATTAGTATACATCTATGAACTTATCTTTAACCTCAAATGATAATTTTATCATTCTTCAAAAAAAAAAATTTCAACATCTCCAAGTCAACAATTAAACAACAAAACATCCCTACAAAAATTATAGCAACAAAAGAAAAGTTAGATGAAAGTTAAGGTAAATAATCCAACAAAAATAAGATAACTAAATTTTTTTATTATAAAACAAAAAGAAACCAAGAAAGGTAACCTCAAGTAAAAGAGAAAGTTTCAAATGTGTTTGTAAACAAAATATAGAGAACTATATATATATATAGTAGGAAATTGTTACCCAACTTTTGAAACTGGAAAATTCATACACTTTAACATAATTTTATCATTCTTCACACTTTTTTCCAGATCTCCAAGTCAAAGGCAACAATCATGCAAAAAAAAAATCCCTACAAAAATTATTGCAACGAAAGAAAAATTTGATGAAAGTTAAAGGTAAATAATCCAACAAAAATAAGATAACTTATTATTAAAAAAAAAACAAAAAAAAACAAAAGTAAATCCAAGCAAAGCGAAAGTGCTCTTATAAACAAAATGTAGAGAACTATTTATAGGATTGAAAATTTCAATTTATTATTTTAATTAGAATATAAAATGTCAAATAAAATCTATGAGATTTGGTAAAAATATCTTATTTTCTACTCTATAAAGATGATGAAAATTTAAATGATATTGTAAATATCTTTATTTGATTGTTGAAATCTCTTATCTTCGAACTTAATCATAAAATCTATGAGATTTGTCTTATCTTCTACAAATAAAAATCTAAATGATATTGTAAATATCTTCTAAGTTATTTACATTTAATTTTTTTTATATTCCAATAGATGACATGTTTGCAATTTAGAGTATGACTGCATGGATAAAATTGTCCAGAAATGATTTTCTCCACACTTTAAGGTAGTATGAAGTATGATTAACCCACTTCAAAGATTATAAATGAAACAATTAATTTTGCCAGAAAAAATAAATAGTAAATTATAAGTGAGAGAAAAATTATGGTCGCATATATGAGAGAATGATTAAACTCTATGCAATATAATTTTGTATATCGAGTATAATATGCTTATTCTATCTTATTCTAGTGCGTTTCTTTAGATTCGTGCATTATAAATATTGATGGAAATGCTAAACAACTCGTATCAACTTTAATAATTAATGTTAAGTATTAAAGAATCAACCAATAACATTACACAATGCATAATATAGACAAAAAAATTATTCTATCCTGATTTCTAAGTAAAAGTAATTGATAAAATTATAATAACCAAAGGATTCGACCAATATCCAAAATGGTTGTTTCTTAATACAAATGTATAAATTAGCTAAAAGAAACAAGAGCTTCAGTGATATCATGATGATCAAGTACATAAGAGATTAGAAAGTTCGAATCTTAATAATCGAATGATTATTAAATTTGAAAAAATACAAAGGTATAAATTAGAGTACCAATAAGGATAGAGCTCTAGCAACATCTTGAATAATCTAATAATCATGAGGTTACACATTCGAATCACCATTTTCCAAGCATTGTCGAATAAAAAGTAAAAAGGTATAAACTAGAGCTAACGGCTTTGCATTATTCAAGTCCTGGAGAGATAAACCTAATATTCCCACTTATTCAAACTATATCTTACAATTGAACAAAGTCACATCCACTATCAAGTCTCTTTAGTGCTGCAATGCTCTTATATTTCATCTCAATTTCTGTACTTGATTGCATCCCAAAGAATAATCTTTTGGATGTGCAAGTCATTTCTCTTTTAGGACTTGAAGTTAAATGCTCAACTTCTTATAAATTCCAAGTTTGCATTCAGACTGTATTATCTTATTGTATATAAAGGCTCAAAAGCCTTAAACCTCTATGACACTTACATTTTTATCCATGAAATATATATGTATATATATATATATATATATAATCTATATAATCTATCCAAATCTACATATTTTAGTTGGAAATAATTAGTAAATATTCCTTTGATGGGTATGACCAAATATGCTTTGTTTGGTAGCCAGAGATTGTGCCTTTTCACATTTGGGATTAATTCTCTTCCAATGCTTATTTACCAGCTTCTCAAAGCATATAATTCCCCACCTTTTGCTTCATTTTCAAGCAAAGTCCCCTCCAAGTATACTCTATATAAGTCTTTTTTTAATCCTATAACCCAATATTTGCTATCTCTCTTGCCCCCACACAGTTTGAAGGAGATCTAAATAAGTTGATTTGACAGAAATATGTATGTACAACTAGTGCCACAGATTAGGGACGAGCCAGTGGTGCTTTGGGTTTAGAGGAATAAAACTCCAAGTTCCCGGATTATAAATAAAAGCAAAACAAAAAAAAGAAGAAATATGTATGGCAAAGGGTCAAGGATTACCTTGGAGCTTTTCCTTGACTATATATATGATTCCCATTCTCTTACTTTAGAAGAAGCCAACTTTGAAGATGAAGTATAATGAAATTTCTCACTTCAGCCATCCACAACACAAGCTCAAGTCTGAGTACTCAGAGTCTCCATTCAAGTGTGATGGTTGCAAGGAGGTTGGAATAGGCTGTCGCTACATATGCACGGTTTGCGACTTCGACCTCCACGTGCATTGTGCCATCACTTCCCCCTCTATCAAGCACCCTTTCTACCCCCAGTGCTCCTTCCAGTTCATGACTTGCAAGCCCGGGGACAGTCCCCGAATCTGCAATGCCTGCGAAAAGAACGTCGATGGCTTCATTTACCACTGCAAATCATGTGGTTTTGACCTTCACCCGTGCTGTGCCAAGCTCCCCATGTCGCTCAGCGACGGCGAAATCAACCTTTATCTTTACATGAAAGTGAGTACATCGTGTCATAGGTGCGGGCGGAAGGGAAGAAGCTGGAGTTACAGGTCTTCCTGCAAGAAGTACAATCTACATGTTGCTTGTGTGAAAGAAATGCTTGCGGAGAGCTGGCATGAACTGTATTTTGGAAGTGGGAAAGGGACCAAATTGGAAACAAGAATTCCCAGTCTTAAGAATACTCTTCAGACTCATCACCACAAGGGTAAGGGTAAGATGAAGAAGTGCTGTGATATGGCAGCTATGGCTGTCCAATTTGTTATATCCGCAGTGCTCGGAGATCCTACAGCTCTGATTGTCAAGGTTATTGGGGCCCTAATATCAGCAGCTTGATGATCAGTAATGTCAAATAAGTTGTCAGTAAGAACAATAGCTCAGCGACATAAATGTAAGCCCATGAACCAAGAGATCATGAGTATTTTGAATCCTCCTCCCAATTGTTATTAAACTGAAAAAAAAAGTAATGTCTGATGTTTTAAAAGGCCCGCTCAAGCTCGCGCTTAGGTGCACCTAGGCTGAAGTAAAAAAAGCGTGCTTCATCCTGTGATTAATTGTGAAAAAATAAAGTTTGACTAACCCTGAATGAAAAAATCTTTGTGATTAGGGTTTTTTTGTTCTTTATTAACTTACAAAAATAGCATTTATTAACCCTTCTTTATGGATATTCTTATATATAGTGTGCCTCACAAAATAAAGTCCGCGTTTTTTTTGCACCTTGCTCCTAAATCTCTATGTAGGCTATTTGCGCCTTGAGATTTTGAAACTGGTAATGTCAAATAAGTTAGGACTATGGATTAGAATCTGGTTCATGTTTGTAAGATATCAAACCAGGCCATACTGGTAATCCTTATGATATCATTTAGTTGTAGCGAAATTCCAAGAGCCTAACGTGTTAATTATTTCTCTAATATAATTAACTTGTTAGGCTCTTATAACACCAGAAAAAAAAAAGAAATAGTAATTTTCTTTCAAGAACTGAATTTCCTATGAGTTCACATAATATAACATTAAAAAGGAAATCTACCAAAAACATATTTATGTAGGCATACAACAAGAAAAACATGACTTTAAGTTAAGAACAAATTAAAATATCGATGAAAACTTAATATAGAAGGGCGTGCCTTTTCTCACAAAGAAGACAAGTCGATCAAATCTTCTAGTTCAATCGTGTCTTAGAGAGATTCATCTCAAATAAATATAAATTGTCGTTAGAATTTGAGAACAAAAAAATAAATCAAGGGACACACAAAATAGTCCCATATAAAGCTCTTTTAAATTTAATTTAAAACAAAGCAAAAAAGCAACTGTTACAAGCTCATGAGGCATGAATCTATACATCCAAGAATTCTCTTCAAACAATATAACATTTTGATTGGGCCTAACCTACTACCAAAATATGTCATTTACTTTACTCTTTCTCAGTACTGGTCCGTCCATATATGTCACGCTGGGAAACATTGCCAAATTGGCAAACATATTCATAAAGAGAGTAATAATGTATAAGCTTGGAACAGTTTTCAACTTTTCATGATTATGGGCCGTCCTCAACTTGGACCACGTTATGTGGCTGCGCGAGACGGCTACGACCGTTCGTAATCGCTTTTTCTCAGCTTTTGATATCTCTTGTCAGGCAAAGGAATGGTAGAGATGGTGTCTGAATGTTTAACCATCCTTTTGGAGAGAAAAGAAAGTTCTTATGACAGGATGGATTTTGTTCTATGCTTTGGAGTATGTGGGTAAGAGAAATAATAGAATCCTTCGAGGGTTGGAGAAGTTTGACAGTTAATCCTCAATTTTTTTTTTAAACTGAAAAATTGGAGTTTTGCTCCACTATATCTGGGTTAACCATGCCCGTCTCTAGGCGAGGCACTGGAACAAAGTCCTTGTTTAGATTTTATGTTTCTCTAAGAGCCAATATTAATCTTTTTTGTAAATATTTTGAAGGTATGATTGGTGTGGGTTGGAAGCCATTTTCTAGGATCTTTCCTTCTTTTTTGTGGGCTTTTCCTAAAAAAAGGCATCCTCGAGTTTTCAAGGGAAAAGCTAAACACATTCACTTTTTGATTGGGGCCTTCATCCATTGGTTTACAAGAAGAGAAAATATTGCCTCCTTAGTCAAGCCCTCCTTAGTGGATATGTGGTATCGTTTGATGCCACAAATTTTTTCTTTTTTAAAAAATAGTAGTGTTGAAATAAAAAATTTGTGGCACCAAATGGTGCCACATACTCTACTAAGGAAGGCTTGCCTCCTTAGTCATAAGGAGGTAATTTTTTCTCATTAGCTCTCTCGATTGGCTGTGGTATTGTAATTCTATCTATTATTATCAATAGAGCTCTCGTGCATTTTATTATTTTCGGTGTTGATTCTATTATGTATTATTAAGATTATTGGTATCTTAAAGACATGTTTTATGGCTTGGCATTTAGAAATTGCAGAAAGAGAGAACTAAAAAGAAGAGAAGGCAATATACCAAAACATGGAGAATTCGACAAAGAAACGACAATAGTGAATAGTGTAAAAAAGGGGGAAGGTATCCTAGAAGGAAAGAAACATATGAAAAAGAAATAAAGAAAAAAGAGTGTGGTACAGACCTTGTAAAAGTGGCTCTAAAATTTGCCCCACCTACCAATACGAACCATGAAACTACAAGAAACTTTAACTCCATTAATCCATTTTGGCCTTTACCAAAAAGCTAATTTGTATCTTATATGCTCATCAACCCACCTCGTAATTTCACAAAATTTTTCTTTTTCAGAAAGTGATCTTTTCCCTTTTCATGTCATTAACACCAATTATTTAGGCCCCGTTTGATAACCATTTTGTTCTTCGTTTTTTTTTTTTGAAATTTAAGCCTACAACAAATATCCTACCATAGTTTTTTCTTATTTGGATATTTACATCTTACCTATAATTTAATAAACAAAACTAAAATTTGGAAACAAAAAGAATTAACTTACAAAAGTTTGTTTTTGTTTTTGAAATTTGATTAGTATTCATCTACTTTCTTAAGGAAAGATGAATATATTGTAGGAAAGATGGACCACGTGCTAGAAAATTTGAGTGCAAATAGGCTTAAATTTCATAAACAAAAAACAAAATGGCTATCGAACGAGACCTTAAATTTTCAGAATTTCATCAGTTATATCTCATCTCAAGGCTTGAAGCAGACCCGGGGACCGCCAGCCTGGCTTCCCCATCCCAAGGAAGAAGCAAAGGGATAAATATTGAAGAGGAAAAAGAAAATACTCGAAAAAAAAGGATAATAATTCTTCAGGATTCTAACAGTATATATGAAAAGTCATATAATCTTCTCTTCAGTTCAGTTCTGACAGTGAAAGTAGTAATTCATTGCAAATATTTGTTTAGTAAAGGCTAAATAAAAGCCTTATCTATATACTTACATATACTTAACAAATGTGTTTCACAACTAATTTAGGGAAGGATGTGACAATTGAAACTTCACTAAAAGCCTGATCTATTACCGCATTCTAAAGGTTAGTTCTATTAGGAGCAGAGAGATTTGAACACTTCAGCCAATAAAACTCTATTGCTCTGATCGACTTTAAAAGAACAGTTTTTAATAAGGTGAACAAAAAAAATCATCTCCAAACATGTATTATTTCAAAAGACTATTGGAAATGTTTATGATATCACAATTTAAAAAAGAACGTTACATCTCCGGACATTCTACAATGATTACTTTCTGTTATATCTATGCATGTATTAGTGGATCCCTTTTGAATACTGAAGAGAAATGATATCAATAACTCATGAGACAATATCTAGATACTATAATTTAGTACAGGAAGGGACTGTTAGGACACAACACGAGGCCCTTTTCCTTCTCTGTTTCAGTCCAAGTAATTTGGTTGCTACTATTTTGAGTCTCCTTTCACCCATTTTCTTGACCCTATTACCAAACATGACACAAGACAGTCACCCTTATGTGGCACCAAGATTTATCTGTATAATTCAAATCCATAAACCATAAGCATTGATCTTTTAATTCGGACAAGAGACATTTTCATTGAAGAATCAAAGAAAAAAAACCAGCCCTGCCCGAGATCTAAAACAACAAGGCTTGCCAAACCAAATTAATCAAGATAACACTATGGTTACTGTTGGTACATTGGTATAATTCAATTTACCTCCACCAATCATGTTTTTGGATTAATAGGTGGTTTAACATGATTCAAGATGTTATCAGGATAAAGCAGGCGGTTAAATACCCTATCAAATTGTTTCATCCCCAATTAATATTAATTTCCAAGTATTTTCAAAATTTTATAGTACATAAGTGTGAGGTGAGTGTTGGTTAATTTAATTAAATATAAACTTACCTCTAAGTCATTAAGTTGATGGGTGATTTAAAACGAAACAATGGTTACAAAAGGATTTTATTTCACTGGAGGCCATGAACCGCAGATACAAGAAAAAGGGGAAAAAAGAGGAGAGTTTTTTTTATCTCTGCCCTGATCAAACCATTGGCACAAATGCATAAGCATTGCCAAAATCTTAATATTGACATCCAAAAGACTTTTCTTAAAATATTCGCGAGTTTTCTGTTCAACTTACCTCTACTTCAAACTATTTTCATGGTACAAATTACATGATCCTACAATATTTTGCAGTCAAGAAAACGTTTTAAAATTAATTATTTGGTAGGTAGACAACATAAGCTGAACCCATCACCTCGTAGATCTTCGAGACACTCTTTAACTCCTAAATCAACTCAGGATAGTTGAGATCCGAAAAGTTTGATGAATCAGATAAGGCTTCCAGTACTTTTTTTGAAAGCAAAAGTTGGGATAGAAAAGTTACCAATTGTTGTTGTCATTGTCAAAGAGTGAGGAGCCACGTTGAAGAGTCGGTTGGTCAAGAATGGGGTCTCCTGTAGATAAATGGTGAGTGTGGCCCAGATTCAGCACAATTTGAGTATCAATTTGCAGCACAAAGGAAACTTCAAAATGGAAAAACAATCATACCTCATATTCAATGCATTTCCGCCGTTTTTACACCATCTTTTCATGGCCCCATAATCCACATGACATGCCCTGCTGATTTCTCTCAGCTTTCTTTGTGTATAAATCTACACAATCTACAATACCCACTTTGTAATTTTCCCTCTTAAATCGAACCAAAACCATGGGGGTTTGTGCTTCATCTCAGCACTCAAATCCCAGCCTCACCAACTGGCCCTTCACTGCGAAAATTCTTCATACAGATGGTAGGCTTCAAGAACTGAGGCACCCAGTAAAAGCAGAACACATTCTTAATCAGAACCCTAATTTCTTCCTCTGCAGCTCAGAATCTATGAACATCGATTCCATTTTCCCCCAAATTTCCAGCGACCGAGAGCTCGAATTGGGGGAATTTTATTTCCTCATCCCAATCGCCAAAGCCCATCTCCCCATTTCTCTAACGGAGTTGTGTGCTTTGGCCGTCCAAGCAAATGTGGCCCTCGCTGCCTCGAAGAAGGTTTATTCGCCTTCGGAAGCGGCGGCGCTGCCGGGTGACGAATCGGAGCGCCGGCGCCGGCGGTCTGAGATTCCGGCGAAGTGGGTTTGATGAGGACATTGTGTTGGAAAGATTCGTCTATGGCGAAAGCTGAAGTTTGAGAGATGAAATTTGTTGATGAGAGTTTGTTCTTTGAAGTTGTAAAGGCAAAAAATGAAGAAAGATGTTAGTGCCTTGAAGGACAAGCAATGTCATTTCTATGATTTTGAACAAAATTAGTTTTTTTTTTTTTTTTGAAAATTTGAAAAAAAAATTAGTTTAGTCTCAATTTTAAAATTGATATTTAATTCTCATCTTATTCGAAAAAAGTAATATTATGTATAGTTTGTGTCCTCTTCCCCAATTTAAACTATAATAATAATAGTTTATAAATTTAAAATCCTACTTCAAAATATTGTTGAATTTGCTTTATAAAATAGTTGGAATTCTTACCACTCCTAATTATTGTAAAATTCAATTAAATTTTTTTTCTATTAAAGTCCAAAAAATAAATTTAGTATGCATGAATTAATTGGTCACGTAAATGATGTGATAATTTTTTATTTGATAAAAGTGTGAATTAAATAGTAGATTATGTTTACCCCGTATCCAATTTACGTTAAAAAATAATAATAAATAAATAAATAAAAATTAAAAAAAAAAACTCCATGTAGATTGTCCATTTTCAACCAATATTTTACCATCAGCAATAGCTGCAACATCAATATCCTAATGAAATTTGAATGGGTTGTAATGCAATAATTTCATTGTTTGATTATAAATTAGTATTATAGTCACAGGTTCGAGTATGAGAATAAATATTTGTCTTCTTCTCCTAATATGTATTAAAAAAAACCTGATAAAAAGTTACTCTTTTTTTCTGAATTAGAATTAATGTTTCAAGGATATTTCAATATATAATTAAATTATGGATATTTCAAGGTTTAATGTGACCTTATATTTATATATAAGTAAGTAATTTATGTTGACATGGATTAATTAAAGTAAATTGATTGTCGGTTCGAAAGTAAAGTGCAATATTTATCTCAAAAAAAGCATTGCAAAATATTAGGGATTTTATGGTGGATAGCAACTTTTTTACCACAGTTTACAATTATAGCACATTTTTAAAAATAATTCTTTTATAACAAATTCTGCCATTTTTAAAAAAAAAATTATTTACTTTTTTTTATAGAAGACTTTGATAGAATCTATCATTCTCTAGTGATGGAAGTCTATCAATTTTATCAGTAATTGATTCTATCCGTTCTTATTGATAGACTCTTGATAGAATCGGATGGAAGTCTATCAATTTGCTTTATTTTATTAGTAATTGATTCTATCACCCTTTATCGATAAAATCTATCAATATGAAGTCGATCAATTTACAATTTTTGCTATATATGAAGTCTATCAATTTGCAATTTTTGTTATATGTGCAAATATTTTTATTATTGTGTTATTCATGTAATATTTTATCCATTTTGTAATATACATGCAAAAGTATTATCTCAAAAAAAGCATCGAAAGATATAAATAAAACATCATTGAACCAAGCAACATACTATCCTAACTCTAGTAAAATAATCATAGAACAAATCATAGACGTTTTGATGTGATAACTTATAATTATTATTGTTTCTTATGGTCTTCTCATCAACAACTACAAAAGAGTACTAAAATAATTTTGCATAATTTAATAAAATTATTTGTAAAGTAGATCTTCTTAGATATTGCAATTCAATACATTATTGTAACTTAAAAGCGAAATGAATTAATACCAAACCAAATAACCAATCGCGTCAGACTCATTCGATAATTACATTTAGGTTAAACTTATTTGACACCAACAATAAACTAATCATACTTCTAAACTTCAAATATTATTATTTAATCATACTTCTAAACTTCAAATATTATTATCTCATATATTATCTAAGCATACTTTTTAAATGTTATGTTTATGGTCACATCACAAAGTTCTTCATTTGATCCAATTGAATTTCAAACTTTAATGAAAAAAAAATTGAGTTTTCAAACTTTAATAATTGAATGTACCGAATATCAAGCTTTAATAATTGAATGAATTTTTCCGATATAAAAGAGTAATAACCCCAATCCCTGATGTTTTTTTAACTAGGAAAAAAAAAGCAATTCTAGTAAAGTTTCGTTTGATTTGTCATTTTATATTTAGGAGCAAAAGTGACACGGTTAAATTAGAAGTTTGGTCAATATATATATATATATATATATATATTTATATATAGATTAAATACTGATTTGACATTAACATTGCATAAAATTGATGTGAGTATTGGAAATGGTTGTCCACATACTAAAAGTGCAGAAAAAAAAATGTTTAGTGCAAAACACTATAAAATGTCTCTCAATTGTGGTTGAAATAATAATAAAAAAATAAAACACCATAAAAAATGAGCACATATTGTTAATTAAAAGTATACCCATGAGAAACATTTTAATTAAATTTGAGGTAATTACTCTAATTAAATTCTTTTATATATACTGTTGTGGGGGAGTAGAGAGCAAATTAGAGTGTGAGTGTGAGTGTGAGTAATATAAATTTTGAGAAAAGTATTTATAGTCAAGAAAAATATAATTCTATTGATATCATGTATAATTTAATAAAAAAGAAATTAAAGATTCGAAACTTCCACCTCAATGGTTGTTCAATAAAAAAAAGTGATAACATAATTAAGATTGAGAAAGAAAATTTTGGTGGTTGTAGCATTTTTTAACATATTGGAAGTTCTTTGAGTCTCTAACTTATTTACAATGACATAACTAGAACAAAATAATTAGGCAAATACACCACTATTTTGCTACTAATGCCAACAAAAGTTGAGCTTGATTATGGTATCTAATAAATTACCATACTTCCAATTTTGTGTCTAATTCATGAACTTGTAAAATGTTTAATAGACTTTTTTCCAAAGAAAAAAAAAAAGAGGTTTCTCATATACTCTATTAAGAAATAATTCTTCTGGTTTAATAGATCTTGGCATATTCAAACTTCTTACAAATTAATCAATAGATTTAAATTGAAGTTTGCACAAATTAATCAATAGATTTAAATTGAAGTTTGTGTGCCTAATAGATTCTTGAGCTTTTGATTTTGTATCTATTAGTGGATTTTATAAAGCACTAAATAGATACAAAAGATCAAATAGACAACAATAAAAAAAAATTGTTCAAGTGACATAATGTATGATTTAAATAACCAAAATATTATAGGTTCAAATCTCACCTCTCAAATCTTGTTTAATTAAAATAAAAAATTAATAGAAATAAATTTGAAAGTTTAGAAACTAAATATAACATAAAATTTGTTAAATTCAACCACTGGAAAACTATCTACAACTATTAGTGGACACTAATTATAGTTATAGTAGAGGATGTTGAAATTAGCTCTAATAATATTTAAGACTATTTTATTTCAAACTATGGTTAAATTGAAGATAACATAGTCAGCATTGAAAGGATTGAAAGAACAAAAAGGTAAAAATGTTCTAAGGCTTAACTAATTGAAGCCTGAAGTCCAATCAATTGAAGCAAACACACACCAAAAGTTAGGATTGTGAATTGGATCTTGTCAAGTTCAGAAAGGATTGTTTTGATAGATAAATTTTTTAATCTTTACTTGATTTTATAAAGGTATTTGACTGAATTATTATTCATTTTTAAGCAATCAATTGAAATGTGTCTAATCCATCAAAAAAAGAAATATTTGTGAATTCTATCTCCAACTATTTTAAGGTTTGCTTCATTGAATTGGACTCTTTTTTTGTGCTGTTTGGAAATTGTTGTTTTCTTCTAGATTTTAAAATAAATAATTCATAAAATATGTTAGAATTATAACATATTTTTTTAGTTATTGTGTGTTCTATGGGGCTGTTTGTTTGACATATTTGAGTAAGGTTTAGATTAAGGTATGTTAAGTAGTCAAAATCTTGTTTGGATGTAGATTTAAAATTAGTAGTTATTTTTAGTACTTAAAAAAAATGATTAAAAATAAGTGGTTAAAAATGATTTATTTGAATTGATTTGAAAGGAATTATTGAAACAAGTGGTTAGAAATGATTGAATTGTTATAAATGAATTGTTGGAAATAAAAAATTTTTTTACAAATATAAATGAGAATGAGTTAATAAAAATTAGTTTGATTGAAGATTTTTTTAGAAGAAATTAATAAATCCTACTTAATTATGCCAAACAAACTGAGAAAAAAATAATAACAACAACATATCTTTTAGAAAAATAGAAGTAATTTTTTTAAGATCATACATTTGGGGATATCATCATGACTCTTCAATATGCACACACCATTAAAGTTTAAAAAGAGGACATTTTCTATTTCAAAAGAAAAAAAAACATTCTATAGAGTTGGATTTTTTTTTTTTAGTTTTCAAATTTTGATTTTGATCTTTTGAAAAAAGCATATAGCTAAAAGTTTTAAGTATAGAAAATGAATTTTAAAAAAAGTTAAACTTTTAAATAAAAATGGGATTTTAAAAAGTAAATACCTGTGATGGTTGATTTTAAAGAATACTCAATTATTTGATAGCAACGTTTTGAAAATTAATTTTTTTTATAATCACCAATCAAATAAGAATATATATATATATATATTTACATTCCAAATATTGTTTAGTTAATTAAACCTTCAAATTTAAATTTTAATCATAGTTCATTCTTCTTCTTTTTTTAATACAAAGTGTGGATAAAGGTAGAAATGAATTAACACCAAATCACATGACCAATTGCGCCACGACTTATTCGATAATTATAATTCATTCTTAAATCTTTCATTTATAGATAAAATAATCATCTTCATTTAAATTGGTTGGACAAAATAAATTTATTTCTAAGATTAAAAAAATGATCCATTAACTGAATTTTTATCTTTTATTATTTTATTTAGCACAATAATATATTTTATATATACTTTAAAGTTGAATATTGTTTTTTCAGACAAAAAGGCAGAACTGTGCTGTCGTTAAAGAATGAAAACGCATTTTAATTTCCAACAACAAACAGAAATCTTCATTTATTTAATTTCAAGATGAAAGTTTTCATTTTGTGTTCAATGAACCATTTATACATATTTTTATTCTAGGTTGCCTTGTCTTTTCATTAGGGTTTTTGTGCATAATCATATTACTCTCCCATTTAATAATATATATATATATATATATATATATATATATAACAACATTCGGATAAAATGATTTGTAAATAAAAATGGTGTTTAATAATTATTTTATTTTTAATTTTTTGAAATTAAGCTTTTTTTTTTTTTTTTTTGAAGTTAAGTTTATATTATTTTCATCGATGAATTTTTATGTTTTATAATATCCTATTTATAAATGTCTCAAAATCAAAGTTGTATGTTTGATAATATACTGTTTATAAATGTTTTCAAAATCAAAGTTAACAAATAACTTTTCATTAAAAAAATGTCAAAATTAAATTGACGTAAAAGCAGCTTAATTTTAAAGTTATATATTAAATCACTTTTTTTTTCTTTTTTACAAAATCATAACAAGCTGATACATTCTATTTTATATTGAATAAATTAAGATAAATGATTAGATTTTTTTAGTTCTAACAAGTGAGCACCCAAATAATCTTTTAATTGACTTCAACTAGTCATATACCATTTAGTCAATAAGATTAATAATTCAATTAATTAAAATGTGTTTATGATTAAAATGTCACATTCACTCAGTCCATTCCTCCTCTTGGTTCTATACAGTTTCATGTTTTATACCTTCGATCTAGCAACTGTCACCTATAATAAAAATTTGGAGGAATGAAAATGGAGAGGTCAAAAAGTTGATTTTTTATTGTTAAACTAAAAAAAACCAAAAAAAATATATAAATATTCTATTAAGTTAACTGGTAATTTTTTTTATCATAAAATCCACACTTACTATACATATGGGATTTGATGCTATTCCATTTTAGATATCCATTTCATAATTATTTGACACAATTTTATGCATATGTAATCGAAAATCTAATCTAAAAAAAATCGAAAATTTAGTAAATTCTAATTTGATAGTGTTTAAAGAAAAAATAAATAAAGTACAAAGCCAATCATGTGGATTGTTTTAGCTTGTTCATTAATGAAACAAAAACATTTTTTTAACAAAAATAAGAACATTTTTTTAACAAAAATAAGAACATTTTTTACGACTATGAGAGCACATACATATTTATATATACATTAAGCCATCACATGAACCTATCACATCTGCCTTTAAGACAGAATTTATTTTTCTAAGTTTTTCGGGAAAAAAAAAACTATTTGTAACAAATCACTTTAATTGTGAAAAGCGAGTATAATGTATCAATTTCGAAATTTGATGATTAATTTTGTTGGTTGATATAATTAAATTTATCTTAATACATTAGTAAGCTTTTTAATTGATCGGTGGTTAATTCAATAGATTTCTTTTTTATTGATCGGTGGTTAATTCAACAAATTTCACTTTCTTCTTTCTTTTTTTTTAGTTTTCAAACTAGGATTTAATTTTTGAAATATTATATGGCCATCAACAATTTGAGAGTGTTCAAACCAACTTTTGTATTAAATGACTAATATAAATTGAACTTATAACTTTTTTTTAGTTTTTTATTGTTTTTTTTTATCACTAAGGCCTCGTTTGATAACTATTTGATTTTTCATTTTTTGTTTATGAAATTTAACTTTATTTCTACTCAAATTTTCTACCATGTGCTCATTCTTTCCTACAATGTATCTACATTTCTTTAAGAAAGTAGGTGAATACTAACTAAATTTCAAAAACAAAAACAAGTTTTTGGAAGCTACTTTTTTTTGTTTCCAAATTTTAGTTTTGTTTATTAAAATATAAGTAAGATGGTGATATCCAAATAAGAAAAAATGTATAGTAAAATAGTTGTTGTAAATTTAAATTTCATAAACAAAAAAAGAAAAATAAAATAATTATCAAACGCGGCCTAAATTATCCAAAGTTATTTACTTCTATTCACATTTTAGATATCAAAATATTTTTATGTGTTATAAGTGTGAATCAAAACTCCTACTTTATGATTATTTTATTTATTTTGAATTTAATAACAATGGGTTTTTAAGGAAAAAAAACTAATGTATTATGCAATCAATTATGATATCTCTTTTAAGTCAAAGACATACCTACACTAATAGGAGTTGTTTGTTTGACGTTTTTAGTTAGAAGTTAGAATTAGAATTTATTAACTCTTTTTGAAAAATCTATATTCAAACGAGTTTTTACCAACACCTCCTCAATTTTACTTTTGAAAATAACTCTCTTTCTAACCATTCATTTTTAATAATTCATTTATAACTATTCAATCATTTATAACCACTCATTTTTAATCATTTCTTTTTTAACTACTAAAAATAACTACTCATTTTAAATCTACATCTAAACAAGGTTTTGTTTATAACTCATCTACACCAAAACTACATCCAAACGAATTTTTGGCACAATTCTCAATTTTTAACTACTCAATATAACTCATCAATATACTCCTTAACCTATAAACTACTTAAATATGTCAAATAAACACCCTCTACAGTTTCAAACTAAAAGCTATTCATGTGGGTTGTCCCTCACTATTCATTATTAAGCCAAAATATATATATGTGTGTGTATGTTTATGTATATATATGTGTATGTGTATGTATATATATGTATGTATGTAAATATAATACACACATTCATGTAAAATAGTCACATCCTTAGATTTAATAACTCATTCAAACAAAATATTTTATGACATTACAAAATCCTCATTATTAATTTCATATCAAATATGATGTAGTTGGCCCAAGTTAATTCCATACAATTTCTTACAAGTCAACATAATTGTCACTTTCATTCAACTGTAGTGAAATATATGCTCAAAACATATTAATGAACTATATACAAACTTTTTTTTACCAAAAAGTTTCGGTGAATCAATTTTAATTTAATATTTTTATACCAAGGATAACCATCTCTTTTATTATTGTATTTATATTTATATTTATATTTACTTTTTTGAGAGACGGTAACCATCTCTTAATCCATTGTATTTGGTTCATCATTTTGAAATTGAGAATTTTTTAAATCTAGATTCCCCAAATCATGATTCTTTTGAAATCAATTTCAAAAGAAATAGAATTCTAAAGAATCTATTTTTGAATTTTGGTTCGTCATTATCGGTTTGGTTTAATAGAATCCTACTTTTAAATTTTCAAAATTTAACCTGATTTTTTAAAACACACGTATAAAGTAGATAACAAAAGAAAAGAAACTCATAGATTGAAATAATATTTATAGAACATTTTTTAAAGTAAAAATAAAAAACTAAAAACTAAAATCAGTAACTATTTTATTTCTTGTTTTAGAAATTCAAATTTACAACAATTACCTTATCATTTGTTTTTTCTTATTTATTCTTACATCTTATCTAAAATTTTAGAAATCAAACAAAAATTAAAAAAAAAAAAAGTAACTTCTAAAATCTTGTTTTTGTTTTTGAAATTTGGTTAGTAATCTCATACTTTCTTAAAAAAAAAGATAGAACACAAGATAAAAAATTTGAGTAAAATAAATTTAAATTTTAAAAATAAAAATAAAAAACAAAATAGTTATCTTCTTATCAATATTCCTAAAATATTTTTAAAATTAAGAAAAGACAACTACCAAGTAGTTATGAAACCAGGAGAAAAACAGAAGCAATCAAGAGTTTTAGAATTAAAACTAAGTTCTGCAAATTCATGGCCAAGAGAAGTTTATGGATATACTTTTTTAAAGAAAATTAAACTATGATAACTAATATATATTTATATATAACTAATATATATTTATATATGTATATAATTTTAAAACGGGCAAATGTGTTTATCTTTACACACTGAAAAGCTTCTCTTGAAGATGGATTGACAAGGGGTATTTTAACCACATCCATAGTTCACATCTGGTTTTGCCACAGCAGAAGAAAATGGAACTTCGACTCTTTCTTTAACTACGCACCACGCCTCCCCGTCTTCCTCTACAAGAATTTTCCCAGGTGGACATTGAATTCTCGGTCTCTTTTCTTCGGTCGATGGTGGTTTGAATGAATCGGATATCTTCAAACGAGCACCTCTCTTTACTGCAATCCGTTGCCCGAAACCAGACATGCTCAATAGAGACACAACACCAACTATGGTAACCACTGCCTTGGCTGCAGCAAATATGAGTGAACTTAATCCATTGTTCGAGTTTCTCGTACTTGCTTGTTTGCTGGTAGTTGTAGGCAACGGCTCGCTTGACCCCGTTTTAGTTTCGTTTGTCGTGTAGCTCACGGCTACTCCATTACGGGCAGACAAGGATGGTAGTAAATGGCTATTGTTTAGGTGAAGAGAGTAAGGACGGCTTGGATATGGAGGTAGCATGAGGTCATGGTTGTGCTCTACTGCCTCTCCTGCAAAGGCAGAGGCTTCATTTATCACTTCCAAATGCTCCCCTTTGTACTCCTTGAGCTTGTCGAGTAGCATCTTGCGACTGTGTTCAATCTCGATAAGGGTAGCTTCCCGTTCGTATCGTTGCTGTTGTTGTAAGTCCTTAATATGACAACAGTAACAGTGTCAATTAGTGCTGGATGAGTTGTCTGGATCATATAATTATGTAAAGTATGCATGCAACTATATTCAACAAAGGTTTCTCAAAAAAAAAAAAAACTATATTCAACAAAGACTATATTGTCCCAGAGTTCTATTAATGTAGTCAGCAATGAAACAAAATATAAACCTAAGGATTATTCTGATATAACCCAAATTAAGTACTGAGATATCTGCTCGGGTCTCTCATGCATCTGCGATGTGTAAAGAAAACAAGAACAGATTTGTGCTTCTTGCAACAACCTATTCATATAACCTAAGAAACACACAACTTCACAAAAACAAAACAAGGTTTACATTTTACCCAAAAAAACAAACAAGGGTTTGCATAAGTGATGTTTAACAATAACCATAACGTGCCCATTTCATAACTTCCTTGCTTATTGTTTTCTCTTGATAGGTGCTTCAACTTATTAGGCAGAACAAGAAACTTTTTCTTTGTTTTTGAAATTTGATACAATTTTGAGAACATTGAGAAATGACAGACTGGGAAGAACTACCAAACACATACACATCTCAAAACTAAAAAAGAAAAAGAAACAGAAAATGCAGTCGTAGAGTGAGAAAAGTCGAGGTACATGTGAGCCGACTTAGACACTCGTGGATCTACAAGAAAAGGTAGAAACTGAAAACATTACCAAATGACTTCATAAGCTTCTTTTCTACACTGAGACATGCTGGATGCCATACACACAACAACCAAATATTACAAAGCATAATTATTATAACCATGAAACTATAGCTAAAAGTTCCAAAGCAGTCCATTACATATTGCTTTTCACCAGAGGGACAAAAAGGACAAGACAGACAGAGAATATGTTTTAGCATTACAAGTCCAAAGGTGAAAATTGTTTGCAAAAGAAGAAAACCTTTTAGTAAACCAAAACAGAGCATGTCTAAAACATGTCAAACAGGTTCTTAACATTGAAAACCAATTTTTATGGTATCAGTTTCTGCATTCACAAACAATACCAAAGCAATGAGAAACCAAAAGGTTAAAGATTCAATCTATGGTGACCACCTAACTCAGAATTAATTTCTTATGGGTTTCTTAGATATCTAAATCTTGTAGAGTCAGACATTATGTCTGAATAGTCAAGATGGTAGAACAAACTATAAAGCAATTCAATAATTAGTTTCAAAGTTTCCATTCACTTTCTTTCTACAATTGACAAGGAAGATCATTCTAAATAAATAAAAAAAGTAAACAAAAAGTCTCTCAGCCTCAGATTATGGAGAAATAAACAAAAGAAAAACAAAACCCAGATCAGAACAACAGCCAAATGTTGCAATAAAACAAACTCCAACAACATTACATTCTAAATCAAGAACAGAACAGAGCCACAAACCACAAAAAATCAGTAAATGTAAGAAACAAAAATGCCCTAATCAAGAACAGCGAGGAAAAACCTGCAAAGAAGAGAGTTGGGTCTCCAAGGACTCAAGAGCATCGCAGATATTCAAAAGCCGTTCCACGTCACCGTCGTCCTCCGTGTCGCCGTCGTGGGCAGGCTCATTTTCCGATCGGGCAGATGGGTCTTGCCGGAGAGAGGCGGCGGTTGTAGCCTTGTGAATGCAGTTGCCGATCTTCAAGCGGAGCTCGGTGGCTCTGCCAAGAACCAAGTCTATGCCGTCGTCTTCCATGGGAGCTGCTGAGCTGCTAGCTTTGGGTATGGCTGTGTCTAGGGTTTTTGAGGGGCAAAATTGGAAGTGGGGTTTTTGAAAAGCACAAGACTGTGAATCAGAAGCGCCAAAAGTAGTAGTTTTAAGTGATTCTGGTGCTCTCTTTGTAGATGTATTGATTGGCCACAAGACCCACCATTTTTTTCCCTTCTTCTTGAAACTGAAATCCCACACACACAAACTTTGTTTCTAGCAAAAGTAAAATGGAATCTTCTACAGTTTCTTCAATTCAAATATTCAAAATCTACCAAAGAGTTGGAATGAATGAGTGCTAAAATTAGGGGGAAATTAGGTTTAAAGTCCCTAGATTTGAGATTTAGCTTCTTTTTTTTCTTTTTTATGCCTCGAAAACTTGGAACTTTAAGAGTCATCTACAACCATCTCGAATCCGAGATTGGGAAGTAAGGCCACCGCAAAGCTTGATCACACAACCATTGCATCGTTTCTAGTGTACTAGTTTCAATTTGGTTTTATATTTTAAAATTGAATACTTTTACCTCTGATATTTTAATAATATTCACTTTTACTTCTGAACTAAGAACCAAATCGAAACTAGATCACAAATTTAAAGATTAACAAGGTAAATTAATCATTTTTCATGGTTAAAATTCTAGCGATTTAAGAATAATAATATTGTGTAGTGAGTTTTTTGTACTTAGCTTTGTGTAGTGTAGTGGCTATGCTACCTAGAAATTCGCCAATGTTATTAACTATTGTTCGCTTGATAGTAATTTTATTTTTTGTTTTTTGTTTAAATAAAATCATACAGATTTGATAATTGCTTTTATTTTTTATTTTTTTAAAAAAATCAAAATTTATTGTTTTTATTAATGCCATTTTAGTTTAGTTATTATATATAACGGAAATCTAAATTGAAGCTTCAAAAAGTTACCAAAATGATTCTTAATTAAAATTTTAATATCAAGAGAGGTTAAAAATACATATTTAGTCCACTAGTATTGCCACCTTAATTGTCAGTTGAATTAAAGGGACAAATGATGTAGCAACATAAATGAGATAGCATGACATTACAAAGCCACTAATCAGTCAACAGTATAATTCTTTTAAATGAAGAAAAATTTCTTCATTACTGTTAAATCATTCCTTCAATAATTCTTAAATAATGCTAAATAATTCATAATAAACGTTAGTAGCCTATTGGTAGATGTTGATGAGTAATATTCATGAGATGAATTTTCATGGAGTTGCCCTAAAAGCAACATACTAATAAACAAAAAAAAAAAGAGTTTCTATAACTATTTTAATATTAATATAAGTACTTGAAAAAATTTCCCAAACCTAGACAATATTCTCAACACATACCTCATTTATTTGTTGTACTAATAAAAGATAAATAAAGACCATACATTAAAAAAAAAAAAAAAAAAAAACTAGAATAAGTCTCGACAGTCATGTGATTCATATTGAATGGACATAGATGAAACAGGTCTAGTTTTGCTTTCACTAGTTTTGTCGTATTAGTGAACAAGAGAGTTATCAATGCTATTTGTTTAAATATGATTATGTACCTTATTTTCATCTAATCTTTCGGTACCACAACCCAAACTAAGCAATATCTCATATTTTCAAATGAGACTTATCAACCACAAGACGACAACATATATCTTCGATTAAGAGATCAGATGTTTAAATTTCTACCCTACAAGCAAAAAAACGATAATAATTTACTAAGATTTCAACAGCTAACAAACTTTTATCCTTATTTGTTTCTGCAAAGAACACGACCAAACCAGAATCCACCAGACATGGGAAGCACAATTAGTTCAGGGCACACAACATGAACAACTTCTGTCTGTCTCAGCATAGAAATTTCATTTCCAGCCAGAGAAAATATTAGATTATCTGAAAATGTTTATAATACCCTTTTTGTCTGTCTCAGGTTGAGAATTCAACATTTACATTCCAAATACCATCAAAACCAGATAACACAGCTATGTATGTACAATTTGAGGATTTTCAAAAGCAAAATGGAAATAAAGAACGTGAGTGAAAGTGAAGAACTTCAGAGATTCTCTTTCAAAATATATAGCTTAGCGAAAGAGAATATATACTCAAACCTGAGAAAAAAAAGTTGATGAACGAGTGAAGAGTTAAGAAATCACCTAGGATTACTAATCCTTGATGGCCTGGTTAATGTTGTATGTCAGATCTGTACAACTGTACTTTATAACCACGCAACTTCCAGATATCAGTTTCTATCAACCACCTCAGCAGGCAAGTTTAGATCAAAAAAGTTGCCAGTGACGACGTCATCTCTGGCACGCTTTCTAGAAGAGCATCCGTTCTCGTCGGAAGTCAAGCCAGTCCGTCGATTGCATTCTGACAATCCTCCTGCATTTGTACCATCAATGAAACTTGGAATCTTTCCAAAGCAGTAGAAGTATCTCTTATATATTGTCTAGACTAAAAAGAATATACATTTATCTGATGGAAGAAAGACCAAGCAATGTGCAACGATCTTGATTTAGAGTTGTAGTAATGCATGCATGTTTTCAACTAGAGACACTGTTAAGAGAGACCCATAGAATTCAAAATTTGTGAAATGACAGGGATGAATAAATGTAGTTGTAGGGTTATGTGGTATGTCCCGTAACATTAATCGAGGTGCGCGTAAGTTGGCCTGGACAGTCACGGATATCAAAATAAAAAAATAATAAGTGTAGAAAAGTACTCTCCACTTTACCACTTGTACCACAGTCTGATGGCAGATATCTGTCGGTAGTATTTGCTTTGCTGTTCCAAGAAGCAGAAAGTTCCAGCGCCTTCTCGATGCCTTTCGACTTGTATGGGGCAATATTGTGAATACCCAATTCAAGAGAACCCAGAAGATCATTCTCAATACAGTCATACCTGCATGAGAATAGGACATGAGTTCCAAGAGCTTTATATAGTTTACACACATTTAGATGAACAGATTGTTTTGTTACACTTACATCTTCTTGCAGAGAGTATCAGTGATAACCGTCAGATTAATGACTTGCATCCTTATCTCCATTACCTTATCTGTAGTGTATTGATCAAACGGTTCCTCTAAGAACTTGGAGAGCTTCTCAATATTTTCCTCGAGTTGCTGTTGTTGGTCCTCAAATAGATGCTGCTTTATCTCCCTTTCCTCCTGAGTCATCTCATCTTTGAATAGCTCATCCCCAAACATATAGAAGGCAAATGGATAGGAGTATGATAGAACCCGCCTTGATCGGAAAAGTCTATGCAGTCCATTGTTGACCCAACTAAAATCCCGGAGCATGGATTCCTTCTCTTCAGAAATAGAGATCTTATCTTGTATGGATTCCTTCAATTTGCTTTCAAGCTTAAAAGAATCTGTATGAGCTTTGTACCGATTATGATAGTGCATATAGCGATACAAATCCCGTTTTGCTCGTTCCGCTTTCTGTTCTGTTTCTTCTTTGTAACGCCCACAACTGTGACCAGAAATAGTCGACCAAGTGTGTTCTCGACCAGTGGCACCACCACACAGCCAACTGTACCAGAAGGATAGGAAGAATAAGCTTAGACACACTAGATGAAATTAGAACAAATAGCTAGAATAGAAATTAATAATTGGGTTCCATATATATCTAAGTAACTGTGAAATTATTTTTTAATGCATTTTGTTGTAAAGAATAACAATTAGAAAAAGAAAAACAGCTCTACTGTAAGAAACTTAAGCATTAAGCACGAAATGATGACTTTTATGAATTTAATTCAAATTTAGAAGACTTTTGAGTTATTATTTGATAAGTTCAAGGCAAAAATACCCATCTTTCACACTTCACACCTCACTACCTTTATTTCCTAAGATCATGGAAATATGTATTTCCTTAGAAAATAAAGAAACCATATAAAAACTGCGGAACTTGAGAAAATATTAAAAGTAGCCACCACATGAAAAAATGAAAATGATAATAATAATAATAATAAAAGCAATCCATTAGAGACTTGGCAGACATTAACTGCAAAGCAAAAGGAAATTAAAAACTCAAAGGAGTTGGACAATGACATTAATCTGATATGCACAAGTCCAACTGAACTGCAAGTATCCGAAGATTATTCGTCTGATATCAAACCTACGTATGAACTGTAAGTATCTAAAGAATACCACACTTGTGGATACTTGTAGTATCAGCCTCAGTTTCAGAAGTATATGACCAAACTATCTGCCAAACAATATATGACAGTGAACTATCTGCCTCAAGGTCTGGCAATATATAAAAGATATATAGCTATCTGAAAGTTTGCTTTCAGTTCTCGCTATATAAGTAGTTTTGAACAGAATGCTCCAGTCCAGCCTAAAACTTTTTTTCAAAAAATCCTATAACAAATAAAATTATTGCAGAAATAGTATGAACCTACCAAAATGCTTGTCCACAGATGCAGCTGACGAGGTTACAGCCACCATTCTTCTCAACAGGTTTGTGGCACTTTGGACAGGGCTTTGTGTGTACTGTAATCCAGTTAACTGTTTCAGATTCATCTCGGCACTTCTTAATCCAAAGTTCCCACATCAAACAAGAACATGGCGAGTGAGCTTCTGATAAGCAACTGAAACAAAATTGAAAACCACAAGAACATTCTACTTCACAAAACTCATCATCCTCCACACGTATAGCATTACCACAGTGAGGGGTACTTGGACACCATTTGACTCTCTTGTTATCCTCGATGTATGATTCAAGAAGAAAACGATCAAATTTATTGGCAAGGTCTGGATGCCTTTTACTAACTAGATTTCTAACGACAGCTTCATCACAAATAGCATTGCATTTATAAGCCATACATCTGATTCTCCGACTTTGACCCTCATTTATTTTCACAATGAAATGTTCAGTCCAGCCTGAAACAATAGATGAATTGATCTCAGAATACTTGTTTTAAGTTTTCAACAACGTAAGGAATGGTGCAGCTCAGGCAATTATTAGTAATTTAAATGAACTCTGCACAGTTTCATTGCATAACAATTGAATAAAACTAACATTTTTTTTATATCCGTGAGTGTCCAGGGCATCTGACGCACACCTCTACTATTCTCATGAATATACCAATGTCAAGGAAACCTCTAAAAAATTATTTCCTAGTTAGGTGGCTATCATGAATTGAACGCATCATCTCTTAGTTACTTATGGCACTCTTGACCACTAGACCACTCCAGATGGTTTACAACTAACAACATCACACACAATATTTACAATATCCGTTCGCAAGGCCATTGGAGATTTTTTTACCGAACTCCAAAACTAGAATGCATTGCTTAGTCATGTAAAAAGAACAAGGGAACAAGTTTTCTTTGTTTAACAAAAAAAAGTATCTATAATTTTAGAGGCAAAAAAATAAATAAATGCTTACAGTTATTGCAAAAGCAATGACCACAGTCCCCTCTAGTTGCATCATTGCCCTCTACTTCTTCCATACAGATATCACACATCACCATTGAGGAAGACTCAGAGGAACAATTACTTAAATTCTCATTCATAGTAACACCAGCTGTTGCAAACAAGTGATTTCTCCCTTTCTCGACAAGTACCGCAAACAATTTCTCGACATCCCATCGGTAATGAATGAGTAAGGTCCGAGCATGGTATTCCCTCAACGATAGCATATCCATTACTCTACGCATATCCTCCTTCTACATAAACAAAATAACTCCAAAATCAAATTCAAATAACGAAAAAGAACCAAAGCAACAATACAACAAGACAAATAGTGTTAAACCTGCGCCGCAAGGAGTGATTCTTTAGTAATAACCTGAAAACCACAAACATGGTATTCATAAGTTTGTTCGATTATAACATCAACCCAAGAAAAATTACAACATTATGACCCCAAATTCCGCCACCCCATCATCACAAACTCGGAGAAAATCATCTTTCCCCAAAAATAAACACACAACAATAACAACAAAAGGTCCAAAAGGTCCGAAAAGAAAAAACAAAGAATGTTATATTGTGTATGTGTTTCAACAAAACCAATCCATTCCCAAAACCCATAAGAAAAATTCTCGAAAATTGAATCGAGAAACAAGATTTTACAAATTTCAATCCACAACGAGAAGTAATCAAACGCAAGAATTAGAATACCTTAGTGGAAGGGCTTTTAGGGGCCCAATGAATTTCCGAATCCTCGTTCTCGAGGCCGTGAAGAGACTCTCGATCGGAGTCATAATAGTCCTCATCGCTGCTGATACAGTCCTCCATTGAGAAATCGAAGAACGAAAATAGGGAAAAGCGAATTTAACTCAGATTGAAAAAGGAAAAGCAAAGCTCAGTGATTAATTCGGCTAAGGTAAAAAAGATTAAAAAAAAAGTATTATAAAAAATTGATGATAAGATTCGAAGAATAAATCGGATCCGAAGAATCGGGTGTTGCCGGAGAACGCTCCCCTCCGGCGAGACTGATGGAAAATCCGGCGACGAGAGTGAAAGAACAACGACTAAACGGAGTTGTTCCGATGAGATTAAATAAAAACAAAAATTATTAAAAGAAAACAGAGAGAGCTCGGTGTTTATTAATGTAGTAGAAAGGGCTCAAGAGCAAAACGGTGTCGTATTTGGGGTTTTGTAAAACGACGCCGCTTTGGATTTTCCAATATTTGGTTCCGATTGCTAAAGAAGCTTGGAATCTCTTGTATTTTTTTTTTCTTTGAGTTCTATTATTTGAACCAATTCTTTCCATTTAAGTTAAGGAAAAGTTTGTTATAAAAATGTTTATGGTATTTTATCTGAATTTATTTCAATTCTATTGTCACAAGTTCGAATCTAAAAATTGATATTTAAGTTTCATATTATTTGAAAAGAGTAAAATTTTCTATATAGAATTTGTTGGTCTTCTTTCCTCAATAATATATGTATTCAAAAAAAAAATTAAGAATCTTTTTTTTTTTGTTTTTTTTTTTGGAGATAGAATTTTTGGTATTTTACTTTTATAAATTATATACTCGGAATTTTAATGAGTTGCCTTAAAATTATTCTACTTGTTTTCTTGGGAAAAAATTATTTTACTTGTTGATTAAGGAAATTATGGAATTTAATGTGACTCCTTTCCCTTCGAATATTTTTGGTTTTTTTTTACCGCGACAAGTAAAATACTTTAACTAATTAAGTAGTTAGTATTCGCAAATGTCCCATATAGAAATATCTGCCAATTATATAGTGTAAACTGAAGTACGTGGAGTTGATACACAAAAGAATCACATAAATATCCAAAGAGTTTATATCATAAGTCTGAACTCAAATCACATGCCACCATTTTAATGATCATAAAAAAAATCTCTTATAAGCAAAGAAAAATACTAATAATTAAAAACAAAAACAAAAAAAACTATGGTCATAAAAATGGTAGCATGTGATTTGGGTGCAGCTTTAACTCCACCCAAATCTTCCTCATCTAATAAGAAATGTAGTTCAGCCATATTAATATATACTTAATAAAAAAAAGTATTAAGTTTAAGTTTATCCACCCTCCAATTATTAGAATCTCAAAAAACAAAAAGAGTCTTAATTTAAAGATGAAGTTGAATGTCTTATTTTAGTATCATATTTATATGACCAACTTTGTAATTGTAATGCATGGTCAGATCTTACTTTAAAAATATATATGAGTGTTAAAAGTATATGAGTGTTAAAGTAGACCAACTGAAAACATATGAGTTTGAGTTGGGTTAAGAAATTGTTTTTTTATCAATTTAAATTTTTGGGTAGATCAATTTTTGGGTAGGTGTATTATAATAACTTGGTTGAGTTGGATTTCGGGATTGCGTCGATCTTCTATTTTCTCTTTAAAACTCCAATTAACTCATAAATTTATTTAAAAATAATAATAATAAAGAAAAAATACAAGCAAAAAATTGGCCAATCACATAACATCACCCAACCCAATCAAAATTTTAAAGTCATAACTAACTAAATCCAAAGAAAAATAATAACTCAGCCCAAATAGTGAGGTGGCGCAACCCGATTTCATTCCTCATTTCTCACTCATGTTTCTCGCCTCGCTTATTATTATTTAATTTCATACATGTTTATATTATATGTGTATAACTTTTAATTATGAATTCTTAGGTTTGAATTTACGGTTTTATTAGTTGTTTAATGACTCATGAAATATTGTATGAATACTTTAATATGTCCTAACCACCTTACCATTTTAATATATAACCTATAATAATGGTCAGTCAATACTAAACATTATAATTTACATCTACTTTCTCTTTGCGATTGATTTCCATTCCATCACGTTTATTGACGAAAGAAAGAGTTAAATGGGTAATATTTTATTTAGGATTTCTTTTAAAGCCTATTTTAACCTTTCTTTAAAATAACCCTATTTTAACCTTTGTTCAAACTAATTTTTTTTCTCTTTTTTAATCATGATGGAGTAGCTCAGTGGTTAAAGAGGCATTAAGACTTATAAAGTGATGGGTTCAATCCATGGTAACCACTTAGTTAGGAATTAATTTCTTTGTATGTCCCGTGATATTAGTCTAGATGTGTACAAATTGACCGAATTGTCATGGATATCAAAAAATAAATAAAAATAAGTTAGGATTGACCTGCCATTTAGTATTTATAGAGTATAACTAGTTGACATGGAATAAGTTGTATGTTTGTTTGGATTTAATTTGAAAGAATAATATCCATTCATATTGAATTTTCTTTCAAAATTCCAATTTATTTGTACTGTAAGGAGAATTATTGGGGGGAAAGTGATTTGGTGACTTTTGAAAGAATTTGAATACTTTTAAAATAGAAAAAAAAAAGATTAGGGATCATTTTTATAATTAACCAAAAATATTAATGAGGAAAATAAATTAATGGGAGAAAATAAAATACAATTATATATAATAACTCACTTTAATTGTTATCAAAATTAGCTGGAATAGCTCAGTTGGTTAGAGCGTGTGGCTATTAACCATAAGGTTGGAGGTTCAAGCCCTCCTTCTAGCGAGTTTTTATGATATTTCCATTTTTTTTAGTTGTTCTCAAATTGTTCATGTTTTGATTTAATAAACCATAACTTGTTGGTTATTAAACTATCATACATTTTTCATGCAATTTATCAATGATTGGTTGCTTAGACTAATATGAAAAGCAGAATCAATTAGCCAATTAAGAAAATTGGTGAATGAGAAACTCCAATACAGTTTATAATCTGCAAGTCATACAAATTGGGAGATATTGAAAATAATAATACTAAAGTAAAGCATATTAGAAAGGGTTTAAGATGCCTTTCAAAGAAAATAGATTAATATAAGTCAACAAAAACGTAATTTAACTATATAAAATAATACATGCAGAACTTAGGATGTTTTTTACCCAAAATAAAAATCATGTGATAAATTATATATTAGATTTATAAAAGAATTTGTTTTTTTCTTAAAGTATTCAACTATTTTTACCAAATCGTGAAAAATAACCATTACAAATCTCTCATTTTTAACGACATTCATTCCAACCTATATATTCTAATATTCATTCCAAGGATTTAAGATTAAATGTAGTGGACTTGCATACAATGGTCTATGATTGAAGGTTCAAAATTTATGGTTTAAGATTCCAAATTGATCGTTTTTGGATTTAAGGTTTGTATTTTAGGGTATAGGGTAGAAAGTTTAGGGCTTATGATCTTATATTTTAAGATTTATGGTTAAGGGTTGGTTTTCATATTGCAGAAAAGTTATATATTTGAAGGATGATAAACAAATTGTCGATGGACAATTTCACTAAAAAAAAGGTCAGTCTTAAAATAAATCAAAAAAAATTTAAAGAATCCACCAATGTTAGATTTTTTTTTTTTTTTTTCTTTTAACAAGTTCTATGTTCCTTCAAAATTCAAGTTTTCAATTTCCATATTTGAAACATCTACTTTGATATTTGTAGAAATATATTTCTTTTAACTGCAAGGAGATTCTTCTAATTCACATTATAAATGAAATTGTTTCCTTTTTTAAAAAAAAAAATGGTAAAGAGATTCTTCTTTTTTCTAAGAACAAATTTAGCAGGTTAAGAAGTGAAGCTGCTTCTCAACAAAATTGTCATTTCCTTGATATCACTAAGACTAATAAATTCAGCAGCATCATTCAAAAATTCAAATATGCAAGTAGATAGAGCTCAAATAATAATTCAAAATCAGAAAAACTAAGCCCTGTATCCCTACATTGATTTAGTTTGCATCTGCAAAGTTGATTACTTGTTATACAAGTGGACAGCAGTGAAGATGAAGAACCCAGCCATCTGCACCACAATTCAATGGGTTATATCAATGTGTTTATATCCACTTTTTTACTAAAAATTGAAAACTAAAAAAAATCAAATGGTTCTTTTAGAAAAATGAAATACCATGATAAGAAGTTGCATGATAAAACAAGCACCATTTTAAAAAATCAAATAGTCATCGAACAGAACTTGTGGTTAAACGAGTCTAAGAAGAGCTTCAATAACAATGAAATGAAATTTAGGTATTAAAAGAACCGTACCATTGAAAATGATGCTCCATAGTACGGATAAGCAGTAGGAATGAATCTTTCATATTCATTGTGCCTAAAGGGTCTCACTGGAATCTGCAATATAAGAATGTTCAAGAATCAAGAACCGATGAAGTTTCCATCCAATGTTTATTTATCAGCAGATTAATTCAGCAATTGTATTCTTAGAAAATAATGTTATAAAAACAATATGCATAGACAACATTTAATGCCTTCTCAACTCGATCCCAGGCTGAGCCGACATTTCTTTAAACACGAGTTGTAACAAAGTTTGTGGTAAACCCTAAACCCCTCACCCCTCTAACGAAAAAGGTAAACAAACCATTTGGTGATTATAGCCTCACAATTTTGTCTTAATGGAGAAGTTTATGGAAAATATTGATAGGCCCTGATGTATCTATTTCATATATCAATCAAAAGTTATATTTCCTAAAGAAAAATAAAAACTAAAAGTAAACAGAGTAGATGCATGGACTCCTGTGCCAGAATATTCATAAACAGGCACTAGTGTGTTGTGGACAAATATAATTCACAATGCACAATGTTTTTTTTACAAAAAATATAATTCACATTTCTTTGTTAGATAAGGAAAATTCTCTTTCAAAAAAATGTTTTAACTACCATCCAAAGGTCTTGGGAAACCAAAACGTTACGGATTTAATCCAGAGTAGCCACCTACTACTTAAGAATTCATTTTCAAAAGGGTTTCCTTGGCAACAAAATGTTGAAAGATCAAGTAATTTATCCAGCGAAAATAGTCAAAATGTGCGTAATCTAAAAAAATGTTCAAGTCTCATTTCCTCGACCAGATGGAGATCACAAGCTTTCCTACCATATTAGCTAAATAATCAAGCCACAAACTAAAGTGAATGCCCGAGTGTGCTCTGTATCCGTGTAAATTTGAAAATAGTGATTGAGTTCCATCTTAAACAAAGAGCAATTGGCATAATTTCCAATTTTCCAGAATTGATGGTCGCAAAATAAACATGGCAATCTACTTCTAGCTATAACATCCATCTTATTCCCTTCATAGATCATAATTAGTATGCATCAAGAAAAACTCGAGTATTACCTGCTTTGATAATGACAAGGTAGTGTAGCCAAGTTTTTGGTACTCGACCTTGAACTGGAATACTCCATATACATCCGGAACTTTAAAGGCAGTATAATAAAGACCCTACAAGAGAAAGTAGCTATAATTATTCAGGTTCAATCAAATCCATACGTAAAATCAAACAAAATAAATTATAGAAAATAAATTTCTACCTTGTTGTCGGTTGATAAAGTTTTCAAAACATAGGGGCTCATCATGTAAAACTGCACCTGGACGTCATCAGTCACATATGGCTCCCATGCCTTACCAGACCACTGGTATACCTCGACTGAATATTCCTTTAAAACAAAATCCAAATGGTCAGAAGAACTCCAATGTTCTCATTTCATTAGGTATTTAGCCTTTCTGAAACTGGAATTACCAGTTCATCATTAATCCTGTACATTGCTGGTTCATCGGTTTCCCCAACTTTGTGGTGCCTAACATTCACAGCCTACAAATACAAGCATCAATTTGTGATGTAGCGGTTCGAAATAGCATCTACTATGCGATTCTAGAACAAGTTCGTACCCAGTAGAAAATGCCAAAATTTTAAATTGGAGTTACATGATAAGACAACCAAAAAACTGGCTCACCTTAAGATGGCCTCTCTCGTGGAAAACCCATTTGCTTAGTTCAATAGAAAACTGCTCATTGCCTGACTTATCATACCTATATCATCACAACATAATCTCTTCAACAGTTCAGAAGTTTGCAAAATACTAATAATTGCTAAGAAACCTTTTGTAATCATTTGGTTTTTTATTTTGATTCTTGAAAATTAAGTTTATAAGTACTACTCTCACCATTGAGTTCCCTTGTTTTATCATACACTCCACTTTTACCTACGTTTACAAAAATTAACCTAAGTTCTGAAAAGTAAGAAAAAGAAATAGTTTTAAAAACTTGTATTTACGTTTGATATTTAGCTAAGAGTTCAAATATTTTCAAAAACAAAAGAAACCAAGTGGTTATCAAACGAGGGATAGTTCTCAACTGCTCAAGCAATATTCTTGGTTGAGGATTCCTAATCCAGATTATTCAGAGGATCAAACCAACCGTTTATTAATAACTGGTGCAGCCTCATTAGCTTTCCCCCATCAGTTAGATAATATCTTACAACTTACAAGTATATAATGATTGATGGTTGCACCAAAAGATACACTAGCGAGTGATTGAGAATCATTTTCAAGTTCAATTGACAAGCCAAAAACAGCGACCACTATTCCACATTAAGATGCCACAATAATCATCAAGACATCAACCATGCCTAAATTTCTAATAAGAAGAATCACAGAAATTTTAAAAATCTGATCATAACTTTCAGAATCTACAATTGTGAATATTTTTCAAGTAATACAAACTAGTTCGGGCATTTTCACTTACTTGGTCGGACTCCCTGCCTTCTGCACCCCAGATTTGAAAAATCTATAAATAAAAGAAAAAACTTTATTATTAAGAGATCCTGAGATAGCAGAAGAAGTAATAAGGTTAGTTAGAGGTCAATAAATTAGAAGTGTTCCATACCGGTTGCTAAACAAACTTAATGATCCAGAGATCAAAATTCGGGCATTATTTCTTGCCTGCAACAGAGAAAGAATGTTAATCCCTGTTTTTTTTTTCTGATAAGGAAAGAAAAACTTGTCTATATAATACTTCATTATTTTTTTTCTCGAACTTTATGCTCTAGTAATATAGAAACAGATCATCAACAGAGATGCATTGAACAAAAGGCAAAAATTTTAGCAACAACAGACCTGTATGACTGAAACCAGAGAGATAGAAGATCCTGTTAGTTGTGGAGGGCTTGATAGCTTCGACTTAGGGTTGGCAGAATACGCTGAGGGAGATGCTGAAAGAGCTTTAAGCACCTGGAGAATAAAAGAATAGAGCTTAATACATAAAAATGGTAATGCCAATTCACACTTGTGGTAGTAAGTAGTAACTTCCCAAAGCATTGACAGAACCACATTCTATAAAGAACCTGTAAAGTAAACACTACCAAGTGTCTTACCAATCTATTAGCAGGATTCAAGGTATGGCCAATCCCTTGGAAAAGTACAGGAGCCTGTGTGGAACATTCAACCGAATAGTGATTAGAAATAAGCATTAAAATAACAATGACCATTGCCATAAAAAAATAGAGTTAGTACAAAATGGATGAATTCAAGACGAAAAGTAATTAAACAGAAATGCATTCATGAACGGCCAACAGCAACAGTCTCAGTAATTTTGAGCAGCCATTAGACACTAACTAATTATGTAGACTATAAACAACTTTTTCTCCTGTAATCCAACCGGTGTTGGAAGATAGCCAAGCAAAACGATGCGACTAAATGATGAAAACTACTATCTTTCCGAATCTCTTTCTAAATTACCAAAGCATAAAACTTGCCTCAATTTTCTGGCTTCCCACAATTACATCAGACTTGATCAAATCGTCACTGGCAATCAACGTGTGATCTCCCTTTGTCTCTGATACTGCATAGCTGGTGTGGTCAATGACTAACGCAGCTGGATCCTTTAACATAATACTTCTCATATAAGTATAGAAAGTACACAAAAAGTAAAACATAATCCATTTCCTCGAGGGAATTAATAAATATATTAATTTTTAAAAATAATGTTTCAGTAGAACCTTCTTACGCTCTATAGAAAGAATATCACAATAGTATGACAAAAAAAAAAAGGTTAACATGTTCAAGATATCCACCTACCTCATCAAAATCAACACCACATTCAGTGGCAATTTCTCGAATCAACTCAGATGCATTAGAATCAGCAGCCAGAATTAGATCATGCCCAGAATCAACAAAATCCAGAATAGAAGCAAGATCGACGGATCCCCCAAGACCTACACAACCCGATAAATGAAAAACCGCAAACAATTAGCGCAATATCAATGCAACCCATTACGAGTAATTAGGGGCCACATAAAAAAAACTCGATAAATCCCAAACAATCAAAACCCCAAAAGACCCAATGTCTCCAATTTCCAAATGGCAAATCAGAGGACGAAATTAAGAAATGCTTACGGTCAATCGTGGGCGCAAACAAGATCAATGCGTCATAGAAATAGTGCCCATATCTCTGCAGGGAGATCTTGGGATCATCGGCGAGCTTGAAATCGAGATTGAACCCTCGGGAGTGCAGGGATTTGAAGAACAAAGAGTGGGAAGATTTGATGGCAAAGTCGTCGAGTAAGACAAGGACTTTACGATCTGTGGGGTTTTCGGGGGAAAAGGCATAGCAGAGAAATGGAAGAAGAGAAATTAGGGCAAAGATGGCTATGGATTTCGCCATTGCAGGGTAGGGTTTTGGAAAGTTGCACAGTCCGAGACGAAGATCGGAGATCTCCTTTGCAGTCGTTTTGTGAAGAAATGTATGAGTCTGCGGAAGAAGGGTGTATTTGAAGTTTGGCCCCCAACTGAGACAATAATCACAAAACACCCCCCAATAGTTGGAAGAATTTGCCAAATGACCCTTTACTTTAGGCTCTTTTTTAATAGAAATCACAATTCACCACCTTTTTTTTGGAGTTAGTTTGAATGACATTTTGCTAAGAGCAAGTGTGGTGAGTTAATTTAAATAGTTAAAAATTGAGGAATTAGGGTAAAAAACTGATTTGAATATGATATTTTGGGAGAGTCAGAGACAGTAGCTTATTCGATATAGATTTGAAATAGTAAATTATTTTGGGTGGTTAAAAACAAATGATTATAAATTAATGATTAAAAATGAGTTATCTTAATTAGTTTGAAATGAAAAATTATTTTGAGTAGTTAAAAATAAATAGTTGTTTTAAGTAGTTACAATTGCTAGTTTGGATTTAGTGTTTGAGGCGTGGGGCATGTGACTAGTGAAAATTCATTAATAAATCTTCCATAAATACAAAAAACAATCACCCCCTTATGTATATTTCAATTATTTTTATAAGAGCGCTATGGCTATTTTAATTATAGCATTATCTTAGAAATGTTTTTTTTTCTTTGCACATTTCGACTATGACATTCACCAACTCTTGATTGTAAACTAGTTATTACATTGATTAGAAATTATATGTGGCATTAATATAAAATTATACCGGTTGGAGATTGTATGCGACACTAATTAAAGATTGTTTGTAACAATAATTGAAAATTATATATGCTCTAATTGAAGACTATCTGTACGCTTTTTTAGTTATTAAGTTGTATAAAATGTCACCATAACTCTTATAATTTTAGCAACCATAAGATTACATGTAACGGCCCAGGTTTTCATCCCGGTCTTCCAGGTATGTCCTAAGGGTATTTTGGTAATTTGGTCAGGCCGTTAGGGCCGTTTCTGTCTTTCTCAGCTATTAATATTCTTGGATGGTCAATAAGATTTTTACTGGATTGAAAATGCATCAGTTGGGATTCGAGCCCGGGTGGCTAAGAAGTTAGCAATGAGGTTTTGCCAGTCGAGCCACAGGCAATCATTGTTACTCATTCCGCAGGTTATCTTGGTTTGCCTTGGTTTTCGGGATTTAAGTGAGTTTGATTAAAAAGAAAAGAAATAGGTTTTTGTCCTTTCCTCCTTCCCAAATTCACTTTGCCGCACATCCATCCTCTCCAAGCCCTTTTGCCGTGCGTTTTTCCTCCCGAGAGCTCCGTCGTTTCGATCGTTCCGGGTAAGCGTTCCTCGATCTCTCCTTGTTGTTGGTTCCTTTTTGGTGGTGATCATGCTGGCCGAGAGAGGGGATTAGTTTGAGTGTTGGTTGTGTTTGTTGCAGCCCAGCCCAGCCGCCTCAGCCCCGTCGCAGCCCCAGCCCTGTCGCGATCGCTCGCATCACAGCCCTGCCCGTCGCTCGATCCCGCCAACCGCAGCAGCCCTGTCGCGCCGCACACGAGCACAGCCTCGTTGCGCCTCGTCCACCAAGACGTCTCGCATGCCCAAGAAGCGCCCGTTGCGACCCTGCGGACGCGCGCAATGAGCAAAGATGTCCGCACTCCGTCGCCGAGTGTGTGCCTTGCGTACCGTCCATCCGCGTAGCGCCCATTTCGTGTCGTGTGAGTTGCTCCCGACCGAGCCGAGTTCTGTTTGCATTTTGCCTAAGTCCTATAAATTGTGTTGTTTGTTGTTTGTCTGTTAGGTTCCCGATAGCTAGCTCGGGATCGGTTGCAGCCTAGGATCTTTCTTGTGTGTGTTTGCCTTCCGACCTAGGTAAGGATTTCTTACCGGAGTTGTGTGGGCCCTGCGGTATTTTTTGTGATTGTTGATTGTATGTACGTGTATGTTTATCAACATGTTAGTGGATAGGTGCTCTATTCTGAATTCCGACTGGCATGATTCTCGTGTTATTTCTCATGTTAGTTCCATGCTAGGTTGTTCTGTTCTGGCATGTTCGTTATCTGTTCTTGCTTCGTAGTATCATGTTAGGTTCATTGTTTCTGCTGAGCACGTATTAGAATGTTTGTTGTTATCTGTTTATAGCTTAGAGTTCTGATAGGTAGCATCATCCGGGCGAGGATGCATAACGTAACTTGCATCCGTGGCAGGGACGTGCAAGGCAGTACTCCGTCCCTGATCTGTCGTTAAGGTTTAGCTAACCCTAACGACAACCCAGTGCAATCTTGGGTGAGGGTGGCAGACTGTTAAATGCCCCAACGGTCGGGGGAATGACGAGACATTGCCTTGTCCCCGGAAGTCGACATAACCACAGCGTGTCGGTAGTAGCCCTTGATTGCCACCTGATAGGGTAAGAACCGGTTCCTGGTGTAAGCCTACCACGGTCGGTTTCTTAGCCTCAAGTGCGGTGGTACAGGCTGACATAGTCATAGCGTCCTGGTCTCACACCACTATGTTCAGTGACACCGATCCAGAGATTCTTTTAGGCATGTGTACTAGACCAGGGCAGCATGCTCTAGACTCAGCACCTCCCTGGTTTGCAGCAGCATGCGGTGCGCGCACACGCTCATTACAGCGCCGATTGGAGAGCTCCTCGGGATCTTGAGTTCAGTGCACCTTTCATATCGACAGTAGTAGGAAAGCTGAGGCCGAGATTAGTTTCTCGTAGAGTATCGAGATGCGTTGTAGTTTTTCGGAGTAAGACCGTAAGATGGCATCCGTGGTATTTATGTATGGATTAAAGTGTTGTGCTCTCTTCTATGTTGTATTCATATCTTGCATACTTTCTGCTAGATGACTAGTTGTACCGTATTGTACCCCGGTTGGGGATTCTTACTGGGTAATTCGTTACTCACCCTTATTTTGTGGTTTTCCACAGGTAATCAGGGCGCGAGACAGGATGGCTGATGGAGGAGCTGCGGATCATGGAATAATTGCTGTTTTAAACTCTGAGTTTATATATATGTTTTTAGTTTGTCCTCTGAATGCATGTAGTTGGGCACGGAGCCCGTAGGATGTTTTCTGGTTGTTTCGGATTCGACTCGACATGTTTGTAAATCTGTTTGGGGTTTCGAATGTTTTTAATAAATCCCTGATCAGAGTATGTTTTAAACTGTATTTAGCTTGGAACAAGTGCTTGGACACAGGGACAGGTTTCATGACTTTTGATGCTTGTTGTTAAAGTGATTGTTTACAATTTTTATTTTCATTCATAATCTGGAAAACAATCTTGCTAATTATTTTTAAGTTTTAAAAGCATGCATTGAGGTAAAGGCCTAGTTTAGGACTTCTTTCGAGTTGGGTCTTTACATTACATGCTCGAATCTTTAATTAAATGTTGAATAAAAAAGTAACAAACTAAATAGTTATAGGGAAAAATATATTTTTAGTCATCTAGTTCAAGAAATTTCAATTTAATCTCTACATTTTAAATTTGAATTTTTTCTTCATAATATTTCAATTATACTCACTTTTACACTTTGTATATATTTTAAAACTTATGTGATCTTAAAAGTTAAATTCACATTTAAATTAAAATAATTATTTCATTCATTGTTTTGTTAAATTTAAAATTAGTCTAATAATCATTTTAGTCAATATTACTTTTTATACGACTAGACATTTTATTATCAAATGACTAGAAATGTATTACGATTGCAATTAAAAATGATTTAAATATTGTTGTCATAATACTAGAAGAAAAAGTATACTCATTTTAAATGCCAAACAAGGTTTTGACTATAGCTCATCTACACAAAAACTACATCAAAACGAGTTTTTTGCACAATTCTCAATTTTTAATTACTCAATATAACTCATCAATATAACTCTTTAACCTAAAAATTACCTAAATATATCAAACAAGCACCCCCTATATCTCCTCCCCTTCCCAACACCAATTACCAAAATTAGATTTTAGTACCACCACTCCACACACCAATATTTTTCCAATAAGTTTTACCACTCCACGTAATAAAAAATAGGGGAAGTTTTTTTTAGTCTTTTGAGTTTGAAGTATGATTTCAGTTCCATCTATATGTTTTAAAATTAAAAAAAAAATTATTTCAATAATTATTACTTTTGGTAGACAAAATAATAAAATCAAGTCACATAAAATAATATTAATAAAAAAGATGATTAAATAAACTTTAAATTCTAATATATATAGGTGAACTAATTATTACTATTTTTTAATTTTGAAAAAAGAAGAAGTAATTATTTTAATTTTTACATGAATTTAGTTAAAAAAAAACAAGTATAAAAGTAAACTAAAAAAAATTGAAACACACACAAAATCAACATCGTTTAAATGACTGAATGGGTGAGTGACGCAATGATTTCATTATTTGGTTGTAAACTAGTTTAACATCAATGTCATAGATTCGATTCGATTCGAAAATAAATAAATATTTTTTCATTTCAAATCACTTTCAATCATCTATACCTTTCCCTCCTCTCATTTGCTCAACATAATTCAACCAACTAAAACATAATTAGAGGTGGTAATTCAAATTCTTCAAATTTTGTTTCATTATAACATAAGAACACATTGGTTCTAAAAACATATTACTTTTAGTTTCTCAAAAAAAAAACATATTACTTTTAACTCAAACTCATCATCATTAGTGAAAAAAAAAAACAAGAAAAATAGAACCTTGAAAGTGACAGCAAGAACATAGTAGCTATGGGCCAAGCTAGGTAGCTAGGTGAACGAAAATGGGAATTGAAATCTTGAAATCTTGTAATCAATTTCTACAAGGCTTCATCGAATTGCACAAAAACCAACAAAAACAAGAGCCCCGATTTTACTCTCAATTCAATTCCACATTCTTTGACTGTTTGTTAGCTCCTTCAAATAATTTCTTCCTCATTTCTTTCCCTTTGTTTAATTCCATTTTCCTGGAAAAGGACACAAAGAGGGTTTCTGTTTCTGCTCTTCTCTCTGCAAAAATGGCTGCCACTGCTCTGCTTAATGGCCCTTTTACCCCTTCCCCATAGGTTTCTTTCACTTTCCCTCTAATGGGTTTTCTTTGTTTCTTCATTTTCTCAAAAGGGTTCTCTTCTTTTTCCTCTTTAACTTTTCTGCATTTCTGGGTTTCTTTTCACATTTTGCTTTCTGGGTTTCTTCTGCTTCTGATCTGCCTTTATCTGTGGAGTTTTTGTGTTCTTTCTCTCGTTTTTCCAACTGGGTTTGGATTTTTTTTTTCTTTTTTTTTTTGGTCATTCAAGAACATTTTGGAGATGGGATTCGAATCTTTAATTTCGTGGTTATTAGATTATACATGATGTTATTCGAGTTCATATGTTGTTGGCCTTAGTTTTGCCTTTTTTTATGCGTTTTTGTCTTAGTTTTTGTGGAATGTGAAGCTAATTATTGCTAATCTAATGCTACTTAGGACTTGAATTAACTTTTGTTGTTTGGTTGTTAATGTCTTTGCTATTATGTGCTTGAACTTTCCCACTTAAACTAAAGATGGGAATATGTTATTTATTTTGGGAGTTTGACTTCTGGTTTCTTTTTTGAGTCACCATCATAACTTGGATCTTGACATAATTATTTGGATTTTGAATCATTATGCCCAAGTTATGATGAAATTCATAATGAATTGTCGTTTCTTTGAGCTTACATTCAGCAAACCTAGGACTATAATACTTCTTAGATTATAGTTTCAAAAAAAAAAAAAAAATCTATCCCAGATTCAAGTTCTCTTTTTTTTTGTTTTTGGTTAGGACATCCCAGATTCAAGTTGAATTTGAAAATGTATGTTGCTTTCACTTTTCAATTATTTGGCATGGCTCTGCTTGTGGAATTTTACAAGGAATCTTACAGCAGTACCGTATTGAAGGTTCCATCAGGAAAGATCTAGATAGGAAACTTGAAAGTTAGTCATAAGATGTAACTGAATTTACAACTAGTGGGGATCTACTTTTACTGGATTTTCTCCAGTTTTCTTGGATTTTCGAAACCTTAGTTATGTCGTAGAAAGAATGCCTACCCGTCATTGAAGTTCGAATAACCCGATTGACGGGATGGGGGAACATAGGTATATGGAATGGGCAAAAGATCATGGAGAGCTAGAGACTTGATTAGATCTCAAGAAAAAGTGAATGCTATATAGCGTTGTTAAAGAAGAAGAAAGTAAAGTACAATTCTGTTTTGTGATACTTGCTTGCCTCTGAAGGAAAATACTTTTTTTAGCTTGATATTTTCTTAGAGTCTCTTGATTTACTAGATTCTTTTGAAACTTGCTAAGATAGACTGAAAATAAGTGACTTCATGTCGGTCAGCTCACGAGTTGGAATGCCAACAAGAGCAACAACTCAACGGCATCAATGTATACCTATGGACCAAGAGTTTAAGGGTTCAATCTCCCACCCATTTATGAACTAAACAAAAGAAGCTCACGACTCAGAGTTGGAATGAATTAGGCCATACTATATATTCCTCTAAACTGTTGTAGATGTCTGTGTTGTCTGTTCTATTCTCGTTTTAAGAATTTTTAGAGACATTTTTGGTCAGGTTCTCGCTGTTGACTTATGAAGTACAAACTAGTCTACATTATCATTTATCATGATTTCATACTTTGATTTTTTTAAAAAACTTCAATATAAACATTATAAAAACATGGTGCTTCAGAGTGAATCTTCTGGCTATTTTCATCATAACTTTATGAAGTGTAATGTGTACTTATGTTTTTAAAATTTACAGGCTGAGACTAAGTGCCAATTGATTCTTTCTGGTTTCACCTTCAACCATGAAAGCTGGATCAAAGAGTGGATGGCATTCCTTCAAGTCTCTTCATTTAAGAAGTAAATCAGCCAACAATTTGTGCTTGCTTCAGAAGGTGAAGAACTCCGCCAGTACTCCGGGCGAAACTCCAGTCTATCTCAATGTCTATGACTTAACACCGGCAAATGGCTATGTTTACTGGGTTGGCCTCGGCATCTTTCACTCCGGTATAGAAGGTTAGTTTACTTTGCAGTCGTATGCATATCTAATAGCGAACAACAATTTTGTTCTTATTTTTGTTGATGAAGGATCTTCAGATCCTCTCCGTAAGGAGCAGAGCTTCAATGACATAATGTATGACTTATAACCAAGAGGTTACGGGTTTAAATCCCGATTATTGGTGAATTAAAAAAAGGAACATGAGTTCCTCACAGATGGTAATGTTACTAATCCAACCATTCAGTAGCATGTTTGCAGCCAAATCAATACAATTAAACTGACTTCTGCTGCTGTTGCCACACTTATTTGAAAAAAAAATAATGAGCTGCTACTACTTTATTATATTAAGAAGGTTGTTGCTAAAGTCAGCTCAAGAGCTTTTTTGAAAATATTCTGTTCCTTGATTCAATTTTGGATCTGAAAGAAATGCCTATTGGTGTAGATTATTCAAGGATGTTATTAACTGTGTTTACAGTTTACGGCGTTGAATATGCCTTTGGAGCCCACGACTACCCAACGAGTGGTATCTTCGAGGTCGAACCACGGACATGCCCTGGCTTCAAGTTTAGGAAGTCAATTTACATTGGTACAACTTGCTTGGACCCAATCCAAGTTAGAGACTTTATGGAGCGTCAAGCTGCAAACTATCATGGCGATTCATATCACTTGATCGTGAAGAATTGCAACCATTTCTGTGAAGATATATGTAAAAAGCTAACTGGGAAATGCATACCGAAATGGATTAATCGACTTGCTAGAATAGGTATGCACATTGTCATTTCTCTTGCCCCAAATGCTTGTCATTTCACGCTCAATTCTTCGCAGTTTTAAACCGGAAACCCCTCTTTGGTTTCGAAAAGGAATCTTCAACCAATTTGGAGCAATCTTTTTGGTCTAGCCATTGCATTTCTGAATTTTGCACTTGCAGGTTCAAAATGCAACTGCATACTCCCCAAAGCACTCAAGGCGACGTCCACGCAACACGACCCAAGATTTGAAGGACAGGACAGCGAAAAGAAAAGGCTAAGAAGTGGCTTCAGTTGCTTATCCTCAATCTCCATGAATCAGAAGGAAGTTTCAATATCTTCACTCTTTCTACACTCCCACTATAAAGGCTGCCTACCTCCATGGGAACTGAAAAGATCGAAAAGTTGGTCGTTCAAGTAAGGAGAAGACGACTTACCCCGATCCGAGCCGCTGACAAGCTTCGATCTTCGAGTTATTGGGATAATAGCCATGGGAGCTGACTGGTTTGAGCTCTGAGGATTATTGATTGATAACAGAAGCTTTAATCCCTCTCATTTTCTCTCTATTTTATGTTTTTTAGTCTCTGTGAGGCTTTGTTCTTATCATTAACTTGGGGGCTGATTCATCCATGATGTGGAGTTGTCTTTTGGCAGAGCTTAGGAATCCAATTATAGCTGGTTGCCAATGTATATTAGTTGTTCATCTAAATCTCTTAGCTTATCATTGTCTTGGCAGGAGATCACAATTTTCTTTTCGAGTCCAACATGTCAGAGTGAAGATTTGAACGTCTAACCAACATACTTTAATCAATCGAGTTACGTTTAAGTCGGTGACGGTGAGAACGAGAAATAAGCCTTCCACTAATAATTTGATCTCAATCCACAACTCGAACCTCGGGCCGAAACTCAATAGACCCCTTAAAGTTATAACCGTTGATAAAAGAAACATTACATGGACAAACGACATCTTGCGCAACGGCCCTAAAAATATGGAATAACAAGATCCAAGATCTCAAATAGAGAGACCAACATGTTAATATAAACAAAAATGTTCTAAGACATTGTGGATCATATTCTAACTTCCAAAATAAACTCATCTTCCTTTTTCTTTTTCCTTTTGCTTTTGCTTTTTTTGTTGAACTGGAAAGTAGATTTATTACAACTGTCCAAGAACTTTTTTTTATTATTATAATTATTTGGAGTCCAGTATCAGGTTAACAGAACAATCCAAATAAAAGCTCAAATTTATTAATCATTACAACATTATGCAGAACATGATTTCATTCTCAATCATCAATATTTTTCAGTTTTTTTTTTTTTTTAATGTCTCAGCTTCCTTTAAGCTAATAAATTGGAATAATTGATTCAAAAATAGATGGTACGGATTTTCACGATCAAATCCATAACTTTAAAGATGAAATTGATTATTATCAAACCGCAAATCAATTTTAAGCAATTTAACCCAACAAAAACACACCAATACATAAAATTCAATTTCCAAACGGTTAACATCAATTTTGAATATAACATAATAATCATAATCATAATAACAATCAACATCAAGTCAACTCAAAGTTCAATCCAATCTCCATTCAATTTCCCCAATTCCTCTTCATCAATCAATGAATGATCGCCAAATCTCCTTGATTTTCCGATTTTCAAATTTTCAACAAAAATGGGGGAAAGGCGGCCAATGCGTACCTAGCAAGAATAGGGCACCTATTTTGGTCGAAAAAAAGAGAGACGTTCATTTGTCCCGTCGGAACTACAACTAACAGGGAGGAATGAAATACCCATTTATGCAAGGAATGTGGGAGTTAGTGGGAAAGAAACTTAAGCTAGACGGTGACGGAAATGAGAAATGTATATCTTGATTCTTGCATGTTTACATATTTGATAATTTTTTTTCTTCTCTTTCACATTTAATCTTTAAATAAGGGTCTTTAGTTGGTATAAATATTATTCAATGAGTACTTTCCTTTAATAACTAATTATATAGTTCAAGTTTAATAGATATATTTCATAAAAATTTAATTATTGAAAATATTATGAATATAATTATTTATAAAAGAATACTACTAAATAAGGAAAAATGTGTTAATTTCAGCGGAATGAGAATTAGATTTTGTGGTGGGAGAAGCTATTTTCCAACCTCATCCCACCTCATGGACATCTCTATAGATGAGCATTTCGATGAATTATGACCTATGCGAGTGATTGTGCAAACGAATCCTTGTTTGGATTTCCGATGATGCATGGATCAATGGAGGTAGAGATAAAAGTGGGTTATTTTATTTGACATTGATCTTTGGTAGGAATAAAGACTGATCGCTTCCAGATTGTTTGTCAGTACTAGAGCGTCCTCCAAGATACGAACGTGTTAAAAAGGCAGTAGTTATAAAAAGTTTTGAGTGATTACGAAAGTTTTAATGAAAATAACACCTCGTTTGGATACAAGTGTTATTAGTTCTAAAAAAAATTAAACAAAAAAAAACACTTGTTTAGACAAAAAGCTTATAAGTGGTTGTCCCAAAAAACTATCATTTCGATAGAGAGACTTATAAATGGCTACAATAGAAAATATCTGTTTCGGTAGAAGGTTATGAGCGACTGATTATATTAGAAGTAACATTATATTTAGAAGGTATATGAGGTTCATGGTGGATATTCTTCTATCTAAATGTGAGATTGAGTAACTCTTGAACAAACTCTCATAAACCTTCCATCCAAACATATCTTAAGCGGTTTTATTGTCTTGTTTCTTTCAACTATGACATTTAGCAAAACTCGAATGGTACGAGTACAAATATTAGAAGTATAGAGATAAAATCAAGAAAAAAGTACAATATAGGGACTAAAAAGTGGAATTCAACCTATTTTTCTTACTTGTAAAACTAAGGAATTTTGAAAGCTAAAAGTAGACTTTATAAGTTCATGCATGGTCAAATTAGTGATTATGGACAAGTGTTTTTACTTTTTTTTTTTTTTTTCATGCTGTGTTAAAGACATTCTTTGTCCATATTATGGAAAATAAGAATCTTTGATGTGTTATGTAAAGCCAAACAATGTGGTGCCAAGCAAAATTAATTGATTGAAGCATGGACATGATGTCCCCTGCTATAACAGTCTTGAATTATATTAGGAACTGTGGGGGCAAAATCTGGCCTACAATTTAACACTTGAATTATTGTAAACTCATGGCATCAATGTACCTTACAATGAACATTTGAATTGTAAGAATTTAAGGCCATATGCCCCACAAAGATAAGGCCATATTCCCTACAATGACTTTTCTAATCACACAAATGGTTATTGTTGAGAATCCTTTCTTTTCATTTCATTGTCTCTTCCAGATTTACCTTGTCAGGCTAGATTTTCATTTTCATTTTTTGTTTTAAAAAAACACATAGAATTTGTTTTTATTCCACAAAAATTATGACTGAAAATTTGAACTCATAACCTCTTACTTATTATGTAGTTACCACCAAACTCCTCATTTGACCAAAAAATAAATAAGAAATCTGTTTCAATCATTATTTTTTTTCTATGAAAAAAGATCCTTGTATATTTGTTTTTTTGCTTAAATACTCTCCAAGATACTTGAAAAATTATCAATTTAGTTCATCTTACCACAACATTTTCTTTACCAGATTTCTTAAAATGCAACTACAAAGCAGAAGTTCGCCATGAGTTCAAATCTCCCACCCGAACAAGTTCTAATACTAAAAAAAATCTATTGGTTAAATCAATTATATTTAAATTTTCAAACCAAAACCATCTTGGTCATTTTTAAAATGAAGTTTGAAGTACAAAATATGAATGTGTTAAAAGTACTACACATAAAGAAAAAAAAATTTACCATCAACAACATATTTTACCTCTTATATTATATTCATGACAAATTTTTTAAAATAATTCATTTATAGCATATTGATTTCTATCACTCAACTAATGATAGAACTCAATTTGAATTCAAGCAGTGATAGAATACAAAATTGAATTCAATCTATCATTTATTGAATTATATCACTAATAGAACTCAATTTGAATTTTCTGATACAAATGAATTAATTTCAATTTTGTATTATAGATGAAAATATTTTACTCTTTTTTGTTATACATGCAAAACCCTCTAAAGAAAAAACAATATTTACCAGCCCAAAAATAATATTTTAAACAATTTTAACAGAAACCTTTCAATTCATTCTTCAAGACAAGAAAAACAAAAAAAAAACGTCGATTAAATTTATTAAGTTTTAGAGCATATCAAACGTTTATAAACAAAATGGCAGCCCACAATTCATTTAATGAACTCTGAAGAACTAGCTGAAAAAAATACAGGACATTGGACTTTAATGCGACATTAATTAGCTAGAGCTAGGGGCGTTATAAAGCCAATTGAAGGATGTATTAATGTGATCTGCCTAAACTTTTCAGACCTCAACATTAAATCTCTTAAGGTATGTTTGAACTCCGTTTATGTAAACGGCCAAATTAATTATAATAACTCAACCAATGTTTGTCCCACCGTTTATTATAAACGATAATTACCTAAATCTGCGTATCCGTTTATCTAAACCTACATGTCTGTTTATCTACATTTTATATATATTACTTTTGGTTACATAACTAACCCCTCAAACACCATTTATCATAATCCATATTATAATAACTTGTCCATCAAACACCATTTATAATAACCCGTCGTTTATCTTAACCCACCGTTTATCATAACCTTCCGTCTATAATAACCAAATCGATGCTCCAAACGCGCTCTTAATTTCCAGCTGAATCAGGGAGGAATTTATTATATTCATCCGTTCCTAATGAGTGTTCAATAAAAAAAAATGATAATAATTGAGGCGCATAACTTTGGCTGCAAAAAAGGACAGTGTCAACTGCATTATCTGCCCCTAACCTGAGATTTATAATGGAATGATTTAATGTCTCATCACACTTGATTAAAGCAAAAAAAAAAAAAAAAAAAACTGCCCATGATCCAATAGAAAGAGTAAAAAAAAGAAATGAAAAAGTTCCCTATGAGATCAAAAGAAGAAGAAACAAGATTGTGATTTGGAAAGCTTTCAACCCATGATCCAGTCAAAAAACTGCATACAGAATGGAGCAAATTGTAAATGGTTTGTGCAAATCTGAATGAATACAAATAACACAGGCATGTGGCGCAAAAGTAAGGCTGTAAATAACAAGTAGATGGAAACATATAGTTCAGTAATCATGTATAGCTAATTAGGCAGAAATGCAGCTACAATTTATCATTAACCAACTTTTCTTTTATATCCATCCATGAACATCTTACAAACTTAAACTTCCAAATTGCCTAATCTTGTCTCTACCACATTTGGTTTTCAATTTTCATAGAAAATTAATTATTAAATAGATGGCCACTTCAGGTTCATTTTTCATTCGATAACCACACGGAACAAACATAAGCTTCAATGATGCTTTTTGGATAAGTGATATTTAAGCCGGTGAAGTTACGGGCAAAGAAAGATTATCAAAGATTCGCAATCATAAATCATTACAAGATACAGAGAAAAATAAACCACTAAAATCTAATCAGATTGGAATGAAGCAAAAAGGTGGGTCTAATTTCCTATTAATCACAACTCAAAAGTTGAAATCAATAAGATATCAAAAGATGACATCAATAAGAGTAATATATTATAATCATACAACTTCATTTTCAAATAGAAACCTTCTACCTTCCCTTTGCTAACCATTTATTTTTTAATTTTTTAAAATTAAGCTTATAAACACTACTCCAACCAATAGTTTTCCTGCTTCATTACCTACTTTACAAAATCATTTTACACAAACAATCATAGGTTGACCTAGTGGTCAAGATGAACTTGGTAAACTAAGATATGATAATTTGAACGAATGTAGTAGAGACAAGAAGTTGTGCCATGAAAAATAGCAGAGGTGCACAGACCCAATTTTATAACCATTTAGTTTTTTTGTTCATGAAAATTGTGACTGTTTTCTCCCAAATACATTTTCTTTACGATAGCTTCTATCTTTCTTAAAGAACGATTTAAGGTTATAGCTAAATTTCAAAAACAAAATTAAGTTTTTGAAAACTACCACTATCATTTGATTGGTGGTCCAAATATTGGATTTTGAAAACAAAGAATGCAATATAAAACAAAAATAGTTCCCGAGGAGTGGCCCGGTGGTTGAAGGCTTGAGCTCTGAAGGTGTCCTCCCCTCAAGGTTCCAAGTTCGAGACTCACCTATAATATTAATTTGTATACACCTCTTATGTCTCTATTCCTTTGATGCCTCCTGGTGTCTAGCCTAGGGACAAACATGATTACCCCAAATAAAGTGGAAACCGATTTCCTAATTTCCAAAAAAAGATATATAAAACAAATAAAAATTTCACATAAACTTTCAATATATTTGAAAACACATTTGGTTCCAATTTAAAAAATTTAATTTGAATTCAAAATCTGAAACTTGTGTTTGATTGAAATTTGAAATAGAAGGAAAAGATTGGGAAAAGTATCTTTTAAATCCCTAGGTTTTGGGTGTGGTTTCCGTTTGGTCCATGTGATTCAAAATCAAACATTTCAAATTCAAACACTTTTATCCCTAACATTTCCATAATGTTCAATTGTAATCCTCATGTGGCTTTTGAGTTGTCTTTTATACTTTTTTTTAAAATTAAATTCACATCAAGACCAAAATAACCATTGGTCCTTGAATTGGAATTTAAAATTAATCATCCTTGTGACCAACATTCGTTATATAACTAATAATTTTGTTATTTCAAGGACTAAAATAGAGTATAATTGAAATCTTAGATTCCCCTGTGTATTCATTGTAAAAAAGGATCAAGAACCTGGACCACAACCGTTGTAACACTTTCATCTTTATCAATGAAAATGTTTATATATATATATATATATTGTTCTCTAACCACATTTGATTCATGTATTCCTATCATCGTCAAAATGGTTTGGTTTGGTTTGAATCTCAAAATAAGTATGGGTTGCCGTGGTGGGTGAGTTTGATTTGATTTCAGAAGTACCCCTACCTTCTATGTATTTTCGTTTCGTGGGAAAATAGAGCATTCCTTAGTGGAGTGGTTATTCTTGTAAGGGAGATAATTTTATGGCAGACAGATATAAATGTGTAGAGAGGAGACGAATATCAGGCTAGTTTTAGGTTAAGGCTAGAACTAAAAGAAAGGTGACCGACAGTCAGACACTCTCGAATACACCAGATAATTCGTTGTTCATCTTATCGTGTCTAGTTCTTGTTCATGTTAGTGCTAATTACACCAAATGTTGAAGAACTATCAATATTCAGTAATTTATCATCTACCTTGTGTTTAAAAATCTTTCTGAATAGTTTCTCCAGATAATTGGTATCAGCTACACTACAAACTTCTAGTAATGAACTAAACAAGAATCAAGAAATAAATCTTCTTCGCTCTCTAATTTCCTCAAACTATCCAGAAAAATATATTGTGATATACGGTAATGGGGGACAGACTAATAGCTCAGTGTAGAAGCGGCCGACCCTTTTCAGAGCATTTTGAGAGAGATCAAGAAAGAGAGAGGAATTCAGGTTTTCAATTTAATATCATATTCCAACCAATAGAGCAATTAGCAAAAAGAAACATGACCAACCAATGCAGCACAACCAATTATTTCGTTCCAAAAACTTCAACATGATCTCAAAATCTTGAGCTAAATAGCCAAGAAAACATTGCAAGTTATTCAAAACAAATGAGACACATTAACACACCAGAAACTGCTAAGCGACCAAGTTCACAAAATCAACCGTTTCTCAGCAAAAAAATTTCCTAAAGAGACAACGACCTATATATAAACATGAAGCAGAGAATCCGTTCATCTAAATCCGCAATCAAACAAGAACAGATCTATTTCAAAACAATAGATATTCAAATAATGACAGTGATCTTCCGACAAGTTTTCCTAGAGATGATATACATATAATAAACACATCACCTGGCGGTCGAGATCGATATGCAATCGAATCGACAATCCAAAACCGGAAAAGAACAATAAAGACAATATAGAATCGGAATACCTTATAGAAGGACCTAGAAGTCGAGCTTGAGTTCATCTTTCTCGTCGGAAAGGTAGTGAAGAACGTAGGGGGCGACTCGAATTACAGCAACCCAAACGCCGAACATGGCGACGTGAGATCGGAGCTGCTTGAGAGCGGCAGCCTTCTCAGGCTTACGCATAAACATTCCTGGAAACATTTTTCGGGATGATCGGAGGCCGCGATGAAACCCTAGACTCGGATTTGGGATTTTCTTCCACTTTGCTTTCGTGAGGGTTTAAGGCCGAGCCCGATTCATATACCTCCATCTTGTTATTATTTTATTTTATTTTTTTACCTAATATTATAAATACTTTTTTAAATTGGGTCTATTCCTAAAAAAAGCCTCTATTTATTTTAGGAAACAGCCCATTTTATTAATATTGTTAAAGAGTTATACAAAAACTAAGTTTCAATGACATTAGATATGATCTAATAGCATACTCAAATATATATATATAATAACATATTTAAATCCTCCATCTTTCATTAAAAAATTATATATAAAAGAAAGATAAGAAATGGATATGCCAACAATACATGAACAAAAAAAATAAAGTTGTAAATACAAGCTATAACACCCAAAAATGAGTATGGAGTAGATATTCTTTAGGACGTGTTTGGTGCATGGATTAGGATTAAGTTAATCGGTATTAAGTTAAACTGAGTATTAAGTTAAGCTGAGGATTAATTTAATTTGTGTTTGGTGGACATATTAAATTAAGCAGGATTAAGTTAAGCTGAATGTTGTTTGGTAGAAGTATTAAGTTAAGCTGAGTTTTTTTTTGTTAATCATATTTCATGCATTTTTTTTTAATATCTACCATTCAATTTATTTTTCATTGACAATAGATAAATGAAAAAATGCCGTTTATTTGAAATAATAACATGATATTCATTTAGTAAATACGTTCGACCAATATATATTTTATTATTTATTTAAATTTAATATCTATATTTAAATTTAAAAACAATATAACAAATTTTATATCCATTCAACAAATATAGGAAGGTTTTAAATAAACATTCTAAAATCAGAGAAAGAAATCGAAACTCATACTTGAAAAAGATGAAAAAAACTCATATAACGAAAGATCAATACTCAAAACAAATTCGCATTGGATAGGTGTTGCAAAGAGAGAGAATGAGAGATGGCAGCACACATATTAATGAGAAAATGGCAAAGCTCGATGGAGCTATAAGAGAAGAAAGTTTGGTGAAATATATTTTCGGTTGATAGTGAGATAGAAAGAAATTATACAACTACCAATATGTATGATAATCATGACTCAATAAGCAGAAGAGAATGAAGATAGATATGGCGATTGAACATATAGCAAATAAAACCAAATATTAACATATAAAGAACCAGACATATACAAAATGCCGATGATTCTAGCGATTTGACAGCAACACAATACTTGTCAATTGTCAATCGAGCTCCAATTGTGAGGTTCGAACTCACAAGAAAAAATTATACTATATACTATATGGTTGAACTAAGCGCTCGTTAACATTCAATTTCCATTTCGACTTTCAATTTTAACCAAAGTTAATAGTGTTAGCATTTTAAAGTAACGTGCATGGGATCACTTTTTAACATTACTTTCAAACTATAAAGATTAATCTTGAATAACCTTTTTTTTTGTTTGAAGTAAAATTTTGAATAACTAAAAGTACATTCATGAGTCATGTTAAATATAAGTAAGAATTAAACATTTCAAAATCATGCTCAACCATTCATGAGTATATGTGTCAAAGTAAGCAAAGATTTTGTTGAAAGTTTTTTTTTTTTTTTTTGAGTATATATTGGAGAAGAGGGACAAATATCAATTCTCGACCGAACTTGTAACGCTGATGTTAAACTAGTTTACAAACAAATAATGAAATCATTGCATCATTGACCTGTTCGGTAGACTTTGTTGAAAGTTAGTCATGCTCTTAACCAATAATATGTTGAAAAGAAATATATACTAAATAGAGTTTACAAATGGTTCAACGGATTGATTCTAAAACATCATTCAATTACACGTACGATTTCACATTTTGTTCAAAAAGCAATGACACAAAACAAATATTTTAACGAGAAACTTTCCATTCAACTTTACACTGATATGCAGACACTCAATTGGAAAAGAAAAAGAAAAAAAAAAGCTAAACAAAGTTTTAGAACAAATCTCACAGCCCACATTCCCAAAGATCAATCATCAATGCATAATTGCAATTGGGAACCGATCAAAACACACGAAGTAGCAGAGACCAAACTGGAAACACAAAGAGAAGGACGATACCCATGGTGTTTGAAATGGCATTGGCTTTGGTGAATGAGTTTCTGAATCCACCAGAGGCTCTGATGTGTTCTTGCAGCAAATAGCATGATATGAGCAGACAGATGACTTCTCCGACGGCGTCGCCTCGGACGCTGCTCGCAAATAGCCCCGGAGCCACCACAATCAGAAGGATCAAAGCGCCAGGCAACTCGAGCCAATCTGTATGAGAGAATGGAATGCAGTCATTCACAACTCATAATCATAACCATTTTATTATTAATTTTTTTAGTTCAATACAATTAGAGGAAGGTTTTTTTTTTTTTTTGAAAACCGGAAAATCGGAGCTTCGCTCCCCTATACCCGGTGCACTTAATCGCTTTGCAAAGAGCTTGAAATCTGAGAAGAAAGTTTTGAAGCTCACACCCAATGTTGCTTATGCTGTTGCCACACCAAATATTGCCAAGCAGCCTGAGGTGAGTTTTTTTGGTTTTGGCGGTTGGCCACATTTCATTGTTTTTTGCAAAAACAGGAAATCGGAACTTTGCTCCCTTATACCCGGTGCACCATTGGCCCGTCCCTAGACTGTGGCATCGGGATACTTCGAAGGATATTCTAGTTTAAGCGCTTTCCAGCGGACTCGAACCAAGGATCTCTCAAAGAAGTATGTCTTGAAGTCCTTTGTCTCAATTGCTGGGCTGCCCCTTGGGGACAATTAGAGAAAGGATTTGAATTTATGAATTCTTAATCATCACGACATATACCGGCTGACACTTTAATATTTGGATGTGAAAGAAACCTATAATTCTTAAGGCCCCGTTGATAACCATTTTGTTTTTCGTTTTTTGTTTATGAAATTTAAGCCTACAACACCTACCTTACTATACCTTTTTCCTTGCTTGGATATCTACATTTTACCTATATTTTAATAAACAAAACTAAAATTTGTAAACAAAAAAAGTAGCTTACAAAAACTTGTTTATGTTTTTTAAATTTGGTAAGTATTCTCCTACTTTCTTAAGTAAAGATGGATACATTGTAGGAAAGATGGAGCACATGGTATGAAATTTGAATAGAAATAGATTTAAATTTCATAAACAAAAAACAAAATGGTTATCAAACGGGGGCCTAAATAAATGGTCACCATAGATTGAACCTCTCAACCTTTTGATTTTTTGTTGTCCTTTTGACTAATAGACTACCCATGGGTGGGTTGCTATTTGATTTATTTTTAATTTTACCACATCCCTACCCTTCGACAAGTTTGAAATAAGTCTTTTTGACTTTCAATTTTGTATCTAAATAGGTGCCCCAATGTTCAATTTTGCCCTAAAAATAGCTTTAAAGTATTAAGAACTTGTGTGGTAGGAATAGGATGAACGTTTTGAACCATAGATATATCTTGAAAACAACTTTTTGAGACCAAATCTCTTGAAAACAATTGAACATTTATTAACCAAACAGTTTTCTTTACAAAATACAATCAAATAACTCATTGTTCTTCGAAAGAATTCCATATAGCCTTTTTTAATTTAGTTAAGATTACAAAAACGCTTTTAAATAGAGTGAGAAGGCAAATTAAAAAAAGAGAAGAAAAGAAAAAGTAGAGTCAGTTAAAAAGCTTAATCTAAAAAGAAAGAAGAAAGTAATCAAACTACTAAGCCCCTTTTGATAACTTGATTTTTTGTTTTTAGTTTTTGAAATTTAAGTCTACTTTCACTCAAATTTCCTACAATGTCTTCCATCCTTCCTACAATTTGTCCATCTTTCCTTAGTAAGTGAATACTAACCAATTTTAATTATCATAAAAGAGGGTCTTGGAGTGCGTAAGGTGATGGGTTCAATCTCCATGGTGGCTACTTACCTAGAAATTAAACTGGTTTTCATGCGGTAAACAATTTTTGGAAGGTACTCTTTTTTGTTTCCAAATTTTGTAGGCTTAGATTTTAAAAACCAAAAACAAAAAAAACAAATGGTTATCAAAAGCAATCTATTCATGAATGAGCATATTTTGTTGTTCAGAAACTGGGAATTACCTGGGAAATGTTTTGGGAAGAAGAGACGGAGCACTACAGCAATGACGGCGACCCATTTTCCAAACTCTCCCCTGCAAGAGAAAGCAACTTAGCTACAAACAACAGAAATGTAATTCCAGAAACTTGCTTTGAAGCAATTTCTCACCTGAGAAAACCGAAAATCAAACCAGGAAGACTGAAGAAAATGTAGGGAATCAGCAATGAGGTAAGGATATTCGTCTTCCAGTTCGTTCGATCCAAAACCAGCAAGTAACTGCACTCAATCAAAACAAATTCAAGTTGCTCAAATGTAAAGTGAAATCAATTGAGAGAAATCGGAATCGAATCGAAACGATCCAGAAAAAACCTAAACGGAGATCAATCAAGAATCAAAACAAAAACGATCCAACACTCAATAATAAGTCAATGATTCATAATCCATCAGAAATTTCAGAAGCACATTCTGGAACAAGAATCATTTCCCTAACTAGATCGTACTCATATTCTTCAATCAGTTCAATATCAAAATCAACAAACAAATTACTTCAGCCAAACAGAAACCGATCGCAAACCAAATCGCCAAAACAGCCTCTCACAACTAAAATCACCACTAAGAAATCAACCGCGAGCAACGAACCACAATGATTCACAAACCATTAGAAAAAGCAGAAGCACATTCCGGAACACGAATCATTGCCCTAACTACTAAATCGTTTTCATATTCCTCAATCAGGTCAAAACCTAAATCAACAAACACAAATTACTTCAGCCAAACAGAAACCGACCGCAAAACAAATCGCCATAACAGTCTCTCACAACTAAAATCACCACAAATCGCCAAAGCTTCAGCAATCAAACAAACACGAAATAGAACCAAGAACACAGCCATAAAGAAACCAAAACACAGCGAGAAAAGGAAAAAAAACATACATAGCAGCAAATGAAGCAATCCATTGAAGAAAAGTAGCGCCAAAACCCGCAGAACCGAGCTTAACGGCGTGTGTAGCAAGCTTCTTAGCAGCGTTACCGAGTTCCCGAAGATCCGAAGAGATCAGATCTGCAGCGTCAGAATCCGTCACCATTTGCAAGTAATTCGATTTCACCATTTGATCTTTCAGATCTGAAGAAATTGCAGACGAAGAACACGAAGAAGAGCTTGAGAGACAGATACAGGATTTTGACTGTAAATAAAGAAATGGAATTGGAATCAGAGAAGAAGATGCTGATTGTGCTTAACGGCACCACGTGGACTTTTTAATTGTGGGCCCACTATTTTATTTACATTATCTGTCAGCCACGTGGCTTTCTCGATGTTTCCTTCTCTTATTTAATTTATTTTTTTAAATGAGTCGTGGTTTGTTTATTATTTATTTGAGTTGTCGTCGTTATTTTCGTTACGAATTGGAACTAATATAGATGACTTGTGAAACTGAAATTGATTTCCAGCCTTTAATCTTTGATGACTTGTAATCAAATAAATGTTATAATATCGTTTGCTTATCTACCATTGATTTAATATATTATTATTTTGATCTACAAAATCTTCCATGAATCATTGAAATTTCAATCAAGTGAAATTCAACTTGAAAAACTTAAAAAGTATAGCGAGGTTCGTGTTTTATAACTATTTTTTCATGACGTTTTTTCGATTCTAAGTTTAATAGTTTATGTAATTTGATTGAGAATACTACCATAAAGTTTATTACTTTTGAAGTAAATTAGAGTTTTATGTATTCTTTTTAATAAACTTTTTTTTTATTTATATTACAACAATTTTGGGTGGATAAGTAGTTTAGATGGATTCAAACCCATAACTTTTTAGTCATTAATGTTTGATACCGCTAAGCTACAACTTAAGTTGACATAGAAATTTTCCAAATTATTTTAATGTGTATCTTATTCTTCCCTATTAATTACTTGCAATTTAAAATGAACTATCAATTATTTTGTTTTGTATAAAGTTGTGTAGAAATATAGTTGATCATATTTTGTTGCTTTCACGATCTAAATATGTATAACATGACGATTTAAATATTTAATATTTTCAACGTAAAGAATAGATCAATTCATTTTAATTAACTAGAAAAAATAAACGTGTGTTGCACGTGTGTATTTTTCTTCAACTGTTAAGGTTTTTTGTTTTTTTTTTTTTAACAATAGAGAGTTGAGAATGTGAAATCATGATTTCTTGATAGGTTAAAATATCATTTTGGTCCCTGAACTTTAAGTTTTGTTCCATTTTGGTCTCTCAACTTTTAAAAGTTCAATTTTAGTCTCTCAACTTTGAGTTTTGTCTCACTTTAGTCCCTAGACTTTTAAAAATCCAGATTTAGTCCTTCAACTATTCATAAAACTTAAAAATAGTCCCTACTTTAGTTAAATGTTAACCCAAGGTTAAAAAATAATAATGTTTTATATCTCTTCTATATCTATCTCTTTCTCACTCCTCTGTACATTTTTTTTCCTCTCATCTTTTCTGTTTCAGTTTTCTTTCCTTTGAATCCACCTCTTTTCTATGTGTGGTCTTCTTTTTTTTTTCTTTTTTTTTCTCTTTTCTTTTCTGAATCCACCTCTGCCCAATTTGTTCTCAGATGTAAGGAACACTAATCACTGATATATATATATATATATATATATATATACACACACTCCACAAAAATTGGATCATAATAGAATCACTAATCACTCATTAATTCCATATAATTAAGAAAATCCAGTAAGGAAAATGAAAGCAGTTCACTAACAATCAGACAATTCTCAAGGTGGTAAAGACATTTTGTATTGATTCTAAAAAAAAAAAGATTTTGTATTGGGCAAAACTTACCTGGAAAATATGTTTTTACATCTACAAACTATCTAGGTGAATTATAACCACACATTTACTTTTTATTATTTATCTTTTTAAAATTAATTTAATCGACTCACAATATTAAATTGTTTTTTCCTTTTTTTTATTTGTTCCATCCTTCTCTGATCTTTTTCTTTTTCAATCAACTCATTTTGAAGTTATTTGGTTCATAATTATGCTTGGATTATATTAATTGATTATTGAGTCTTTTTTAAAATAATAAATGTTGGTTCTCTTATTCTTTTCATGATGAATTTTTTAATTATATTTTTTCCTATTTTCATCTTTATATTTACCTTTATTAGATGTCCTCTGTACAAAACAAAACAAAGGCCAGAGACATAAGGAAAACAATGGAGAGTAGAGATGGGAGAAGCATGGAACTAATTTGATTTTATATAGGTTTGAGAGAAATAAGAAGATTTTTCTTTATTTGGATCTAATATACAAATAATAATAATAATATTAATAAAATGTACATAAAATTAAATTATGCAAATATAAAATTAGTAGTACCTTTTCATCCATCACAATAACCTTTAACACTTCAAGAACTTCTCCTTTTCTAGTTTGATATTTTTCTACAATACATTTTCGTATTACAGTTATTTTCAAAGTCCACGTATTTTTGAAAGGTTCTAAATCTTTTATCATCATACTTTCCATTGCACCTACAATTTGAAAACAATATAATTATAAGCAAATGGATGAAAAGCATTGAATTAAAAAAAATATAGTAGAAATTTTATTACTTAACACTATAAGGATGAACACATACCTCAAATAGATGAATGAATATCAATATCAATATTAATATGTGGTTTGCCCCAAAGAACACAATAACCTTTCAAATAGATGAATGAATATGAATATCAATAATCAATAACACTATAAGGATGAACACATACCTCAAATAGATGAATGAATATCAATATCAATATTAATATGTGGTTTGCCCAAAAGAACACAATAACCTTTCAAATAGATGAATGAATATGAATATCAATAATCAATAATCAATAACCTTTCAAATAGATGAATGAATATCAATATCAATATCAATAGTGGTTTGCCGCAGAACTCAATAACCTTGATCTATATCACTTATTTAGGGTAAACATTAACAATGCATGTTACTATTTATAGGATTGAAAAATCCAATTTATTATTGAAATTTGAAGTTATGGAATTTAAGAAGATAATATTCATTTGAATATAATTAGGTGAAATCTTTTATCTTCTAACTTAATCTATAACATTTGGTAAAAATATATTATCTTCTACGTAGATGATGAAATGTTTTGCTTTCGATTTTTTTTTAAATTTAAATTTATGAAATAGATATTTGGAATGTTTTGCTCTTGCTTTATTATTTTTTTAAAACGCAAATTTATTAGAAATCGATAAAATCGTTCTTTAAAAAAAATTAAGATTTTTCTTATGCTAAAATCGTTCTTTTCAAAAAAAATAAATATATATATATATATGCTAAAATCGTGGGGATATGTTTAAGGTTTTTCTTATATTTTTTTTAGTACAGGTTTTTCTTATCTAAAATCGTTCTTTTAGAAAATGTGTTGAATTTTTATATTTATTATTTATTAATGGTATATGTGTAAATTTATAAGTTGACTTAAGGATAAAATCGTCTAAAAATGATTTTCCCTCTAAGCCACACTTTAAGGTATTAAGATAGACATTAGATAGGTAGTAGCATAGTTGAGACATGATTATATTATAAAATAAATTGGGTAGCAGAGATTAATACCATTTTCAAATAATTGAACTTTCTTAAGTACACCAAATTACAAAATTCAAGCCTCCTTGAACATTTAGGTCATTTTTTAAGGGACATGCGCTCAATCGTCCTATTTCATAAAATAATTGAATATCTAAGAAAATTTGAATTTTTTTGTATTTATAATTAAATATACGACATAATTAATATTTATTGTACAATATAATTTAGGGTATTAATATAGTATTTTGTATTATCAATACAGTATTATATGTTATTAATATAATATTATATGATATTAGTATTATGTTATACGAGATGACTATAATTACTGTATATATAATTTTTTGCTTAATATTGTAAATATTTTTCCAATTTAGCATATTCTTAAAAAGAATCTTTTTTTAATATATATACTTGTGTATGTTTTTTAAAATCAAAAAAATTTGGAGTGGATGATAGCCGCACAAAAATGTTCTCTAATAAATAAACATAAGAGTCTAATATCGATTTCAAATTTAAATATGTAACTATGCAAATTGCACCACAAATAATCAACGTGTAACAAACACGACACCAACATTTCGGTAACCTCTTCATAACTAGTTATTGGTGCCTATGTTCATTTTCCAAACTAAAATGGATTTTTTTAAGTAGATAAACTAAAATGAAATAACAACCATTAAAACCAAATAGTATTGAAGTTACTGAATTTTAATTTAATTTTTTGGTCTATGGTTCAAATCCTACATTAAAAAAAAAATAATAATAATAACAACCATTAGAAACAAAAACACAATCTTACTAAAAATGATTAAACACATATATACACACATAACTCTACGGTTAATGCCTAATTAAACATTTCAAAAGCCAGCGCGTGAAAACAGAACCATCCAAACGCGCCACCCCTCCCAACCGGGAAAAGTCAAGAACCGCCGCCATATACACGGAAAGCCGGCGCCGGCCGTCGATACTACACATAAATCACAAATCAATAGAGAAAAATGGAGGAAAACTAGAAAGATTAGTTACTTTTTAAAAAAATTAGTAATTATATTCATTGATATTAATAATACTATGCATAATATTATATTATAATACATAAGTCTGTATTGATGATGGTGAATGTAAATACTATACATTTATAATTATTTTATGGGAACAGCGCATATTTGAGAGAAGCTCATTTTTTCGAAGGCACTTTTACAAAGGAGCAAATCGATCGAGGAGCAAACAAATGGTGGATTCCGACAGGTCGTTGGAATCTTCAGAGACGGCAGCGATGGCGGTGACGGCGACGGCGGTGGCGTTTTTGGGTTGGTTGAGATCTGGTTGTTGGTGGAGGTTGGATTTTTGGAGTTTGTTCTTCCATTTCCCCAGCTCCCTCATCCATGATTCAACCATGGCTGCCATTTTTAATTTGGGAAAGAATTTTGTGAAACTAAGATTAATAAATTGGAAAGAGGATTGTGGGGAGGTTTATATAGAAGAGATGAAATGGGTGTACACGGAATTTGAGCTTCGAAAGAAGTTGATTTTGATGCACGATTTTTTTTGCCCGACAATATATATAATATATATGGGATCGAATATTCATTTATTATTTAGTATTTTTCTTTTAAAATATGAAAAATTGAAAACCACTACAAATTTTATGTGCTTACATCAATGTCACATATTCCGTGCCAATAGAGTAGTAGTTCAAGTGGCATCAATGTACATTTAATGACTTAGAAGTTTTAGGTTAGAATTTTACTATAAGTGAAATATTTCTAAAAATTTCATCAAGAGCAAATTTTTTAAATTTATGAGTGTCTAAATCCACTTACTATCACATCGACTAGTTTTATGTTGTCTAACTTTATAATATAAACTGAATTATTGATAGCACATTTGGTTATCTAATTTGGTGTTAATTTATTTTCACTCCACGATTATTTGTAATCCCCTCCCTCCAACTTGTACTAAAATAAACTTTATAATATAAGAATGTTAAGAAAATTAAGAAAACTAATTGCAATGTTACAAGAAAATTTATTGCAAAGATGATAAGGGTGGTGATGTGGTGGGATCCATACACTTCAAATCAAATGTTTGAAATATTGATGTTACATAAAGTTATATATATTGTGAACCAAATAAATAATTGAAGATTTTTTAAAATTCATTTTCAATGGATTTTATATTGATTTGGGTTTGGACTTTTTTGTTTGATATTTTATTACCTCAAAAGAAAAAGGGATGGAAGTTCTTATCAGATTTTAAATATCTTCCAACTTTGGAGTTTTATTTTCTAGTTGAACAAGATATTGTTAGGTGCAGAGGATTTGATACTGGCAACCGTTCTAAGATTTTATTACCTAATTTTCATTCATTTAGTTTTAAAAAAATTTATAAATAATTTTTTCTTTTCTTTTTGAGATTACAATAATTGGGGTAGAAAAAACTCGAACTCAAGACCTCTAGTCATTGGATATACATTAGTGCCGCTGAGCAACTGCTCATATTGGCAATTTATAAATACTCTTTCAAAATAAACAAATCATCATAGAAAATATCTCTCCCAACCCTTTCCACAAACCATTTTATTCAAACAAAGTTTTTCTACAACCATTTTGCAGTTAAAACAACTTTTTTTTCCAACGATTCCTCCAAAAAAATCTTATCCAACAAAATTTTGCTGCAATTAGGGATAATTTTGCTGCGATTAGGGGTACATGAGTTAGATTGAGTTGGGTCACAGATAATTTTTGGACTAACCCAACCCAACCTAATTAGAGAAATAATCCAACCCCACAAGCTGAGTTCGGTCAAATTTATCACTTCACAACAATTATAAACTTAAACAGGGCCACAAATTTAACGAGAACATATTTGAGAATTTTTACAACCTTCAAAAATCAAATTTTAGTTTAAATTTTGATATAGAGATGTCCACGAACTAGAGAATGACTTTTCCATTCCTATGCCCGCTACCAAACACAATCTCTGTTTCCATGAAATTCTAACATTTTTTCGCGGGGATTCCTCGAGGGAAATGGCAAGTATTCTTGGCTGTAACTATTAATGCATACAGAACCATTTAACATTACATTGAAAGCTATCAACACCCAACTAAGTGAAATTTCAAAGATGGGACAGATTCATACTTTCATTGTTAGTATCCATTTCCAGGAAAAACCCTCTCATGAAAAAAAAAAAAAAAAAAAAAAAAAAAAACTTATGGCAGTGCAGAGAAAAAAAGTAAACCTTTTTTTTTTCTATTCAGAGAAGATTATACATATGGGAATGCTAAAAGCACTGGAGTTTCAAAGCTCAACCACTCTTCAACTTTCTGCTTTGAGAAAAAAAGCTGTAAATGCATTACAACAATAAAGACGAAAAGTGGACATAAAGAAACAAGGATAATCTGCAACAACAGGGTGTTGTGTAATCAAGACACCTTGTTGTCATCTGTCTTTGAGAAAAATTCAAACATATTTACATTACCATGGCTCTGCTTTTGTTCCAGTTGGGTTTCCACCATTTCCTGTAAAAATGGAAACAGTCATGACAGTGTCTTGTCCAATGATTGATGGAAAAACACAAGACAGGAGAGACAAATAGGAGAAAGATTCTGTTCAACAGAATGTGCTCATGTCGCCCTCGGGAACAACCTATATGCACGTCGACTATTCTCATGGAACAAACTATCCTATAACATTTGGATATCAAAGAAACCAGTAAGGCATAGATTCCCAGGCAGAAGCCCAACACGTATTGAACACATCATCACCACTTAGTTACTTAAGGTCCTTATTGACCAGTGATTGGTGATCACCACTTAGTTACTTAAGGTCTTTATTGACCAGTGATTGGTGATTACTAAGTCAATCCATGATGGTTGTTCATTGTTCCGTTTATGGTTCTCATATCATGTTTCAATATTCTAGTTTTGGAAAAACATTCACTTTGATAAGTATTTCATGTTTCATGTCTTATTCTTTTAATCATGCCAATCTTTTAAAAAAAAAAATGAATAAAAGCATTATTTATCATTTTTTTCACTTAAAAGGCATACTAAACATTTGAAATATTGACTATAGAGGAATGTTAAAAACGAGCCATTAATTTCTGCAATGACTATTGACTATAGAGCTAAACTTGCAAGGCTGCCAAATCTTTGAGTATCTTTGTTAATTTATTATGCACACCTCAACTATTTTCGTGAGACAAATCATCGGATTTTTTAACATTTGAATGACAAGAATACACGAAGTAGATGGCTCAGTAAGCATTCTTTGGATTAGATCTCTTTTTTGTTTTCAAAATTTCAACATTTTTCAATTACATGCAGAGGTTAAAGCTATTGTGTTCAAATTCCCCATTTAGAATCTCATGAAGCATGCAGGTAAGAAAAATAGTAGCCAACCTTGAAAACTTGACATCATACAAGTCAAATTCAGCGAAATGATTACCTTGGATTTAAGTTTTTGTTGGATCATCATGGACACGGAATATTGTAACCTTCAGCACAACATCTTTTATATCAAGCAGTTCAAAAACACAAACGTCTTCTTCTTTCAAATCGTTCTCCATGACAAATTCAGCCCATCCCCTGCTTAGTTTGGTGCCAAGACCTTCACGAATGCATCGCACACGCCATTGCTTTCCACTCGAAACCTGAAGTGTGATGTCGCCTGAGACCCCTTTCAGATACTTCACAGCAAATCTCGATGGTATATGCTGCCACCAAAGAAACCAAGTTCATTTGTATCAACAACTTCACATTTCACAATACATTGGAGAATCACATAATAGTGTATAGCTAGAAGACTTACCAGATGGAACCCTCTTCGCACATAGGATTGTCTCATGACAATCCAGCAAAAAGGATTGCTAGGTTTGAACTCCTCGACTCCGAAAGCCATCCTAGTACTTTTAAGTGGGATCTTTTCACACTTCTCTTCGAATAATGGCTCGTCATAGTAGTCAACTACATTGAATTTTGATATCAAGAACCAATTTATTTCTGAGAATCTGCAAATTAGTTAAACTGTGTGCATTTGTAGAACTTACTTGGTTCAACTTTTAACTTCTTTTTCCTGGCTCCTTCATCTGTTTCATCAGAGGATTGAAAGTCAAGATTCTCTCTAGCTTTAGTGAGCCCATCTTCATTTAACGGAATACCAATATCTTGATTTGACTTTAGTAGTTGTAACTTCTCTGTGTCAAACCAATGCATAAAGTTCTTAATGCTAGCTCCATTGGAACTTCCATGGAATTTCTGCTGACATGGAGATCCACAAAAAGTCTTCTTTGCCGGAGAACGTGGAGACGGGTCCGGGGAACTGGTTCCAAATATTTCAACTAATTTCTCATATTCGGATTCTTTTCCAAGTGCAACCGGGCATTGTTCACCGTCGGTTTGTTCACAGGAAGTATTTGAAGAATTGCATGGACCATGTGAGATAGCAGTTAGGTTGAACATGTAAAAGTTGAAAACAGAATTTCCTTCAAATCTAAAAACCAAGAGTTGTCCAACCTGAATGCAGTGATGTTTGATAAAATCATGCCAACCATCTTCAAACCACAAACTACGGCCATGTCTCTTTAATTCCAGAACCCATCGAAAACCATTAGGAACAACTAGAGTAACAAGATCAGAAAGATCATCTCCAAACTTCTTTGCAAATTTTTTGGGTATTTTCTGTGCATACATCAAATTTATCTGTTAACAAACATCACTAAAAACAAAAAATAGCTCTATCAGCATGATTTCAAACAAGGTCTCTACCATGACTTAGCTAAAGTTATAAGAAACAATGATTGATTAGACAGAATAATGGTTTTCCCACCCCTTCCAGAGAGAGTTAACAAACATGCACTGTAATATTGAAGTACCTAAACTTCTTTGAACAGCAGAAATTTCAACCCCTTTACTGGAAGTTCCATGGTCAAAAAAGAAAAGGCGATAAAAGACAAAACAGTATCCTCTAGCAGTTTAAGCCCGTTTGATAATCATTTAATTTTTTTGTTTATGGTTATTGAAATTTAAGCTTGTTTTCACTCAAATTCTTTACAATGAGTTTCATCTTCCCTTAAGAAACTAGAAAGTATTTGAATTAATCAAATTTCAAAATCTGAAATAATTTTTTGAAAGCTACTTTTTTTAGATCCCGTTTGATAATCTATTTGATTTTTTATTTTGGGTTTTTGAAATTTTAGTTTAATGTCCCATCTTTCCATAAGGAAGTAAATGAATCCTAACCAAATTTCAAAAACGAAAACAAGATTTTAGAAACTATTTTGTTTATGGTTTGGTTTTTAAAAGCAAAGGTAAGATGTAGATATCAAAGTAAGAAATATCATATGGTAAAATAGTTGTTGTAGGCCTAATTTTAAAAAATAAAATGGTTATCAAAAGGAGTTTTAGTTTTTGGTTTAGTTTTTAATAACATAAGTAATATATAAATATCAAAATAAGAAAACCATCGATTAGATTAGATGTTAAAGGCTAAATTTTCAAAACAAAAAACAAAATGGTAAAGAAAGAGGCAACTTTTAACTGATACTCACTGCCAATTAAATTTAGTCAAATGAAGCTCAACAAGTCCAACAAGAAAATAAAGATTAATCAACGCCACACAAATGATCAGCCTAAAATGAAACAGGATTGAAAAAGCCGATCACTCAGGCCAATAAAAAAATAAAGAATAATCAACTCCAAGAAACTCAAACTGCAAAAGAAAAGACCAGATTATGCACAACCCAAATCATGTTCTTGACCATTGATCGTAAACCATCAGCCTCCAATTTGTTTCCCTCTAAGCAACAACCCAATTTGGCTTTGGATCACTCATCCCTCTAATCCTCCAAAACAATCAAACAAAACCACCACAAAAAACCCCATACTTAAAATCAGTCAAGAATCTAATCACTAAAAACCCTTTTCCCTAAATTTCTTCACCATCAATACCCAACAGACAGAGAAAAAAAAAACCAAGAAACGAATGATCAGTCTACATTTCTCATCAACAACCCGATTCAGGGTTCCATTCCAAACCCTAAACCCAGAAGAAAAATCAAAACAAAAATCAGAAAAAATCAAAACAAAAGACATGGGGAATCAATCAACAATCAACAATGAGTCATTACCAGCTTCTTGTCTTGAAGAATGGAGGGCACAACGAGCTTGTAGAAAAGGCCGGCCCTCTTTGCAGGAGAGGTTTCATTGGGCGATTGAGCTCCGTTTTGCTCGTTTGAATCGGCCATGGCTGCGGCAGAGTTCTCCATGGAAGTTTTGAGCAGACCCTTAATTCAATTTTGTTTCCATTGATTTTCTGGGGAAAAGCTTTGAACCCAAAACCCAGCGGTGTGTTTGTGTGTGCGAAGAGAAAGATAAAAGTGAAGGATCAAAAAACAATGCTGTTTTTTTGTGTAGGATGTGGGGCCGATTAGGGAAACAACGAATGGGAAATTGACACGTTTGATCTTGTGGCGTCAATTGACTTCATATTTTAGTATGTAGAAAATTAGAAAAGGAAAAAGTTTTTTTTTTTTAATTATTGGAAATAACAATTTGTTGGATTGGATTTTTTTTTTTTTAAGTAGAAAGGAGAGAAGAAACCACCAAACAATAAAATCAATTTATTATCAAATATGTTTTGTCTGTAAAATATACGCACAAAAATATTTTTACTGAAATGTTCTTTCTTAATTTCTCATATAACAAAATACTTAATTACATAAAATAATATTTAATAAAATTATAATTAGACTAATTTTATATTTCAATATATTAATAAAGTAATTATTTTAATTTTCATGTGAATTAAATTTTTAAAAGAAAATAAACATAAAAGTTAGATTAAAAAAAATATTAAAAAAATTCGTTATTGAAATATTAAAAATAAAAGTGTTGATTTAAAATATAAGAACTAAATGGAAACTAGGTCTCAAATTTATGAATTAGAAAATCAATTTTCCTTAAAATATTTAATCACACCAAAAGTTCCATTAAATTGTGGTATTCCACTATTTTTTTTTTAGATTACAATAATTTAGGGGTGGGAGTTTCAAACCCGTGACCTCTTGATCTATAAATATAGATCAATACCATTGAACTACTGTTCTTGTTGGCGATTACCGCGTTGACTCATGTGAAATTGGAGCAATAACATGAAAATTTTCTAATCTTACTTTAATGTTAACCTTCTACAATAAATCAACGCAATTAATTATCTTATCTTGTATTAATTCATTTCAACTGCACGATCACGAGTTCGAACTCACCGAATCAGTATTTGTAATCCCCTCTATACTAAAAAAAAAACATAAAATTTTGCAATAAATAAAATATTTCTTAAAAAAAAGTTATAATTAAAGTAGACAATTTAGTTGCACCCGGAATTAAAATATTTTACCCATTAATTTGTAGTTTGATTATTTTGCATTTATTACGATTTCATTTATTCTACTTTTGTATTGTTAGGTAGCTACAAATTATTGAATAGGTTGCCGTAAATGCTCGATTAATTTATTGTGGTTTAATTTTATTATTATTATTATTTAGTTGTTTATATAATTTTTTTTTTTTTGATGAATAGTTGTTTATATAATTGAAAATGAGAACTTGCAACATTTTTAAAAAGCTGATTATTGTAGTCAGGCAGCTCTAACTTCGATGACATAAAGTTACAAACTTTCTACCTATTATTATATTTTGGCTTTCCGACATATTTGTCCCAAATTATATAGTTATTCTTTCTAATTTATTTTTATACCTCTTAATATCTCTATATTTTTTTTTCGTTTTCATTTTTCTTGACAATTCCAACATATTCATCATGGGAAGACAAACTCCTCTTACAAACACAATAACATATGGAAGACAAACTCAGAAAAAAAAAATGTTTGACAGGGGACAAAAATTATCACAAAATGCAAAAACTAAACTAAAATCCTTTGATAAACTCTCAATGCACTACGGGGCTCGGTTGCTAATTCGACTCAAAAGTGCATCTTTTATCCAATTTTGAATCGAACTATCTTAACTATGGCTACTTTAATAACTCACGAGTAAATTTAATTCTAGCACTTCTTGTGGTTTCTTGTATCCGAGCTTTGAGCTTTAATAACTCACGAGTAAATTTAATTCTAACTAAGGTAGGTAGTAGGGCAAGGCCGAAAAAGAAGACTAGTTCAGATCCACAACAAGACCATCCAGAACAAAACAAGACCATCCGAAAAATGATAGCTTCTACTTTGATCTAGGCTCAAGCACACAAGACCATTCAGAACAAAACAAGATGATTCACAACCACTGCGAACTAGATTCATGATAACAGTTTCCAACCCAATTAAAAGAACATGCTGATGAAATATGGACTAAATGTAAGGAAAAAAAATCCGGGTTTCTAATCCCCTACGAGCCCACTCACCAGTTAGGATGCAAAACTTCACCGTATCGCCTAACATGGTGGTTTGTCATAGGATATTTTGTAAGTGTCCGAACTAACTTACACATACCTTGACTTATCTTATGAGACAACAACTCGGCCCTATTACATTTGGTTGTCAAGAACACCTGTAAAAGATTAATTCTTCGATATGTAGTTAGACCACTATGAATTGAACTTATTTCCTATTAATTTTCCAAAATCCTACCACTAGGCCAACTCAACTCATGATGGTTGTTGAGACAGAATAAATCTAATCATTAAATACACTCCTAACATAAAGAACCAGAATCAACACTTGCTGATGTTCTTGTCTCGATTGATATCAACAAAAAATTGAAAATCTATTTACAGCTAAAGTCAATATAGCTTTAATACGTAAACGCTAAATAGATTCCTTTTTTTCAACTTAAGTCAGCTGGAAAGATTATCAACACCAAACAACGGCTAATTCCACAAAAAGAGATCAGAAGCAACAGGCAACCACAAAAAAGAAAAGACTGAGATTTGATACAATAGGGTAACCTGGAAATGTAGACCATTAATTTCTGATCAGCTTAATTTGGTTAACACCTCGGAGCGGGGGCGGGTGTGGATTCATCATGCTGGGAGGATTTGGGTTTACCATTCGTCCAGCATCATCATTGACACGAAACATGGTAACTTTGAGCACAATTTCTCTCATGCCGAGAAGCTCGAACACACAAACGTCACCCTCCCCTAAATTATTTTCCTGACAAAACTCATACCAACCCTGACTTAACTTGGCTCTGCCAACTCTGTAAAGACACCGGACTGGCCACTGTCTCTCGTCGGGTGTCTGAAGCTTTATGAATCCTGAAACCCCACTTAGATTCTTTTCAGCAAAGCATGATGGCAAATACTGTAAAAGCAGAGTGCAGACTACCATCGTTAGTGCTCACATAATACAATTATAAAGCTTCCATATTAGATAATTCTTTTTTAATATCCGTGAGTGTCCGAACCAACTTACGCACACCTCGACTATTCTCACGAAACATATCTTACAACCTTTGGATGTCAAATAAACATGTCTAAAATTAATTCTTAAGTAGGTAGTCATCATGGATTGAACTAACAACATTTTGGTTCCCCAAGACTCCATGACCTATATCAAAAACCAAAATACCTTACCATTATGCAACCTCTATATAGATAAGATGGTCGCAAGACAACCCTGCAGAAGGGATTAGTTGGCTCAAACGCTTTTGCAGCATTGACAGTTCTTTCTCTTTCTTCTGCTGTCACAGTTCTCTTTCTAGCAGAAGCACTTTCATAAAATCTAAAGCGAATGTCTCCTAAATCTTCACCATGAGAAGATGGACGATGCTCGCCTGCAGATGGACGATGCTCCCCTGTGGATGGATGCTGCTCACCTGTGGATTAGCAAAATATTGGATATGATAATTCAAAGATTTATAAGGCTAAAGTGTAAAATGATGGGACAGAAGCTTACTAGAATCAATTTTACGCTTTTTGCTTCCACTCTTTTTAGTTCTGCGTACAACATCATCACCCAAATTCTGAAATCTCACCTCATCTGCAGATTTTTTAACCTCAACAGCACTAAACTGAACCCCAACATCTCGAGTAGATAAATATTCGGCTTGCAACATACCTGCAGATTTAGATTGGTGCTGATTCCATTCATCACCAAATAGCTTATTACGTAAAGAGCCAGAATTCAAGGACTGATTGGAAGGAATGGCTTCAGAAATGTCATAATCCTCCAGATCTTCGAAGATTCTATTTTGAATGTTGTAATTGTTCCTTTGATTAGCACCGAGTGCATTAGGCAGGTAGTTAATTTCAGATGTATTAAGATTAAAGATAAAAACACAGAATGATGAGTTTCCCTCATATCTGAATACTAATAAAAACCCAACCCTTATGGAATAATGCTCAAGAAATCCATGCCAACCATCTTCAAACCATAATTTATTATCAGCTTTCCTCAACCCCACGCGCCAAACATGGCCATCAGGAACAGTAAGTGTTGCAACAGCAGAGAGCTCATCCCTGATTATCCTGAGAAAAGTTTCTGGGATTCTCTGCAAAAATATTGAGCAGTCATAAAAATGATTGATAATATAGAAACCTAACTCCACTCCAACAAATCGAGCATTCTCGACAAGATGACTGCAGTGGTATGAACATTCAAAGACAAAATCAAAGGGAAATATTTCCGTATTGAAAAAGGAAAATAGTAAAGCACTTGATTTTTGTGATTAAAAACAAAGAAAAATCTATATAGTGGCTGTAGCCAACAGTACAAATATTTTTCAGAAGAAACATATTAATTACATAAAATGACGAACATGGTCTACATAAAACAAGACCTCTTTTGTGAACAAATAGAAGAATACAAAACAAGGAAAGTTCAGGCAAAGAAAACCAGGCAAAAATTAATGATAGTATAAACTACATAATAACATACACAATCCCAAAGTGCATAAGGTGCAGCAAAAATAAACAAGCTAATATGATGTGCAGTGCAGTAAGTATAAAATTACAGCAAAGGACTTTGAAGCTGTTCACTTTGGAAACAATGGGAAGATAGAGTAGAACTTGTAACCAAAGAAGTAAGTAAAAATTTCCATACTATAAAGAATGAAGATAGGATCATTTATCCCCACAATTAACAGTTGATGAGATATTTCAAGAGTGTATTAGTAAATGAAAATAAAGTTTTATCCGATGTATTATACATGAAACATTGATCATTTGTACATGCACTTCTAAGGTTCTTTCCAGATGACCTAGCATATCATTAGAAAACCTCAAAAAGATAAAAACAAATCAGTGAAAGAGACTTCAATTTTTTTCTCTTTGATTAGCAGATAGCACAAAACAATGATTGTATATTATTAACAAATTAGAACAACTCTAAAAATACTGTCCCTAAGGGAAAGAAAGCGTGAACTTGAAGGGCAGAGGTCTGAAATTGAGAATGTTAAGTCCAATACGGGATCTCCAAAAATTGGAATTCTTCTTCCAAGTGACTTTAAAGCTGACGGAAACATAACCTGCCAAACCATGGAACTAAGAAGGAGACCCTTTTCTTAGCATAACCAAAGCTTCCCCTTCGATTGCTAAAACTAACAAAAGGGAACAAAAAACCCAGTCTCCATTTCATGTTCTTCTACTGACAAAAGATTATTAATAGGCTAAAGAAATGAAAACTTTAAGCTCCAAACTCAATACTAATAGTCATATATCTCTGCAGCAGCTCACAGAAAAGGAACTACAATTTTCAGTCTGAACCAGAACAACCAAACAAATTCTTCGATTGATCAAAACTAATAAATAGAGAAGTAGGCAAATCATCAACAAAGTCAAGTATATACCCAATATCTTTCTCCTTCTTCCCTGATTAAACACAACACTGATATCAAGGTTTTAGCGTTATTCCATCAGAAAACTCGATGAACACAAAAACAGAAAAAATCCCAGAAACAAACAGAAAAATAAAGAGCAATCGAGCCAAAATTTCTGAGAAAACAACCAAAGTAAGCAAAACCCAGATAAAATCGAACAGAAAAGGGATCAAAAGAGTACCAATTTCCTAGCTTGGATAGTGGAAGAGAGAACAATCTTATGAAAATAGGGGCGCGGCATTTTCCTTTTGAGACCGCCCGTTCGAAAAGCTGAATAATCAGTCATTCAGCATAACAATCGGCGATTCAACAAAAACCCTTTTGTTTTTTTTATTCCAAATCGAAACAATCGGCCGATCCTCCGCCGGATTTGTCTCTTCCCTCAATCTCCGCCGTGTAAGCCTCTGTTGTTTCAGCTTTCAGATCTACAACTAGCCCCCTTTTCCACTGATTCTTCTTCTTCTTTGCAGTCTATTGCTGTTCTTCGAATTAATAAGTCAAAACAAAATTGGGAAATGAAACTCGATTTGACCTAAAAGTTGAACCAGCCGAACGAAGGGGCTGGCCCATGGTGACTCATCACGACTCGGCCGAGTCCACTCGTCGTCTTTTTTATTGCTATTTTTTGGAACATTCCAAATTTTGCCCTAACTTTTGTAGGAGTTGGTATCTTTCCTATCATAGCCCTTTATTTTAATTTATTTATTTTTAAGTCTCTATTTCATTTCTAAACTTTTGTGTGGTGTTTGTTTACCCTATTTATGAAGATTTAACTTTAGAAGTTATTTTGAATATTTAAAAATAGAGAGATATAGTGAAATTTTGTTTAGATATAGTTTTTATGCAGAAAAAGAGTCTAAATCTTGTTTGAATATAAATTGAAAATGAGTAGTTATTTTAAGTAATTAAAAAAGTAATGATTAAAAAAATGAATTAATGTGATAAATTAAAAATGATTGATTATAAATATTTGAGTAGTTATAAATGAATAATTAGAAATTAAAAATATTTTTAAAAATAAAAAATTGAGAGAAATTAATAAAAACTGGTTCACAGTGCACAAAGAGAAGTTAGAACTAAATTCTCAACAAACAAACGGCCCTTTAGATATTAATTTTTAAATAATTCTGTTTTCTTACATAACTTTTTTAACCGTGGTCATTGAATTTAGTAATTTTTTGTATTTATTTTGAAATTCATATCTGGTTTCAAACATTGTTTAGTTAATTATCATGAATAAAATTTGTTTAGTTAAATAGTTGAGTGGCATAAATGTAGTTTAAATTTTCTATTATAATGATTGTTAACTCAAAGAAATTAACAAAATGTAATATATATATATATATTTTAACTGGAAACTATTATCAAAACCTTTTTGTTTTGAAAATTGACAAGAACAGATTGAATGTATATGCAACCATGGAAAGTTTGAAGAACAATAATTGAGGGGACCAAGATTGTTCATTCTTGTACTACTTTTCTGGAATTATTAGGATAAATTTTGTAGTCGTGGAGTTAAATTAGATTATAACCAACTCAAAATGTTACCAAATTTTTTAACCTTTATGCTATAGGTATTATACCAAGATTAATATATTTAACTATTTAAATCATTTTACTAAGCATAGTATAAAGTCTAATGGTATCATGTATAATTTAGTAATCAAAGATATTACAAATTTGAGACTTGTCTAATGTTGTTAAATTAAAAAAGAAAAAAAAAACCTTTTAATTATTCTACTGCTTAATTATCGTTTTAAAAAAGATAAAGATTAAATCGCTAGTATCTTTAAAAGAGTGTTGGCTCAACAATTTATAATTGTTTATAAATATTAAAAAATATTAAAAATATTTTATTTTGTTTATTTTTCTTGAAATCATTAAAAGTATTTATTTACCTAAAACAATAATTGAATAGGCTTTTATTCATTAATTTATTTAAATGTTGAAAGATAAATATTAAAAAATTAATAATATTAATTAATTTAGCAAACCGAGTCAACTCGGTTTGGGGACAAAGGCGAAACGGTTTAGGAATAGATTCTTTTTTTTTAGTTTAACCGTATTAAAAAAAGAAAAGAAAAGTAAATAAATAAATAAATAATGATTATCTTCATTTGACACGTGTCGCATCAGGGAAGGATAGCTGCTGTGTTGGGCCCGGCTCTCTATTATCAATCCAATGGGCCATTCTTCCGCAAGACCCAAAGCCACTATGTGTATATATATTTGTTTCGTTTTTCAATTATTAATAACAATCTTTTTTCGTACAAATCCGAGGAGCGAGAAAAAATCCTATATAAATGTGCTATTACTTTCAAATAAAAAAAATTTAAATACATATTTTCAAGTTCAAGCTCGTAAATGTGATGTTAAATTGGATTATTATCAAACAACGAAACCAACACGTTACCAACTCTTTTAATATTAATAACAATATTGGTTAAACTTTGTGACCTGACCGTGCATGTTTAAGAGTGCAAGTTGGAAAAGGAGAATTACAAAAACCAATTTCAATGATCGAACATGTGATCGTAAAATGAAAATAGGTTAATATCAAACCAAATAACCAATTGCGTCACTGACATGATCACATTATTCTCACTCTAATTTGTAACTTTAAACCAATAAAAACAAAATTATAATGACATCTATAATTTAGTAATTACACATTCGAATTATCCTTCCCCAATATGTATCTTGCTGCATATTTCTGCCCAACAAATGATACTATATACTAACCATTTAGGAAACATAGTCACTTTTTGAATGCATGTTAGGTTCAGTTTATTGTAATATAGTCATACAACTAGCTTTTTCAGGAACAAACAAGAACCTCACAACTCCTGGTTTGAAGTTGACAAACTCCAGCACCTCTCACGCTATAAACTCTAGTCAGATGTTTGCGATATGATCACCGTTGCATTCGGATAACATCGTTTATATCTTCCACTCTTCGACGCATACATATATATATACACAGCAAAATATAATCAAATTCTATGGTGAACTGTATTTTGCAGAAATGAGATTGCTAGCCATTATAGATGGCAAAGTTTCTACACAAAAGAAACAGATCTAAAGGGATATCTTTTCTCTTTTCTATCTAATCACCTGCACAAAACAATTAAATGATCTTGATATTTCCTAATTGAGATTCAGATCCACAAAACAATTTTCTGCTCCAACTGTTTGAATCCTACCTTATCTTTCTTCTCCTCCAATCCAACATTTCCATTTCCAGCTACTCTTCCTTCTTTCTCATGCTATTCTTGTAAATGGTCTCATTGTCTGAATATTGAGCTTATTCCATTTCAAACCCATGGCCGTCGACAGAGCGGGAATCGTCATCCGATTGGTTCTCCAATCCTGTGCGAGCCAAAGCTTGTGAACTATCTAGAGGACCTACATCTTCTGTACTCGAGCCTGTCTGGTTCGGTGAAGCACAGCAGGTTTGAATGAGATAATGAGCCACAGACTTGAAACCCAAGTTGCGGGCCTACATATAACAGAAATTAGCTTCACACATTACTAATTGATATGATTCCAGACGACGAACCAAGCATTAAACCTAAATCTACAATCAAAGAACTTGAACGTTATCTTCCATACTTTGTATGTGCAGGAAAAAAATGTTATATAAATCTAAAGAAGAGACACCAGTGGAATCACAATCTTACTTGATCGAGTTCTGTTCTATACGTTACATACTACAAACATACTAGAATCTATCCAATAAGAGCAATAGTTCAATCAGCATAAGTGTGTATTCATGACTCAAGTCACGGGTTTGAAACTCCCGCCTACGGACACTCACACAAACATGTTAGAATCTAGAAAGCATTTAGATATGAATGTTAAAGCACCGATACTAACCTTTCTATATACAGCACCAGTAGGCATCCATCCTTTTGACTGTCGACAGAGACTGCAGTTGCAAATACCTCGACATACTGGACAAATCCAATTACATTTCTTGTTCACTTCCATCACATTCTCTCCATATCTGTATAAAAAAAGAAGTTGCATCCAGTTAAGTGTTCACATAAATTGCAGAAAAGGCAAGAAACCTAAACCGAGTGCATTTTTTTTAAACAAGAAACAAACTTTTCATTAAGAATATGAAAAAAATGACTAATGTTCAATATACAAAATCCCAAAGGAGGAAAATAGAAAAGAAAACAAATACCAATCGCTAGCAGTATATAAGTTCATATCAGGCAGAAGTTTCAAATGGGGATGCATCCAATCCAATCCAATCCATGATTTTACAAAAAAATAACAGGCATGATAAAATCTGTTCGGTTATATATATATATATATATATATATATATATATATATATATATATATATATATATATATATTTTAATGAGAAACATGTATCCTTCATTTCATTGATTTGATGAAATTACAAAAGAGGTCAAACATACTAAGGATATAAATCCATCAAATCTGTTAAACTAATGATTAACTAAGAATAGTTTCTGTTAAGTAATAATGGAATTGTTGGTTGATATAATTAAATTTACCCCAATCCATCAACTTAAACTTTTGGATTGATTGGTGGTTTAACATAATTCAACATGGTATTAGAGGTGATGAGTTCAAATTCCTGCCAAATCGTTTCCTACCCAATCACTCAAATATCAAATCCCACAAATGAGGAGTGTTTGTTGATTTAATTAAATTTACCTCAATTCAGTTTAACTAATAACGTAATAGATGCCAACATGAGTAGTTGGTATGCCCAATGACCAAAGGTCTTGGGTTCGAATCCCCCGACCCCAAATTGTTGTAATCTCAAAAAAATAGCGAAATAGATTCCATTATTGATCATAAATGTAACAACATATTTGTCTCGACTAAGTCCAGCAGATCATATTTTATTTACCGCGTGTACAAGCAATCTCCACATAATTGCCCCTGGCCTGATTTACATTTGCTACACTGTGTGTGATGACCAAGAGTCTTCTGCCTGCAAGACATACAAGTCCATAATATATTAGAAACTACAAGAAACAAAACATAACACTGGGTCTTTTAAGTGAACCTAGGAATTGTGCTCTAAGCAAATGGAATATCTTTTTTATATCCGTAAGCGTATGGGCCAACTTGTGCCATCTTAGCTATTTGCACGTAACAACTGTCTGACTCAAGCAAATGGGATAAAATCTCCCTTATGTGAGATGGGATAAGAGGTTCCTAAGTGTTTTGCAACAATATTTACTCAACAGAATGCTCCACATACTTTTAGGTATGGTATATTTTTAGTCAATTTTCACTTCTAACAAAAAGAAAGTACAAATATTCGTAAACTCACTAATTTACACACACACATGCATATCAGAATAATTTTTTCGATGGTTTTTCAAATGAAACTTTGTGAGAGTTAAAATTGCAAAACTTTTTTAGTGTTAAGATTGCAACACTAATCTACGTTTGGGTGCAGTTTGATGAAATTACAAGTTTGGGTGAAAATTAATACAATTTAACAAAAATTGATTTTTTTTCCCAAACATATTAGTGGGATTAACTTATTCATTACATGAAATATAAATAAACCAATATAAACAAACCATATTGGAAAGTACAAAGTAGGAGCTTCTAGCCTTCTGTTAACTAGTATGGAGGCATGTTTTATTCATTTCTCTTAGATTAGATGCATAAAAAGACATTTCTCTTGTTGATACAATCATGTGATTGGAAACTAAAAATGTCTAAACAATCCTCAAATTTGAATCTGCATAATTATTTGGACCAGTAATTAAGCATTGCATACTATCAACAACATGCATACATCAAACTTGTATTACCTGCATTGATGACAGGACTCTCCATTGACAGAATCATAGATACGCTTCCCATCTTGACCATATCCATCCACACCAACAGTCCAATTCGATTCACAATCTCCCAACAACTTGGCATCTTCTTCTGTATAAACTTCTGGCTGCGAGCCTTCTTTTATGTGAATCTCAAGACTTTTAGAACTTACATTTTTAGCTTTTGGACGGAGTTCTGCATAACTTACTGGACTCAATGTCTTCAACCTGGAAAGCATAAGCAATATCAATCTAAAACTACCACTGACTTACCTGATAGGAGCCTGTTCATGTATTTGCTGGCTATGTTTTTGTTTTGTTTTTAAGAAACTATTTCATTGATAATATGAAATGAAAGAGTAAACTTCGGACACTCATGGGTGAATTCCAAGAATAAACTCTAATTTGGAAACAAAATAAGTTTTTTTTTTTTTGAAACCGGGAAATCGGAGCTAGGCAAGGCACCGGGAGACATCGAAGAAATGAAGACAAGGTAGGTGTCTACAAATTAATGTTGCAAATGAGTCTCAAACTTGGGACCTTGAGGGAACACATCTTCAAAGCCTAAGTTTCTGACCACCGCGCCATCCCGTAAGGACATGAAGTATGATAAATTATTAGATGAAGAAAGGTGCTTTAACTTTACACACTAAAAAGTTTTAAAAAAAATCTATATGTATTTGGGAATTTGGTTAAGAATTAAAATGGATCGGTTGATATGATTAAATTTAACTCAACCCATAAGTTTAAGCATTTAGGTTGATTGGCGATATAACATCTTTCAGCATAGCATAAGAGCAAGAGATCTTGATTTCAAGTCAAATTAAATTTACACCCATCAGTTTAAATTTTTGGGTTGATCGGTGATTTAACATCTTTCAACAAAATGTTTTTGTCAAGAAAGATAGAAACTTATCTTACAAAATTGGAGGAAAGAAATATCACTATTTCTGAAAATTTAAAGTAAAAAACGTGGTCGGAACTTTTGCATGGTAGTAAATTAAATCTAAGATCAATACTTTTAACACTTGTTTAGCTTTTAGTGAAGAAAATGACAGTACTCCAACAACATATGAACTCTTTCTCTGACAACTCAAGCAACCTTAACCAGGGGTTTGACTATAATGTTCTTTCGATTGAGTCAGTCTTCGAGTTAAATACTTCTTTATTGGATCAATCCAACTCAACCGAAATTAAGAATAATATTATATATGTGTAAGTAAAATTAATCAAAAAGAAAAATTCTCACCATATTGATAGATGCATGCACTAATAATATGCATTTTTCAAACATATATATCCAACTCAATCCAAAAATATATAGGTTAATTGTTCTAATACATAGCTGTGAATAGATCAACGGATTGAAAACCCCAAATATAAAGAACAAAAGTTTCAAAACAGTCCAAATTCTTCCAAACAAACAGCAGGGGAAAGAAGAAGCAATAACCTCGAAGAGCGCCTCGGGGGTTCGTCGGCGAGGGATCCGGTCGGCGATTCTTTCTCGGAAGAACTTTTAGGTAACCGCTTAGGAGCGGCGGCGGCGGCGGCGGAGGTGGATTTAAGGTTGAGAGAAAGTTCGAGAATGCCAAGTTTGTGCATCCTCTCGAGATTTTCCCTAACCCTTTGATTCCTAAGCTGTTCGTAACCTGGAGCAGAAACCTCCGCCGTGGATCCTTCGTCGGCGGTTCCGTTTCCGGCCACGGCGACGGCGTCTCTTTCTCCGAGAATCCATTGCCGCTTTGTCGCCGGCTAATGATAATGGGTTTTGTTTTGTAGAAAAGTGTTGAGTGTTAGCTCTGATAAATTGGGCGATTTCCAAGAAGTTCCGATTGGCGCCAATGCTGCCGTTCTTTCAAAAATAAAAATTTTTAAACCGCCAAGTTTAAATGTTTTTTTTATATATAAAATTATTTATAACTTTCGTATGGAAATGGAAATTTAAGGCGAATTTATTAACATTTTAATTTGAATGTAAGTTTTTTTTCTAATAGTCGTTACTGTTCATATTAATCTGTGAGCATTTTGACCAATGTTATGAGAGATATCGTAAGAATCTATAACATTTAAATGAAAACTCGAATATAATTAATTTTTATGTAAGTAATTACATTGGATTGAACTTATCACTTTTATCATTTAATGCTCTCTTTGACTACTAGTTCATTCTACGATGATTAATTTGAATATAAGTTTATCGATTTTTAATTCAATTTTTTTTCACTATTTGATGAATAAAACTTTATCTTTTATGACGGGTGAAAGTATGAATGAGAAATTTTCTTAAAAAGAAAAAAAGTATAAATGAGAAATTAAAAAGAAAAAACAACAAACATAAATACTATGAATTCAAATAGTAAGTTTCGTGATTAAATTCAAAACTATGAAATCAAGTCATATCATTGTTTAAGAAAAAAAAAAAACAAAAACTCTAAACTTAGAATCATAAATTCTTAAAAATTGTTTCCATCTAACGAATGTTCAAATAATTGTGTTGATCCTATATAAATGTCCCAAACATGTACACATTGTATGGATCAATTATACATTTAATCTTTCGATAGGTCTATGAAAATTTGAATTTAGTCTATATAATTTCAATACATATAATTTAGTGCTTTAATGGAGTTGAAATTTAGTCATATAATTTATAAAAACAAAAATGTAATATTTTTAGTTTAATAAAAACAACTTTTTTTTTATCATTCATAACGGTTGACGAATAAAGTACATGCATGTGACTATGAACACGTAATAATGTTGATTTTTGGTCTATCAATCGTTGAACTCACATCATCATTATTAATATTTGAATAACTAACATTCACGTATTTATAATTTGTCAACAATTACAAATGACAGTAATGTTTTTTTTATGTGTTGTCAAGTAGAATTACTAAATTATAATTTTAAAATTCACAAAGACTAGATTTATATATTCAAATCATAGATACTAAACTTAAACAGTTATTTGGGTCTAAATTTATATTTTATTATATTTATTAATGTTGTTTTATGAAAAATTGTTATCAACTGACTCGATTAATTAAAGAAGGTCATGAAATACATAAAATGATGAACTTAATTCATGTTGATCCCCTAAACAAAGAATATTTATGTAAATAACTTGAATTATTCTTTTTTTTTTTTCCTTTTAGTGAACGACTTCAAGATATGCATGAATAAGTAGAAGTTGGAGAAAGAACATGAATTGAAATTTACCACTTATTTGATACTAATTTTTTGAAATTTAAATAACAAATACTTCACTATTGTTCTTACTTTGAATATTTACATCTTATCAATGTTTCTAAAAATCAAACCAAAAATCATAAGAAAAAACTTTCAAAACACTTGTTTTAATTTTTTTAAATTTGATTATCATTTACCTCCTATATCTGAACGAAACATAAAAAAACAAAACAAAAAAATCAATTAAAAATATACTTAATTTTTTTTTTTTAAAGAAAACAAATAGTTATCGGACATTTCCGAATCCTCTAATTCCGCCTAAATTTCAAAGACCTAACGTACCCAACAAGGGGAAAAAAATGAGAAACTTGCCAGATAAATTAAAAAATACAATCATCTATTAATTAAAATATTATATTTTACTTTTTATAGCACAAATTAGAGAAGTATAACCAAGCTATATAAAAACTACTCTTACTTACTGTTAAATAATAAAATTATTGGACTAATATAATATAAGAATTTATTATCAGCAGCATATTCTATTTATTGTATTATATTTGTAGTAGAATTTTTAAAATAATTTATTTATAATATATTAATTTTCATCGCTCAATTAGTGATAGAACTCAATTTAGATTTCTAAACTCAGACAATATAGAATGAGTCTATCACTAATAGAATTTAACCACTAATAAAGTTCAATATCAATTACTAATGAAATTTAATTACGAATAAAACTTAATTTCAATTTAATACTATAAATAAATTAATTTTGATTTTATGCTATCATATTAAAAATGATACATATAAATTTTCTAAAATTTAAATGACTTCACAGTTATTATGTGAAAACAAAGTATGGTAATTTTTCAAACAAAATGGTGCCGCCCACAGGACCGGTTTCCGAAAGCCACCTCGGCCGCGTTTTCCGTTACCGTATACCCGTCCGCACCAGATTCGGGCCCACCACTTCGCTTTCTTATCCAAAAAGGAAAAAGTCCAACAAGTCCTTCCAACTCCTCCACGTCAGCCTTATCCATCAATCACATCTATACAATCCAACGGCTCACAACACATCTCAAAATTATCTGACGTCACGATCTCCAGATATTTTCTTTTTAAAAAACAAATCAATTATAAATCAATAAACAAATAAAGAAAATATATTCAATTCTTATCCCTTTCTTCTTCTTCTTCCTCAGAATCTCTCTCAAAACTTTGCAACACAAAATTCGCTTTTGGTTTTCCGATCATGGAATCATCCCTTCTCCGCTCCGTTTCATCGCCGGTTCTTCTTCGCCGGATCGGATCCGGTTCCGGTCCAACATTTTCCCCTGCCGTTGTTCGTTGTTCTTCCAGAAACCATGCTTATGATATCCCGAAGCTCGAGCCGTTTAGCCGTTCGAAGCTTGATCGCGTTATCAAAGAGCCGCCTCTGATCCAGAAGTCTGAAAACGAGCTTGCAGGTTTGGCTGTTCATTTTAGAGGGATCTGTGTTTTGATATGAAATTGAGGAATCTGTGTGTGTGTGTGTGTGTTTCTGATTCTTTGTGATTTTCGTAGATTATTGTTCGACGTTGGAAGGAGACGATTCTTATAGCTGCTGGAAAGCGTATTTCGAGCTTAAAGATCTTGAAGTGAGTTTCTACGGATTCTTGATTGATTTTGCTTCGCTTTTGATTTTGTTCTTCTCACAATTCTGGAATACTTGTTCAAATATTAGACCTAGCTTTAATTGAACAAACGAGATTCAACTTGTCCTCACCGAAACCTAGGAGACGATTATTATAGCTGTTGGAAAGCGTATTTTGAGCTTGAAGATCTTGAAGTGAGTTTCTACGGATTCTTGATTGATTTTGCTTCGCTTTTGATTTTTTTTTTCCTCTCCCAAATCTGTAATACTTGTAAACTTTAATTTCAAAAACCAAAAACAAAAGGTTATCAAACGGGACTTAGTTGTTGGAAAGTTATGTCGAGCTCAAAGATCTTGAAGTGAGTTTGTACGGATTATTGATTGATTTTGCCTCGAGTTTTCTGTAATTTTGCGTTTGATTTTGTTGTTGAAGACTTGTTCAAGAATTAGACCTAGCTTTAATCGAGGAGGAAACGAATGAGAGATTCAATCATGAAATTGACCGATCCCATTTGATTCATTTCCTTCTTTAATATTAAGATAGTTGGACTTGAAAGGAGTATTGTTCAAGTATCTTATAAATGTTATTTGGACTCTCCACTATACAATAGTGAGATCCTAACATTGCTTGGGGATCTAATTTTGGGTTTCACCCATCTTTAATTGGATCTCAATTTCATTTTATTAGATGGAATACTCGTTTGGACTCAATGGTCTCTCATACCATATTAGATAGTGATATCCATCTTCAATAGGTGATCTATCTCATGACCTAATTACTGATTTCCTTCTCTTTGATCAGCAAGAGTTTCTGTTATTTTGTGTTTGATTTATTTTTTCTCCAAAAATCTAGAATACTTGTTCAAAAACTAGATTTAACTAAGAGTTTATAGGTTTAATCCATCTTGGCCGCTGCTAATTCCTTGGCATCCAAATGTTAGGCCGTATGTACAATGACTTTAGTCGAGTTGGGTGTAAGCTAACTCGAGTCTTTAAAAAAAAAGAGGAGATTCAATCGTGACTCCTTTCAATTCAATTTTCCCTTGTGGAAACCTAGGAACTAATCTCCTTCTTTGTGATCAGGAAGAGTCTCCAAAACAAGAAGTGGAGAAACTGATACTTCAAGCTGGAGGTGTGAAATCTCTAATCGGATGTTTACACGGTATCGCAGACATACACAAAAGCAAGGGAAACGAAAACAAGGCGACGAAGCCATTGAATGGCATGGAAGGAAGAGGGACGGGCTGTCCAATACCAGATGGATTGCCTAAATCTGCAGAGGAAATTGAAGAAGAAGAGCGAGCGAGAATGCCGGATTCGCCATTCACGAGATTGCTGAGGAGCAAAGGTACATTCCCTGCCTGGTATTCACCAGCACCCGATCACGAAACTGATTGAAACTGTGAAAAATAAAATTTGGTTTTGGCAGATTGAATTTCGAAGTTTATGAATTGATCTGTAAATATTTGTTATATAAAATTAGTGATTAGAGTAGTCTTCTGTATATGTAATCTGATGTTGTTGTTTTGGCGTGGGGATTATATGCATATACTTTTGATGATTTGTGTAGATTATGCTGACTTTGTATAAAAGGGTTCGCTGCATTCCTTCAAAAATATAAATCTCTCTAGTTCTATTTTGATTTTTGAACTTTCATGAAGACAGGATCGGAGATCGAGTTGAATGCTTTGCATTTTTGTTACTAATGCATCAAGTCATCACCAAACAGACCTTAGGTTTTGGAGCTAAAATGAACAGCATCACTACAATTATATAAATCTCAACTGCATTAGACTTAAAATCAGTGTTTTAAAATGCGCGCCTAGGCTCAAGTCCCACCTTTTGCGCCTCAATTGTCCCAAGCCAGGCGCGTATAATAAGGCGCGCGCCTTATGATGCCTTACGTGAAGCCCCAGGCGCCAAAAGGCGCTCGCCTCGTGGGCTTTTTAATTTTCCTTTGTGCTTTTTGTATTTCATATCCCCGTACTAGGTCATTCGAAGCGCGTGAAGGTTGATAGTTGAATATTATGTATGTTTTTATATATTATTCTTGGTTAAAACTTCATTTATGTGCATACAAAGTGTTTTTATTGTGTATACACACATACATATAATTTTTTTTTGTTTGTTTTTTTATATAGTGCGCCTTAAGTAAAAAAGTCCTCGCCTTTTGGTGCGCCTTGCGCCTCAAGCTCCAGAGAGCCATTGCGCCTTAGTGCGCCTTGCGCTTTTTAAAACACTGCTTAAAATAGCAAAATATAGTTGAAGCATTCTTCATTAGTTGGATTTTGTTCAATCCTCACGAGTTAGGTTAGTGATCATTAAGCGGGTGTTTGAGGCAAGGAGAATGATAATGATTTAGGGGGGAATGGTAATGAGGAGGAGAATAGGGAGGAGAATGATTATGGGAGTAATGGTTATTTGTGTTTGAGGTGAAGGTAATGATTATGGAGAAAATGATTATTTGTATTTGAGATCAAGGTAATGATTATGAAAAAAAATAAAATAATAAATATGATCCGAGTAAAAAATAGTGATGTGATATATGAAAAGTTATTAGAGAGAGAGAATAAAAAGTAGTTATGGAGAGAATGAAAAAAATGGTTTTTGGAAAACTTGATTATGGGGGGAATGATTTCCGGTGGCCCAAACACGAGGAATCATTCCCCTTCCTATTCTCCTTCTTATTCTTGGTGGTCCAATCACACCTCGTAAGGGCATTTGGGAATAAAAGGTTTAGAAGGAATGAACACTTGACTTTACCCAACTAGAAAGTTAGTTTCCTATGAATTTTTTTGACAATCAAATATTGTTAGTCGGATACGATTGTGCGATTACTTTGTGCTAGAGTTCAGCCCATTTGTCTGGAAATAAAGCTCCAAGACTTTTTCCATGGCCTCCTTCCTTCCAGTTTCAGCATATATTAACAAAATCATGAGGAAATCCAAATGGCTTTCTGTTTTAGGATACTATGTTTGCTTCTAAACTTATGTCCTTTGAACCATTTTCACTTTCTTTTGTTTCTTAACTTCCCATTTTAAATTGAAATGCCTCATTTGGGAACTCACGACTCTGTTTTCTAGATTTATTCAGGCTCGTTTGGTTGCAGAAAATGCATTAGGTTGATATACCAAGAATATATATATATATTGAAAGCAAACTAATTTATTAATCTACAACCTAAAATTTGTAAGAGATCACTAATTAGCCCATTTCCACAAGTTGGAGTGTGATCACACAAACGGAAACAACCAATGACACGGCCTACCTTACACACAAAGTAAGTCTTTTTCTTCGAGAATTTTAGATGAGAGAAATGCCCACCGCCCATTGAACGAAAAAGATAAAACCTCGGAGGATTATCCTCCCTTTTCTCCTTATTTTTTCAAAACTTTCATGCTCTTTTTTTTAGTATACATTGAGAGAGGGGAGATAAATACCGATTCTCGGGATTGAACTCGTGACACGCTGGTGTTGAATTGGTTTACAACCAAACAATAAAATCATTACGTCATTGATTCATTCGATTCATACTCTTCTTCTTCTATTTTTTATCTTTATCTATGAGTTACCATCCTTCTCTCGCAAGAGAAAAAACAGTTTCTCTCTAACTAAAGTTTGAGAGAATGAACTTCATTAAAAAAAAAAAAAATCACTTATGTCATGTTTTTTTATATCTTAAATATGTTGCTTTTATCTTAGAGTAATACTAAGGGTAGGTAAGTATTTTGGAAATATTTATACATTTTAGAATTACATGTTTTGACTTTAAAAAATAGCTTTGATTGATAGAGAGATAAATGCAAAAAAGTAAAAACATGTTGTTCTAATGATACCCATCCTTCAATAAGTATTGCTCTTCATCTTATAGCAAAGTTTTCTACATGATATAATTCATTACATATGTCATTGATTCTTTTTTTTTTTTTTTTTTTTTTTTTTGGAAAATAAACTTCATTAATAAAACATAACATTACAACCTATTTTCCAAATAAAGGAAATACTACGAATTGGGGATAACTCTCCAACAACTACGTAGGCCCCAAACCACAAGACGGAAGGTGGCCATCCCAATAAAAAATTGATAGATAAGAAAACCTTGATCATAATAAAACTTAATCGATACTAAAGCCATAACCGACTTGGAATTCACAGATTCCAAATAAGGTCAATCCAATTTCATTGAAATCATTGTGGTTGACTTTCTAAAAGTTTTGGAGATAATCTATGGAGTATATAGATTACTAAGGTATGAGATTCCGTCAAAGTTAAAAAGGAGAAAACGAATGCATAACGACCTTACTCCAGATTGATCGAACAAACCAATGATCAAAGAGAACATGTCATCCTATTTTCATCTAAACAATAAAACCATTATAGATTTAACTTCTATTGTTCAAAGCAATTCTTGCCTCCTTATAACAATGAAGCAAGTATTTCTCTTTGTACCAAAAAAACCATAATTAAATATGCTTAAGTTTACGAAATAAAATCCAGTTGGAATCCTAATAAAGCAGTCAACACGTTTTATTATGTATTGACCTACTTTTCGTATAGTCAACGTCCACAACAGTCCTTTTTATATTCGCAATTGTCGTCCATTCATTGCTCTGCATTTCTTTTTCCTCCAATTTTATTGTTTCCAACTTACCATATTTAATTTTGTCATCATATAAACTTTTCAAACTAGAAATCGACTAGAACGTGACATGATATATTATTATGAAAGAGACGTGGTAATAGTCATAATCATAAATTTCTGGGGGACTTTTGTTTGACATATTTAAGTAGTATTTAATTTTAAGATTTATTAATTTTTTATCGAAAATTTACATCCAAACAAGTTTTTACTAACTTCTCCTCATATTTACTTTTAAAAATAACTCTCATTTCTATATATTCAATCATTTATAACAATTCATTTTTAATCATTTTTTTTTTAAGTACTAAAAATGATTACTCGTTTTAAATTTACATCCAAACAAAGTTTTGACTATAACTTTTATACACAAAAATTATATTCATACGAGTTTTTGACTACAATTCTCAATTTTTAATTACTTAACTTACTGAATTTTATCTAAATGCGCCAAGCTAACATCGTTGTAGATATTTGTGTGTAATTTAGCATTTCATAAATTAAACTAAAAAAAGCAAAATATAATAAATGAACGAACAGTTGAGAGTATTGTCCGAAACTACCCATATAAATATGACGTGTGAACAAACAAGCATTCAAAAAGCAAAACCCTAAAGCCCAAAAAGAAAATGAATTATTTGAATTTTCTTCTCTTCTTTGTCTTGATTTCTTCCACAATCGCCAAGCCTGGCTCCGATCCGCCGCCGGCCGGCAGCGGGGGCGGAAAGCAGTTCGTTCTGGTTCACGGAGCGTGCCTGGGGGCGTGGTCGTGGTACAAGGTGGCGACGCTGCTGCGGTCGGCCGGGCACCGCGTGACGGCGGTGGACATGGCGGGGGCCGGAATCGATGGGAGGGAGGCGGAGGGGCTGAGGTCGTTCTCCGAGTACGTGGCGCCGTTGACGGAGTTCATGGCGGCGCTGGCGGCGGAGGAGAAGGTGATTCTGGTGGGCCACAGCCAAGGCGGGCTTTGCATTTCGAAAGCCATGGAGGATTTTTCGGATAAAATATCTGTGGCTGTTTTTGTTGTCGCCGCCATGCCTGGCCCATCTCTTAACACTTCCTTTCTACTTGACCAGGTAATTAAAAATATATATATATATAATTATGAGATTATAGGTTCGAATTTTACTTATAAAAATATATATTATTTTTAATTATGACATTTTTTTTTAATATTTGATACACGTATAAAAATTGAATAAGTTTTTGATATACTTATACTTTTTTTTTTTTACCATCAGATTTATTTTGTACCGATAACTACGCCTTTTAGATATACTTGTTTTTTTTGTTAGCCCTTTCATTAACTTTTTAAAACTTTTTTTTTTTTTTGTTTTTTGACAATAACAACGATTGGTCTTAAATGTGATGATAACAATAAAATGATTGACTAAACTGAAATTAAAATTTATTTATTTGTTATGATTCTTTCAATCTTACTATAATTTTTATCATTTTAATTTGAACGGATTTTTTTCAATTTAGTGTTAAAGGTTTGAACGTATCTCTTGTGATTATATCAAGTACTCATAAAATGGTGATATTGGTTCGATTTTCTCAAATCAACCCAATATCCAATAAAAAACAAAATTATTAGTTTGATTTTCCTAGGTTCACTTTGTATATGTTCTGGTTTTTTTATTAGTTGTTTTATTTCCATCTCTACTCCAATATATAAAAAATTCCAACTTTTCTAATTAAATTAAACAAAAATAATTGGTTATTTAAACAGAAAAACATAAATGAACAATTAAGAAATAAAACAAACAAACAAAAAGGAATATCAAAGTAAACTAAAATTAACTTGTGTTTTAATCTTATTGGTTTTTACAAATTAAAAATCTAATAAAACAAATTCCATTTCTTTTACCTGTGAAAATATGTGTATTAGTTATGTAACAGTGTTTTGGTGTTACAGTTTCGGAAAAGGATAGATTTTGGGCCAGACAGCCGTTATACATTCGGAAATGGGCCCAAAAGCCCTCCAACAACTTTAACATTCGGCCCACTTTTTTCGGCAACCAAACTATTCCATAGGAGTCCCAAACAGGTAACTTGATAACAGGGTTGATTTAGTTGATCGGTCTGAAAATCGATATTTAACTCTTATCTTATTTAAGAGGAGAAGTATTCTCTACATAAACGGTTTATGATCTCCTCTCTAATTTGAACTAACAAATTATATAAAATAGTGATCAAGCCAAAAAGAGTAGCACATTGTAACAAGTTGTTTACGAAAGTCTCAAATATCTTGAAATAAAAATAAAATAATAGTGTTTCATAACCATTGGAACTAATTTGTAGCCGGTTAAATAAAATAACATTAGTCCAAACACGAAAGAGATTTTTGTAAAGATATTTTGTAGCGGGTGTTATTAGAGGGTTTAAATTACAACAGTTTCAAAGTCAAGATTGACGTTAAGCGATCATAGGATGACCCAATAGTCATGGGAGTTATGAATAATAAAGAAGTGGTGGGTTCAATTCAATATTTCTTATGCATTTGTAACAATATACGGTAGAAATCGATTCACCTTCAATATCCTTGTCGAACTGTCTAACTTACGAATATATCGAGCTATCGAAGAATATTTTCATCGATGATTTGAACTTAGGACAACCCGACTTATAAACTAAATTGGTTGTTATATATTGAAGGACTTGACATTGGGAAATGCATTGATGAGACCAACACATTTGTTCGTGGGACAACAATGGAGCAAAGATCTTCATTTGACGACAGAGAGATACGGATCTGTTAAACGAGTTTTTGTTGTTTCGGATAAGGATAGGGTTATCATAAAGAGCTTCCAACAATGGGTGATTAAGAGAAATCCACCAACGGCTGTGATGCAAGTTAGAGGCTCTGATCATATGGTGATGATCTCCAAGCCCTTGGATCTCTTCCACAAACTTTGCCTCATTGCAACACAATATTCTTAATCTATTTTCAATGTTTTGATTATGTTGTTGAACTTAGGTTTATGTTTTAATTAAGTTGTTCAACTTAGTGCTATGCTTTTTTTTTTCTTCTTCTTTTAGTGATTGTTGGTAATAACTTAATATCATTAAATGGGTCTAACTATTGATTGCTACAATTTTACAAAACTCTCTTTCCAATTACAATTACATGAAAAAACACACATACATTTCAAAGTTTATACAACTTAGGCTCTCTTCAATATAATATATTATCGTAAATTATTTAAATAATATTTAAGATAAAAAATATATAAAATTGAATATCCAATTTGAAAAGATAAAATTTTTATAAAAATTGAAAATCTAATTTTTAATTTTACACATTTTAAAACATTTAGAAAATATATTTTCAATATAATTTATGGAAAAATGCCACATTATCAACTACAAGGAATAATTAACATATTTATAAAGGAAAATTAAGTTGACAATTTCATAGATTATTCATGAACTCGTTGTCAATAATCTATAATTAGTATTTTTTTAAAAAAGGAAACTTAAAAGTTGACCATTTACTACCGTTTTTCTCTTTTCTTTTTTAGTTTAACAATAGGGATAAAAGATTTGAATACACAAGTTTTTGGACAATAATAAATATTTGTGTGTTTTTTAAGTACTACAAAAATATATGAAGTTTTAGAATTCAAATTTTAATATCTTAATTATGTTTGTGTTATCATAAGAGTAGTTATTGTATAAAGTGGGAAAAAGAAATTTAAAAGAAAAAAACAAAAAAGCTTCTTATTTTTAAAATTTTAAAAATAATATATTTAACACTCGTCTAGTTATTGCCTTAAAGCATGCCACATCAGCTTGTTATTGATTAATTAAAGAACTTTGTAAAATTGAACACGACGCCGTCTTAGCTCAGTGGTAGAGCGCGTGGCTTTTAACCACGTGGTCGTGGGTTCGATCCCCACAGACGGCGCTTCAACGTTAATTTTTTTGTAAAATCCGTTTTCGTCGTTTAAATATTCGCTTTCATTTATTACTCCGTATTTTTTGAATTATCCACTTGAAAAAAAGTTAAATACCGCATTACCTTCTTTTTCTCTCCTTTTCAATATTATCTCAACTATGAGTTTTTTTTTTCTTTCTTTCTTTTTTTTTTTTTTTTTTTAATTTAATTTCCTTTTTTTAAAGAAACGATTAATTGATTTAAAGTATCAATAATCTATGAAATCAAGCATTACACTTCTCAAGCACAGGATGTGCAATATGTGGGAATAAATTATCTGCTCCAAAAAGAGATTTCACTAGAAAGATCAACAACAGAATAATTTTCACTCCTATAAAAACAAAAAGTATGCTCCTAAGATCTCATTTGATAACTATTTTATTTTTCGTTTTTTGTTTTAAAATTTAAGCCTACAACAACTATTTTACCATAATTTTTTTCTTATTTGAATATTTACATATTACCTATATTTTTAATAAATATCCCAAAATTTGGAAACAAAAAAAAAGTAGCTTCCAAAAACTTGTTTTTGAATTTAGTTAGTATTCACCTACTTTCTTAAGGAAAGATGAATATATTGTAGGAAATGGAGAGCACATGTAAGGAAATTTAAGTAGAAAATAAGCTTAAATTTCATAAACAAAAAACTAAAATGATTACCAAACGGGGTCTAAATAATATGATCATACCTTTAAAATCAATTATTACATTGTTATTCCACAAACAAATAATTACATGGTTAAAATCATCTAATTCTTTAAAAACGTCATTAATTATATTAATAATTGACGTGTGACTCCATTAAAATGGACGAGAGCATCTCTTCATCTTTATTCATTAATGTTTAATATCTTCCCTCATAGCCTAACTTTCAAACATCTTAGGGTTAAATTGAGATACTTTTTAAAAAATATTTGAATTTCATTGAGCTTGATCATGGGGCAAGCATAGATGAAGACACACCTACACATATAGCCGTTGTAAATTTGAAATTCCTTATCAAAGTTACAACCTTAGGACCTCATACTTTTCCTCTAGACCAAAAAGCCCTTACAAAAAATTTCATTTTTTAAAATTACAAAAATAGCCTTGTGACTGAATTCAAATCTCAAAACCGCGGTCCACATTTTCAAGCACATTGATGGAATCTTAGCCGTCCATTTCAAAAGTCCATTTCGAACACAACTTTTATAGCTCAGTTCAAAGTTCAAATTGCTCAGCCACAGTTCAGGTTCCTCAAATCTGCTCATGGAGAAGAAGATAGATTTTGCAGATTTTCATAGAGAGATTTGGAATCTTCTATAATTTATCTATTTTTTTGTTCATTTTCTTTGATTTTGCTCAAGAATCTGCTGGAATAGCTTCGTAAAATCCAGCTGAAAGCAATTTCTGGAGCTCGAACAATCTCTAATTTGTTCTTCATTTCTTCATTCAGGTGAAATACTGGTGTTATTCACTCTCGTTTTGGTTATTTGTTGATTTATTTGTTGATTTTTCTCTGTTCTTCCTTTTCTAGAATGCTTAGGGATTTCAAATTTTTGCGTCGGGGTTCTGGTAAGAACGAGGAGATTGAAAATGTACCAGTGAATCCGAGAGATTCTTCCATTAATCGAATTGGAATGGACTCTGCGCGACCTCCATTGAATTCGATTCAAGATCCGATTCGAAATTCGGATCTAGAACAGGAAGTTGGTTTAAAGAGTAGAGTGGAAAGGACTCCAGTTAAGGCGAAGGGGAAGGGCTCGGATCTTGCATTGCCGCTTCGCACGCCGGATAAGCATGGCGGAGCTGGATTTTCGTCGAGAAAGCGGTTTGGTTGGGCTCAGAGAAGCGAATCTGGTTCTGTTCCCGACGAGGAGAAGGCGGATTTGGTTACTTGTTCAGCGCAGCCGAGCCGTGGCGGAGGATGTGGAAATGGGGGGCTTTCTAACACCACAACTCCTAGGGTTACGAGGACGGTGGGAAGAGCAACATCGAGCTATTCCGAATGCAATTCTACGCAAAGCACTCCGACTAAAAGTGTTTCGAAGCCTCCGTATTCAGTTTCTCGCAGCAAAGTTGATCGAATCAACAACTTGTCTGCATTGTATAAAGGGATTCCTGGTAACCCTGTACCGCCTTCGGTTGTAAACACCGTCGAAGTCCCTCACTTCGATCTCAAAGAAGATCCTTCATTTTGGATGGAACACAATGTACAGGTAACTGGATCTGTATTCTTACTAATGAGGCTCTGTGTTACTCCACATTGAGCATATTGGAATTTTAAACAATCGGCTGAGTCACGTTAATTAACTGATCAACTCAAAAGCTTATGCGGATAGGTTGAGATATCAAGTAAGTGAATTCCCAACAAGTGGGAATTAATATTAATTGGGGAGGAAGTGACTTCACATGATTTAAACTTAAGACCTCATATCATGTTTAAATATATTAAATCACCGATGAACCCAAAAAATCAAGCTTATGGGTTGAGGTAAATTAAATTATATCAACTAACACAATCTTCATACAATTATAGAGTCCTCAGATGGCTTCTGCTTATGTTTGATCAATATTCTCTATAAATCTTTTGATGCATTTGGTATAAGTCACTTATGTTTGTTAATATTTTACAGGTTCTCATACGTGTTCGTCCTCTAAATGGCATGGAGAGAAGTAATAATGGTTACAATAGGTGCTTAAAGCAGGAAAGTGCTCAGTCTATTACTTGGATTGGCCAACCAGAAACAAGATTTACCTTTGATCATGTAGCTTGTGAAACAGTTGATCAGGTTTGGTTGGAGAAGAAACCCTCTTTGAGATTTAGCGCTCATCCTGTCTTTTTTAATGATATATCTTTTCTTTGTAGGAAATGTTGTTCAGGATGGCTGGTCTGCCAATGGTTGAGAACTGCTTGTCAGGCTACAATAGTTGTATGTTTGCCTATGGTCAAGTAAGTTTCTTACTTTCTTCACTAATATCCTAACACTGCGAGGCATTATCTTGCTTACTGATTAACTGATTGCAGCGACCTGCCTAAATTTAGTTGCATGTTCACAATATAGAGTGATTATTCTTGTTTATGTTAATTGATGTAGCTCATTGTTCACTTAGGCTTTTAATTTGTCTGAATAGGCTATCACTCAGAAGGAATATGCAAGTGTTTATCTTTTCCGGTCAAGAAACAAGTATATTAACTGGCAACGAAGTTCTTGATTTGAATTTTGACAAAATATTAATTATGTTACTCATCTACATGTGAAAAAGTAATACAGCTATATTGCTTTCAGTAAGAAATTTGATTTTATATCTTGATCTATTTTATTGAGTTTGATAATATGCAGACTGGAAGTGGAAAAACGCACACTATGCTTGGTGAGATTGAAGATCTTGAAGTCAAGCCAAGTCTGCATCGTGGAATAACTCCACGTGTATTTGAGTTCTTATTTGCAAGAATCCATGCTGTAATTGTCACATTTGTTTAATCTCCTTCTAATATGCAGTGGTTAAAGGTAATTTTTTTGACACATTCTTGTTCATTTTTCAGGAGGAAGAAATTCGACGAGATGAGAAACTGAAGTACAATTGCAAGTGCTCTTTCTTAGAGATTTACAATGAACAAATAACAGATCTTCTAGATCCCTCATCCACGAATTTACTTGTAAGATTAATTAATGCAATACTAGTATATGTGCCATTATGAATTGGTAAATACTTTTAGACTATGCCAATAAGAGCAGTTCAACGGCATCTATGTATTCCCATGACCAAGAGGTCATGGGTTCGAATTCTTCCTCCCCCAATTGCAGTCAAACTCAAAAATACTTTTCGACTATTCTCCTAAATATTTTTCTCTCTCAGCTGCGGGAAGATGTTAAGAAGGGTGTTTATGTAGAAAATCTTTCTGAGTGTGAAGTTCGGACTGTTAGCGACATTCTCAGGCTTCTGACTCAGGTTACTGTGTATACTATGGATGTTTCTTTCTTTCAATTCAATTCAACTGGAATAAACTTCGTTGATCAATCATTGTTTGATGCTTCCAGGGTTCTTCAAATAGGAAAGTTGCAGCTACAAATATGAATAGGGAAAGCAGTCGCTCACATAGTGTATTTACATGTGTGATTGAAAGTAAATGGGAAAAAGACTCCTCAACAAACCTACGATTTGCTAGACTGAATCTTGTTGATCTTGCTGGTTCAGAAAGGTAAGGAATCCACTGAGTTATTGTTAGAGCTTCAGGTCACAGCATGTGTAAAAATGCTTACTTTTTTCGGTTTGCTTCTATTCTTATTTCATAAAACCGTGTATTCTTTTTAACAGGCAAAAAACTTCTGGAGCTGAGGGTGACCGTTTAAAGGAAGCAGCAAATATTAACAAATCACTGTCTACACTAGGGTATCAATCTTCGCTATTACCTTAATGCCCCTTCATCCATCTTATATTGTGTGCCTTGATCATTTAAATCAATGGTGATTATAAATTTCAGTCATGTTATAATGGTTTTGCTGGATGTGGCACGTGGGAAGCCGAGACACATTCCTTACAGAGATTCAAGGCTAACCTTTCTTCTTCAGGTTTATAATGATTCTATTTCAAAGTCATTCTGTCTTTTCTGCTTTTAATGCTGTTTTTGACATCTTCATAAAAAAATGCAGGACTCTCTTGGTGGGAACTCAAAAACTATGATCATTGCAAACGTTAGCCCTTCTATTTGGTTCGTTACTTAATTCTCTAATGGTACTGGATTTAGTCAATATTAGTCAAAAATTTACTCGTACTACCCTTGTGTTTTTAAAATTCTAGTTCTTTTTTTCTATTTCTTAATATTGTGCTATTTTACACTTCTGTTCTCAGGTTCTGGATTCAGGTTTTTTTTTGTACTTTTCTGTGATGATATCTCCTGTTTATATACTCATATACTTGGAATATTATTTTCTTATTCAGTTGTGCAGCTGAAACACTAAACACTCTCAAGTTTGCCCAGCGAGCAAAACTTATCCAAAACAATGTGAGTTGCCCTCATTTAGGAACCAATTTGTTAATGGCATCCACCAAATTCTTATGACCAATTTGTTGTTCATTATGCCACATATAGGCAGTTGTCAATGAAGATTCAACAGGGGATGTCCTTGCACTCCAACGCCAGATACAACTTCTAAAGGTAGTATGACTTGCATATGATTTATTTAAATTCATAAACCATTTTATTTTTAATGTTACATAATCTGTATGTGTGTAACAGGAGGAGCTTGCATACCTCAAACGGCAGAATGTTTCCAGGTCATTGTCATTTGATTCCTCTGTCAAAGATACGCCAATGGAACATGAAGACTACGATGCAGAAAATGTATGTGATATGGAAATTTCACAGGATGGTGATTCCTTTGAATCTCAATCAAAAGAAGTGAAAATGTCGACAAAACAGGTATAACTTGGCTGCATTAAATTTGTAATAACTGATCAGCTGCGTAAATAATGATATCTAATGCTGTTGAATTCAGTAACGTAACTTCATATTTTGTTGACGTTACACAGTATTGGAATACTAGCAGTGCAAGACTTGCTTTCAACTTCTTTTCTTTTTCCTGAGTATCATAGTTATTTTTAAAGCTATTTAGCTCTTGATTAGGGATCATTCAAATCTGGTTTTTTTGTTTTGTTTGTTGGTTTCTAATTATCTTTGTTGAAATGGCATAAAAAAACAGTTTAAATCTTTGGAGATAACACTTGCTGGTGCCTTGAGGAGGGAAAAAATGGCAGAAGCTTCCATCAAGCAACTTGAAGCTGAAATTGAACAGCTGAACCGTTTGGTAGTTCTCTTTTTTTATTCTTTATTCTGAAGTTCCCTTTATATAGGCTATAATTCATCTTCTTAACTGCTTCACAGGTTCGTCAAAGAGAAGAGGATACAAGGTGTACTAAAATGATGCTTAAATTTCGAGAAGACAAAATTCAGAGAATGGAGTCACTTCTTGGTGGGTCAATTCCTGCAGAAACTTATCTTCTTGATGAGAACAAAGGTCTATCTGAGGAGATTCAGCTTCTTCGAGCCAAATTAGATAGAAATCCTGAGGTTACTCGCTTTGCCTTAGAGAATATTAGGCTTTTGGATCAGCTTAGAAGGTAATATTTCTCTTCTGTTTCTGTTTTTTTTTTCTTTTCCATTTCTTGTGGAGACCTCAATACTTAATCTTCAATAGATATCAAGAATTCTATGAAGAGGGGGAGAGAGAGGTTCTTATGGACGAAGTATCCAAATCACGTGATCAGGTACTTCTATTAAATGTTGAAGTTGTGCACATATTGCTTTCTTGTAGATGTTAGTTTGATTTTTTTTCGAAGAGCCTATAACTTTTTGTTTTTCTTTTCATAATAATAATAAACAGCTTCTTCAATTTATCTCTGGGAATTCGGAACAGCTAGATGATTCAAAACCTACTCTGCAACCTCAGGTAAGGACTTTTCGTTCAAAAGACATGACCTTGTGAGTAATTTTGTGGAATGAGAAGGAAAATGACTAATATTTATCACAAGCTTCAAATGCTTGTTCCTGCCGATCTGTCAAAAGAATATAACACCCTTCAGATGAAAGGAAGTTGCTTATAGCTGCTTCGGGTGTATTTTTTAAACTATTTGAAAAGATACCATTTTTCTTTTGAATACATTTATTTCTTGTCCATAATAAAACATTTAAATCAATTTATACCAATAAAATAAGTAATGGTTATATATGAACCCGAAATACAGGCACGACACACTATCTTATTTTCTGTTATTTTCCCTGAAAATGTTTCTACATATTATCCTTCCAAAAGATAAAAAAGAAACCTTGAAAATAACAACAAAAAAAAAAAAATTCAAACATGAACACTCTTATAGTTACTTCACATTCTTGGTATCAACTGAATATGAAATTAATTTTGACTGTTTCACAGTTGAAGAAAGCACTTGATGAGCTAGAAGAAACCAAGTGCAGTCTAGACTCTTGCCTAGAGGAAAATAAAAAACTTAGCTGGTGAGTACAATTTTTTTTTCCTGAAGATTTTTGGCTAGGGTTTTATATGAGCCAACTTAAAATATAACATAGTATGGTTGCTACTTGCTTATTGAAAAACTTTTAATGCAAGAAATTTATTGAAATTATGGCAAAAAATATAACAGTCGTAATGAATAATAATTATTAATCTATTATGTAAAGAGTAAACCTTAGCTTGGCGCCTCGTGTATGCGCTTGTAAAACAAGGGTGCAGCCGCACCCAACTTTTACTCTTATGTAAATAAATGATTTGTTTAAAACAATTGACTATTTATATGAAGTTTGTAGTCATTTTAAAAATTCTGGCAATAGATACTAACCTAATTCAATTAGTTAATTACCACAATAATTCTTTTTTTTTTTTTAAATAATTACCATAATAATTCTAATTAGTATTTAAGTCAGTTATTAATGATCGAAATCAACTAGTATACTTTTTTTTAGTTCATCAAGTATACTTAAAAGTTGAAAAATTCATCGAATTAGTTTTTTTCTTCTTAAACCTCATTTGCAGTGGTCTGTAAAATGCACATGTTACATAATATAGAAAATAAGTCTAGTAAAGTTTTTCTTTCTTAATCTTGCAATATGTGACTTTTTAGTAAGTTATTGATTTGAGAAGTAACTTGTTCTTTCCATGCAGGGAGGTAGATCGATTGCAATCAATGCTGAATAATTTTAAATCTGAACAGCATCAAGGTCACAGTGTTTTTACCATTGAGGTACTTTTTTAAGTAACTTTTTTTTAATTATTTATTATGAAATATTGTCTAGAAGGATGAGAAGAAGAAACCTGATGGAGCCAATGTCAAAACAGGAAGAAAAAAACCTGATAGAGCCTTGAAAAGTTTACTGTGCACCTAGTTGTTGAATAATATTTACACTTGAATGTTACTGTTCTACAAAGGCCATCTATGACTTTTTTAATGTGAACTTCCAGGGATCATTTAAAAGTGACTTTGAAGATTTGGTGCCAAAGACAATCCATCAGAAGCCGAGTGAGGGGAATGACAACTTCTTACAGGAGAAACATGATGAAGAAATATTGAACTTGCAGATGGAATTGGATGTAATTAAAATCATTCTCAATGAAGGAATACTGTCTCGCGGAGAAGTTGATGAACGAGTCATATGCTTGAACAACGATCTTCAGCATACAAATCAACGGTTTGAAGCTGTAAGCCGAGAATTACAAGAAGCAAAATCCATTATTGAGGCTCTTGAATCCCAACAAATCCTCACAATCAATGAGATTGAGAGACTGAGGAATAGCAACAGCCAAAATTTGCAGCTTCTGAGTGAACGGGAACAAGAAATCACGTGTTTGAAAAAGTACCATGCTCTGAAGGAGATGCATGATAATTCACTTGAATCACCTCCAAGCCAGTCAAGATTTGATGAATCCCGACTGCGCACAAGATTGAACAGGATGCAAGTTTCCCTTGAAAAGGCCAAGAGACTGAATGCTTTGTGCCAAAGGGATCGTGAATGTCAAGCTTCAGATGATAAAGAAACTGATGAAGTCCGCAGGCAAGCTGAAGCTGAAACTGCTGAGGTGATTGTCTGCATGCAGGAAGAACTAGCAATACTTCAGCAGCAAGTCCAAGAAAGTCATTTGAAAGAAATAGAGATGAAAAAAGATGTTAACTCTTTGGAATCTGAAGTGAAGCATCTGCAGGATGAACTCCAGCTTATGAGTGAAAATAATGAAAGTTTAAGTGAAATACTTGAGAAAAAGGACCAGGAACTAACAACATTGGCTGAAGAATGGGAATTGCTGACCAGTGAGATGGAAGAAATCCTTGCTGATGGATATGTATCACTCATGGATGCATCTAATCACCTTGAAAACATATCTTCATCCTTTCCAGAGAAAAGGATTTGGATTTCTGAACATGTGAGTAGAATGATTAGAATCTTATCGCAGAAGGACTTGTTAATTGAAGAACTCAGAAGGTGTTTGGAGGATGCAAGTAATAGGCGAATCGACATGGAGAACATGCTTAAATCTCTCAGAGGAGCAGCATTAGCTATTACAGAAGCTCATCAGCTGGAGTGCAACGAGAAAGATGAGGAGATCCTTCATCTGACATCCCAGATTAAAGAAAAGGCTACAAACATTGCAGAAATGGAAGACACCATCAAATTGGCAGAAGAGCGCATGAGAAAAACATCTGCTTGTGCTACAATTGGTTTTATTCTTGTTAATAGATTATCAGAGTTGAACCACTCTCATTCTGATGCCTTGAAAGTTAAGGGTATCGAATTCAAGGAATCAGTAGAATCAAACTTGAGGAAAGATGCCCATGTTGAGCATCAAGCCACTTTGATCAAAGCAGCAGAGGAACAGATAGTGCATCTAAGAGAGCAACTAGAAGAATCAAGGGGAACCTGTGCTACACTGGCAAAGCAACTTACTGAGGAAAAAGAACATTGTCATTCTATTCAAGTAAAGCTTGATGAATTTGAGAATGATAAAATTTTAACAATTGAGAAGCTAGCTGAGCTGAAAACGGGTCTAAGGTCATGCATGAGCTCAAATACCGGAGAGCAACATATCAATAATGAGGAACAGAAATCAGAGGATATATTTTCATCATTGGGTGAGAGGGAAGAACGATGGGTAAGCTAAAATCCTGCTTTTCTGATTGACAAGATTGATCTTGAGGTTAGTTGCATGCATGAATGTATGATGTTTAACTATGATTGAAGGTTGACTTCCTGATTTCCAAATGTGAAATATGTTGCAGACAGGTGCAAGCACACATCAGGAAAACAACATAGACCAGGATGAAGACCAAAGAGCTGAAATATTTGATGGTTCTCTTAAAGTGGGAAAAAGGCTACCTGGATATACATGTAATGAGAAAAACTTAAAATCTCAAACCTTCAATAATATTTCTGATAGAGATATTACCATCGCACTTCTGAAGAAAGAAATAGAGTCTGCACTTAGAAGCTTGGGAGTGGTACAAGCTCAGATGGCCAAGCTTCAAAACGAGAAGAAAGAGATGTTGATCAATGAAAAACAGAACCAGCAGAACTTACAGTGTTTAGTGAATCAAGTACTTACGCTGCAAGAAACTGTTAGAAATTTTGAAAAGCAATCTGAGAATGTGATGGAAGCTTTCAATCACAGGCTACAAGCATTTGAACAGAATGTGCTTGAAGCCGGTTCTCATTGGTGCCAAACAAAAGAGGTTAAACTAATTGATCTTCTTAACTATATTTCCTTTTTTACACGCATGAATTATAATTCTTAATTTTCATAGAATCCTTGTTCCAATTGTTATCTAATCAAGATTTCAGTAACTGTTTATTCTCATATTTCAACGGTGTTATTTTAATGTATCCGTAACCTGCAGCTTATTTCATAGTAAGGATTTTTTTCTCACTCCTTTTAATGGTTGACATAATTAAAATTACCCCAATCCATTAGTTTGGGCTTTTGGATTGATTGATGGTTTAACATAATTCAACATGGTATCAGAGCAACACCATATTAGAGAATATGGGGTTCTACCTCATAACCAATTGACAATGAAGGGAATTAACCCATATCCCTTATAAACATGTTGAAGAATTCTCACCTTTCCAATGTGGGACAATTGCCACAAGGTGAGTATCTCCAACACCTTTCCTATATATATGTATCTTTGTACTTGTGTGTTCCCGTTCTTAACCAGTGACGTTGTATAGTGTATCATCATCTCAAATTAAGTCAAGAATTTGAAGAATTCAAACGGCGAAAAGAGACTGTTTTTTTATAATATTTTGCAGCCAGTTACTATCGTTTTCTAAGCTATCATTTCATGTGTTACAGTTACTTGAACTTGAAGTTGGGGAGGCAAAGGTAACTGCAGTCCACAAGACTGCAGAGGCATATTGCATTCTGGCTAAATTTGAAGAAGCCCAAGATACCATAAAAGAAGCAGATATTATGATTAATGAGCTCATGATAGCAAATGAGACGTTAAAGCTTGAAATAGAAAAGCTAAGGGAAAAGGAAACACTGCAAATCACTGAGCAGGAACTATTGAGGAAAGAGGTAAAAAACTTGCAACATGTTAATATTGTAACATGTCAGCAATTCCAAACTCTAGAGGAACATCTATGCTCAAATTTAAAGGAAATAGAGGCTTCTGTTGTGGAACTGGTGGACATCATTGCAGAAGTCCAAACTACTGTCAACAGCAGTTTCATGTCTTTGGCCTCTGAGATCCAATCAATGAAGTCGTTACAATTGGACTCAACCAAGTTTGTCAGCTCATGTTTCGAGGATATATGGTCTGCGATAATTGTGAAAGATTGTGCTATATCCGTGCTGCACCTCTGTCACATGGGAATCCTATTGGAAACTGTGATGGGGTTAAATGCTGAGAACGGTTTGCTTCAGCATGGACTGTGTGAATCAGATGCTGCAATAGCTGGGTTAAGGGAGCAAAATCTCAAGTCAAAAAGTGAGCTTGATATGTGTAAAATTTTGAAAGGAAAATTGCTATCTGACCTCAAAAACGGCTTTCATCGCATCCAAAAGAAAGAAGAGGAAGCAGGAGAAATGAGTTCAAAGCTAAATGCATTTGAGAAAAAGATATCAGATCTACAAATACAAGAGGAACAAATGCTACAAAGGTCAAATTACATGGGACACCAACTTGTTGTTTTGATGAAGGAGTTGGACGGGAGTAATAAACATTTAATTTCATCACTACTGGATCAAGAGCAATGGCTCAAGAAAAGGGAAACTTTCCTCGAGTCCCAAACTGATTTTTTTGTGACAAACTTGTGCTTGAGAGATTTGGAGTCATGTATTTTAGAAGCAGAAATGGAGGAGGTGACTCTCCAGAAGTCTATTGCTGATAGAGAGCATGTAACTTGTCTAGCATTTTTGGATATTTTGAAGGAAAGGGCAATTATTTACAAGGTTGATGAAGAGTTGAGAGAACAACTCTTGCTAGATAAGGAAACTGAGGTTGTACTTCTACAAAAGGAAGTTCAAGAAATGCAGGCTGGGCGGCAAAATTTATTGTCAAAACTGAATGAAAGCAATTTGAGTGCAAGGACGATAGTTGAAATGAACAAAACTCTTGAACGAGAAGTTCAGCTGCTAAACGAAGCCAGCCGTCGTTCAAATGATGAATTGAAAGTTGAATTGAATGAAGTTAGGGGAAAATATCAAGCACTTGAAGCTGAATGTGATGGATTACTGGAGAATTTGCAAGAGAAAGATGAGTTATTGGGTGCTTCTTCCAGTCAAATACGTGTCCTTGAAAAGGAAAATCAAATTTTAAATACTGATCTTGATGTGAAAAATATTGAATTGCTGGAGCTACAATATTTACAGCTTATACTTAGAGAAATATTGCGGTCAAGAAGGCAAGATTTTGAAATTTGTGTTAACCAAGTAAATTCACTAAATGAAGAGAATGTTTCCTTCAGAAACAAACTTCAATATTATGAGGAAAATATGCTTGCAGTTCTCAGGAATATGGGTATGAATATTGCAAAATGTATTGATTCATTGAGCGTGTTAGATGTTGACTGTACCAGAGTAGTTGATGGGTTGAATGCAGGTTTTCCAGCCTTGGATAAGATATATCACGAGATGCAGAAAAATATGGGAAAGATATCAAATTTTCTGGAGGAGTTTGAATACCTGGAGTTGAGTGCGAAGGAAGTGGAATTGGAGAATATGAATCTTCAAACTGAGTTGATAAGAAAGGATGAAGTTCTTGCCGGACTTCTTTTTGATCTTAGTTTGCTACAGGAATCTGCTTCTATAAATAAGGACAAAGATGATGAACTAGATAAGATGGCTACTTCAATGGAGGCCTTAGATATTGATCTTGCAGAAAAGTCAGCTGAACTTGATAAGGCCATTGTTCATATCCATAGACTAGAAGTTCAACTGCAGGAGAAAATGGACATAATCTATGATCTGGAGCTCGATTTATCAAAAGAACGTGATTTCAAAAAGTTAATGACAGGTGAAAATACGGAGCTGAAAACTCAAATTGAAAATCTTCTAGTAGAAAGAAGTTCAATTGAGGAAGAGTTTTCAGAAAAGAGGAAGGTAACTGAGGACTTGGAAATGGAACTGTTAGAAGTGAGCAATCAACTCAGCCAAACGAACGACTTGATTGAATTTTTAAGGAGTAATTTAAATGAACTGACAAGTGAAAGGGATCAGCTACAAATGGAGGTGTGTAGTGTGAAGGAAAAGCTAGGAACCTTAGAAGCTCTAGCTGAAGAAAATGAGGCGAATCTGATGGAAGCTCAACAGGTATGTTCCATAAATAAGCCAATAAATTGATATGAGAGGACGTTGATTTTTCCTTTATTTTTAACATTATCCTAATATAGTCATGAATGTCAATGTCAGATAGCTGAGTCACAAAAGATCTACGCTGGAGAGAAGGAGGCTGAAGTGCAACTCTTAGAGAGGTCTGTGGAAGAGCTAGAATGTACCATAAATGTATTGGAAAATAAGGTGATGTAGAAAAGTGATTATATTAAGTTACTTTTATTTGACGGTACTCTGTCATTCAATTAAATATACTGACATGTTGGAACCCCTTCTTAGGTTGACATTGTAAAGGAAGATGCTGAACAGCAAAGGTTACAACGAGAAGAGCTTGAATTAGAACTTCATGCTGTGAAGAATCAAATGCAGAATTTTAGAAATGCTGATGCTGACTTGAGAAGGTATAATAATCAACTCACTCATTCCATTTTTTCCAATAGTTTGAACATGTATTGTAACTAATAAGGTAAGACATAAATCTTTTTTCTCCTTGTACCTGTAGGCATGTAAATGAAACAGAAAAAAACCATGCAGAAGCATGTAAACATGTACAAATTCTTGAAGGAGATGTTCAAGAGAAAAATGCTGAGGTGAAGTTTATAGTTACATCCTTGCTATTACAAATTATGTATTCGGACACTGAATCTTTTCATATGACTTAGAACCAAAACTGGCTTTATCTGGAGTAGTATTTTTTTTTTTTTTTAACAGATTGCTCGACTTAAAGCCCTTATCACTGAGCTAAACTTGCATGCAGAAGCACAGGCTAACGATAATAAGCAAAAGGTAACCGACTTAAGTTTCGTTCTGTCTGAAACTATTCATTTTTTGCCTCTTACTCACAAGTCGTTAATCCCTGTAGTTCAAATCCTTGGAAGCGATGGCTGAACAAGTCAGACCTGAAGGGCATTCCACATATTTCACTAATTCTTCTTCAAACAAGATGGACAAGTCTGCAGCAAGGCCACGTGGATCTGGTTCACCTTTTAAATGCATTGGATCGGGCTTGACACAACAAATGAAATCTGAGAAGGATGAAGAGCTCTCTGCTGCAAGGAATCGCATTGAGGAGCTCGAATCTTTGGCAGTTAGCAGACAAAAAGAGGTGTTCTTCCCAACTTTTCAAATTCATACAACAATAATATTTTAGATTAATGGACATCACTTAACTTTCTTTTCCAAATTATTGATTTTTGGGGGTGTTCATACAGATATTTTCACTGAATGCAAGACTAGCTGCTGCGGAGAGTATGACGCATGATGTCATACGAGATTTGCTTGGTGTCAAGCTTGATATGACCACTTGCATGGTATTTTATGCACCCTTCATTGGTATTTATTAGTTCTCTTTGGACATGTTCATTTATCTGATAGGGAGTCCAAGAAACTTTTGAAGTTATTAGTTCCTTGTTAATGGAACTTTAGCATTATAGTCTGTTTTGAGAAATATTCCTTACTATGTGCTGTTTAATATTACTAGTCACTGTTGGATGATAACCGTCAGCTGCAGAAGATATCTGAGAGTGCCCAATTCAACATTGACGAGTCCCAGGAAAAGGTAATCTTAGTTCTTACAATTTTGATTGAAACTTGGTTGAATATCGAAGTTCGTTCGTAATCTTGGATAATCATTCAGGAGAAGGTCATAACACTGAAGAAACAGCTCAGTGAGTTTGTTGAGGAGCGTCGAGGGTGAGTTTTATTATTAGTCACAAACATTTCAATTTTCAAACTTTTTTTTAACTATTTCAATCATATCTAAATTTCGGCAATTTCAGATGGTTGGAGGAGATTGATAGAAAACAAGCTGAAATGCTGGCCCTACAAGTTGCCTTGGAAAAACTTCGCCACAAAGATCAGTTACTCAAGACTGAAAATGAAATGTTGAAGGTTTGGAGGCTGAAATTATTTTTATCTTAATTTTTCTCTTCAAACTTTCCCATTATTTCATTTTTCCTTGTTGGGATACTTAATTCTCCCATTATTTTATCTTGATTTGCCATTTTGTTTTGTATAGTCGGAGAACTTCAACCACAAGCAGAAAGTAATGGGACTTGAAGGAGAACTTAAGAAATTGTCGGGTCAACAAAATCTCCAGCAGCGTATTCACCACCATGCCAAAATCAAGGTAAAAATTACGATAACGCCATTCTCATTACTTGCAAACTATGATGCACGTCATCTTTTTCTCATTTTTCTTTGCTCTTTAACACACAACAGGAAGAAAATAACATGTTGAGAGCACAGAATGGAGACCTAAGTGCTAAGTTGCATCGAACCGAGATTCTTCTTTCTCGTGTTAAAGAAGAACTTGCTTATTTTCGCACCTCCATTGGAAAAACTCCTGGCATTGATTTTGATGAGGAACAACGACTAACCATCAAGTTGAAGGTTAGTACTCTCTAAACTCTGAAATGAGATATGATGGCTTAAAAACTTAAACTTCATTGTCTAACAAATCTATTATAGGAAACTGAGGAAGAGAAGGTCCAACTAGCTCGGAAGCTATTGAATTTGTGCACCAGTGTTTTAAAAGTAAGTATTAAACCTCATAAACTGGAAAAAAAAAGGAAGTAGAAAAGTTGTTCTTCACAACTCTTGTCTCACAGCCTTTATTGGTCGATATGATCAAATTGATCGTAATCCATTAGCTTAAGGTTTTCGGTTGGTTGGTGATTTAACATGATTCAACTTGGTATCAAAGTAGGAGGACATGTTTTCAAATCTCTTCGAGTCATTTCATCCTCAATTAATATTAATTTTCACTAGGTGATATGCATTTTCAAAATTTCTAAAGCCATAAGTGATTGATGGTGATTTAACTCATCAACTTTAATTTTTGGGTTGATTGGTGATTTAACATGATTCAACGTATACATTGTTTTTTAGATGAAATCCCATGTTATTTAAAATGGGTTCCCAAGGGGTGGCATAGTGGTTGAAGACTTGGACTTTGAGGGTATGCTCCCCTTCAAGGTCCCAGGTTCGAGACTCAGCTGTGATATTACTCTTTCGATGTCTCTCAGTACCTGGCCTAGGAACAGGCGTCATTACCCTTGTTTCAAAATGGTATTAAAATAGGAGGTCTTATGTTCAAACTCATATCAAGTCATTTCTTCCCCAATTAATAATGATTCCTCACTTTTGGGTCGGGCATTTTCGACCCAAAAGTGAGGAAATGCTGCTTGATTTAATCAAATTTACCCAAAACCTATCAGGTTAGACTCTTCTGGGTTTTGATTTAATACAAATCCTTTCAACTTGTACTGCAGGCAGCTGGAGTAACAAAACCTTCATCTGATATATGCCCTTCTGTGGCTGAGGAGGCACTAGATCAACTAATGACTAGAATTTCTTCAGTAGAAAAAGAGCTGAAAGATTTCAAATTCAAGGTATAAATTTATCTATCTATACATATTTCTTTTGTTTATAAATTTCACTACTCTCATGAAGTTGTAGACAAGAGATTGAAACTAAAAGCCAGAATGTTTTTGTGTTCATATACAGAACAAAATTGCCAATGAAAGGATTAGATTATCAGAACTGATGCCACAACCTTCACCAAAAAGCTCAAAGAATGAAGAGAATCGTCAGTCTCCTCTAAGGCTGCTTCAAACTTCATATTTTTCTGCTTTAGATCGATGAGAGACGAACAGGGTACGGTTTTTTTGAGGTTTTTTTTTTGGCAATTCAATTTATTTATTTACTTTTCAGGAAATTGTAATTAGTCTTTTACCGTCTTCTGTAGAGATGGATTGGCTCAGCTGTCTATCACTTATTGACAGTGTAAATATTACTGTTAATTATTGATTATTATATAGTAAAGATTATTAAATTTCCCCTGATTTTCTGCTTGCCTCTGTAAAGGTTCTTCTGAAAAAAATTTGATATGGTGTGGGAAATGCTAGTTTTTTTGGGCGTCTCAAGAATTACATATTCTCTTAAAATTACTTAAATTTACTTTTCTACTTTGAATTTTTTTTAAAAAAAATTCCTTTATTGGAGCAACCACAAAAAAGTTAGTCTACTCTTAAATTTTTTTTTTTTTAAAAAAAAAAACTGCTCTCAAATTACTGAAAAAGTAAATTCTAAAACTTTAGGTCATATTTGATCATTGTTTTTTTGAGTTACAACAATTGAAAGAGGGAGATTCAAATACGTAATCTCTTGATTATCGAATATATGGATGCTACTGAGTTATTACTCTTGTTAGCGTCATATTTGATCATTTGATTAGTAATAATTTTTAATTTTTTTTTAAATATATATAAACAAAAGTAAGACATTTTTTTATATATAAATTTTTAATTACTGAAAAAGTAAATTCACACTCAAACTTTACTATCAATTTGTTAGAAAAATATAAATAAATAAAAGTCTACTGAAAAGAGGATTCGAACCTATAATAGTTATTAGATTATACAAAATGTGGCAAAGAATTCTATTCTTAGAAGTGTAAAGACCAACTATATATAATTTTTAAAAAATAGAACTATTTTGACCATCAGAAATTAAACTTTGGTTCATCTTATTTCCTATATTAGCACATTGCACAAAATGGTCATTTTAAAAATATGTACACTTCAATGAGCGAAGATATTGTTGGAGGTGACTCCAAAACATAAATAAATATTTGGAAACTTTAAAACCAAAACAGAACCATCTTCAAAGTCTGATAATTTAACTTACTAGAAAACTAAATGCAAGTTCCACTAAAATTTTATGACAATTTAGAACTAATTTACTGATAAAATTTTTGCTAATAAAAATTTAAACAAAATTTCTCCAAAATGAAATCATAGGTCTGCCTCAGGTACACAAATAGGATAATTTAGCTCAGCGTTTTACGGTTCTTTATTGAGAAGAAAAGTGAGCATACCCAACAAAAGAAGTGCTGCTTATTTTGGAAGAGAACAGTACAAGGGCATTCTTGAACTTATGCATTGAGAACTCTTTTGATACAATTGGAGGTTGGAGCTTCCACAAATGTAGCATCTTCATCTCATATAACCTACACAACAGGCAGTGAAATATAACTAATTGATCATCGAACGGACCACAGATCGAGGGTATTCGAGGATATGAAAACCCTAAAATGATGCAGACGGGCAACAATTCTTGGCCTGGTTATTATCAAAATGAAATAAATAAATAAAGTAGAGTTTGGTTAAGGAAGGTTTTGACTTGGACTCACTAGTTCTTTTCCAAGTCATTAACAGGAAAAAGTGAGTTAAGGAAACAAGGGCTGGTAACCGAGCCCTGTAGTTTCATTGAATCCCATCATCACATTGAGATTCTGTAGAGCTTGACCTGAAGCCCCCTTCACAAGATTATCGATCTGCTCATCGTCCCATCAAGATCGCTATTAGTTACAGTACGGATATGTACATGCAAGTTTTAACATTAACTCATGAATTCAATCAACTTACGACGGAAACAATGATCGCTCTTCCTTGAATTCGATCGGGAAATACGTTGATGTGGCAATAATTAGACCCTCGAACATTATGAGTGCGAGGGACAACTCCTTTCTCCAACACACGTACGAATTCTTCTTCCTACGAGGAGACGTGAAAAGTATCAAATAGTTATGAGGTGTGCAGAGTCTCAATACTAGATAGCTCGAAAGGCAATGCTGAATGATGGAACAAGTTAAACACTAAATCTGCAGAATGGGAATAGTTATACCTTATAGAAGGTTTTCAAGTGTTGGTGCAAATCCTCATTTGTCACTGCTGGAGCCATTTCAACATAGATAGTCGATTGCATACCTCGAATCTAACACGGAAATAAGAATATACCGTTAAACGACCGTACTTAAGAAACAATCCTAAGACAAACCTTATTAGCACATGATCAAAGTCTGTTACCATTGGCATTAGGTGTGGTGTAAAACTGACGGTTACTTTTGATTTTGCAGCTTCAGACAGTCCCTGCTCAATTTCGGGAACTGAAAGGTAACAAAGAATCAAAATCATTACAACATGCAGTCCACTGAAAGATACATCAATCACGAGATTCCTAAAACTAAACTCCTGTAAAAAGATCCAAGAAACAAATAAGATAGGAAAGGAAAACCGCTATGTTATAAGAGAAAATATCAACTGTTGTATGGAAACTCAAATTTATTGGCAGATACTCTATGCCGAGGCAAAATCGAATCGAAAGAAAACAAGGTATCGAGTTCTAAGTTTACACAGCACATGTAGACTTCAGAACAGTGATTGTTCTCACCGGATGTACTAGACTTAAAACTCGTAGAGACACTTGTACAACTTATAGAACAGACTGGTTCAAGTTAAGTCACCTCTAGATGTTGTCCACTGTGGTCAATAGATAACCAGTGTAGTGACGACAATCTCGATATGGAAGTAACAAAATTGACAACTTGCAGCACAAGTAATTCAATCAGATGGGCAGCCCCTAGCATCTTAGTTGATATTTAACTACCTAAGAAAGTGACATATTCTAGAACTCCGACAGTTTATTCACTACATGTTAAAGAGTAGAACACAAGAAACTTGGAAAATGGTTAATATGTGAAATGCTTCCCACTCACCATGACGATGCCGAGTAATTCCATAAGAATAAATGCCTTCAGCTATTTCGGTGTACAGATTTGCCTCCTTAGCACCACGTCCTATGGAGTAAACCAAGTTAATAAAGCAACACTATAGCATATTCAAGAGCTTATGACAAAAGTTTTGCAGGAAGTGTTAACTGGGAATAGATCCTCACCGGCTCCACTAACACCAGACTTAGAATCAATAATGATGCCCCCAAGTTGAATTAGATTAGCCTGAATGAAAATATTTGAGAGATGATTAGACTTTTTAGTTACTCTTTCAATGAGAAATGTTGAGAATATATTCAATTTTCAGCAAAAAAGGAGAACACGGCCAAGAGGCCTTAGGATGAGAGATGATTAGAAACTTGCAACAATAATTTATGAGGATAGTTATCTCTTTTGCCAACGTATTTGGTAAACATCATCAAAATGTTCTTATATTGCACGCTGAGAATATTTCCCGCTCTCTTAAAACGAGGTCCCTATTAAAGTAATGAAAAAAGGCCCCCATGAACCACCAAGCCTATCCATCTTGAATAGGAAACCTAATATACAAAAAGTTAAAACAGCTCCCCCAACTGCACTGTTTGAAAGTTAACAGAAGCTTCACCTCACATCATGAGAAAACCGCCAAATAAACTTAAAACACAAGAAGTTTGAGAGGTCCTTCCATTTCTCCTCGAGTGTTGAGACGCAAACTGATTTAATGAAATTTATGCCTACACAGGCTGGTTAGTTTCCTAAGAATCCACCACATCTAAGATTAGTATAGGTAGTACTAGTAGCATATGTTTTCCTATAAGCTTTCAGATTCCTTACTCGACTCCCTCCCTCATCTTAAAACAGCCATTTTACAACTGACGGTGAAGATCAAGTTTTTAATTTTCATGGAAATTTGATTCCTAGTAGCTGTTTTCCAGAATTGTTCACAAAATTCAGAACAAAAGCCATTGTTCCTTGTGCCTTGTTTCAAGTTCCTAACTATGTTTTCAATTTCATAGAACCGTTTATTTACGTACAAGTATTCATAATATATAAGAGTATCATAAAAGGTAGAACAGATTACTAAAGAGATAATTTTCATGGGAATTTGACTCTTTTTTCTTAATGAAGCATCCAGTGAATTTCTTATTTCTGTAATCAGATAACATAAACGTAGGGGAAAGAGTATCAGCTCAGCGTTCATAAGATTATCATGTACTAGCGATATTCAAGGGACATACAAAAACCTCTATTTTATGTATAAAAAAATTCAAAAACCTTTATTAGAGGCACAAGAGGAAGTTGAATAGATGTTGGATAACAGCCAGGATTGGCTACAAGACGAGCACCCTTGACTTCATCCCTCAAAATTTCTGTCAAACCATACACTGCTTCTTTCTGAAACCAATATGAAATACTTTTAACATAAACAAACTCCAAAATTATATATATACATAAAAGTGAAAAAGAATTTCTAAGAAATGCAAGGTCCACATCATCTCACCTCCACCAGCCCAATATAACCTCAAAGAAAAATTACAAACTTATAACACATAACATCATCAAAATAACACGACCTCAATTGCAGATTCAGCTGAAATACACAAATTTATCAACGCATGAAGATTAACAGAACTGACTAGAAGGACTAAATTTACCGGATAAAAAACAATTAGCAGATTTGTGGCTTAATGATCTCAACAATAAAAGAGTATCCCCACCCAACTGTGCCTTGAGGGAGCTCTTTTGCATATTAAATATTGAGGAAATTTTTATACCAACAAGGTTTATAGTAAGCAAATACTTTCATGTGCCAAAATTTTCCAACCCAACCTTGTACAGGCCTAGCACACTGAAGGTAAAGGAAAGGCGATGTGTTACATTATCCTAGTTTTAGTTTGCAAGATATGTTGAGAAGACAGAACTTTATTAGTGATAGGGACTGCGAAGGAACATAGAGTAGTAGTTTTGCATCCTTTTTATAGGCATAGCTTGTAATGATGGACTATTTAGACGTGTTTCGTTTTCCCCTTTCAGCCACTAAACTGGAAGTCCTGCATGCGAAACTTGTAGCTCTGTCTAATGTATAAAAGCCAATGAATATGTTGCCTAGTTCTAAAAAATAAATACTAAAAAACCTTACCTGCAAATCCACTGCTCTATGTGCCTGGCCATACCACTCCTCGTATTCAGATGGATCTTGCAAGCGGAAGTCCTGGAGAATCATTAAGTACAATTCATGACAACAATTCATCATTTCAACCTCAGAATGTAAGAGCTCCATGTAGTTAGAAGAAAACAATCACACACACAAATGATAAACTTAACACATTAAACATACAGCTGATAGATCGACAATCTTTAGTTCCTTGGGAAGGGCTTTGATAACTTCCTGGAGAAAGAAAAATCCATACCAATACGACTTAAAAGGACAAAAGCCAATGTAACACTCATGATATTTTGAGGTATCTCATAAGTAATTGATCAATGAACCGCAATTCAGCACTGACCTGTGTTGTTCCATGAGGCAAACAGCAAAATATGGCATCCACCTCTGAAAAGTCTGCATCTTTGATGGCTACTAAATCTGGAAGATCCTATAAAGCAGCAAGGAGTTCAGGCAAACGACTAAACCTTCAGAAGGTTCCAGTAACTTACTCAAAGAAAAAATTAAAAAATTGACCATGACTGGCAAATCTTTATATCATCTTTTTTCATCTCCAATTGGAGATCTTTCTTGTAATCACCTACAGATGCTCGGAGTTTTCTCCCTTATTTCATTCATCAATGCAATTGTTTCTTCCTCCAAAATAAAAGAGACCACGACCGACTTTCAATAGAATCGGGGTAGTAAGAGAGCCATACTTGTGTAATTAGATGAGGAAATACTGAAGAAAACGGTTGACCAGCTTTCCTATCAGCTGTCATGAGAGTAATGCCAAAGTGTGGATGATTAGCAAGAAGCCTAACAATCTGCAAGGAAGAAACAAAAGAGGTCATTCACTCCTAAGGTGGACAAAAGTATAGGAAATAATTAGTAAATTCCTGTTTTTGATGTCACATCATTCACAAATGCTTGCTTTGGTCACTAGACAATCAAGCAAAGTTCTTCCAAAAGTGAATACTAAATTCAAGGTTAGAAAAAACTACCTCCGACCCAGTATAACCACTGGCCCCAAGAACACCAATACGAACTTCCGGCTGTGATTTCTGAGCTCTAATTCTCACAGAACTTTTAACAAACACCTTCCCTGCATTACTCTTTTTAAGCTTAAAAATTTTCGATTCATCCTACAAAACAAGCAAGCCACAATGAAGTCACAGAAGGGAACAGAGGAAATCCTCTCTCAGCTCAAAATTCAAGGAATTTTCAAACGATTTAACTTGCCACCATGAAAGAACTGAAAAGGGATTCTACCAATTCTTTTGATACTTCAAAATCGTGAAGAACTCAGTAACAAACCCAAAAATTTCTGGGTCATCAAACAAAGAATATAAGGAGTACAAACCTTGAGTAAACACGAAACGGAACTGAAGATTGAAGACGCCATTTTCTACCCCTGCAAAAAATTTGAAAAAATGTGAAGGTTTTAAAAGATCATTGAAGACGACCCTTTAAATATTAAGGGACAATGAGAATTATACCGAAGAATTTCAAGAGATGATTAGATTAGAAGCTGATGCTAATGCGATACTGAAGAACTTGAAGCCACTTTTCGATCACCTCTTTTTTTTTTCTTTTGATACACACGATGACGACTCTGAGCTTCCAAAATATTCTTCCATTTTTTAATTTTTAGAAACTCGGTAGTTGATTAAATTAACAAGTAGGTTAATTTCTCTTTGGAAAATTACATGTTTTAGTCTATAATAATGTAATTTTAATTTGGTTCTTAAATTTTATTGGCTTTTAAGTTTTGGGTGTAATTTTATTTTTATTTCTTTTAAAAATTAAATTTACGTGAAAATTATGACATTTCATGGAATAAAAGTTAGTGTTATTATAATGTCAAAGGTAAAAATGTTGAGTTTTGAAATATAGGGACCAAACTGAAATTGGACTATAAATTTAAGACTAAAAATATATTTTTCTCTTTTTTTTATAAATGAAGATGTTGAATATTAAATAATAGCATTGCCCAATAATAAGTAGGGTAATTACCTATTTGTTTGAAAGTAGATATATCTACCAATGCATTTGATTCTTATGATTCTTAATATATTCAAAATCAATGAATCTACTAAATATAAATTAGAATTTTGTATATGTGCATAAAAGAGAATTTTATATGTAAAAAAAAACTAACTATAGCCGTTTTAAAAAAAATAATTAGTAGAAAATTGAATTGTCGATCAAGATATTCATATCATTCAATTTGTCGATAACCTTCGATCAAGAATTAAATTTAAAAAAAACACACACGGGCGCGAAAATATTCTAAGTATAAATGAAAAAAAAATGTATAATAAAAAATCTTATGAAGAGCAATTTCCCTTAATTTTTCATTATACATCCAATAATTTTATAAATGATTAAGTAATATAGAGTTGGCTCTCATTGATAATGAAGTGATAGTATTGGAATTATGGTAGTCAAATGTGGCGTCCAACAATGGTTTCCAAGCAAAATAATAATTTTACCAAAAGTGCAAAATACATCCAATTTGGATTGAATGTGTTGTACAATTTTGATTAAAATGTTTATAAACATTTTAATTAAAATGTCATCATTTTCCTTTGGTCTGGAATGGTTTTTTTTCTTGCTTTTTGTTCCTTTTAACTTGTGTGGAGTTAACTATGGGAGATGTGTTTGTTTATTCAGTTGTACATTTAATATTAATGTTGCTAAATCTAAGTTGAATTTACTGGAAGTCTTCCATGAAAATGACTCTTTTTCTTTTTATTTATTTCCAATAAAAACTGTATTAAATAGTGTAGACTTTTTTTTTCTTTTTTCTTTTTTGTAGTACAGGCTGCGGAAGGAGATTATAAATACCGATTCCAGAGATCGATCTCCTGACCATGAAATAGAAATGGATTAACATCAAACGCGATAATTAATCGAGTCACCGACCCATTCTGTAAATAGAGTAGACAAAAATTTCAAAATCGACGAGTAGTATAAGTAGTCCACCTTTCTTGTATGTTGTTATGATATATCTAATTTTTTTATGTGGGATATATTGTAACAATCTATGAGATTTTTGAAAAAAAAGTTGTATGGGTTTAAAAAGGTAACTTGTCAAGAGTTTTTTTTAGCACATATTAAGAGAGGGGGGACGGCTACCGATTCTTGAGATCGAACCTGTGATGGTGATGTTGAACTGGTTTATAACCAAACAATGAAACTATTACACCACAAACTCATTCAGTAGTAACTTATCAAGATTTAATGATATCACACGTCTACTTACTTTTTTTTAAATGATGTTCTATTTCCTTTATAAAAGATAGTCAAAGTAAGGTGCATATAGTTGCTAAGGTATCATCGAGTCTTATTTTTCTTTTGGTGAGGGATTCTTATCATCAAAGTAAAATTTATGAGATGTCTGTAAATAAAGTTTGTCGTTCTAAAATCTGTTGGTGGTTTCGGGTTTAGAGATCTTTCCTTTTGAATAAACACACATCATTTTGCGATGAGTGTTTGATAAAGGTTTTGATTTTTGTATCTAGAAAAATGAATTTGTTTTGTTTTTCTTGTTTTTTAGTTTTTGAAGAATATAGGTTTTTAAGTAAATAAATAAATAAAAACACATGGGCACGATGTCTTTTTTATCTGCTTTTTTGTTATTGTATAGTTGTTTCTCATTCAATTTTTCTTTCAAAAATATAAATAAAAGTATCGTTTTTATACCTTTTTTATATATAAAATACATAATAGATATTTAAAATTAAACAATATTTACATAATTTACCAAAATACTACACAAAATGGCATCACAAAACACCTAGCAGCTAAAATTGGTAGTTTGTTTTTTGTTTCTGTATTATCATTTTTCTTTTAGCTGAGTTTGTTAAAGTTTAATTTCTGTATTTCAAGCTTGTTTGTTGATAGTTTTAATTAAGGGTGTATGATCTTAATAGAATCGAGTCTGTGATATTTTTTTAATCAATTCGAAATTTGCATTGAGCAATTTAATTTAGTTTTACTCGTATATTTTTTATTTGATTATTAAATTGAGTTTATCTGTTTTTTAAGACCCAGCTTACCATGCATAAATTTGCAAAAAAATTATATATATATATATATATATATATATATATATATATCATATTAGGTGTGGCTTAAGCGGAAAATCATTTTTAGACGATTTTACCTCTTATACCTAAATTACAAAAAAATCATTTATTGGAATATAAAAAAAAATCAAATAAACTATAAGATATTTACAATATATTTTTACCAAATCTCATAGATTTCATTTGACATTTTATATTCTAATTAAAATAATAAATTGAATTTTCCACAAAATTCATATAACGTAGAAGATATTTACAATATCATTTAGATTTTCATATATAATATATTTTTATCAAATCTCATAGATTTTAGGATTAAGTTAGAAGATAAGAGATTTCAACAATCAAATGAAGATATTTACAATATCATTTAAATTTTTCATGTAGAAAATAAGATATTTTTGTCAAATCTCATTGATTTTATTTGACATTTTATATTCTAATTAAAACAATAAATTGAATTTTCCAATCTTATAAATAGGTGCTTACATTTTGTTTACAAGAACACTTTCTGTTTGGTTGGATATATTTTTCTTTTCTTTTTTTGTTTTATAATAAGTTACGTTGAATTTTTTACCTTAAGTTTCATCTAATTTTTCTTTTGTGCAATAGTTTTTGTAGGGATTTTTTTTTTTTGCATAATTGTTGCCTTTCAAAAAAATAGTTGGAGATCCGAATTTTTTTTTTTTAAAAAATTATAAGATTATCATCTGAGATAATGCATGAATTCTTCAATTTCAAGAGTTTGGTAACAATAATTTTCTATCATATATATAGTTCTCTATATTTTGTTTACAAACAATTTTTGAAACTTTCTTTTTCCTTGGGGTTACTTTCTTGGTTTTTTTTTTATAATAAAAAATTTAATTATCTTATTTTTGTTGGATTATTTACCTTAACTTTCATCCAACTTTTCTTGTGTTGCAATAATTTTTGTAGAAATCTTTTGTTGCTTAATTGTTGACATGGAGATGTGTGAATTTTTTTTAAGAACGATAAAATTATCATTTGAGGTTAAAGGTAAGTTCATAAATGTATACACCAACATGGGCAGTTTCTCAGCGGTAGTAGTGTATGCTCAATGACAAGAGGTATTGGATTCGAATCCCCCACCCCCAATTGTGTAATCTCAAAAAACAAATTCATAAATATATACTAATAAATATATTTAGCTTATTTATATTTATAATTATAATAATGATATAACTCTTATAAATTTTATAATTCAAAAGTAACCGGTCTATTAATAGATAAATTGAAAAAAAATTTAAAGAACATCGATTTTTTAAAATCAGATATAAAATTTAATTTTAATTCAATAAATTTTATTAATTTTTTTTAATAATAACACCTATTATTTTTTATGCTCAAAATAAATAATTCACTACTTTTTAACATAAATGCGAATTTTAATAAATTTAACTAAGATGAAAAAAATGGTTATAAAATTCAATATTATATTAAAATTATTATTTGATGATTTAAATTTAGCCGATAAGAAACAATTTATAATTATATATATAAAATTTATTATTTAAGAAATTATCACGTGCAGCGCCGTCTAAAATTCTAGGATATATATATAATACTAGATTTTTTTATCAATTTTTTTTTTATATCGATTTTTTTTATCATAGTACTTGCTCTCTACCAAGCTACCGGAAACCAATCTTATTAATTGATATTACATATATATACCCAACATTTTTGTAGTTTGAAATTTGAAATTAATTAGATAGAATCGAGCCAAAGTTAAATAAACTTGGAAATCAACCCTACTTAAATAAAATTGTAATTTAATTTCATATTTACCGTTTATATTGCATAAAGGAAATAGACTATTTCTATCTCAAGTAGATCTATAAATCGAAAAATCAAAAGGAAATGACCTTTCAATCCAATCAAAAGACCTTCTAAAACAAACAATCAAAAGACTAGTCTTTTTGTGCCTTAATTAATTAATGAAATTTATAAAGAACAAAGGAGTTTCACTTATACAAATATTGCAAGTAAATGTCAAATTTATTAGAACAAAGGAGTCTCATTATCCTCCCCCTTGTTTTACTCAAATTAATATAAGTAATTTGTTTTTAAAAAAATAATTAGATCTAAAAACCTGGGTACAAGAAAAGTTGAAGGGTAGGTGAATATATTTTACTCCATGCATACCAGAACTAAAAAAACAATCACATATCTAAAGTTTGTTAACCCCATAACAGCTGGATTGGATTGTTTCCCAAAAAACAACTAGACTCGATTTATATGTGTAATTTAGGCCCCGTTTGATAACCATTTGGTTTTTTGTTTTTTTGTTTATGAAATTTAAGCTTATTTTTATTCAAATTTTCTAGCATGTGCTCCATTTTTCCTACAATGTATTGATATTTCCTTAAAAAAAATAGACGAATACTAACCAAAATTTTAAAATAAAAACAAGCTTTTGGAATTTACTTTTTTTTTTTTTTTTTTTTTTAATTTTGGTTTTGTTTATTAAAATATAAGTAACATGTTGATATCCAAATAAGAAAAAATGTATAGTAAAGTAGTGTATGCTTAAATTTCATTAAAAAAAAATGAAAGATAAAATGGTTATCAAACGAAGCCTTAATAATCAATATATTATTAGTTTAAATTCTTTGCCATTAAAAATTATTGAATTTGCAAAAAAAAAAAAAAAAAAAAAAAAAAAAAAAAAAAGGAAAAAAAGACATGTTTATTAAAAATGTGGATTGCAATTTTATTTTGTAAAAAACGGGCGTCCAGTTGATTATGGATTATGAATTTTGGGCTTAGCCCAATCAAGTGGTTGGAGACTATGGCCCTACCCATTTAGTTGAGTTTTGTATTACTTGCCCTTCAATTTTTCTTCTTTAAACCTCTTGCCTACTAAATATTATTATTATATTTTTTATTTCAATAATAATTAGGGTAAAAAGTTTTAAATCTATAACTTTTTAGTCTACACTTTTTTCCAACGATAGTCCTACTTTCTCGATCATGTGTTGAATTATTATTATTTTTTTTAACATTCCGAACTTATAATTTTTGGATTACTAGGTCATACATAGTGCTACTATATACTCTTTTCTATAATGACAGATTCTTGTTTTGTTTTTTTTGTTTTTTTTTTTTATAATCGGGAGTTGGAGCTTCACTCCCCTTCCACTCGGAGCACTACTGACTCATCCCTAGGCTGCATCGTTGCGATATATTGTAAGCGTGAAAGAAATGTTCTTGTTACTCAATTGTTTCAATGTTGATAGTATTTACCTCAAAATATTTTAAACGTCAACTAATGAAATATTGACTAATTACTACAAGATTTTTATGCGAGATTTACTAGTTATTTATGCAAAAATATCAGTTTGAAAGCGTGTCTCAAATCCTTTAGAAACTATTTAATCAGGATTGTAGGTTGAAATCACGTTACTCTTTTGATTATAGATTTTGTGTTTTGACTTTTCTTCCTAAGGAGTTTTGTTATATACTTTGTTTATTTGATTAATGAAGTATTTTTAATATATATATATATATATATATATATATATATATATATATATATATATATATATATATATAAAAGGACCAATACAATTCTTATTTACAAATCACGAACATACAAATAAGGGGAAAATAAACTCATATCTTCTTAAATGATATAATTTGATTTTGGTATGATTAATAAGTGTTTCATTATTTTATAAAACTGAAAAAATGAACATAATTTATAACACACTTTTAAGATAAAAAATTATTAAACCGAAAAGTTGAAGAAGTAAATTACATTTATAATTTAGGGGGTAAGAGGTGAATAAATATTTTTGAGAAAATGAATGACAAAAAGAACAAATTATTAATGGTGAGGATGAAAATGGGACAAGAAATTGGAATCCAACGCCAACAAAAAGCTTTGTCTCTTTTTTCAGTTTTTCGAGAAACAGAATCTTTTCCAATTAGAAATCCTCACCGCAATTGGGACCCACCCTTTCTTAAAGATTCCTTATCTCCAAAGACTAAACCCACAACTACTGACACTGACACTTCTTACGCGCTATTCTCACCCGTGCTTTCCACGCGCTCCAAATATCGTTGATTTATATTAATTAGAGTAAGATCATATTTTGGTTCATAAATTTTGAGATTCCCTCTAGTTTGTTCTCTGAATAAAAATCTAACTTTCAAATTTATCTTTCTGGATTCATGATTTTTTTCAAGAAAAAAATGATCTTTGAAAGAAAAAAAAAATCTTTAATTTTCTTTTTATAAAATTATCTGTATTTTTATATAAATTTTAGAAATATGTTTACATTTTGTCTTTAATCATATCATATCACATACTACTTAAAGTGTGCTTAGTAGAAAAATCATTTTTTTACGATTTTACCCTTAAATCACGCCCTAAATTACAAACATGTCATAATCTTCTATTCAAATATATAAAAAAAATGCAGATATATTTATAATATTATTTAGATATTTAGATTTTCATTATCTAGAAGATAATATATTTTTAACAAATCTCATAAATTAAGTTAGAAGATAAGAGAATCTACGTAATATTATTTATCTTTATCTTTACTACTTAAAATGTGACTTATTATTATTATTAATTATTAAAATTTAGTATCTTCAAATTAAATAAGTATAAAATCAAATGGAGATATTGAGTTTTTTTTTTCAAATTTAAAGAAGATTTTGGATTCCACCTTTTTCTATAAATATCACAAATTTATTGTTCTTCAAAATTCAAATTACTAATAATTCTTTTGATGTTGCACAGATGTACAAATTTTTTTTCGTAGCATTGGTGCACTGAGTTGTGTTCGTGGGAGCGGTTGTCGTCGAAGGTAAAGAACAATTTTTTCAATTTATATTTAATTCGATGTACAGATCATTTTCTTCTTCTTCATTTATTTTTATTTTTATTATGTTTTCTTTGTGTAATTCTATTTATTTTATGCTTCAACTTTAATTTATAAGTTTCTTTTAAATTTATGGAGTATTTAAAATTTTGAAGAAGTGTTTATCACATCTTTCCATTAATGAAATGTATTTTTTTTATAATTATTATTATTTTTTCATATTATTATTATTATTATTATTTGTTATTAAATAAATATGACTTAACATGTAATTTGTTGCTTATTCTGTCATACGTGATGTCATTGAAGTACTACTCAAATTTTGACATACGAAGCTATTTAAATTTTTATCAATTTTACTAATTATATATTTTTTTAAATTTAAATATAAATCTATACACCATTATTATTATTGTAGAGAACAATAGATTTAATATATGCTTTAAATTAATATTTAAAAAACTTATGTTTCATCAAAATTCGTAGAAGAGGTAGATAATAGATTTTATGAGTTTTTTTAATTTTTTTTTCAATAATTTATTTATTTTTTATTATTTATAAAATATAGGATGAAATAAGAAAGCACAAATATGATTTTTAAGATTTTAGAGAGGTGGTGGTTTCGAGGTTTTTTTTTTAAAGGATGGCTCGATGTTCGTAGATTAAACTAAAATAATAAATGAATAAAAAAAATATTATGTACAAAGTAATATTTTAACATGACGAAAACTTATTTCTTAAAGAAGTTTAATTTATTTCATAATTTTCTTTAAAAATTATAATATGTATATTTTTTTTTATTTCACTTTTATCTTGAACTACGTTATATGAGATTTTAAAATAAAGTAGATAATAAATATTTTACTTACTCATTTAAATTATATATATATATATATTATTATTAGTTATAAGTATTTTAATAAATAAAAATATAATCTCTCATGCCAGAAAAAATCTCGAGTGCAAGATACATTCCAAAGTTCTAGTTATATTAAAAGTATTAACATTGTTGAATTAATTTCGATTAACTGCCTGGATCAATTTTTTAATTAAAATAAACAAATGAAATAATTCTTAAAGTTTAAAGACTAAAATTAAACTTTAAAAAATTTAATAACTAAAATACAATGAATCTTAAAGTTTAGAGACCAAAAATGTATTTTATCCTTAAAATTATCTCCATTATCATGTCCAAATTATCTCCAAAAATGTTTCTTTCATACGATAATAAAGTATCTTCTTCTAATTTTTTTTTATTATTGGATTCAAATTTTCTCGATCACTAAAATATTGTAAACTTAGGTGATACGTATAGTCGAAATGTAGTAAGAAAATCAAGCAAAACAATGAAAATCCGATTGTAATTTTGTACTTTTTTGGGTGATCGGAGTGTAAAATCAATAACTTTGTGTTTGAGTTATGCTCTTGTATTGAGTTTAGTTGGCGGAGGAAAATGTAGAAATTAAAAGCTGAGAATTTTATTTATGTTTTTTTCCTTTGAAAATACACGAGTTGAGAGAGGGCGTAGGATGGGTGTGGAAGATGATAACATTCTCTTTTTTTTTTGTCACTTCTTTAATTTTTAATTAGAGTTAAATTTTATTTTTAACTCAAAAACTACTTTTAAACATTTATTAAGAAATTTAAAAGATCAAAATTAAACATTTAATAATTTAAAGATTAAAATGAAACAAAAAATAATTGTTCAGCAACCAAAATTAAAATTTAGAAAACAAAACTCTCTTGATAATTCATGGATCAAAATATATTAACCTAACAAACAAAATGATTAAATATGTAGAAATTTGTTCAGTCAAATCACCTCAGTTTACTCGAATTAGTCTCTAAGATAATATACAATAATGATGACAGACTTGTTTTTCATATAAAATTAAAAGATTTTTTTAATCCACCGATGAAATGAATGCCATGATGTCTCATAGTGGGATAATTATTTGAAAAGTTGAGAAAAAAATAAAAATAATGGGGACACCAAAATAACTATGAAGTAATCTTTTTTTTAGCTGGCCAAACAATAATTTTTTTTTCTAATGCTAATATTAATGACATTTATAATATATAGGAGATACTATTTTCATTTTTCGCATAAAATCAAAAGTTATATGGTTGATAGAATTTAACTAGTGATATAATTCTATTATTAATTAATTATACTATTGATAGAATTCAATAAGTAATAGAGTCTATGACGGATGAATTCTACCACTAATAGAAAACATGTGTTATAAAGGAATTATTTTAAAAATTGTGTCGTCGATATAATATAAGAGTTAGAACGTGCTATTCGTGGTAAATTCTCAGTAATATATTGATATTAATAAGTTTTTATAATACATAATTATTAAAGAGGAAAATACTTTGAAATTTGACTTAGTAATTATTTTGTGGAAGAGTCCACCAACTAGCATTCCCTTAATTTAAATATCTTAACTTTTCTTTTTATGTATAATTATTGGAGGTAGAAGATTTAAACCTGTGACTTTTTTATCATGAGTATACATTGATGCTAACTACTACTATTGTTGGCAACTTGGCTTAAAATTTAACCGTGAATAGAGTAAAGTAAGTTTTTGTTTATTCGATAATATTGAAGGGTTGAGTTGTACAAAATATTATTAAAGTCAAAGACGAATCCATAAAACTTAGTTTGGAAGGGCCCAATTTATAAATAGATTTTTTTTAAAAAAAAGAAAAATTATACATGATAAGATTTTGAAAGGCCAAGATATGAGTTATTTCTATTTGTATTCATACAAAAATAACAACTTCAAATTTTGAACTTTATTTCATTTTTAGATTTTCAAATGCTCAATTGTCAAGGGAGTAATGTTACATAATAAATTAATGTCCCAGACTTGGCACAAGAGACAATAATACACAAAAGAGTCTCGAACTCAAAAACCTAAGGAAAATATATTCTTAAAATCCAATTTTTCAATCACTATGCTCTACCAAACCTTAACTGATAATCCATCCCCGATGTAATTTACATATACCAATGATGTCTTTCACCCTGTCACACTAATTAAAAATATTGTAGGTGCACTAATGGAACCGTACATGCTCCCCAATTTTTTTGTGCTATACCATTTTATTTGGTGCCATTTAGAGATTTTTTTTTTTTTTGGTTTTTAAATATGCATGAAAAATCACCAAAGTTAAAAATAATATATTTGGACCTAAAAACAAAATATATAATAACATGGGGCGAGTCGAAAGAAGGAGTCGACTCAGTGAAAGGATCGTGAGAAATGGAAATGAAAATACGCGACGAAGCGAAAGTGACTTTTATAACCCTGTCAAAACTCGCCGATGTTTTCTCTTCCACTCGCTCCTCGATCAGAATCTCCCAACATCACAATTCTTTCTCCTTTAACTGTTCTTAATCGCATTTTTTCTTCCATTTTTGATCCGAATTCGAATCCAAGATCTGGGTTCTCTCCAGAAGCCGAAGATCAACAATGGGTTCGCTTCCTCCTGAGCTCACTTTGGATTTTCGGCCCTCTTTTGTGCCCAAAACGATCGCCGATTTCTTCAAGGAGGTTTCGATGATCGGGAACGAGGCTGATAGGGTTGCAAAGCTCAATGAATTCGTCAAAAGTTTGGAGGATGAAATGAGGAAGATCGATGCCTTTAAACGGGAGCTTCCTCTCTGTATGATTCTATTGAAAGATGGTGAGTTCTTTTTCTCTAATTTTAGGTTTTGATTCGATTTTTGATCATTTCTGTTGATGGGTAGGGGCGGAATTGCCTAACCAGAGGTTTATTTGTGAGATTTGGATTTTGGGGATTCTCTGTTTTTAGGGTTTTTTTTTGGGGTGTTTTTGCTTTGATTTTGCACTTATGGATTTGGTGTTTGTGTTTTAGCCATTTTAGCTGTGAAGGAAGAGTCTATGCAATGTGGGGTTGCTAAAACTCCGCCGGTTTTGGAAGAATTTATACCTATGAAGAAAGAACGCGTTGAAGAAGAGGATCATTTCGGTAAGGGAAAAGATTATCGAGATCAAAGGAATTGGATGAGCTCTGTTCAGCTTTGGAATTCTAATGATAACAGCTGTGATAGGAGACGAGAATCCAAATTTGAAACTAAGGTATAAGAATTTGTGCACAGCTGTGGTGTTTTGTCAATTTTCGTGTGTTTTTGATAATCCGGTTGGAATTTATTTGTGATTTTGTTTTGGATGATCACAGAGAAATGAGAAAGGAGGCCCTGTAGTGACTCAAGTTTTGTTGCAGTCTTGTAGAAATAAAAATGTTGAGAGGAGCAATGTGCCATTTAAGGCTTATTCTGTGTTTCCTTCAGCTATTCCTGTGAGGAAGGAGGATAAAGAGGAATTTCCAAATCATGGGCTTTCTCTTTGTACTCCTGGAACCAAAAATCCTATAGAGGAATCAGCTTCTAGTGGTTCGAGATCGAGTGGGACTAGAGCTGTTTCGTCTTCCACTCTGACTGCGCCGGTTCATTTACGAACTGGAATGCAGCAGCAGCAACAACAGTCCTCATCTCGCAAGCAGAGGAGATGCTGGTCTCCGGAGTTGCATCGACGTTTTGTGAGTGCTTTGCAGCAGCTTGGAGGCTCACAAGGTAACAAATAAAGCTAAAATCTAGATTACTTATCTGTTTATATTGAGCATCATATTTCAGGTTGTTTTTTCCACAATTTAAGCAGTTTGGGTTCTTTTAATGAGATCTAGTTGTATGAAATAACTTATGCCTAAATGACTGTTGGCTTGAAAATCATGTGAAACTAAAGACCTTGATCACCATGATTAAGTAAAGTATTACTCTAATGTCTAATGTGATATTAAGAACTGTGAGGTTTGATTGTTAATCTCAATTTTGCTGATTGAAAGGATGGAAGTTGTCGTTTGTCTGACTCGAAACCTTTGTTATCCTTTCCAGTGGCGACACCGAAGCAGATTAGGGATCTTATGCAGGTGGATGGTCTCACCAACGACGAAGTGAAAAGTCATCTGCAGGCAAGCTCCTAAGCTTACTTTTAATGTCTTTTTGTGTATTGTACTTTAAAGAAATAACTGAAAAGTAGAACAAAGTAGGGAAGGGAGATCGAATGCTTTTCACAGCATTCAAGAGTGCTGCTTGCCTCCTTTTTTTCAATCTGTGATGAACTGTTTACCATTTTGTTCTCATAATAATGATTCATTTTCGTTTACGATCATGAACCTAATATTGTTTTTGCTCAATCCAGAAATACCGCCTTCACACGCGAAGACTTCCAGCATCTGCGGTCGCCCCTACAAACCAATCCGTAGTCGTCCTTGGAGGCTTATTGGTGCCCCAAGATCAGTACCGCGATTCATCAAAGGCGTGTAGTTCTCAATCTGGCTCACCACAAGGTCCCCTTCAGTTAGCAGGAACTGGTGGTACGTCGACCACAGGGGGTGACAGCATGGAGGACGACGACGACGTAAAATCCGAGAGCTACAGCTGTAAGAGCCAAAGTAAAAAACCAGGAAATGAGGATGCATAAGGAGTTTTTCCCAATATGAATTTTGAAAACAAGAAGATATACATGGGAGCTAGAGAAGTGAGGCTGAAAGTTTTTGAAAAAAGTATAAGGTACATAAAATAAGGGCGAAGGATCTTGAGAGATATAGCAAACAGGGTCTGAAATTTTGCAGTTTTAGAGTCCCTTCCCCTTGAGTAGAAGAGTAATACTGTTCATCACTGTTAAAATAGTAAAAAATGTTTGTAGGAAATCCATGTTTATGTGAAAAAACCAAGTTCATTTTCCAATGGTATTTACTAAAAGAGATGAAGAAAAAGACTGATGATTATATATATATACCATCAATTTCTTTGTCATGGAAATTTCTAGAGACTGATAAAGTTTTTTGTTTTTTGAACTTCTGTTGTGGGGTTGAAATGGTAATTGGTGTTTATCTACAAGTTATTTTTGGATATTATGTGGTTTTGGATTTGTGTTCAAAGTTATGTAATGTGTTTGATTGGTTGTATAAACAATAATATTAAGGTTCCAACTCTTCTAGAGCACATTGATACAAAATGAGATTCCATATTTTGGACCACTGATTTGAAATTAGTTTTGGGCTTTATTTGTTTTTATTATCCTTTTGATATTTTAAAAGAATTGTGATGGAATTCTAAACGATGATATTTTTGGCTGTAGTGAAAATTTTATACTACTATTCACAAGTTTTGTGATCACGTAAGGAAAAATATATTAAATCTTTTTAGAAAATATTAATTGTGATGAAGAATATATTAAATCTTTTTAGAAAATATTAATTGTGATAACACCATAAAAGGAAACAAAAAAAAGAAAGCATAAATGGAAATCAAAATTTAGTAAATAGTTATCTACAAAATACCATTTTTTAAAAATAAAATACCATTTTTAAACAGCTTTTTGGTGGTGAAGTCTTTTGGTAGTAGCCTCATGGAGTCAACGATTCTATCTCTAACCTTTAAAATTGTTTATCAAGTTTGTATTTTATATTCGTTTCTCATTTTTCCTATTGATCTTTTTTTAATTAATTAATTGATTTTCCCCCTTTTCTTCGGTGGATGGATAAACAAAAGTGTATCCAATCAAATCTCATTTCTTATTTTCTATTTTACGGTATAATTAAAAATGTCTCGAGAGTTAGTGGGACAAGTGAGTTATTTTGTCTGTTATTAATCCATTTTAACTCCACCGAGTTCGAATGTTTTTTATGTAGGGTTTGTTAGTTCTCTTTCTCTCACTTTCTACTCATATTACATTCCTTCTTTTCTCCTTCGTCGAGCTGCTTTGCACCTCTTCCCCTCGAGCCAATCCCTCTCCTAAAAAAGCTCGTCGATTCTTCCCTTTCTTTTATCTTGGACGAGGTCTCGTTCGTTAACAGAATTAACCAGACAAATTGCTCCAGAAACTCAAAATGTAATACAACCATATATTTCAAACCATTAAAGAGAAGGTTTTTGAAAAAATAGAAAATGATAGATTCAATTCATGCTAGTATTGATTTAAGAATTAATTTTTTGCATACTTTTTTACCTCTCCAATGATGTAAAATCAAATAGTATGTCCAATAAATATATTGAAGGAGCATAAGCTGACCTATACAATACCACAAAAAAAAAAAAAAAAACATTTACAATTCGTCCCAAAAAAAAAAAAATTCAAACCACTTATTGCAACCACTCAAAATAATGTGGGTCAAATTCGATAAAGTACTTGTGGTCAAACTAATTTCTAATCATTAACAAATTCTTCATTTCAAAACCACTCATTTCTCCAACTCTTCTACAAAATTCACATTTAAATGAGTTATTGCCTGTAACTTCTCTACAAAAATTTATATCCAAATAAGCTATTATAACAATGTCAAATTTTAATAATTCAAAATAATTTTTCATACCATTATTCATCCAAACGAACTATTAATAGAGATTAGAACATCAAAACAATCATAAAGAAGAGGCTATTTTAAAACATCTTGACTTTTGTATTCCCCTTGAATAGAATGTTATCAGCTCACAGGCTCTGATTCCATTCAGATTAAGCACAGCCAATGGGAGAAAAAGCAATGCCAAAAAATAAAATGAGAAAATAAAATATCCAAAAGATGAGTTGTTGTGAATATTAGAAGATGCTGAATTTGTTTGAAATTATTTGTCATTTGTCTTGTAATTAGTTGTCAGATTCTATGCATTTGAAAATGGATGGATGGAAATGCTTGGTTGTGCAATATGACAAATAGAAAGATCCTCACTTATCTTAATGAAGAATACTTTTATTTTTTAATTATTACAATTAGCTATTATAATTCTTCAACTTGCTCAAAATTTTGTTTAGGTGTGATGTTTGTGGTGTACCTTTGAATTTATAGAGTGTGGATTTGTGGTATGTGAGGTGTTGGCATCAAAGAAATACTCTAAGCAAACATTTAATTCTTTATCTATATCTTATAGATTTTCCTCTTGTTTATAATGACTGGTTTTAAAAGAGATTGGCTTGCATTAAATTTAGTAATTTTTTTTTTGAAAAGGTATATATAAACGTAGTAACAAACTTAATTCAATGATAATTGACATCAATCAAAATATTGTAGGTTAGAATATCAAATGAAATATGTAAATTTATGCCAAAAGAAGTATCTAATGACATCATGTACGCTTAATGTTTAAATTCTCATTTTCAAATATCGTGGAATGAAAACATAAATAAGTTATACGCAAATTTATTTTTCTATAATGTAAAAATACTTTAAATATTTATCTAAGAATCAATATCAGATAATATAAAATCAATATGCATTATTTGGTGTTTTTATGGAAAAGAATTGCCCACCCAAAGTTGCTTGAAGCAACTAATGAATGAATGAATCAAGTGATTAGAGAGGAAGATATTTTTAACCACACAAGAGAAAAAAAGAAAGAAAAGAACAATAAGTTATGATGGAATTTTAGGTGAATGACAAAAACAATATCTTCTCAAATAATTTTGAGAATCTTATACACAAGATAGAGGCCCACATTGACAGCTTTTTTTTCTTCTTCTTCTAGTTAAAGAATTGAAAAATGATGCAACATTATATTATTTTGTTTTCACAAATAGAGAATATTTTTATTTACTTATTTATTATTTCACTAGATTTTTCAAATCCAAAATAAAATAATATGTTTATGGTTGTCTTGTGAAATTTTGAGAATTAGATGAGAACTTTGGAGTTGTACATGTCACATGGAAATGTGGGAAAGTTGAAGTCTATTTTGGTGCTCTCACATGGAGAACAAAATTCCCACTTGAGATTCCTATGTAGATTTGGTCATACATTATGATTCTCTTTCCATTGGTTGGTGTTACTTGGATACATATTGGGATGAAATATTCCTCTACTTTGAAACCACTCTTTTTGTTCATACATTTGTTTCTTCTTTCTTATCTTTTTTATGAAAACAAAAAACCAAATATTTTAGGTGAATTTTCAGGGGGTGTTTGGCTCATGAGATAAGTTGAGATGACAAAAAAACCTTTGGGGTGTAGAGAAAGGGTGAGATTGTTAGGGCATATGATACATTTTTTTTGAAAATTATTCTTGTAATTTGTTGTTGAATAATAAAGTTATGATTCAATCTTTAATTATTAACATTAGTATAAAATACAATCACTAACATTAGAAAATTACGCCAACAAAAACAATAGTTCGGCAGCATTAATGTAAATTCAATGACCAAGAGGTCATTGATTCGAGTCCCCCACCCCTAGTTTTTGTAATTTCGAAAAGAAAAAAATCGAACATTAAGAAATTACTTTATATTGAAGGAAGTCGGTTCGAACCTGTGACGCTGATATTGAACTGATTTACAACCAAACAATAAAATCATGTACTATGTACATTCTTATATACAGTCATGGATACTGAAAATATATATATATTTTTCTCAAGATAAAGCTATTTTCGTACGTTATGTACATTCATATTTGCAACAAAAGAAAAATCTAAAAAAAAAGAAGAAATATTTGCAAACAAAAAAAGTCAAGAAAATCTACTCATCAATTTGCAATATTTTCCTTTGAAAAAAATCAAACATTACTCGAGTATTTTTTTTTTGAATGAAAAATCTAAAAAAAAGAAAAATATTTGCAACAAAAAAATCAAGAAAATCTACTCATCAATTTGCAATATTTTCCTTAAAAAAAACAATCAAACATTACTTGAGTATTTTTTTTTTTGAATTGACGTCAAACTCGGGACCTTGAGGGGAACATACCCTCAAAGTCCAAGTCTTCAACCACTATGCCACCTCTTGGAGACACATTACTCGAGTATTTATCTTACTATTTTGTAAAGAAAAGGTTTATCTTGCCGCCTTAAAAGTTTAATAAGAAGAATCATGTTTTGATTGTGGTAAAAAAAAAAAAATTTCAATTCTAAAATAAAAATAAGTTCAATACTTTTCAAAAATATTATGATTAAGAATAAAAATTAACGACTTCAGTTAAATTTTTATTTCAACAATAAATGAATACTTATATTATTAATATGAAAATAAATAGGCGATTTTATACCAATTATTGAATAATCATTATTTTTACAAGGGTAGAATTGTAAATACCACCAACTACAAAGGTGTAGGTTAATGTGAAACTTCAAAGCTGTCCTTAAATTATGGAAGTTCTCCTAACAAGTAATATTCATAAAGTTTTATTGAAAATTATTAAATTAAGAAATGAAAGTATTTGTCAACATAAGCAGTTGCTCGATGGTTCAATGACCCGTCTTGGGTCTGAGTTCCCTTATCCCCAATTATTGTAATCTCAATTTTTTTTATAGATGAAAAGTATTAAGTTTCACACACCTATATCAAAAGTTATTCAATAATTGTTTTTAATTTTAAAAATAAAATTAATTTAAATAAGCATTTAATATAATAACAATATATATACATTGATATATATAAATTAAGATTTAAATTTTAATAATGTTTATAAATTCTAAAATTTAGAAGGAAAAAAAGGAAAAAATTATTCTAGATGATAACTTCTTGATTATCTATTTTAATTGGAAATATTTCATCCAAAGTTTTTTTTTTCTTTATCCCAATTCTTTTTATGGTCTCTTAATTGAGGATTATTTATGATATGAATTGAAGATGTTGACTGAAGACCTTTTGTGATGATGATAGAGAACTAGCCATTATGAGCATTTACTTTTACTTTCTATTCAACTTACTTCAAATTTTTTTTTCTTCTAAAATTTATATTCATAGAATTTTTTTATTATACATAAAATATCTCCAAAAATTAGTGTATACCTAATGACTAAAGGTTTTTGTTCGAGCTCCAACCCCCATTGTTATAATCTAAATATATATATATATATATATATATATATATATATATTTAGTTAATAATAAAAGCCTCAACAATGGGCAAATTGGAAGAAAAGTTATTATACAAAGGCAAACAATATTTTAACAAGAAAATTTATCAAATGCAAAAAAAGAGAAAAGAAGTAGGAAAAATGTTGGGCCAAAAAAAATGTTGGGCTCCAACCCAATATCTTAGACTTTTCTCATCTTTCCTCAAACAACCCCTTGATATTACTATAAAATTTTAGATACAAAATTGTTTTATTCGTTTATTTTTAATTAATTTTTTCCTTTTTTTTTTTTAAGTGAAATGAGATATTCAAAATTACTATGCCATATTCTAACTTATTAACTAAGTATGTTTACTCCTTTCCAATCTCCATTGCAGTAGTCTAAATAAAAATTATAGTTAAGATATGGAAAAAATATTTTGTAGTCATTATATTTGAAGTTAATTTCAAATTAGTCTATTTCAAAATTGAATATTTTTATTTTTGATATTTCAATAATGCATTTTTAAGATATGCAATAGCAAATTAATAGTTACAAAAAATTTAAAATTTCAATATACCGATAACATAATTATTTTAAATTTTAAGTGAAATTATTTTTTTTAAAAAATAAATATAAAAGTAAATTGAGACTAAAATTAAAAATGAGTGAAATGTCAAGTTAAAAATATTAAATTTGAAAACTAGCAGTTAAATTGAAATTATATTCCAAATTCATGGACTAAAAGGATAATTTCCAAGACTATATAAATAAAAAAATGAGTTCCATTAGTAGGTGTATTTCACGTACTCTCATCAAATAAATTGCCAATAATTTTTAAGTAAATTATCAACATAGATTAAATCAGTAATTTTTAGTCCTTTAAAATTCACTCCACCATCACATCAATAACATAATTTGTAATTAATTTTACATATATAATATATTTTCTTTAAATTCAAATTGTAGTTAAATAAAATAAAAACTTGTAGCAACTCTTCTTACAAAATAATTATAAAAATAGAAAAATAAAAAAAAACTTATATCCATAATTATTAATACATTTTAATACTTTATTATAAATACTCATAACCATTACTCATTAATCCAACCACTATACTTGTTACTAAATTTTTTTTTTGAAAATAATGATAATTTAAAGGAAATTTAAACTGTATAACAATTTTTTGACCCAAGTTTACAATTATAGTAACTTTTTAAAAATAATTTGTTTACAGTAAATTCTGTCTATTTTTTTTTTAAAATCTCTATTTATCTTTTTTTGTTGAAGACTTTGATAGAATTTATCGTTATCTAGTGATGAAAGTTTGTCAATTTTATCAGTAATTGATTCTATCAATGAACTCTATCAATTTACTTTATTTATTAGTAATTGATTTTATCAACGTGTATTGATAGAATATACATTTACATTTTTTGCTATGTGGACAAATATTTTCATTATCGTGCTCTTCATGGAATATTTGTAATATACATGCAAACCCACCTAATTTTAATTATTTTTTAGATTTGGTTATAGTTTTACATTTCCACCAAAAAAAAAAAAGAGAAAAAATCAATAAAAAACCATCCATCATTGAAACATTCTCTTCTTAAAAAGAAAAAAAAAGGTTTCATATTGAGCAAAAAAATGAAGGCTTAATTTTACAGAAAAAAAGAGTGCAAAAAATGAGAGAGTAAATGTGGAGGGGAAGTTATTAGTTAGAGAGAAGAAGGCGATTCCGACCTGGAAATGGTCAGTCAAAATTCGAAACCAACGGCCATTTCTCACAAAACCCTACCGTCCTTTCAATCCATTCCCAAACCCATATATTTCTGCGACAAATCTGCGATGATCTACAGATTTCGGTTCCTAATCTCGAGGCGAAATCATAACCCACTTCGATTAAAGAAATGGGGGAACCGATTTCCGAAGAGAAGCTTGAAATGGAGCTCAAGGAGGGGTTCGGTGGCGACGGCGGCGGCGATGGCGGCGGTGACAGCAGCAGCAACGGTGGTTTGGGGTTCAAATTCAACCCCCAAGCGGCGGAGTTCTTCCCTAGGGCGCAGACCCAGATGCCCGTTACCGCCTATTTTCACCCCTATTTCCATTTTCCTACCTCTGATTGGTTCTTTGTTGGGGATCAAGAACCTGCTTATTTCATCCCCAATGCTGCCATTTCGCTTCCCAATTTCTCTAACAATGTTCGTTCTGATGATATTCAGCACAAGATTGTTAAACAGGTAATGCCCTCTTCTTTGTTATTTCTTCTTGCACCTATGAATTTGATATTGTTAATCTTAGGTTGATATAATTAAGATTTTCGGTTGATTTGTGATTTGACATGTTTCTCTGGTTGATATAATTAAATTTACTCTAATTCAGGCTCGTTTGGATCGATCGGTGATTTAACATGTTTCAACAATTATGCTTAATTTTTTCGCTTTGACTATACACTCATTTATGTTATTAAAAGTTGCAATCTAACCAAGATAAAGATCGAGCTTTCAAGTCCATACTTTTCAAAACTCATCATGTTCAGGGTGCTGTGAGAAAATTTTGTTTTTTTCATTCAATTTTACAGGTAGAATATCAGTTCAGTGACATGAGTCTTCTTGCAAATGAATCTCTTGCAAAGCACAATAGTAAAGATCCTGATGGTTATGGTATATAGCCTTTGTAACACTATGTATTACATTACACGGATGCATCATTTCAACTTTTTGACATTCCTTTAACTGAATTCTATTTTGTCTTTCTCAATTCCCTTTTTGAAGTTCCAATTTCTGTTATTTCTTCCACCAAAAAAATAAAGTCCCTCTCAACCAACAACAATTTGATAGTTCAAGCTCTCCGTTCCTCTTCAAAGCTTGTAAGTTCTTAAGTATAACACTTAATTTTCTGCTCTTTCTGGAAAGATAAGAATAAACCATTCTGTTTTATTTTCTTGCATGATTGTAACTTATATCCGGTCTCTCCAAGGTTGTTAGTGCTGATGGGAAGAAAGTTAGGCGTAAGCATCCATTCACAGAAAAGGACAAAGAGGAACTGATGGTAAGATTAGTTATTGTACGAATGATGCCGAACGTTTCCCTTCCGCTGAGTGAGTAATATTTTGATTTTGGATTTGCAGTCCCGCACAGTCGTTGTTGAGAATTTACCCGACAATCACTCGCACCACAACCTGGAGAAAATATTTAGTGTGATTGGAAGGTAGTTTCATCAACATTGTTACTCTCTCACATTCTTTCTTTTATATGTTCAACTGTTCTATTTAGCATCATTCATTGGTGATATCTAATCAGTGTGAAGACCATCCGAATCTGTCATCCTCCGGAATCGAATCCCTGTTGCTCTAAAGGTGAATTGTTTATCAGTAACAAGGTATTGTGAATCATGGTTTTAATGTATAACCTAGAAACTTACCCTCAAAATCATTTTCTCATTGTCACTTCATTTGTTTGAAGCTTCATGCACTTGTTGAATACGAGACTGTAGATTTTGCTGAAAGAGCGGTATGCATCTATTGTAAGTTATAACGCTGCTTGTATTTCAATCCTTTTATTTTGTCTTTCCCCTTTTTTTTTGTGCCTGCTAGGCTGAGAAGTTAAATGATGAGAGAAATTGGAGGAAAGGGCTTCGAGTAAGGTTATTGCTTCGACGCACGGTAAGTGTAATAAGATGATGTTAAGGGTAGCCTGCATTTTCATTAGTACATCTCTAATTATCATTTCTAAAAATGGATAGCCAAAATCGGTTCTGAAGACTCGAAAATCGGAATTTGAAAGTATTCTGGATGAAGATGATTCACCACCTTCTGTTTCCATCGAACCCGAGTCCTCGCTGTCAAATATCACTGAACAGATTGTCGATTGCAATGTAAGTACATTCGTTGAAAACTCTGTCGTCCTTGTTAGTATTATTTGATCAATAGCCAATATACATTGTTTTCTTTGATCAAAATGATTTGTGATTCCCAAATGACATGTGTCATATCTGTTTTACTAGTCTGAAGAGAACTCTACATCATCTAAGAAGGGTTGGGGTCGAGGCCGTGGGAAGGGCCGTGGACGAATCCACACCCAACTCGATCGTAGCTACAGCTTTCCGGTCTCAGCTATGCAATCGAGTAGCCAGGTTCTTTGCGAAGCATCTTCCAAACTCACTTCGAAGAGTCCGAGAATGCCCGATGGGACTAAAGGTTTCACCATGGGACGAGGCAAGCCGTTAACTTCTAAACCTGTATCTTGAATGAATAGAAATGTAGGAAAATATGTAGGGAAATTTCCTTATGATTGTTAAGTAGAGTGGAAGGAACTATGACAATTTTGCTGCTACGTATTCTTTTTATTTTTTGGTAATAAATTAATAATCGAGATGTTTGATAGCATTTTGTTTGGTTACTGTATAATTCATTCTGATCCACTTCAACTATTTTTCTAGCTTTTTATCTTTTTGAAATTGTCTTGCAGTCAGCAATATTAGGATATTAACAATTAGAATTTGCAAGACTTGAGTCTAAAATTAGGAAAATAACTACTTTTGTTGGTTTCTCCATCTTAGATTATTTATGAACCCAAAGTTTCTACACCTGGTACACTTTTTCTTGTTTGTCTGTTGGAGCTGTTTAGCCTGGGCTCGCCCTGATGAGTTAGGTGAGGCGTTCAGGGTCTTACAAGGGAGTCAGGTAACCTATCTCATGACCTTGCTGGTTGTTATAATCGAGAATCGGAACTTCGCTCTATTACCTACTAATGGACATCCCAGCTTGTCTCCAAGGTTTGGGTTTGTGAGATAATATGAGATTTTACAATTAAACTTGTAGGTTTTGAATTTAGTTCCAAACTTAGTTCCGAAATTAGATCTCTAAGGGTACTACCTTGGAGATCCCCTAACTCTACTAATGAGGCTGGCTCTTAAGGATTGTTCTTTTGTATAGTTGAATAGACAAATAAATGTTGTGGGGTTAACGATTTTCCAGTGGAAGTATGCACATAAACTTGCTCGAACATTTCTAGATATAAAAAATTAAATAAATAAAGAGAAAAGATGGGGAAAGAGAGGGGAAGGGCAAGAAGGGGCCGTTTGTTTGACGTTTTTAACTAGGAGTTAAGATTATGATTTATTAACTCTTCCTTGAAAACTTACATCTAAACGAGTTTTTACCAACTCTTCCTCAATTTTACTTTTGAAAATAACTCTCGTTTCTAACCATTCATTTTTAATCATTCATTTATAACTACTCAATCATTTTTAACCACTCATTTTTAATCATTTCTTTTTAAACTACTAAAAATAACTACTCATTTTAAATCTACATCCAAACAAGGTTTTGGCTATAACTCCTCTACACAAAAACTACATCCAAACGAGTTTTTGACACTTAATTTTTAACTACTCAATATAACTCATCAACCTAAAAACTACCTAAATATGTCAAACAAACACCCCCGAAGTGAAAACAAGAGAAGAGAAGGAATAATAATACTTATTTGTAGTCTAGATATTTTGGATCTAGTTTCAATTTTGTCTATATATTGAATATTTTTACTTATGATATTTTAATAATGCTTACTTTTAATTTTGAGTTATTTTTTACTTTAATTGTATACTTAATTTGTTTTAAAAATTGAAATCACATGAAAATTAAAATAATCAATCACTTCATTAGTATATTAAAATTTAAAATTAGTTTCATTATCATTTGAAGTCCATATTATTTTTTTCAATTAAACATTTTGTTATCTTAACGTCAAAATGTTAGGGTTAAAATGCTTAATTTTAAAATTAAGATACTCAAACTAAACCTCAATGACCAAAAATATATATTTTTTCCTATATTTTTAGTTGCCAAGCCATCTTGACATTAGTGAATTAACTTTCAAAAGACCTTAGGGACCATTTGAAACAAGAGAAACATAAACATCAAGATCGACCGTACAATGACTTAAAAGAAGATTTTGTATGTACATTAAAAAAGAGCAAAATATTTACTTTTACACCACAAAATCAAAACTAATTCATTTATTATAGAAAATTCAAATTAATTTCTATCACCTATAGAGTTCAATGAGTAATTGAATTATATCACTAGTTGAGTTTTATCACACTCATTCTATCACCACGATTGAGTTCTATTACACTTATTTATCACTAGTTGAGTTCAATCAGTGATAAAAAATAATATATTATAGATGAATTATTTTAAAAATTGTGTTGCAAAAAATAATATGTGGGTGTGGGTAAATTAATTATGTTTATGTTGACTTTATATATAATTTGTAGTTGGTTGAGGTCCAAAAGCCATTACCTATAGATTGAGATCATTTCTAAATGTGTGGGTGGGTTTTATGTAGAAATATTGAGAAATAAAATTTTAACTAATGCCCAAAGAGAACCACTCCAAGGTAGAAGACAAGAGTTTTTCTTTTCTTTTATTTCTTATTTCTCAAGAAAGAGCTCTACATTTGTATGACCTAATCTTCTTGGAAAAAGAAAATACAAAGAAAATTGAAATGGGTTTATCATAATGTTTTAGTGCAACCTTTTACATATAAAAATGAGAAAAGTTACGATCTTACACAATTTGAAAAGATTTTGAGTCTTTTATTTTATATGAGTCATCTTACACAATGTTTCGGTTCAACCTTTTACATATAAAAGTGAGAAAAGGAATTACACTTTTTTTTATTTTGCTCTCGAGGTGTTTAAAAGAAACTCTCACTAGTGTCATTTATTTATTAAAAAAAAGAAAATAGAAAAAGAATTAGGGTACATTTTTGCCTAGGAAGTTATGGCACTTTTATTTTGACAATTGGTGTCGTACTCGTGTCTGACACCAATATTTTCGAATATTCTTTGGACACGTGTCCGATACTCAAAATTTTGTGTCATTTATTACTATTTTTTAAATTTTGGACACTTCTTGAACACACTATAGATACTCCATAAACATTTCATTTGAGATTTATTTCTTTTAAATTGTCGATGGCACGACAATGAGTAGTATTAGTGGAGGCTTTCAATGATGGCGCCTGTTGAAGATAGATGGACTAAAATGAAAAAATGAGAAAAAGAAAAAATAAAATGGAAAAAGAGAAAATGAGGTAAAAAACTAAAATATTTTTTAGATTGTTAAAGGTAAGCATCGAAAGAATAGTGAGATTTTATTTTTTATTAGATTTAAATGGACTCATATAACTAACTACTCGGCTAAGTTCAATTGCTAATTCAATTTTCATGTTCATCCTAGTTTGAATAGTAAAAAAAAAAAACTAAAATAATTTGGATTTGATCTTTTAATAGTATATCACAAAAAATAATAATAAATAACGTGCCCTCGACGTATCCGTGTGCTGCATTTTTTAATAATGGCATGTTTATGTGTCCGTATCTCATGTCCGTGTTCGTACTTCTTTACATTTTGTAACCGTTTTTTATTTTTGGTTTTTAAAAATTGTCTCAAACAATTACTCTAACAAATTATTTTTCTTATTTTAAAATTTACATATTGTCTATACTTTTAAAATCAAAAGTAAAAATCTCAAAAAAAAGAAAAAAAAACTAAAATTTAAGGGAAAAAAATAGTTTTTAAAAACATGTTTTTAAATTTTAAAAAATCAAATAATGATTAAATGTGAGATAAATATCACTTTTTCTTTTTTTTGAGAATTAAAATATCACATAATTTAACCAAGGCTATCGACTTTTAAAAATAATATTCATATTCTTCAACATTTTCATATCATATATCCAAGCTTTAATTTATAAAAATATATTGATTGAAAATCTTGTAATCACGTGCCAAAAAAATAACATAAGATATTAAGTGGGCGTTATCTTTTGGAAATCAATTAGAGCAATTAATAATGTAATGTTAAGTGGATTACACGTGCGCATTAGAAAATGCCAGATTCAAAATTTTGTTTTCTATAACTTCCACTACAAAATAGTCGTCCTCTGCATATAGACTAAGGTCATAATATTATTTTAGTCAATACATTTTTAAACGAATTCACATATTTTTAATGAAATGATCGAATTTCTTTCATTTTTTATTTATTATTATTTTTTCTATAAATTTTATAAATATGTTGGCCTACTTCATTTTTTGGACTAAAATTAGGGTAATTGTATTAAATGACTATTCCTAGAAATTATTAAGAATATAGCTAATTAGATATGACTAAATCTAATCTAAAAAAAAGAGACATCACTAAATCACATTCCATGAAGAAGTAAAGTGTGCATGTCTTCCACTATTTTTACCAGACATGATTTTGGTATTTAAACTTTTAACTATTCAATTTAAATTTTTTAAAATTTGAAATTTATTTCATTTTGGTATTTCAACTTTTAAACGTACAATTTTAATCATTTCATTTAAAAAAAAAATAAAAAGCTCAAAATTGTTCTTTGCCTATATCCATAGAAATTTACTTTTCTCTTTCCCTTAAATAGTGGGGACCAATTGTTTGAATTTTTTTAAAGTTCAAAGTTGAAGAAGGCAAAAGAAAATTTTAAAATCTAGATAATAAATTATTCAAAGGGAATTTGCGGTGTATAACAACTTTTTTAACACAGTTTACAATTATAGCACATTTTTAAAAATAATTCTTTTATAACAAATTCTGCAATTTAAAAAAAAAAATTATTTACCTTTTTTATAGAAGACTTTGATAGAATCTATCATTCTCTAGTGATGGAAGTCTATCAATTTTATCAGTGATTGATTCTATCGGCTCTTATTGATACTCTTGATAGAATCTGATGGAAGTCTATCAATTTACTTTATTTATTAGTAATTGATTCTATCACCCTTTATCGATAGAATCTATCAATTGAAGTCTATCAATTTATAATTTCTTCTATATGTGCAAATATTTTCATTATTGTGCTATTCACGTAATATTTTATCCATTTTGTAATATACATGCAAAAATCCCTTATTCAAATATATATATATATATATTTAGAAGAAAATTATTCAAATATTTGAAAATAGACTAAAATAGAAGAATTTATTTATTTATTTAGAAACGAAAATAGAAGAATTTATAGATGAAAGCAATATCTTAACCTTAATTATTTAAAGACATCGTTCAATTACTCAAAATCGATTGAAGTCTATCGGTTGGGTTGAAGAAGTCTATCAATTGAATTGATAGAAGTCTAAAGTCTATCAGTTAAACTGATAGAAGTCTGATGATGTTAGACTAGCAATTTTGGATAAAATATACTATGGATAAAATTATTTTAAAAAATGTGCTAGGAAGAGTAAAAAATATATATGGGGGATAAATTCTCATTTATTAAACATGTCAATTAAGTATTATATATTTGTATATAGAAAAGAGTACATACAGTAAAATGTTTTCGACTGATTGTAAAGTTTTTAACAGTAACTTTTTTTTGAGAATCTGAACAGTAACTTTTTTTTGAGAATTGAACAGTAACTTTTTAAATATGTACTCCAACCACGTAGTTTTTAAAACTAAATTAGTCAAACCTAACTAAAATTAAAATAATCATAAAGATGATGTGTGAGGCATCATAAAAGGGCAATGATAATGGTACTTGCAACATTAAACTATAGTTTATAATAATTAAAATTAATAACGGGAATAAGAATAAATAGTTCTAATAAATATCCATTTCTAAAAGAAACAATATATAAACATACATAGTGCTTAGTTAACTTTTCCAGGAACTCATTTAAACATCATCTTTCACTAAAAGAATAAAAAAATAATAATCATTTTGCCTTCGTTCATGAATCAACGTACCTGCTTGTTCTCAAGTTTTAAATAAGAGAATTTATCCTCCATAATATATTTTGACTCTTCGTTATAATTATAGCACATTTTTAAAAGTAATTTCATCCATAACACATTTTTTAAAAATAATTTCATCCATAGTACATTTTACCCAAAATTGCTATTATAACATCATCAGACTTCTATCAGTTTAACTAATAGACTTTAGACTTCTATCAGTTCAATTGATAGACTTCTATCAGTTCAACCGATAGACTTTAGACTTATATCAGTTAAACTGATAGACTTCAATCGATTTTGAGTGATTGAACAATGTAAATTGATAAACTTTAATCATTTTTGTGCCACAAATGAATAAGTTTGGGAATCGTGCTATGCATGGATAATTATTTTGTTTTTTTAATATACATGCAAAATCCTCTTATAATAATACTTTGAGAATTTATCCTCCATAACATATTTTTGACTCTTCATTATAATTGTAGCCCATTTTTTATAAATAATTTCATTCATAGTACATTTTTTCAAAATTCCTATTTAGACTTCTATCAATTCAATTGATAGATTTTAGATTTCTATCAGTTCAACTGATAGACTTTAGACTTCTATCAGTTCAACTGATAGACTTTAAACTTTTATCAATTCAACTGAAGACTTCAATCGCCAAACTGATATACTTCAATCACTTTTATGCCACAAATGAATAAATTTGAAAATTGTGCTATACATGAAATTATTTTGTTTTTTTATAATATACATGCAAAAACCCTTTAATAAATCTGTGGATACATGCATCTACGGCAAAACTCAACTGAAAAATTACTCTTTCAATAAAAAAAAACGTTAAAATTTAAAATTCCCTTTACATAGTTCTTGAGCATAGTTTTTAAAATCATCCCAACTACACCAACATTTTATCCATTAACCATCGGTTGAATTTCTCACTTTCAATTAATAAGGAATTAAAAAAAAAAAAATCAACTCATCTTACTCTATATGTGAGAATAGTTCAACTCAACTCAACCCAAATTTTTAAGACTGGATTAAGTTTATGATTGAATTGTTTAAAATTTTTAATTCAAAATATATATATATATATATATATATATATATTATTTACTTTTAATTTTTACAGAAAACAACATATATATTAAACTTATAAGAGTATTCTTAAATTTCGCCCCATAGAGTTGAGATAAATAAAACCCAAATTTTTTGAATATGTACAGAGAAACAGATATATGATTATAGGTAATAATAATAATAATAATAATAATAATAATAATAATAATAATAATAATAATAATAATAATAATAATAATAATAATAATAATAATAATAATAATAATAATAATAATAATAATAATAATAATAATAATAATAATAATAATAATAATAATAATAATAATAATAATAATAATAATAATAATAATAATAATAATAATAATAATAATAATAATAATAATAATAATAATAATAATAATAATAATAATAATAATAATAATAATAATAATAATAATAATAATAATAATAATAATAATAATAATAATAATAATAATAATAATAATAATAATAATAATAATAATAATAATAATAATAATAATAATAATAATAATAATAATAATAATAATAATAATAATAATAATAATAATAATAATAATAATAATAATAATAATAATAATAATAATAATAATAATAATAATAATAATAATAATAATAATAATAATAATAATAATAATAATAATAATAATAATAATAATAATAATAATAATAATAATAATAATAATAATAATAATAATAATAATAATAATAATAATAATAATAATAATAATAATAATAATAATAATAATAATAATAATAATAATAATAATAATAATAATAATAATAATAATAATAATAATAATAATAATAATAATAATAATAATAATAATAATAATAATAATAATAATAATAATAATAATAATAATAATAATAATAATAATAATAATAATAATAATAATAATAATAATAATAATAATAATAATAATAATAATAATAATAATAATAATAATAATAATAATAATAATAATAATAATAATAATAATAATAATAATAATAATAATAATAATAATAATAATAATAATAATTCGTGTTAATTCGAATCTAGCCTAAACTAAGCTTTAGATTGTTAAAAAAGAAAAACTAAGGTTTAGATTAAGTCATAAGCCAATTCAATTCATAAAAATTTCATACAAAAAAGCTTTAGATTGTTAACTAAGCTTTAGATTGTTATTTCAAGTTTCAATAAACCCTACTTAGCTCATCAAATTAAATTGATCGGGTTGTTTGAATTTTTGGATTTTTTATTCATACAAAAAAGGGTCAAATTAAGTTTTACAATAGAATATGCATTTTGTTGAGATCTCAATTGTCCCACATTGGAAAAGTGGGGAGTCCAACATCAATATAAAAGAGGTATGAGTTACTCCCCTCATTACCAATTGGTTTTGAGGTGGAACCCCATAAGAATACAAGATTTTTTCCAATCTAAATGGGCAGCGCATTTACTCAACAATCAATAAATTAAAAAAAAAAAAAAAAAAGGAGCCAAATTGAGGATGTGTTAATCATGTTCATTAAACATTAATTAATCTTCCCAAAGCCAACTTGATTATTCCTTTTGGCAATAATTAGTGGGAAGGCCACTATGCATGATCATGACCCAACATAAACCTAGGTTTTTGAATCCAACTGTCATTGCCTATAAAACCCCTACATATTTATGAATTGAATTAAACAACTTTAATTTAGAGATTAGTCACTCAAAAATGCCTCCCATGAACAATATCCTCTCTTTTTTCTTCCTAATTATTCTACCATTCCTTTTTATTCCCTCTCTTTCTGACCCTAATTACAATTATGACCCTCAAAAAGCTTATAATATGCTTAGCTATGATTTTTACGACAAATCTTGTCCTCGTTTGCCATCGATAATTCAGTATCATACTTGGGCTGCTGTCCAGAATGATTCTAGAATTGCTGCATCTCTTTTGCGGTTGCAATTTCATGATTGTATTGTAGATGTATGTTCATAATTTGTATTGTTGTTGTTTGATTATGATCATTTATTGGGGTGTGTTCTTGATGTGACTTACGTGTTCGGGTTTAGCTTACGCGTATCTCGACTATTTTCACGGGACATAACGTCTAAATCTATCGCCATCTCAATGTTAAGAAAACTTGTAGAGAAATAATTGATAGGTAAGTGACTACTATGTAGGATAGGATCATTCTTGGCAGAGATCAGTCATTGAGTGATGTGTTATATATTATATAACCGTTAAGGATTCCTCAATGGTTACACCTAAACCATATATAGTATCCGTTGAGAATTCTACATTAGAAAAGTGGTATTCTTGCGTTTATGAGAGATATTTATGAGTTACTCCTCTCTTAGCTTATTGGTTTGAGATGAAATCAGCTAATACTGCCTAATATGGTATCAAAGTTTATTTTAAGATTGACAGACATGATTAACCTAGAAAAATACCATCTTGAGGGAGTACGTTAAAAATAACATATTCATAAAAGCAAGGAGATCTCATATTGTTTAATGTATTAGGTTCAATAAAAAAAAATAAAATGTCAGAGAACCCAAAGAGACATGTCGAGTCGAGGATTCCACATTAACAAGGTGAAAATATCTCATACTATTATTTAATATGGTATTAAAATCCATTCAACCTAAAATAAAGACTCAATCCAAAAAAAAAAAAGTGAAATTCTCTGGAATGCAGTGTGAACCTACTTATTTAATTTATTGTCAATTGATTTTAAGATGAAAGCGTATGATATTTAATTTATACACTAAAAAAATTATATTATATATTATTGACTTTGTTTTTAGGGATGTGATGCATCGGTTCTACTCGACGATACTAAAGACATGAAAGGCGAGAAGAATGCTCCGGGCAATGCAAAATCGCTTCGAGGATTTGAAGTGATAGATGCCATAAAATTAGAAATAGAAACATATTGCCCAGAAACAGTTTCATGTGTTGATATCATAGGTCTTGCAGCCAGAGAAGCTGTCTATCTGGTAATTAAACTCATCTTATTTATATCTATATTATTACTTGCCTACCTAAGTGTGTATATGCTTTTTTGGAACTTAGTTTTGGGTTCTTATATTTCAAAATTAAATCCTTTTAATTTTAACATTTTAATAATACTCTCTTTTAATTTTTATATCTTTTTTAAGTTTATTTTTATATTTATTTTTTTAAATTTTTTAAATTTATATGAAAATTAAAATATTTATTCATCAATATATTAAAATTTAGAATTAATCTAATCATAATTTTAGTCAATTTTACATGATGTAACTATTAATTTTGTTATTTCAAAGATTAAAAGTAGCATTATTGAAATATGAAATGTAAAATTGTTTCAATTTTTTTCGTCAAAAAAATGTTCAAACTTTAAAACATAAGACTAAGTTGAATCTAGATCCAGAAAAGTTTTTATTTTTTATATTTTTTATCTACAAAAGTTTCATTTTTTGTGCGATGAATTTGAAGTAGAGTGTGTAATTTCTTTTTTGAAAAAAGTGGCTAAAAAGAATTGTAAATGTTTCATTTTTAGGACATACCCAATTTAAATAGTGTTTTTAATGTGCTAAAAAGTACCGTTAAATGTTGAAAAGCTATATGCTAATTAAACCCACCAAAAAATATCTGAGTGGATACCTTCTTTGAAATTTAGCTACAAAAATTGTAAATCAAAAGCCAACTAACAATTCAAATTAAATCTAGCATGAAACCTAAATCATGGTACAAACACATACTCAAACTCAGCCTCTAGCCCTAATTAACACAACAACAAAACCCACTTCTCTAAATAAAGTCTGGTTTTCAAAAATAAAAAAAAGAAACAAAAAATTCAACACCGTCAAGAAATTATGGATTCAAATCTTCCACCTAAAATATTATAAAACTAAAAAAAAAAAAAAATATATATATATATATATATATATATATCTCCAAAATCTCTAATTTTTGCTAACAAAATGATTTTTTTTTTGTTTGAATCAACTTAGAAGCATTTCGACTTATAACTAGTGGCTTAATCCTACTATCTTTGATTAGAATTAAAAAAACTACATTAATTTATAAGTAGATGATCGCCAACACAATCATATTTCTATATTAATTTCTCCATTTAGGTCGGAGGACCATCGTGGGACCTTCCGCTAGGACGTAGAGATGGCTTAACCGCAAGCACAAAATCCGTCCTCGAACAGCTGCCATCCCCCAAGGCATCTCTAGAGAACAACACAGCCAAGTTTACCTCAAAGGGCCTTGACATAAAGGACCTAGCCGTGCTTTCAGGTCAGTATTACAAACAAACAAAATCCAAATATTTCCCTTGTTTTTCTTCTCTTAGGCATTTCATCGAAGGTCCCAAACAGGCGCCCACACCATCGGCTTCGCCCGCTGCGTGACATTCAAGGCCCGCCTCTTCAACTACAAGGGATCCGGCCAGCCCGACCCCGACATGAATGCAGCCATGCTCGTCGACCTTCGCTCCATGTGCCCCAACCGAAACGATGGCACCAACTCCAATTTGGCCCCCCTGGATGTGTCTACCTTCGAGAGATTCGACAATGTGTATTACACGAACTTGATGAGCGGTGTGGGGCTGTTGCAGTCGGACCAGAGTCTGATGGAGGACGACTACACGGCTCACCTTGTCCGACAGTACAGTTACGATAAGCATTTGTTCTACGATGACTTTGCCGAGTCCATGTTTCGGATGAGCTTGGTTGGGGTTTTGAGTGGTCGCGATGGGCAGATTCGAAAGAATTGTCGCGTTGTTAATGCTGATGAGGGGTATTAAACGCATTAGAAAACGAATCGGAGCGAAGAAGGAATATGAGATTTTAAAACTTGTCTTTTTGAGTTGGAATTTTAGTTTGGGAATGAGTAAAATTATGTAGTTGTGGTTGTGTGATGTATCTTATAAGTAAATCTTTGAATGTGAAATCATTTTCATACAAAGTTATGAAAGTTTAAAACTGATATATTGATATATAGTGTTTATTGAAGCTAATTATGAGAAATTTTAACCCCACACTTTGAGAGGAAAATAATTAAGCCAGTTGTGGGCAACAATTTTTACTTTTGGCTTTCTTTTTTCTTATCTTCTGCCCAAAAACATAATTTGAGAAATTTCCTCAAACAAATCTTTAATTTCATTTTCCTTTTCTTGTTTCTTACCCAATGCCAATGTCCCAATTTGATTTTTGTTTTAGTTTTAGTCCTTGAGTTTACTTTTTTTTTTATATATAATAAATTAATATCAAGATGACAAAACTAACTATTTCATCAATATATTAAAATTTAAAATTAGTCTAGTTATATTCATTGGAAACTTCAACCTAAAACTTAACGACTAAAAATGTATTAAAAAAAAAGAAGTAGAGATAAATTTTACTTTGAAGACATGAAGACTAATTGATAACATCCTAAAGTTCCTGAGACTTCAAAATTAAAATCAAATAATAATTAGAAATAAGGAATCCAACTCATCCTCTCTTAATTCGTGAACATATTACACATGAATATATTGCTAAGCTATTGCTTTTGTTCGCTTCAAATCTTCAGCTTACTCATTTTTTTTTTTTTTTTTATAATGTACACAACAGTGAAATCCAACGAGTCGTCAAAAGTATGATCAAACGAGATCCACACAAACCAAAGGTCGATAAAAAAACTCAAGCCAAAGAGTATTTTGTTATTTTTTGAATTCAACAGTATTCAGAAGGTGAGATTTAGAATTTATTATTAACTTGTTGATTAATAAATTATATGTGAAATAATAATAATAATAACATTAAAAGAAGCTCAATGATATTATAATAATAAAAAAAATTATAAATTGGAAATCTCTCGCTTCAAATATGGTTCAACTCAAAAAAAGGGGTAATATGTTAATTTACAAAGAAATATTGAATCCTTTCTTCAAATTGTCCTTTTAACCAATTAAATAAAATGTTTAAAGTTTGAGAAAAGTTAAAATAAAATAAACATATCTACTAAAATGGAATTTATAAACTAAATAAATAAAGAAAAAATTTGAAGTCTCACCTTGAAAAAAAGAAAAAAAAAAGTCCCTTAGATTTAAATTGCTAATTTGAAGGTGAAAGAAAGCAAATTATACTAACAAAAACCAATCAGACAAGCGAATAAAAAGTTTTGCATGTAGTTAGTGGGATATGAATAATTTTATGCCAATGGTTTATAATTTAAGTGGCAATAATGTCATTCGGAAACATAAATCCATATATCTAGTTGTAGCCAATATATGTTGCTTTGAATTATGGAACCAAATGACATTTTAATTGCCTCTTATATTTCATGATAAGAGTTAGTGGGTTTATCCAAATTTGTATCCACCTATATGATCTTATATTTGGTATGATGTGTTATAAATTAAATTTTATAAAAACAATTTCCTTTTGGTTAATGTTAGATCATGTCATATCTGAGTAAAGAGATTTCATTTATTTTTTAGATAAGAGAAAAAGATATATTTTTAAAAACATATTCCTCTAATTATAAATGATAGTAATCGCAATCCATCATTTCATAACCAATAATTATAATGTTAAGATCCTGTTTGATAACCATTTTGTTTTTTATTTTTTGTTTATGAAATTTAAGCTTATTTTTATTCAAATTTTTTACTATGTACTCCATCTTTCCTACAATGTATCCATCTTTCCTTAAAAAAGTAGGAAAATACTATAAATTTAAAAAACATAAACAAGTTTTTGTAAGCTACTTTTTTTGTTTACAAATTTTGGTTTTGTTTATTAAAATATAGGTAAGATGTAGATATCCAAATAAAGAAAAATGTATAGTAAGATAGTTGTTGCAGACTTAAATTTCATAAACAAAAAACGAAAAACAAAATGGTTATCAAATGGGGCCTAAAGTATCTAAAAAAATATGCGATCTAATAAGAGCTATTAACAGGACTCGACTAAATAAAGAAAATAATTACAAAAATATTCATATGTAGAAATTTTTGCAAAATTAATTAAGCGTATTTCAATAGAAATTTCCTTTTAACAAAGAAAAAGACACAAATACCCTCTATCTTCTCAAATTCACGTTTAAAAAAATCTCTTTCCATGATTGCATACTTCTGTTTATAATTTTTTTTTTCAACTTTCTAATCTAAAAATAATCTCCTTAAATTATGGGTTTTATAGTTTCCTTTTCATTTCATATGTGAAGCTTAAGGCATTTTTTAAGAAAACTTATTTTTGGTTGTTTTGATTTTTCCAAAACTTTTAATAATTATATTAATAAATAAATTCAAGTTTTAAATAAATAAGGATTTATAGATTGATGTTGATTGTATTATATATAAGAACTATATTTATTTTACTTGAATATAAATACTGAATCAGTAACATACTTCACGATTAAGATATCTTTTATACTTATATTTATTTATCTTATAGTATTAATTCATCAAACTTTATATTTATTTATATTATTTAATAATAATTTTATGAATATACCGTATTAAAGAAACGATTATGATTCCAAAATTTAATACATTAATACTTCATAAATAATGTGTATGAATATGCAATATAATTTGAGAATGAACTCTCTTTTGGAAAAATTGAAAAATATTAATAAAAATGAATTTATTTAATTATTCAAATATATTGAATTGCAAAAGGGCATCATTGTTTTGGACTAAAAGTAAAACTTAGTGAAAAAAGAGGAGAGTAATTTCATAAAATCTTTAATCATGTATTAATAAATAAATACAGTTTTTAAATAAATAAAGATTTATGGATATTATCTTGGAAAATTTACATAATTAGTCAAATTAAGAAAATAATTACAATTAAGATAGCTTTTAAAAAAATTGCAATCATAGTCATAAATATTAATAGTAATATAGTATTAATTATACATAATATTGTAATAAAATACAATATTGTGTTAATAATAAATAATATTGTATTAATAATACGTACTGCTATATCAATAATAAATAATATTGTATTAATGAGTATTAACAATATAGTATTGAATTGTATTTATGATTAAAATATTAAAATTTTTAAATTTAACCATATGTATAATTATTTTTTAAAAATAATCTATCCATTACATTTAGCAATTAAAATCATGAAATTTTAATAGATAATTAAAAAATTATTGAAAAATTAATAAAAACAAAGTTAAAAAAACTGAAAAGACATCTTTGAAAAAATAAACTGAAAAGACAAGATTTCTATAAAAAAAAGGAAAAAACGGCAGTTGGAATGCACGAATTCAATCAAACAAAAAAATAAGAAAAAAAAGTAAGGCAAGGCGAGAGATTTGGCTTCCAAATTACACCCCAGGCTATAATAGGTATTGTAAAAAAATATTATTAATTAAATTTAAAATAAAAAATAGATTTACAAAAACTTTAAAATATGATTAAATTTGTAATTACTTTCTTATAAGTGGCTATCTACTATAATTTCTCATCTAATAATTGGTTATTTTACGGTCCAATAATTCATGATCACTCAAATTTTTTTTCACTAACTATTACTTTCACTCCAACATGTACAACAATTACACCATAATAATTATTTTCATTTCAAAGAGAGATTAAGAGAATGATTACTTACTAACAGTCATTATTTGATCACAATAATTTTCATTTCTTTTCTTTTTTTTAGTTCATTTGGAACACACCAATATCATTAAAATGTTGAAAAAAATATATTTTAGTCTTTAAATTTGGATTGCATTTTTAATTTGGTCTCTATATTTCCATTTTTTTAACATGAATTTTTTTTTTAAATGACGTAAATTTATATTTTAAAATTGAATATTTTTACTTTAATATTTTAATAATTCTCACTTTTACCCTTTAACAAAATTATTAATTACATAAAGTAAGTAATATTAATTAAAAGAATGACTAGATTAATTTTAAATTTTAATTTATTGATCAGATTATTATTTAATTTTTAAAAGAAAATAAGTATAAAATCAAACTAAAAAACTCATAAAAAACTCTAAAAATGAACACTATTAAGATTTCACACGTAAAAATATCTAATAGAATATAATGACCAAATTAAAACTATCGTTAAATACACGCACTAAAAAGTTAATTTTCCATAAACCTAAACCTCGTTTAAAAACAAAAATCTTCAACATACCATATTATTGTCTTATAACATTTCTTAAATATAGTTCACAAAAATAGGAAAATGTGATAAAAGAAAAGTTTTCAACATGGGTTATGTCCGTTCTTTCTTTTGTAGTTTTACTTTTACTAATTCATGTCTAGTAAAAATCATTCGCATTATTTGTTTACGTATGAGGTCGAACACAACAATTTATAAATCAAGGTACTTTCTTTTGATTGTATAAGTTCAAATGTTTACTACGTTCTTTCCTATCCTATAAACTAAAATGTTGTTATTCACTTTTGCCTTTTAGTTTACTAATTTTAAGAGTTAGAAATCGAACATAAATTTTTATTTCTTTTTTTATTGGATTCTTGATTTTTAAGGTCAAACCTGAATTAAATTGCAACTGACATGCTACTAACTATTTCAGTATAAACATACAAGAACAATAATTATGTTTGCCCTTTTTAAATTAGTGATCATTTAATTCATGTTAAGTAGGTTATATACATGTTGGATAATATCCTATTATATAAAAGTCAGGTGACATTGTTGTCTAAGTAGTTTCAAATGCTTGGAGCTAAAAAAAAAATCCCAAAATTAGTTGCATAACTATCAATTAAAAACATTGGTCAATTCGACACCACTATCACAAGTTTAATCTTAAAAACTAAAGTTTAAATAACATTTTGTATAATCGAGGGTCAGTGGCGCAGTTGGTTATCTTGTCTGGTGTTAATCCATTTTAATTCCACAGTCACGAGTTCGAGTATTATTTGAGAGCAGTTGTGTCCTCTATGTAGGCGAAGGGTGACTAATAACTTAGAAGAAGACCGGACTCAAATCACGAAGGGTGACTAATAACTTAGAAGAAGACCACAAACTCTACATAAAAAATTATAATGATTTCAATAATAAAAATCAGTTTCATAATCGAACTCAGTGATTTTAATTTTAGGTGGGTTGGATTTAAATGCTTGCCTTCGCACGTCACCGCCAAATGCATTTAAAATTGGAGAGAGAAATGAAAAACTCTATTTAAACCTTCAAACAAAAGGAAAAAAAAAAACTCCCAACTCCAAGAACCGAAGTAGAAGAAGAAGAAGAGTGTAGAATCTGAACCAGAGCCGTCGCCATGGCCAAGCCAAGGTGCTTCTTAGACATCAGCATAGGCGGAGAACTCGAAGGAAGGATCGTTGTTGAGCTTTACAACGACGTCGTTCCCAAAACCGCCGAGAATTTCAGGGCGCTTTGCACCGGCGAGAAAGGCATTGCTCCCAACACCGCCGTTCCGCTCCATTTCAAGGTCTATTTACATCTCTTTTCCGTTCGATTTCGTTTTTTTTTTCTTTTATTGAGATTGATTAGGAAGCAACGATTTGTAGTTCTTTAAGCGTTTGTTTACTAGACTTCCGCAGAGTCTTGCTTTTGGTAAATGTTTGATTATTGTTGTTTTCTTTCGTTTTTATGCTTTTGCGAGTTCGTAGTTCGTAGTTTGTTCATAACCTAACCATCATGGACCGGCGTAGCGGTCAAACAGGGCTTTGAGGTGATAAAGGTGATGAGTTCAATCTATGGTGACCATCTACTTAGGAATTAATTTATTACGAATTTTCTTGACATCCTAATGTTGTAGGGTTAGACGGTATGCCCCGTCACGTTAGTCGAGGTGTGTGCAAGCTGGCCTGAATATATAAAAAAGAAAAAGAAAAAGTTTGTTCATAATCTGTGTCTGTTTACTCTCTCATAGGTTAAGTTAAGGACTGGCCTGTTTTTCCTTTTACTTTACTTATATGTTATGAACCTTTTTCTGGCCTTTGATTGTGAAATTTGTGTCTGAGACGAAAGATTTGGCCGAATCCTTAGAGGGTTAGTTAACTCTAGTTAGTTAGTTGGTTAGGTTGTTAGTCACTTAAAAGGGCTATGTATGGATGTTTCCTTTCTCTTATGTATACAATTGGAATATTGATTGACCCATTGGTTGAGTGGGGCCTTGATATATAGAGTATTAGGACTCTATCACCAAGAGATGTGTTTTTGTAGATACTTTCTTTATTTATGAGCTAAAGGAAGGGCATACTATATTTTCTGGCTAGGATGATGTTTTCTTCTATTTGCTGATAGTAAATGATTATTAGTTTTTATCTGTGTATTCTTCTTTTTTCAAATGGAGAATGATTGTAAAAGATGGAAATTGGAAGGGGCTGTTGAGAAAGTTTATTTATAGACTGCTGTGAAAAAGACAAAAGTTAAACGTTTCTACAGTGATTTGATATCTTCATGGACCAATTATCATTAAAGTTTCTTTGGGGTCATAGGGTATCTTCTTGTCATTTGATTTCTATGTTGAAAAAACCTTCAACTTAACATTTTTAGTGGCCTACCAAGATTCAAGTGCCCGAGAAAAGTATCGTTTCAATCAGTGCTATGTACAGGTCACAGTGTCATTAATTTGCAAGGTTAACTAACTAGGGGTTTCATGGCTAGGCGTGTCATTCATATGTGTTTTTTTATTTCCTTGATTCTTTTGATCGATAGACTTGACTATATGCTACCTTTTTCATTGATCTCATGGACATGGTTCCCCTTTTTCGTCATTCTTCTTCTTGGTTAACCTTTTTTCTTCTTTTCCATCAGACAAGTTCCAACAATTCTATCATTTTCCCCCTACCTATAATCTAACAATGCTTTTTTATGTCTCAATTTTATAGTCTTTTGGATGTGCGTTCTAAATTTAATGATACTATGCATAAGGTTAGTGAGGTCTTTGGGTGTGAGGAACAATCATGTTTGGTTCTTTGTAAGCAGCCGTATATCTCTCCGAGTTTTGGTGACAAACTCCTTTTTGTAATTATCCTTTATGTCTTATTTCACTTGATTGAAGCTTCTTTTTTGTGGGCTTTGCTTTTTTGCCCTTATTTTTCATTTTTTCTTAATGAAGATTTGGTTATTCATTAAAATAATATTTTAAACATCTTGTTCGACTGTCATTTTACTTTGAATATAATTGAAAGCTTTCTTTTTTATTATTATTTTTCATTCACTTTCTACCTTCTATGTCATTTGTAATATAAGAAGAATGTTAATTCATAAAAATTGAAGATAACTAGTGCTTATTGTATATGAATAATAGTTTATAGAAATTGATCAGAAAACATTTTTAAAAATTACAGAAAAGCTGTAAACATCACTTCTTGTGTTTTTAAATATCGTTCCAAAATTCCAAATAAATAAGTATAGTGGGAAATTGTTTCAAGTTCTTTCTAATTATTGCTTGAAAAAAAATTATTCATTGATAGATAACCACCTTGTATTATATTAGAATTTTAGCACGGCGGCGTTGCACGTGATAATTTTTTAAATAATAAATTATATATATTTATTTATAATTATAAATTGTTTCCTACATTTTTACACTAAATTTAATTATCAAATAATAATGTCAATATAATATTAAATTTTATAACTATTTTTTCACGTTAATTAAATTTATTAAAATTTACATTTATGTTAAAAATAGTTAATATTTTATTTTGAGCTTAAAAAATAATAGGTGTTATTATTTAAAAAAAAACTTAATAAAATTTATGGCATTGAAATTAAATTTTATCTCTTATTTTAAAATCAATATTTTTTAGTTTTTTCTCAATTTATCTATTAATAAACCAATTACTATTGAATTATAAAATTTATAAGAGTTATATCATTATTATAATTATAAATATAAATAAGTTAAATATATTTATTAGTATACATCTCCAAATCTGAACAATTAAGTAACAAAAGATCTCTACAAAAATTATTGCAACAAAAGAAAAGTTAGATGAAAGTTAAGGTAAATAATCCAACAAAAATAAGACAACTAATTTTTTTATTATAAAACAAAAAGAAACCAAGAAAGGTAATTCCAAGCAATTCAAATGTGTTTGTAAACAAAATATAGAAAATTATATATATACAGTAATAGTAAGAAATCATTGTTACCATACTTTTGAAACTGAACAATTCATGCACTTTAGCTTCAATCTTCAAACATTTTTTTCAAGTTCTCCAAGTCTTTTTTTGAAAGCAACAATTGTGCAAAAAAGATTCTACAAAAATTATTGTAACAAAAGAAAAATTAGATGAAAGTTAAGGTAAATAATCCAACAAAAATAAGATAACTTATTATAAAACAAAAAACAAAAAAAAATAAAAAGAAAAGTAAATCCAAGCAGAGAAACTATTATTTGTAAACAAAATGTAGAGAACTATTTATAGAATTGGAAAAATTCAATTTATTATTTTAATTAGAATATAAAATGTCATATAAAATTTATGAGATTTGGTAAAGATATCTTATTTTCTAGGTTATAAAGATATGAAAATTTAAATGATATTGAAAATATTTTCATTTGATTGTTGAAAGCTCTTATCTTCATAAAATATATGAGATTTGATAAAAATATCTCATCTCTTATGGATGAAAATCTGTAGGATATTATAAATATTTTCTACATTATTTGTAATTTAGAGTATGACTTAAGGAGTAAAATCATTCAAAAATGATTTTCCCCTTAAGCCACACTTTAGTGGCTACCATGGATTGAACTCATCGCCTTAAGCATTCCAAGACCTTCTTTGACCACTTGAGCCACTCCATGATGGTTTATGTTGCTATGAAGGTTATATGAATGACACTGTATTTTTGTAAATATTATCAACTTTTGCACTGTTTTGTGGCTTTACCTTCGCATACTTTGGGTCATTAATGAGGCTTGAACCATTGTTTTGTTACATATTCTATAAGGAACAAATTCATTTTCTTCAAGCATGATTATGTAGAGCTCTTTTATCCTATATGTTGAAGTTACATTTGTTTAAACTTTTAGGGTGTCTGCTTTCATCGTGTAATCAAAGGATTTATGATTCAAGGTGGAGATATTTCCGCTGGCGATGGTACTGGGGGAGAATCAATCTACGGTTTGAAATTTGAAGATGAAAATTTTGAGCTGAAACATGAAAGGAAAGGAATGTTGTCTATGGCTAACACTGGTCCCAGTACAAATGGCTCTCAATTTTTCATTACAACAACTCGTACACCTCATTTGGATGGAAAACACGTGGTCTTTGGGAGGGTGGCGAAAGGAATGGGAGTAGTTCGTTCAATCGAACATGTTATAACTGGCGAGAATGATTGTCCAACTCTTGATGTCAGAATTGCGGACTGTGGAGAAATCCCTGAAGGGTCAGATGATGGAATATCAAACTTTTTCAAAGATGGTGACACTTTTCCAGATTGGCCAGCTGACCTTGACCAGAGTCCTTTTGAACTATCATGGTGGATAGAAGCTGTTGATTCTATTAAGGCTTTTGGCAATGAACAATTTAAGGTAAAATTATATGTAAAGGTTTTATGAAGTCTCATCGTGTCATCAATTATTCTAGTCACTGGAAACATACTTTTTTGTACTTTGTTCAGTTATTTCTGTCAATTATTCACTCTGTTTTACTTCCGTTTATGTTAATCCCAAATTTTTTTAATGAAATTCATAGAAGCAAGATTACAAGATGGCTCACAGAAAGTACCGGAAGGCTTTGCGATATCTTGACATTTGCTGGGAGAGAGAAGGGATTGATGAAGGTAAGTTTTTTCATATACCTGCATAACTGTGTGTGCGTGTGTTTTTTGACGAAATGTACCGGCATTACTTGCATGTATGGGAACCGTTGCTCAGTTCTCTCAATCTTTAATCATTTATCTTCTTAACAGAGAAAAGTACATTTCTGAGGAGGACCAAGTCACAGATATTCACGAACAGTTCCGTAAGTTTTCATTAAGTATGATACTGTTTTCTCATAGACTGAGCGTTGGCATTTTTTTATAATTCAAGGGGGAAGGTTTGATATTAGCATACAATTTCATATTAAGAATATATATATAGGTTTGATTCTCAGGCATATCTTGTTCTGTGGATGTTTTTTTTACTTTTTTTTATTTTTTGTGATTTATCTCTGGACAAGTTCGACACCTTCTTTTATTCTTGGCTTGGTATTAAGTTAGGATGCTGCAGGATTGTTGCTTTGTTTTATCCATGCGTAGTACTATTTTGATTTTTGTAACTTGAATTGTTATTTTGCCTCTTCTTTCTTCAATTACCAGTTTTCTTAATGCTTCTCCACAACTGGAGCTCTATCTTGTCTATGTTGCAAATGCAAGTTTTCTTTTACATAGATTGATAACTATGAAACTATTTGCCTGTCAAAATATTTGTTCAAGGAGACTTCATACGGCCATACCATTCTTTATTTTTATGCTATCTACCTTTCACATATGTTTTAAAAAATCAAGTTAAATGAAAAAAAGGTTGCTTTCAAAAACTTGTTTCTGTACTTCGAGTTTGTTCAGAATTCAAATCTATTCTTGTGAAGGATAGAACGTATTGCAAGAAAATGATACGATCCCGAGAGTGTTGAAGGTCTACTCGAGGCGGAAGAAGTGACAGATTTAGTCATTATTATTCTTTAATATATTTATATTTGGTTAATTAAGTTGTATTGGGCTTGTGGGCCTTAATAGGGATTATTACTTAAATTAGGTTATCTGCTAGGTTTACTATATATAGGATATGTTAGGCACTATGTTATTCATTCATGCAGTTGTCGTCTTTGTACTTGACTCTTTGAGAGATCCTCTCGAGAGATTATCGTAGTTTAATAATACTTTGTGGTAGATTCTATCATTTTTGGTATCAGAGCCGTTTACCGATCCGGGAATGGTCTCGACTAAGATGGAAACAAGGATGCAAGGTTGGGAAGAAAGCTCGGCTGAATTGTCCAAGAAACAACGGGAAACAGAAGCAAGGCTAGACTCATTGGAAGAACGATTAGGGCAAAAGATTGACTCGAAGTTCGAACAACAAGATGCGAAATTTAACTCACAAATCGAACAAATAAATCGGAATATTCAGATTTTGTTAGAACGCACTCCGGGGCTGCTGATTATCGAATCAAACCAAGAAGCCAAGGGGAAAGGAACCGCGAGCGAAAACCAAGGGGAAGGAAACGTCGTCGGGCCGGAGTTGGTTAGGGCTATAGCGGCGGTAGAGGAGGACGACGACGAGGGGACTGTGCCGACCAGGAGCAGGGGCGGCGTGGGCTGGAGCTCGGTCGCGTGCGCAGGAGGGGACGAGGAAAAACAGAGGATGGCGCTCGGGCTGGGGGCGCGACGAGGGCGAGGGCGCGGGTTGCGCGGGCTGGGGTGCGGGCGCGAGTTCGAGCGCGGGCCATGTGGGCTGGGGTGAGGGTGCTGGCGACTCGGGCGTGGGCGAGCGCGACGGGGGTGAGCAGGGCTGGGGTGTTGGGTCGTGTGGAGCTGGGCGTGGAGGGGGTGTCGGGCTGGGCGTGGGCAGAGGCGGGCACGAGGGCGGGAGTGATGCTGGCGCAAGGCTGGGGGGCGAGGCGTGTGGCTCGGGTGCAGGCGGGCCGGGTCGGGGTGGGCTGGTCGGACCGGGTCGGGTTGGGCCAGTCGGGTTGGATCGAAGGACAGAGTTTCGAGGAAATTCTGACAGGAATACTTGCACGGGGCTAGAAATTGATCGACGAGGAGAACCTCGACATGACTGGGGAGGAAACGGGTTTCTGGAGGAGAGGAGGGTGCGCATTGGTCGTGATAGACCGATAGCGCATGACGGTTGGAATGATCGAGGTTGGGAGCACCACAACCCAGAGGATTGGAGGGATAGGGAGGATCGTTATGAACGGGGGGAATGAGAACAGGGGGCAGAGAGGGACCAGTGTTCGATAGGAGACTACGGAAACTCGAGATGCCGGTTTTCAAAGGGCTTACCGATGAGGACCCGGACGGATGGCTGTGTCGAGTAGAACGATATTTTTGGGTAAATCGATTGGAAGGACGAGAGGCGGGTCGATCTTTGCGGCTACGTGTATGGAGGTGAGGCTTTGGAATGGCTCTGATGTATGAGGAAGATCGAGCCCCGATCAGTTCTTGGGATGAATTCAGGGAACTATTGTTGCACCGTTTCCAATCCACGATTCATGACAACAAGTACGCCAATTTGATGATCCTACAACAGGTGGGAACAGTTAAAGAGTATCGGCGACTGTTTGAGAAGTATGCGAAGGGAATGCGTGATATTAGTGCAAGTGCACTAGAAGGTAAATGGGAAAGTGGGTTGAAGGCTGAAATTAGAAGTGAAATGCGGAAACTGCGACCTGTTGGGATTCAGGATAAGAAGTTTATGGCACAGGTAATCGAAGATGATCTTGCTTTTCGGGCTCTCAAGGAAGGGTCTTTGGTTCTTTTCCTGTAGTGAGGCCAAGTACGGGTTCAGGGGTTGCAAGTACGAAGGGCACGAGCAGTTCATCTCTGAGAACTATAGCTTTTTCTCCAAATAGACCAGCTACTACGAGCACAACCTCCACAACGCCTTATAAGCGGTTGACTGATAGTGAGATACGTGTGCGAAAGGATAAAGGACTATGTTTTCGCTGTGATGACAAATTTGTCCCAGGGCATCGATGTAAGAAGAAAGAGCTCCAGTCCTTAGAAATATTAGTAGTTCGAGATGCACCTAATCAGGGGGACACATACGATAATGACAATTCGAGTGCAGAGGAAACTATTGATAGCGTTGAAGATACAGGGGATTTTGCAGCATTGTTCTTAAATTCGTTGGCTGGGTTGAGCTCACCCAAGACATTGAAGGTCACGGGATTGATCCAAGAACTGGAGGTAGTAGTTCTTATAGACTGCGGAGCCACACATAATTTTATATCTGATGTGATTGTGGAGAAGTTAAAACTGCCGGTGGAACCTTCAAATGATTATGGAATTATGTTAGGAACGGGTGAGTCTGTGAGGACGACGGGTATTTGCAAGAATGTTGAGTTGCATTTGGCTGAGCTGAAGGTAGTTAATGATTTCTTACCGCTACCACTAGGAAGCGTCGATGTGATACTGGGAGTGGCATGGTTGGAAACTTTGGGGAAGATTGAGTTTAACTTTCGTTCGCTGAAAATGCGGTTTGTTCTGGGTTCATGGCAGGCTGAGTTACAAGGTGAACCGCGATTGGTTAAAGCACAGGTTTCCCTAAAATCCACGATGAAGTCATTACGGCCCGAGGACCAGGGTCTGTTGGTCGAGCTAAATATGATTGATGCGACAGTACCAAAACATGTGCAGATGGATGTTTTGCCCGATTTAGCTCAGGTACCCTGAGAACTACATTATTTAATTGAATCTTTTTCACCAGTTTTTGAGCCCTTGACAGATTTACCTCCGCAAAGAAGTTGTGATCACGCAATTGAGTTAGTTAAAGGACAAGGTTCAGTTAACGTGCGACCATATCGGTACCCGCAGTACCAGAAGAACGAGATAGAGAAATTGGTACGGGAAATGTTGTTGGCAGGGGTAATCCGGCCCAGCACGAGTTCTTTTTCGAGTCCCGTGTTGCTGGTTAAAAAGAAGGATGGGAGTTGGCGATTTTGTGTTGACTACCGAGCTCTGAATCACGCTACAGTGCCTGATAAATACCCAATTCCGCTGGTGGATGAGCTTCTAGACGAACTTCATGGAGCAACGGTATTCTCGAAAATAGATTTAAAGGCCGGTTATCACCAAATCCAAGTTAAGCCATCCGATGTGCACAAGACAGCATTCTGGACCCACGAGGGCCATTATGAATTTGTAGTCATGTCGTTTGGTTTGCGAAATGCTCCTGCAACTTTCCAGTCCGTGATGAATGAAATTTTGCGCTCCTATCTGCGTAAGTTTGTGTTGGTATTTTTTGATGACATTCTTATTTACAGCACTACCATCCAGGACCACAGAGAGCATCTGGCTCAGATCTTTGAGGTGTTACAGACTCACGCTTTTGTCGCCAATGCAAAAAAATGTCAATTCGGGTTACACCGCATCGAGTATCTAGGGCACTTCATATCTGCGGAAGGCGTGTCGGCCGACCCAGCAAAGATTGAGGCAATGAATTGTTGGCCAAGTCCACGAAATATTAAGGATTTGCGGGGATTTCTGGGTTTAACAGGGTACTATCGTCGGTTTGTGGCGAACTATGGTTCTATGGCTTTCCCATTGACCCAGTTATTAAAAAAGGGAAAATTTGAGTGGGGTTCGGTTGCGGAAGACTGTTTCCAGAGAATGAAGCATGCGATGAGTAGTGTACCGGTTCTACGATTGCCAGATTTCAATGAGGCGTTTGTGGTCGAAAACGATGCTTCCGGAATTGGAGTCGACGCTGTTCTGATGCAACAGGGCCAACCGATTGCTTACTTTAGTAAAGCTTTGCCGATCACTCATCGAGTGAAACCTGTGTATGAGCGCGAGTTGATGGCAATTGTCTTCGCTGGCGAGCGTATCTTTTGGGACACCATTTTGTTGTACGTACTGACCAGAAAAGTTTTAAGTTTTTGCTTGAGCAGCGTGTAGTGGATGGGGAGTATCAGCGCTGGATTGCTAAGCTTATGGGATATGATTTCAGTATAGAGTACAAGAAGGGTCTTGAAAACCGAGCAGCTGATGCTCTCTCTCGTATACCTTCGACGTGTGAGTTCGGCATGCTGAGTTTTGTGGTTGGCATTAACACAGTAGTTTTCACGCAACAGGTTAAGGAAGATGAGAAATTGTTGGCTATTCATACAGCTTTGACAATTGGAGAGGCGGGACCGCCTGGGTATTCTCAGAGTGGGAGATGTCTTTGCTTTACAAGGGCGGACTAGTGTTACCGTCGGCGTCTCCAACGATTCCTCTTTTTACTTGAGTTTCACGGGGGAGCTATCGGGGGACATTTCGGAGTCCTGAAAACGTATCACCAGCTCGCTAAGGAAGTGTATTGGCAAGGGATGAAGGCCCGTGTGCGCTCATTTGTGGCCGAATGTTCAGTTTGTGTACAAGCTAAACACTTGTCATTATCTCCTGCTGGTCTGTTACAACCATTATCTATTCCGGCACGAATTTGGGAGGACATCTCGATGGATTTTGTGGAAGGACTGCTGCGGTCAGACGGTTATGACACGATATTAGTGGTGGTTGATCGCCTTTCTAAATATGCTCACTTCATTCCCCTTCGACACCCTTTTTCGTCGTTGTCAGTGTCGAAGGTGTTTATTAAAGAGGTGGTCCGTTTGCACGGGATCCCAAAAAGTATTGTGTCTGATCGTGATAAAGTTTTTACCAGTCTGCTTTGGGAAGAATTATTTAAGGCTTCGGGCACTAAACTTTGTCGTAGTACTACATATCATCCACAGACGGATGGCCAAACCGAGGTTGTGAACGTTGTTTGGAATCTTATCTGCGTTGTTTTGTGATGAATGTACCTAAGGCCTGGTTTCAATGGTTAGCGTGGGCCGAGTTCAGTTTTAACACGTCGTTCCATTCTTCCACGAACATGACACCCTTCGAGATTGTGTATGGACGATCCCCACCTCCCATTTTGGGGTATGATTATGGGGCTAGTCCGGTAGCCGCGGTGGACTCCTTGATGTTAGACCGGGATCGGGTTTTGGAGACCCTGAAAGCTAGTTTGTCGCGGGCGCAACAATTGATGTCAGACCGAGCGAACGCCAAACGCCGAGATATACAGTTCAATGTTGATGATTTGGTATATATTAAGCTTCGACCTTACCGCCAATCTTCGTTGGCAAAATTTAAACATCCCAAGTTAGCGCCAAGATTTATCGGGCCGTATCGTGTTTTAGCACGAGTGGGGCCAGTTGCGTATCGTTTGGAGCTACCACCATCAGTCAAGATTCACTCGGTTTTTCTTATGTCTGTTCTACGCAAAGCAGTGGGTTCTTCGGTGCTCGTCATGTCCACACCATCCATGGTGGGGAATGATTTATGTGTTGTGGTTTGTCCTAAGGCTGTCTTGGGAGTGCGGGAGGACGTACAGGAGGACGGCTCGCGTCAGGTTTTGATCCAGTGGGAGGGCTCTTCACCGGATGATGCTACGTGGGAGTCCACGATTGACTTGGCTTTGCAATTTCTGGATTTTCACCTTGAGGACAAGGTGGCTCTGTGGGGGGGAAGTATTGATACGATCCCGAGAGCGTTGAAGGTCTACTCGAGGCGGAAGAAGTGACAGATTTAGTCATTATTATTCTTTAATATATTTATATTTGGTTAATTAAGTTGTATTGGGCTTGTGGGCCTTAATAGGGATTATTACTTAAATTAGGTTATCTCCTAGGTTTACTATATATAGGATATGTTAGGCACTATGTTATTCATTCATGCAGTTGTCGTCTTTGTACTTTACTCTTTGAGAGATCCTCTCGAGAGATTATCGTAGTTTAATAATACTTTGTGGTAGATTCTATCAGAAAATGATGAGGAAACCTAAATCAAATGGATTATTAATGGGGAATGTATTCATGTTATCAGTTTGTCTATATTGTAGGCTTGTAAACTGAAGCTAGGCGATCTGACAGGAGGTTTACTGGACGCTGAATTTGCAATACGTGAGGGGGAAAACAATGTAAAAGCCCTGTTCCGCCAAGGTCAGGTTGGTATTTTTCATTGAAGGATTGTGGTGAATAAAGTCTTAAAAATTGTCCATGCAAGGCAAGATTGTTTGGAAGAAATTTTTTATGGTGATATTTTATACTATGTATATATATATATTTTGGCTAACCTTCTCACTTATCAGGCTTATATGGCTCTTAATGACATTGATGCTGCAGTTGAAAGCTTTAAAAAGGCATTGGACTTGGAGCCAAATGATGGTGAGTCATGATTATTTCAGTTGTCTCTCATGAAAGTTGGTATAATTGATTGGGGAAGTTCTTATCTATTAGTTATGAAGCACAGATACATGATAGGAGTACTGAATGTACAGTCTCATAAAAATATGCATGGATATGTTGAGGTATGGGATCTCCAAACTATGCTTCCATGGAGGTCTCATATTCAAAACCTACGAGTGAGACTAATTGTAAAATCATTTGTTGTCTTACGGATTTGAACCTTAGGACAAATGTGGGTGCTCCTATGCAGTAGGTTTCCTCAATCATAAAAAAAATGTATGAATATTATTTTATGGACATGAGCATGCACCACAGCACAAGTTAATGAATTTATGAGAATTTGACTTTCTTATTCTGCAAATTATTTACAGCTGGGATAAAGAAAGAGCTAGCTGCCGCTAAGAAAAAGGTTGGTGGACAGTAATCTTCTTTGTAATATAATTGCAAGAATACATTATCTAAATATGAATAATTTTTTTCAACAGGTTGCCGATAGATGTGATCTGGAAAGGAAAGCATATAGCAAGATGTTTCAATAAGACTTCGCTATCAAATGGTACGGTTGTCACTTTTTTTTTTTAATTCAACAACATTGGGGATGGGAGATTCAAACTCGTAATATCTTTGATATTACGTTGTACATCATGCCTTGGCTTTGTCACACTCTTACACCTGTGTTTGTCAATCATCTGGTTAAAATAGTCATTTTAACTGGCTTGAAGGAATGCAATAAGATTACTGCCATGTTCAAATCAAGCTGGCTTACTGACAACTTAATTAACTTGCAATTTTATTTAGAAAAAAAGTTCAATTGTCTAGCCATGGCAAGTGGTAGTTCTAGAATTATCTTTTATTTTTAAAGTTTGGATTATATTTGTAAGGCATGGTTTCATATCAATGCCAATTTTAGTTCTGTTTTTAAAAAATTGTGCTTGTTTCCATACCATTTTTTTTCTAAAGATTGTAAAGACAATTCTATTCGATAACTATTTAGTTTTTTAGAATTCTACTTTTTTTTTTTTGAGATTGGACTTCTCAGTCAAATTCTAAAAACAAAAACATGTTTTTAATTTTTTTTTTCTTTAGCTTTCATAACGTGGCATGAATTTTGAAAATCCAGGTAAATAGTAGATAACAGAATAAAGATACCTCTGAATTAAGTGTTTATATGCTTCGGTTTTTTAGTTTTATTTTTGTTTGAAACATATGTAAATTGTTCAAAAAAACAATAAAACTCGTAGCTCTGAGGCTTAATTTTAAAATAATAATAATAAATAAACTGAAGTATGATATGGTTTCATTATGTATTTTAATGAAGAAAGGCCTATGTTTTGAAATTTCAGGTTTTGTTTTGGAGGTAGATGAGTAGAAATAGAGAAGCAGTTTGTAACGGCTAGTTCATCCGTACAAAACTGAAGTTTGTTTGTACCGATGCCATTCAAAGAAAGATATATAAACATAAAGGTGTTTTAGTGATATTTTGTTGGTCTATTTTTGGTACTTTGGTTCGAATTTAATGAAAATATTGTTTTCCTTTGTACACACATGCATTCGCCTATCTCTATGCCGGTTGGTATTTTAATTAATATATTTTTACTTTATTTTAAGTCCCGGTTATATTTGGGTGTCAAGAAAACACTAGCAGTAGAAAATTAATTCTCAGGTACCTAAACAGTATGAATTAAATTCATCACCTTTTAGTTCACCAATTTCAACTTGATAAACATAAACCATGCTTTTCATAATGATTTATTTGTTTATGTTTAGTTTGGTTTCGGTGAGGTTTATGGATCTTGTTTTCGTCTGTTTCTTCATCATTCATTTAGTTGATTACAATTCTGGGTTTAATAATTCGTTATTCTAACAATTACAGAAAAGAGATTTTTTATCAATATATTGGGAATCAAAATTTTGAACTCAAGATCAAATAACATTAGTTTTATGACAGTTAATCTAGGTTTATTTTGTAATATTAATGAGAAGGTTGTGGAAAAGCTCAAGAGATAAGAAAGATCTTGATGGCCATTGTATTTGGAACTGATGGTATTATAGGGAGAAAATGTGAATTCAGTTGGATTCATGTTGTCATTTTTTTTTTTTGAGTTCAACTGGGTTTTTTTTTTTGAGTACATATTGGAGAAGGAGGACAAGTATCGATTATCGAGTTCGAACCTGTGACACTGGTTCAACTGGGTTTGGGATCGAACCTATAACCCCTTTCTTTGATCATATATTGATGTTGTTGAATTATTGCTTTTATTGGCACATGTTTTTAAACTAACGTAAATTGAGTGAGCCTATAACTAACTGAATGGGTAGGAAGTGGTTATTGATTTGATATATAAATATGAATGTTTTTTTGGTTGTAATATTCCTAATAGGTTATGTTTGGAAAAAATTATTTTGGCTGTAGTTATCGTTTTTATTTTAGAGAATTTACTATGAGTAGCAACTTTTACTCCTTTTATTATATTTATAGCACAAATCCTAAAATAATCCATATATAGCAATTGTCCAACACATCTTTTCAATTTCCAAATCTGCTCATTTCTTCTTCATCTTTCTCTCTCATCAACTTTACAATTTTACTTTCTGAAATTTTTTAACCTTCTTTCTCAAATTCCTCTTCCTTTTCTTCTTTCTTCGATGCAATTCCATATATGTGTAATTTCATTCTGCAAGTTTTTTTTTTCGTTTCAATTCTTTGGCGAAGAAAATTGTTCTCTCTCTCTAACTTTGTTTCAAATTGAAGGTTCCGACCCAATTCGAGGTTCCTTCGTTTCATTCAAATTTGGATTCGACAACATACTCTTCAAATCTTCCTTCTTGTGTGCTCTTCTACCATTTCTTCTTGATATTTGGAATTCGACGGAGGTGAAGTTGAGGGCGGCGTCGACGAGTTTTTCGGAGAGAGGGAAGACAATTGGGGAAAAAGGAGAGTTTGGAGAAATAGAGGTCTAGGAACATAGTGTCGAGGGAGAAATGGGTTTATTGATTGTGAATAATTTAGGGGTTTGAAGAAATGAGTTTTGAAGAGAATATGATGAAGAAGAAGTAAATGTGAAAATGGCGAAAATGGAAGGGAGATTTGCAATTTCTTCTCCGATTTCTTCTCCTGCAACTCTAGGTGTGCAGATTCACTCCGACCGATAGACTTCTATCAGTGGAACTAACTCTAGGTGTGCAGATTCACTCTGACCGATAGACTTCTATCAGTCTTCTATCAGTGGAATTGATAGACTTCTATCAGTGGAACTGATAGTCTTCTATCAGTTGAACTAAAGTGAATATGCATCGATAGACTTCTATCAATTCCACCGATAGAAGTCTATCAGTGGAACTGATAGAATTCTCTACTCATGGGTATTTTTGTCATTTCACAAGCTCTATATAACTTTTTTGTCACCTATGAATAACTTTTAGAATTGTGCTATGGAGGGAATTATTTTGTTTCTTTTTAATATACATGCCAAAACCCCTTTATTTTATTTATTTTTTAATACATCGTTTTTATTTTATTAGTTTATCTATAATTGGGAGAGCGCATTTCAAACCCATGACATGGTTATAAAAATACATTGATACTGCTATTGAACTATTGCATTTTCTCTATGGAGCACCCCTTCGACGTTTCAAATTGATATTAAGTTTCATATCAATATTCTATTGCAAAAAAAAAAAAAAAAAAAGTAAAAAATTGTCAACTTCTAAATTATCTATTTTTTTAAACAAGGCACGTGGACTACTACTTTTTTTTTATCGGTCCATCAAAAATTAACTCTTAGATAAGTAGCTCCATAAATTGAATATATCACCTCTTAGTTCTTTAAGGTCTTATTTGCCACAAGGCCATGATGTTTGCGACAGTACTATTACTAATATGATAATACCTTCATCAACTCTCATTTCTCACCTTTACACTTAAACATAGCAGTGAGGTGTTATGTAGGCTTGTTCATGACTTCATTTTTTACATAAAACTGTCTGACATTGTCAACATTCTGCAACTGAATTCTAATCAGTAGTGTTTACAAGACTGGTCAAGAACTTAAGATGAAATACTTTTCTTTGTTACTAATAAAGACAAAAACAGAGGAACAAAGCTGGTCTATGTCTTTCCTAACCGGAAAAATGACGGTATACCGATCTCGTACCACCTCATATAATTACGAAATTCTCAGAATTTGGAACAACCCTAGCTAAATTCTTGGTGCTGAAAGATACTGCTTTCCTGCCTGCATTCTTCTTGGATTTAAGCTTAATCCTTACTCTATGTTTTTTATGGAATCTTTAGTCTATGACCCTTTTATCATGGCATTTTGAACTGTTGTCGACCCTCCTTGCATCGTCCATTGATTCATCAGAGATAACAGTCTTCTTGAGCATGGGACTATTGTCGACGCTCTTTCGCAGAATATCTTATGAAGCTTCGGATTTCGGGATGTCATCTCCAACTAGCAGAGCATCACCACCTTTTAGCTTATGGTCATATCTCTACTTTTTGAGGTTAAGTACTTCCTCATCACCATCATCAAATGACACCTTGTGCTTTCTCTTAACCATTTCGGGTTCTACAAGCAGGGGAAAGAAAACTTCAGTAGCAAATACATTCTAATTTACACTATAAATTTAAGGGATGCAAAACTTGCTTACAAAGACCATTAATGTGGAGTAAGATCTCCTCTCAGTTAGTAGTTAAGTCAAATCTAGTGCTTAAAAAAAACTAATGCATATGATTGTCAAGAACTTTAATAGAACAAAGGAAATGTGTTTTGGATAGAAAAATGACGACAAACAAGATCTAGAGTATAGTACAATCATCCAAATTAAGGCATATGAGTTTGATTGTGAAATGTCAAATTTTCTATTCATACTCATTAGTTGAGTTATGGAAGTGTTGTCGCGTAGGCATATATCAACAATGAGAGAAACAAATTTTGATAGAAACAAATTGTAAGACACTGATAGCCTTAACATACACAATAAACTAATAACGATAATGATAGATATACAAGAACACAATCTTGATAGAATAGATAAAGGCTACAATATCATACTGTAGCCTTTCAAGAGGACTACTCTCTCCCACCAAAGCCTTTCAAGAGGGCTAAGTCTCTCCCAAATCTTCTCCAAGACAATACCAAAACATTCTCCTCTAATTACCATTATATCCTTACACTAATATTCTCATCCTACCCTTAGTATTCTATCACAAACCAAGGGAGAGACTGGTGGTCAATAAAAACCTTGAAATTCATATAGTTTTGAGAGGGATTTAATCTATGGTGACAATCTACTTAGGAAATAATATGACGAGATACGTCCTAAAGCTTTTTGAGATCGGCAGTATGTAAGGCACTTTGCATACGTCATTTTTTTTTAATAACCAAGAATTGGGGCTTTGCACCACTACAAACTTAAGAGAAACCACACTAGAGAGACAACAAATTTTTTTACAATTAAGCTCATTTGTGGGTAACGAACCTAAAATCTCCAAAAGAGTATATTTTAAACATGTAGAAATCATAATTGAATGCAAAATTAAATCTCCTCCCAATTCGAAGAGATTCGAGAATGTAAGTGACAGAGGAGAAAGTAAAGGAGTACCAGTATAAATAAGGTCATAGTTGGGAGAATCCAAAGAGCCATAGAGGGCACTACCTTTGACCATCAGTTCTGTTGTCATATCATTGAAGCAAGGCTACACTACTCAACTAAGAATCTTAGCATTTCTTAGCAATGGAGGTATGAAAAAATGTACAAGATTTTGGAAGAAAAATGTAGAAGTATTCAAGATAGTGAAAAAGAGAAGTTACTAACAATTAATCCAACGGAGGTTTTTTTGCCCAAGAAGAGAACAATCAATAATATTTGTCTTATGCAACTCATTAACCTCTTTATAATAGTAAACTCTTGCCGCTCATCAATCTTTCAATAAAAGAAAAGATTATTGGTTTATTGCAATTGTACATGCTACCATATCTCAATAAAAATTCAAAACATCATCTAAAATGAATCCAATATCACAAAGTTCATTTGTCAATGCATTCAATTCTGAATGTGTCCTATCTCCGGTAAGAAAAACGTGCACCCCGTCCTTGAGCTCAATCCAACTACAACCCGGTGTCTTCTTTACATTTTGTTCCTTCATCGTGTTTCTAACCTCCAACACCTCTTCGTATCGACCTAGAACTCCATAAACATTAGACATTAATACATAACTCCCACAATGCTCTGGTTCAAGTTGCCCTACTTTTTGTGCAGCAACTTCAGCCAGCTTTGTATTCTCATGGAGTCGACAAGCTCCCAATAATGCCCTCCACACAACGGGATTGGCTTGAATAGGCATCTTTTGAGCCAACTCGTAAGCATCCTCCAGATGCCCCGCTCGCCCGAGCATATCAATTACACATGTGTAATGCTCAATGGTTGGAATAACACCGAAATCAGACTCCATTTGAGCTAAGAACAAACGCCCTTGACACACAAAGCCTGCATGATTGCATGCCGATAAAACTCCAACGAACGAAACTTCATCCGGCTTAATTTTCGCCATGCACATGCGAGAAAATATATTCAATGCCTCCATGCCATATCCATGCATACCATAGCCCATAATCAAAATATTCCATGATGCCACATCCTTATTGGTCATTGAATCAAAAATCTTGCGGGCATTTTTCAAACTTCCACATTTTGCATACATATCCATAACCGCATTATTCACAAGCAAATCATCTACAAATCCATTGACTCCATCCCTTCCTAATCCATTAACTATCATATATCGATGAATTTCTCTACCATGCATAAGTGCAGCCAAATGAGAGCAGGCTGGAAGTACAGTTGTGACAGTTACTAAATCGGGTAGAACCCCAGAACCTAACATCTTATCAAAAAGCCTCAAGGTACCATCATGATCACCACATTGTTGATGAACTGATATAATAGAATTCCATGAGAAAATATCCTTTTCATTTATCATCTCAAAAATCGTTAGAGCATCTCCGACATGCTTGCATTTTCCATACATATCGATTAGCGCATTTGAAACTGCAACTCCTGAATCATAACCCATTTTCATCACAATCCCATGAACTGTTCTCCCATTGTCTAAGTCTCCCTTTAAAGCAAAAATAGACAAAATTCCAGTAATTGTAAACCTACTAGGTGGAATACTTTCCCTATGCATTCTTCTGAACACCTCGAATGCCTTATCTAGGCAACCAATCTGGTCATACCCATTGATCATTGCATTCCAAAGCACAACATCTCTTATTGACAATTCTTCAAACACTTTTTGTGCATCCTCCATTGAACCAATCTTCAAGTAAGTATTAACCAAAGCACTACCAACAAACAAATCCAACTCCAACCCCATTTTGAACAGACATCCATGAATCTTCTTCACCTCCATAGCCTCACAACAAGATCTAACTACACATGGAAAAGTGTACTTATCAGGCATTACACCCTCCAACCTCATTTGCTTGTAAAATTGAAGCCCGTTTGAAGCGAGACCATTAGCAACAAAACCAGATATCATAGCATTATACGCAAACACATTACGCTCGTGACATGGATCGTGGAAAATCAAAATGGCCTCCTCCATTTGACCACATTTGGAGTACATGTTGATTAAGCTAGTGATAGATGAGGGTGAATGAGAAAAGCCATAGGTGATCATTAGGGAGTGAAGTTGTTTTCCCTTCTTGATATTCTTATGGTCAGCACATGATTGTAGAAAAGAAATGCAAGTCGTAACATTATCGAGCAATCGAAAATACGAAAGCTTGGAAGGTATTGAAGTAGACATACAAAGAAAGGAAAAAGAATCAAAGTAGTGTTTCTTGGAGATAATATTGGAGAAGATCTTTTTGTTTGTAAAGCGCCAAGATAATCTATCAACAACATTGTCAAAAAATTTGCTTGGTTTTAACATATTCAACATTGGCACCTACAATCACAACACACCAACCAAATAAACAAATCAAATTTACTTGCAACATCATACAAATGATAAAAAATCACTTCAAATACAGAGCAAACTTCCATAAATCACTAAGTTAGAATTTAATGAAAATTTCTTCTTTTCTATATCACTTTAATGAATTTATGAGTCGTAAACTCTATGAAAACACATTACTCAACCTTCAACTCATTGCCTTTCTACAAGTTTTTCATGGATAAACACATCTAAATTACATTCAAAATCTCCCCTCCTTCTACATAATCCTTTAATTTACTTGGATGCTTTCATATGCATTTATGAGTTAATTGGCCATATTTTCCTGAAACATTTCTAGGTTGTCAAAGAAAAAAAAAACTGACCCTAGATCTGGAATGTGCTGCTTCCGCCGCCGCCGCCACTTAACGCCGCCGTAGCCGCTGCTCCGTCATCTTCCTCAGACCTCACCGGCGACTGCAAACCGCATATTTTCCGTTCATCGCGTTCGCGTTCATTAAATTATTAACGTATTAAAACCAGAATAACGTTAAGTCTTAAGAAATATATTCAATCTATAATAAACAAAGCAAGCAATTATCAAATTCCGTTGTAGTCTAGTTGGTTAGGATACTCGGCTCTCACCCGAGAGACCCGGGTTCAAGTCCCGGCAACGGAAAATTTTTTTATCTTAATTTTTTTTTTTTGGACCTTTTTGGTTGTGGCGGCCTTTTTTTTCTTTTTTATATAATCAAATATTATAAGCACTCATAAATAAATGTATAATTTGTTTCCGAATAAATAAATAAATATATAATGTTATAATATTTGATAAATTAAAATTATATTATTGTGATTTGAATGGACATAATAGTTTAATTATTTTTATATTGCTGATCACTTTATAATTTATTATAAATTATCGCTTAAAATAATTTTCTTTTTAAAAAAAGATGTGAATATAGACGACATCAAAATCAAATTTATAGATTAAATACGTACAACATAAAATTTAGACATTAAAATGTAATTTTAACTTTGATAAAATTAAAAATCAAAATCACTAATTTGAATGTAGTTTATTAACACATACCCATATTATTTTTTAAAGTTCATCCAAAATCAAATTTACCCCAGAAAACAAAAAAAATTCACCTCCATACAAAGCTTCTCCAAAAAGGGTAAATACTAGTGCAGGTTACACATTGTATGTATGTAAGGTAAGTTCTTTTTTTTTTTTTTTTGAGGAAATATGTAAGATAATTTAATAAAATAGATTCTTAGCATATTTGTAAGTCTTTTAAATAAGAATATACACTAATAAAATAAGTAATAGGTTGAAATATAGTATCATACATTTTTGTAAAACATATTTGTGAGTTTATGAATTGAATTTTAAATATAAAAAAAAAAGAGTAATATAACCCGAGAATAGAGATGTCCATTTTTTCTTGATAGGAAAAGTTGATTCGAATGTAACAATCGAGGGCATTGTGGCCAATTTTTCCGCAGATTTGGCATGGTAATGGTTGTGAAGGAGAATTTGGATCAACAGGTGGAGCAGTTGTATTGACAGACAGAGGTATTACCAGATGAATAAGAGTTTTGTTTGTTGGAATATGAACTATGATTGTCATTTGGCTAAACGGGGCCCGGACGAGGATTGTATTCCCTGTCCCCGATCCGTTTATCTTTTTTAAAAAATATATATATTTTTTAATTTTACCTTTTTAATTTTCAAATAAATATATATTTGTTGGTGATATTATCTATACATATAAATAGTTTCTTTGATAATTAACATTATAATTGAAACTTATAGATATTTTCTAAAAAAAAAAAATTGAATTTTTCGTTCAAAAAATATATAAAACATGAAAAAGAAAAGAAAAAAAATTGAAAAAAAAAATCTCCGCGGAAAATCCTCGCCTCGATCCTCGAGAAAAAAAATTTACATTTTTTTATGGGGACGGGGAATTCCCCTACCCCACCCCACCCGAGCTTGTGGACATCTCTACTCTAGAACTCAATCCAACCCAACCCGAAAATCTAAAATTAGGTTGGGTTGTGTTTATGCATAAGATTGGACAGGTTGACGAATTGACCAACTTTAAAAGTTGAATTGATTCAAAAAAATCATTCAACCTTACCTAATTCTGACCATGTACAACCCTACGGTCATGGTAATGAAATGAATGATTCAACTATGTTTCTACCCAAACGGAATAACGCTTCCAATATACTTAAGTCTTGACTATTTAAGCCACTCGCAAGAGTTTAAATCATAACATTGTTAATAGTGACTATTTTTCGTTAATGATTTATTATTATTATTAATTTTATATTCAATTAATTGATTTCTATTTTTCGTTAATGATTTATTATTATTATTAATTTTATATTCAATTAATTGATTTTAAAAAGAGATGACACCCAATCATGATTAGGTTAAAAGAACTTTGAGGAACTAATATGTGACAAGTTCAAGTGAGTTACCTAAGTAGGAATTCGTGTAGCATGTGTTTATTTGACATCCAAATTTTGTAGGGTCGATACGTCCATGAAATTAGTCGAGATGCGATAAGTTTGTCCGGACAATCATAAATTTTTTTTATTTTTTGAGTATAAATTGGAGGATGGAAAGTATAAACCCTACATAGAGTACTATTGCTCTAAAATAAAATGAGAGTCAAATAAATGAGAATCAAACCTGTTGAATTGAATTACCACCAAATAATGAATGCCCCGTTCGATAATCGTTTGATTTTCGAAATTTAAGTTTACTACAACTATCTTACCATATGTTTTTTTTTATTTGGATATTACTCTTAACTATATTTATAGAAACCAAACAAAAATTTAGAAACAAAAAGAATAGCTTCCAAAAAACTTGTTTTTGTTTTTGAAAGTTGATTACCATTCACCTAGATTGTTAAGAAAATATGGATGAAAGATAGAACCCATCAAAAAAACAAAAAAAATTGATTAAAAATAAGTTTATAAATTTCAAAAACAAAAAAAAAAACAATGGTTATAAAAAAAATAAAAGAAGTAGCCAAAAAAAAAGGAGGCGAAGCCCAAGCTGATTGATATACATAGATGGATAGTTTAGCGAGGCCCGTTTATGTTGGGGCAGGTTGAAGAAGCACACACCACACCCATCTGGTTTTACAGTCACCCGCCATTGTTACACACCAAGCTCAAGCTCAAAGCTCAAAGCTCTTCTTCCCCAAAAGAAGAAACCCTAAAAATCTGCCCTTCCTCCATGGATCAATCCTTCCTTCTAATGCTCTCCACCCTCCTCCACCTCCACAACTACCTCGATCCGACCATCTCCCTCCTCCCCTCCACTCCCTCCTCCGCCTCCTCCCCCTCCTCCGCCTCCCTCAACTCCCCCACCTCCCTCCTCTCCTCCTCCTCCGCCGCCCCCCTCCTCTTCTTCACCATCGCCGCCGTCCTCTCCTTCATCGCCTCCTCCTCCCCTTCCCCCTCCTCCGCCCCCGCCCCCTCCTCCGCCGCCACCTCCGACTACTCCGTCGCCGCCTTCCGCGCCTTCTCCACCGACCACATCTGGTCCCTCGAAGCTCCTCTCCGCGACGCCCAATGGCGGTCCCTCTACGGCCTCTCCCACCCCGTCTTCACCACCATCGTCGACAAGCTCAAGCCCCACATCGCCCTCTCCAATCTCTCCCTCCCCTCCGATTACGCCGTCGCCATGGTTCTCTCTCGCCTCTCTCACGGCCTCTCCGCCAAAACCCTAGCCGCCCGTTTCTCCCTCGAGCCCTATCTCGTTTCCAAAATCACCAACATGGTCACTCGCCTCCTCGCCACCAAGCTCTACGCTGAATTCATTAAGATCCCCGTCAGTCGCCGGCGGCTGATCGAAACCACTCAGGCCTTTGAGGAATTGACTTCTCTCCCCAATATGTGCGGCGCCATTGACGGAACCCCGATCAAGCTTCGCCGTCTGCCTCCCGATCAGAGCTTTTCGACGAATTACCATTGTCGATTCGGGTATTCGTCTGTTCTTCTTCAGGTTGTTGCTTTTGATAAGTCTGAAATTATGATACTTATTGTGTCCATCTTACTTTGCTTATGGGTAGAAATTATGATTGATTTGATTTGGCTTATTGTGGCTTTTCCACGAATTACAATTGTCGGGTATTCGTCTGTTTTTCTTCATGTTGTTGCTGATGATAACTCTAAAATAATGGTGTTTATTGTGTCAATCTTGTCCCCAATGGGTGGCACGGTGGTTGAAGACTTGCTTTGAAAGTATGCTCCCTTCAAAGTTTCAAGTTCGAGACTCACATGTGATGTTACTCCTTCGCTGTCTTCGATGTCTGGCCTAGGGACAAGTGTGGTTATATTGTTTCAAAAAAAAAAGTATTGTGTCAATCTTCTATATAATTTAATTGATTATTATGCGTAATTGTAGAAATTATGATTTGTTTGATTTAGGTGGTGAATTGTAGAAATTATGAGATTTGATTTAGCTTATTGTGGCTTTTCGCCGAATTACAATTATCAATCTGGGTATTCTTCTGTTCTTCTTCAGGTTGTTGCTGACAATAAGAAGATTTTCTGGGATGTTTGTGTGAAAGCTCCTGGTGGAAGTGATGATGCTAGCCATTTTAGGGATAGTCTTATGTACCATAGGCTTACTTCTGGTGATGTTGTTTGGGATAAAGTTATTAACGTTAGGGGCCACCATGTTCGTCCCTACATTGTTGGAGATTGGGGTTATCCTCTGTTGTCGTTTCTGTTGACGCCGTTTTCGCCGAATGGGGTCGGTACACCTGCGCAGAATCTGTTTGATGGAATGCTGATGAAGGGGAGGTCTGTTGTGGTTGATGCAATTGGATTGCTTAAGGCTCGGTGGAAGATTCTTCAGGATTTGAATGTGGGTTTGAGCCATGCTCCACAGACAATTGTTGCTTGTTGTGTGTTGCATAATTTGTGTCAAATTGCTAAGGAACCTGAGCCTGAACCATTGAAGGATCCTGAGGAGACTGGCCCTGCACCCAACATTCTTGACAGTGAGAAACCTTTGTGTTATTATGGTGAAAATGTGAGGCAGGCTTTGGCTGATGATTTGCATCATAGGCTTTCATCCAGATAGCTAATGTGAGTTTCCAGTCTCTCTGTGTCATTCATATGTAAGAATGTAGCCTTTCTTGTAGCTCTTTTATTGTTGCCATGCTTAGTGGTTTTGTTTCTGTTTTGTTAATTCTTTAAGTCTTAACCACTGAAGTAATTGCTTACATTATGCATACCCACAAGCTGGCTGAATTTCTAATATCTTCTAGGAAGTTGAAATGTTGATTGTATCTAATGTGTATTAGACTGAACTGTATTAAGCTTTGAACTTGATGTTGAAATGAAATTCGTATTTTGAGCTCGTGTAGGATATGTATCTCTTTGATGATCAAGATATCTGGTTGTCTGTCTGTGAAGATCTTTATGAAATAGTAGAGGATTACGAGAAGCTGCCATTGACCGATAGCTTGAGGTATGTTAGTTAGGAAAAATGGTATGTGTTTGCTGGTGGGTATTGGTGTTTGTTTGTATTTCATAACTTGGCGTTATCGATTCGAGTTCGATGATGGTTATATGAATTGATGGTAGATTATGGCTGAATGTTTGTAGGAACTAGTAGTCACTTTACACGATACAGACTCGAAATGTACTTTTTTCTTTTTTTTTCTTCTGAAAAGTGATTCAAAATGTACTTGGGAGTTTCTAATTGGAACATTTCAGGCAGTTTGATCAATTAGAATTGAAGATTTAGTGTTGGGATGATACATTCTTCAAAGAATTTAGTTTTGGTGTTTCTTTTGATACTAATTTGGAGTTCGGACACCAACTGGAGTAGAGTTCTAACGGCATCTTAATCGTAAGATTACAGGTTCGAATCTTTCTTTTCCCAATATTGTTGTATCAAAAAGAAAATTGGAGTTTGGGCAAATTGAGTTGCAGGGTTTTGTTGCTAAATTTCAAGGGTTTGCTTGAGTAAAAAATGTATCAAGTCTTGAAACTTATCAAAAGTAGTTGAAACAAAACTTGGAATAATGAAATGAGATTTTATTAATGAGAAGAGAATTTGATACTTCATTTTATTTGCTTTGATCCTTCTTTGGATTGCTTCTTTTTCTGGCAATAATGCTTTTAGATTGTTTGGATTTTGTCGTTCCCATAAATATTACTGCTCACTGATGTGAATTAATGTAAGAAAGTTTGCAACTAATGAAAATTAAGTAATCTAATTAGAGGGGTTTTTTTTAGTTCAATAATAATTAACATTCTACATAGACAGTTATCAAAAAAAAATAATAATAATAAAAAGAAACATTCTAAATAGACCTTATTACAAAAGTCAATAATATCTTTCTTTTTTTTTAATATAAGTTAGAGGAATGGAAGTTACAACCTTTAACTTGAACTTGCAATCTCTAGATTTAAAATTGATAGAGGATAAATTATAAATTTAATGTTTATGATTCGATAAAAGTTAGAATTTAGTTCTTATGATTTTAAAAATAATTTAGTCTCTATAGTTGGAAGAAAATAAAATTTAAAATTAGAATGTGATTTGATAAAGCTAAACATAGACCTTGTCAACAATAATCACTAAATAATTAAATACATAAAAATTAGTTGTTATTATTATTGACGCACATAAATTATTAACTCTACGTACTTCATTCATTAATGATATGTTTTTAGGTTTTATTATCTAGCCCAATTTGACAAAAGGTAGTAATATACTAATAATCTCATATAGATCATAAAAGAACGAAAAATGAAATCGAGTAACCATTTGTTTTTAATGTTTTTGTTAACTGCAAGAAATCAAGAATAACCCTATTCTTAAGCAGTTCATAAAATAAATTAACGATCTGTTATTTATTTTAGGGAACTGAATTTTCAAAATCCGTCGTAGTCTAGTTGGTCAGGATACTTGGCTCTCACCCAAGAGACTCGGGTTCAAGTCCCGGCAACGGAATTATTTTTTCTTCTCTTTTCTTTCTAAAATAATAATAATTTTTTTTAGAACAATCACTTGTCTAATAATCAAAAGAAAAGGTTATTTTGAATTACTTATTTAAAAGTATCGGAGCCCATATCAATATATATTAATCTCTCTTGTTTTATAGATTTTTTTGTCCTCGTTAATACGAATTCATAATTGATGGTCTGAAAGATCATTTTTTGGCATCAAGAAAAAGAATGTTCGAGATCATTCTCTTTTATAGCTTAATATCAAATTATAGAGCTTTTAAAAATTTAAATTATAGATATTACTCGATTTAATGCATTATAATTGGAAAACCTTTTCACTTATTTAACAATCTAGATAAATATCGTTGATCAACACATTGAGTCGTGACAATGATATGTGGAAGAGTATTATAAGTGATAATCTGTAAACATGAGTGTACCATTATTCGGAAAATTGAAACACATTGCTTATAAGTTTGACTTGAATATTCAAATGTATTTTTTTTATAAAAAAAAAACTAGAATAATCAACATTAAACAATGTCTTAAATTACTATGTTCAGTCAATGGTAGGAGTGTACAAAGAAACCTACGACCCGAGCAATTTGAACTACCCAATCCAACTCGGACTACCTAACCCGGTTGTATTTTTTTTATGTGGGTTGGGTTATGATTTTGTAGTTTTTGTTGGGTTGAATTGGCTAATTTTTTGTTCGTTCAACCAACCCAACCAAAAATTACACACATAATATACATTAATTTATCTTATTAATTTTTGGATGGGCTATTATATGCGTATGTGTAAGATAAATTAATAAGATAGTTTTTAACTTATTTGTTAACCTTCTAAAATAAGTATATGAACTAATAATATAAGTAATAGGTTGAAGTACACTATCATGCTTTTTATATATATATATATATATATATATATATATATATATATATATATATATATATATATATATATATATATTTATGAGTCTATGCATTGAATCTTAAAGAGAAAAAAAAATAATATAATCTGAGAATCCAACCCAACCCAAAAATATAGAGTTAGATTGATTGGATTGCGTTAATACAAAAGATTGGATAGATTGGCGAATTAAGTAATTAAAAAAATTGAATTGATCCAAAAAATTCATACAATCTTACGGAACGAGGACCATGAACACTCCTAGTCAAAGATTTCGGCTGCGGACAAAAAAAGATTAAAAAATATCTAACTATATTGGTTTTTTAGGAGTGTAGGATGACACAGCTTGACACTGACATGTCATTTCGTTGGTTTAGGGGTCCACGACAATGGGTTGAAATTATTAAAAAATAATACAAATGCAGACGTTTTGACTCAGTCAATCGTTTCATTTTTGGCCCCTTAATTTACTACATAATTACTTATGAATTTACTGCATAATTACTTAGGAACATGTTAATGTGGAAATAGTAGAGAGATTATTATGAATAATTAGAAATTTAAGTTTCAATGATATATACTTATTTGTAAAGGGATTGCAATTAATAGCTCAGTTAAATTGTAGTTTTTGTAAGCGGGTTGCATACAATACTTGTGTTTGATGTGATTAAAAATGAGCAATTATTTTAAGATGTTAGAAATAAGTAATTAGACATGAATTGTTATAAATATTTTGAGGGTTAGAAGTGAGTAATTATAATAACTCGTTTCAATGTGATTTGTTTGTAGAAGAATTATTGAAGTTAATTTGTAATAACTCGTTAATTATGTAAATAGACACTCTCTGTGAATAAAAAGTCAAGGTGCATCTTAGTATCTATGTGACATCATTTGGTGACACAACTTTATTTTTTATTTTTAATATTACTTAAATAAATATCTCTCATAGGGAGACACTAAAAAAGTTTGTCTCTTTATTCATAGGGAGACAAGTATCTCTCATTACTTATTTGCCGAGCATCATCCTAATTTATTCAACTTTATTAGGTTTTAGATGTGATAATGTTTCTATGAATGAATCAAAGAAGGATTGTTTTAATAAGATTTTATTATATGATGTTCAATACCGATTTTTCAATATCCAAAATAACTTTTCATTTATAACATTTATTTTTATAAATCTTTTACAAAATTGACATTAAAACGAGTTATTGACTACAATTTATCTAAAAAAAATTATATCCAAACGAGATATTATCTACAATTTCTTGGACAAAAATTTGCATTCAAACAAATTATTACTCCTAATTTTTAATCACTCAAAATAATTTATCTACTCCTAAGAGAAAAACTTATATTGTCAAGTACATCCTATTTTCAAAAATTCTTATTTGAATTTTTTTACCTTATCCGTAACAATAATGTTTTACTGTTTTAAATGATATGGTATGGGATCCTGTCTTTTCATTTTATAGGACCGAATACTCGTTTAGACTTATAAGCTCTAATATCATATTTAATAATGTTTTACCGTTGTAGATGATATGGTATGGGATCCCGTCTTTTCATTTTATGGGACCGAATACTTGTTTAGACTTATAAATTCTAATATCATATTTAATAATGTAAGATTTCACTTCAAAATTAATTGATTGCGAGGGAAATAACTCATAACTCTTATATATTGTTATAAGATTTCCACTTTTTTTCGATGCGAAATTCATAACATACTGTAACCTTTATTTAACTTAAATCACATAGAAAAATCATAGCCAGCTTTATCTAAAAGCAAATTTCAACTCAATTTTTTAGTACAACAAAATAAAGATTTGGAATTCAAACCTTTTATTTTAACCACGCATTTGGTCCTCGACTTTTCTTTTAGTAATCCATATCCTTTATAATAGGATATTATTCCAATCTCAACCATATAACACTCAACATTCAACAATTATGGTCAACATGACCAACTAGAAGTAGACATTGAAAGGGACATTAAGTAATCAATTGATTAATAATATTGTTATTGAAATCTATATATATTCTTACCCAAACAAAAACAGTTGTTATCTTTTCAAGTCAATGTTTTAGTTATAAAATATTAAATCACCCTTTCAACTTTAACATTATAATTTATTGGAATGCAAACAAAGTATTCCACGTTAAGTTAGATGAGAGAAAGATCATAGATATATAAGCGATGACAATCATTTTCATTAATAGGAGAGATGTCAAAATATAAAGTCATGTCTAAGTCTAAAGTAGACAACATCATATTAATGTAAAAATTTGAGTAGATTGTCATTTTTATCATAATCGACAAGTTTTCATGAAATTAAAGTCGTTGGAATGTAATTAATTGATAAAATAAGAAAAGCTTTCAATGTCAGTGTATTTTATTCTACCCAAATTGAAAGTCTTAGGAGGCAAAGCAAATGTAAGGACCGTTGTAATAATTCATGGGTAATTTTTTTTTTTTTTCTTCGTTCAATTATATATCACAATCGATATAATAATCTCAAAAAGTAGAGTGGTCCAAAGGTTATCTTCATTCAACCATTTTTTATTTGTAAAGTTGCACAATAAATTTAAATAGTATTCTCCAAAAAGAAAAGGGCATTATCTCCCTCAAAAGAAGCCACAAAGATGCCAATAAAAGAGAAACCCCCACTTAATATCTCAAACTGGACCATATATCAAAATGTTAGAAAATTGGCTGATTAATTTTTCTATTTTGATTGTAATCTAAAATAAATAAATAATAAATTAACTATTTTAATTATTGAAAGAAAACTAGCTTCTTCTTTTTTTTGAGATAAACTAGCCACATTCTAATAAAGGTCACACCACTAAATTTTAGATTTATTAAGACATTTAAGAATTAAAATAGAAAATTTTAAACTTTACAAATCTAAATTCGATAATATGATCTATATTCGGGGGCAATACCAATGTTAATAATAAAACAAAAAAAATAAAACCATAGTTTCACCTTTTTTTTAATTCAATAATATCGATAAAAAATTTAAATTTGTAACTTATTTGGATAGTAGATCATGCAAGCTATAACAAGGAACTATAGTTTCACCTACTTTGATTGGAATACATTAAACTATGAAGTATTCTTATTCTAAAAAAACTACCAAGTATTCCTTTTAATTAAATATTTTATCGTATATATTATATTTAACTTGTAAATTCTTCTCAAAAAAAAAAAAAAACTTGTAAATTTAATAGCAATTTAATATATACTTAAAATATAATATTACAATCAATTGTCACATATAGTATTCATTATTGATCACCTTTTTTTTTTTTTTTGAACTAGTGCCTTATACGAGAACTTCACATTAATATCATATAAATTTTATTGATTTTATTTTATTTTTATTCAAAAAACTTAATACTAATGTTGCTATCTCTTCTAAACTTACGAATTTTTTCTTTCTTTTTTATATGTCGTTGGTTGAACTTTCAACCTAACTAAAAACCTAGTAAAAGTTTTAAAAAAATAATGATAATACATTTGTCCATTTTTCGGGAAGTACTTATTGCATACTTTTAACACATTTATGCAGATAATAGTATGTCAAATAATATAATTATATTAAAAAAATTATTTTAAAAAATATATAAAAAATGATAATTCAGCCAATAAAATAGAAAGTATAAATTATAAATATGCCACATTATTATTCACACAAATAAAAAAATAATGTACAAAGTTCCTCTAGAAAAGTTAAGCAAGTTTTGATCTAAATGATAAACTGTACTTTTTCCTTTATGCAATGCAAAAGATTTATGCAATTTCCCCACTCCGATATGAACTCAAAATATATATATATATATATATATATATATATATATATATATATATATATATATATATATATAATTATGCAATTTATATTTTCCGAAATGCAAGACAGAGTCATTACAAAACCCCACCAATCAATTACTCTTTTCTTTTTTATTTTTGCTTTTTACTTTTTTTTTTAAAAAAATTGTTGAGTTTTTACAAAATATTAAAATGAAGATTTTCTCCTTACAAAGGTGTAAGGAATAAAAAAGTTCAAGAAATTAAAGAGGTTTAAGGAATTGAAAAGATTTAAAGAATTATAAAAATTCAAGGAATCGAAAGATTAAAAGGAAATGATATGCTCGAAGCACAATAAAAAGAGCAAGTAATTTTGGTTTCAAAATATTTTAATTAGAAGCACTTCAAGTTTTGTTTACAGTTAAATTTCTTTTGTATTCTCTTATGGAGAGTGGCAAAACGTGTAAATGGTATAAATTTTGAAGAGAGAATTTAATGTGATTATAAGAATTTGTCAAATAGTATAAAAAAAAAATTCGCAGTTTTTTCTATGGTTTTGGAGCTCTTCCACATAAATTCTTACGTTATGTTTTCTTGTTTTTCTCAATTATTTTTTCTGATTATTCTTGCATGATTCGGAAAAGTTTTTCCCAACATATATCCCATTATAATTTTTAAAAAAAATATAACTTGAGGGAGGGGATGACAATTACCTATCCATTTTTTACCAAAGTGAAATTTGTGATTTATATAAAAGGTACTATCTTTATGATCGAATTCGTGATTATGTTATTGAACTTAATTATCACTTAATAATGAAATCAATATATCTCCCACTCTTTCCGTTCCATCATAATTATATAATTATGAGTGTATGATATATTTTTTTCCATCGTGATTATATATCATCCAATAAACTACTTTCTTTAAATGCTAATTAAATGTCATTTCTTCTAAAAACCATGCCCAAAAAACTCATAATTCTTATCAATTATATCTTCGATCAATATCTTACAACTTCAATTTCTATATGGTAATAATTTATTTATTTGTTCAACACCGACCGAACATATCGTACATTTCTCAACGCAAACAAAAAATATCACAAATATTGACGGTTCATCCACGTGTCAACGACCCAATACCTCTAGAAATCTCCGGCACACCAGACCGGTTAGACCGCAAACAACGGCCAAGAAAACCCGGTTTGTTGAGAAAAAAGCTCTTCTTCATAAAATTCTCAGAAACCGTCCGGTTCGCCGCCGTAAACTGAAACCTCGAGCCGCCGACGTCGGCCGACCAGAAACTTGAAGCCCTCACGTCACCGTCCATTTTTTCCGACGCCGATCGACCTTCCGACGCACTGCGAAAGAATAAGCCCCTCAGCTTTCTTCTATTGGCCTTCGAAAACGAAATCGACGACAAGAAAGTCGCCGGCTTTGATTTTCCGGCACCAGCGCCGGCCAAGGACTTCTCGCCGTCGCCGTCAAATTCATTATCAGAAGAAATTCTGAAAGGGGATTGAGATCGAGATGATTTGCGAGCAAAATCAGAGGAAATGTATGTGATTTTATGATCTGTTCTTGATACTCTGTTTTTATGTGAATTTTGGAGCTCAAAGTTTGTGCCATTGCTGTGAGTTTCTTTAATCAACGCCGCTTCAAATGGGTCGTCGTTGATTATGTTCAATTCGATGTTGCTTTTTGATTTTCGAAGTGAGAATTTTGAATTCTGTGGCGATCTAGGCGACAACATGTTTGACTGCTGAGAATTCATGAATAAATGATTAAGATCAGAGTGTACAAAAAAATCGACAATTCAAACAATTCATATTACACTATCTAAATTATGAGAGGCGGGTTAGGTTATAATGTTGTTTGAACTGAAATATAACTATAGAATTTGTATAGGTTAAATTAGTTTTAGATTATACCGGAGATACTCACCTCGTGGCAATTGTCCTACATTGAAAAGGTGAACCTCATGGCAATTATCCAACATCAATATAAAACAGACATGAGTTACTCCCCTCAAAATCAATTAAGTTCATATTGATAAGAAATGTGGATTGTCTCTTAATAGTTGAGCACTTAGGTTTATGAAGATTGCTCTTTTTGAAGTTTCGGATTTTAGGTTTAGTTACCGAATTTAAGTAATCCTTAATTAAATATAATAGTTAAGTTGGATCATAGAAATTGACACGAAAAAGAATAATCAAACCAATTTTCCTATCCAATTCAAAACATAAAAGTTAAGTTAAGATTAGAATATTTTTTAGATTGAATTGAATGGTAGTTTTATAATTTTTTTGAGTTGGACTACTTCACTCAAATAAAAATAGTATTTTATTATTTGAGATATCCACCTTTTTCATTTAAAAAACTAAAAGAGGTTATGGCCTTCTAAAAATTTTGCAAACCTATATTAATGAATGTAAAAATATATATATATTATTTTTTTTTTTATCATAGGATTGGTCTGGTTAGAAAATTAAAAAATAAAAATTAATTGATTAAAAAAAAGTCTTACTCATCTACTGAATTGAAACATTGATGTAGCAATGAAATTGAAAAAAGATGTTAAATTTGATTGATAATAACTCAAAACTTGTGAGATTAGTAAGAAGATGAAAAGATGAGGGGTGACCTGAAAGGCGGGCGGCGGTTTGAGGGGCTTGATTTTACCGTCGTGGAAGAGGTCATCGGCGGAGAGTGAAGCACTAATAGTATTGAAGTGAAATTCAAAATCATTGGGAGACTTGGGGATTCCGGGCTTCTCCTCCCAACCGAAGGGCACGGCGGAGGGTGACCCGAGGGGCGTGGCGTTGTGGTCGTCGTCGTCGAAGAGAGGGAAGAATTTGAACGCATCACAGCTCGGGCTGGTCGGAGCAGATAAGTACAGGGACGAGGAAGGGCTGCCGCTGCCGCCACCGACACCGCCCAAGTGGAAGAAGTCGGCCGTGGGAGGGACTCTCACAACCACTTCCATGGCCATGGTGGAAGCTTTTTTAGTGTAGTAGTATTTTATTCTTCCAATATCAACTCATTCACCACACATTCATTATTTATATATACATTTTGTACGGGTGGTTTATAGATATGTCATTATTTGAATATTATGTATGAATGAGTGGTGGTACCAAAATTATGTTTGAATGAAAAAAAAAATTGAAGAAAAATTCCAAAAAAAAACCATATTGAGATAAGAGTGTTTATATAAGTGGTTGTACGAAATCCATATTTTGAAAAGTTGTTTATAGGAAGGTTTCGTAAGAAGTATTTATTTGAAAAATGTTGATTAAAAAAAAGTTTAAATGTGGTGTATAAACATTGAGTAAATCTGCCAAAAGAGCAGTAGTTCAAGTGGCATCATTGTACATCTAAAGATCAAGAGGTCTTAGGTTCGAGTCTCCCCCACCCCCAATTGTTGTAGTCTCAAAAAGAAAAGAAACATTGAGTAAATCTTATCTTACATTCCTCCCTTCCTCCAACTTCTTCATATTGATGCATCCCCTCAATCTTAGAATTTATATTTTCTATGTTTTTTTTTCTTGACAATTAAATATGGTTAAAAGATGTCAACAAGAACTGGGTTCAATAATCATCTAAATTGAACCCACTTTGAATCCTCTACTTGTAAATGCAGATTGCTTGTCCTATAAAAATATTCAAATTAGTTTTGTAGACTAATGACTTCATTGGTTAGAACTTTAAAGCTCACAAATTGATTCAATTACATTTATAGTTTGTGGAGTGTAATATACTGCTCTTTCCGTCCATAAAGACATAGTCTTGTTAATCATTAGTTGCCGTAAAAACTTGAGTGTAATATACTGTTCGATCAATGCAACAAAGTGATTGTAAAAGAATTGCTTAAAAAGTGAAATTAAAATTAATGCACAATATCAGAGTATGTATTATTACTTAGCTGATCCAAGAATAGACATGATAATTAGAATTATGGATGGCATGTGCACATGGTGAAACATAAGAGTTTTCAAATTAATGCTTTGATCAAGTGGGATTTGAATTAGGCTGCCTCCTACTTCATCTAGCCTTTCAATTATTTGCTTTGAAGAGACTTTTCTTTTGTTGTTGTGTTACCCTTTAAATTTCTTCACTTCTTTTGGTTGTTAGTCTCATTACATTTTCACCTTTGCTAATATAACTTGGTTATTGAGATTTGAATTTTTTTTATTTTTTTTTAGTACAAAGTGGGGGTTGAGATTTGAATTAATTATAAGTTAACTTAGAGATCTAAAAAATTATGAGTTTAATTTATGGTTATCACTATCAAGTGAGAATAATAAATGAAATGAAATAAACCTTAAAAAAGCCTAAATCTATTTCTATGCAACTCCATGTCAAAAGAAACAAAATTTCGATGACATTGTACATTATCAAGTAACCAAGACATTATATAAGATCTAGTAATTAATAAAGTCTAAGCTCGTATAAATTAAATTGTTAAATTAAAAAATAACAAATAACAAAAAATTCAAGTTGCATAATATGTGTGGTTGGAGCATCAATTTAGTTATGATAGACAGAAAGTTATGATAAACGGTAAGTTATTATTAATTATGTTTGAAGAACAAGTTATTATAACATGAATTATGCTAAACAGTGTTTGAAGAGGTGATTATGTAACAAAAAGTAATATATGCAAGATTTAAATTAATGAGCACGTAGGTTTAGGTAACCACCGTTTATAATAAACGGTAGGGTAAACATCGATTGAGTTATCATAACCAACTTAGCCATTTACATAAATAAGAACCCAAACAGAGACAAACTTAGTTATATGTTTAATCCGAGATCAAACTCAAAACCGCTGAGTTTATAGGTGTGCATTAATATCGTTAGGCCACATCATTTCCATAAACATTTATACATCATAAAAGTCACTTTTTAAAATGTAAAAGCAGATAGATGTATAATTTAAACAACTTAGTACGACCATTGAAATCCTTGGGAACATTTACTCACAAATTAACTACTAAATTAATTCTAACTCGCACCTTGAAAACATAAATATATTACAAATAAAACTCATTCACCTAACACTATGGATAATTGAAATCTAAATCTACTTTCTTTACCCACTAGGATTAGATGTAAAAGCAATGGCCCGAGTCTAGAGATCAAAAAAGAGAAGCGACCAAGCCATAATCAATTATCTACACATGGGATGAAGCACATGGAACTATTAATTTGTGGGGGAAAAAACCAACACAAAAAAAAGTCTAATAATGTTTTGTAATGCATTTAATTTTGTTCACCAGTCAAACTTCCCCAACAAGATGAGGACTTGAAGAAAAAAAAAAAAAACCCAGTAATTATGGAAACCTCATAATAGATTTAAGAAGCACCCATTGGTTAAGATGCTATAAAGTTCATCTACTGGACCTGCATGAATCTTTCTGGAAATTTAAATAGCTCAAGGGATGGACCTTCCATTTGAAATTATAATTCTTCAGTTCTTATAACCTATACTCTTCAAAAATCTGAATAATGGAACAACACTAGAATTCTAAGGATTCCATGTCATTAAGATATTTTCAGTAGTATAGTTCCAAGCATCTATATATGAAATAATGATAATAATCTGTAAATTTAGACTTAAAATAAAGAAAAAAGAAAGTACCCTCTCAGCCAAGAAAAATTCACCCACACCACAAAATTGTTGAGATAAGCTAAGCTAACTAGAAGCAGTCAGGTCTGAAGCATGAGTAATAATAATGTTATCAAGCCATATGATTCAACAAATAAAGATTCAGCTAAGCACAACTTAAATAAGTTTTCTATCACAAAGTTTATGTGTTGATGATAGCTTAAGAGATTTGTGTTTTGAATGCTCAGATTTCAGTTTAAATGGTGGCAATGGCCATACCCTTTTCTCAAGATGACTCGTCAACTGCAGCAGCTGCGGCTTGCATGTTGTTTGTGTCCTGATGCTGTGGTGCTGAGTAGTAACCACCATATCCACCATACCCTTGCCCTCCGTAACGCCCGCCGCCGTTCCATTGGTTATTAGAATCGCCTCTCCACTGCCACAACATAAATTCACTAGTTGGAAGAGGATACACGGGAAAAAAAAAAGTTTCTTTCTCTTTTGCAACCAGAAATGGAGAAATAAGATAAAGAATAAGTTGTTTGTCTTTCGAAGTTGAAATCTTTAGAAGATAAAAATAGATGAATGAGAATTGAGAATCGTTCACAATTAGAAACAGACCACGAAATGTGCAATAAATCAAAAGGTAAGTAAGTATGATGCAGGGGCTCGTGAATTTTTTTTTTTTTTAATCATTAAGGGTCCAAGCCACCGTACGCATACTTTGATTATTTTTTGTGGAACATATTATCTTAGGTAGGTGCCTACCGGTTACCACCGATTGAACCCATCAACATTTCTTCGTGATGCGTCAAAAGATTTGGAAAAAAAAGGAAAAACTAAATAAACATTTCTAACATGTAAAAAGATTTTCAAGTCAATGTCATAAATTTATAAATTTATAAATTTTCCGTGGTAATCCATTATTCCTTTTGTCCAATATATATAGAAGTTGTCTACACGGATGTTGGATACCAAGTATCCAATAAGTATCCGAAGTGTTAAGAAGTGTCATGATTTTTTTAGGTATAGGAAACAGAAAATATTATCGACAGAGCAAAGAAAAGAGGGAAGATGAGATATCCCCACCCCACGTAAGTGTGCATAATTCTAAATGCAGCCATCAGATCCCATTTCTACGCTTATTTTTTTAAAATCCTAGGCCAGAAGTTAACTAATAATCTAAAAACATTCACAAGAGGAGTAAAACAGGATAAATATTCAAAAAGAAAAGCACATGATCAAACCTGCTTGTTCCCTGTACTTCGGCCCCAAGAAAGACGAACAGTTTGCTTGCCAATAACTGTTCCATTCAGTTCCTGTATTGCATCCTCAGCATTTTTTCTACAAAAAAATGTACACAAAGATAGGTCAGGTGCGGTCCACTAATGGCCCTAATTATAGTCTTTTAGCAAAAATTCATTTTTTATCTATGTAATTCGACAATCGAATCAGTTAAAATCAAGCTTAAAGAAGAATTGAAATTAGTACCCTCTTCAAAAACAAAGCTAGATAGTTGTTTAAACACCCATCAATATATCTCTATTAATCTTGAGAATACATGATAAGATGCCAACCACTAAAATCATCTGAATCCAACCACTAAAACGGCTAACTCAACCACAAAACTGATACAAAAAAAATGTCCAACTCAACGGTGAAATGTTGAATCCCAGCTAAAGGCTAAAGCAGACACCCAACACAACTCCAAGAACTTAAAGCCAAAAGTTCCTTTTCAACAAAAAAAGTGCCAACCACTAACCACAAATCTTTTCAAAAAAAGAACAAAACAAAACAAAACACCAACTCAACTCTTGGAGGGTTTAATTTTACTGCTCAAGGTTTAATAAAGTTGAAAGCTGTGTAAGAAATGATTTTTTCCTATTTTCTGTTGAGTTAACAACCTAATAATTTTTTAAGAGATGGAAGGAAATAATCATATAGGGGGCGTTTGGGATAAGAGTAATAGAATTATTATGGGAGAATGGGATTAGAAGGAAAATGGATGAGGAAGGAAAATGATTATCAGTATTTGGGATGAAGGGAATAGTTATGGAGAATCATTATCTAATGTTTGGGGTGCAAAAAATGATTAGGAAGGTAACCATTACCTATATTTGTAGTGCACGAAATGATTATAGGAAACAAAATAGTGAGTATAGAGAGAAAGAGAAATCGTTATGGAAAATGAAATTATGGAAGGAATAATAATGATTATGAGGAGAATGAATAGTGAAATGGAATGAAGGATGGTTGGCAGCCTAAACGTGGGAAAGAAGAATTATTCTCCATTCCCGGTCTTGGCGCCTTGCCCCAAATAGCCCCATAATTCAATCATGGCATTTTACAATAAAGTGAAATTTGGTTTTTCTAATAAAATAAATGACCCAAATGATTGTTAAAATTGGAAGAGTCGGGGAAGTAATGAGGATATTGATGTTTGCATCAAGCTGCCAAACGACAGATTTTTGTGAAGAACGCAGGGAGAGAACAGAAATATTGGCAGTGCAAGCAATCACAGACAATCACAGAGTTCAACCTTTTGGCATCTGTCATCTTCATAGACCTTAAATCAATTCCCACACACACACAAACCCCTATAATTTCACCTGAAAATCATTGGTAAACGTCATAAACTGGAAACATGATGTAAAGTTGTCCCAGCAAAATCCTATATTTCTTGTGTAATGTGTTTGGCTTTAAAATTGTTGATCGATAAAGGTATGAGAACCCCAAAATGGGATGAGCAGTGGCTACGATATCTGAAGTTATTTATGTTCTATTTGCTTTCAATTTCTAAGGCTCTAGTGACTAAATCGAGTCCAATAAAGCCCGGTATTTATGCAATTCATGTTGGATTTGACTCTTTGACTGCAGAGAAGCTTTTCAAGGAGAGGAGCTAGAAAATCTAATTGTCATCTCATTAGTGATTCTAAAAAATTTGTTCCTTTATATGGAAATATAGCAGCCGAGCGTGGCTCATTTTGCTATGGGAAAGAATTATTCTGAGGATTGGTTAGAGCCTAAAGAGAAAGAGGTGGCCTTTTTTACTGACTAAGAATAGAAGGATTCTAATCATTCTGTTGTACTTACTTTATTATCCCAATTCTGCTGTTTTTCTTGAAAACAAAAAGATATTATATCGTGATTCGTGAAACATGACATGATCCATGAAAACTCGAAACCTTGACCATGACATTTTTACTTATCCGTAAATGTTCATGACAGCTTGCCACACATCAACTATCTTCACAAGACAACCACTCTTTGATCATGACATTGTTTGAAAGCTATATGTCCTTCAAAAATTAAAGTTTTTAAATACTAGAAATGTTTCTGACTCCGGAAGCTTGAGACATCTAAAGACATTTAAGAAACAAGAACAACAAAAGCATAAAACAACAATGAGCACTTCTTATATGTGTTTCCTTCAAAATTTTCTTAAGTCATTATTTATATACAAGTATAAATGAATCGAATACACTATATTTGATATAACTAAAAGTTGGATAGAGTATGGGAAGGAAAAACATCCGTCCAAATTTCTTTTAAAAAATCATTCACCCAAATAACTTGTAGGTTAAACTACTAGGTAAAAAGTTTAAATTTTAAGTAGCTCAAATGAGTTTCAAAATTTAATCTAAAAAACCATTTTCAGAAAACACACTCAGCCGTCAGCCGTTGTCAATTAGTTGCTATGTGACATCTGAAAGAAGAAATAATAAGCTAGCAACTTCTTAGAAACTTTAAACTTCCAATTAGCTTAGCAAAGGAGCATTGTAATTAATAATAAGTCAAGTTTTTTTTTTTTTAAAGTTCCTCCTGAGATTACTTTTAAAAACATGTAGCTACAATTATGATTAGAAAAAGTACATATATACAAATATTCTAGAAAAGCAGGCAGGCTACCTAATCAAAATATTCTAAAGAAAGACACAGGCATAAAGGTCATAAGTCTTAGACCCAATATGGCCAAACACTACAGCAAACCAAAACTGACTGCAATTTCAAAGGTCAGCCTTTTCAATTTAACTTGGACATGAGTGGCCTTTCCCTTTTGTACCCTCTAATAACTTCTAATATGTGAAAAAGTTCAACAGGCATGTTTAACAGAAAGCTCCACAGAAAAAGAAGAAAACCTGTTGGCAAACTGCACAAATCCACATCCTTTTCCAATTGGGATTTTCACAGAGACGATCTCACCGAATTTAGAGAAATATTGCCTGAGATCTTCATCACTAACATCAGAATCAAGGCCACCAACAAATATCTGAAGTAGCACAAGTTGGTTAGTTATGTACTAGCAAAAAAAAAAGTAATAAAGAAAGAGAGGAATAAACTAACAGTTGTGTTGTTTGACTCGCCATCTGATTGCGGACCCTGAACGGCCATGCCATTCACATGTCCACCAGCCAGAACCACAGCTAAATAAAAAAAATTTAAAAAAAACAGAGATTGGTATGAGAATTAATATCTCATCTCAAATATAAATTAACAACCACACCTAGTAGTCAAGTCATGCCATAAGAACAAACACTGACCTTGTGTAGAATAGCCTTGTTGGTATCCAGATGCTTTCTTAGGTGTTGCAACACCAATGCGCATGGGTCTACTTGAACAATATATCCCATTCATTTCAGTCATAGCCCTGGACCTTTCATTTTCATCACCAAACCTAACGAATCCATAACCTTTTGAACGACCTGAATTTGAATCAATAACCACCTTCGCTCCTTTAACAGATGTGTATCTATTGGAGAAAGTTTCTTGCAGCATAGCATCAGTTACATCAACAGCTAAATCACCTACAAATATAGATAGGTCAGAACCAGTTTCTGGTCGCCTATCACTTGAACTAAAGGTTGCCCAATTGAGACGGAAAGGAAGCTCTGTGTTTGGCATTATAGCACCACTATAATTCTGCAAAACTTTATCAGCCGTTGCATGCGAATAGAACTCAACAAATCCATAGCCCTCAGATTGACCAGTTTGCTTACTACATATAACCTTAACAGAGGAAACCTGCATGTTCATGGAGCAAGATAAGAGAAACGGTTCAGTCAAATCTGACCAAAAATGATGCTCGTGATGGAGTTTGATTAAGACCAATGGGAAACATAAAAGACAGGCAGAAGTTATTCATCTAAACATTGACAAATGTAAACTAGAATCACAAGCAAGCAATCCATCACTCAAAAATGCTGCACAGATGAATTAAGAAAAATGGTAACCATACATTACGATACACGCATCGAAGACGAAGACCAATCATTCATGTTTGCAAAAATTCAGCCTCAAATTATTTGAACACAATAAACTCAGAAAAGAATACACCTTGCTTTAATTTAATCGAAAATAAGCGCTACTTTAATTTAAAACCAATTTACATTTCATGAAATCATGAGGAAGGAAGGAAACATAAATTTCAATAGCATAGCAAAGGGTATGGATAAAATGGGTGACAGTTATGTTTCTAGCAGCTAAAAATCAAATTGTCAAAAGTTATAAACCCACCCACCTACTCCATCTCCTTGCACATGATTAGATCATAACTAATACTAATAGTAGTACTAAACATCCTCAGATTGGGCAATCATAAACTACTTGTGTATCATGTGTGAAAATAGAAATTACTTAATTGTGGGGAAAAATTTCACTCATTGCACATAAATTACTTGTGATCTGATTGCACCCGTCATTAAGGTGTCAAGTATAATTGCAGTGTCAAAACAAGGACAGAGGAATAGTAATTAAAATTACTAATGCTAGTCCCCCTTGATTTCATGGATGAAAAAAGAAAGATATCCACACAAAAGAAAAATCAGTCTAAGATTTTTCCCCTCTTTAGTAACAATTCTTCTCGCATTCGCGTTCTGGACCACCATTTCGAATTCAGAACAATACAAAAAGCAGTAATAACAAAATCAACAGCCACAGATTCACAGAAATCCGATCGATCTCACTACAGCAAGTCTCAAATGGATCTAACATGAACTCAAAGAACAATTCTAGATTAAGATTTGTAAAGAAACAAAAAAATAAATAAACTGGAAACGATAAGTTAGACCTCGCCGGTGTGAGCGAAGCAGTTCTGGAGATAGGTCTCGTCCATCCATGGCTGAAGGTCACCAATCCAAAGCGTCTTAACCTCGTCCGTTGACCCCTGCCTTCGAGGCCGCTGCGAGTGAGCTTGCTGTTGCGGCGGCGGCTGTTGGTGCTGTTGATAAGGATGTTGAGGATACGCTACGTAATGCTGAGGAGGATACATCATCATGTGCTGCTGCTGCTGCTGCTGCATCATGGCCATGGCGGCGGCCGGGTACTGCATCGCCATCCATTGCTGCTGATACTGCTGCTGCTGTTGATACCATTGGTGGTGAGGGTGAGGAGGCTGGGGGTTGAGATCGGCGCCGTTGGAAGGCTGGGCCATGATCTTCGGAAGCCTCTCCGTCGCCGTCGTCTTCGGTTTTCCCTCTCTTTCTCTCTCTCTCTCCGACTCCGGCACGGCGGCGCTGGGAGGGTGGGAATGAGGAAGACCAGGTTGTAGAGAGAGAAAGAGAGAGAGGCTGCTAAAAGGGGAGTCTAGAGAGAGAGAGAGAAAGAGAAAGGATATGGAAAGGGGAAAGAGGTTTTTATTGTGATTGGTGGGTTCTAATAATAAAATAATATTATGACACCCAAAGCACGGCGGCGCTCACGGCGGTGGATCTCGCTGGGTGGCGACGTCAAGGAAGCTATGGTTTACGGTTAATTACTTCAAAATTATAAACTACAAAATTACTGCGCCAACAAATCCTCCGCACAGTAGACGATCATTTTCAAATTTTATAATATAATACATTACTACCAAATAATTAAATTATGAAGTTTGTAACTTTTTAGATAGAATTCCCTCTTTTGAATCTTAATGTGAAGATAAATTCTTTCCTTTTTTATTATATTCTGATTTGATTATACATTTATATCAAGAAATTTTTTAAGAATAGATTAAATTAGAAAAGTATTTACAATACTAGATAAAAAAAAATTAGCAATTATAATCAAATATACAATATAATTAATACGTATTATATATATATAATATTATATTAATACCCTAAATTATAAGATATAGTGAGTATTAACCGTACCATATATTTGATTATGGATGTAAATATTTTCAAAATTGATTGGTTCAATAATTATTTTATAAAATTGGACTATAGAGCATAATTTCTCTTATATCAATTATCAATTAAATTATTATTTCGTTTTTTTTAGATTATAACAATTAAAAGTGTGAGATTCAAATATCACCCGATCATGATTGAATGGTGATATATTTGAAAGTGAGTGATTATAATCATTTTATTTTATGCAGAGGAAGGTTCATCTCCTTCCAAGTTTCTATTTGGTTATTTGTGATTAAAACAAGTTATTCTCTTTTCATTTTTTCTCTCTTTTTTTTCTATGTGACTTTTGAGTACATCTAAATTATGTGTGTACATAATTGATAATGCATGATTTATTTAATTTATCCTAGAATAGCTAGGCTCATACAAAATAAGTATTTTGAATTGGACATAACATCACAAAAATTATAATTGTACTTATTAGAGTTAAAACTAATTATTAGATGAACGAGACTTTAATTACAATGTTTTATATATTATATATATAATAAGTCTAATTAAGTTTAAATTATTTATGATTGAAGTTCTACCTTTTTATAATTATTTTAAAATATTTGGTTTCGTTATTTTTCAAAATTATTAAAGGTGTTGATATTTCTATAAAAGGGAGAGGTCAATATTTTGGGCCTCATTTGTGCTTTAATCATTGACCTTAGCAACTTGCTTCGAAGTTCTAAGAAATTTTGCAAAATAAGACTATTTTTGCATATGTGTGTTTAGTGACTATTACAATGATGTAATGCTTACAAATCAAATTGTTCAAATTTGCTTTTAAATGATAATTAAAAATTATAGGAAGACTAGCCAAACATTGTTTTTTTCTCCTTATTATATGTGTAAAGGCATCACTGAATTTTATCTGATTAGATCAACAACATTAAGGCTCTAATGATTTTTGTTTGTTTGAAAAACCATTTAAATTATTTAAAAAAAAGTGTTTTTTATATGCACTCAATCAATTCTAAAGTTTTATCAAAATAAACTCACCATCTTCTTGTTGGAAATTATTTTAATTGATCTTTTATGTTGTTTCTTTCATTTGTATTGGTAAAAGATGGTTTACTTGGTGTGTTGATCTTTTTAACAAATTTTTTATAAAGGACTCTCTTGATTATGGTAAATCTTAATCCAACTTATAAATTAAAATCAAGTAGTGAAAGGATTTTGTGGTCTCTCGTGTTTATTTTCCATTACAAAAAGTTGTTTGTTTAACTTTCTATTATTAATGAATTTTACTTTGTTAAAAAAATAAACAAATTAAATGTATTTGATAAGAGTTGAGAGAAAAACAATGTTAGAGCTCAAAATTTGTGTTCGAATTTCAAAAAAAAAATTCCTAAGTTTGAAATGGAATTTTATAAAATCTAAAAGTTTTTTTGTTGAAATAAAAACTGGTAAAATTCTGTTTGGAATAAAAAAAAAATTGAACTTTTCTTAAATTAATAAATTATATTGTAACCCTCCATGGTATTAGAAATGAAAATAATAATAATAATTTTCTTTTTTTCTGGGTATAATAACTTATTAGGTGAATATAATTGTAATTTACGGTTATTATTTATCTAAAAAATTATTTTTTTACGAATTTACTTAATAATTAAATATTATAGAGTTAAACTGTTTGTTTTGTGGATGTTTGATTTTTGGTGATATAGAAGTATTGCAAATGAGTATTTTTCAATTTAAAAAAATCACATTTTTTAAAGGTAAAAATAATAATAAATAAATAAAATAATGTCTAAACAATTTATTACAAAATTTGAAATAACAATTCATTTATAAATATTACTTATTTAAAATAATTTTTCATTTCAAAATTACTATACAGATTTCGAACTCTAAAACTCCGAGATAACATACTTTCAAACTCAAATCTTATATCAATGTTGTATTCTTTGAAGATACTACAATTTCAATTTTTAATCATTCAGAATAATTTTTTATTACAATGACTTAAAATAACTCTTTATATAATTACTCATTCAAACATCTCACAGGTGGTGTATATATACATATTATATATATATATATATATAATAAATAAAAATTTGACCTGTTGGTATTTAGAAAAAATAAGGAAAAAGGGTAAAGAAAGTGTCCGTTCCGTGGAAGCGACGTCCACGGCACCGCGTTGATGCGGTCGTCCGTGTGAAATGTGGGACCCACGTGGTGGGGTTTGCATATTTTTTTCGTGCTCTTTTTTACTCTCTTCTTATCATTGCTCTTTTTTAAAAAAACCAGGGGGTGTTTTTTTTTTTTTTTTCTAATTTAGATGAACTATTACAAATAAGAATTTATTTCTAAAAAATATACCTTATAACGAGTTAATGTAATTACTTAGAATAATATTTTATTTTAAAATCATTTATTGTTGTAACTCTTCTATAAAAATTTATATTCAAAAAAATTATTGGTTACAATTTCTGTAAACAAATTAATATCCAACAAAGTTATTATTCTTCTATAAAAATTTATATTCAAAAAAATTATTGGTTACAATTTCTGTAAACAAATTAATATCCAACAAAGTTATTATTCTTCTATAAAAATCCACATATAAAGAGACTATGATAAAAATTTAAATTTATGATCTCTCAAAATAACTACTTATTCTAATAACTTATCCTACAATTACTCATCCAAATACCTCTTTTGTAGCCTTTTATTTTGAAGCGATGATACCATTTTTTTTTTATCTTAAAATTTAATCTTCGTTTTTTTTTTTTGAGATTACAATAATTAGGATGGAGGAATTCAAACTCATAATCTCTTAGACATTATATGTACACTAATGTCGCATGGCAACTACTATTGTTGGCTATATTAGTTATTTCTTAGTTAAACTAATATTAACAAAATAAAAATAAAATGATAGCTTTTGTATAGTATAGTGAGAGTGGTTTGGCGATGGATTCTTTAGAAGAAGAAAATACCTAATTTAGTTCGGAATAAAATTACGTTCATCATTAAAATTTAAATTGAAATATATTGAATTTGTTTATATGTTATCAGTTAAGCCTTTATCAAAAACTGTCATATGTTTCATTATTTGATGGTAATTTTATTCAACATCATGATTATAGATTTGATATTAAAAATAAGTATCTGACTCTCATTAGTAGTATGTAGTCCTTCTCCCCAAATTTATACTAAAAAAATCATGAGGTAAGTCTTCTTCTCTCATTAGTGGTACGTGGTTCCCTCCCCAAATTTATAATTTAAAAAAATATATATGTGGTAAGTCTTCTTTTCATTGTTGTTTAATTTGAAAAGCCATTCAAAGTTGTTATGTTTTGTTTAGGAATCTTTTAAATAAATATGAGTTAAATATCAATTTTCAAAATCGAACTCATGACCTTGATATTGAATTGGATTTCTACCAAACAATGAAATCATTCAACCATCGAAACTTTGGTGACTAAAATTTTCACAATGACTTGGACATTATGTTAATTGTATCAATTTAATTCAATTTAAATCAAATATTTGGATGACAACAAACTTAAATTGTTGAACTTTTTTATATGTTTGAAATAATTTAACTTTGAATTTGAAAAAGATTATTCTAATAGTTCAAATTAAAATTCAAGATAAAGAAAAGTAGCTACTAAAATATTTGCGGTTTCCTTTTCTTTTTTACTTTCTAAAACCAAATTGGTATCCATCTTCTCACCAATGAACCTTCATCCCTGTTGGAGATACTCATTGTGGTGTAATTATCCCACATTGATAAGGTGAGGATTCCTCAACACATTTATAAAGGATATGAGTTACTCCCCTCATTACCAATTGGTTTTGAGGTAGAACCTCATATTCTCTAATATGGTATCAAAGCCCATGTGGGTTATTAGTCCTCCTAAATTCGGATCCAATTCAAGATGGCATAGCATGTTGGAGATACTCATTGTGGTGCAATTATCCCACATTGATAAGGTGAGGATTCCTCAACACATTTATAAAGGATATGAGTTACTCCCCTCATTACCAATTGGTTTTGAGGTAGAACCTCATATTCTCTAATATGGTATCAAAGCCCATGTGGGTTATTAGTCCTCCCAAATTCGGATCCAATTCAAGATGGCATAGCATGTTGGAGATACTCATTGTGGTGCAATTATCCCACATTGATAAGGTGAGGATTCTTCAACACATTTATAAAGAATATGAGTTACTCCCCTCATTACCAATTGGTTTTGAGGTGGAATCTCATATTCTCTAATAGATTCCGAAACATTTCTAGTTCCCCCAAAATCTAAATATGAACTTAATTCTTACCAAATGTAATTTCTATGGTAGAGGGATCGACATAGAAGTCGGTTGGATTTACGAAAAAAACAAAGAATCTAATATTCACTTAATGAAAGATTGCAAAATTTTCTCACTCTTTACAAAGGTAGAAAGTGGAGAAAATTTTGGGAAGTTCTTCATTCCAAAATTGCAAAGGAAACTCCAAGATCTGCAAGTTATGGTTGAAGTCTCTTCATTTAACCTTCCTCCATTCATCCATTTTTGCCCTCACTTTAATGGTATCTTTCCTTTCATCTTCAATAAATCTCATTTGGCCATAAATTCAATGCTCACATCCCACCTTCTCTTCATTAAATCTAATATCAACTATTAACAATTTTATAACAAACTTTCCTATTTTCAAGCTCTTTAAAAAGTAGCATGTTCTCTCAATTGCTTCTTGAAATGACATACTGCAAATTTTGTGAGAAGGTTTGTAGTATCAAAACTCATTTTTTAAGATTTATTTTTCTTTATATTTTTTAATTTTGTATTAAAGTTTGGGCTACAATATGATTGTGAAAAAAATTAAATTGTAAACTATTAAAAATTATTTGAGTTTCTTTTTAACCTAAAAAAAATCGTGACAATTTCAACCACTAAGAATCATATGGTAAAATATCTGAGAAGAAATCTTGAAAATGGAGTGGGCAATAACTAAAAAACTATTGTTCTTTCTCCTAAAAAAAACATATGTTTGTTTTTTAAATTTTATTTTAGGATATTTTTCTGATTTCCCCCTTCCTTTGAGTTGGACTAAGTCTCATAGAATGATAAAAAAAATATTGAATAGGTTAGTGACGTAATTCGTTATTTAGTTTGGTACGTATTAATTAATTGATATTTGTAATCCCTCTTCTCACAATTTATACTAAAACAAAATTTTCTTATTTGAATCAATCCAATGGAAAACTTTGAGCCACGGTTTCAAAAATAAAGAAAATATAAATCACTTGTCTTATAATTTCATCATTGACATCTGAATAACTAATTTTCAAATACTTAATTCGCTAACGATTATAAATAATAAGAATTATTTTTTAGGTATTATCAAACTACAATGATTAAATTATAGTCTTTAAAATCGTAAGAATTAAATTCTATATTTTTTCAAATTGGAACTAAACTCTAATTTTTTAAATCATGAAAACTAAATTTTAATTTATTTCAAATCATAGAGACTAAATTTATAATTTATCGTTGGGGTAACTTAAACGATAGTGTTAACAATATCTTATACAACTTAGTAATTATAAGGCTACATATTCAAATTCTCTTTTTTTCTAATATTGCTGTATAAAAAAAATTAGAAAAGAAATTAAAAAATTAAAAAACTTGGCACCTTGTATTGTATTGAGAGGATGCACCCAAATTTTAGTGGCAGAAGTCATGGATTTTCTTTATATATGATTTTGTAAGATTCACGCGCCTGGCGGCACGTTTGTTGCACGGAAATGCATCGGTCCCATGAAAGGTTTCAAATTCTAGCTTCTATTATGAAGATTGAAGAAAATGTAAATATTAATTTATAAACATAATTAAAAATGATTAGAGTAAGATATGATTTTAATCCTCAAGTTTGAAACTTGTTTCATTTTAATTATTAAAATTTTGAAAGTCTAATTTTTATTTTTGAATTATGAGATTGAGACCTTTTTTTTTTCATTTTAGTCGTTTAATTTCTTTTAAAAATTATCCTTAAATTTAAAAGTTTCATTAATTTTCTTTAAAAAATTATCACATTCCTCTATAAATTTTAAAATAAGTTCACATTTTATCTTTAAGTGTATTATTAATTTTAAATTTATTATAAAGATTGATTTTGAGTATTTTTAAAAGTATAAGAATTAAAATTATACCCCATTATTTAGTTTCTTTATTTTTAAATTACAATGACTCGAGACCTGTAGTCATTGGACATACACTAGTGTTGATGAATTCATATTAGCTCATTTTTTAGTAATTAAAATTATACTTTTGAAATGTAATTAAAATGAAACAAGTTTAAAATTTAAGAACCAAAATGATATTTTTATCAAATAATAATAATAATCGAATAATTATTCTAAAAAAGTTTTACATAAAAGCAGTCTTTATTAAAATTTTCTTTACAAATTTTAAAACATATTTGTATATCGTATTGTGTCTTTTCTTATAATAAAATTATTATCATTAAACTTCTAAAAACAATTAATATTAAAAGAACTAATTTGAAACTTTATTTTGAGAACACGTCTAAAATTAAACATAATCATAAAATAGTACTCTATATATATAGAGAGAGAGAGAGAGACGTGGGCGAGAGATGCGGCTGCCGAGATTGGAATGTTTGACCAATTTGTTACTCTGACCAGTCAACGGTCAAAGTTGGGGATATTTTTTAATAATATTTCTTTGAACCAACCGAGCGACATGTCGGCAAATAGCGGCCAGCATTACAATCCTCAATCTTATACTACTTTTTTTGCTTCTTTTTTTCTTTTCGTTTTTTCACATTAATCGCCTAAAAATAGTTTTTTTTTTTTAAAAAAAAAAAATTACTGTCGTCTCAAAAAATAAGCTCACTTGTCATCGGAAGTAACATTTAGTTCAATGATATTTAAATTTGGAAGTTTTTTTTTTTTTTGAGTTATAACATTCGGAGGGAAGAAAGATTTGAACCCACAACTGCATTACATATATACAGATGTCACAAATTTACTGTTCTTATTGGCAATTTGGAATATTCAAACTTGTAAGCTTATATTTTTTTTCTTTGGACCAAAACTTAAAAGCTTATACTTTATACCAATTATTAACTATGAACATTCTTATTAATTCAATTGATCAAAGATTAAATGCTAAAGGGTATTTATGATCGGGAAAAATGAGAATAATTATAGTTAGAATAAAAATAAGGGTATAGTCGACGTCACATTAAATTGAGATTTATTGTGTAGATGGTTGTTTCTTTAAAAAAAAACAAAAAAAGTGAGTGTGTGAGATTTTTTTTATAGGTATCAAATTTCATAACTACATATTTTTATAAACAATTTGAGTTATACTCATTTTAAATACAAGAGTTTAAAAGATCTTATATTTAGTAATAAGGCAACATTAAAGTCTATATCGAATGAGTTAGTGGTCTGATAATTTTATTGTTTGATGATAATAACACGTCACAATGGACTATTTTTTTTAAGAAGCAAATTATCACATAGTAGGAAATTAAAAAAATAAGACAAAAAATAAATATATTTCTACATTTATTGTTTGGTGAGATGGCCGACATCCTAGGATGCCTATCTAAGTGTGATTTGGATGCCCTCCTGCATCATGAGTTTTTAGGATGCCCATGTAGAGGGCATCCTTAAAAGACATTTTTGCTCTCACAATTATTCTTGTATTATTATAAAAATTTTATATTTTTATCAAATTTTCTCTATATTCTGTGTGTAGTTTGTACCTTAAAAATAATAATATATATTTTTAGTACATAATTATTATGCATTAACAACTAAGCATACATAATTAATTATATTTATATTTTGCATTTTATTTTAAATGCATTAAATTCAAGAATATTTTGATTATTTTCAATAAAAATGTAAATTGCATCCACTTTTGTTATATGTTTTAAATATAATTATCTTTACTTTCTATATTTAACAAATTTTTACCTATTCAACTAATAAATGAATTTTAGTTTTTTTTCTAGGTAAATTTATTTTAAATATAATATTCAAATTAATTAAAAAAAACGATATATAAATTTTAATCATACAAACTAATATATACATTAAGTTATGAGGGTAGTTAAGACATTTCTATGAACAAAACTTATAAAGTAAATACAGTTTTCAAAATTCCATAAAAATATTACTACAAAATAAACATGTTGATCTAAGAATGTCGGACATCTGAATATTCCAGTTATCTTGATTACCATAAAGTAAACAACACTTAAAATGTTGACTTTCGTCCAATTTTAACTTGTTGTAAGGTTAAATTTATTGTTAGAATCACCGTAAAAAGAAGTTAGAATTTGAGAGTTTTACCCAAGTTATTCTATGGCAAAAAGTTCGGTCAATGGTAAATTACAACCTTCAAAGTATGGTTAAATTACTTGCTAATAAAATTCGAATTATTAATATTATTCTTGAACAGGAATCAATTATAAATTGATATATGAGATTAAACTTAGTAAATTAAATAATGTGACTTGTTTTTCAATCAGTTGTCTTATGTATATACGCTCTCTTCATACAAGTTTGCCAAAGAGCTTGAATGGGCTGTTTTCGTCAACCCAAGTAAAACAAACCCAATTAAGCCCAGTCTGAATTGTTGGGTCCAAAGTGATCCAGGCCCAATTTCTTAAGGCTTATTCAAAAAAGGGAAATTGTAGAAATTGTCTAGTTTTTATAAAATTATTTAAGGAAAGTGTAGTTTGTTTTAATTTTTTTTTTCTTTCTTGAAACCAATTTTAAATAAATAAATAAAGGAATGAAAGATAATAATTTCATATTTAAAATGGCCCATTTAGTTTCGATTTTTTTTCAAACAATTATTATATCAACCATGAACCATTGATTTGAGAAATAAACTATCAACTATCAACTTTTAAATTTGGTTAATAGATTATTTCCTTAGATATATTGTCAAAATATCTCTTAACAAATATTCAAATCAAATCCAAAATATCTAAATTTTATTATCATTTTATTTATCAGATTATCAGATTACACTACAAATAATCCTACGCGTACGTATTTTTCCACATTCCTAAGTTTTAACATAGATATGACAAAACCAAAATTTGAACAACTAAAAAAAAATGAAGCAAAGAGTTGTAAAATCTGCAACCTTCTTGTGTTACATGTCTGTGGTGGTGTTGAACTGGAAATTTATTTAAACAATACATATTAATTGTAATCAAACCCAATTTAAAAAAGCGTTGTATACAACCTATTAAAATTAATATTTAATCCTAAAAATGAATTATCTTTAATTTATATAAAGCACTAAAAGAATGATAATAAAAATGAGTAGTATAAGATGTATCTTTTTTTTTTGAATGGGTGTATAAGATATATCTTTTTAATAGCAATCGTTATATTATTTAAAATAATGGTCATCCTTTTTTTTTCTTTTTTTTAGAATCAAATAATGGTCATGTTATCTTTATAATTTACTTATTTCATAAATGTATAAAATTATTATAATTTATTATAAGTAATGGGAGTAGGAAACCACAAACTATATTTAAATTATATTGAGCCATAAGAATGAAGCAGTAATCATAAATTAAATTACCCCCAAATAAAATAAATATGTTTAAATTAATTTATAAGTTATAACAATTTGAAATGTTAATTTTTTTTTTTAAAGCACGTATAAATCTTGCTAGAGATGTCTATTTTTCCCGGGGGCCCGCCCTGTGGAATTCCCAATTAAGCGGGGAACGGGGCCGGGGATGGGGGAGAAAAAATCTCCGTTGGCTAAACGGTGCCGGGGACGGGGATTGTACTCCGATTCCCCGCCCCGATTATTTTATTTAATATATATATATTTTTTTTCAAATAAATATATATTTGTTGATAATATTTTCTATACATATGAATATTTTCTTTGATAAAAAAAAACGGGCAATTTTTCCGGGGACGGAGATTGAATTTTATGGTGGGGACGGGGACGGCAAGCCATTCCCCGGCCCCGCCCCGCCCGTGGACATCTCTAAATCTTGCAGTACATATGAACTAGTTTTGAGCGCCTCATCTTCATTATTTGTATTCCTCAACCTCCATAATATATTTGAGCTGAATCAATGGATTCCAAAACCATCATCCACGAATTCCTCCCCTTCTTAAGAATCTACGCCGACGGCCGCGTGGAAAGACTCCAAATCACCTCCGACACAGTCCCCGCCGGCGCCGACGACCCCAATTCCGGATTCCGATCAAAGGACGTAACGATCAAGGCGGATCCCGCCGTGTCGGCGCGTGTTTTCATCCCCTGCTCCGCCGAGCCGGGACAGAGGCTGCCAGTCCTGGTGTTCGTCCACGGCGGCGCGTTCTGCTTCGGATCGGCTTTCAATTTGATGTTCCACTGCCACGTGGGATCCCTCTCCGTGAAGGCTAACGCCGTCGCCGTCGCCGTCGAGTACCGCCTTGCGCCGGAACACCCCATTCCCGCCTGCTACGACGACTGTTGGGACGCGCTACGGTGGGTCGCGGCCCATGTTAACAGTAATTAAACGTGCCAGCCTTTTTTTCTTTTTTTAGTACATATCGAAGTTGGGGAATAAATTTATCATACTCGTTCGTGTAACGCTGGTATTAAACTAGTATACAACCAAACATTGAATCCGTCCCTTAGTCGTTCAGTTTTTTGGTGGGTTCTTTTCTTTTATCCGTTAATAGTCATTATTACACGCGGACAAATAATGTTAATAGTCATTATTAGTCATAAACTTAAATGCTATGTTTTTTTTAAATATATTAAATGTTATATATATATATATATATATTCCCTTTTAAGTTTATTCTTATTTAAATTTAATTTAATCTATCTTATATAATATATCTATTTTTTATTAAAAAAGTATATGAATATTAACAAATATTTATAAAATAAAAGTTTTTTTAAGTTACTTTTTTTACTTGTTTTCCTTAGATTTTGGATTGGTTTCTAAAAATAATGTAAGAAGTGAATATTTAAGTAAGAAAAAGCATTTGATATGATAGTTGTTATGTATTTAAATTTAAAAAATACACAACAATATTAAGAATCAAATTGTTCACTTTTTTTTTTTTTTAACTGAAAAATCGGAGTTTCGCTTTCTTATATCCGGAGCACGATCGACCCGTCTCTAAACTGTGGCATCGGGATACTTCAAATGATATTATAGTTTTAGCGCTTTCCAATAAACTTGAACTAAAGATCTCTCAATGAATCATGTATTGAAATTTTTAGCCTCGACTGATAGGCTATCCCTTGGGAACAAAATTATTCACTTCTTAAATAGGGGACCAAATTGAAACTAGATATAAAACCTAACTCAAAGTGATTTTTTGAAAAAATACTTAAATAATGAAAGATGAATTTTAGCTATAATAATTGTTAGGGTTGATTTAATCAGCATAAAAAGTTTATTTAGTTATAAACGTAATTTTTTCTTCTTTTTTGTGTGTTATAATTTATTAGTTTATTTTTAGGTTAATTCGATTCTCGAAGTAACAATTTTTTCAACTTAACATAAATTAAGAATAATATAGGTAGGGATGCATTGATAAAACACGCACATATATATAATGACCAGAGGTTTTAGGTTCGAATCTCCTCTATCTCCAATTGTTGTAATCTAAAAAAAAAAACACACACATACATACATATATATATATATATATATATATACATATACATACATATATATATATACATATACATACATATATATATATACATATACATATACATATACATATACATATATATATATATGATGTTTGAAATAATTCATGTTTTAAAAACATATCGATGAGTAATTGACTTAGTTTTTAAAATAAAAATGAAATGTTTGTCATTGAATAATTCAACATAAAAATAAATGGTTTAAATGAAATAATAAATGGTTTTGGTTGAGTTGCTCTTGATAAGATGGGATGGGTGGGTGAAATGGTCAATCCAAACATAAAGAAGATTGTCCAAAAAAAACTCATAATCATGCAGGCCACTAATAATACATTGATTTTGTTTAGGAAAGTTACAGTGAATAGCTCAATTTTAAGAAAATAATTTGAAATCTATTGATAATTAAAAATAATAACCACGTTTCATTCATTCTTTTAAAATTTTATGATTTTCATTACTTTCTATTTTTGTTTTTTAAATATTCGTTTTTACTTCATTTTTTTTTCTGTCTACCATTGGATAGATTTCCATAGTTTGTATTTGATGTTCTAAATGTCAAATTGTTTAAGATCTTGTTAAGATTGAATTGGGTTTTTTTAGAACAAAATTATAATGGCATTTTGTAATAATCATAAGCCTACTAGTTCATTTATTTATTTTTCTAAAAATACGATCACTTTAAAAAGGAGAAAAAAGTTTTTTTCAAGAGAAGAAAAAAAGTAATTGGTATAATTGGGTATAATACAATATTAAATCATATTAATTATTATAAGTACAAATATTTTAGAATTTGTATGCATTTGTAATTGAGTTGTGAGAAGGAGTACAATTTTCCTTTTAAAAAGATTACGTTATTTATTCTTCTTTTTTTTTTAGATTACATGTTATTTATACCTAACATAATCAAATCGCAAGAAATTTATGGAGAAATCTTCTTTATATTAATAAATAAATACATATGTTAAATAACCTCAACTTCTCTAACCTAATAATCATAAGACTATTTGTTGTGTTTATCTTCTTCTTTTTTAAAAAATACGGTGAATTTTAAAAAAATTAACAAAATAATTAATTGATATTAATGAGTATCTTACATACTTTTCTTATAATATTTGTTAATGAATATTTAAATACGGTATCAAAATATTTTAATGATTATGAACATAAATTTTTATTTATTTATCTATTAATACATAATTAGTGTTTTAAGTATTTTGACAAAATTAGAAAAAACAAACAATTATTTGGAGAGATTTATTAGGAGATAATTTAGATGGAAGTTGAAACAAGTCAAAGATTATGGGAGATTTTTATTAAAACGTCCATTTAAAGAGGAAGTGGGTTATCTGTGTCTGTTTGCGTCATTTTTTTTTATTGAAATGCGTTCGTTAGTTTTGCTAAATCATTTAAACTTTTGTTAATTCAAATTGGAGTAATCTTTTGATACTTATTAGTAAATATTTTGTATAAACTTATCATTTATTTGTGAAAATTGTAATGTGTTACATCTTCTAGTACCATAATTTGTCCCTTATTAGTACTAGTAAATATCCATATATTTCTCTTAAAACAATTATTTTTATTTTTAGATCAAAAGAATTGAATAGCAAGCGATCTTTTGGTCAACTCTTACTTTTTATTGTCTCGAAAATACTTTTAAAATTACGTTAAGGAATTAAAAAGGCAGTATACATATAATTAAACATTACTATTTTTTGTCAATAAAAAAAGGGATGGTCCAGAACCATGGTTGAAGGAGCATGCAGATTGCAACCATGTGACCTTAGCCGGGGACAGCGCCATCACGTGGCTGCTCGAGCAGGGTCATCGCCCGACCACTTGGGCGGAGTGAAAGTGTTGGCAATGGCTTTGATTCATGTGTTCTTCGGCGACGGGGGGAGACGACAGGCTGTGGAAACATCTCTGCTCCGAACCCCGAAACCCAGCGCCAGCGCCCGAGGAGCACGGCTGAGAGGGGCATGTGTTTCACTTGATGAAGCCGGAGTGTGAGAATGCTGTTGATTTGATTCATATATTTGGTCTCGTAATAATTTCTGTTTACTAAAGTGTGAAAAATATGTACGTGAATTATTGAGTTATTCTCACTTTTGTTTGACATCATTGTTGAAGTGAATGTATGTTTGAAAACTTGAACGTAATCTTAAAATAATTATGTGGTAATAATAATATTAGGATGCTATTAGTTTTTTTTGTTCACGTCTCTCAATATTGAAGTGAAGTATAAAGTAAATGGGAGCCTAACTAAATTCATTAAAATTTTACGTCTTTGTCATAGAGGTAAAATATATAAAATTGATAGTCTATACCAATATACATAATTGTTTTTAACATTACAATAATTAAGAATAATATTATTCAATTACTACTCTCGTAAATATATCAACATAATTATAATGATATGATGTACGACTAAATAGTAATAAATTGCCTAAATAAACTCATACTCGAATATTGTGAATTTGTTTTAAAAAAAAAGTTATAATTTTATATAATAATAGGTATGTTTTTTTAAAAAAATATGTGATTTTATACTTTTTTTTGTTTGAAACATTAATTTTTTGTATCTAGTACTCAAGTGTCATACTACATCCCATGATAATAAATTCTCTATGGTTCACAAGCTGTTGTAAAAAATTCTCAAAAAAAAAAACAACTGATTTTTAATAGAAAAAAACGATTTAACAATTTTTAAATCACTCAATTATGCTCTAACACCCACAATTTATCTATTTATCTATTTAATTTTTTGATGTTTTAAATTCAAATTTTGTGGACAGTTTGGGAATTTTTGATTTGGTCATCAGAATTGAGATATGGGAGGGGTATTTTGGTAATTGGATTTGCAAGTAGAGTTGTCATACAGACCCATCAAAGTTCTGTCAACAAGAACATCAAAACTAGTCCAAAACTTTGAAATTTACGTACCTCAAAATGTGATGTGACGCAAATTTCGATTATACTTGGCTAAAAAATACAATTAAAAAATAACTAGTAATTATTCTATTAAAGAAGAAAAAAATAAGTGAGTGGTGCGTGTTAATTTCGTTATTTATCAATCAAATTTCAACCCAAAGGTCAGATTTTCTTATTGAAAATTTGTATTTGAATTTTATTTATTTCAAAGTAATAACATTTGTATGTAAGATTTGTACTTATATTCTTCAATTTATAATTAAAAAACTGATATTTTTAAGTTTTTGTATAAAAAAAATATTTTGTATCAATTACGAGAGGATAGGTTTGAAATTTTCCTTGTTGAATTAAAAAAATTATACAATTTTATACAAAAGATAGGAAAAATATTTGTATCATAAGTATCTTTAAATTTTGAAAGTTAAAATAATAATTGTTTTTTTAGTACATAGTGGAGGAAGGAGGACTAACAAACACTACATAGATATGAGAGTTAAATATCGATTATGAGCTCGAACTTGTGATCGTGGAGTTGAAATAGATTAACACCAGACAAGATAACTAACTGCGCCATTGACCCTCAATAGTTAAAATAATATTTTTGAACTACTAAAATGATGAGTAGCATGTTGATTTTATTGTTTAATGTTAATTAAATTCAATACAATGATTACAAGTTTGAACATCGATATTCAATTCTTATTTAACTCTTACTTATTTTGAAAGGTTAACTTTATGTAAATAAATATATTTTTTTATATAATAAGAGGTAGAAGAATTTAAACTGGTAAATTCATAATTATATTTTCGGCTTACATAAATAAATATTAAATTTGAAGTCATTGTCTTTTAGTAAAAGTGAAAATGAATAACTGTCGAATCAAATAATTAATAGCGTCATCCACCAATTCAGATACCATTAAACAATGTAATAAAAGATACTATTAAAAAAAAACAACAGATCTAAAAATAAATTAATTTGTGTAAAAACTTATAAAACCGCGTCAGCAAAGAGCAGGTTCTGTTCGTCATTTCAGTCCTCCTTCTACAGTCTTCCATGGCTTCCGACGAAATCGCACACAACTTCTCCCCAATGCTCATCGCATACAAAGACGGTCGAACCCACCGGCTCATGGGCACCGACCGGACCCCGCCCTCTCTCGACCCCCAAACCGGCGTCGTTTCCAAAGACGCCCTCATCTCCCCTGAACCGGTCTCCGCCCGGATCTACAAACCCAACTCCGCCGCCCCACAAAACCAGAAGCTTCCTCTCCTCATCTACTTCCACGGCGGCGGTTTCTGCGTCGAATCGGCGTTTTCCCCAACCTACCACCACCATCTTAACGCCCTAGTCGCCAAATCCAACATCCTCGCCGTCTCCGTCGATTACCGGTTGGCCCCGGAGCACCCGCTTCCGGCCGCTTATGAAGATTCGTGGGCTGCTCTAAAATGGGTCGCCGCCCATTTCGACGGAACCGGACCGGAGGAGTGGATTAACGAAATCGCGGATTTGGACCGGGTTTATTTCGCCGGAGATAGCGCCGGAGCGAACATCGCCCACCACATGGCCGTGCGGATCGGGGTGGAGGGTTTACCCGGGTTGAATCTGAGGGGGTTGATTTTGGTTCACCCTTGTTTCTGGGGAGGAAAATCGATCGGAGATGAAGATGAGCTGAATCCAATTCATAGAGAGGTGATTGAGAAGTTGTGGTATTTCGCTTGTCCTGCGATTAGCGGGTTGGACGACCCGGTTGTGAACCCGGAATTTGATCAGAAATTGGGGCGGGTTGCGGCGGAGAGAGTGGCGGTGTTTGTGGCGGAGACGGATGCATTGAAGAACAGAGGGTGGTTTTATAGTGAGTGTTTGAAGAAATCGGGATACGGCGGCGCCGTCGAGGTTGTGGAGACGAAGGGTCAAGGCCACGTGTTTCATTTGTTCGATCCCACTTCCGACGCGGCGGCGGAGTTCGTCGGGAAGCTTGCGGACTTCATTAATGGCGGTCCCGGCGAGTGAATCGGAGATGAAAATGATTTCTCCTCCGCCGTATATGGCCGTGGGATTTGAAGGCATTTTAATGTCTTTTATTTTTATTATTATTGTGTGTTCTATATTTTTATAGTTTTTTTTTGGGAGGAGAAATAATAAAGGGTTGGAAAGTGTAATGTAATTCTGTTTTGGTTGTGATTTTAGGCGATGTTTGGTTCTTGGAATCAAAACTCCTTATAATATGTGTATTCTCCGAATGCAGCATTGAAATAGAATAAAATATTGTGTATAGTTAGCTCTATTCTTTTTTCAATATAATTCTAATAAATTATTATAAATATAAATAATAACAGAAAAATTTATGAAATTCTTTTTTTTAGTACAATTTATGAAATTCTTTAAGGGTGTATTTGGAGCATTGGTTTGAACAAGGATTTTGATGAGCGGTGTTTGAGGGGTCGGTTATGTAACAAAAAGTAATATATATCAGGTTTAGATAAACGGGCACGTAAGTTTACATGAACGAGCACGCATGTTTAGGTAACCACCGTTTATAATAAACGGTGAGGCAAACATCGGTTGAGTTATTATAACCAACTCGGCCGTTTACATAAACGGGCCCAAACATATCCTAATTTATTATTATTATAAATTAATAATGTTAATATAATTGCAAGCTTACACAATAATATTGATAATAATAGTAATATTAATAAATATTATTTTTTTAATTCATAATGACAATAATAAGTATTGTTTTTTAAGTCTACGATTATGATTATAAGAATAATTGTTATTCTCAGTTAATTAATAACAATTTACATTTAAATTAACATATTTGTAAATAAATTCATTAAAATAGTTGAAAAAAATATTGTGTTAAAATAATATTTTGGTCTCTCAACTTTCATCTTTGTTTTATTTTGGTCGACTTTTAAATGTCTAATTTTAGTCGTTCAAAAATTGAATATTGAATAAAAATTAAAGTCAAGAGAATAAAATTGGACACTTGAAACCTCAGGTACCAAAACATAACAATAATGATAGTTGAGGAATCAAAATTAGACATTTAAAAGTTGAGGGATCAAAATGAAACAAATATGTAAGTCGAGAGACCAAAATGATATAAGAAATACTGGTGATATTCTTTTATTGTTATTTAATTTCTTACATCTTTGTTGTTATTTTTAAAAAGTAAATCACGTGATAGCAAGATAGAATGACACAATTAAACAAGTAATTAAAAATATAAGTAATTTTCTTCAAGATTAATAATATGAATGACAAAAATGGTGGTTGAGGAGTTCTTAAATAATATTATCAACAATTGTAAAACAATCTATAAAATTATTTAGTAAAAATATATTTTTCAATATATATAATAAAAACAAACGAGGTTATAATAAAATATATCAACCAATAAAAGTCATAAATTAAAAAGGAATAAATCATTTAGTTATTTAAAAAATATTTACTTAGGAGGTAAAATAGATGATGCTAAAACGAATAAAAATCTATAAATTGGAATGAAGGAATATAAGAAAAAAGTTGAAAGATAAATAATAATGAAAAAAATAAAAAGACATAACACAAATTTATTATATTTTGTAACTCACATAAAAACTAAGTGAAAAAATGTCATAAAAAATTTGGATGAAAATCATGTTTAAATATGATGAACGTTTAGACTAAACTGGTAACTTGAGTACACCTAGGGAATGTCATTTTTGGGAGTTTTTCATTCCTTTTCTTTCAAAATAAAAAATAAACTTTTTGATTTGAAATATATTATGGACATAGCAAATAAATTATGGCCAGATTTAATGTGGGGTCTTTTTTTTATATATATATATAAATATATATTAATAATATAAGTATGATTTGGTTCCAGGATATATCAATTCCTTCTTTGAGACATGCATAGTTTTTATTAATTATTCCTTTTGTCTACTTTTAAATAAATTTCATTTATAAGTATTCAATAATATTTAACCATTAATTTTTAATAATTACTTTTTTAACAATTCATTTTAAATATATTCAACCAAGAATTTATCTCTATTTTTTCTATACATATACAAAAAAAATCATTCAAACTAATTTTTTATTATAATTCTCAACTTTTAACTATTTAAAATAACTCGTAAATATAATTTATAAGTTAAATCTTCCTAAATATGGTAAACAAACACCATCTGACTGGTCATTCACAACATTATTGTTCTTATTATATTGTATTATATTGTTTTTTGTTTTCTACGAATCTCATAAGCCACGTGTGATTATTGACACCATGTTTAGGTTTTTAATTTTTTTTTGTTTTTAAGAAATATGAATTTTAGTCAATGAGATTTAATTTAAAAACTCATTAATCATGCAACTGGAATTTTGCTGTACGCTGACTTCAATTTGAGGTATAGTATGCTCATACTTTTGTTTTAAAAGAGGTTGATTATTATTATTTTTTTTTTCAAATAAAAGATGTTGAATTTTTAGATTAATAGTGGATCATTCCTTTTGATATTTTAGATGACTAAAATATATTCGTTCAATTCAATTTTATATGAAGAGCTAAATGTATAAATATTTTTTTAAAATAGTGAATATATTGGTTTTTTTTAAGCATTGGTATTGAGATTTGATCAAACCAATTTACATATCAAATATGAAGTAAAAGTAAAAATTAATATTGAGAAAAGTACTTGTTATAAGATTATTCATAATTTTTTTTTGATAGGCATAATTAAGAAAATAATCCAATTTTCATTAAAAGGAAAACAAAAAATTGGTCCAAAACCAAAAGTAATAAAATAAGATTGGATCATATTTGTCTTTCTTTCCTTTTTTTTTTTATTGAATATTAGTTCAGATCTTATTTGATAAGGAAATGGAGGATATTAGTTAATTGTGGTTTGACATAAAATTAACAAAAATCAAATTAAAACTACATGTATCGTCTAACCTATCACCGAACGCGAAGGATGAAAGAAATAGGGCATTTTAATCCCATAAAATATATAAAAAAATACCAAACTACTCAAATTGAGAAAATAATTATAAATACGATGATGTCTTTTTATAAATATAATAATTAGCATTAATATGTATTATCACCGATTTCATTATGTTATTAAAAGAGTATTATTGACTATGAACAAATATTATTATTATTATTTTGAAACAGGATTAACCTAATGTCACAAGTAGGAATGTCCATTTTTTCCGCGGAACTCGCTCTTAATGGAGTGGGGAACGAAGCTGGAGAAAAGATTCATGTTATAATCTATTTTTTTTGTTCAACAAATATATAAAAAATGAAAAAGGAACAAAAATAAATTGAAAAAAAAAGAATCCCAGCGGGGAACCTAATCCCCGCCGGTGGCCCGCAGGAAATCCCGGTCTCGATCACCGAGAAAAAAAAAACGAGATTTTTTTTTGGAAATTGGGGTTGAGTTTTATGTCGAGGACGAGAAAGGCATTCGCCCCGTCTCGTGGACATTTCTAGTCACGAGTGAGTCTAGCAATTGGACCTTGAGGGTAATATAGCCTCTAAACCGGAACCGCAGAAACAAATATTTTAAAATTGAAGTAGCTTTTGTAATTAGTTGGTGTGAAATATGAGTGAATGCAATTTTTCCTAAAATATAATAAAAAGGGAGGGGTTGAAAAAAATTGGGGGTAACTAAAACGAAAAGGGGAGAAAGAAAGCGTAAAATGTACAGCACAGAGTGGGAGAGAAGGCGAAATCAACGAACCTCATCGTTGATTTGATTCTTCAGCGAAAGGAAATAGAAAGTTGAAAATGGCGACGGAGGCGGTGCTGTATTCCCAGAGCGACGGCGGAGCTGTGGGGTGGGGGTGGTCGATCTGCGAGGGAGTGGTGGCGCTGGGCTCGCTCTGCCTTCTCGGATGGGCGGGCCTGTGGTTCTTGAATCGCCGCCTCTACAAGGAGTACGAAGAGAAGCAAGTCCTCGTTCAAATCATCTTCAGCGTCGTCTTCGCCTTCTCCTGTAACCTACTTCAGCTCGTTCTCTTCGAGATCATCCCTCTTCTCTCCAAAGAGTGAGTTCCATTTCTCCATCTTTGCTCACTTCCGAACTTGCTTTCAATTGTTTGGTTTTTCGATCTGTTTGTTGTTTACTGGGAGGAGTGATCTTGAGGTGGTCTTCGAGTTCGTTTTTGTTGTGGGGTAGTGGGAAAAAGGAAGGAGGTAGATGGGGTTTAGGGAGAGTAGCTAAAAATCTATGGCAGCTCATTGCAATTTTTAGATGAAATGACCCCTAAATTCAACTGGAATTTTTCACAAGGCACACAACCCACACTCTTAACATGGGTGTTGAAACCACTAATTAACCCAAAAGCTTGACCTGACGGGTTGTGGTAATATTCACCATTTTTTTTGTTTTTTTCCCTTTTGTGAGTGTCCGAATCAGCTTATGTCCACCACTATCGGGCTATTTCATGGTAAAACTGCCTGTCCATACTACGTTTGGTTGTCAAAGAAACCCAATGAAATTAATTCCTTGGTATTCTCCATTGGGAAGAGCGTTGAAGTGATTTTATGGTTCAAGTCTTTCACTTCTCTTCCTTAGTTACTACTTACTTGTTTGCTATTGGCATTGTTTCCTATAATGCGCGTCTTTTGTAACTATTTCACACATCAATGAAATATTTTGTTTCCTATGAAAAAAAAGAAACTTCCTTTAATCCTTGGTACACTTGCCACAGGATGTTCATTCTTCTTGTGCTTTTTTTTTAGATTGAAAACGAAAAAAAATTCATTATTAAATGGAAGTGTTACAATTCGAATTCAAGAGCAAGTGCATTTTCACGTAGCGGCAAATAAAAGTGAAGTAGCGTGGGATTTAGTTAAGATGGCAGGTTGTTTAGTATGATTTAGAGCTACATTTTTTTAAAATGTTTTTATTTTGCAAGGCTCAAAAAGTCTTAGAAGAAGTAACCTCATTGTCTGTCATCTAAAGTAGGAAGAAGTAAGCCAGTAGAAAGATGCCGCTTCTTTAAAACTAGATACATTCTTATTTCTGCATTTCGAAATACAAGAGATTTGTTTTCTTGTTTAGGAAATTCCTTGCAAACTAGCTTTCCATGAAGAGTTGACACTAAATGTTTCTATCACACTAATGGAATACTGTATAGTCTCTCTTTTATATAAGTGGCATTCTTCTAAACTGATTTTTATCACACATATAAAAGTTTGATCGAAGAAATTAAGAAGTTAATACCTGTAACATACTTTCAATAATGGTCCTCAATCAAACTGCAAATCTTCCATATTTAGAGGTTCCTTAAAAAGAACTGTTGCTCCATTCTTGAATCATGAATATCCAAAATAATGCTCTATTCAGAAATAAGAATCTTGTGATATCCCAAACTTCCATCTATATGCCTTCACTTGACTGTTGATATTATGGACAACAAAAGTATGTTTACCCTTATTTTTCATGGTTGAATTGTTGCCGATTGACGGTTTCTCGGTCAAATCTCTCATTGGTGACCTCGCCACTTGTAATACTGAGGGAAGCCAAATTTTTTTGATGCGATATGGAAGGATAAATTCCCCAAAAAGATTAAATTCTATCTTTGGGAATTGCTCCATAGAGCCATTAATACGAATGACAAGCTACAAAGAAGATTGCCTCATCTAAGCATTTCCCCACAATGGTGCCCTATATGCCATAAAGACGCTGAATCACAAGCACACTTATTTTTAAATTGTTCATTTGCAACAGCCTTTTGGGACCACATCCGATCTGTTTTCCAGTGGAGCTTCCCATTGCCCCATAACCCTTCTGCAATGCTCCAGTTTGTTCTCATTGGTCATCCTTTCAAGGAAATTAAGAAACTCCTTTGGGAAAACTTCATCAGGGCTTTTTGTTGGCGGGTTTGGAAGGAAAGAAATAGGCGTATTTTTCATGATAAATCTTCCTCCTTTCATAGTTTTATGGATAGCATCACTAGCTTGGTTGTATTTTGGATTAAACAGTCCCCCCTAGTTTATAATTATAGTTATGATTCCCTTCTAAGAAGTTGGAGATCTCTTTTGTAATTTATAGGGGCTACTTCTCCCTTGTAATTTCATATCTATAATGAAATTGTTTCTTTACCAAAAAAGAATTGTTGCCGATTATCATACTGTAGGTGACTAATCTTGGTTTGTTTTAATTGCTGCAGGGCAAGATGGATGAACTGGAAGGTGGATTTGTTCTGTTTGATACTCTTACTGGTTTTCATGTTGCCTTATTATCATTGTTACTTGATGCTTTGCAATAGTGGTATGCTTCTTCCCTGCCAGTCTAATAAACAAGTGTTATCCTTTTACTTTCTTTAAAATTATTTTATTTTTATATATATTTTGTGAATAATAAATCAATCGAATGATTAGTGGAAATGTCTCTTATAATAAAAAAGTTGCACATGTGAGGTAAGTTTTATGTGTTATTTAAAATTCTAACTCTACTCAATAATTGAACAGAATAAAAATACGAATAAGCATGTTGGAAGGTTTAAAGGTTGAATTTGAAGCTTTCATTTTTTTAAATAGTGTTTTGTTTCAATCACAAGTGAAATTACAAATTTTCTTTAGAACACAACTCACCATAATTTCAAGATTGAATTCAACCCTTAATCACTTCAACCCAAAAAACAACCATTCACTTAACCTTCCTCTAAATTGAAGATACACATTTATTTCCGACTCTCAAAGTCATAAACCATAACTAATTGGACATTTTAGTCCCCAAGGGGCGGCCTTGTTGGTAGAGACTTGGGTTTTCCAAGGTGTGCTCTCTTGGAGGTCACAGGTTCAAAACGCACGAGTGAGTTTAGTTATAAAATCTCACGTTGTCTCGTGGGTCCTGGCCTTGGAGCTGGCGCAGGTTCGCTTGGATATGTAATGGGGGGAAGCTTCAATTCCTGGTTATCAAAAAATCTAATTGGACATTTAAGAAAGACTTCTAAGATGACTTGACAGTTCTTACTTCTTGTTTGCACTTAGCCTGCAGCCTGACGTTTTCAAAGATGTTAATTTTATTTGAATGTCATCCACGTCAGATTTCAAAGGCAAATCAACTAAATATGGATTTTTTGCACCATAGCCATTCCCTGTAAAAATAGTTTAGAGAATCATTGGACTTTATCTGTGGTTACCTTCATATGTATTGTTTTGCGAATTTTATTTTACAATGAACAATTGTCTTTCTCCGCTTTATTTCTTGATGGGAAGACACGGCACCATTGATATACCTAATTTTCTGTTTCATGAGGTAGTTTGACTGTATGTGGCCTCCAAATTCATTTATTGGAGCTAAATTTCACAACTTTGAGACCAAAACTTGACATATCCTTAAAAACTTATATTCAGCAATACATGCCGATTGCGGGCTCATGGTTAAACTAAGATCACCGTTTTGGGTACATTATTCTTGCATTTGTGTACATGCCTTCGGTTTATGGCACAGTATTACCTCAAGCTGACTTTGCCTTTAATTTCAATAAAGTTCATCAATGGCCGTGCTTAGTTTGAGACTATCTAAAAGTATCTCTTATAGCTAACCTTTTTTCTTCTTTAAAATAATATTTTCATTGTAGAGAACGTTTTCAGTAATGGTGATAATTTTTTTTGTTCTTGATTTGTTTATGCAATGCTAAAACATTTGTTGCAGGTATTAGGAAGGAGCGAGCTGCTCTTGGAGCCACAATATTCTTACTGGCTTTTCTTTATGCTTTTTGGCGAATGGGCATTCATTTTCCAATGCCTTCTCCTGATAGAGGTTGCCAACTATGTTTTGAATTTATTGTTTCACTTTGCTGCCGTCCCGAATATTTTCATTTTGTTTCTGTATGCAAACCTTTTTTGGCATTCATTTGGGCTTATTCTTTTGGATTGGAGCTCTTGTTGGTAGAACCAGCCTTTATGGCTCTTCTTTCAAGCTGACTTTTTTGTATGCCCCTCTTGTTTTCTTTCGTATTTTTGACTTTTTTGGGCTGTCCAACTCCATTGCTTCCTTCGTCATCAAATATTTGGAACTTTTTGCTTAAGTTACTTATATTTGCTCTCAAGCATTTTGTAATATTCTACTTTTGATAATAATAAATTTTGGGTGGAGTTTTTGTATAGTTTTGTATAAGGTTTTTTAGTATTCTTATAATAGAAAGCATTCTCTCTCCACATATTTGAATCGTAAAATAAAATGCTCGATCTCTCCTCCCTCGAGCGTTGCACATTTGACGCTGGGAGGGGAGGGTAACCCTTATGCATTCTCATTCTCCACTGCCAAGTCTTCGCCGCACACTTCTTTACACCATCACGTGCACCGTTCTCCATCGGCAAGTCTCTGCTGCACGCACCATCTCCCCCATTTACAACCTTTCAGAACTTTCTCCTAGGTGCACCTTTTTCAACACGCTCGCATTTGTACACTCTTTCTCCTCCATGCACCCTTGGATAAATCTTTCTTCACTCCACAACATCGTCGCTTAAGCTAAATTGTAGTCCAAAACTATTGTTGACTTGCATTGTTGGATATGGCTCTATGAAGGTTTTCAGATTTGAACCCACGATCTGCATTTGTGTTTTTCCCACCAAGATTTTGACCCACCCCCCACATCGCCCGTTTTTCTTGTATCATTCAAATTTGGACCACAGTACTCTTCTCGCGACCATTTAACAAGAGCTTTTTCTCAGCATTGACGTTTCATGTAACAACGATCTCTTCTCTTCTCTCCAACTTCTCTTTTCTGCTTTTCGTCGATCTGCACTGTAACACATGTAACTCCTCAAATTTCTCATTTTGTGACCATTGTCTCCTCATTTTCTCTAGCTTTTCTACACTCACTGTCGAGATCTACAACACACATCGGTTGTTGGGTGCTACTCCTCCCATTTCGTCTTACAACCTCTGTAGAGACCAAGACTATGTTGATGGCAATGTACTCTCCCCCGACCATTGGCAGTTCCGTTAATCTTTATCTTTGTTGTGCATGAGAAATGTTATGTACTCCAATGGGAAAATACAAGGCCCATCATACGAGGTATCAACACATCCATTGATGACTTTTGTCATCCAAAGAGGGTTATGGCTGAAAAAAGGTGGATCTTTGGATTTATCTTCATCAGCAAACACACTCTCTTCATCCTTTTTGCACTTCATCTGTTTTATTTATACGTTTATTGCTAAGCTATGTATCAACATCCACCTTGTTTCTCTCCATTTTAACTTTCTTAGGATGTTTCAATAGGTTTATGTAACACTTTCATGAATGAATGAAATTGTTTTTGTTTCCAATAAAAAATGTACATTTTTTGTTTTATTGAATACTTTAACTTGTTTTTGATGTTTGTTTGTAACTTTTCACATACCAAAGAAAATACTATTTCAAAATTAAAGAGAAATAATATATGCTCTGCAGGCTTCTTTACCATGCCTCAATTGGTCAGCAGAATAGGGGTGATTGGTGTCACTGTGATGGCTGTGTTATCGGGCTTTGGAGCTGTAAATTTGCCTTACAGTTATTTGTCTCTCTTCATCAGGTACATGTTACTTGTTCTTTTTGACGTAACATTTGTGTTGGATTTTCAGTTCAATTTTTTTCTTTGAATAATGTTTTGTATACGCTAATTCTCACGTATCACCACTTAAAATATTGGAAATTGAAACGTGAGATCTTTGTGGTTAGTTGTTATTCATTTTTTTATAAAATTTCCTAGAGTGTTCGAGCCAGTGCACCTCGATCCTCGACTAATCTCACGAGGCAGTCGCATGATTCTACTACATTTGGTTGTCAAGGAAATCAGTTGAACATTAATGCCAAGGTAGATGACCATCATAGATTGAACCCATTCTTTATTAGTTCCCCTAGATCCTTTTGACCACTAGGTCAATTTATGATGGTTGATGTTATTTATTTTGAGATGAAAGGTTTTAAGTTTGATGGGAATGATGGGGAATCCTTCATTACCTTGTTCAATTAGTAGCTGCAGAAACTGAACTGCAACTATTATAGGAGTTTGAGTGAAACTTCAGTTTGCCTTATTCCTAAGAAGGAAAAGGTCACAAAGTTCAAGGACTTTAGACCTATTAGTTTGACGACCAATTTACATAAGATTTGGTGTTGCATTCTCTGTAGAAGGGATGTGGAAGATCTGGATCACGTTCTTTTGGTAGTGCAACATGGCTTTATTGTTTTAATTCTATTTATGGTCTATATATAATATTTAATTATGTATTAATTCGTTCCCCTTGCTTCACTCGGGCTTCGCCTTTTTGTCACCTCTCGCCTTGAGGCAATCAAGGTGAGTGTCGCCTTGTGCTTTGAAAACACTGATAGTAAAACAATTTTGTAATTATTCTTCAAGCTAGGTTATTTTGGATTGAGACCATTATGATAGGTTTTTCCCTTTTTTAAGGGCTTTTATTTATTTTGTATGCCCTTGTATCCTTTCATTTTTTATCTCAATGAAAGTTCGGTCTTTTATAAAAAAAAAGATTTGTAGAGCGTTCAACAGGACGATAGGGTTTTTGAGAAGGGGGAGTGGTGTTTAATGAGGTGGTGAGGTTTAATGCCTCATTGTGTGTGTTGATTGTTATGCTCAAGTCAACCAATGTCCCGATTCTCTTCTTCCTTTGCCTTTTCTCTCCGGCCAGAGTTCTTCACACCGAGGATGTTATTGCAGCAAAAATTTCGGTAGAAACAAACCAACTTCTTCTTCATAAAGGGTTGGGCTTTTGCCTCCTTGAGCTCTGACACCACATGCAACGATAACTTGTTGGATTAGAAAGGGTCGTGCTTGGTGGATATGACCTGAAACGTCGTGTTTGAATGAATTCAAGAAACAATAGAGGGAAAAGTTCGATTTTTCTGTTGAGGTAAGTTAGGGTTTAGTGTTTCCTGGCTGATATTGAAATGGAGGAGCTCTGTTTGTTTGTTGAGTTGTTTGTTTCTGTGCAAACATTTATCTTTTTTCCGGCCTCTGCTCCAATCAAACTATACAATTAGATTCCACATGAAATTCCCATTTCCGTTGCATTTAGTTTACTTTTTTTTTTGGTTACAAGCTTGAGATATCATGATAGACCTCCATTTAAAGTTTGAATGCAAACTTAGGGGATAGGAAGGTTAGTTTTTTATAACTAATCTGTTGATTAGTTGGATAGATGGAGCGGTTAGTCAGTTATAACTTCCATACTCTATATAAGCAGTACCTCGGGTCTATTATTGGCACTGAGTACTTGTAATCCTTTAAGGAAGAATTGAAGGAAGAGGAAGTTCTTTTAATTGTCTTGTGTCGATGTGTTGAATAATCTATTAGGTTCCAAATTACAATTACATTATATTAAAATATAGAAATAGGAATAGAAGATAAGCCAAGTTGTTGATAGGAACTTGGAACCTTCCACTTTAGAGAATACTCTCTTGAGCTCAAATGACTTCACTCAATTAAAAAATAACAGTTCAACTACCTATCCCTTCCTATTTATAACCATATGATCTATCTAACTCTCTAACAAACTGCCGAAATATCGTCCATATTATTCCTAATTCCTCTTATGATCAATTATATCATTATCGGCCCCTAAAACAATGCGTAGAACTTCTCCCGGTGCTTGGCCTAAGGACGGGTGCGGTTACCCTCGTTTAAAAAAAACAATATGTAGAAGTCGAATCGAATGTAAAGTATATGCCTAGACCAATTGAGCTATGCTCAAGTTACTTTTTTTTTATCTCTCTAAATTACAATATAAATAGTCTTTCCCTTTTCTTTCGTCTCCCTTGATAAGAATTAAGAATATGATACCATAAAAGACCGTGTAAAAAAAGTGTAAAAAAATTATAATATCCACTTAAATTTTTTGGTTTTTTTTCTTTGCATGATTTTTTCGGTTAGTACAGAACATATCATACATTCACATTTTTACAATATAATTTATTTTTCAATAATATTGATAACCTTTCAGGTTAGATATGATATAGCCAACTTGAGCATAGCTCAATTGATTGATGCATGTACCTTGACTTGTGACTTGTGATTATCTTGGATTGAAGTCCTTTCTTCTAGTTTGTTTTTGGACTTCCTTTTGTTGGGCTTGTTTATTGTATGCCTTCATATTTTCTTTCATTTTTCTCAATGGAAGCACGTATTCTTTTTTTTTTTTTTTTTAAATCTAGCATGTTGTTTTAGTTTTTGAGTCAAATTAGCACTATCTTCATAATCAAGGCTAGAGTTTGCATTTCTCATTGTGCATGTGGTTATTTTAAAATTTGTAGAGAGATTGAGGAAATGGAAATTAAGTCCTTGGAAAGACAACTAATGCAGTCCATCGAAACTTGTGTTTCAAAGAAAAAGAAAATTATTCTTTCACAGATGGAGATGGAGCGGGTTCTTGGCTCAGAGGAGGTAATTTAGTATTAGTTCTATTTGCTGGTTAAGTCTTTAATTTATGATATATGAAGGTATTGCTATTTACTTTTCATGTTGAATATATAATTTTGTCCGTGATGTAATGTCATTTTTCAATTTTATCCTACAAGTTTTAGGTTTTGAGTTTTAAGTTTTTCAACCTAGTTCTTATTAACGTTAAGAAATGATGGCGTGAAATGTAAGCTTATTCTTCGATATTTAAACTAATTTCAATGAGGTGGTTAGTTGTCAACATAACAATATTTGTGTAATTATTCGCAAGGTCTTACATTTTGGATTGAAGACGTTTTTTAATAGTTTGGCTGGGATCTTTTTCTTTTCCCTCGTATTTCTTAAGGGAACTTACCGTTCCAAAGAACGTCATAGTATTTTAATTTTCTTTATTTTCTACCTTAGTAATATATTTCGAGTTGGGTAAATGTTTGCATGTGAAAATATGTGGAGTGTGTTGGTGTTTGCCTTTTGGACGTGTCCAATTCACTAAAATAAAGCTCGAGATATTTCCAACTCAGATTGGAAAATGTAATTTGGTGTCATATTGTTAGTTATAACACCGTGAATGAATTTGAATGCTTATTTATTGACTGTAAGAATTATGAAAAAAAAACTTGACACATACATGTTTTGATATTTAATAGCATCACCAAATCTTAATGGATGAATGTTACAGAATTCCAAGTCTAGATCTTTCTTTAAGCGGCTAGTTGGTACTGTTGTTCGATCAGTACAAGAGGACCAAAAGGAGCAAGGTTAGTTGTTTTTATTCATCCTTTTAAAATTACTTTTTTCATTTTCTTTCTTTTAATTTTGCTTACTTTTCCACCCCTAAAAAATTTTCTTGTTTTTCCCAAATTGTTCGTTTCCTCTTTCAATTTCTGGCAGCATCTGTCTAATGGTTTTTTTTTTTTCTTCTTCTTCATCTTTTACCTTTGTTCTCTTTTCCTTGGTAAAATATGTTTCTGGCTATAACTCATTAAAGGGATTTATAAATTGAACTCTGACAAAAGGACGTGAACGAAGTGTTATGATTTTCAGGAATTTGTTCTTTTTCCCAAGATATTGAATGATTATTCTTGTAGTTTTATTCTCTCTCTCTCTTTTTTTTTCATTTTTTCTTTGTTCTTTCTTTCTTTTATTTTTGGCAATTTTCCGGGATCTATGAAGATATTAAGAACATGGAAGCAGAAGTACAAGCTTTGGAGGAGCTATCAAAGCAGCTATTTCTGGAAATCTACGAACTTCGTCAAGCTAAGGTTTGTGCTGTACTGTTGCACGAATGTAGAAATTCCTAGCATAATTGCTACGTTACTTTATCCATCATCATTTATAAGTGCCTAAGTGTGCTCCCTTCAATTTGGAAAGTTTGGCTTTCAATGTTGATCAACCTAGTATGCCGCATTAACAATAGTTTTTCGAACCATTTACTGATTCATATATTGCTCAGTACATCATTTTCTAGGTGAGAAACTAGAAAGTACTTCACAGTTCTTCTGACTTGGCAGGAAGCGGCAGCGTATTCGCGTACCTGGAGAGGTCACATGCAAAATCTACTCGGCTATGCATGTTCAGTCTACTGTGTGTATAAAATGATTAAGGTTTGTTTATCTGTATAAAATAATGGTCTTTTATTGTTATAACTTATCACTTGTTGCTTCCGAAGTAATGTTTAATAACTCCAAGTTGTTTCCCTCCAAATTTCTAGTATAACTATGTACATTTTTTTTATACTATACTGTTCTGTATCATTTTAATATTGGTCTTTTATTGTTATAACTTATCGTTTGTTAATAATTCCAAGGTGTTACCCTCCAAATTTCTAGTATAACATATCGTCATCAAGGAATTTGATTCATTTGTTTTTTTTTTATTTTTTGCAGTCTTTGCAAAGTGTTGTTTTCAAGGAGGTATTGTCATAATTCCCTATATTTAAAATTAAAATTTTCATGTAGATGCCCTAAGGGATTCTAATGTTCTTAGACTCAGAACCAGGTCTTAGAATGTTCAATTCATATTCTACCTACTCGATCTCTTACATTTCTTACCAATATTCAAATATATAGGCTGGTTCAGTTGATCCTGTGACGAGAACAATTAGCATATTCTTTCAATTCTTTGACATCGGGATCAATGCTGCATTATTGTCTCAGGTAATTTTTTACCACTGTTTATTGCCAATTAGCTTCTCCCACCCAAAATCATGTACGGCTCTAACCATATTGGAAATGATTAACTTCTATCAAGATGTCAACATTCAATCGTCCATATTGTTTGTTCAAAGTTTGAAATATTATCATTGGCAATCTGGCAGTTTCCAAGTGATTTTCCACTGACAATCTCAATGAGTAAACCATGGGCTGTTCAGTTTTTTTATTCGTCCACAGATTTATATTCTACATTTGATCTTATGTCTTTGCATGCTATGTGTCTTTATTTGTTTAAGTGAAGAGAGAATTTCTTCTTATCATGTGGAGTTGTGATTTCTCAGTCAGTCTGGGCATCATTATTTTAGGTATTTAGTTTCAGCTTTGGTAGCCCTCAGAGTTGCACGGAGGCATTTGAGGAGCTTTTTCTTATCTGCACTTTTGGGATAAAAGGCAATTTTTATGGCAGACTAGGGAGTGTGCTATTTTGTGAGACTTTAGAGTGAGAGGAACAACATGATTGTCAGAGGGTGCATTGACGATATTTGATCCATTGTTAGATTTTATGTTTCTCTTTGAGCCTCAGTTTCTAGATGTTTTTTTTGTAACATTTTGCTTGGTCTTATTTTCTTGACTGGAGCCACTTGTTGTAATCTGGCTCCTTTTTGGGGACTTTTCTTTTGTTGTATGGTCGTTGTTTCTGAATGAGAGTCAAATTTTTCATTAAAAAAATAACAATAAAGAAATAAAATATGTATATGTACCAGAAAAGAAATAGTCAATGATTTAATTTTTTTTAATTGCAGTTTCTAACCAATATAGATAAGAATTTTTTGTTTCTGTTCACCTTGCTTTTTCTGACATTTCTTTCTATTTCTTCTGTAGTATATATCCCTACTGTTTATCGGCATGTTGGTAGTAATATCTGTACGAGGTTTCTTGACCAATCTAATGAAGGTATAACCTTTTGGCCTTTATTTTAATTGCTCGTTTTTAGGGATTATTAGAATGCACGTTTTCCCTTGTCTTTTTCTTTATGCCACTGATGCAAATTAACTGAGGGATGTTCCAACAATATGTTGCTACTTCCTTATTTTGCCCAAGGAACACATGTTGCAAAATAAGTTGAGGGCATTTTCTCTTGTAAGTTGTCCATATTTGCTACATTCATATCATTTGGATCTAAGTGTACATTCTTTTTTCCTTTCGGGGCATGTCTGTATGACCAAGCGCAACCATGAGGGATTTTTATTTATTTATTTTTTCCGGAACATAATTCAATAACTTTGCAATTTTATTTCTACTCGTTAACTTATTGTTTGAAATACCAGCTTACTTTTTTTCCCCCTTTTTTTGGTTGCTGGCATAGTTCTTTTTTGCAGTTTCTAGAGTCGGGAGTGGATCTTCGAGCAATGTTGTTCTTTTTCTCTCTGAAATTATGGGAATGTATTTTGTCTCCTCTATCCTTTTGATAAGAAAAAGCCTGGCAACAGAGTATAGGTAAGAAATTATGTTTATATTCAAGTTGGGTTTTTAGGATACTGTATCGAGTGTTCGTGGTGTGGATGAGGAACACTTGCACTAAAAACAATTTTTTAAAGAAAATGGGATATGAAATCCAATTCTATTCTCGATGCATGTGGGGTCGCAGAAGAGGAAAAAAAGAAGATTGTTTTCACTTCTGAAGTTGAGCTAGAAATATTTACGATTTTCTGGAGTTGGTAGACCTTGTAGCTCCTCTAGGTTATCTAAAAAATGTCAAAGTATTATGGATTGGCCTAATGTTAAGAGTCTTGAAAAATTAAGAGGTGATATGTTCAATCCATGGCAATCACCTACTATGAATTAACTTCCTACGAATTTCTTGGTAATCAAATGAAGTAGAGTCAGGTGGTTGTTCCGTGAAAATAGTCAAGGTGTAAGTAAGCTAATCCGGACATTCACGGATATAAAAAAAAGTTGAAAGCATGTTATTAATCACCTGTTTTATTTTTAAATGCTAATTGGAGATTTTTTTTGTAATCTATTTGCCTTCCACCTTTAATGAATAGCTGGCAATATATATTGATCTATTGCTGATGGGCCTTTTTCTTTGTTAATGTTCGAACTCCCTCAGGTTGATCATAACGGATGTATTAGGGGGAGATATTCAGTTTGACTTTTATCACCGATGGTTTGATGCGATCTTTGTGGCCAGTGCATTTCTTTCTCTACTCTTGCTTTCTGCACATTATACATCACGGCAGGTTGACAAACACCCAATAGATTAACTCAAATAAGGTATGTGCACGATTATTCCGTATCCTTTTTTTTTTTAGAAACGAGTCAAGAGTTTCAAACGGTAGAGGAAGTGAATAATACAAAGAAATAAAATTAGAAAAGGAAAATAAAAGCATCCCCATTTAAACAAATATCTTGCAAAGAAAAATCAATGAAATAGTTATTAGAAAGAGAGCACCAGAGAGAAGGTTTGAGATGGCTTTACTCCAAACGATCTAACCAAGAGTGATATTTATCTTGAAAGATCCGTAGTTCTTTTTTTCTTCTGACCATAGTTCTGAAATCAATAATTTAAACTAAAGCACGCGAGAACAAGTATTATGAGTGTTCCAAGATCTTTTTTTTTCTCTTCAGAATGGGATCATTAACACGAGTCTCAATGAAACATATGTATGTTTGATACCAAAGAAGGTGGATGCTCGCTTTGTAGCCAACTACCAATTCATTTGTCTCATAACCAGTCTATATATGCTTGTGTTCTCTCTGAGCATCTTAAAACAGTTCTCCCTTCCATGATCTCTGACTACTGTACAACCTTTTTCGAGGGCCGTCAAATCCTTGATGTCTCTCTTATGGAAAACAAGCTCATAGATGAAAGGAAAGAAGGAAATGGTAAGGTGTTCACTTGAGGTTAGATATGGAGAAAGCTTTTGACAAAAGTTGATTAAGACTTCTTGAATGACATTCTCATTGCTAAAGGGTTAGGACAAAAATAGAGATCTTGGATAAAAGGTACCATTGCATCTCCTCTGTAAATTTCTCCTTTATGATAGATCAAGGGGCAAAATTACTGCAACCCAAGGTCTCTGTCAACGTTATCCTTTGTCCCTTGCCTTTTCATCTTGATTATTGCCTTGGTAGATTTCTCACTGAGGCAAAAACAGAGGGGCATATCAAAGGTTTTCATATTAGAGATGGAGGCATTTGTATTAATCATTTACCTTTTGCAGATGACACAATCCTTCATAACCAACATATGCTTGAGATCATTGGCATTAATGTTTATTACATTGTGATAGAAGATTTTGCAAGTAGAAATGGTTGGAAAAAAGAAGATTGGTTGAATTATGTGGTGCTTCCTTTAAATGGGAATTACCAGACTCTCCCCTTTTGGTCTCCCATCATTGATAAAATAAAAATGCGTCTATCGAATCGGGATAAACTTATGCTTCTAAGGGAGCACACATTGATTGATCCTTCGTAACAACTCTATCCAACCTTTCAACATTTTATGTATCTCTAGTCTCTCTTTGAAATGATCAATAGAAGATTATCAAAGTTGAAAGACTTTTTAGGAATTATCTTTGGAAAGATGGTCCTCATCTCAATCGTCGGAGAAAGATCACTATCCCTTTGGATCAATTCTTGTAATTTTTTTTTTCTTTTTTCTTATGAGGAAGGTTGCGCATAATTCTCGTGGTACAAAAGATAATCTTTTAATAATAGATTATAGTCTCACAACCCTTTTATCTCATTGGAAAGACTTTTTGTAATCTATATATGATTTTTTGTAACTTTTCATCCTATCAATGAAAGTTTCGTTTCCTATAAAAAAAGGATAATCTTTTAATAATAAGGCCTTATTTGGCATGAAGTTGGTGTCTCTTGTGCTAAGCTTGTGACGACTCTCAGAACCATGTTCTTACACTACCCATGTACTAGAGGCTTTGGAGCAAAATTCTTAAAACCCTTGGGTGGCATCTATATCTAACATTTCCATGAGAGTTTTTTTTTTCCCCTAAAAATATTCGTGACTGGCCAGACTAGTTTGCGCACACAAATGTTACGAGACATCGCCGGACCCTGCAACATTTGGATGTTAAAGAAATCCGTAGGAAATTAATTTCTAAATAGGTGACCACCGTGAATTGAACATTTCCATGGGTTCAAGATATCTTAGATATCGGCTTATCTCAACACCTATTCAAGAAGGCTAAAGTACCACTGCCACACACCTCATCAAGGCATTTTTTGGATTCCTATGGAAAGGATGAAATCGAAGGGTTTTCTTAGATAAGGAGCTTTCTCTTGATATCAACGTTGTTGTTTACCATGTTGTTTCATGGTGTAAACTGTCTAATACCTTTGCTTCTATAACTTGGCCTCCCTCTTTAACAAATTGGAAAGGTCTTTTGTAACTCATGAAGTTATTATTTCATCCCCATTTGTAAATTCCATACATCATTAAAATTGTATCTTAATACTTATATAAAAGTAATAATAAATAGTGCTCTGTGTATGCCACAGTTGATGTCAAAGTTCAAGTTAAGAAATATGATTTAAAGGATTATATCATTGCAACTGGATGCAGATTGAGAATACCAGGTTGCTTGGAGAAAACAATTGGAGACTATGGAATATGCCTCGGGATCGGTTAGGCTTGATTCTGACCTTGTCTGGATGCATCGAGTGCAGTAATAACGAAGAACACCAGCATTGTGGTCCTAGGATGGGATGATTTCTTGTGTGTACAACCTCATGTATAGAAAAAGGTTTAGCTCGACGGTATCGAACTTTTTTCTTCAGTAGTAAGGCGATACTCGATTTTATTGATTAAGTTTCCTATACATAATTTCTTCAAATTATATCAAGCAGAGAAAAGATGAGTTTATTATGTCTATGCTTGCTATTTTTTGAGTTGTAATGGTCTGTAATGAGATACCTCTTGTCATAGAAAGGTCTAGCAAAATTTCTTGTTTGCATGTTTTGTGTATCCCATATCTCCTTTGAAATTCTGTTCCCAATATTGAAGATGCTTCTCTTTGAAGTTAATTTCACTTTGTTATAGAGAATTTCAAAACAGGATACCATGGAGCTTTGATCTTGGTATTTCTATTGTTGGACAATCTTCCAAGAATGAGAAAAAACTGAGAAAACTTCGTTTATGCGTTCTTCTCGAATATTTGGTTGGAGAGAAATGACCGTGTCTTCAATGATAAGTTGTCTACTGAGGTTTTCGTCGACTCTACAACTTATTTAGGGATTTGAACTCATTGTCACATTCCTTTTTGTGATTATATCCTCTCTACTCTTATCTTGTAGTGGATTTGCTTATTGTAATATTATTTCGATAGAACATCTTTGTTACTTGTAGAAAGTCAAGCTGTGGAAGTTGAGATTCTCCTCTTATTTCTCTATTTCTATATTAAGTGAATTTTATTTAGATAGTTTGTTAGAACTCTATTTATAGATGGTTTGTTAGAACTCATAGTATAAATGTATTCATCTTGTAATCTTTGAATAAGATTATCCATTTATACATAGCTTCATGGTATCAGAGCCTTGAAACTCTCTCAACCCTAGTTGATGTTGTATTCACAGTCATTGGACCATTAAGACATAGCTAATCATCTAGCTCTTGTCACATATATGCCCTTGACTTCCAATAGCCTCTCACGGGTCTCATCAGCGATTATCAGCAGTCTCGCCATTCATACCATTCAAATTGGTTCATCGTCACAACTAGTTTTTCTTTTAACTAGTGTATTCAAGACCAGCCAGTGCGATTCAAATTCAATTAGACCGATTTAATCAAACCTGTTTAAACGCGCTCAATGAGAACGATCAAGAAGATCATAATATCAATCTGTTAGCGATTAATTATCAACGATCAACGATCAAATTCAAGCTATCGACTCTCAACGATCCAAAGTCAACGATCCAACGATCAGCGGTCAACAATTTAAACTTATCTTCAAATCAATTTCAATTTTTTATTCCTCATATTTAAATATGCCAGTTTCTCAATTTGTTACCAAACTTGGAGATTTTGCTCTTCACACACAAGTTTCCTCAACATAGTGGATAATTGACTCTGGAGCCTTCGATCACATGACAGGTGATACGACATTGTTCACAACTTATACTCCGCATAAAGGAGATATTTATATTCGCATTGCTGATGACAGCCACACTAAAGTTATCGGTGTTGGGAATATTCAAGTATCAGAATCTTTGCTACTTTAATCGATTTTCTTTGTGCCTAAACTTGAATATAACCTACCATCCGTAAGTTGATTGAATAAGGATTTGAATTGCGAAACTAATTTTTGTGCAAATTCATGTACTTTTCAGGACTTGGGATCAAGGAAAGTGATTGGTCGTGCCGAATTATGTGGAAGATTGTATCTTCTACAAGTAACATCTCCTTTGAATAAATCTGTAAACCAGCCTAGGAATGAGTCCGCTTGTGTCGTTTCAAATTCTTTAGATCTCTCGAATAGCGAAAATCTTGTTATGACGTGGCATTACTGCTTAGGTCATCCAAATTTTGCATACCTTGAACGTTTATTTCCATCGCTATTTATTCATAAAAAGAGCAAATTTTTTCAATGTGAAATTTGCCAACTCTCCAAACACACTCGTACTTCATATTTGCCTCACCCTTATATACCTTCCCAACCTTTCTCCCTTATCCATGGAGACATTTGGGGACCTTCAAGAGTAAACAATGTTTGTGGAGCACGTTGGTTCCTCCTATTTGTTGATGACCATACTCGACTAAGTTGGACATTTCTTATGAAAGATAAAGGCGAAACAAGTCATTTATTCAAAGTCTTTCATAAAATGATCTAGAATCAATTTTCAGCAAATGTCAAAATCCTTAAGACTAAAAATGCTCGAGATTTCTTCAACTATAATACGGTAGAATATCTTCAAACTCATGGTATTGTTCACCAGAGTTCTTGTGTCTACACACCCCAACAAAACGGTGTGGTCGAACGCAAAAATCACCACCTTCTCGATGTAGCTCGATCAATTATGCTCACTTCAAATGTTCCAAAAAATTTTGGGGTGAAGCGATCTTAACAGCTACATATCTTATAAATTGCATGCCATCTCGTATCCTAAAATTCCAAACACCCTTACATACCCTACTTTCTATACATCCTACATCTCATCTTGTGTCTCATCTACCATTCAAGATATTCGGATGTAATGCCTTTGTTCATGTCCACTCTCAGCATCGAAGTAAACTTGATGCTTGATCCATAAAATGCATTTTTCTAGGATACTCACCCAATAAAAAAGGATATAAGTGTTATCATCCTCGACTCGTCAATTCTTTCATATTATGGATGTCACGTTCTTTGAAAACCAGCCATATTTTCCCAAATCTATGGTTCAGGGGGAGCATAATGACATTGAACCCCAGAGTTTGGATTGCATTCCACTTCAATCTACTAAAGTAATTTTTTCCGATCTTTTATTCGAATCAATCCCTTTTCCTGAGTCTTCTTTACCTGACTCCATCTCCTCTCCTGATCCTCTATTACTCGAGTCCGTCCCTCTTTCTGGCTCCTCTACTGACCCTTCGTTACTCGAGTCCGTCCCTCTTTCTAGCTCCTCTAGTGAACCTCCGTTACTCGAGTCCATCCTTCTTTCTGGCTCATTTAACGACTTTTTTGAGTCAAACCTTGATGCTGAATTACAAGTTTATTCATGGAGAATAAGGCAACCTGAGGAACAATCTTCACATACTCAACAAGATCATGATTTGAACCAAAATCTTAATGTCTCTGAAGCAGTACCTAACACTTCAGTACCTGACACTATAGAAGATAATCTGGACATACCGATTGCTTTGAGGAAAGGAGTTTGATCATGTACTCAACATCCGATACGGTATCATTTATCTTACAGTAATTTGTCGCCATTGTTTAAAGCTTTTGTGATGACATTAGATCAGATACAAACACTCAATACTGTACAAGAGGCCTTACAGAGGCCTGAATGGAAAGCAGCCACCCTAAAAGAATTGAGAGCACTTGAGAAAAATGGTACATGGATTTTGACTGATTTGCCTGCAGGAAAACGTACAGTGAGATGTAAATGGGTTTTCACTACTAAACACAAACAAGATGGAAGTATAGAACGATTCAAAGTCCGTTTGGTAGCTAAAGGTTTCACTCAAGCCTATGAGATCGACTACCAAGAAACATTTGCACCTGTTGCTAAGCTACACACTATTCAGGTACTTCTCTCTATTTCTTCTAACTTAGACTGGCCATTATTCCAGCTGGATGTAAAGAATGCCTTTCTGAATGGTGACCTAGTTGAAGAAGTGTACATGGATGTTCCTCCTGGCTTTGAAGATCGATATACAAGTGGAAAGGTAGTAAGCTCAAGAAGTCTCTATACGGGCTAAAGCAATCACCTTGAGCTTGGTGTGGAAAATTTACTAATGTCTTAAAACAAGATAACTATACTTAGTGCCAGTCAGATCACACCCTGTTTATCAAGCATCTCTCACATGATAAAATGGTTGTATTAATAGTATATGTAAATGATATTATTCTCACAGGAAACGTGCCTGAAGAAATAACTCGTCTCAAGAACCTGCTCTCAAGAGAATTTGAAATTAAAGCCTTGAGTCATCTAAGATACTTCCTAGGAATAGAGGTAGCAAGGTCACGTCAAGGAATTTCTGTAACTCAACGAAAATATACGTTAGCCTTTTGAAAGAAACTGGGATGAGTGGATGTAAACCAGTAGGCACACCCAAGGATGCAAATACAAAATTGGGAATCAATTCGGAAGATGAAGTTGTTGATCGCGGTAGATATCAACGACTAGTTGGAAAGTTAATTTATTTAACTCATACTCGACCAGATATCAGCTTTGCAGTTAGTGTGGTAAGTCAATTTCTGAACAAGCCCTCTAAAAAACATATGGAAACTGTGTATAGAATCTTGAGGTATCTCAAGAATGATCCTGGGAAGGGCCTTATGTTCAGAGAAACCACAAATCGTTCGTTAGAAGTCTTCACTGATGCTGACTGGGTTGTCTCTCATGTTGACCGTAAGTCAACATCTGGGTATTGCTCTTATATGTGGGGTAATCTGGTCACCTGGCGCAGCAAGAAACAACAAGTTGTAGCGCGAAGTAGTGCATAAGCTAAGTTTCGTTCGCTGGCTCAAGGAATATGTGAAGGAATGTGGCTAGAACGTCTCCTCACTGAATTAAGAGTAAAGATAGAAGGTCCTATAAAAATGTTGTGTGATAATCAATCAGCTATAGCCATCGCAAGGAATCCATTACATCATGACAAGATGAAGCATGTCGAGATAGACCATCATTTTATTAGTGAGAAAATTGAAGGTGATGTTATTACCCTAAAGTATGTACCCTTTTAGCAGCAAGTTGCAGATGTCTTAACTAAAGCACTACATCAAACCAGTTTTTGTGGGTTAATTCTCAGACTCGGTATGACAAGTATATATCGTCCAGCTTGAGGGAGAGTGTAGAAAGTCAACTGTGGAAGTTGGGATTCTCCTCTTATTTCTCTATTTCTATATTAAGTGAATTCTATTTATAGATGGTTTGTTAGAACTCTATTTATAGATGGTTTGATAGAATTCCTATAGTATAAATATATTCATCTTGTAATCATTTCATTGTGAATAAGATTATCCATTTATACATAGCTTCATAACTCTTCATTAATCAATTCATTGTGAATAAGATTATCCATTTATACATAGCTTCATAACTCTTCATTAATCAACGATGGTTATGGTTTCCTATGAAAAAAATTATTCATAAAAGGATTTGTATGCTTCTCCTTTGAGTCTGGTATTTTGTATGCAAATTAATCCCTGTTTTGTGTATGGGGATCTTTATAGAACAGTCTACAGCCATAAATACTATTTCTTTAAAAGGTTTATTTGTTGCATTTCTGTCCACTCGAAAAACAATTTTAACTCTAAAAGAGTTGGATATTTGTTGGACTCTAAATTGGGTCAAATAGGAGACCTATTGACATTATTGTTAGCTAAATGATGACGTATTCAAAATAATGTTGGGTAATTAATATACGTTTGATTATGAAGTTGAAATAGATTACTATAATACAAGGTAACCGTTGTCAACCCATTGGGTAGGTAATTTTAGCACTAAATGGTAGAAGAAGTTGACAATTAAGTAAAAAGAACTTTACACATGTAGGTACATTAGATGGAGTTGAGAACCAAATTTGTGACTTCATAGATCGAATCGTGCTCTGATGCCAAATTAATTTTATGGAAAAATACATATTTAATTATGTTTTCATTCGTACAAATATAAGAGTGTGTTCTCTTATATAGATAGGAATTCTTGAATATAAAAATGAAGATTTTCTAAAATATCTCAAATGCATAGATATGTCAATAATTAAGTCTTCGTTTGATAACCATTTTGTTTTTCGTTTTTTGTTTATGAAATTTAAACTTACAATAACTACCTTATTATACATTTTTCCTTATTTGGATATTTACATCTTACCTATATTTTAATAAACAAAACCAAAATTCCTTTTTCCTTATTTGAATATCTACATCTTACCTATATTTTAATAAACAAAACCAAAATTTGTAAACAAAAAAAAAGTAGCTTAAAAAAACTTGTTTATATTTTCAAAATTTAGTTAGTATTCTCCACTTTCTTAATGAAATGATGAACACATTATAGGAAAGATAGAGCACATGGTAGGAAATTTGAATAGAAATAGGCTTAAATTTCATAAACAAAAAATAAAAGATAAAATGGTTATCAAACGGGGCCTAAAGAATTACTCAAACATCTTGTATTAAAGAAAATTAAAAACTACTAGATCATTATTTTATTTATTTATTTTTTTCATTAGTTTTCATCTATTTTAGAACAAAAGATTGGGTATATGTATTTGAACTTTCGCAAGGAACAAATATAGGTAAATTATTGTTGAGTTCTTTTTTTATTATTTTAAATTTTAGTTGCATTGCTGTCTAACTAAAATAGTCACTCGTATCCGTTTGTGAGATTTTATACGAAACATCAATATTAATTTCCTTCGGTTTTGTTTGACAACTAAATATTATAGATTAAGAATAATTGTAATAAATGCAAATTGATCAGAATATTTATAGATTAAAAAGAAAAACAATAAATGGATAAAGCGAGCATGCGCAACAAATAAAAAGTAATATTAATGTGAATAAAAAAAATATATTAATGGGAGAAGTAGGATAGAGGTGAAGTAAAGATAAGGTTTCATAGTATTTGGAATTTGTTTGGCAGCTTGAGGGGCAGTTCTGCCCATTAATTTTATGGAAAAAAAGTCATTTAGTGTAGCTATTATTATTTCATGTACACAAAATTATTTTGCTGTAAATTATTATCAAATTCAAATCTCCATTATTTTGTCATCTTTATGAAAAAGAAAATAAAATATTGCTTCATTATTATCACTAATTGACTGATCTTTATCCATTGTGTTGGTAATCCAAGAAAGATCCTACTAATTTCCATCGGCCATAAATTAAATTAAGCATTATAAATTCAATAATGAAAATCTTGGTTGTCTGATTTGACAATAATTTATGTAGGAAAATTCCCAAATGGGAGGAAAAATTATGGATAAAAATTGTGAAAAATTGTTATCGTCACTTAAAATTCTCTCTTCGACTTCGATTACAAAAACACTTTCTTTGAAGTTAATGTTACTCAACCCTTTGCTCTAAATACAAAAGAAATTTAATTAGAGTTAGTACTCAAACTTCAAGTGTTTTTAATTGAGATGTTTTGAAACCAAAGTCTCGTGCTCTTTTTATAGTGCTTAGAGTACATCACTATCTTTTAAATTTTCGATTTTTTGAACATTTTTTATTTTTTTAGACGTTTTCGATGTGAGACAATCTTCTTCTTAATATTTTGACAAAATCTCAGCACATGTTGTATCCTTACATAGTCATGCGTTCAAATTTCTTTCTCTTCAATTGTTACGAACTAAAAAGATTGAGATTTTCATGACTCCCCGCAAACAAGAAACAAGCACAAAAGGAACACATGGACAAAATATAGATTACAACTAATTGAAAAAAAAAATAGCAATATGAAATAAAGCTCACAGCTCGAGCTAGGTATACATATGACAAGTGCAATAGAATGAACCATAATGAATGTTGATGTTAAACACTTTGAGTCAAATATGAAAAAAATGGTTGAAGTAGAAGTTTTTTTTTTTTTTTTTGAAAACTGAAGCAGAAGTTAGATGTCAATCAATATTATTAAGATGACATTAAAGGGTATACAAAAGAACCTAGTATTCTCACCAATTAAAATTACCCAATTCAAATCGTAAAGATTGAGTTGAGTTAACTTCGAGACCCACCAAAATTTTCAATTTGATGTCGCCAAACTGTCTACCGGTATAGAACTATATGACAATAAAATAGCTCCCAACTCGTCGATAGAGGCATCATGCAAGCATACACCAGGGTATGGGGGTTGATTTTTATTATTCTTTTTAGTTTAACAACCATTCAAGCGGAGATTTTGAATTGTAAACTTTTAGTTACTAGATCATACACGGTTTTCTTATTGGGTTTCTCGAAACTCATCCTTTATATTTAACAATTTTTCAGGAATTCGAAACATGTCGTGGTGGTCGACGGAGACGAGTTGAGAAGATCATGGGCATAGTTGGGACTCTTTTATTCCGGCATTAGTTATAGAGTCGTGTAAAATTCCATGTTTTCCGCATTAATGTTAGTAAAAATCTTTGTAAATGTTTTAGGAAGTATTTTTTTTTCTTATATTTTAATAAAATTAGTTATTTTTACATACAACTTAGTCTTTTTAGTTGTAACTGAATTGAAAAAATTCCGCATGCATAGTAATTACCTTTAATTGTCTAGTTGAAAATTTCGGGTGATTGCAGTCACCGGAAACTTTACTCATTTTAGTGCATGAGTTGATTCTTTGTGAATTTTGTTTGCTTTTCTTCCATTTTAAGTTTGCAAAACACAAAATATGGACATATCATTGGGATCCCTCATAAAAAAAATAGAGATTTCATAGCAATATATAAAAAAGAGGGACAACTTCTCTGAAGTTCAATAAAATAAAATTGGGGTTTGATTAAACATCGGTAAAGCCCAAAAAATATATGAAACCAAGTTACGTGGGCGGATCCAAAAAACTGACTTTAAGGAGCCAAATTAGAATTATTTTGGAAAATTACTTTTATAGAAAGAGAAAATTAAAATTGGAAGGTGTCACATCCTATATACATGACATAAATATATTAAAAAATGAGTAAGATTTTATAAATTGTTTCTACAAAATCCAAGATTTAGGGGCCACCATCATATCCATGCCAAAAATATTATTAAAATATGTGTGAAACCACTTTTATATAAAAGAAGAAAAAAAAATCAATAATTTTAACGGACTACAACCCCTAACCCCATTGAATCCACCCATGATGAGTTGCTCGAATACACAAATAACTAATACTTTTAGAGGACTATGACCCTAACCTATTGATCCAATTATGATGAGTTGGTCAAAATTTTGGATTGATTCGAAAATTATTATTTCCAACTCGACTTATTTACACAATTACATATATAACACAATGAATGTTTCAAAACTCTATCACATTTGAGTAAATCTTTCATCCTTAAATTTGGAAGATTTTAATGTTAGAGGTTTGACTCTCAAGATAATTTTTTAAGAAAAACAATAGAATGAGAGATGGAGTTTTTCCTCGTATCCCTTTTTCATAAAGTTTTTTTATTCTTGGATCCACAACGGCTCTTGGTAGCAAAATATATATTTATTTTTTGAAAACTCATAGTGCAATCATTCAAATGTGTACTTTCAAGTGTTTGTTTTAGTTTTATCTTCAAAATAGTAATAAAACACATTAATAATATCTTTCACACTAGTGTTAAAATCGTTTTTTCGTAAAATATATGGGCCAACCTTGAAGTGATTCCATCTATCTATCAATATCAATATCTATATATCTCTATATATATATAAAACAAATTTTGAAATTTGTTTGCTTTTTTTTTTCATTTATATATAAAAGTGGACTCACTCTATTTCTTTATTTTTTTAAAACCCATATTTTAATTTGATTTATGATATTCATATAAAATGTCATTGTCTCTGTGCAAATTTGAAAGACTTAGTTTGATTATATATGTGTGTATATATTTATGCACGATTAAGTAATAGAGTATACTCTAGACTAAGATATTTCTAGTGTAAAAGAAAAGATTAATTAAGGTATTTTTCGATCTTTAGTGCAAGGGGGAAGATGGTTGAACATTTGTCATAAACTCTAGTAACTAATATTAATCAATAACTTGAATTGTATTTTAATTATAATTGCAAACATAATATGAAAAATCCAAGGTTATTAAATGTGATTCTCGAACCGTAAGTAGTTGGTATGTAAGAAAGATCATATTCAAGTAATAACCTAAAGAGTTTAGTGTCTTATTCTTGGCAGTGTTGATAAAGACTCACTTTGCAATTGTTGTCAATGATTTGAATCAAAGTTGTTTATGTGGTAACATGTAAGTAATGATATCCCATATAAAGAGTTTGACTACGAAATATTGATCTCTCCAAATAATTGTGCTATAAATTGAGAACAACATTTCAATAGGATGATTGTGTGTTAACTTTTCATTCGAATCTTGAGTGAATTATGAACTCATATGTGTAAAGATGTCATTTGATGCACGTGAGTGAGAATAGACGATGATGCTTATTCAATAAGCCTTCAATGTTAAAAAAAAATTTAGATTTTAAAGTTGGGAATATAATATCCACAAGATGAAATTAATTTCCTTAAAAAAAACTACTTGTCTAAATTGGAACTTTGTTTATGATTATATTATAAACTCATTATTAATTAAAAAAATTATAGATCATCAGAATCAAACTTGTAACAGGTTTACAACCAAATAATGAAACTATTTGGAGTTGAATTTGACCTATACATATGTTTAAATGCCATTAGTTTTCTTTTTTACTTTCTCCTCCCTTCAAGACTTTGTGATATTTGTTCATTGACCCAAAAAAAAACTCAAATCTTAATCTTAATTAGAGGCGTCAATTAGGTAAGTAACTAAACACCTATTTTTTTTAGTAAAAAAAATTATCATTATTATTATTCTTTGTCTTCTACTGTGTATGGCCTAAAAAGTCCTTTTTTTTAGTACAAGACCTCAAAAGTCCAATTACCATTTGTTTCAAAAAGAAAAAAAAAAAAAAAAAAAGGGTCCAATTACCATTTATTTCATTTCTTTTTCAAGTATGCTTCTTTCCTTTTCTTAACCTAAGGAAGGGGAAAAATACAATTACTTGGCTGTCACACTTTATCCTGCCAATCACAAAACGGGAAGATAATATGCTTTCATAAAACTACACGTGTCGTCCTTCCATTGGTCTACAGCAGAAGAAAAAACTTCATTTTAAATTAAATTAAATTAAAAAAAAAAGAAGGTATCTGTAAAAACGGTGAATAAAATGTGAGCCACGATATGCGGGCCCACGGCGCATGATAGCCTGATGCTCTCTTTTAGAGCCGATATCCACATGCCTATCACGTGACATTTTTTCCAACCCTTCTCACGTGTTTATCCCTCGCACGTGCGACTTCCCGTTTAGAAAATCGTTTAATTTAAATTTGTTGTTCTCTTCCTCCTATGAAGAAATGAATAGAATTTTGCTAGTTTTTTTAAAAACTAGAATTTTAACATGGCGTTACACATGATAATTTTTTAAATAATAAATTATACATATATATTTAATAATCGAGTGCAATAAATAGTATATTTATATTATATAAATTGTTTACTACATTTTTGTACTATAAAAAGTTAATATTTTATTTTGAGCTTAAAAAATAATAGATGTTATTTTTTTAAAAAAAAAACTCAATAAAACTCATCGCATTAAAATTAAATTTTATCGATGCTTTTTAATTTTCTCAATTTTTCTATTAATAGACCAATTATTCTTGAATTATAAAATTTATAAGAGTTATATCATAATTATAATTATAAATATAAATGAGCTAAATATATTTATTAGATACATCTATGAACTTACCTTTAACCTCAAATGATAATTTTATCATTCTTCAAAAAAAAACAAATTCCACATCTCCGAGTCAACAATTAAACAACAAAATATCCCTACAAAAATTATTGCAACAAAAGAAAAGTTAAATGAAAGTTAAGGTAATAATCCAACAAAAATAAGATAACTAAATTTTTTATTATAAAACAAAAAGAAACCGAGAAAGGTAACCTCGAGTAAAGAGAAAGTTTCAAATATATTTGTAAACAAAAGATAGAGAACTATATATATAATCGGAAATTGTTACCCAACTTTTGAAACTGGAGAATTCATGCACTTTAACCCAATCTTATCATTCTTCACACTTTTTTTTTCAGATCTCCAAGTCAAAGGCAACAATTATGCAAAAAGAAAAAAAAAATCCTACAAAAAGTATTGCAACTAAAGAAAAAGTAGATGAAAGTTAAGGTAAATAATCCAACAAAAATAAGATAACTTATTATAAAAAAACAAAAAACAAATAAAATAAAATTCAAGCAAAGAGAAAGTGTTCTTGTAAACAAAATGTAGAGAACTATTTATAGGATTGGAAAATTCAATTTATTATTTTAATTAGAATATAAAATTTCAAATAAAATCTATGAGATTTGGTAAAAATATCTTATTTTCTACTTTATAAAGATGATGAAAATTTAAATGATATTGTAAATATTTCATTTGATTATTGAAATCTCTTATCTTCTAACTTAGTCATAAAATCTATGAGATTTGTCTTATCTTCTACGAATGAAAATCTAAATGATATTGTAAAATATCTTCTACGCGTATTTGCATTTAATTTTTTTTTATATATTCCAATAGATGGCAGATTTGTAATTTAGAGTATGACTTATGGATAAAATCGTCCAAAAATGATTTTCTCCTTAAACCACACTTTAAAGGTAGTATGATATGATATGATATGATAATTGTGAAAATATCTTGACGGCCAAAATAGTAATTTAACTTCCACCTCAATTATAGTAATTTTTTAAAAAAATTACGAAATTATTTTTATTTATAAACAATTTATTGATAATTGAAATGTTCTTAAACACTTACAATAATCAAAATGCTAAAGCCCGTTTGATAACCATTTTGTTTTTTGTTTATGAAATTTAAGCTTACAACAACTACTTTACTATACATTTTTCCTTATTTGAATGTCTACATCTTACTTATATTTTAATAAACAAAACCAAAATTAGCTTTTTTCGTTTTTAAAATTTGGTTAGTATTCACCTACTTTCTTAGGAAATACAGATACATTGTAGGAAAGATGAAACACATGCTAGAAAATGTGAGTAGAAATAAGTTTAAATTTCATAAACAAAAAACAAAAAACAAAATGGTTATCAAATGAGCCTAATTTTGATATTTATTTTTTAAATGGTTTTTTTAGGAATATGCTAAATTGGAAAAATATTTATAATACTGGATAAAAAAAATATAGCAATTATAGTAATATGGATTAATAATTATATGATACCATTAATAATTATATGCTATTATTAATAATACTATATGATAAATATTAATAATATCATTTTTTTACTATAATGTAAATATTTTTAAATTTAATTACATCTATAATTATCACAGTAGATCTATTACCACTTTTTAAAATTGTGATAAAATTTTGACCACGTGTTAAACCTATTCTTTTGAAAGGCAATGTTAACCACGAAAATCTTATTTAGATTTTTTTCGTGGCCCAATTGACACTTGTTTCTCATAATAATAAATAAGAAAATATTATTTTGATTCTTTATTTTGATTTTCGTTTTCTTGTTAATTTTTAAGAATAAAATTAACAAATAACCTATCACGAATATGTTCAAGTGGGTTTAAACAATGAGATTCTTCTTATATAATAATAATAATAAATTATGAATAGCAAAAATTTAAAAGAAATTTGTGTATAGCAAAAAAATGGGATAAACTTTTTAAAAAGACAAAAACTGGTGCGCACATGATGTTTTTAATTAGTGTAATAAATGATTTCAATTAGTGTACATAAAATTTTAAATCAATGACACACATAATTTTAATCAATGTCGCATACATTCTTCAATCAATATAATACATATTCTTCATCCGGAGACGTTGAATGACATAATTGAAAATGTAAGAGAATGCCAAAAAATATGATATAGGTGAAATTTTTTTTTTAAATATTATAATTAAAAAAGACAATAAAAATTTTGACACTTAATAGCAAATTCCCTCTAATCAAAGGATCATTGATATATATCCTTGAATATAAGGCTATTAAAATTTTCAACTTCCAATTTGTTGATGTACTACAAAAAAAAAACTAAATTCATACCTATTAAAGAAGTTGTAAATTAAAATTGAACATTGGCAAACTAAAAAAAACAACTACAAATATTTAGGACCCCTAAAGACGTTATTCAAAATTTGATGTCCACTATATATACAGAGAGAAAGGGAGACAAATACAGTTTATTAAGATCGAACTTGTGATGCTAGTATTGAACTAATATATAACAAAACAATGAAATTATTGTATCACTGAACTCATTCATTAGAGTGTTTTTCTAAGTATATATTAGGGAAGGAGTATCACAAACGTGCATATCAAAATATCGATTTTCAGAATTCAAGCGACTTCGACATTGAACCGGACCACCTCTCGATAAAAAAAAAAGAATGTGATGTTTTTTTTTTTGAAAACAACATGGACCAAAGTTATGTTTCAACCCAACAAGTATAGCTAAAATATAAATTTCAAATATTGATCTAAAAGAAAATCAAATAAAAAACAATACTAAAAATACAAATTTAATTGCTTAAAAAATCCTCTCCGCATGTAAACACAAATTAATGTGAATAGTTGAACTAAAAAAAAAAAGGTGAAATTGGAATTAATTTGGGCCATGGCATTTGGCGAAGTCTCCTAAAAAAAACTTTTATTTATTCATAAATGCAGAGATTTATAAGGGCCTTTAAATTGAATGCCTACTCCATTTACAAATTTCCTCGGGAAAATCTAGGATAGAAAATTCGAAGAACAGAGAAAAAAAAAGCTTCAAAGTTCGATTTGGATTTTCGTTCGAATTGGAGGAGGAAAATTAGAAAGATAACTAAATTCTTAGCACTGGGAGAGTTTGTTCTTGTAACAATCTCATTTGAATCTTCTTTGATTTTACTGTTTGTTACCAGATCCTCAAGCTGCTCTTTCTCATCTGGATTGTTCATCTCTGTACGCTCTGTTCTAATTTTGCGATTACCATTTTGATTTTGTGTGATTTTACTTAAACCTAGTTTGGAATTTCTTCAATTAGAGCACTCGAGAAGGACACTGGATTCTTCGGCTGAGATTTGTGGTTGGTGTTGTAATCATCGGCTGCTTCGGGAGCGGGTTGTTCGGAGTGTGGCCGATCGTGTCGGTGATGGCGGCGAAGAGGAAGGACCGGGCGGTGGACGGGGTCTACGGCGGTGCGGAGGCGGTTTCTGAATCGAAGGCATGTAATCGCTTTCAATTTTTAGGGCTTTTTTTGGGGGGGTTTGTGTTGATTGTTGTTCCTTTTTGGGATTTTGATTGGACGGATTGCTTGTTTGCTTTCTTCAATTTGTACGATAAATATTCTGTCTGGTTTCTCTGGGATTGTTTTGTGTTTTCAGAATTAGGGTTCTTTTTGGCGTACGGAACATATCTCGTTTTCTTTTTTGGGTTTGTACGGCTCTTTGTCTGCCGGAGATTTTACAGTCGTTGTATAATTCGTTTTGCTGTTCCCTTTAAGAAATGTTATTGTGTGCGTTTATTGGTGTCGATTCAACTCTCTTTATGGTGTGATTTTCTTTTGTTTTTTGGTTTCCTTCTGAATGCTGGAAAATGATTATTAATGTCGTTTTGTTTGTTTTTTAGATCACACCAGTTCTAAGGCGGAGTTCTCGCAGACGAGGGTCTATTGAGGAGGCTGACAATGAAATTCAGAGGATTATGGTGAGATAAACGGGTAATTTGAATGTTATGGTTATTGATTAATAGGATTTTTTGCTAGTGTACGTATTAATTTCCAATATAATGGCAAAAAAATGGATGCCTTTATTGTGGAAAATGTAGAACATTTTGTTTTTAATCAACTTTTCGGTCTTCTTTATTGTCGAAAATGTAAAACATTTTGTATGGTGTTGATATCAAAAGTTTGTCATTGTGATAACTTTGCCTCAACTAAGTTTACATTTTTGGAATTTAATTCCTTGGTATACTGGATTTTGGTGATTTGCTGTATAGATTTTCATTTCTCATTCTAGCATTAATGTGGAAGGGGGTGATTGGCTGTATTTGTTTAGTTTGGCAGTTGCTAGAAAAGAATGGTAAAGAGTACATTCTTTATTTCTAATCTTACTTCATCTTTTAGGTATCACCTCAGTCAAGTAAAAACTTCACCAACTGCTTCACGAATCAGACTGTTCACATGAGAGGCGAGTCTGGAACTTGTAACGTGTGCTCTGCTCCGTGTTCATCTTGTACGCATCTTAAACGAGCTCGTACAGTATCAAAAGCTGAAGAATTTTCTGATAAAACCAGTCATGTAAATGCTACTAGTCAGTATTCTGCTAATGACGCCGATGCTATATCTTCTGTAAAGAGTAGAGCATGCGAAGGCTCAATACTCAGTGTTAACTCTAGTCACGATTCCTTTTCTGAAAATGCTGATAGTATGCCAACAAGAAGGTCATCTGTTGTGGCAGATTTTTCAGTAGACACTGACATGCGTAAAAAATTATATGGTGAAATAGTTGTAGAGGGACTTATTGCCACTGAGTCATCCACTCTTACTGTTTCGAAGAAGCATGAGAGTATCAAAGGTGCCGAGGGCCATGACGACAACATTTCGTGCATTAGTGGGTCTAGTAATGCAAATATGGCAGTTGTTTCTCACCAGAAGATTATGGACAATAAAAGCTTATCATATGGTTCTGCTTCAGTGGGTAGTTTATGTCGAGAAGGATCTGATAAGGTAGTATTTTCCTCCAAGCTAGTTTTTTCAGAGACTCTCGCTTCTAAAGAGGTTCACAATAGCTCTACGGAGGCACATGCTCAGCAGTCTCTTTGTCCAAGTGGTAAACCATTAACTGAAATTGGTTTTGAACGGAATACATCCACGTTGAATGGGGAACCGTTAGAATCATCTATAGTACATGCTGGCGCTTTGACTAGAGAAGCAGTTATTGCTCCACCTGATGGAGAAAAATCTGTTATCAACACATGCAACAAGGTTGGTGATGATTTCAAGGCTTCTTTACAAATTTTACCGAAGTCTGAAGAAGAGATTCACGATGATAGAAGTGAGCCTCCTGATGAAGATGTGAAAAGTCAGTATGAAGATGAGCAATATGGAAATTTTAAGGACTTGTCCGGGTCATCTTATGTGAAAGAGCCCCATTTGCACTCTGCATCTGGATCTGAGGGCGATGAATCGGATATTGTAGAGCATGATGTGAGTTGGATTGAAATTCTTTATATCTAAGTAGACCCTTCTATTACCTTTTTGGAACTTGCAACTCTACAATTCTTTTCTTTCACTTATTCTAGCTTTTTGTTTGTTGGTTTATCTCACAATGTTTGGGTTAGTTGCTAATAAATATTAGGAATAATGGTAATAGATGTTTTTCATGTAGCAATGACCCCTAGGATTATGATTTATGAGCGGAGTAGGTTGGGATTCTGGATCAAGTTTTATGAGCTGACAAAGTCACTAATACGAGGAGAATATTGATACTACATTGTTCCTGATTAATTGTGTTAAGTAGTTTCCTTCTGAACTAATACTCCTTTTTTGTTTGCTTTTTCTCTAGTTCTTGCTTTGGAGGTTAATTGGTGGCCATGAGGATAAGTAAAATTCAATAGGTTTAGTGTGTCAGTTGATATCATGATGTGACCATGCCCCTAACTTATTAGGTTAGATTTGTACAGTACGGGGAAAGGCTGTCTGCGGAGGTGCTTTTGGAATTCTCTCACAGTTTTTCTTATCATTATTTTGTGTATAATCGAGAATTCTGTTTTACTGCATGAATTCTTATATTCTCTCTTCCTGAAATGTGTTTGATTTTGAAATCTGGGCGTTCTCTTACTATCATTGGAAATCAGGTCAAAGTTTGTGATATTTGTGGTGATGCTGGCCGTGAGGATTTGCTTGCGATTTGTAGTAGGTGCACTGATGGTGCAGAACACACGTAAGGATGTGACCTTTGCATTTGAATTATTCTTTGGCAATCTTCTGTATTATTAATTGCTTTTACTCTTGACAAACTAAATATCAACTGCACTAATAACTTTTTTAATATCAGCTATTGCATGCGAGAAATGCTTGATAAAGTTCCTGAAGGTGACTGGCTGTGTGAGGAATGCAAGTCCGTGGAAGAAAATGATAGCCAGAAGCAAGGTGACCTTGAAATTAATGTTTATGAAACTATAATATTTAAGAAGAAAAGGGAACATGAAATAGTTTCTTTCCAAAAAAAGAAGAAAAGGGAACATAGAATGTACACATGTTTTAGGAGCATGTCATGCGATCTCATTGTGCAATTAATTTTCAGATGTTGAAGGAAAAGGCTACCTTTCCTATCAAAAGAAAGATGAAGGGAGAAGGACTAGTATCAATAGTCCAAGTACTCAAGTTTCTGGTAAGAAAAATGCTGAAAATTCGATATCAATTTTAAGGATATTTTTGCTAACAATTTTGTTTTTTATTTCCACACTGCATGCTTATATGCAGATCGAAAAAGAGTAAGCAAAGATAGCTCAAATTTGAGAAATTTTGGCAAGAAGAATGTGGAAAATGTTGATGTTTCTATAGCTACAAAAAGACAAGTCCTTGAAAACAACAAAGGCTCAACAAAAGCATTCAGCTCTGGCAGAAGTATTGGATTATCCCGTGATTCTTCATCAAAAAGCTTAGATAAAGGGAAATTGATGTCTTCTCAACCAAAGAGTTTGGGTGATCAATGCAGTAGTGATGTTTCTGAACTGACTCGCTCTCCATCTGTTGGATCAAGATTTCAGACAGTCAAGGGTAATTCAGCAACTGTAGATGGCCCTTTTTAACTTCTTAATTTTTCATGTTTGTGCAGTTTGTTTATTAATTTGACTATTGCTTTCAACATGCAGGTACTCTTTTAAAGTCTAATTCATTTAACACCTTAAATTCCAAACCGAAGGTCAAACTTGCAGATGAGTTTTTACCACAAAAGCTGAGGGGGACTAGAGAACATATCTCCCATGAAGTTAAGGAGGGGCCTGCCAGAGCTTTGGGAAAATCTCAATCATTCAGAGCTCCAAATTTTGGCCGTGTAGGTGTGGGTGAATCAAAAGTTAAAATGTTACCGTCTAAATTTCCTCATGGCCAGGATCCAAAAGGTATAAAACAAGGGAGGGACAGGAACATATTAGATAGAAAAAATCCACCAAAACTAGAACGATCCTGGATTAGTTCAGCAACAACAAGCTCTGCTGTTTCAACATCGAAGCCTGATCAAAAGCTATCATTGCGTGTTGAAACCAATTTAGTATCATCTGTAAGCAACAATCGAGATAAAAAGGTTATACAATCGGATGGAGCTTCAAGTACTCTCCCCAAATTGAGAAGCAGTGTAGCTCATAAGGGTGTAGATAATCCACTTAGTCCAGGTATGACGTTTCTGATGGCTGGATAGAATTGATATCATATTTGCTTCTATGGGCATGGTGCTCTTACTCACTATTTTCAGAGTCTTGCAAGTTCTATATGCATGTTTTTCTGAATGCTAAGGCTTTAAGTTAATATTTTCATTTGTTTTTACAGTTAGAGCTATATCCACCAATGGAATATGCAGTTCTGTTGATCAAAAGATAAACCATGTTAGCCCCAAGGAGGAACCATTATACAGTTCCTTAGGTGTTGAGAGGCCGTCTTATAATGATAATGGAAGGTCACGAGAAATGATAGGGCAAGATGAGAAGAACAAGGAGAGTTTTGCAAATCTATTGAAGCCTACTGTTGCTACTAGTCCAAAAGGTGGTCCTTATGTTGCTGATAATAATACAAGTAGCTCTAGAGAGGATACGTGTGAGGAGAACAAGCTGAAAGCTGCAATTCAAGCAGCATTGCTTAGAAGGCCTGAAATGTATAAAAAGAGAAAATTTAGTGACCAATCTGATGAAGTTTCATCATCAAGCACGGTCTTGAATAGTGATATAGTGTATCAAGACCAATTTCCAATTTCAAACAGGTTCCAAAATGAAATTTCTGCCGAAAGAGCGGATGATGGGAAGACAATTGTCAGTAGCTCTGCTTCTAACTTTCATAGGCAACCAGCTGCAAGTATTTCAAAGCCACCTGTCGTGCCCAATCCTGATGCTCATGTTCCTTCAAATTTGGAAGATACAGAGTCAACTGCCATTCATGTTGAAAAGCTTAGGATGAAAGAGTTGTCTGGTCTTTGTTCAACGACCCCACTTTTGCTGAAGACGTCAGTGATTCCGGAGTATCAATATATATGGCAGTAAGATTCTCATTTGAGTTCTGTCATTGATTTTGGTTACTTTGTTCGTCTTTTTTTCTTTCTCTTTTTCCTTTTATTTTTCTTTTTAAAATCACGAAACATCTGTTAATCATTGAAAATGCCTTTTTTTTCTTTTCTTGAAGGGGTGGTTTTGAGGTGCATAGAGGTGGGAAACGTCCAGATTTCTGTGATGGAATTCAGGCTCATCTGTCAACTTGTGCATCACCAAAAGTTACTGAAGTGGCAAACAGACTTCCGCACAATATATCTTTGAAAGAAGTACCTCGCTTGAGCACATGGCCCTCTCAATTTCATGACTCTGGTGTTCAAGAAGATAATATTGCTCTTTACTTTTTTGCAAGAGATATTCACAGGTGTCACTTTCTACATTTTTCCAGCCTTAATTTTGCATCGACTTTCATGCAAGTCTCTAATCTTTTTTTAACCGTATTTCTTTCTATTCAGTTATGAGAGAAACTACAGAAGCTTGTTGGATCATATGATCAAGAATGATTTAGCACTCAAAGGAAACCTCGATGGTGTTGAGCTCTTGATATTCTCTTCAAATCAGCTCCCTGAAAATTCACAACGTAATCATTTATTGAATTCTTCATCATTTCATATGCACGATTTTTTATCAAATAGATCCTTAGGTGGATGGAGAGGTCTTGTGCAATCTTGTGGATTCTTTTCTTTTGAGAGAGAAATAATGAGTTTAGAGCGATGTTTCGACCTTCATTATATTTCTATGTTTCTCTTTGTACCTCCGTGATTAAGTGGTTTTGTAATTATTCTTTAGGTGCGATTTTACTTGATTGGAGGCATAACCTCCCTAGTTTTGCTGGGCTTTATATTTTGTTAAATTATGTTAAACCACCAATCAACCCAAAAGCTTAAGTTGATGGGTTTGGGGAAATTTAATTCTATCAACCAATGCTTCCCTCACTTGTGGGCTTGGAAATTTGAAAAATGCCCTACAAGTGAAATGTCTTTTTTTACTAGGCTTTGTTTTTCTGCTGCTCAGGATCTTGATTATTTTTTGGTTCGGGGGAATCTCCCCCCGGTGATTGCCGTTATGGTTGTTCAGGAGCAAGTTTGCTCTGATATGGTTGTTATGGTTGTTCAGGAGCAAGTTTGCTCCGATATGGTTGTTGGTTGATGAATATAATGTCTGTTTCAAAAAAAAAATTTGTGTCAAGATTATCCTCAAGTTGGTTCTTGGGGTCTTTCTCATGTAAATATTTTTTCTATCTTCTTCTAGCTCCTTCTCTCGCAGTTCTACCCCTTTCTTTGTCGGGCTTTGAAGTTCTAAATCTGAACGAATAGGATAGACTTCTTTTGGCCTGTTATTCATTCTAGAGGTTATCATGAAACTGCCAAAAGAAATTAATCAGATAAATACAGATGTATACTCTCACAAATTCGGTGACACCTTTCTTACAATGTATCGTCTTCCCAAAGAAATTGTGAGAATGTGTTTATTAATTACTAAAAATGAATACTAAATGTAACCCACCTTAGACTGAAACACAGACAATATATGTATGGATAAACTCCGATTAGCGAAGGTTAGTTGGTTGCACTGCATAGCTGTTATCTTAGATGCACAATTCAAGTTTTAGTAGTTATATATGTGTATATTTACTGGGTTTAGAATTAATTGTCTTCATTGTATGACTGCAATCTTCAATCTCACTTGTATGAGCATGTAAATTTTGATATTATTTTTTATCACTCTCTCCTTACTCTCTTCCTTCAGGTTGGAATATGCTGTTTTACCTATGGGGCGTGTTTAGAGGAAAGAAGGTGAATTGTTCAGATGCACAGAAAACTTCAAATATTTGTAGCAAAGATGCTGTGCCTTTAGACGAGAACTCCCCTTATACCACAGCAACAAAGTCTGATGATGTTTGTTTGGCCAAGTTTGTAGATGGCGAGATATTTGCTTGTGATAGTCCCAAATTAGGAAAAGCATCCAGTTTGGCCGACCAAACATCTGACATAACTAGCGTTGATTCTCGCAAATGTGAATCTTCTTTTCACCTGACACAATTGAAATCCCTAGAAAATTCAGGCCATCAAGTTGATCAGTTACAACCAAAAGCATCAACAACGTTAGCTACTAGTATGGAATTTTTTCAAGGATCGGCTAGCTCTGCTCAAATGGTAATGTTTCTTTCTGCATCATCTTTTTTCATATAGCTTTGTGTAATTGAGATGTTTCTCTCTCTCTCTCTCTCTCTCTCAAGCAGACACACACTTATGGTGCACCTGCTATGGTTTTCTTTACCCTTGTTTCCCTTCCTCTCTTTTTCCTGTTTAACTATTGTTCTTCATGTTATTTTTAATCTACAATCATTACCGGTGCGTGCATGTGCACACTTGTGCTGATTAATTTGTCCATTGACTGATGGTATCCAGGTCTCTATGTTCGTCCGATTTTCTTCTTAAATGCCTAACTACTAACGTATTTTTTAACCACACGTTTAGTCTTGGAGTTTTTCTGGATTGCATCGGTTTGGACATCAGTAGGTTCAAAAACAGACATTTGAAGGATATGTGTGTGTATTACTTATAGATCTAATGCTTGGTTACCGGTTGATAGTTGATTGAATTCTCTTTGGGTTCTTCAACCAGCAGAGAGTATCACGCAACACTTAATTTTGTCCTTCACAAGTTTGAATGTTTCTATTAATTTGGAACCAAGCCATCTATTCCCCACCCTATTTCACCAATTCTTCTAGTACACTCTGAAATTAGGATTTTCAAACTTAAACCCCTCTCTGACTTCTCTCTCTAAAAAAATGTTCTTGAGGAACCTAACCCTAAATCTCCTTTCTCTTCCTTTGGCACTGCGGACGCCTGAGAGCTCCTGTCTCTCTGCCAAACTCTATCTACATGCACGGTTTGATCTCGACACATGTTTCCTCTTTTTGACCTTCTCCTTCCTCAAACCTCCCTGCTCAATCCTAGGAACACAATTTTGGAGCACCATGGCTTTTCCTCTGTTCTTTCACCACTATCCTTCATTGCCGACGACATGTTTATTCTCTGAACCTAACACCTCATTCATGTTTGACTCCTCCCCTGATATTTCACCCTTTTACTCCATGGCCGTGACAAGGGGTTTCTTCTTTGAATGTGACACCTCATTTGTTGGAGAGCAAACATGATTTCCTCCTTTGAAGACGCCTGATATTTCTTAGAATGCAGCTTCCTCCACTGCAACCTTCTTCCCCGGGAAGTCTAGGCAACAAAAATGCATTATGCGTCATGTTTTGCCCATCTTCGCCGAGTTTATTCACCAAATAATCTTCACCGCCATATCTTTTCATAAAGGATTTCTGTATTGCACCTCCTTTTACGGCGTTGCAACCATCTTCCCTGGGTTAAAAGGCGAAGTGATTTCAGTTGTGGTAGGGCCAAAGATTGATCCAGACCAATCATTGCCATGATGTTTTCTTCGTCACTATATTCCTTGCGCCGCACCTTCTCACTCGATCTTCCCACTTTTAGGGGATTTCTTCTTTCACCAGCCATATCCGACGGAATTGGTGCTTGGCACACAAGCATCATTGTCTGTTCAACAAGCAACATATTAAGGCTTTGTCCTTAGCTGCATTGACAATGACCTACAAGCCCATCCAACACCTATCTATTTGTTTTTTTGTATTTCACATTATCGAGCTCGTATCATCTGATTTTTCTTTGGTATTTTGCTCTTCAATTGGCCCTAATTGTTCTTTTGATAAGCATCTATGTAACACTTTCACTTGAAAAGTTTTCAATTTTTACTGGTGTTTAATTTTTATTTATTTTATAAATTTAGTTTGTAAATTAATAATTTTGGGTTAAATTAATGGATTTTTTGCAAAATCAACAAGAAGATGAGTCTGATTTTTTTTTTTTTTTTTTTTTTTTTTTTTTATTTTTCGCAAAATCAACTAGAAGATATGAATTTATCTTTTTTGTAATATTGATATAATTGATATCATCTCATATAGATTTTGTTACTGTAGTGATAGAAACTAACGTTGTGATTATGAAACGGACTAAGGTTAAATGTTTGATACTTATGAACTGACGAGTAATTTGCCTTCTCAACTTAAATGAGCTTTCAGTTGTATAATGTTTAGTGTGGAATGATGTTTCTCTTTTGCTCTCATGTCAAGTTTTATAGTTCCTTCTGAAATGTTAGTATTTATAAATTATCTTATGTTTTCATCTCCTTTTATAATCCTAGTTCTTCGTAACAGATTAGATCGGTATATGCTATATATATTTTATATGTTTTTTGACTAGACCATGGATTAACTTGCCAGAACCAAAAAACTATGAAGGCTTTCTTGCAGAAGATTGAGAGGTGCTTGGATGAACTGAAAATCTAATGTAATGCTAAGTTTGCTCATCAGTTATATGAGTGAATTGATTGATGATTAGGTGGGATTATTTCGGAGATGAATACAATGTGGATTAGAACTTGTTTTTTGTTGTCCATTAGATTCCAATCTGTCTCCAACTTATCATATAGTTTTTTTACTCCTCTTCCAGCCCATTTTCTGGCGTTTCTTTTTTTTTTTCTTTATCAATTTTTTTGTATACGTGTCTTTTTCCAATTGGTGTAGTTTCTTTTGAAGTCTCAACATGCCTTTCTCATCCTGATTAATAGAGTACTATGTTTTTCTACAATGCACAGAAGGAATCTGGTCGTTCAAAGTGCATACAAGGCGAGCAATTTGAACCATCAATTCAAGTTAAAGAAATTGTAGGAGTCAATGATGATAAGAAAGTGAAGCTGGACTTCGTTGCTAAGGAAGATATGCCGCCATTAGTTAAGACCATCAACGACAAGAAAAAGACTGGCTCTAGTGAGAAAATTGTAGATAGATTGGTTTGTGAAGGAGAGAAAGTTATACTCCAGACCGCGAAAGGGAATCCATACTCGGAAGGTCTTTCAAGAAGAGATTTGAATACCGAAGGAATCCATTGTCTGGAGTCCCCTCACAGAAAACGTCAACATATCGATATATTCGAGCCGAGAGCTCTAGTCTCTAATGGTGCTAATAAAAGTACTTCTTGGGATGAGGTGGATTTGCTGAATGGAGATAATGTTAGCAAAAAGACGAAGACGGGCTTTGGTAACTCGTATGAGAATAGTTCTAGTTCAGGTGGTATAGTTTCACAATCAGAAGCTTATGTCTCACCGCATAAAGTTATTGGTCCCGCATTTTTATTTCAGAAAAAAGGGGTTGATAAAGTTTGTGATATGAATGTTATCCCAGAAGATTTTGAAACTGCCCAAAGAAATGAAAACGGGATTGATAAAGTTTGTGATATGAATGTTATTCCAGAAGATTTTGAAACGGCTGAAAGAGATAAAAACGGGGTTGATAAAGTTTGTGATATGAATGTTATTCCAGAAGATTTTGAAATTGCGGAAAAACACTTCTTTCATGTGGAATCACGTCCAATAGAGGATCACCATTTAGCACTTCCAGCCAAAGACGAGGACCAATATCGCGAGGTTCCGAATCTCGAGCTTGCATTGGGGGCCGAGACTAAACTACGAAAGAAGAGTAGGCTCCCATTCTTTATGGATGTAGAGGGTGAAAAACATAACCACAGTGGGTCCTCAGAAAAGGTGATTGATGGTGAAGAAGACGACTCTGCATCCCTAAAGTTGTCTTTATCATTCCCATTCCCAGAGAAGCAACCATCGGCAAAAACTATTTCGAAAACAGAACAGCTCCTACCAGATAGGCGGCATGTGAATACTTCACTGATTCTCTTTAGGGGTTTGGATAAATAGGCATACTGTTGTTGTTACTCTCTCTCTCGTCTTTATGGTGTCGAATTCGGATTCGGCAAAATGTATACCAGGTTATGTTAGTTGATCTTTCAAGGGGCGAGAACCCGCTTTCCATCTTGTTCATATCCCTCTCTTCAAAAGTATATACCAGTGATTATTTTACCTTTTTTCTTTTCTGGGTTATGATGTTAGTTATTCATATTTGATGATCACTTTTTGAGTTTAAGATAAGATCAGAATTACGGCTGTTTGTATATATAAGTAGAATGGAAACAGAAAAATAATATTTGCTTGTTACCAATCAGGTTTAACAGTTCTCTTGCTCCCTCTCTTCAGCTCAGATGATGTGCCAGTTGATAAAGAATTTCATCTTCTGGTAAGTATTATGATCATTCAATAAGATTTGAATATCATAATAAGTTAATTGTTCGAATTTTTTTAATAATAGATGTACATTTTAGAGTTGAGCTATAGTTTCCATTGTGTAGGCACATGTTTTCATCGTTCATACGAAGCTTTTGTTGATATTTTATTTAGATTCTCAAGTTTAATGGAAAAGTATTTTCTATCTAACACTTGAGCCGACAAGAAATTCAGATGATATAGAATTCTCCAAATATTTTTAGCTTAAGAGTGTTTAGTTCAACGTTAATTAGTATATATCTTCAGTTTGATTTTTCAATCTAGTGCTTGGTTGGTTGAATGTAATAAAAATCTCTAAAATCTATTATTAAAAGAAAATCTTGAAATGTATGCTTTTAACTTTTGTATGTAAATTCCAGTTTTGTTTTTGTAATCATCACTATTTAAAATCTTCATTGAATGGAGTTTCTAATCTTAATGGAATTTCTAATCTTAAGAAAAGAAAGCTCTTAACTTCAACATCTGTATAAAATTGGATAAAATCTCAAAAAATATCGATATTATTATAATTTTATAAAAATTATATATATATATATATATATATATATATATATATATTTAAATTATAATTTTTTAATTAATAAATAAACATTTCACCTTTTTAAATAAGTTTTAAAATTATTTATTATCATTTTTCCAATACTTTATTTTTTAGGGTTAGTTAGGAAAATATTTATATTTAGATAATAGTTTAAATTATTTTAACTTTAAATAAATGTCTAATTTTTATTTTGAAATAAAGAAATAAATAATTAATTAATTAGACAAATGATATTGGACCACTATACTCCTATACAATTTTTTTGTTTAATTTATTTAAAATTAGATTCTTCTATAACTGTCTACATAAAAGAATATCCAATAAAAAATTTCAAAATAAGAAAATATCTTTGACAAAATTTGTTAATTTTTAATGGATAGTTTTTGAAAAATAAAATGAAATCAATATTGGAATAGATATTTGAAGATTTTATCAATGAACATGGTACATAGGTGTACATCCTCATACACTCCTATAACATAAATGTATAATAATGAGTTGGAAAATAAAAGAATATAACATTTTAATAATAATAATAATAGCAATAAGATGAAATAAACTCACCAATATGGATTGCCCTTTGCCATTTTCAATGCTTAAGAAGCTACACCTTGTACCACACTACAAAATCTAAAGCAAATCTATATAAATAAAAGAATATAACATTTTAATAATAATAGTAGTAAGATGAAATAAACTCACCAATATGGATTGCCTTTTGCCATTATCAATGCTCAAGAGGCTACATGATCTGTATGTGGGTGCAGGGGACCGTATTGATACTTCTCCTCTGAAAAGTCCAAGTGTTGCTAGTTGGTAGCCGCCGCCGAAGGATTTTTGGAAACTTAATGTTGATGGCTCATGGATACATGGTAGCGGTGAAGGAGGCATCGGGTGGCTAGTTTGTGATCATCTTGGCAATCCTATTTTATGGGGGGCCAAAGGGGGCATCAAATCTTCATCTACAAAGGTCATGGAAAGTTAGGCTATTAGGGAGGGTCTCAAACATATTCTGTCGAGTGGCCTTGATCCCATCCTTCATATCTTGGTGGAATCTGATTCTAAGATGGTTATTAATATTATTAATGGTATTTCCCAAGATGTTAGAGAACTCAGCAATGTAATTGCTGATATTAGGATTTTGATTCCTAGGTTTAGGAATATATCCTTTTCTTTTAGTGGTAGAGCTTGCAATCGAGCTGCCGACCTTATTGCAAAGCTTTAGCCTCCTCTTGATTTGCTTTTTGTAACTATTTATGACTGTACAGTGGCTGAGATTTGGAATCTTGTTTTGGAGCGGGTGAATCTCCCCTAGCAGGTCACTTCTGTGGTGACTGAGGAGCGCTCATGCTCTGATTTAGCTTGTAGAGGTTGAATTTATTGTCTCGTTGTTTCAAAAAATAAAAAGGCTACATCTTGTACCACACTACAAAATCTTAAGAATATATATATAATTATAATTTGGTCTTTTGTTTAAAATCAATTTTTCTTTTTGTAATTACAATTATTTTAGTAGAAGATTCGAATGCATGAACTATTAAGAGTAATACTTGTCTCCTTATGACTAAGGAGGCAAACCCTCCAAGGGTGATATAACACAATTTTGTACCACAAATTTTTTATATTCTTTTAAAATACATTGTTAAAACAAAAATTTTGTGTACCAAATAATGAAACATCACCCTTAAGGAAGACTTGTCTCCTTAATTATAAAGAGATAAGTATTTTTCATATATTAATTATTAGAGATATATTATATCGTCAAAATAGTTTTCTTTTTAGTACAAAATGAGAGGAGAGACACAACAAACCCTAATAGGTTCAGTGCACTGCCCTTCTTGTCAATAGATAGAAGTTAGATATTATAATTCTAAAAAAAAAGGTTAAATATTAAAAAATAAAAAAGTATTAGAAGTCAATAAGAAACCAGTTATCTTCAACACTCTAACTTGCGCTTTCTTCTTCGTTTCTCTCCAATTTCTTTGATTTCTCTGTAAATCTCTGCTCTCCTTCTTCCACATGGCCGCCAGCTTTGCTCCTTCGCTCTCAGTATCTGGTATGCACTTCAATCTTTTCATTTACATATTCATCATATTCACACGATTGTGCGTTCGTGTTGAGCGATCGAGTAGATAGATCGATCCTTTTCCTTTGTAATCATCGCTTCTTCGATTTCTTTTTCGAAATCTCTGGAAATGGATGAATCTATGAAGCTTAAGATTTCATTTCCAATGTAGGTTGCTATTACAAATTAGTTTTGTTATTTCGAGGAGCTTTGTTGACTGTTATAGATTGTTGCTTTTTTTTTTCTCTCTGTACGTTGTGTACGAAAGATTTCCTAGGAAATCACTCGAGAAATTTGTGGTTTCGAGGAATTTGTTGTGTGAATTTCTGGACGGAATTGGAGGTGATAATCTTGACTGGTTTATAAGATTCGATCGCTTCAAATTTTAGGTTTATTTCTCGTTTGTTTTCACGAAGTAAACCATCTGTACATGGTTCTTAATTCTTTTATCTTTTTTTCGTTGTTTCCTTTTGTGTTTAGGGGGATTGGTTAAGGCCTCAGATCTGTCCTCAAAGTCCATTTCCTTTGGAAAAACACCAAAACTCGCCGTTCAGAAGAAATGCTTGAAAACCAACCACAAGTTATCAGTCCGTGCTGAGTACAAGTACGTTATGTTGCATTATGCATTGAACAAAGCATATGAACGTCAATTTGATAAATGATTGAATATGTTGTTCTTATTGAAGTCTGACGCTGGATATATTTCATCATGAATGAAAACTGAGGTGAATTCATTTTAATGTTGGATATCTAAAGTTACATGAATCTGAAATTGTTTCAGATATAGTTAGCTTTCTGAGCGATTTTAGTTACTATGAGTTCAAGCTAGCGAAAGATTAGGATCTTACAGTTGCAAAATTAATAGTCTAATCGTTTAATTTTATCAGGAGTGGCCGAGAGGGGGTGCTGTGTGAGAATAGGGATGGCTGATGAGCAGGCTAGAGTATATAAAATAGAAAAGGATGGAAGATTGTAAACACCAAGCGAAAGAAAAAGTAGTACACTCAATTCTCAAAATTCAAATAGGTTTCATATCAGGCTTTTTTTTAATAGAAAATACTGACTTCTCATTATATATGAACAAGTAATTATGGGTCTATTGGAATAGTTACAAAAACATTGCCACAGTTTAATCCAAGATCATAGTTACAAAAGGGAGGTAATCGACAACTCCAACAAACAACATAAAAAGTGACTGGTTCTAACAACGTACAAAAGAGATACGGTTGAAAGCAATAAACAACGTATCAGCGATTTTTGAGGGCATAAGTTTCAGTGTTTGAGGAATTTTACTTTAGTTCATTCATGGTGGATTGTTATACCTATCAGTAGTCCTAATGAGAATACAATCTCCAAATGAAATTCTACCGTATACCTCGAGGGATCTATCTCTAGTGAAGCGCACCTCATTTATTTTTGAGGCAAGATTTTCCTTAGATTCACCAGCACAACGCAAGACCGCTGTTTTCTTACAAGATGAGCTCCATCCTCCTTTCCCCCACCAGCATCTCAAAAGAAATTCCTCCAATCGTGAGCTACGTTTCCATGGTTTTGAAAATAGAAAGTAAATTGGAATGAGTTTCTTTTGTCTCCCTATCTACTAATCCTTTCTTTCAAACATGCCCGGTTTTATTATGTTATTGGGAAGAAACTGTACTTTTCGTTAAGAGAGAAAAAGAACAATAATGTTCTTATAAAAAACAATAACGAGAGAAGACAAGGCATCCTTCCTTGAGATGTTAAAATGATATTACTTGAAACCACTCTGTATTTAAAGTATTTTATTCTATTTAGATGTACTTTATGTTTTCCATTATATGCATGAACTGTTAATTAGAATACATTGTCTACTACGGATAAGTGATTACTGATGGTTCATTTTATTCATTTGTTTGCTCCTTGTTTTTCCCACTGGATACTTGATAAAGTTAAAGTTTGGGATGTTGTTTTGCCTGGTTGCCCTTGCTATTAGTTTATTATTGTTTCATATGAATAGAAAAACTCTATTGATGAGAATTGGATCAAATTAAGAACCTAACTAGACATCCTCAAGACAAAAAATAATTGCAAGGATAAACAAGAATGGTATACCTTATGGGTTAGTCTTATATATATTGACTTGGGCACCTATCTTGGATTGATATTCTGGCCTCTGGGGCAAAATGGTTGACTTACCATGTTCACTTTTTTTTTTTTTTTTGAGAATACATACCATGTTCGCTTTACTTTGTCATTTTACGATATCAAGTTTCTTTGTAATTTTTCGTTTCTTTCCTGCAGTATTTTTTTGTTTGGTCTTGCAGATGCATTTAATAACCTGTTTAAATAAGTTCTTAAATGAACTTCCTGCTATTTACTCCAATGCTACGAATGTGCTGTTTACCTGATTGAATCTTAAGTCTATGTGAAAGTTCTTCCTTAATTTTCTTCCTGAAGAACAGTTGGATTAATATTTACAAGTTTGTTTCTGTTACAGTGATGGTAGAAATGGAGGTGGGGACTTTGTTGCTGGTTTTCTTCTTGGGGGTGCTGTATTTGGAACCTTAGCTTACATTTTTGCCCCGCAGGTGAATTGAATGTTTTGTTCTGAAGCTTAACATATCATCTCCGGCAAATAACATCTTAGCATCAATCATTTGAATTTGACATCACTATTGATGTTCTAATTCAGCTTCATTTATTTTTAATATTCACATAAACATGCCATCTAGTTAGATGACTTCATGAAGCAAACAGTTAGGGAACTAATGCACATCTCCTTTGAAGTCATTTTCGATTTTATATGCAAGTTCATAAGGCTTGCTTATTTCTTTTCCCTACATTTGTTCCATTGTTGCTTTCAGTTAACTTTGTATGAGTTTCAGATTCAGAAATTTCATGTGCATCATAAGCTGATACTAGTTATAGTAAAATTATGCTATCCTTTGCGCATGAGTACTTCATGTGGTTTTTCATAGTCTGGAAAATTCTATTTATTGCCTTTCTGCTTGTATGCGTGTAATGCAGATCAGAAGATCTGTACTAAATGAAGATGAGTCCGGATTTAGGAAGGCTAAGCGTCCCATCTACTACGACGAAGGTCTAGAGGTAATCATGACTTACCCTTTTTGTAGATTATTTATTTATTGATTTTTATGAAATTTTGTTTCATTTGTATTATATAAAATAAGTTATAAATCCTTATTGTTGTGTCCCTTCCGTCTCAAAGTTTTCAAAAAAGAAAAAAATTGTTTCTACCTGTTTCATTGAAATTACTAAAGAAAGGGGTAGAACCCAGCGAGAAAATTACAAAAGACCTCCATTAACAAGGAGAGTAGCAAAGTAGCTATACTATAGTCATGAAAAAGAAAAGAAAGCTGATAGGATTTGTGGTAGGGGATACTTTAGTCATTAGTGAAGAATTTTGTTAAGCATTTTGGATTATTAATAGTGGTAGTATGGAGGAGAAAGTTATCAAAGTATTTTGGCCATTTTAGTATTAGGCTTGGGCTTGACGCAGGGGTTGAAGACTTGAGCTTTGAGGGTATATTCTCCTCAAGATCCCAAGTTCAAGATTCAGCTGTGTCATTACTCCTTCGATGTCTCCAGTGCTTGGTCTAGGGACAGGCGTGGTTACCTTGTTTAAAAGAAAGTATTAGGCTTGAGAGTAATCTCAAGAATGGGGAGTTCCAAACACCTACAATTACTTGGTTAGTTTTGTCTCGGATATTTCATGATTCAATCGAGCTCGGTTCTTATCAAACCACTAGAACAACAATGTTATCAAAGAACCTACAAAAAGAACAGCCTTATTATGGAAGGTTCTATGATTCCTCTGCCCTTCATCATTTTGTTAATGGTATGTAATGAGAGGTGAGAGAGGTGCAGTGCTATTTTATTTTGTTGAGTGGCTTGGTTTATGTTACATCATGTTAGATCAACCAATGTTTTTCGAATACGAATAAGCACGTCAGATTATAATTTAGTTGACATAAAAACTATATAGAAATTAGAATCACAATTCAAAACCTAGCGAATTGATTTTACGTCTGGACTCTACATCATTTTGTTCTGTGGTTTTCATGTAAAATCAACCTATGTTTATTGAATAAGAATAAGCATGTTTTATCATTGCGTTGGCAGCAAAAACTATATTATGGATGTAGAATGTTGAGCGATTATATTGAGTGATTATAAATGAGTGATTATTTTGAATGATTAGAAATTTAAATTTTAATAATAGCTCGTTTAGATATGATTATTCGTAAAAACATGTTTTAAAAAAAAAGATGTGGTTATTTGTAGAGGAGTTGCGGCACTAGCTCGTTTGGATAATGATTTTTGTAGAGGGATTGCGGCAATTGTTCGTTTGGATGTGGTTTGAAATGAGTGATAATTTTGACAGGTTTGAAATGAGTGATTATTTTGAAGAGTTAGAAATGAGTGGTTAAAAATGAATGATTAAAAACGAGTGGTTAGACTTAGAAATGAATGATTATTTTGAGTGGTTAGAAATGAGTGATTATTTTGAAGGATTACGATAGATCAGTTGGATAAGATTGTTTGAAGAGAAGTTATAAAAACTCATTCGTATTATCTTGTTTATTACGTGAACAAACACTCCCTATCGAATTACTCTATTGAATGTTTAGTATCTGAATGAACTTTAATTTTTCTGTAAAGCAGAAAACGAGAGAGACGTTGAATGCAAAAATAGGGCAATTGAATTCTGCCATTGACAATGTATCTTCACGTCTGAGAGGTGGCAAAAATACTCCAGCTGTGCCAGTTGAAGATGATTCTGAGATTGAAGCTACCATGTAAATTCAACTTAAACATGAACTCATCATATGATTGAACAGGTTTGAAGTTTCTTCTTCTTTGAGACCCTATCATCATATGGCAATATTCCACAATTTTTTGTTTCGAATTTTTTGGATTCAGCAAATTCAAAATGGGATGTTACACTTAGCATTGTTGGAAATATTTGAAGATAAGTACTTTAGAATTTCCTTTTGAATTCACTACTAAATTTCAGTTTGAGACCTAAATTTTTATATTTAGTTGCCAAAATGAGCATGTATATTTGACTTAGAGGTTATAGATTTGAATCTTACTGTCTTTTAGGTGGTATAACTTTTCCATTTAGTTTTTATACATATATTCTTAACAGAATTTGTGGGCTCGGAGATTAATATGGTTATAGAAATTGTAAGGTTTAACCAAACTAGTTAAAAAAAAAAATTGTAAGTCTAAATCAAAATTATAAAACTATGTTGATAGAATATAATTAAATTAGGTTTAGTCTTGGATATTGGGGAAGGCAAGGATGAGTTTCCTATACTCACCATCCAAACAATAGCCTACTCCAGAAGCAAAGTTTGAGTGGCATGTGGTAATAAGTGCAAATCCCCATCTCTTATTTAATTGAATTTTTTTTTAAAAAAAACTTAGTATTGCCTCAACTTCAAGTTATAAAAATGGCCAATTGCATTCATAGAAATATAAACATGGAACTTGTAATGCCCACAAACTAGTCTATCATCGACCGAAGTAATTTGTCAACAACAATAATAATTTAGATAACATAAATGTGTATGAAGAAGTTATGAATTCAAATTATCACATCTCACATTGTTGAACTCACAAGGATAATTATCACACAATCAAAATCTTTACGATTTGAGTTGGATAGTCCGAATTATTTGCATAGTCAGTTCTTTTATACACTCCTAATATTAAGCTGTTTATCATTCAAGTAATATGAACTATCCAAATCAAATTGTAAGATTTTTTTTGTTATACATAAAAGAAATTGACATATGGCCACCTTTAATTTAAAGTACAACAATTTTCAAAGTATTTTTTATAAAAAACTTAGGTCTCGTTTGATAACCATTTTATTTTTTATTTTTTGTTTATGAAATTTAAGCCTACAACAATTACTTTACTATACATTTTTCCTTATTTGGATATCCATATCTTATCTATGTTTTGAAAACAAAACCAAAATTAAAAAAAAAAAGTAGCTTCCAAAAACTTGTTTATATTTTTAAAAGATGGATACATCGTAGGAAAGATGGAGCACAGACTTAAATTTCATAAAACAAAAACAAAAAACAAAATAGTTATCAAACGGGACCTTATATTTGTATTTTATTTAAGAATGACCATTATTTGGATTGGGTTGACCAATTTATCAACTCAGGCCAATCTTATATATTAAAACAATACAAAATGCTTTCAACTTTGACTTGTAGTCTTAAATTGTGTCAATTTCCTATTTCCTCTTTAAAATTTAACTCATAGTTCATTATGCAATAATAATAATAATAATAATAAAGGAAAAAAATTGTATGATAATATACTTAAATCTAAAGTACATACTTTATGGAATTGATCTTATAAATTAAAATCTTACATGTATATGTACACATTGTGTTGGGTTTTAGTGTATATATATATATATATATATATATATATATATATTAATTCGAATGGAATTGGGTTAAATAATTCAAAAAATTGACCAATCCAAAATGAGACCAACTCAAAAGCATATGCATTAAAAAAAATGATAGTGTAAAAAAAAAAAAGACCAAAATGATATTTGACTAATTGGTTGTTAATCAGTTCTATACTTATGATAAATATAGAATATTAATACATAAATTAACCGTATGCTAAATATTAATTGTGCCATATATTTAATTATGGATAAAAAAAATTCAAATTTACTTAAATCTCAAATTATTTCGTGAAATTAGAGTAAGCAAACCAATTTCCCTTTGTATAATTTAAGCCAATTAAGTAAATAAAATGTACGTAAATTCAGAGAAAAAATAAAAACCTGCCCCAATAAACATGATAGATATTTATTTATTTTGTAATCGAGACAATACACACACATTTCATGATTCACAGAGAGAATTTGCCCTACTTTTTTTTTTTTGGTCGCATATTCCATATTCACAGACATTATTTAGAAGAAAATTCCCCCAAAATTATTAAAGAAAAACCTCTAATCAGACGAAGAAAGAAAGCGGCGAACAAGATGAAGGAACGTCACATTCGGAGGCCGATCTTTGATCTTCAAATACCCTTTCGCCGCTTTCCTCGAGTACGACTCCATCGCCCCGCCGCCGCCGTCCTCCTTCGCCTTCCTCCACAGATCCATCGCGTAGCTCGGATGCGCGAAATACGCCTCCGCCGCAACCACGCCGCCGTCCGCCGCCGCCGCAACCTCGATCGGAAGCCGCACGTAGTGGCCGCTGCTCAAGCCTTCGAGATCGTCGGTCCGCGCGAGCGCTCTGCTCGTCATCGCGTAAACCTCGCCTTCGACTCGGTGGCCTGAACCGGGCGAGTTGATCAGGAACGGGATTCCGTACAGTCCGCAGACGAGCGGAAAGGTCTCCGTGGTGCGGAATCTCCCGACGAAAGTGGCGTCTCTCGTCCGCATCAGGTCCCGAATGAGCGCGTGGTTCCCGAATCCTCGCTTCAGAGTGCCGTACACGAAGATCAAGGTCGTCGGAGCCGTCGGAATCGTCGGATCGGCGCCGGCCACCATCTTTCTCTCACTCTTCGCTCAAACTTCGGACGGTCAAGAGAGAATCGCCGGTGAGATCAGTGGTTTGGAAAAGAGGGGAAAAAGGAGAAAAGTTTTGGTATGTCTAATATTCTCAACACACTTGCATATTTATATTCATTTCTTTCTCTTTTTTTTTTAGAAAATTAACCTTTTTTTTCTTAGTATTGATCTAGAGATAAGGACAAATAACTATTCTCTACTGGTATTGAATTAGTTTATTCGAAAATTGACTTTTTAGTTAATAAGATTAAGATGTAATTTAAATTTGGTCACATTTTAATAATGTTCCCTTTTAATTTTTTTAAATATTTTTTAAGTTTATTATATATATATTTTTTAAATAATTAAATAAATTAAAAGTGAGAGTTAAAATAATTATTTTAACAATATATTGAAATTTAAAATTAATTTATTAACATTAAGGATTTTTTTTGCTAAGGACTAAAAAAATGGGTATTATCGGAATATTAGAGTTAAAATTGTTGAGTTTTAAAATTTAGTGACCATATAAAAATTAGATACCAAACTTTGAGATTAAACGAATATTTTTCCTTTTATTTTGTTTGTTTTTATTTTATTGGTAAGTATCAATGCTCACATGATTTGTGTACTTTTGATGGGAGATTGTTAGGTAAATAAAATTGTTATATATTACAGAGAAAGATTTTAGATATACAAGAAATGACACACTTGACCAAAATATAAAGTCATGTGGACTTAAATTTAAAAGGGACAATATTATGTCAATGTGAACATTTGTGGATTTTGAAGGTCACTCATGAAAATGTAGTTACCGAATGGTTTAGTAGCGCAATAATTTTATTTTTTTGTTGTAAACCAATTTAATACTGGTGTTACGGGTTCGATCCCGAAAATTGGTACTTGTCCCCCTCTCTAATATATGAACTAAAAACAAACCAGCAAATGTAGCCGTTTTAATGAGAAACTACACAACATAAAGATAAAGTTAGCACAAAAATTAAAGCATTTTAGTATATATTCTATTTTGAATTTTATGCTTTCAACTTTAATTATGTACTTTTAGTTTTATGTATATACACGTATTTTTATATTCTTATTTAGAAAGAAAAAAGATTTATTGCAAGCTCTAACCTAAATTATATATACGAAAAAAAGAAAATCCCCCTTTATATTGAAATAGACCAAAAAGAAAAAAGAAAAAATAAATCGTATTATATTATTTTGGGAAAATAATTGTAAATCTAGGCAAGAAATAAATAATTAGTCCATACATTTGCCTTTTCAATTTTTAGATTTTAATACTTTGGTACGAATTAATATTTAGATAGGTAGCTACCATGGATTGAACCAACTATGTTAAACACCTCAAAGTCCTTCTTGACTGTTGAATCATTCCCTGATGGTTATTAATTATTTTTCCTAAAATTATAATATCCAAAAAAATCTTTTCTTCTTCCTCATTTCAATACGAAAATGTACTAAAAAAAAAAATCATTCCATGATGGTCATTACTATCTAACCTTATGGTATTTAGATGTCAAAGAAATTAGTAGAAAACTAATAATTAGGTAGGTATTCAGACTCTTATATATTGAACTCATCATCTTTAATCTTTTCAAAGCCTTCTTGACTAATTGACCACGTTTACATAAATGGAGGTCCAAACATCGGTTGGGTTATTATAATCAACTTGACGTTTACATAAATGGAGGTCCAAACATACCCGTGTTAGAGCTCATTGAACCTTTTTGTAAAAAAAAAATCGGAAATGGGAGTTTTGCTATTTTATACACTACTAGAGTAACACTAGTGAGATCGTAGACTAGAGTCCATTGAATTTTATCGTTAAATTATTTGGTAATAACTTATATAGATAATATTAGAGTTGTATTGTGACGTGACATTTATGCTTCCACTCTTCTTCTTCAAGATAAAAATATGTTCAAATTTGATATCTCAACCATGGCCTCTCACTTCATTCATTCCATCCCGCAATATTACCCTTTGTGTCCTTAACTGTTCACAATGATCTTTTGTGTGGAATGAGCCGTAGGATGATAATTATATAATGGCCCATTGTTTATTTATTATTTACCCACGTCATCCTCACTACCTATATATATATATTTTATATCTTAGGTAAAGAAAAGATATTTTTCCTAAAGAAATCAAATTATGGTGGAATTAGGTTTTGTTTGATTGATTAAATTCATCTTCTATGTATGAAAGAGAAAGTTTGAGTATTTACATTTTAGTCCACTACGACAAATAATGGATGAGTTGGTAGTACAGTTATTTATCTTATTTGATATTGATTCATTTGAACTCCACGGATTTGTACTTAAAAAAAATCAACTACCACAAATAAAGACAAATCTATAGGTGAATTATGAAACCCAATTGAAGTTGAATACTTACCTACCTTCGTGGATCTCTAATAATAAATTATTATTATTATTATTTATTCAATATGCCTAATAAATTAAATATGTAAAGTTCTTGTTTTTCTTGAGGCCCATGCTAGATGCCCAAACTAGAGGTGAATTATGCAACCCAATTGAAGATGGATTATTGATTGTAACATTTTATTCTCAAATAGAATTTTCAATCCTTACAAAGATTGGATTCTTGATTCTTGATAAGTATTTGAAGGTTGTGCAATTAAATTTCAATTTAGAAAAACGACTATTATAAAAGGTTATTGCACTAATAGTTATACTAAATAACATTGTTATTGCATGGGAATAAATTTACTAAAAAAATTAAAATTTTACTTTTTTTTTTAGTTTAATCATTGTGGATCCTTTGACTAAGATCATGTCAATATTAAGATTAAAAAAAATACCCCTTAAATTATAAATTTAGTATTTAATTTTTAGTCTTTTAATTTAATAAATCTTTTCACTTTTAATTTGTGTTTAATAGTATTTTAATGTTTATATAATAAATTTATAAATTTAAGTGAGAAAATATTTGTTTTATTCCATAGTATTTGAAGAAAGAAATTTGAATTTTTAACCTGGTGATTATTAATTTATACAATATTTGTTACTTTTTAGCTCGTAAGCTAAATTTGTTAAGTTGATTGACTAATTATGCTTAATTGATAAGAGACTCATAAAGAACTTAATTATCAACCAAATTCATTTGCTTTGATTCTCAATAAACTTTAGATTAGTCTTGCATAAGTTGGTGGTATATAATTAAGGATGATCTATATTTGTAAACTGATATGTTATTTAATGGCCATTCATATGTAGATTAATGACAAAAGCAATTGTTTTATGATATAATGGAATGACAAAAGTCATCGTCATTAATATTATTAATAATTGTGTCTCAAAAAGTCATTATTGTTGATTTTCCATGACTTTGTTATACATAACTTTTTTTCTTTTTTTTTTTTATAAAAGATATATATAACTTTCTTTTTTCTTGGTCCTCTTAATCATGTGTATTCTTACATTACTAGTCTCATATTATCAACAAAAAAAAACATTACTTGTCTCATCAGACTTTATAGATAAACTATATATTACTTTGATTAAGAGGAAAATGAAACAATTATCCAATTTTATGTACATAATTTCATCCACACATGTTTGCAAGGAAAGTGTGGTTATTTCTCTTAATTGGCAGTGGGTTTCTAAAATAATTAAGACCACAGTTGATATTGAATGGATCAGCTATACGATTGGTTATTTGATTTAGTGTTAATATATTTCCTCTCTGCGTTACAAGTTCAATCCCAAGAATTATACTCGATAAAAAAAGAAATTAACGATTACTTACCATCAAAACTATTTATAAGATAATTTAAAAATTTTAACTTTCTTCCGATCAAAATGACTAAATTAATTAATTAATTTCTGGTATATTATAGAATAAGTACAACTTATACTGCCACAAATAGATAACCCTTGTAAGTTGTATGCAAGGAATTTTAGTGTTTTCAAATATGATCTACACTTAGAAGATTCCATCAGTTGATCACTCAACAGAATATCTGCAACTAATTTACATTTTAAGTATTCCAAAGTGTGTGAATATATTAATTTCAATGTCTTTTGTTTTATATTAAATTGACAAATCTAGAGAGTTACAAGCAAAACCAACAACTTGAATCTAGTTATGGTTCACTTTTTTCCATAAGATCTCTAGACACTATTTATAGAAACAATAAGATTTCAAAGTGTACATCATTTTATTTGGCTCCATTTTTTACTATGGAATTCATTTTAGGTAAAACCTTTGGGGCGTGTTTGGTGCATGGATTAGGATTAAGTTAGTCGGTATTAAGTTAATTTGAGTATTAAATTAAGGTGAGTATTAAGTTAATCTGTGTTTGGTGGACATATTAAGTTAAGCTGGATTAAGTTAAGGGGATTGTTGTTTGGTGCAGGGATTAAGTTAAGCTGAGTTTTTAATAATCATTTTTCATGTTTTTTTTTCTTTTTTAATGTATAATATTCAATTTTTTCTTTAAATAATATATAAATCACAAAATGACATTCATTTAAAATAATAACCCTATGATATTCAAATGACATTCATGTAAAATACTAAGTAAGTTTGATTAATATATATTTTATTGTTTATTTCAAATTTAACTCAATATGCATATTTAAATTTAAGAACCAATTTTATATCTATTCAACAAAATTTGGACGTCATTTAAATTATATCAAAATCATTTTAACTTAATCACAAGGTTGGTATAAGCTTAATTTTTTTAATAAAAATTTAATTTAATTTATTTAATACACCCTAATTTATATTATAATAATTTAAGTTTTGATAGTGGTTAAAATTTATAGTTGAATTTAGACTATATTTTAATTTAAAATAAAATAATTATTGAAACCAAATCTTATAATAATAAATCAAAATCTTTAAGCTTAGTATAAAATAAAATTGATATTAGTTTTTTAAAAAAATATTATTACCAAATCATATCTTTCATAAAAAACTTCTTGATTTATCTAATTTTATATTTGGAAATAAATTCTCTTTGCATATTTTTTTCTTCACCTCATGAAAAAGTCTTTATCCAGACCAATTTCTTGATCTTCTCCAGCCTGTTCTCACCAAATCAATTTTGGTTAATCATTCTTCAAAATTCTAATATTTAATTTGAAATACTGGGTTTGTTCATAAAAAAAAAAAAAAAAAAAGAAAAGAAAATCAGACCCAATTTTTTCAAAGACCTTGGCCATGTCGTCGTCTCCTACAAGGATCCCCTATCGGCCACACCAAAACCTAAGCCCAAGATTTGAGTTTCGCCGCCCAGAACTCCGATCTCCTATAGGTCCTAGTCGTTTTAGAGCCCTATACCGCAGAATTGTCGAGATGAAGTGAAACTCCCACAAAATGGAACCGAAAATTATCCACATTCAAATTGTTTACTTTCGACGAATTTTCATACTTCCTTAATTTTTGAGTTTATATGATTGAATTACTTGAAAGGTAGTACACATTGAATTTGCATCAAGATTTTTTGGGCCATAATTTTTGGAATACAAAAACTTCAAATGAGCTTAATTGAATAATTAATAAAACTAAAATAATATGTTAAAGATGCAACAACCTAATGTTATGATAACTTTGATTGCAACATTTGAATGATAAAAGTTTTTTTTAACTCCAAACCCTAATAATGTGATATTCCAATCAATTCGCCAACACTACAAGGAACAGTCGGTTTTTGTTTGTTACCACTTTCCACTCACCTTCCTACCTACTTTATTTTTTAAATAAATAAAATACTTTTCTTTAGTCAATAATATTTAAATAGGTAGGTTCAAAGTTTTAACTTCTCATTTACTCAATTATATATTAAGGCAATTGAACTCAACTAGTTGCCGAATAAGTGAGTAGCGCAATAGTTTCATTGTTTGGTTGTAAACCAGTTCAATACCAGCGTCACAGGTTCGAGCCCGAGAATCGGTATTTGTCCCCCTCCCCCAACAATACTAAAAAAAATAAAATAATAATTGAACTCAACTAGTTTGACACTTTTTTTTTCTATTGTCTTCTTCTATCATTCAACATTCCTTCTTTAACTCACAATACCACATATCCATTACTTTCCATTTCTAATTTTTATTTTTCCTACTTTTTTTTCTTCTCTTTCCAATTTTTGGTGTTTTGAAACTATATTTTTAGTAATATATTTGTTTTCAATGCCATACTTTCTTCTTCTTTTTTGGAAGTATTCATTGAGGCTATCTCTTTTGAGACTATTTGCTTTTCTTAAAAAAAGTAACATGCCTATAAAAAAAATCTCATCTAGTCATAGGAATGTTTAATTACAACTAACTCTTTCAAAATAAAAAATAAAAAAATAACCCAACAATAATGCATATATTAATTTATAACTAAAAAAGAATATATAAATTTTGTTTTTTTATTAAACAAAATTTGTGAGTAAAAGGTTTGAAACTTTTTTTTATTGCGTTTGTATGTATATAATAACTTTTTTTATTGATTAAGTTCAATTTACAAGTTGATAAAATGAAAAATTAGATTCATTTTTTAAAATGTAAATTTGCAAAAGAAAAAAAAAAGTTCTCAAGCATATTAACTTGACTTTATTTTTTTAACTCCAAAAGAAATCGTAATTGAATGATATTCTATATAACTTGGTCATCTATATCCAATCTTCATTGATTTTTTTTTTATAAAAGAAAACTTTATTTGAATAATTAACTTGTATTCACATGGAATGATAAAAAAAATATATATATATATATAACCCCAAACTCATCACATTTTATTTTTATATTTCATTTTTATTAGGTATTACTGATTTCTTTTACTACATTGTAATTGTGTGAGTTGTTATTTATTTTTATTTTTTTAGAGAATATATAAAACAATTAAGAATAGATTTTTTTTTTTTTTGAAACAAGGGTAACCATGTCGGTCCTTAGGCAATTAAGAATAGATATGATCTTGTGAAATTTACCTAAAGTCAAGCAAGGAAGAAATTACGAAAATAGAATATTATAACTAAAATTAAAGTTTTGAGATTAATATATAAGAGATTGGGCAATTTGTTTTAGTATAAATTGGAGGAGGAAAACTACAGACTCTACTACTGCTCTTAAATATAAATGAAAATTAAATACTGATTTTTTAAATCGAAGTTGTGACCGTAGTGTTGAATTGTATTATCATGAGCAAAGAGTGAAACCAAATTGATTGGGCAGTTAACCTAACTTCAAAACTTTTTTTAAAAAGAATTTTTTAAAAAGAAAATAATAATAACATGTAATTTGTTAGCTTTGGAATTTCGTTAACTTTTACAACAAATCATTAGACTTCAAAAGTACACTGAAATCTTATTCTAAAATGTGCCATTCGAATTCATAAAATTACTTGAGTTTTCAAATCATTTAATTCTAAGTGAGGAGAATAGTTTGGACTAAGTCTAATGAGTTTGAAATATGGAGTAATATTTTCCTTTTTTGAAAAAGATAGAGAAAAATATACAGTTATATTTTGCAGATTTTTTAGTGGATTTTATTTTTTTGACAATTTATCTCAGATTAATTCATTATTGTTTGATAATAACAACCTTGTTTTTTATGCAAACAATTTTGAAATTTTGAAGCATCTTTTATTAGAGTTCAAAAAGATATTTTCAACACACTTTGGATCATTTTAAATGGACAAACAAAGAAGACATGTTCCAAAGAAAATGGGAAGAAAATGTTTACGAAAAAAAAAGATTTTCAATTTATACTTAAATTTCCTAATTCTATCTTTTTTACATTTATCTTTTCTTAGAGAAAATATGTGAATACTAACCAAATTTTACATACAAAAACAAGTTTTTCAGAGTTACTTTTTTGTTTTCCAAATTTTAATTTGGTTTCTTAAAATATAGGTAAGTAGATATCATAGTAAGACATAAATAAAATAGTTATTATAGGTTTAAATTTTAAATAAAAAATAAAATAGCTATTAAATGAAAACTTAACATTTGATTTTAAACCTAGACTTTTTTCAATCTCTCTTTGCTCAATCTCATTCATCAATTACTCTTGCTTTAGATCAAATTATCATCTTTCAATCATATATTCATAAACATCATTCCTAAAACACTTTGACCTAAATTCCATATTTTAAAAAATCTAAATTGACTAATTTTCTCATTTCTTTCACATTCTTGAAACGACATAACGACATATTGTAAATTTTTTGAGTAATTTTGTTTTGTAAAACTTACATATTTTACCTACTAGAAGTATTAAATAAGAGAAATATTTACATCATGCCCAGACATGATATATAAAATAATGTCTACCTATGTGGCTCAATATGAGCCACAATCTATTTTTGTTTATTTTATTTCTTTTAGAGAATTTACCATCAGCAGCACATTCTACCTCTTGTATTATATTTGTAGCATAATTTTTAAAATAATTCATCTATAGCATATTTATTTCTATCACTCACCTAGTGATAGAACTCAATTTAGATTTCTATCACTGATAGAAAAATTTCTATCACTCACCTAGTGATAGTCTATCACTCACCTAGTGATAGAACTCAATTTAGATTTCTATCACTGATAGAAAACTTAAGGAGTGATAGAATGAGTCCATCATTGATTGAATTCTATCACTAATAGAACTCAACAAGTGATAGAAGTCAATTTGGATTTTCTGCTACAAATGAAATTATTTTAAATTTTGTGCTATAGATGGAAATATTTTACCTTTTTTTGTTATACATGCAAAATCCCCTTTCTTTTATCTTTTGACTTTAAAATCAAATAAATTGTGGCCTATATTGAACCACATGGGTGGACATTATTTTACACATCATACTCGGATATGATGTAAATATTCCTCATTAAATAATATTTTTTTTTTTTTGTAGAATTCACCTTGAATGGTAAGAAAATTCTTAACTAATAAAAAAGATCGAATGTCTCTAGAGAAAATAGCTGTATTGATTTAATTCTAAACTAATGGGAAAAATTGAAGTTTTTTTAGTTTATAAAAGAATGGGTCGCATTGATTTAATTTCCACTCAAAAAGAGTATCACCTAATAAAATAGGAAATTTCTCAATCACTTTAAAACTTCTCGGTATCTGTCTTTCTTTTTTTTCTTTTTTTTTTGAAAAACAAAAACTTCCATTCAAGAACAAACCAATTCATTACAATCATTCTCCAAAGCGGAGCCAATGTTAGGGGTAGATTCTCCCTCCAAAAAAAATCTCCTCTTCAAGCATGATAGAATGGTCCTTCCAACAAAAGTCAATACCATAACCCTTCTTGGCTAATAAATCAGCGACCATATTACAACGCCTATTACAATAGGAAACTTGCACTATGCCAAGAGAAGCAATTAATTGCTTAATATCAACAACGATATTGCTGAATTTAGAAATATCTGAGAAGTCATTAACAACAACTTTAATAACATTTGAGGCGTCGGACTCCACCAAAATCGGAGGTAAAAACAAACTTTGAACATCTCTTAACTACTTCAAGCCCTCCCTTAAAGCTCTTCCTTCAAGAACCTTTCTTTTACTTTTATTTTTGGCTTTTTAATTTCTTATATATTACTTTATGTTAACCCATAAATTATTAGTTGTTTGTTTTAGTACATTTCGGGAGAGCAGAGACAAATATCGATTCTCTAGATCGAACCTGTAATGGTATTGAATTAGTTTACAATCAAACAATGTAACCAACGTCATTGACCCATTCGGTCATAAATTATCATTTGTTTGTTTGAAGTTCAATTGGTTTAGATACCGTACTAAATTGTGTGCATTTAGAATTTTCTAATTTAATATAATCTCTTAATCATATGCTGCTAAACTATTTCACTTATAAATAAATTGTTTTCTTATATAGTTCAAGTAATAAAAATATCACTTTTTACGTAACAAGGGGATAAAAAAATCAAAATGTTACATGTTTATCTAAATATGAAATGTTCAAATCTTTGAGAAAAAAAAAAGTTCAGTTTAGATTACTTTTTACGGTTATTTTATAAGGTTCGCTTTAGTGACTAATTAACTTTAGGTGAAATCATAATTTATAAAGTATATGATTTTTGAACTAAATCATTTTTACCCAACAGCTTACAAAAACAATAAAAGGATAACATCTCATGTGGGAACATCTAAAACAATAAAAGGACATTAATCAAACTAAAGCTCAGTAATAATAACACTTTGCAAAAACATTAGGGAAAAAAATAAAGAAAAGTAAGATAAAATTAAGAGTACAATATCATTTTTTTTGTCCAAAATTTTATTATAGTTTGGTTTATAAACTATCAAAATCAAATTTTAATTAGAGGTTTGTCTATTTTAATCTCTATATTTTAAAAAATTTAGTTTCAGTCCATATAGTTAAAAGAAAAAAATAAATAAAATTAATGCTATAATAAATTTGATTTGAATATTAATCGAAATCAATTCATAAATGTTAATTTAACCTAATAAAAACAAAATGTATGCATATTTTTTAAATTTATAGAAGAAGACAATTAGTTTGAAAAAAAACTAAACAAACAAAAATTATTATAACTAATTAAAGATTGAAATGGAACAATCTTAAAAATGATCAATTTAAATTTGATTTTTGAAATTTTAACTAAAATATAACAAATTTAAAAGTTCCTACATTAAAATTCAACCTTTTATAAATAAGAATAAAATTAATGTCTGAGGAAATGTTTGTTTGACATACTTTAAGTAGGATTTAATTTTATAATTTATTAACTGCTCCTAAATTTATATCCAAATTATTTTTTTATTAATTTCTCTTCATTTTTACTTTTTGAAAATAACTCTCATTTCTAATATTTTATTTTTAATCATTCGTCTATAATTATTCAATCATTTCTAACAATTCATTTTTAATCATTACTTTCAAATCAATTAAAATAACTCTTTTTTTTCTCAAAAAAAAGAACTCTTTTTTTAACCACTTATTTTTTATTATTTCTTTTCTAACTCTTAAAATAACTACTTATTTTAAATCTACATATTTTAACTCTAACTAGTCTACACAAAAACTACATGCAAACGAATTTTTAGCTAAAATTCTCAATTTTTAACTATTCAACATAACTCTTAAATATAACAAAGAGCCCCCCTTGAGTCCCAAAATATTAAGAACAAAAGCCCCATTACCAATAATTAAAAAAAACATAATAAAATTCTTCCTTTAATAAAAAAACACTTCCAAAAGAAAAAGAAGAGGAAGAAAATGAAAAAGAAAAGGTTTTTTTTTTCTTTCATTTTAATCTTTTTACAGTTTCCAACAGGAAAAAAGGTGACTAATTCTCACAGAATTACAGTCTTTCCCAGAGAGAGGAAAAGAAAAATGTAAAAAATCCAAAAAAGGAAGAGAGAAATTGAAAATCCCATATGGGTGAGGTTCAGATCTTAAGGCCTGAAAAAGCAACTTCCTCCCTCCATTGGCCTTTGAAAAAAGCAGCCATTGTTGTAGCTTTAACTGTTGAAGAGACCACCAGGGTCATTTTGGTCATTTTTTTGGAGTACCAAACTGCATTGTTGAGTTGTATCCTCTTGTGGGTTTGCCAATTTGAGGACACCAAAACAAACCCACAAATTATTTCTTTTATCACCCTTCTTTTCCTCCATTTTTCCTTACCTTCTTCTTCTTCTTTCTTCTGGGTTTTTCTTCTCTGTCAGAGACAAGACCACAGAACCTGAAGAAACTTCTATGAACATTGCATAATGCCGCCATTTTAGCAGCAGCTTCCAACTGGGTTTTGTCTTCTGTTTCTTTGTTTTCTAAACACTTTTTGTTACTTCATTTTGCACTGCCGCCATGTCCACTAAATCTAAGTAAGTCTTCTTCAGCGATCTGATGTGGGTTTAGTTGCTGTTTTAAGCGATTGATCACTTTTTTCTGGGTGTAATTTTAATACCCATTACCTAATTTCTTGGATCTTCTGTTTACTATGCTGGTTCCTAGGGCTGGTTTGGTTTTTTGTTCTGTTTTCAATTGACTTTGTTTTTTGTGTGGTTTAGGTTCTTTGTTTTTTTTCTACTGAATTGCACTTTGGCCTGTTTCTGGGTTTTTTTTGTGTCCACATTTTGTAGTTGATTTGATGGCTGTTTCTTCTAGATCTCATCTTCTGTCGGTTAGATCTACTTGGAAGTAATTTTAGGCTTTTTGTTCAGAATTGGTGTTTTTTTGCTGTTTTTTCTTGTTGGGACTTGCATTTCTGCTTGATTTCTGATTGGAATTGTTCTTGAGGGTGCTGGAATTCAGCTTTTTGTGGTTGTTTTTTTGTCAATTTGAGATGGGTTTTTTTGTGTGGAATGTTTGGTTTCTGCTTTATTTCTGTGTAGTTTTAATGAATGGCTGCATTTTGAATGTTTTTGACAGATCTTCTACACCTGAAACTCCCAACAAGACATCACCTGCAACTCCTAGAGTGAGCAAGCTGAATAGAGGGATTGCTAAATCAGAATCTGATTCTCATTCTCCTTTGCAGAGGTCTCGCCTCTCGATTGATCGGTCCCCTCGACCTGCAGTTTCGAAGCCTGCGGTTGATCGTCAATTGCCGAAAGTTGCTACTCCCCCTGATGTAAGTTTTAGTTGGCGAACAAGAGCAATAACTCATTGGTACTAGTGTGAGCTCATGAACCAAAAGTTTATGAGTTCGAATCCGTTGTTGTTGAATTCGAAAGAAAATAAGTTTTGTCTGGTGCACTCAATTGTTCTTTGATCATAATGTCCAATGTTGTTGGGTTGAATGTTTTTCATCATACAATGTCTTTTTTAGATTGAAATGAATTCATGAATGCAAATTGGTACATACTGCTGATCTCTTTCGGTTTTCTTTTTTAGAAAGCGCAGCCACGGGGTACGAAAGGTTCGGAGATACAGGCTCAATTAAATGTTGCTCAAGAGGATCTGAAGAAGGCAAAGGAACAAATAGTTCTGGTTGAAAAAGAGAAAGAAAAGTTGAGCAATGAATTGAAAGAAGCACAGAGAACAGTAGAGGAGGTTAGTGAGAAACTCAAAGAGGCCTTGGTGGCACAAAAGCGGGCCGAAGAGAGTTCCGAGATCGAAAAGTTCCGAGCTGTTGAGATGGAGCAAGCAGGACTTGAGGAAGCTCATAAGAAAGAAGAGGAATGGCAGAAAGAGATCGAAGCCGTGAGGAGCCAACACGCGTTAGATGTTTCTGCTCTTTTATCTACTAGTCAAGAGCTTCAAAGAGTGAAGATGGAGTTAGCAATGACTACCGACTCAAAGAACCAGGCACTGAGCCATGCTGATGATGCAACGAAGATAGCCGAGATTCATGTCGAAAAGGTGGAGATTCTGTCAGCTGAGCTAACCAGATTGAAAGCATTGTTAGACTCAAAGCTTGAAACACAGGCAAATGAGAGTGGACAATTGATAACGAAGCTCAAGTCAGAGATAGACTCTCTGAATTTGGAGCTTGAGAAAGCGAAATCCTATGCTGAGATGGTGAAGGACAAAGAGTTATCCATTGAGCGGCTTAATCACGAACTAAAAGCTGCAAAGACAGCAGAAACATTCTACGAGGAGACGATCACGGAGAAAGAAGCTTCCATTGAACAGCTTAATATCGATCTAGAAGCTGCCAAGATGGCTGAGACATATGCGCATGGTTTAGTAGAAGATTGGAAAAACAGAGCTGAGGAGCTAGAAACACAGTTGGAGAATGCTAACAAGCTAGAACGATCCGCATCGGAATCTCTGGAATCGGTGATGAAACAGCTCGAGCAAAATAATGATCTATTGCATAATGCTGAGCTTGAAATTTCTGCTCTAAAAGAGAAGGCAGGCTTGTTGGAAATGACTGTTAAAAGACAGAAAGAAGACTTAAAAGAATCAGAAAACCATCTTAATCTGAGCAAGGAAGAAGCATCTCAAATGGAAAAGTTGGTTGTATCACTAAGGTCACAATTGGAAACTCTCAAGGAAGAGAAGACCCAAGCATTGAATAATGAGAAACTTGCAGCTTCTAGTGTACAAAGCCTATTAGAAGAGAAAAACCAGCTCTTAAATGAGCTAGAAACTTCCAAGGATGAAGAAGAGAAGAGCAAAAAGGCAATGGAAAGTTTGGCGTCGGCATTGCACGAAATCTCTGCAGAGGCCAGGGAAACCAAGGAGAAACTGTTGTCTAGTCAAGCCGAGCAAGAAAACTACGAGTCACAGATCGAGAATCTGAAGTTGGTCTTGAAAGCTACCAATGAGAAGTATGAAAGCATGCTTGAAAATTCAAACCACGAGATTGATATACTAACGAGTATGATTGAGAAGTCGAAGCATGAATATGAGAATTCCAAGGCCGAGTGGGAAGAGAAGGAGCTTCACCTGGTGGATGTTGTGAAGAAATCAGAAGAAAAGAACTCTTCCTCGGAAAAGGAAATCGATAGGCTCGTAAATTTGCTTAAACAAACTGAGGAAGATGCTTGTAAAATGAGGGAGGAAGAAGCTCAGCTAAAGGATAGCCTGAAGGAAGTAGAAGCTGAAGTAATCTATCTGCAGGAAGCTCTTGGAGAAGTGAAATCCGAGAGCATGAAACTGAAAGAAAGTCTCTTCGACAAAGAAAACGAAATCCAGATCATTCATCAAGAAAACGAGGAGCTGCTAGCAAGGGAAGCAGCTTCTCTTAAGAAGGTTGAGGAGCTATCCAAGTTGCTTGAGGAAGCTTCCGCCAAAAATCAAACAGTAGAGAATGGGGAACCAACAGACAGCGAGAAGGAATACGATTTGCTACCGAAAGTGGTCGAGTTCTCTGAAGAGAATGGTCTGCGACAGGAAGAAAAGCGCAAAGTCGAGCCCCCAATACCCATTGAGCAAGAAGAACACAAATTTGAGTTTCCATGGCTAGGGAATGGTGCCACAGTTGAGAAGACTGAAACAATAGACTCAGCAACAACACCTAAAAATGGTAATGGTAAACCGAAAGAAGAAGAGAAGGAAGACGATCCAGTCAAGGTCGAATTCAAAATGTGGGAGAGCTGCACGATTGAAAAGAAAGAGTTCTCACTAGATGGAGAGCCAGAACACGAATCCATCGACGACGAAAAGGACTCAAAACCAGAGGGCGGAGAGAGTTTCGATCAAGTAAATGGTGTAAGCTCGGAAAATCTGGCAGATGGAGGAAACTCACCATCAAAGCAGCAGCAACAACAGAAGAAGAAGAAACCATTGCTTAAGAAATTTGGAAACCTTCTCAAAAAGAAGAACAGTGTCAACCAGAAACAGTGATATAGCACTATGGCTTGATTTGGTTCAAGCTAAGATGGGAAGTATATGCATAGTAATTTTCACCATGAATTGGTTTGCTTATATTGTTTTGTTCTGATTTTTCTGAATAGGTTTTTCTTCTTGTATGTTATTGGGATATTTCTTTTGTTCATTGTTTAATGGCTTCCTTCACTTCACTTACTGATCTAGAATTTGATGAAAAGGAATGGTTACTTGGAAGTTGTATCATCATCTTCCATCCATCCATTATAGATTCTTTTGTTAGTTGTTGCAAATGAGAACTGTTTTTGTAAATTTTGATTGTTTGTGACATCAAAATGTTTGTTTTCACTTATATTTTCTCTGAGTTAGCTTTTGTTCATTAAATGTATGGTGTGTTTTGAATAGTTTTAAGTGAAATGAAAGCAAGAATGTAATGAAGAAATGTGGGATTTTGTAAGGTGTTTTAACAAATTGGGCAACTTCTTGAGGAATAATATTTGGTAAAAAGTGGATTTAAAAATTTTGGGTGATGAGTTTGTTTGTTAATCACAATAGAAGTTATGGGTTTGAAATCTTACCTAAATTAGTTGCCTGAAATAATGACAAAAAATTGTGTCTGGTGGCCTGTTAAAACCAGATCCATTGAAATTGTTTGTTTTTTTTTATAACTTTTATATTGGAATAATTATTGTTATAATAAAACAAACAAAAAAACATGGCTCTCGCACGCACTCAACCAATGTCACATATTGTCTGACCCTAAATAGGAAAATAATATTTGTAGGTAGGGGTCACTATAAATTGAATTTGTCACCTTAAGCACCTCTTTGACCACTAACCCACTCTACGATGTCTCCTTTTTTAGAATATTAAATTGTAAATGAGAGAAATTAATGTTCTAGTCATTAAATTATATTCAATTTTAAGTTGATGATTGAGTAATTTTGTTAAATCAAACCTTATTGGTGGATCCACATACTTGATAAATTCATATTCATATATTGATTAAATATTAACTAAAAAAATTGATCAAATATGCTATAGATTTCTTTAATTTTTATGTAAATACTACAATTTTATGGTCAATGATACAGGTAAACTATCGTTTCCAATTCTATGGTCGAGGATAAATATCAACTATCATTATGTTCAGGTTTATTTCGCATGAACAAATATTTTTCTTCTTTCTTTTTTTTTTTTGGAAAAACATGAACAAATATTTAACCTTATAAAAATATCATGCCAAATAATATCTTAGGTCAAAAGGCATCAACATTCAGCAAACATTATCCATTTGTATATCACCATCCATTTTTCTCTGTAATAAATAATGAGATCTAATTGAAACATGAAAATCAATGATGATATAAGACACACCAACTAACAAAGAGATTTCCTTTTTTTTTTCCTTTTTTTTTTGTCTGTGTGTGGAAAATTATTAAAGTATTAATAAAAAAACAAAATTTAAATTGGAAGTTTTTAAATATCAGAGTCTAAATTAGAAAAAAAAAAAAAAAAACATTCTACAATTTTTGTAAGAAAAAAATAATCATAGGAGTGAATTATTTTATTGGAAAAAATGAATAGTCAAAAAGAAAAATGAAAATTGACGAGGAGACGAGAAAAGGTGAGGGCTTCAATCTCAAGGCATCTCTTTTGAACGCTCATTGGTGTGCCCAAAAGATCTTATCTTTCCATCTCCGACATTGCTATTTTCAATGAATAATATTTGATAATCATTTATTTTCCTTTTATTTACCCTTTTTCGAAGTAATCACCCTATTTTTGTTGTTTTTTTAGGGCCTTTGGTTTTTTATTTGGGGATTTTGTCAAAAAAAAATGGTAATTATAACACACAATTAAAATTAATTTTAGAAAATTTAAATTAAGTTTTATCATTTATTGAGTTCTGTTAGTAATAGATTCATTCAATAATAAACTCATTCTACCATTGCTTGGCTTTTTTATCAGTGATAGAAATTCAAATTAAGTTCTATCGCTAATTGAGTGATAGAAATTAATGTGCTATAAATGAATTATTTTAAAAATTTTGCTCCAAATATATTACAAGATGTAGAATGTGTTGCCCATGGTAAATTCTCTTTTCGTGGATGAATAAAAATTTGAACTCTTCCTCACAAGGCTACGAAATGAGATTTTGATGAAAAGTTAGTTTAAGAAATTATTTTTCAGTAGTTAAAAATTGATAATTATAGACAAAAATTTGCTTGGATGTGATTTTCTTTTATATGGAGTTAGAGTGAAAATCTTATTTGAATGTAGATTTAAAATTGGTAGTTATTTTGAATAGTTAAAAAAAATGATTAAAAATTATTTATTTTAATTGATTAGAAATGAATGATAGAAATAAGTGTATTTGGAAATAATGAGTTATATTGAGTAGTTATAAATGAATGACTAGAAATGAGTGGTTCGAAATAAAGAGTTATTTTTAGTGGTAAAAATGATGAATTATTTTAAGTAGTTACAAAAACTCGTTTGGATATAGTTTTTCAAGAGAGAGTTGGTAAATCTTCAGAATCCTTCTTAAATATGACAAACAAATATCCTCTGACCAACTTCTCAAAAATAATTATATATTTTAATAATTCATTTCTAATTATTTATAATAATTACTCATTTCAAAATCACTTATTTATTTAATTTCTCTCCAAAATTTATATGTGCAACACTTCTATTAAAATTCAAATTTAAATGAACTATTACTACCACCACAATTTTCAATCACTCAAAATAATTATTCATACAACTTACTCATTCATACCCCTCCATAGAAGATTAGATACCGTTAAGAGGTCGTTTACTTTGAGGTAATCCGAGATTCCCATGAAATGGGTATTTGGATTACCTCGTTCATTTCGCAGGAATGTGAGATATCCATGCATTTCAAGATACTCAGGTATCTTAGGATGCTCATATGGAAGGTATTTGATTCATTTTAGATGCCTTTTAAAACATAGGTTTCTAGATTCTCATGTAGAGGACATCCATTAATGACATTTTTTCCCTCGCTAATTTTGTATATTACATCATTCTATTGATAATATATGTCAATTTATACGTCGTTAAGTTGGCTTACACATTATTTATATATATATATATAATCAAAATTTATCAAACATATAAAATCATTGAATTTGTCATCAAACTAGAGTTAAACATATATTTTTTTTTTTCAAATGACAGTCATATTTAAATTGAAGTTAAAAATCTTAAATAAATATGGATGAATTGGTTGAACAAAATAACATACATAAGAACCCAATAAATTATTTTTTATTAAAAAAACTAAGTTTATAATAAATGCATAATAATTAAGTTTATCTAGATAAGTATGTTATTTATACTAAAATGATACTTTTTAAAAAAATAAAAAATAAACTAAAATAATACTAAGTTAATGTAAAAAATTATATAAATGTTGTAAGAGCATTTTTGGAACTTGGGGAAAATTTACATTATCTTAACTTCTATTCCAGCCAAATATTCCTACAAAACAAACATAGTGATCTAAGGATGCCAGACATCTAAGATTTCGGACATTTGAAGATTCCAATTATCCTAATTATCTCAAAGTAAACAGCCCTAAAGGGAATGAAAAAGAATGAGGTGAGTAATTAAAAAGAATGAGGTGAGTAATTAGTGAGAGAAGGAAATAATTATGTCATCTAATGTAGTCTCTCTCTTTTTTTTTTTAATTATGGAATATTTTAACATAATATTCATAATCAAATGAGAAGTTGTACTAGATGACTATTATTACAAAATAATTTAACATAATATTCATAATCAAATGAGAAGTTGTACTAGATGACTATTATTACAAAATAATTTAAAATATAGACAAATTCTAAAGTATTTATCTTCATAATTATTAATACATTTTAATACTAGTTGGAATAGAAATTTAAATACATAAGAAATCATCACATCGTAAGACAAATAGTTTATTTAGAAACCAATTATAAATTAATATTGTTTTCTAAATTAAATTTGATAAACCAAAATGCCACATATCATTTTTATGGTTATTCGATTAGATCGATTAGCATGATCAATCCATAAATGATCAAACTTTGCTAAATTAAAATTTAGGCCAAACGCGCTCAAATAAATCTAAATTCATAAAGACATTTGTGTTCAAAACTTACTCGTTGATCCAACTTAAAATAATGGGCTAAAAAATTCTAACAGTTCCAAGATCCATTGAAGCCCAAACCCACATGGGAGCAAGGAAGGACTCTATAAATATTTTGTTTCTTATTATTATATATTTCATAAGTTATTTGACATTATAATAAAAGTTTGTGATTTAATACTTGCTAAAAAGTTTAGAAAAAATATCGAAGGTCAGTGGGGTAGAGTTATCTTCTTTGATATTAATCTATTTCAACTCCACGAGTTTGAGCCCCAAAAATTATTAATAATTTACAATATAATATGAATGTAAATATTTTAGAATTTTCCCACTTTTATAATTATTTTGTAAGAAGAGGTCATTAATACAATTTCTCTTAAATAATTTTAATTTTCAAATATAATATTTACGTTAGTGTAAAATCATTCTTGAAATACAAAACAAAAATAAAATATTGATAATTTAAATTTTTTATATACTATGATATAAAAATGTTATTCTAAACCACAAAACCTTTTAGTTTTGAGTTTTAATTTTTAATTGATTAAATGAAAATAAATTATATCTGGTATTTTAAAAAAAAAAAGTAATAAATTAAAAAAAAGATAAATTTAGTTATGAAATAAGCTATAAATAATATAAAGTAAATTAAAATTATATATGTGTGTGTCAAAACAAAATTGAAATTGTACTTAAAAAAACAAAATTGAAAAGGTTTGACTGGAAAAAAAAACTCAAAAGCTATAAAAGAAAAAGAAAAGAAAAAAGAAAAAAAAAAGAGTCACATAGCATTACTTGTCAATAATTAGGGAAAGAACACCTATATACTTGTCAATAATTTTTAATTTAACTTTATTATTTTTTTCTAAATTTTTTTGCCAGTTTTTTTTATCACGAACTTTCTTTATAATGTCAAATAATCCATGAAATATAAATTAAGAAATAAAATATTGATGAAGTAAATTATATATATATATATATATATATATATATATATATATATATATATATATATATATTTATTGATGAAGTGAATATAATATATGAATAAAGTTTTGTTTGGTTTTAATAGTTTAATATACCAATCATGCATCCTTAAAAAAATTACACACAAATTATGTTATTTAATAAGGTAACATATTACTTACCTAAAGGCTATACGACATCGTTTACTCATTTGCATTGTTATACTCATTTCCTAATTTTTCTAACAATCTTTGCAACATGTGCTTCATTTCTAGATCACTTGAGTATAAGCTTTCTTGTTAATTTCATATCTCCTTATTGTTTGAGGCTCTGCCATCTTCATTATGTATTGAATTCAGTTGGAGAGAATTTCTTCATCTTCTTCTTTTGATCTATAGTCCTTGTTACTTAGTATCATAGCAACCCAAAGGCAAGTGCCATGACTAGTGAGAGCTCAACATCATTAGAATGTTTCCCTGCAACATCAATACATATTCAATAATCAAGAGGTTATGCGTTCGAATCTTCCATCTCAATTATTGTAAGATAAAAAGAAAGGAGTATTGTAAATTCTTCTTTGGTCATCTGTTAAACTTAGTATTAAGTGTTAAGCTTGACGAGAAGAATTGTCTTGACTTTGGTAGAGATTAGGTATGATATTGACAATGCTTAAGAACAAAAGTAGGGGTTAAATATATTTTTGTCATATACATGATATAGATATATATATAAACAAATTAAATTATCATTATTGTGGCAATCATACAATTTTTGCTCCCCAATATTGAATATTATTTTCTAGATCCACCCTTGGCTCGAAAGGACTGTGGGTATAAATGTGCTCCCAAAATAGTGAATGATCATAAATGACCACTACTGTATTATACTCATAACATCTTTATGTGATTTTAAACAAGAATCATAGTATCGCATGTATGAAAAGTCCTATCATGATTATCGATCATCATCTAATCATAAACATTGTTATGCTATAAAATGTGCAAATGTTAATCAGTCCTTAATGGTAGGTGATGGTATAGTAGAATATTCTCTAATATGTTACATGTATTAAATATAAAAAAATAAATCTGATGACTATATTGATAATATTATGATATTTTATGTGGAATTTCACCCATATACTACATTTTATTAAAGGAAAGTATCTATCAATTTGACATACTTAACTTCAATTTCATCCATAAAGTCTTCCTTCATTTAAAAGGGCTTCATTTTCAATCTTTCTAGTTGCCTATGAACGATGAGCTACTTGCACATTTATGATCATTTGTTTTCAAGACAACATATTGCACCAATGACTTTTAATTTCTTTCTCTTTTTTCTCTTCTTTTTCAATAATAATGAATTTTTTTTTTAGTTCAATAATAATAAAGGGAATTGTAATAGATAACCTATTCTATAAAATAATTACAAAGCTAATCAAATTTGAAAATATCTATTAATATTATTAAGATTTATTATACATCATTATTTGATTATTAATATTATGTATTTACCGTATAATTGTTATTTATTATTATTATTATTATTATTTTGCCTAGTAAATACTTTTCTAATTTATTCATAAAAAAATCCTTAATAATAACAAAATAAAATAAAGGTGTTGAGCTATAATTTTATCAAATCAAGGTCTATTCATAAAAAAATCCTTATTTTGCCTAGTTATATATATATATATATTAATTTTTTTGTTAGATATTAGTGAGTGTAAAATCCAATAAAAACCGAACCGAATTGAAGAAAATCGAGTCAATAATTTTATCATTTATCGGACATTTGTTTGGTTCCTCTTTTTGTCAAATCAATCAGATCAAATCGGTTATCGGTCTGGCCTAAAAATCAAAAAAATTCGAACTAGTAATTTTATCTTTTGTTGGACATTGGTTCGATTTCTTCTTTTGTCAAATTAATTGAACCGATTCGAATATCAATTTGACCTAAAATCGAAGAAAATTGAGTCAATATCAACTTTAATCATAATAGTTGTCATATATGTATTTATGACAAAACCTTCGTACCAAGATCACGAAACCCACGAGAGCCATTAAATTTGTTTACCCACTTGCCCAGCTGACATCACAGCACAGGTAGTATTTTCTCTACCATTCATTCTAACAATAACCACTTCAATCAAAAGAGCAAAATTTGTCGACTTACAAACAAGCACCCATGTATATATCAGATAATAATGTGTCACCAGATAATAATGTGTCACCTAACTATATGATAACAAAATGCATTTGAAAATATTAAAAGATGATGAAGTAAACATGTCAGGCATTATTATCTTTATAAGTGATGTCATTTGTCTGACCCTACAATATTTGAATGCAAAAAAAACTCGTAAAAAATTAATTTCTAGATAGATAGTGTAACCATCATGAGGATTGAACTCATCACCTTATACTCTCAAGACTCTCTTTGATCAATTGACCATCTCATAATGATTATAATTCATCGTATCTTATAAATTTTAGAAAGTTTTCCATCCTTTCTAATATGGTTCCAAATATTTTATGTTTTCATTATAAACTATATTATAAAAAAAGTAAGAAACTTTAATAATTAAAAAAGAAAATGTATAATATGATGTATTATAAATTACATGAGATTCTAAATAATAATATACAAAATTTATAATATAAAAGTGCCCATAAATAAAATAGTAATAATTTATATTCAGCTTAATATTTAGTTGGTAATCATGTCTAGTTTTATGGTTTTTGAATATATTATTTATCATATGTTGAATTACAATTTTTATCAAATCTCTTTTAGCTTACTTTTTGCATGTCTATCAAACCCCACTAAAAATTTGTTCGTTTGTCGTTATTTTATTAGTAGCTTACTTCATTGGTCAAATTATCACTTTTCGTTCAATTTGTATAGCTGTTCACATGGTAATGTTGTTTGTTTGATCCATTTAGATAAGATTTAGTTTAAGGAGTTATGTTGAGTAGTTAAAAATTAAGAATTGTAATAAAAAACTCGTTTGAATGAAGTTTTTGTATAGAAGAATTAGAGTCAAAACCTTATTTTGATGTAAATTTAAAATGAATAGTTATTTTTAATAGTTAAAAAATAAATGATTAAAAATAAGTTATTTTGATTGATTTGAAATGAATAATAAAAAATGAGTGGTTGAAAATGATTGAGGAGTTATAAAATAATGATTAAAAATAAGAGTAATTTTTAAAAATAAAAATGAAAATGAATCAGTAAAAACTTACGTAGATATAAATTTTCGAAGAACAATTAATAAATCATAAAACTATATCTACGTAAATATGTCAAACAAACTGCTCCTAAATAATGCTCCACAAATAATTGTGAGAATTCAAAATCTTTAAATATTGAAGTTACTTAGAAAATAATTGAAATTTGCAATAAATTAAGCATGAAAATTTGGTGTGGTACAATGAATACAAGGAACTGGAATTTAGCTGGCAAAAAAAGGGGCAGGATTCAATTCACAATCCATTGTCTGAGTCAATGTGAGACTTCCAACCCTACTTGTCCCTGACCACATGGCTCACTCTTGCTGGCTCCAGCTCCAAAATTCATGATGTTCTTCAAATATCATTTAATGCAATTTCTTTAAAATAAATAAATAAAATTATATATATTACTCGTCAAACTAACTCGTACGCACCTCAACGATTGTTAAGAGACATATTATTTATCTCTAAATAAATTGGTCATTGTGATTGAATTCATCGTACCCTAATTTTTCAAGACTATTAAATTAATAGGTCGCTCTATAATTATTAATTTTTTAAATAAAATAAGATATCAAAGTCATTTATTTATGTCTTTTTTTGTAACATTTTGTTTTGTAAAGTGATGATATTTAAGTTTTGTTCTTAATGGCATTGATTCATTTATTTGTTAGAACTTTAAATCTCTAATCTTCTCAAAATGTGAACATAATATACAATTACGTTCTCGATTAATTAAATTTCTTTATACTAAAATGATTGGTAGTCTGTTGATCATTAAAAAAAGAAAATCAAATGTTTAATTTTTTTAGTCTAAAATGATATTAGATAATTCAGACTTCTGTCTCAAAATAATTGATAGTAAAAAAAGTAGCTCATATATTACTTAAAAATATTCTTTATCTTTTAAATGTGAGACAAGATAAATATTTTTGATAAATAGTTGAACTATGCTTTAATTAAACATACATTTACTTTTATGTATGCATACTTAGTAAATCAACAAACATTAATTATTCATGTTATATTTTTGTTATACGGGAAAAGACACGAGTAAAACTCTCTTGCACATGTGTAAGGAATTGCATTTTGATAATGTGGTACCATTAGGTGACACGAAGTTTTATTTATTTTTTCAATATTTTTATTTATAAATTTTTTTTGTGGCATTGAATGTATCACAATACCAATAGAATTCTCGTACACATGTGAGTTTAATTCATTGTAAAATTCTATGTTGTTTCTTAAATCTAAATTTTAGGACAGGGTGCGATTGTCCCTCAAATTAATTCGTAGTTAGACGAAATTTCAATTCCTAATTATAACAAACAATCATCAAAACATAATTATTATTTTTTTGTTAAATAACTTTTTATTTCTTATATGTTTCTGTCCACATGGTTTCATGAATTTCGTTATGTAATTAAAATTTAGTTGGTAACTTTAGCTTATTTTTAACTACGAACACGATTGGTGCTGACCACATTAGGTCCTAAAATAAATTGGTATCACAATTCAATAAAAAGTATATATATAATCAAACAAGAATGTGCATGACTTAATAACAAAAAATTACAGGTTTGAAATAGAAAAGTTCAAGAATTATGATGAAATATTTAAGCATGTGGTCATATTTTTACGACATTTTACATAAAAAAAATTCTGTATATTCTTATTCTTGGGCAGCCTTGTCTCCAAACTCAACAAATACTAAAACTTGGAAAATTAGGTCAAATTAAAAAAATTTAAAAAATAAATAAAGAAAAAAAAACACCCAAAAGAAATTAGTAAGAAGTTGACAAAGTTTGTGTCCATGTGTATTATTTGTGTTTCAATTTCAACTTGGACTGTTTTTTGTGAATCTGTTTATTACTCATTTTAGTCATCAAAATCTATGTTTGGGTTTCTCTCTTGATTTTTATTTTAATTAGCTTATCCTATTTGCCTTTTTCCTGGTTTGTTTTGTTTCTTTTGTTTATATACTGTTCATATTGTCCATTTCAAAGAATTAAGAGCCAGACTATACTTTTGCTCCAAATTCTTGGATCAAACTTTTGATTCTTTTCAATGATTGACAAAAAAAATTGCCTTTTTTCTTTATGATTTTCCTATAATTGCTTCTTTTCTTTTCTTTTTTTAATAAATTCCTATATATACATGGTAACCCATGATTGTCCTAACTACTAATATATTTATTAATGTATTGACTGTTGAAAATTATTGCTGTAATTTGTAGTTATATTTATTTAACATAAGACTCATTTGATAATAATTTCAACAAAAAAAAAGTCTCATTTGATTAAGTACTTTTTAAAAAAAAAAAGAAAAAGAAGATTTTTTTTTTGAGAATAAAAAAAGAAGAAGATTTGATAATGACTTTTGCTATTAGTTCTATATTTTGTTTTCCATCTATATGCTTGTTTTTTGTAAATATTTTGCTTTTGTTACGTTTTCTAATTTTGGATATTAAGTTTTTGTAAATGTATATTTTCTTTGTTTGGTATTCGTTTTTGAAGGATATATTTTTAATCGGAAATTTAAAAGTGGTAAGACGTTTACTAAAAATTAGGTTTTTTTTTTATAAAAAAAATTAGGTTGTTTTGTTTTATGATTTTGGGCAATAATTTTACATGGGTTCGTTTATAAAACATAAATTACAATACAAAGATTTTTTTTTTTTAGTACAAGTTGGGGGAAGAGGGATTATAAATACTGATTCTAAGAATCGGTGACCGTGGAATAGAAATGGATTAATACCAAACGAGATAACCAATTGTGTGACTGACCCATTTAGTAATTACAACACAAAGATAAGGCATCTAAAAATTAAACTCACACACAAAGATGAGGGTTAAATAAGCGATGCTTACTTCTAAAAAGATGATAACAATAACAACAAGCATGCTTATTAAGGAAATACACCTGACTCTTTCATATAATTAAGGGCGTGTTTGGTGCAGGGATTAAGATTAAGTTAATCGATATTAAGTTAAATTGAGTATTAAGTTAAGTTGGGATTAAGTTAATCTGTGTTTGGTGAACATATTAAATTAAGAAGGATTAAGTTAAGCTGAATGTTGTTTAAGTTAAGCTGAGTTTTTTTTTGTTAATCATTTTTCATGCATCTTTTTTTAAATATCTACCATTCAATTTATTTTTCATTGACAATAGATAAATGAAAAAATGCCGTTTATTTGAAATAATAACATGATATTCATTTAGTAAATACATTCGATCAATATATATTTTATTATTTATTTAAATTTAATATCTATATTTAAATTTATAAACAATATAACAAATTTTATATCAATTCAACAAATATAGGAAGACGTCTAAATTATATCAAAATCATTTTAATTTAATTACTTAATTACAAGGTTGGTACAAACTTAAAATTTAAAAAAAAAATCAATTTAATTTATCTAGTACACCCTAAATTATAATATAATAATTTAATTTTTTATAGTTGTTAAGATTTATAGTTAGAATTTAAATAGTATTTTAATTCAAAATAAAATTAACTAAATCCTATAAAATAAATCAAAATCTTTAAGATTATGATTAAACTAGATCTTTAATAATAAAATTAATATTATTTAAAATAATATTGTTACTAAATCATATCTTTCAAAACAAATTTTAAATCGATCTAAATTATTTTTAAAAAAAATATTAGATTGAAATTTTTTGACATAGAAATTATCAATATATTAAAAATAATATATATTCTATAAGTCTATACTCTCTATTTTTATAAATAAGCTAATTAAAAATCATGGTTTTAATAAGTTTACATCCATTTCATAAGACAATTTATTCTATTCAAGTTATTTCAATTCATTATTTTTAGAAATCAATTTTAGGCAAGTTCACAATTTTAATTGGACTATCTCTCTTTTATATTTTTTATGTCTGTCGGAGACAACGAACCTTTTTAGGCACTCCTAAAATGTCTCATATCAATAGATGTGTTGTCTCCTCTTTATATACACAACTTTTTCTTATCTTAGCGATGTGGGACAATTTTATTTGTTCAACGATGTTATTTTACCTATGAAATTTATCTATATTTCATGCTTTTAATTAGTAGATTGGCATATAAAATTGATTTGAAACTGATAATGAAATATAAAGTTCATGGTAACAAAATTTCTATCAACATAATTTGAACCTTGTCCAAAATAATACAATATTGTTTTAAAAAATAATGAAAATATAATTGTTGTTTTATTTTGCTAAAATAATTGTTGCTTACACCACAGAAATAGAGTATAAAAAAAGTTTTTTTTGTAGATATAAAATATAATTCCATAAATAAAAGACAAAAGAAAATAGAAAGAAAAAAATATGAAGAAAAATAAACAAATAGTAAATAATTAAAAAAAATGTGGTGCCACTATAGGGAATGGCATGTGAGTACAGTTAATTTGGTGTGGCCACGCACCCAAATACAGTCAAATGCCATTTTCATTTTCATTTTTGTTTTATTGCTTTTATTTTTTTTTTTGTTTTTTTTTTCCTTCTTCTCCCTTCCTTCCTCGATTTCTTTTCTCTGTTCTCGCTTTTATATTTGTTATGGGTGAAATTCGTGGTCAAGACCGAATGAAACTTACCAACTCAATTACAAGACGCTGGACCCAAAAATGGGCTCGGCCCAAGAAAGGATATTTTCCTAAATTAGAAATATTCACTTAAAAGAATATTTCTATGATTATAATTTATTTTTTTTACCAAAAGTGGCCACCTACCCGCCTCCTATATATATTCGTAAGCCAATTAGTCATGAGGTAACCTAATTCTAAACCCTAGAAACAATTCCTCTACACTTTTGAACCTCGACTGACTTAGGCATCGGAGGCTACGTGACTCACACCACACCGGTGTCCATTGATTATTGTTTGTTTTGCAGGTATCCGTCCCAACGAAATACAAATTTACCGTTGATCTTGGAGACCAAATTTTGGCATCAACAATACTCTTTGGATTTCATTTTCATTTTTAATTCTTCAATTTCTTCTTCGATTGTTTTTTTTTCTTTTTGTTATTTAGCTTTTTATCTTTTGATTGTTTGTGTTTCTTTTGGTTTTCTCCATTGCCAGAAAGAAATATGTGAAGAGGAGGAGAAAATATCATCAGATAAAAACTATGAAAAATGGATGTCAAAAAACTCAAAATTTAAAGCTTAATGATATTAATGAAAGCCAACAACTTATTACAGACTTCAATCTAAAGAAAGAAAAGAAAGAATGAAAAGGAAGAGAGGAAAGTGACGAAGGAAGAAGAAGGGAGAGAAGTAATCGGATGAGAGAGGAAATATATGAAAAAAGTAGGCACATTTACTCGGATTTGAACAGTCGTACTAAATTAATACTAATTTTTAGTTTCCTTCATCTGTGGACCAAACACGTTTTTTTAGTGTTAACTTAATACGTATTAAATTAATACTTAAAACAAACACGCCCTAAGGATTTTAATATTAAATTATTTATTTTTTGAGTTCGATGAATTTACTAATAAAGATTATGATTTAGAATATTAAAAAAAAAAATTTACAAAGTGATGAAAGATAAAGTTCTTCTTAAACTTTTACATAACTAATTGTGAACAACACATAAACTCACGTTACAGTAGGGAAAAAATCAGTTTAAAATAAGACATTATCGAACAATTATAATAACTATTCTTTTGAGGTTTTTAACACCAAATTTTTTTTTTAATAAAATAAAATATGGTCCTTTTTTTTAAGTACATATTAGGGAAAGTAGGATAAATACTAATTCTTAGGTTCGAACTTATGACACTATTAATTAAACTTTTCTGTCATTATTATTTTTCTATTATTATTTTCTTTGTATGATTCACTTTTTCTTCCGTTTACTTTGTTTCATTCAAATATATCGAAAGTTAAATAATAATGATAATTAATAATAGCTTTCGATTTGGATAAGTTTGACATAGAATACAAATGGGTCATACTATTGCTATCTGCTTGTCCAAGTTTTAAGTGTGAAGAGATCATCTCAATCACATATTTTCCAGAGATTTTTTTTTTTGACAAGTTTTTGTTCAAGTGAAGCACGTAAAGTTTTTATGATTAAATCACTCAAACATAAACGTATCTTATTGACTATCATTGTACAAAAAAAAATTAACAACTCGAAAAGCTTAAGAATTACCCAACTCCAAACCAGTAAAAATTAGGTTGGATTAGGAATTTATAAATTTTGTTAAGTTTGGTTGATTGTTAGATTGATCAATAGTTGATTCCTTCAATCTATCAACCAAAATTAAAAATATATAGTATTACATATATGTATAAGATTAATTGATATAATAGATCCATAGTTTGTTGGTAAAAAAAAATGCAATAATAAAATATGTAATCTAAGTTTAAGAATAGTATCATGTAATGGCTTTAACCATTTCATTTTTGGTTTTGTGTTTTTATTTTTAATTTTTTATGAAAACGCGTTAGTTTGATAATCAATTTTAGTTTTTGCTTTTAAAATTTTTAAAATATTAAAGAAATTTTTAACACTAAAAAAGTGTAGCTTTTAAAAATTGATTTTTATTTTTTAAAAAAAGTATACAAAGAATCAACAATAAATAGTAAAAAATTAAAATAAAATGTGATATATTTGAAAACAAAAAACTATTATCAAACTGTTATAAAACTAATATCAAAATGCAACATATACGAATATGAATAAGTGAACAACACTTTGAGAGAAGAGAATGTAGAAGAATTCTTATTTTAGTGGTGTCTTTACAAAGCTTACACAACACTAATTTATAATGTTTACAAAGTGAGAGTTACAACCTATATTGACCATAAATAGGTTAATCATGCTATTCTAAAGGAAGATGGGTAATGGAGCCTTCTAAATATAGGTTTCTAGTTGAATGGATATCTATTCATAACACAAACATGTTTTTTTATTTTTTATTTTTAAAAACATAAGACTAAAATCACTTATCAAATATATACCATTTTTATTTTTTAAAACAAAAAACCAAAAATGAAAAATTAGAAACAAAAAACGAACGAGACTTTTTTTTAATTTCATATTTACGGAGAGTGAATTGAATTTAATTGAGAGAGAAAAAATATTAACACAACTCCAAAATACAACTCAAACAACCCAAAAACATATGAGATGAGTAGGATTGTGTTGAGTTGCTTTTAAGATATTAGATTAAACAGATTACCAAATTGACCAACAAAAAATTTAGATTAATAAAAAAAATTCTCTTAACTCAATCGAATTTGGGGCATGTACATCTTTATGATAACATGTACCAATAAGATATATCTTTCATTTCCGCGACTTAGGCATAGAAATTTTGCATGTTTGACTTTAAGTAATTCTAAATTGAGTATATGCAATAGTTAACGATTCTAGTAAGTCTCTCTTACTAACCCTAAGTTGCATTTTATTAAGATCTCTCATATTCAAATGTAGTCACAAGTCATTCGATATAGTGTGTTTCTAATAAACTCGGGCCTCACAAGTTTAAATCCTCGTTCTTTTTAATTACAGACAAATTAATTAATCATTTCGTAAGATTATGATACCTAACTTACATGATCATATTTTTTTTTTTTGAAAACAACTTACATGATCATTTAAATAATACAAAGTTGAGTTATTTTGACTATTGGTGATATTAATTCAGTTTTTGTTAGTTTTATACCAACTCGACAATCGAACCGTTATTCTTAATTTTTAACAATTGGATCCGAATGGATGTCTAATTAAAGACAAAATCGTTAATTAGATTTTCATTTGATTTGATTCGATTTTAGTTCAATTTTCGTAATTTAAATGAGAATATGATACATATTTTCTTTTTCTTTTTTTTCTTCTCATTTTCAATTCAATTTACAAAATATATTGTTGTTAACTACCCAAAGCAATATTTATCATAAATAACATACGATCAACAACGTCTTCATTTCACAACTAAATTGGTTATTCACTACCGATATATTTTGGATTTTTTTCTCTATTTATAGACTTGTTTGTGGATTCTTTTTTATATGCGTCCTTCCATTAAAAAAAAAAAAATGAGGCGAGCTAATATATTTCAATTTTTTAAAATATAAAATCAGCCTAACAGTTGTTCAAAAACATTAGTGTATGTCCAATGAAAAAAAATATTGGGTTCCAATCCCTTCACTTAAAATTGTTGTAATCTTGAATAAAAAAAATATAATTTAAAAAATGAGACCGATCCATTTGATGAGTTATTTTGACAATTAAATAGGGTGGCAAAATTCGTATAAAGTAGTAAACCATTAGGGGAAAAAAAAAGTGAAAACAGTTTAAAAAAGGTAGATATGAATTGCATGATTAAATACAAAAATTGAACAAGTTTCTGTTAACCTCCAACTTCCCAACTAAACCGGCACGCGCTTTCAATGCCCCCCCTCTCTCTTACAATTTCTCCCTTTATATGCAAATCATTTTGCCCCTCTTTTGTAGCACTTTTCACTTCATCCTCTTCATTTTCATTTTCCCTCTCTCTCTCTCTAATGGCTCCCGCCGGTAAAACCGTCTGTGTAATGGACGCTTCCGGCGTCGTAGGCTCGGCGCTCGTGGCGGCGCTGCTGCTCAGAGGCTACACCGTCCACGCCTCCGTCCAGAATCACGGTACTAATCTAATCTAATCAAGTTGTTGCATCGTATCCAAACATGTTTACAGAACGGGACCCAGAAATGACTTTCAGTTTCTGTCACCAACAAAATTTTTCTCATTCAACTTTTTATATATATATAAATGATTATTTTTGGATAATAATTTCAAACAAATTTTCATTAAAAAATGATTAGTTATTAATTAAAGAGCAAAATTACTCATCTCAATCCAATCCAATAACTTTACTAAAACTTGAGTTTTGAGGTATGCTCTCCTCAAGTTTCGAGGTTTAAGATTCAGCTGTGACATTATTTTTTCAATGTCTACCGATGTCTGGTCTAAGAACGGGCGTGGTTACTTTTTTTTAGAAAAAAAAAAAAAATCTAATAATTTTACTCATTCAAAGTTTTGGGTTCGAAACTCACCTTTAAAGTGTCAAACTTGAGACTTTCGAGTAACATTATTACTTGTTCCAAAAAAATATATATGTTACTAACAAATTTTTTTAATCTAAAAATGAAAGTGTTAAAACAAAGAGAATAATTTTTAAGAAAATGTCTAGTGCAATTTTTTTCACGGCATATCTGACGAACGTAGCCTTGCGAGAGAAATGGACATCTCTGATAAATCAGTTTTATTTGTGT